>CATIUR010000005.1:110620609-111921442 GCA_949592205.1 Helichrysum umbraculigerum | reverse complement strand
ACAATCAAACAAGAACATGCAATAGGATGGAACACTAGCATCACATTAACTGACCTAATAATTAAATCATGGGTATCCCGGAAGTTATCCCAAAGATACACAACAAACAAGCATGAGCCTAATCTATCTCTAATCCTATGCTTCGTGTCCCTCGGATGTGTTTCAATCAAGGGAACAATGACCATGTTGAGTTCATTGATCATCATACACATAATAGTTGGCAATCCTACTTCTAGCAATTGGCCAGGTTCTAGGGAGGAGGATACAAACCACAACATAAGTTGGATAGATAAACGGGCAGAGGTTCTACTTATAAGTTCGTAAACAGTTTAAACTCACACAGACAGAGTTACGGCATGTTACAATTGGGATCATTATTTCTACAACGGATTGTGCCCACGACTTTCATAGCTTCCACGTTCCGTACTCCACACATTAGTGATGTTTCCGGCGCTATACAAATGAAAGCCGTATAACGTTACCTCCGTTGTTTCATAATGGTGTCATCCTAATTGTATATTATATCATAACTATCCTAACATTGCATACATCACAACAAACATTGATTTGTCTAGCCTAGCATATGTCTAGCATTCATTCCTAAGCATGCATAATAAGATAACATGATTATAAGATTAAATACGAGAGATAGTATTAAACCTGAATAAGAGAATAATACAGACAAATCTTCACAAATCTGAAGTCTCGGAGTAACTTCGTACAAAAGCTACTAAGAACTTGTACAGCTACCCTACTGATTCTCCTCTAACTCCTTTGAGAAGTGCTAGAGAGAGAAACTATACTATTCTAGAGAGATAAAGAAGAAATGAGAGAATGAGGTGTGTGAGATGTGTGAGGTGTTGAAATGGAGCTTGGTATTTATAGGAGAAGGATGAAAGCCTTGGTACAAGTCTTGAAGCACAAGATACAAGCATCAAAGCAGCATACGGGGCAAGCGGACCAGGGGGGCAAACGACACCTCACAAGGCAAACACCCCCCGTATACGGCATCCCAAGGGCCATATACGGCACCTAGGGTACCATATACAGTACCTAGGTGTCCAGGGGGGGGGGGGTTGGTGCTCCATTTGGCCTCCATTGATTTCTCGGTTGCTTGGTTCGTTCGTATCTTCTTCGTTTGGAGTCCGTTTTGCGTGATTCTTGCGCCGTTAGCTTTGTTTTTCCGTTACGCTTCTAATGACACTAAGTTTGCCAAATTTGGAAGTTTTTGACTTTTGCGTGATCCGGATGACGATCGGCGAGCTTTTAGACTGTGTATCTTCTCCGTCTTTCGTCCGTTTCTTCTGATTCTTTCACCTCCGGTCTTGGATTTTCCTATAGAATCATAAGATATGAATTAAGTTCTATTTATATAAGAATATTAAGAACGGAATATTTAAGGTGATAGTTTTGCCTCGGTTTGCATGTTATTTGGACGTTTTAACCGATTTTTGCAGCAACGTCTATATTTAGACTACTTTGGTGATTTTGGGTAAATAATGATGGTTTTGAAATGTTTTCACCAAAGAATAGTCCAAAAAGTGTGGAAATATGTCCTTAAAAATATGACTTTTTGGGTCACATCAAGTATCCCACACTTAGACATTGCTTGTCCTCAAACAACACTCATCATCATCCCTTTTGAAAACATTTTTAAAGAAGGTTTTAAAGGAGAGTTATGATATCCCTGTCGGTAACCGTTCCCTCATATGAGTAGATAGTTTCGGAAAACAAAGGAAAAATAAAATGATCCTTTCGGAAACAAGAAGCGATTCTCATAGGCATACTTCCAACTCTCGTGATCTTGGAGTATACATGACTAGGCGATCTCACATAAGGTGGTCACTCAATTCACTCAATAGTGTATCGGGTTTCCTATCAATCTATTTCAAATGAAATCGCTCATAAAGCCAGTCATGCAGTACTCATCGTCATAGGCTTGATCGAGAATCGGATCTCCACCACTTAGGTGAGAACGGCGCTAACTATCCCAGGACATTCGGGGATTGTAATGTTTTGTGAGGGTTAAGGGGTATGGATAAGGAATTTTTTGGTTTGTAAGGGTGTTGCATATCTTAGGCTTTCCAAGAATCATAAAAACTTTATTTGTAGAACGGATGAAGTAGCTACTCGTCTTCTATCGGATCTCCCTTTAATGGTTGATACTTTGAAGCCTTTTGAGCTTTATTTTCTTTTCTTTTCTTTTTTCTTTTTTTCTTTTCTGATTTTTATTTTCTTTTCTTCTTCAGAATTTCTTTGTCAGAGAACTTCCGAGGATAATTTCTTCTTTTTTTCTCCTTCAGAAATCCTCTCTTTTATCTTGATCAATTCGAATCTTTTCTTCGGGTGCTAATTTTTCCCGCACCGTTGTTCTCTTGTCTCCCTTGTGTGCTAATTTTCCCGCACTTTTGGAGAGGTTTTGATTCTTTTTGGAGAACACGAACGAGTAGGATAATCGAGTTGGATATTCTTCAAGATGTTTTTCATAATCCTCAGAAATTCTAAGATAAGATTTTGGGAATTTTGGAAAGTAGGTTTGTGATTAGAGTTTTGAAGAAATGAAATGGTTTAGGCTCAACAGGGTTTTCTAGGCGGATCATCGATACTAAAAATGAGTATCGGAAGGGTTTTGGGCTTGAAAGAGAAGGCTTAAAAAGGGGTTCAAATCCTAAGGAATGTCAAGGTCATCTAATTGCGCCTATACCGCGTACGGTACACACCAATGTGGTCTCGAAGCGAATGTCAAGAGAAAGTTCTAATTCAGAGATACATGCATCGGCACACACAAGAAATGAACAATGTAGCATTAAAAATAAATGCTTTTAAGGCTCAGAACCTCACTGCAAATTTGGGTTGTATGTGCCTAGTCATGCGATGCCCCTCTTAGATTGTCGTTTTTCTTGCTTAGGAAATTTCTACCTTAATTTCCTTAAGTTTTTGAAATATTTTCTTCATATTTTGAAAATGATTTCTTTCAGGCATACCAAAACTCAAAAATTTAGAGTTAATCACAAGATTTAACTCATATTTTAGTTTTATTTGAAAAATATTTTTGAAAAATTTGAAAAATTTTAGGGAACATTTTCTGAGATATGCCATGTAGACATAAAAAATCATTTATCCAAGGTATTCCATACCTACCATCCCACACTTAGAGAACATTTTCCCTAATGTTCTCTTGAGTTAAGATTTTACGACTACAATCCCACACTTAGAGTTTGAACATGTAGAAAAATGTTTCCTAAGTGTTGAATTAGGCTGGAATCCCACACTTAGTGATAAGTTAGGATGTGGCACGGATTATAACACATAAACTTAAGTAAACATAGAATCATCAGAAACGGAGAAAGGTTTAAAGTACTCCCCATTCTGTTTATTGGACATGACCAGATTAGTGTAGAAATGAGGCGTGTGATTTGCTGGATTGGAGGACCAGTCTCGTGTAAGATTATCCATTCCACAAAAAGCTAATTTCTGCAATAAACATCAATACAACGTCATATCTCGAAAATAACAAAGAGTTATAAAAAAAGCTAAGTACTGAAATAAGATAAAATAAACTAAATAAACTAAAAGTCATCAAGTAGATCATCACTGTCAGGATCGAAGTTAGCAATAGCAGCAGCAAGGACTGAGGTGGGTGATAGTGTAGGCTCCTCCATCGTTGTAACACCCTCAAATTTCGGGTTGCGGAAGCGGTCGGGTCGGGTGTTACCAAATTAAATATCACAGCATAAGATCCATAATGAACGACTCTAAATGAGACGTTAGAAAATAGTTATACATTTCATAAATAAAAATGTTTACAACGTTATAAGTATAACAACAATTTCCAAATACATAATTGGAAAATATAAAAGTAAATGCAGAGTAGTCCCAATTGTTGAAAATATGCGACTCGAGCTAGTAAGACCTTGCAGTAATTCCTAATCCTGCTGGGCACCAGAGAACACATGCTAAAACAGGTCAGCTATAAAGCTGGTGAGTTCATAGGATTGTTAGTTGAAATCATGATGTCATAAAATCCTGTATGTTTTGAAGAGTCATTTCAAATTCAGCCATTTTGATAAGTATTATATTGAAGTTGTAACACTAACGCGTATACGTCTATTCGAGGTATTTCATACCTAAACGATTTGAGTCGTGTACCTAAGTACATATATATGTATGGCAATCCATGCCTTGATACCTAACAGGTAGTAGTTGTGTCTATAAACGTAAGGCAATACCTGCCTATAACTATTAATTGATTGTATGACCGCGTCATATGATAACAAGTAATTGTAGTTCCGCAGAACTATGATTTTAATATATGATGTGTTGCATCCAGCAACAAATGATTGTAGATCCACAGATCTATGTTTGAAAATGTTTAATATGTCCGTTTATCCGATTAGCATAAGCTAACCCGGACTTTAATTGAGCTAACGGCCTGGCGTGGCAGCACCACCGATCCGTTAACTTATTGTGAATCCCGAGTATCACTCGCTGATCCATTGATTGAAATTTCGTCCACTGCAATACCGTGGTTTCGTTTTGTGCCCACTTTACCGTGGCATCGTTTGGTGCCCGCTGCAATACCGCGACAGCGTTTTTGGAATTGCTCGCAAGCAATTTGTAATTGAGCCGGCAGTACAACGACATGCCCGACTAAGTTGTTTGAGAGCCAGCAGTACTCGACATGCTTGACTAAGTAGATCGTATAATAGTATGTAGATATTCATCAGGTGACACCCCCACGGTTGGATTACATCCTGAGCCGGGGGACCATCCCTGGTTGGATTACATCCTGAGCCAGAGTTGTCATCAGTTGAGTTGTATTGATATACGAAGTCTGTACTAACGTGTGATGCTATTGTATACTCCTAGTCTAAATCCTAGCAAGCATAAGTATATCGGAGTCTCAGGGAAATGTTCACTTAAGTCTATTTCCCGTTCTAGTGAAAATGAGGTGTGTCGACAGTTTTAGTTCTTAAAGAATAACTAAACTTGTAGCAGTATAGATGTTGTTCAGTGTAGGTAGAACTAACTAGTTCTAATGTATTCAATGATATTGTCCCGTGACAATATGGCCAAAAGATTGTGATAACTAAATCAAGTTATGTGTTGGTAATCGTTTTCCAACGACCTAACCGGGTACGATTGTAACCTATCTAGGTTAAGTATTGATATTGTTCTAAAACAATATTGCGGGTGTAATTCCTAAGTATTACACATTTTGTATTACATACAGTAATAAAAATAGTTGTGAATTATAAATGATTATTAATATAATTCGAAAACAGTAATTGAGCATGTGTTTCACCCCAAAAATAGTAAAACAGTTGAAAGAGTGGGGCTATGAAACTCACCTGTGAGTTGTTAGCGATACGATGATACGCGCGTCGTCCGAATGGTAACCTTCTAGTGTCCTAAACACGTGAGGTTATAGAAGTATGAGACAAATCAGTTTGTCTAAACGAGTTGTTCATGTATGCATTTGTTGTTGAAGTCTGGGAATGGTGTACGGGGGTCCGGGGGCAGCGCCCCTGGTAGCGGGGTCCAAGGGGTGGCAACCCCTGGCGGGGTCCAAGGGGCAGAGCCCCTGGCTGGGGTCGAGCTGCCAGGTCAGCTTGGAAAATTTTTATTTCTACTACTTTGCTTTAAAGAAAACGCATTCGAAATCCAAATTCGGGTAAAATCGAGTGGTAAAATTTGGTTGCCAATACTTAGTGAAAAACATAGGTTTTTAAGGTTCTGCGACGTCAGATGCGACGTCAGAGGCGACGTAGGGTCTTGCGTCGCTATGTGCGACTTTCGCAAGTCAATGCGACGTTATGGGCTACGTCGCTTTATGCGACGGTGGTAGGTTATGCGACGTTGGTTGCGACGTTGACTGCGACGTCGCAGCACTGTTTTTGGTCCCTGCGACGTTGTCGTCTGGTTCGACGGGTTTTTACCCAAAATCAAGATCTAACTCGTTTTTGACCAAATCTCGTTGATATAAAGCTAATACATGCTATATTAAGTGTTTTTATGAAGAAATAACAAGGAAAAAATGGAGAAATCCTTACGATTAGAATTTTGAAGGTTTGAAGATGATGATGAACTTGATGAAGAAGATGAAGATGATAGTGGTGATGATGCTTGCTTGTTGTTGCTGTTGATGATGGTGGCGACGGCGGTGGTGGTGGCAGCCGGTGGTGTAGGCCCGACGGTTGGTGGTGGTGATGGGTGGTGGAAGGGTTTTTGGAGAGAGAGGGTAGAGAGGAAATGGAGATAGAGAGAGAGAGTGAGAGGATGAGAATGGGGTGGAAATGGGGAGGGATTTGGGTTTTTATTTGAACTCAGATCCCTAACTCGTGTACTGTGGTCTCCAACCACAGTACAAAATGTCCGTGATTTTATACCTGATTAAAATGTAGATTTATTACTTTAAATCTATAATTTTGTTTATGTTATTTTATAAATATTTTTAATAAAAATATTTCACTTGAACTATAAAATGTAATTATTCAAAGTTTAAAATCGGTGCGAAATTTGACTTTTTGACCGGATGTTACATTCTCCCCATGTTAAGAAAATTTCGTCCCGAAATTTCGTGTGAAGTTGTGATTGCGCGGAGTCTGGGAGACATGTATGTACGAGAGATTTGTCGAGTAAGTAAGTTGTAAACATAAAATGTCTATGACGAGGTTGAATAACAGTCAATCCATGACCGCGTCGCTGTTTATTATTGTAGTCACATTCTGACCATGTTGTTTGTTTGGAGTATGATTATTTTGTAGTTATTCGGTAACCGTTTACGTCGTAGTCCATTCGGGACTAGATGGTTGTCACATAGTGACGATTTTGTAAGTCGTCCTATCAGGACTAAATGTTTGGTGAACGTGCAGTAGATCAGTCTGCTGAAAGCAAACATTGAGTTTTATGTGGGCCTAGGTCAACTAGCCCTAAGATGTAATCGACATTAAGTCGTTAAAAATGATAGCGGGGACAATAAGTACATGTTTAGCGAATCTACAATTGAAGGGTTATGTTTTCGAGGAGAAGTTGTACTTACATTATCGTTGGAGATTTATTTGATTCACTCGGAGTTGATTAAGTGAATTTTGCGTCTTTTTGGGCAGTCCTTCTTGTAATGACCGGGTTCTTTACATTTGAAGCATATTCTTCGAGAGTCGGGATTGGCGGGAACTCTGCAGTTCCGGATTACGTGCCCATATCGTTGGCATCTTTCGCAGGGTAATCCGCATGATCCGTCATGATGACGTTTACAGCCGTGACAAAATGGTTTGTTACCCGCATAGCCTTGTCTTTCGTTGGGTTCGACAGCATAGTACCTCAAGGGTTCAGGTTGATTGGTTGGATTGTGACTAGTGATGGAATCCCCATTCCATTTTGTTAGGTTGCTTTCAGTTGCAGTTGTTTCTCGTCGTTCCCTCTGTGCCATAAGTCTGTGGGCCATACGAATGGCCTCTTCAATAGTAGCGGGTTTAGAGGCGGTGACCTTTCCCTCAATTAGTAGCGGGAGTGTTGAGACCTGAGACACTGTTAGATTTGCTCAGAATACAAGTATCATGCCGCTGTTGGTATAAGACTTCAACCACTGTTAGAAGTCAACCACTGTTAGAAGAAGACAACCGCTGTTAGTACATTTGTCTAACAGGGCCACTGTTAGTGTATAGTTTGTATTTTGTAAGTACTCAACCACTGTTGATAATATACGAGTACTACCCCTGTTAGTTATATACTCAACCACTGTTGGTTAGTCGGTTAGAGATAATTATGGAATAGATAGGATTTCCATAATAGTTTGATTCTGTAAAGGACTCTATGTGTTATAAATAGAGATTCTGTAAAACCCTAGAGGTTGATATACGAATTTATTCTAGTTATTAGCTTCAAGGTTGTAAACCCTAACACAAGTTGTGTGTTCGTATTATTGTTAATAATATTGAAGCTTTTGGTTAGATATTCTGTTATATACAAGTTTGTTCTTCAAGTTATTAATAAACTATTCCGCAAGCTTATTAATAATCAATCAAAGTAATACATACTAAGATCTCTAGCTGGGATCATCAAGTGGTATCAGAGCTTGATATTACTTTGATCTTGAAGAAGGTAATTGAATTTCGCAGCTTTTTCAACAAATAACAAGATGTCTACTGAATCAATGGAAGGAATACAAGCTACAAAGATTCCCATGCTCAAACCTGATGAGTTTGAGTTATGGCAGACTAGGATTAGGCAATACATGTTGCTTACGGATTATATGATGTGGGAGGTGGTTACTAATGGACCAAACTATACTAAGGATGCAGATGGTAAAAAGGAAGAAAGACCACCACCAAAGTCTGATGCAGAGAGAAAAGAAAGAGCAACAGAGTGGAAGGCATTAAGTACTCTACTTTTGTCTATTCCTAATGAGTATCAAAGGAAGTTTGAAAACTGTGAAGATGCTCAGGTTCTTATGCAAGCAATTGTTAAGAGATTTGGTGGTAATGATAACACCAAGAAGAATAAGAGATCTCTTCTCAAACAACAGTTTGAAAACTTTGCAGGTGTAAAGTCTGAAACTCTGACTCAGACTTTTGATAGGTTTCAAAAACTTGTGGGTGATTTAGAAAATCACAATGTCAAGATTGATAAAGATGACTTGAACAGGAAGTTTCTAAGATCACTTGGTACAGATTGGAATATGTACACTGTGGGACTTAGACAAAGTCCAGATCTTGAAGAGAAAGAGATTGAAGACCTGTATAATGATCTGAGGAATTTTGAGCCTGAAGTTCTAGCATTGAAACAGTCCAATGGTAGCTCTAACAATGCTGCTTTTGTTTCTGTTGGTGAATCTGGTAGTTGTAGCACATCTGGTGCTAATGATAATGTATTGGAAGCATTCTTTGCAAGCCATGTGAATTCTTCATTAACTACAGAAGATTTGGAGCAGGTTAGTGAAGAGGACCTGGAAGAGATGGATTTAAGATGGCAAATGGCCATGATTACAATCAGGGCAAAGAGGTTTATGCAGAGGTCTGGGAACAGAAACTTTTCTTACAAGAGAGATGGTGTAGCTGGTTTTGACAAGAGCAAGGTGGAGTGTTTCAATTGTCACAAGATGGGACACTTTGCTAGAGAATGCAAGAGCACACAGGCTGGAGGATCTCAGAATGGTATTATGAGAAATAATTCTGCTCCACAAAGAAGATTGGTACCTGTTCAGAACACCACTTCAGATTCATTGGTTGCTCAAGATGGAATGGGAGGATTTGACTGGAGTGACCAAGAAGAGCTTGTAGTTCAGAATCAAGCTTTGATGGCTGTCACAGAAGAACCAGAGTCTTCAGACATTCCATATGAGGTACAATCTAAATTATGTTCTCCTGCATGTAAGAAAATGGTTAAATTTTATAGGGATCATAATATGGTTGTGTGTAATGAATTAAAAGCTTGTAAGGAAAAGAGTCAACATGCCACTTTAGCTATTGAAAACTTAGAAAATCAGATAAATGCTTATGAAAAGAATGAATCTCAATTTCACTTAGATGTTAAGTATCTAAATTGGGAAAAGAAAGCTTTACAAACAAAAGTTGATATGCTAAGTGCTAAGTTGGCTGAGGCAATTTCTGATAAGGAGTCAATAAAATTGAAAGTTGATGAGTTGGAAAATGTTTCAAAAGGTGTTCAAAACTTAATCAAGTCTCAAATTCATGATAAATTAAAACTTGGATTAGGTTACAACCTTAATGCTGTTCCTCCACCTTATAATCATACTTATTTCCCACCTAAAAGTGATTTTGTTTTAGAAACACTTAAGGTAGGTGTGTCTGAGGAGGTTAAAAAGGTAGATCCAGTTGTTAATTGTGATGATAATGTGAATTTTGATAAAGTTGAGGTATCTGATTGGACTGAGGAAGATGAGTGTGATAGTGATAGCTCATCTAGTGGTAATTCTGTGGATGGTAGTGTTAAGTCTATTACTGGTCTAGTTTCTGAACTTAATAGTACTAAACTAGAAGAGGGTAAAAAGATGTTTGTTGAGAAAGCAAAGGCTCAGTTAGATCAAGTCAGGAAAACCAACAAGGCTAGTTCAGGTTTAGGGTATGTACACATAAAGGTCAATACTGAATCAAAAGACAAGTTGAAATCTGAGTGTGATAAGTGTACATGTAAATCAAAGAAGTCTGAGTTACATACTGCAAGTAATGTGAATAAATCCATTCCCAGGGGTAATCAAAGAAATTGGAACCAATTGGTTTCACAAAGGTTGGGTAATGGGTTTGAATGTGTGAAAAGAAAGTCATGTTTTATTTGTGGTAGATATAATCATCTTCAACAGGACTGTTACTACAATCCTAAAAATAATAGGAACAGTGGTACAGGTCATGTGTTGATAAATAAGCCTAACAGAGGCAAGGCTGCAGCCCCTGTTAATGCTACAGCAGTGCCCCTGTCAACGGCTAACAGAGGCAAGACACGAACAGGGGAGGGTTTGACCACTGTCAGGCATGGTACCTCTGCTGGTATTAAACATTTCAAAAGAATGTTTATACCAAGTAAAGCTACCACTGCCAGGGTAATCAATACAAACTTAAAGGTGACCACTGTTAAACCATTAACCCCTGTCAGGTCTAAAATTGATTGTTTTTGGAGACATAAAAATGAGTGTAAATCTGAAGTGTCCAAAACCAATGCAGCACTGAGATCAATCACTGTCAAAAGGGTTGATGTCAATGGTGCTCAAGGGAAACCCAAAGCCAAATTGGTTTGGGTTCCCAAGAAAAACTAACTGTTTTTCTCATATATGTGCAGGGCAAGCCACCAAGCTTATGGCATATTGATTCTGGCTGTTCAAGACACATGACTGGAGACAGGAAAAAGCTACAGGACTTTAAAGCGTTTTCTGGAGGAGATGTAGCATTTGGAAGCAATCCTAAAGGAGGTAAAATCACAGGTAAAGGTAAGGTAAAAAGCAGTAAGCTCACTTTCAATGATGTTTATTATGTTGAGCAATTGAGATACAATTTGCTTAGTGTGAGTCAAATCACAGATAAGCAAAATCCTGTATATTTCACTGATACAGAATGCCTTATACTTTCTGAAAAACTCAAAATACCTGAAGATAAGATTTTAATGAGAGTTCCAAGAAAGGATAATGTATACTGTAGTGATTTAAACAAGATGGAATCTCAAAATGTTAACTGTCTCATTTCTAAAGCTACTGTATCTGAATCTGAACTATGGCATAGGAGGATGTGTCACTTGAATTTCAAGACCATGAATAAACTTGTTAGGAATAAGCTAGTGAGAGGCTTACCTGAAAAGTTATTTGAATGTAGTGACCACTGTGTAGCATGTCTCAAAGGCAAGCAACACAAGACCTCTTATAAGACCAAGCTTGTGAATACCAATACCACTCCCTTACACCTGTTACATATGGATTTGTTTGGCCCTACCAATGTAGCTAGTCAAGGGAAGAAATCTTACTGTTTGGTAATAACTGATGATTACTCTAGAATGAGTTGGGTGTTCTTTCTTAGGACTAAGGATGAGACAGGTGAAATACTTAGATCATTCATAACTAGGATTGAGAATTCAACTAATCAAAAGGTTAAGATCATCAGGTGTGATAATGGGACAGAATTTAAGAATCATGAGATGAATAAGTTCTGTGAGGATAAAGGTATAGAAAGACAGTATAGTGCACCTAGGACTCCACAACAAAATGGAGTAGCTGAGAGGAGGAATAGGACACTAATTGAGGCTGCTAGAAGCATGCTAGCAGATGCTAAACTACCAATGTCCTTTTGGGCAGAGGCCGTTAGCACTGCTTGTTATGTTTTGAATAGGATTTTGATTATTAAACCTCATAACAAGACACCCTATGAGTTATTCTTTAAAAGAAAACCTTTGGTTAGCTTTTTAAAACCATTTGGATGTCCTTGTACTGTCTTAAATACCAGAGATCATCTTGGTAAGTTTCAGAGTAAGGTAGATGAGGGTGTATTTGTTGGATACTCTATTCAAAGCAAGGCTTATAGAGTATTTAACAAAAGGACTAGGATCATAGAAGAGACCATGGATGTGACCTTTAATGAACATACATCAAATGTAGAAGGAAAAGGTTCAGAAGTTTTGTTTGATATTGATGCACTAACCCATGCTTTTAGATATCCAGATTTGTCTATTAGTGCAGGTACAGATGCAGGTAATGATGCAGGTAAAGATGGGAAATCAACCTCAAGTCAAACTAAAAAGGATGACTTGAAGTATGTCTTGTTTCCTATTTGGTCTCCAGATCCTCCAGAAGTATTCCAGTTAGAGCAAGATGAACCTTCAGATGATTCAAGTGGGTCAAGTAGCAAAAATGGTTCAAAGGATGAAGATGGTTCAATTCCAACAGAAAATGGTTCAAAGAGTTCTCATATAGTTTCAGAGCATGATTCAGAAGGAGAGCACGATTCTCCAAAATTTGTTGAACAAAGTCCTCCATTTCAAGTTTTGGAAAGGACTTCTTTGTCAGATTCTGAAGCAACTCCAAAGCCATCAAAGGAAAGAGAGGAAAGAGAGTCTTTTTCAGACTCTGAGATAGATAATCTTTTGGGTTCTAATTTGGAAAGAGAACTACTGGATACTTCTACATCTAAATATGTGGTTCATAAAGATCATTCCTTGGATTTGATTATTGGTGATATTATGACTCCTGTTCAGACAAGACATCAAACCAAGGTAAGAGAAGAAGATGTACATACTTCATTATATGTATGTTTTCTTTCACAGATGGAACCAAAGAAGGCAGTGGAGGCTCTCAAAGATCCAAGCTGGATTGAATCTATGCAGGAAGAATTGTTGCAATTCAAACTGCAAGATGTGTGGGATTTGGTTGATCTTCCAAAAGGAAAGAAAGCTATAGGCACAAGATGGATCTTTAAGAACAAGAGAGATGAAAGAGGAATAGTGATCAAGAATAAGGCTCGGTTGGTAGCACAGGGGTACACACAGGAAGAAGGCATAGATTATGATGATGTCTTTGCCCCTGTTGCTAGAATAGAAGCTATTAGATTATTTTTAGCTTATGCATCTTATCAGGATTTTAAAGTCTATCAAATGGATGTGAAGAGTGCTTTTCTTCATGGTCTAATTGATGATGAGGTGTATGTTTGCCAACCACCAGGGTTTGAAGATCCAACATATCCAGATAGAGTGTGCAGATTGAAGAAAGCATTGTATGGATTACATCAAGCTCCAAGAGCTTGGTATGATACTCTATCTGAGTACTTGCTCAAGAATGGATTCAAGAGAGGTACTATTGACAAGACATTGTTTACCAAGAGGGTTCAAAGAGATATATTGCTGGTACAGGTGTATGTTGATGATATTATTTTCGGGTCTACAAGGGATTCATTGTGCAAAGAGTTTGAAGATTTAATGCATAAGAAGTTCAAGATGAGTTCAATGGGTGAACTCACATTCTTTTTAGGATTGCAGGTCAAGCAAAAGTTAGATGGAATCTTTATTAACCAAGGGAAGTATGTGAAAGATATTTTGAATAAATTTGGTTATAAAGACGTGAAGGTAGCTAGCACTCCCATGGAGGCACATAAACATCTTAATTCTGATCCTGAGGGGGAGGAAGTAGATGTGCACTTATACAGGTCAATGATTGGTTCATTGATGTATTTAACTTCATCCAGACCTGATATAATGTTTGCAGTGTGTCTTTGTGCTAGATATCAGACCAATCCAAAGCAGTCACACATGTATGCTGTGAAGAGGATCTTTAGATACTTGAAAGGTCAACCAGACTTGGGCCTTTGGTATGCTAAAGGATCAGATTTTGAGCTAAAGGCATTCACAGATAGTGACTATGGTGGTGAGAATATGGATAGGAAATCGACTAGTGGAGGATGTCAATTTCTTGGAAATAGGTTAGTGTCATGGCAATGCAAGAAGCAAACCACAGTTTCCACTTCTACAGCAGAAGCAGAATATGTTGCAGCATCAAGTTGCTGTGCACAGGTTCTTTGGATTCAGAATCAAATGCTGGATTATGGTTTGACTTTCATGAACACTCCTATTTATATTGATAATACTTCTGCTATTAGTATCATTCAGAATCCAGTTAAGCATTCAAAAACCAAACACATTGAAATCAGATATCATTTTATAAGAGATTGTTATGATAAAAGATTGATTCATATTTTTAAAATTCATACTGATAATCAACTTGCAGATCTTTTTACAAAAGCATTTGATGTAGGAAGATTTACATTTTTGATAACTAATATTGGTATGATCAATCTCACGTAGTGTTTTGGTCTGGATTTGATACTAACAGGGGTAAAATATATTGTATGTGACAGGGTCAGGTGTTGCCACTGTTAGCTTCATCATGATAACAGATGGTGCCACTGTTAGTTTACCTGTGCCACTGTCAATGTAGTTTAAACCCCTGCTGTATATGTGTGTAATTTAACCCCTGTTAGTTGTTTTTCTTAGTTTAATATTGCAGGTTTCAGCCACTGTCAAGAGACATCACTTGAGCTGGAATTTAATGTTTTATTTGTTTCTTCTTATTTGTTTTGGTTAAAAAAAAAAAAAAAAAAAAAAAAAAAAATTTCGTTGTCTAACTAAGCTAAGTTTATGCCCCTGTTAGTTCTAAGTTGGCGTTTCCTTGGTCGGATGCCCCTGCTAGACTATCAGCCGCTGCTAGCTTTGTTAGATGGTTAGAAAGGGTTGACTATAAATTGACAAGTGAGGTACCCCTGTTGGGTTTGTTTGTAAATTGTACCCCTGTTGGGTATAACCAGAAGTGCCACTGCTAGTTTTATTTTTAGGGCTTGGCACTGTCATCAAATAAATACTCAAATACTTCACTTTTTCAATTACGCTTTCAAAATTTTCAAAACCCTTCAATAATCGCTCTCGCTTTGAGTTGTTTATTGTAATTCACTCTTTGTTCGTTCATCGATTACATCAATGGCATCTTCATCATCGTCTGATTCTGGTACTTCTATGCTAAGTGTTCATTCTGAACACAACATGAGGGCTTTCTGGAATAAAGACCTTGCCGATGAGTATTTTCACCCTATCATCGATTTCTTGAGTAATTGTCCAGTTACTTATGCCCTGTTAATGCTACAGCAGTGCCCCTGTCAACGGCTAACAGAGGCAAGACACGAACAGGGGAGGGTTTGACCACTGTCAGGCATGGTACCTCTGCTGGTATTAAACATTTCAAAAGAATGTTTATACCAAGTAAAGCTATCACTGCCAGGGTAATCAATACAAACTTAAAGGTGACCACTGTCAAACCATTAACCCCTGTCAGGTCTAAAATTGATTGTTTTTGGAGACATAAAAATGAGTGTAAATCTGAAGTGTCCAAAACCAATGCAGCACTGAGATCAATCACTGTCAAAAGGGTTGATGTCAATGGTGCTCAAGGGAAACCCAAAGCCAAATTGGTTTGGGTTCCCAAGAAAAACTAACTGTTTTTCTCATATATGTGCAGGGCAAGCCACCAAGCTTATGGCATATTGATTCTGGCTGTTCAAGACACATGACTGGAGACAGGAAAAAGCTACAGGACTTTAAAGCGTTTTCTGGAGGAGATGTAGCATTTGGAAGCAATCCTAAAGGAGGTAAAATCACAGGTAAAGGTAAGGTAAAAAGCAGTAAGCTCACTTTCAATGATGTTTATTATGTTGAGCAATTGAGATACAATTTGCTTAGTGTGAGTCAAATCACAGATAAGCAAAATCCTGTATATTTCACTGATACAGAATGCCTTATACTTTCTGAAAAACTCAAAATACCTGAAGATAAGATTTTAATGAGAGTTCCAAGAAAGGATAATGTATACTGTAGTGATTTAAACAAGATGGAATCTCAAAATGTTAACTGTCTCATTTCTAAAGCTACTGTATCTGAATCTGAACTATGGCATAGGAGGATGTGTCACTTGAATTTCAAGACCATGAATAAACTTGTTAGGAATAAGCTAGTGAGAGGCTTACCTGAAAAGTTATTTGAATGTAGTGACCACTGTGTAGCATGTCTCAAAGGCAAGCAACACAAGACCTCTTATAAGACCAAGCTTGTGAATACCAATACCACTCCCTTACACCTGTTACATATGGATTTGTTTGGCCCTACCAATGTAGCTAGTCAAGGGAAGAAATCTTACTGTTTGGTAATAACTGATGATTACTCTAGAATGAGTTGGGTGTTCTTTCTTAGGACTAAGGATGAGACAGGTGAAATACTTAGATCATTCATAACTAGGATTGAGAATTCAACTAATCAAAAGGTTAAGATCATCAGGTGTGATAATGGGACAGAATTTAAGAATCATGAGATGAATAAGTTCTGTGAGGATAAAGGTATAGAAAGACAGTATAGTGCACCTAGGACTCCACAACAAAATGGAGTAGCTGAGAGGAGGAATAGGACACTAATTGAGGCTGCTAGAAGCATGCTAGCAGATGCTAAACTACCAATGTCCTTTTGGGCAGAGGCCGTTAGCACTGCTTGTTATGTTTTGAATAGGATTTTGATTATTAAACCTCATAACAAGACACCCTATGAGTTATTCTTTAAAAGAAAACCTTTGGTTAGCTTTTTAAAACCATTTGGATGTCCTTGTACTGTCTTAAATACCAGAGATCATCTTGGTAAGTTTCAGAGTAAGGTAGATGAGGGTGTATTTGTTGGATACTCTATTCAAAGCAAGGCTTATAGAGTATTTAACAAAAGGACTAGGATCATAGAAGAGACCATGGATGTGACCTTTAATGAACATACATCAAATGTAGAAGGAAAAGGTTCAGAAGTTTTGTTTGATATTGATGCACTAACCCATGCTTTTAGATATCCAGATTTGTCTATTAGTGCAGGTACAGATGCAGGTAATGATGCAGGTAAAGATGGGAAATCAACCTCAAGTCAAACTAAAAAGGATGACTTGAAGTATGTCTTGTTTCCTATTTGGTCTCCAGATCCTCCAGAAGTATTCCAGTTAGAGCAAGATGAACCTTCAGATGATTCAAGTGGGTCAAGTAGCAAAAATGGTTCAAAGGATGAAGATGGTTCAATTCCAACAGAAAATGGTTCAAAGAGTTCTCATATAGTTTCAGAGCATGATTCAGAAGGAGAGCACGATTCTCCAAAATTTGTTGAACAAAGTCCTCCATTTCAAGTTTTGGAAAGGACTTCTTTGTCAGATTCTGAAGCAACTCCAAAGCCATCAAAGGAAAGAGAGGAAAGAGAGTCTTTTTCAGACTCTGAGATAGATAATCTTTTGGGTTCTAATTTGGAAAGAGAACTACTGGATACTTCTACATCTAAATATGTGGTTCATAAAGATCATTCCTTGGATTTGATTATTGGTGATATTATGACTCCTGTTCAGACAAGACATCAAACCAAGGTAAGAGAAGAAGATGTACATACTTCATTATATGTATGTTTTCTTTCACAGATGGAACCAAAGAAGGCAGTGGAGGCTCTCAAAGATCCAAGCTGGATTGAATCTATGCAGGAAGAATTGTTGCAATTCAAACTGCAAGATGTGTGGGATTTGGTTGATCTTCCAAAAGGAAAGAAAGCTATAGGCACAAGATGGATCTTTAAGAACAAGAGAGATGAAAGAGGAATAGTGATCAAGAATAAGGCTCGGTTGGTAGCACAGGGGTACACACAGGAAGAAGGCATAGATTATGATGATGTCTTTGCCCCTGTTGCTAGAATAGAAGCTATTAGATTATTTTTAGCTTATGCATCTTATCAGGATTTTAAAGTCTATCAAATGGATGTGAAGAGTGCTTTTCTTCATGGTCTAATTGATGATGAGGTGTATGTTTGCCAACCACCAGGGTTTGAAGATCCAACATATCCAGATAGAGTGTGCAGATTGAAGAAAGCATTGTATGGATTACATCAAGCTCCAAGAGCTTGGTATGATACTCTATCTGAGTACTTGCTCAAGAATGGATTCAAGAGAGGTACTATTGACAAGACATTGTTTACCAAGAGGGTTCAAAGAGATATATTGCTGGTACAGGTGTATGTTGATGATATTATTTTCGGGTCTACAAGGGATTCATTGTGCAAAGAGTTTGAAGATTTAATGCATAAGAAGTTCAAGATGAGTTCAATGGGTGAACTCACATTCTTTTTAGGATTGCAGGTCAAGCAAAAGTTAGATGGAATCTTTATTAACCAAGGGAAGTATGTGAAAGATATTTTGAATAAATTTGGTTATAAAGACGTGAAGGTAGCTAGCACTCCCATGGAGGCACATAAACATCTTAATTCTGATCCTGAGGGGGAGGAAGTAGATGTGCACTTATACAGGTCAATGATTGGTTCATTGATGTATTTAACTTCATCCAGACCTGATATAATGTTTGCAGTGTGTCTTTGTGCTAGATATCAGACCAATCCAAAGCAGTCACACATGTATGCTGTGAAGAGGATCTTTAGATACTTGAAAGGTCAACCAGACTTGGGCCTTTGGTATGCTAAAGGATCAGATTTTGAGCTAAAGGCATTCACAGATAGTGACTATGGTGGTGAGAATATGGATAGGAAATCGACTAGTGGAGGATGTCAATTTCTTGGAAATAGGTTAGTGTCATGGCAATGCAAGAAGCAAACCACAGTTTCCACTTCTACAGCAGAAGCAGAATATGTTGCAGCATCAAGTTGCTGTGCACAGGTTCTTTGGATTCAGAATCAAATGCTGGATTATGGTTTGACTTTCATGAACACTCCTATTTATATTGATAATACTTCTGCTATTAGTATCATTCAGAATCCAGTTAAGCATTCAAAAACCAAACACATTGAAATCAGATATCATTTTATAAGAGATTGTTATGATAAAAGATTGATTCATATTTTTAAAATTCATACTGATAATCAACTTGCAGATCTTTTTACAAAAGCATTTGATGTAGGAAGATTTACATTTTTGATAACTAATATTGGTATGATCAATCTCACGTAGTGTTTTGGTCTGGATTTGATACTAACAGGGGTAAAATATATTGTATGTGACAGGGTCAGGTGTTGCCACTGTTAGCTTCATCATGATAACAGATGGTGCCACTGTTAGTTTACCTGTGCCACTGTCAATGTAGTTTAAACCCCTGCTGTATATGTGTGTAATTTAACCCCTGTTAGTTGTTTTTCTTAGTTTAATATTGCAGGTTTCAGCCACTGTCAAGAGACATCACTTGAGCTGGAATTTAATGTTTTATTTGTTTCTTCTTATTTGTTTTGGTTAAAAAAAAAAAAAAAAAAAAAAAAAAAAAAAAAAAAAAAAATTTGTTGTCTAACTAAGCTAAGTTTATGCCCCTGTTAGTTCTAAGTTGGCGTTTCCTTGGTCGGATGCCCCTGCTAGACTATCAGCCGCTGCTAGCTTTGTTAGATGGTTAGAAAGGGTTGACTATAAATTGACAAGTGAGGTACCCCTGTTGGGTTTGTTTGTAAATTGTACCCCTGTTGGGTATAACCAGAAGTGCCACTGCTAGTTCTATTTTTAGGGCTTGGCACTGTCATCAAATAAATACTCAAATACTTCACTTTTTCAATTACGCTTTCAAAATTTTCAAAACCCTTCAATAATCGCTCTCGCTTTGAGTTGTTTATTGTAATTCACTCTTTGTTCGTTCATCGATTACATCAATGGCATCTTCATCATCGTCTGATTCTGGTACTTCTATGCTAAGTGTTCATTCTGAACACAACATGAGGGCTTTCTTGAATAAAGACCTTGCCGATGAGTATTTTCACCCTATCATCGATTTCTTGAGTAATTGTCCAGTTACTTATGCCCTTACTGTCGCTCCACGATTGATTCGATCACATATTCAGGAGTTCTGGCAGAATGCAAAGGAAGGGAATGTTAATGGCATTACTCACATTCATTCCACTGTCAAGGGTCAGAAGGTAATGGTTACTGAGATTGTTCTAAGAGAACTTTTACAGTTTGATGATGAAGGTGGAATTCTGGAGTTATCGAGAGAAGATTTGTTTAAAGGCATTATGGATATGGGGTATGAAGGTTCAGGAAAGACAAGATCAGATTATACTTTCTTGAAGTCATGGTTTTGTCCTCAATGGAAGTTCTACATTCATACTTTTCTGGTATGTTTGTCTCAAAAGAGAACTAGTTTTAATGAATTTAGTTCTACGATTGCATATCCTATTATCTGCTTGGCACAGGGTATTAAATTTAATATGTCTAGATTTATCTTAGATAATATGATTAGGAATGTAAAGGGTGATACATTCGTTATGTACCCTAGATTTGTTCAGCTTTTGTTAAATAATCAATTGTCAAATCTGCCAGCAGAGGATAGTGTAATTGTTAGTTCTACTCTATCTTTGAGGACTATTCAGGCTATGAATAAGTATCAGAATGCTTTTTCTAAAAAGGAAACTGCATTATTTTCTACAATGCTAGTTACTCCTTCTGCCACTGGTGGTGTATTACCAACACCATCTGGACCAAATGATGACAGACCAACAACACAAGTTGGTTCTGAACACACATCAAGAGGTGGCATCAAAAGAAAACAAGGGAACAAACAGCCTACCCAATCTAAAGCCAAGAAATCCAAGAAGGCTACACAGGCTATGGAGATTCCTGTTTCTCCACAGTCTCAGTCAACTGTTCCAACACAACAGGTGAACATACTTGATGAAAATGTTCATTCTGGAAGGGCTGCCACTACTGTTTCTAGCCCACTGGCAGGGCAGGATAGTGGTAACATTAATCAGACCCAACCAGAGGCAACTATGTTTGATGAACCTATGGGTGATGATTCAAATGTAGGTCCCAGTACCAATAACCAAGGGACATCTGCAGTGGCAGATGTGGGCAAGGATTCAACTAAGAGGTCACACTCTAATGTTGATGAGCCTAGTGATACTGATGAATTGACGATTTCTTATCTTGTACATGATGTCAATAAACTATGGAGCAAATATGAGAGGGAAAGGGCTTACAGAAAAGAGGCTCAACAGAAAATTCAAGCTCAGGATGAGTTCATTGCTAAACAGAAGGAGCTCATTGATCATCAGAAGGAAGAGTTGCTTGATATGAAGAATAGGTTGTTAGTGCTTGAGGAGGCTGTCAATAATATTCAGGCAAGGGGGAGAAGAAAGCAGATGATGATATTATGCCTGAAGATGATGGTTCAAGAGCAGGTGATGATGATGATGATGATTCATATGGACCTCATGATGATATGGATGGAGAAATGATAAATATTGATGAGATGAATGATGATTCTGCAGCTACAGAGGTGTTTGATGATAATACAGCTACAGAGGTGCTTGAGTTTGATGATGATACAGTTGAGATGAATATTGAGGCACAATCAGAAGACACTGTGGAGTTAGTGTTTGATGATAAAGATGATGATTATGTGCAGAGCAGGGATAAGGCTGAGGAGGAGCTAAATGTATCTGATTATGTGATACATGAAAGTTTAGATGATGAGGTAGTTGATGGTGCAGGAGCAGAGCAGACTGATGAAACAGTTTATCAGGTATTTCCATTGAATAAAGGGTTGCCTGAGAAAGCTGCACTTAGATTATATGTTTGGGATGTGATGGGTGCTAATCTGGATGATAAGAAAAGAGTGAGTTTCAGTGATAGGTCAGTGTATGAGGTGGTTGATGATGTTGAAAAAGAAGGAGAAGTTGAGGTTAAGGGGGAGCAATCAATTGCTGAAGAGAAGAAGTTGCAGACCTTTACAAGAAAGAAATCTATTCCCAGAAGAAAGCCAACTAAAAGATTATCCCCTGTCAAAACTTCTACCTCTGTTGTCACAATTTCAACCCCTGTCAACACTAACACAACCACTGTTATGTCTACCCCTGTTAGTACACTAACTCCTACCACTGTTGATACACCAATCACCACTGCTATCATACCAACCCCTGCCACAACTACAACAACAACAAGACCAAGAGAGGTACCTGTTACAATAAGAGAACCAACTTCACCACTCAAACCTAAGTCTAAATTGCCTGTGATTGATCCAAAAGACAAAGGTAAAGGAAAGTTAAAAGAAAAAATCAAAGGTGAAAGAAATTAAAGAGCCTCATATTGAGTCTCATGATATGCTGAGGATGCAAGTAGAAGAAAGAGAAAGGTTGATAAGGAGAGCTGCAGAAGCTAAAGCTGAAGGAGAGGGTGATGATGTGAAAATGATTTTGGATGATCTGAGTGTAGTGACTATTACACAGAAAGCTGCAGAGATTGTTAAAGAAAAGACTGCACAAGGATTAAAGCTTCCTGCTCAGAGAGTTCATGATTATTTAAAGAAGAAGAAAGGTAATGAAGAGGAAGAGTTATCTTCTGGATTTTTGTTGATGAAAAGGGCAAATGAGGAAAGAGCTAGAAAGAAAAAGCAAGAGGAATTAGCCAAGAAAAGGAGTAAACCTTTACCATATGCTGAAAGGAGAAGACAAATGATCAATGCATTGTCTGAAAATTATGCTCCAGCTAAAATTGTTAGAGGATGGAATATGCAGAAGCTGCAACAGGCATATGATAGGTATATGGGAAAAGATGAAGAGTGGACAAAGAAAATGGAAGAGAATAGGAATTTGAATGCATTGATGAAGGAGAAGAAAGAAAAGGCAGATAGGGAAATGAAAAAGTTTTTGAAAGAAGAAGAAGAAAGAAGAGAAAAGGCAGCTACTGAGGCAGCAGAGAAAGCCTTAGAGGAAAAGCAGAATGAAGTTAGAAGAAATTCATGGAAAAATCAGATTTCTAAAGATAATGTTATTCCTGATATTCCAAGATTTGATCCAGAGCTGAAAAAGAGAATCAAGATTCTGACTGATAGCAAGGAGATTTCTGAAGGACCAAGAAAGGCTAGAATTATAAATTGGGAAGGAGTAGCAATTGATTATGGTTTCAGAAAAATGATCCTTGAGATCAAGATTGAAAGAGAAAGAGGATTTGATGATCATGTTGGGAGTATGGTTGATTTGCTCAGAATTTGTACAAGAGATGATCTTTTGGAATTGTATCAAGTGAGCAGAATCAGGAATAGAAAGAACTCTGAAGCAGTGATTGAAAGACAAATGATGGAGTTATTGCAGAGCCTGTTTGAACCAGCCAGCTTGTATCACTTATTCTTTCATTGTTATCAAAGGGTTATAACCTGGAGATATTTTGCCAGAGCTGGAGTACACATGGTAGTATTCAACAATGGGCAGGTGATCTACATGTTTGATGATCGACATTATGTGCTGGGAACAGGGTTGCTGAATAGATTGATTGATTTGAAGTTATCTACAACCATCATTACTGAAGGAGTTTATAGAGCTTTATATATGGTGTTTAATCAACTGCATAAGAGGCAAACGATGAAGGAAAAAGAAGAAGAAAAGAAGGATTGAAACTTGAATCATTACTCTGAATGATCAAGTTTAGGGGGAGATTGTTGAGACCTGAGACACTGTTAGATTTGCTCAGAATACAAGTATCATGCCGCTGTTGGTATAAGACTTCAACCACTGTTAGAAGTCAACCACTGTTAGAAGAAGACAACCGCTGTTAGTACATTTGTCTAACAGGGCCACTGTTAGTGTATAGTTTGTATTTTGTAAGTACTCAACCACTGTTGATAATATACGAGTACTACCCCTGTTAGTTATATACTCAACCACTGTTGGTTAGTCGGTTAGAGATAATTATGGAATAGATAGGATTTCCATAATAGTTTGATTCTGTAAAGGACTCTATGTGTTATAAATAGAGATTCTGTAAAACCCTAGAGGTTGATATACGAATTTATTCTAGTTATTAGCTTCAAGGTTGTAAACCCTAACACAAGTTGTGTGTTCGTATTATTGTTAATAATATTGAAGCTTTTGGTTAGATATTCTGTTATATACAAGTTTGTTCTTCAAGTTATTAATAAACTATTCCGCAAGCTTATTAATAATCAATCAAAGTAATACATACTAAGATCTCTAGCTGGGATCATCTGTAAAACCCTAGAGGTTGATATACGAATTTATTCTAGTTATTAGCTTCAAGGTTGTAAACCCTAACACAAGTTGTGTGTTCGTATTATTGTTAATAATATTGAAGCTTTTGGTTAGATATTCTGTTATATACAAGTTTGTTCTTCAAGTTATTAATAAACTATTCCGCAAGCTTATTAATAATCAATCAAAGTAATACATACTAAGATCTCTAGCTGGGATCATCAGGGAGTCCACCGGTGTACCTTGCGATTCGTTGACTTTCAGGGTTTACTATGGTTGGGCACAAGTGTGCTAGCTGTTGGAAACGATTGGTATATGTTTCAATGTCGTTGTCTTTTACGGTGAGGTGCCAAAGTTCGTCCTCAAGTTTGTGAAGTACTTCGATGGGACAATACTTGTCCGTCATGATTCGTTTCAGGGCTTCCCACGGAAGTTCGTGAGCAGTGTCGATTCCTACAGTTCGGGCGTGAAAATTCCACCAGGTAGAGGCGTAATCCTGGAGGGTGTATGTGGCGTACAAGACTTTGCAGTCGTCGGGGCAGTTGCAAACGTGAAATATAAATTCCATTTTCTCGAATTATCGAATTAATCCGACAGCTCCTTCAGTACCAACGAAGTTTGGTGGTTCGCACCTCAGGAAATCCTTAAAAGTGCAAGGCTTTACTTGGTTCTAAGCAGCTAGGGTCGCAGTCACTGCTTGATTAATGATTTGATCGTGCTCAGCTTGAGTGAAAGTTTGTCGTTTAGGAGGCATGATTCTTGAACAAGAATGAAATGACAAAGTGTGAGATCTTTATTCAAAGATTTTGACTTTTATAGTTGTATACTCGGATTGTAAAAGTGATAGTTATCCAGAAACCATTTAAGGTATTCGTATGAAAGTCCTCGGACTTTGAAATTTTAAAGGTGTAGTCGTACAACGACCTAGTTATGTATTATATGTAGTTCGACCAGAACTAATGGTATTGTTGTAGTCTATCAGACTATAATGTAGTACTAAAGTACTATAGATGTAATCCCAATAAATTAGAGTGTATTCATCGAATGAGGCATCATATGCCTGAGTAGTCGTGGTGTGGCACTTAGTGCCTGGTAAAGTAATCGCGTATGCGTATAAGTGTACAAGTGCCTATAGCGAGGGTTCCTACGCAAAGAAATCAAGTGGGACACCTCGTGTCCAGTAGAGTAGTCGTATATACATATATGGTGCACACGTAACTATACGAGTATACGTGCGTAGTAAAAGTCCGGTGTGGCACCTTGTGCCCAGTTAAGTAAGTGTATATGTATATATAAATCGTACATGTAACTATAACAAGTCTACATGCATATTGATAGTAGCTCATCGAGCCTTGGAGTAGCACAGCGTGCTGAAATGCAGTGCCTAAAGCACTGGAGTGTAGTAACAACGTACTGAAATGCAGTGCTATCAGCACAGTAATTGAAATACCGAAGTACTATGAAATGCAGCACCACGTGCCGTAATGAAGTGCCCGCGGCACCGTAATTGCAGTACCCATGTACTGTGAATGTAGCATCAACATGCTATGATTTGTAGTATCGACATACTATGAGGTTTGCACTAACGTGCCCATATTGTGGTATCAACATACCATGTGTTGTGCTTGAAAGCATGATGTGACACCACGTGTCATGTGTTGTTCGATTGTAGCCCTAAGGCCGAATATGCGTTAAAGTTATGTGATTTCCCAAATGTAGCACAAAGGCTAGAATGTAAGTGCCAAGGCACTGAGGTATTGACTCAATTGATCTAAATGATCAAGTTGTGATTAATTTGTTGTGGACCTAGTCAACACTAATCCAATTGTGACCAGTACGGTCGAAGGTGAAAGATTCGTTGGTTTGTCTTAAATTTCGTGGATGTTTAGCATGTGTGGGTTTCCATTCCCATTGAATACGGTTGTACCTCCTTCCCGAGGTTCAGTGATATATGTGATATCCTCCTATACGTACATACGGAGGAAGATGTCGAGTCGTGATAGTTAGGAAGACGGCGATGTGCCTCTTCACGAGTAAATGATAGTACAGCGGAATTTAGTTGTATATACCCAGTATATATTTGATATGTAGAAGTAGTATACATGTAAGGCCTATTCGTATATACCTACAGTATATATAATAGCCTAGGATGTCTAGCACATAACAATCAGAGTCAACTATGCATTCCTGTTTCAGTATAACCCCTTTCAGATCTTACATCATCTTTATTTAATTGTACATAGTTAGCTACGCTATGTTAAATTAAACTCGTATGATATAATTCCTGAACCAGTCATACCTAATGAGGAATACTGCCTAACGGTCATAGTCTAGGCCCACTAAATACAACCTAGTTCACTATAACCTTAGGCTCTGATACCAATCTGTAACACCCTCAAATTTCGGGTTGCGGAAGCGGTCGGGTCGGGTATTACCAAATTAAATATCACAGCATAAGATCCATAATGAACGACTCTAAATGAGACGTTAGAAAATAGTTATACATTTCATAAATAAAAATGTTTACAACGTTATAAGTATAACAACAATTTCCAAATACATAATTGGAAAATATAAAAGTAAATGCAGAGTAGTCCCAATTGTTGAAAATATGCGACTCGAGCTAGTAAGACCTTGCAGTAATTCCTAATCCTGCTGGGCACCAGAGAACACATGCTAAAACAGGTCAGCTATAAAGCTGGTGAGTTCATAGGATTGTTAGTTGAAATCATGATGTCATAAAATCCTGTATGTTTTGAAGAGTCATTTCAAATTCAGCCATTTTGATAAGTATTATATTGAAGTTGTAACACTAACGCGTATACGTCTATTCGAGGTATTTCATACCTAAACGATTTGAGTCGTGTACCTAAGTACATATATATGTATGGCAATCCATGCCTTGATACCTAACAGGTAGTAGTTGTGTCTATAAACGTAAGGCAATACCTGCCTATAACTATTAGTTGATTGTATGACCGCGTCATATGATAACAAGTAATTGTAGTTCCGCAGAACTATGATTTTAATATATGATGTGTTGCATCCAGCAACAAATGATTGTAGATCCACAGATCTATGTTTGAAAACATTTAATATGTCCGTTTACCCGATTAACATAAGCTAACCCGGACTTGAATTGAGCTAACGGCCTCGCGTGGCAGCACCACCGATCCGTTAACTTATTGTGAATCCCGAGTATCACTCGCTGATCCATTGATTGAAATTTCGTCCACTGCAATACCGTGGTTTCGTTTTGTGCCCACTTTACCGTGGCATCGTTTGGTGCCCGCTGCAATACCGCGGCATCGTTTTTGGAATTGCTCGCAAGCAATTTGTAATTGAGCCGGCAGTACAATGACATGCCCGACTAAGTTGTTTGAGAGCCAGCAGTACTCGACATGCCTGACTAAGTAGATCGTATAATAGTATGTAGATATTCATCAGGTGACACCCCCACGGTTGGATTACATCCTGAGCCGGGGGACCATCCCTGGTTGGATTACATCCTGAGCCAGAGTTGTCATCAGTTGAGTTGTATTGATATACGAAGTCTGTACTAACGTGTGATGCTATTGTATACTCCTAGTCTAAATCCTAGCAAGCATAAGTATATCGGAGTCTCAGGGAAATGTTCACTTAAGTCTATTTCCCGTTCTAGTGAAAATGAGGTGTGTCGACAGTTTTAGTTCTTAAAGAATAACTAAACTTGTAGCAGTATAGATGTTGTTCAGTGTAGGTAGAACTAACTAGTTCTAATGTATTCAATGATATTGTCCCGTGACAATATGGCCAAAAGATTGTGATAACTAAATCAAGTTATGTGTTGGTAATCGTTTTCCAACGACCTAACCGGGTACGATTGTAACCTATCTAGGTTAAGTATTGATATTGTTCTAAAACAATATTGCGGGTGTAATTCCTAAGTATTACACATTTTGTATTACATACAGTAATAAAAATAGTTGTGAATTATAAACGATTATTAATATAATTCGAAAACAGTAATTGAGCATGTGTTTCACCCCAAAAATAGTAAAACAGTTGAAAGAGTGGGGCTATGAAACTCACCTGTGAGTTGTTAGCGATACGATGATACGCGCGTCGTCCGAATGGTAACCTTCTAGTGTCCTAAACACGTGAGGTTATAGAAGTATGAGACAAATCAGTTTGTCTAAACGAGTTGTTCATGTATGCATTTGTTGTTGAAGTCTGGGAATGGTGTACGGGGGTCCGGGGGCAGCGCCCCTGGTAGCGGGGTCCAAGGGGTGGCAACCCCTGGCGGGGTCCAAGGGGCAGAGCCCCTGGCTGGGGTCGAGCTGCCAGGTCAGCTTGGAAAATTTTTATTTCTACCACTTTGCTTTAAAGAAAACGCATTCGAAATCCAAATTCGGGTAAAATCGAGTGGTAAAATTTGGTTGCCAATACTTAGTGAAAAACATAGGTTTTTAAGGTTCTGCGACGTCAGATGCGACGTCAGAGGCGACGTAGGGTCTTGCGTCGCTATGTGCGACTTTCGCAAGTCAATGCGACGTTATGGGCTACGTCGCTTTATGCGACGGTGGTAGGTTATGCGACGTTGGTTACGACGTTGACTGCGACGTCGCAACACTGTTTTTGGTTCCTGCGACGTTGTCGTCTGGTTCGACGGGTTTTTACCCAAAATCAAGATCTAACTCGTTTTTGACCAAATCTCGTTGATATAAAGCTAATACATGCTATATTAAGTGTTTTTATGAAGAAATAACAAGGAAAAAATGGAGAAATCCTTACGATTCGAATTTTGAAGGTTTGAAGATGATGATGAACTTGATGAAGAAGATGAAGATGATAGTGGTGATGATGCTTGCTTGTTGTTGCTGTTGATGATGGTGACGATGGCGGTGGTGGTGGCAGCCGGTGGTGGTGGCCCGACGGTTGGTGGTGGTGATGGGTGGTGGAAGGGTTTTTAGAGAGAGAGGGTAGAGAGGAAATGGAGATAGAGAGAGAGAGTGAGAGGATGAGAATGGGGTGAAAATGGGGAGGGATTTGGGTTTTTATTTGAACTCAGATCCCTAACTCGTGTACTGTGGTCTCCAACCACAGTACAAAATGTCTGTGATTTTATACCTGATTAAAATGTAGATTTATTACTTTAAATCTATAATTTTGTTTATGTTATTTTATAAATATTTTTAATAAAAATATTTCACTTGAACTATAAAATGTAATTATTCAAAGTTTAAAATCGGTGCGAAATTTGACTTTTTGACCGGGTGTTACAATCGTATCCATGCTCGGCTCAGTAATGCCAGCAGAAGCATGAGCGTGAGGTGGGCTAAAGACATCCAACATAGCCATCAACTGCTCAGTAAGTGAAGGCTCTGCTGATGCACTCCCTGATTGCATGGCAGGATCAACAGCAGCAGGCGGAGCAGTGGAAGGTCCAGTAGCGAACGGTCTAGCAGGAGAGAAGAATGACCAGGGCGGATGAGATGGTCCTGGGTCCAGACCAAGATGGAACGGACAGTCAGAAGGCCTCGGAAGCCATACATGCACACAGAGGGTGGACATGATGTCATGCTGAAGGTGGAGTGTCCGAAGAATTTTCATTTATGAGAAGTTGGCATTCCTTTTGGTATGATGTTCCCTACCAGATAATTGGCTTAGTCGGCATACCAAGGGTTGTGTGTGAACTGTGATCCTTGTTGGTATCCTCCTACTGTCATGAGTTGTTCTTCGGGGAACTGATCTTGAATATCTTTCTCGTGCAACTTCTCCATTAATGGATTTTCCAATCGGCTAAGATGATCGGCCGTGACGTTTTCTGCTCCTTTCTTATCTTTAATCTCAATAACAAATTCTTGTAGGAGTAGAATCCATCGTAGAAGGTGCGGTTTAGCATCTTGCTTCTTGAAAAGGTATTTCAAAGCGGAGTGATCTGTATAAACAATAGTTTTGGACAAGATTAGATAAGAACGAAATTTATCAAAAGCAAATACTACTGCAAGCAGCTCCTTTTCTGTAGTGGTGTAGTTTTCTTGAGCATCTGTGAGCGTTTTGCTGGCGTAGTATATTGGTTGAAAATGTTTCTCCTTCCGCTGTCCCAATACAGCTCCAACAGCGAAATCACTAGCGTCGCACATGATTTCAAATGGAAGACTCCAATCAGGGGCAACCATGATCGGTGCATGTACTAGCTGATCCTTCAGGTAGTTAAAAGCTTTGAGACATTCATCTGTAAAGTCAAACGGAGTATCTTTTTCGAGAAGATGAGTCATAGGTCGAGAGATCTTAGAGAAATCCTTAATAAAGCGATGGTAGAATCCGGCGTGACCTAGAAAACTTCGGATGGCTTTCATAGAAGTAGGGGGTGAAAGCTTCGAGATAGTCTCAACTTTTTCTTTGTCAACTTCAATTCCAGATTTTGAAATGCGGTGTCCAAGAACTATGCCTTCTTTCACCATGAAGTGACATTTCTCCCAATTCAGAAATAGGTTTGATTCTTCACATCGAGCAAACATCCTATCCAAGTTAGAAAGGCAAGTGGTGAACGAATCCCCAAAAACTGAGAAATCGTCCATGAACACTTCCATGCATTGTTCAATCATGTCGTGGAAGATTGCTACCATGCATCTTTGAAACATCACAGGTGCATTACATAAACCAAAAGGCATACGGCGGTAAGCAAATGTTCCAGAGGGACAAGTGAACGTCGTCTTTTCTTGGTCCTTCGGATCGAGAGGTATCTGAAAATAGCCTGAGAAGCCATCAAGGAAGCAATAGAATTCGTTCCCTAACAGTCTTTCGAGCATTTGATAAATGAATGGTAGAGGGAAATGATCTTTGCGTGTAGCTTCATTCAGTTTCCGATAATCGATACACACCCTCCAACCATTGACGGTTCGTGTTAGAATCAATTCATTGTTTTCGTTTGCGATGACCGTCATACCTCCTTTCTTTGGGACGACTTGAACTGGGCTAACCCATGGGGAATCTGAGATAGGGTAGATCAGACCAGTATTCAGGAGTTTGATAATCTCCTTTTTTACCACGTCTTGAATCTTCGGGTTGACTCTCCTTTGCCTTTGAACTGATGGTCTGAAGTCGTTTTCCATTAAGATTTTATGCGTGCAGTAGTTTGGACTAATCCCTTAGATGTCAGAGATCTTCCAAGCAATTGCCTTCTTGTGTGACTTTAGAACCTGTACCAGCCTCGCTTTCTCTTCGGGCTTCAATTCTTTAGATATGATAACCGGTAAGTGCGAAGTTCCTTCAAGAAAAGCATATTCAAGGTGTGGGGGAAGTTCCTTTAGTTCCAATTCGGGTGGTTCTTCAATAGATGGTTTCATCCTAGCAATCTCGTCTCTTTTAAGCTCATCGTACGTTGTTTGATAATCTGACTCCATTGCAGGTGATTCCGGAATGTCGGCTGATGCTATCTCAACCCTATCTGTATTGTTGGACAGCTCATCTTTTCTCAGCTCATATTTTACTTGAGCAGATTGAGAGATTGCATTTTCTTTAGTGATAATTTCTTTTCCTTTGTCAGTTGTTGCAAATCTCTGGAATTGAGCTGATGAAGACTCGCTGATGGTGATTTCTGGATTTTCACAACCTTCAGATAGTTGCGAAGCAGGTGTTTTAAGCATTGACTCCATGTCTTTAAGAGTCTTCAGAATTTCTTCCCTTGAGATAGATGAATGATATACTTCAAAAATCGGGTTCCTTCGTAGTAGTGTGACAAAAGTGTCATATCCAAGTGGAGCAGTTGTGATGGAGTTGATCTGCGGCTCAGAATTCTTTAAAGAAAATAGTAACTCTCCAGATGCGTCAGAAGAATCCGAGATAGCTGAGCATAGACCCGCACCTTCTTCACAGAGTATTCTTGAAGTGATGACAGTATTGGGAAGGGGTTTAATGCTACTTACTGCGAGGATCTCTTCCATGTGTTCTTCAATTATTTCCTGCATAGAATCTACAAGACCAAGATCTTCTCCCATAGGTTGTTTCTTTAGTTTATCAACATTGAAGGTGACCTTTTCAGTTCCAACTCGGAGTTTTAAAGATTTTTCATTTACGTCAATGACGGCCTTGACAGTGTTTAGGAAAGGTCTGCCAAGGATGAGTGGAACCTGGGTGTCCTCTTCAATATCCATAACAACGAAATCAACTTGGAAGACGAATTTGTTGACACGGACCATAATATCTTCAGCAATTCCTCGGGGGAGTTTAACTGATCTATCTGCTAATTGGATGGTCATACGGGTAGGCAAGAGTTCGTTTAATCCAAGTATCATATTAAGCGAGAATGGCATGAGGTTTACACTAGCTCCTAGGTCAGCTAAGGCGTTACTTATTTGAACATCCTGAAGATAACAAGGAATAGTGAAACGGCCGGTATCTCCAAGCTTAGGAGGTAGTCCTTGTTGCATAATTAGAGAGCACTCGGCATCTAGGGGCAAGTTAACTATCTGTCTAAGTTTTTCTTTGTTGGATATCAGTTCCTTAAAGAATTTAGCACAACTGGGCATTTCTACTAAAGCATCTAATAATCTGACGTTTAAGTGTAGGCTTTTGAACATTTCTAGATATTTTCCAAATTGAGCTTCTTGTTTCTCTTTCTTAAGCCTACCAGGGAAAGGTATTCGAACGGGTTTAGAAACTTCTAGGGCTTTAAAAGGTTCTGGCTCAGGAGAAGTGACAGGGGTGTCAGCTTGTTCCGAGTCAGTAGGTAGAGAAGTAGAAGGTTCATTCGAAGGAATATCTATGGTTTTCTCGTTATTAGTCTCTTTTCCTCCTCTAGTGACCACAAGCATGTCATTATGCTCATAGGATGAGTGAAAGACAGAATTGTAGATCGCTTCCTCCCTTTGCTTCTCCTCAACTTTTAAAAACAATCTTTTAACATTATCCTCCATGTTTTTAAATAAATCATTTGAAATCCTGAGCAAATAGTCATTTTTATTTTGAAAATCAAGAATTCGTTTGTTTGTATTATTTTGCTCAACCATGAAGTTATTGAAAATTGTATTGTTTAGACAAGAAGTCAATTGGGTAGGAGTAGAGAGAACTAAAGATTGAGGCGGGGGTAGTGTGGTTAACCTCTGAACGAATGGTTTAGAGTGAAAGGATTGGTCAGGGTTTCTACCAGTGGTGTCAAGAATTTCTTCGTTGGCCCGTATGTTTGGGAAGAACTTTGGGGGTTTCTTCTTTTGCATGGGTTTAGAAGATTCTTGCAAGTCCTTGACAACTTTAGAGATCGATTCGAGTTGAGTTTTCAAGGTGTCCAAGGCTTGATCTGAAGTATTCCTTTCCTCTGAAGTGGATTCATCTGGCTCCAAGTCATGATGGTGCATCGTTATCGTCTCAATCAATTTCCAAGCTTCGTCTGAAGTATGTTGCATGAAGTTTCCGGATGAAGCAGCATCGAGGGTTTGTTGGTGCTGAAAATTTTAAGCTGTTGTAGAACGTGCTTGTTTTGGTCAAAAATTACTAAAAGCAATTAAGTGATTAAATTTAGTTTGTGAGGTTAGGTGTAAAAATTACTCTCAAGATAATTACGTAGAAACACGATTATCTCTATTAGTAAGTGTATATTTCGTGTAAAAATAATGATTTGAATGTGTTGATCCTTGTTGAACACATGTTTTAATATCAAAGCTCAAGAACAGATTAAGGATAATGCTACTTTGACAATGAAAATGTAAAAATTATACGATTAAAGCAATATAAATGATAAACAATCAAAAATGACACGATGATATACGAGGAAAGCCCTTGGTCAAGGTTGATCGCCGGCACAAAACCTCGGGAAGGATCAAATGATCCTTGCCTTTGTTAATCTTATAAAAATGAAAGTAATTGATTACAAACTAAGAGCACAAAGATGATCGGCTAAGTGAATTTGTGTGTGAATCTAGCTAAGTGTTGATGAAATAAGCGTAAATGAAAGTAATAGCAGAGTGTTTGTGTAAGTTGCAGGTGAAAATAGTGAATATTCGTTAACCTAAATGATAATCCATGCCTCATTTAAATACTAAGAGCGTATAACAATATTCCCGAGATTTCAGGGATCCTCCGATGAAGGATGAAGACCACCAACGTCTCTTTTGACTTCATTTTACACGTGCATAAGAGTTCGTCTTCATATAAGCTGTAACACCCTCAAATTTCGGATTTGCGGAAGCGGTCGGGTCGGGTGTTACCAATCAAATATCACAAGCACAAAGGTAAATAATGAACGACTCTAAATGAGACGTTTGAAAATAGTTATACAATTCCCAAAATAGAATGTATACATATTGCGAGTTCGCAAAAATAATTTCATTACATAATTGTAATACAAAAGTTATGCAAGAAATCCATTTGTTGAAAGCATGCGACTCGAGCTAGGATCCTAACGGGCCGATCCTACTAAAGCGGTACCTGAAATGCATACTAAAATATGTCAGCGATAAGCTGGTGAGTCCATAGGTTTAGTTGACAAGGATTAAAGTATAAGATTATAATCCTATGCTGGAAGTACACCCCTGTGTACAGTGTTGAATTCCTGAGTTTCTTAGATTGAGTGATGAACTCAATTGAAGTGATTCTTGAACTAGTTCCTTGATCTAAGCAGTTCACACAATAATAACACAAGTAATAATATCACAGAGTAGCAATTAACACGTATCAATTAATTCAAATAAATAGCACATATCACATAAGGAAAGTAAAACGCAAGTATGTTCTTGAAAATCTTGTTTACTGATCTTGTCCTTGAAAATCTTGATCTTGAAAACCTTGTTTTATTGATCTTGAAAACCTTGAATTCTTGACCTTGCACATAGTTCTTGATCTTGTAAATAGGTTCTTGATCTTGCAAATAAGTTCTTGACCTAGCACATAATCCATGATCTAATCTTGTTTTCTAGTTTCTTGATTCTTGTATGTTCTTGTATTCTTGACCTTGAATTCTAGTTCTTGATTCTAGTGTTCTAGTCCTTGAATTCTTGTTCTTGATCTTAGTGTTTCTTGTATTCTAGACCTTGAGTTCTTGTTCTTGATTCTAGTGTTCTAGTCCTTGAATTCTTGTTCTTGATCTTAGTGTTTCTTGTATTCTAGACCTTGAGTTCTAGTTTCTTGTTGTCTAAGTTTCTTGTTATCTGATTTCTTGTTATCTTGAGTTCTAGTCCTTGATACTACGGTTTCTTGGATTCTGAATTAATGTACTCAACCTCGAGTATTATGCTTTCTAATGTTTCAGTATTTACAATGATAGCCTACAGCTATTGAGGTTCTTGGAATCTTGGTTAAGTGTCTAGATAATCCATCTCATCTAGAAGTGTTTGTGTTCATGAAACCTATCTCTTATAAGTTTTGCAACAGTGACTAGTGCTCTAGTCTAGTATGAGTAGTTATAAATCATTTGCAATGATTGATTTCATAAATAGGTTTTTAAATAGTAAATAACGAGTATGCATCTCACCCCAAAACAGTAGAAACAGTTTGAAAAGAGGGGCTATGAAACTCACCTGTTGAGCCGTCGGTGATCCTATGATACGTGCGTTGTCCGAATGGTAACCTCCTAGCGTCCTAAACACGTGAGGTCATGTGAGTAAGATACTATTCGGTTTAACTAAAAGTGTCACGAAAGTACACTTCTGTTGTTTAGTTTTTAGAATTGCGTACAGTCCGTTTGTGATGGTTTGTATTAATAATAATTCTCAATTAAATCATTATTAAAATCGTTTCGTTATCTATTTTACAAAAATATAATTTTTGCTCGTAAGTCATCGTTGTAAAAAGTGTAGTTGTTGTTACGCGAAAGTCGAATCGTTGGGCAAAAACTCATTTCGCAGACCAGGTCAGTTCAGGAAGCTCGACTCGACTCGAAGCTCGACTCGGCTCGCAGCTCGACTCGGCTTGCTACTCGATCCGGTTCGAGCTAGGCTCGGTTCACTGCTCGGCTCGACTCGCAGCTAAGCTCGGTTCGCTGCTCGGTTCGACTCGCATTTCGGCTCGGTTTGCTGCTCGGTCCGGTTCGTAGCTCGACTCGGCTCGTTACTCGACTCGGCTCGCTCGACGAACTGCTGCGATTCTTGAAGTGGGTTTCGAGTTTTAAAACGTTTTTAACCGATTTCTTGGACATATTCTTGTTGTGTGGACTCAATAACATGTTAATAAACATAAATCGAATAGTTTAAAGGTGTGAAATCGGGTGTTCTTACCAAATGTCGATTTCGAGCTCAAAAATGGCGGATCGAGATGGTGAAGATGATGGTGATGATGAAGATGATCCGCAGCTGCTGCTGCTCTCGTTGTTGTTGTTGATGATTCCGAAAATGATGATGGTGGTGGCGGATCCGTGAGGTAGAGAGGGAGAGAGTGAGAGATTGAGTTTGGTGTGTGTGTGTGTACTAAAATGAAGAAGAAAATGAGATAAAAAGAGGGGAAAAGGGGTGGGTCGGTTCGGGCTCGGTCCGCGGGTCTGGACCGATCCATCCGGGTCTCGATTTCGTGTTATTTCGTTTCTCCCAAACTCATGTTATGTTGAATTTTAAAAAAATAATCACGTACATTTATATAATTATATATATAAAAGTTTTAAGTATTTTAGCATTAATACGTAACTAAATACGAGTAAATAAATGTTTAAATTGGGCGCGAATTTTGACCTTTTTGACCGGGTGTTACATTCTCCCCCTGTTAAGAAAATTTCGTCCCGAAATTTCGTGTGAAGTCGTGGTCGCGTGGGGTCTGGGGAGAAATGTAAGTGCGAGATGTTTGTCGAGTAAATAGTAGACGTACAATGTCTATGTCGAGTTTGAAAGCAGTCAATCCATGACTGTGTCGTGGTTTAACATAGTAGTCAGTCACTGACTATTTCATTCGTTCCAGTTTTAGCTATATCGTGGTTACAGGGTAACCATTTACGTGGTAGTCCATCCAGGACTATATAATTGTCACAAAGTGACCGTTTAGAGAGTAGTCCCATCAGGACTGAGTGATTAGTAAACGTTCAGTTTGTCCAGTCTGCTGAAAGCAAACTCTAAGTTTTATGTGGGCCTAGGTTAACTAGCCCTATGATGCATTCGGCATTAAGTCGATGAAATGGTATCCAGGAGTAGGAGTACACGCTTAGTGTAAACCAAAATTAAGGGTTATGTTTTCGAGGAAGGATGTACCTACATCATCGTCGGAATTTGTTCGGTTCATTCAGAGTTGACCAGCTGAATTTTGCGTTTCCGTTTTGGGCGCGAGATCTTATGAGTAAGACGATTGAGTTGCTTAGGCGTTTCGTTCTAATGATTCTTGTCGCGATCTGAGTTTTAGATTTCTTGATCTATAGTTTCTTGCCTTATAATTTCTTGACCTACGGTTTCTTGGCCTTGAGTTTTCTTGTTTAGCGGTTCTTGACCTATGGTTTCTTGAGTTACAGTTTCTTGTCCTATTATTTCTTGGCATATGATTTTTTGATCTTGGGTTTCTTGACCTATCCTTTCTTGACCTATGATTTCTTGTCCTACGGTTTCTTGACCTACTGTTTCTTGATCTACAAATTCTTGATTTAGTGTTCCTTGATTCTATGAATTCTTGGCTTAGTGATTCTTGATTCTATGAATTCTTGACTAGTCTATTCTTGTAATAGCACCCTATCTCCTAATATAGGCGTATAGAAATTTGGGTCTCACATCCGTATGTTGTCTAGTTCCTATCTTATCTTGCTCCCCCTGTTAGGATTGACGTCCTACAGACGGCGTGAGAATTCAAAACCCTCAGTTAATATCGGGAACGTGTGAGAAGTAAGTTTTCATTGTCAAAGACTACCAACAGTAGTGCGAATCTTAAAATAAATAAGAGTGAAATGAGTAGGGTCACAGTAAGATACGTACCCTAATATTATGTAGCGTCTTAGCAGACGTGGTTGTTCTAATCTTGACGTTTCGGACAATCCTTCATGAAATGTCCTGAGTTACCACACACAAAGCAGACTCTTGGTGCGTTGGGATTGACGGGTGTGGTTGGGAATTTACATTCCTGAGCCAAGTGTCCCCTAAGATTGCATCTTGCACAAGGTGCACTACAGGGGCCTACATGATGATGTTTGCAGTTGGAGCAGTATGGCAGATAGCCTCCATAACCGCTACTACCTTCAGTTCTAGCGACATAAGCCTTATGCGCTTCCAGTCGCTTGGTTGGTGATCGGTACTGGTCGTTGTCATTGGGATTCCCGTCCCAAATGCGTTTGTGGTGATTTTCGGTAGGGGTCACAGGTGTTTCCCTTTGGTCGATCATGGCCATAAGTTCATGAGCCAGACGGATGGCACTTCGGATAGTGGTAGGTTGGGATGAGGCGACATTCCCTCGGACAGGGTCCGAAAGGCCTCGAATGTACTTCCTGATACGTTTGGATTCGGGATCCACCATGTTTGGGCATAAAAGTGCCAGTTGTTGGAATCGAGTGGTGTAGCTTTGGATGTCGTTCCCCTGAACAGTAAGGTGCCAGAATTCTTCTTCCAGCTTTTGTATCTCCTCTGAAGGACAGTACTCTTCCCTGAGCATGGTTTTCAAATCTTCCCATGGGAGTTGGTAAGCAGCATCAATTCCCACAGACTGAACGTAAGAGTTCCACCACGTGAGAGCACCTTCTTGAAATGTGCAGGTGGCGAATTTGACCGTGCACTCCTCGGTGCAATTGCAGATGCGAAGGACTGATTCCATTCTCTCGAACCATCGGACCAAACCGATAGCCCCTTCAGTGCCAGTAAAATCGAGAGGTTTGCAGTTCTGGAATTCCTTGTAGGTGCATGGTTTGACAGCAGGTGTGTTTTCGGGGGTGTCGGTATTCCTTCGAGAGTTTTGTGGTCGTTCCCGAGACAAAGCCTCAGTCACTGCTTGAGAGATGATGGATGCCATCTGAGCATCAGTGTAGTTTCTTGACTTTGGAGGCATGATTCTTTAAGAAAGAGAAACGAAGATACATGAGATTTGATTATGTAATTGTGGAGGTTAACGCCGACATAGTATTGAGAAAAGTGTAGGAAACGAGTTGATATACAACATGAATGTGCACAGAGTCAGATAATATACGAAGATGTGTCATTGATTTTTGAACGTATTACAAGTTTTCAAAAAGTTGTGCCGGATGATTTTTGTCACGAGAGGGGAGAAATACTCCATGTTTAGCAAGATCTGGTAGCGTTCGTGCGATGTAATAGGTGAAATAGGTGACGCGTTGTTTCTAAATGTCGTGTTTTAGGTGACGTGAACGTCAGCGAGTAAGGCCTATGTATATATAACCCGATATATAATAACCTAATAAGTATAGCATACGCTAAGTCGGTCCAGCTCTAGCGAGATCAGAGTCATCTATTGTATTCCCGCTCAGTATAACTCCTTTCAGATTTCACATCATCCGTATTTAATTATACATAGTTAGCTACGCTATGTTAAATTAAACCCGTAGGACGTGATTTCTGAACCAAGTCATACCTAGTGGAAAATACTGCCTAACGGTCATAGTCTAGGCCCACTAAATGCAACCTAGTTCACTATAACCTTAGGCTCTGATACCAATCTGTAACACCCTCAAATTTCAGATTTGCGGAAGCGGTCGGGTCGGGTGTTACCAATCAAATATCACAAGCACAAAGGTAAATAATGAACGACTCTAAATGAGACGTTTGAAAATAGTTATACAATTCCCAAAATAGAATGTATACATATTGCGAGTTCGCAAAAATAATTTCATTACATAATTGTAATACAAAAGTTATGCAAGAAATCCATTTGTTGAAAGCATGCGACTCGAGCTAGGATCCTGACGGGCCGATCCTACTAAAGCGGTACCTGAAATGCATACTAAAATATGTCAGCGATAAGCTGGTGAGTCCATAGGTTTAGTTGACAAGGATTAAAGTATAAGATTATAATCCTATGCTGGAAGTACACCCCTGTGTACAGTGTTGAATTCCTGAGTTTCTTAGATTGAGTGATGAACTCAATTGAAGTGATTCTTGAACTAGTTCCTTGATCTAAGCAGTTCACACAATAATAACACAAGTAATAATATCACAGAGTAGCAATTAACACGTATCAATTAATTCAAATAAATAGCACATATCACATAAGGAAAGTAAAACGCAAGTATGTTCTTGAAAATCTTGTTTACTGATCTTGTCCTTGAAAATCTTGATCTTGAAAACCTTGTTTTATTGTTCTTGAAAACCTTGAATTCTTGACCTTGCACATAGTTCTTGATCTTGTAAATAGGTTCTTGATCTTGCAAATAAGTTCTTGACCTAGCACATAATCCATGATCTAATCTTGTTTTCTAGTTTCTTGATTCTTGTATGTTCTTGTATTCTTGACCTTGAATTCTAGTTCTTGATTCTAGTGTTCTAGTCCTTGAATTCTTGTTCTTGATCTTAGTGTTTCTTGTATTCTAGACCTTGAGTTCTTGTTCTTGATTCTAGTGTTCTAGTCCTTGAATTCTTGTTCTTGATCTTAGTGTTTCTTGTATTCTAGACCTTGAGTTCTAGTTTCTTGTTGTCTAAGTTTCTTGTTATCTGATTTCTTGTTATCTTGAGTTCTAGTCCTTGATACTACGGTTTCTTGGATTCTGAATTAATGTACTCAACCTCGAGTATTATGCTTTCTAATGTTTCAGTATTTACAATGATAGCCTACAGCTATTGAGGTTCTTGGAATCTTGGTTAAGTGTCTAGATAATCCATCTCATCTAGAAGTGTTTGTGTTCATGAAACCTATCTCTTATAAGTTTTGCAACAGTGACTAGTGCTCTAGTCTAGTATGAGTAGTTATAAATCATTTGCAATGATTGATTTCATAAATAGGTTTTTAAATAGTAAATAACGAGTATGCATCTCACCCCAAAACAGTAGAAACAGTTTGAAAAGAGGGGCTATGAAACTCACCTGTTGAGCCGTCGGTGATCCTATGATACGTGCGTTGTCCGAATGGTAACCTCCTAGCGTCCTAAACACGTGAGGTCATGTGAGTAAGATACTATTCGGTTTAACTAAAAGTGTCACGAAAGTACACTTCTGTTGTTTAGTTTTTAGAATTGCGTACAGTCCGTTTGTGATGGTTTGTATTAATAATAATTCTCAATTAAATCATTATTAAAATCGTTTCGTTATCTATTTTACAAAAATATAATTTTTGCTCGTAAGTCATCGTTGTAAAAAGTGTAGTTGTTGTTACGCGAAAGTCGAATCGTTGGGCAAAAACTCATTTCGCAGACCAGGTCAGTTCAGGAAGCTCGACTCGACTCGAAGCTCGACTCGGCTCGCAGCTCGACTCGGCTTGCTACTCGATCCGGTTCGAGCTAGGCTCGGTTCACTGCTCGGCTCGACTCGCAGCTAAGCTCGGTTCGCTGCTCGGTTCGACTCGCATTTCGGCTCGGTTTGCTGCTCGGTCCGGTTCGTAGCTCGACTCGGCTCGTTACTCGACTCGGCTCGCTCGACGAACTGCTGCGATTCTTGAAGTGGGTTTCGAGTTTTAAAACGTTTTTAACCGATTTCTTGGACATATTCTTGTTGTGTGGACTCAATAACATGTTAATAAACATAAATCGAATAGTTTAAAGGTGTGAAATCGGGTGTTCTTACCAAATGTCGATTTCGAGCTCAAAAATGGCGGATCGAGATGGTGAAGATGATGGTGATGATGAAGATGATCCGCAGCTGCTGCTGCTCTCGTTGTTGTTGTTGATGATTCCGAAAATGATGATGGTGGTGGCGGATCCGTGAGGTAGAGAGGGAGAGAGTGAGAGATTGAGTTTGGTGTGTGTGTGTGTACTAAAATGAAGAAGAAAATGAGATAAAAAGAGGGGAAAAGGGGTGGGTCGGTTCGGGCTCGGTCCGCGGGTCTGGACCGATCCATCCGGGTCTCGATTTCGTGTTATTTCGTTTCTCCCAAACTCATGTTATGTTGAATTTTAAAAAAATAATCACGTACATTTATATAATTATATATATAAAAGTTTTAAGTATTTTAGCATTAATACGTAACTAAATACGAGTAAATAAATGTTTAAATTGGGCGCGAATTTTGACCTTTTTGACCGGGTGTTACATTCTCCCCCTGTTAAGAAAATTTCGTCCCGAAATTTCGTGTGAAGTCGTGGTCGCGTGGGGTCTGGGGAGAAATGTAAGTGCGAGATGTTTGTCGAGTAAATAGTAGACGTACAATGTCTATGTCGAGTTTGAAAGCAGTCAATCCATGACTGTGTCGTGGTTTAACATAGTAGTCAGTCACTGACTATTTCATTCGTTCCAGTTTTAGCTATATCGTGGTTACAGGGTAACCATTTACGTGGTAGTCCATCCAGGACTATATAATTGTCACAAAGTGACCGTTTAGAGAGTAGTCCCATCAGGACTGAGTGATTAGTAAACGTTCAGTTTGTCCAGTCTGCTGAAAGCAAACTCTAAGTTTTATGTGGGCCTAGGTTAACTAGCCCTATGATGCATTCGGCATTAAGTCGATGAAATGGTATCCAGGAGTAGGAGTACACGCTTAGTGTAAACCAAAATTAAGGGTTATGTTTTCGAGGAAGGATGTACCTACATCATCGTCGGAATTTGTTCGGTTCATTCAGAGTTGACCAGCTGAATTTTGCGTTTCCGTTTTGGGCGCGAGATCTTATGAGTAAGACGATTGAGTTGCTTAGGCATTTCGTTCTAATGATTCTTGTCGCGATCTGAGTTTTAGATTTCTTGATCTATAGTTTCTTGCCTTATAATTTCTTGACCTACGGTTTCTTGGCCTTGAGTTTTCTTGTTTAGCGGTTCTTGACCTATGGTTTCTTGAGTTACAGTTTCTTGTCCTATTATTTCTTGGCATATGATTTTTTGATCTTGGGTTTCTTGACCTATCCTTTCTTGACCTATGATTTCTTGTCCTACGGTTTCTTGACCTACTGTTTCTTGATCTACAAATTCTTGATTTAGTGTTCCTTGATTCTATGAATTCTTGGCTTAGTGATTCTTGATTCTATGAATTCTTGACTAGTCTATTCTTGTAACAGCACCCTATCTCCTAATATAGGCGTATAGAAATTTGGGTCTCACATCCGTATGTTGTCTAGTTCCTATCTTATCTTGCTCCCCCTGTTAGGATTGACGTCCTACAGACGGCGTGAGAATTCAAAACCCTCAGTTAATATCGGGAACGTGTGAGAAGTAAGTTTTCATTGTCAAAGACTACCAACAGTAGTGCGAATCTTAAAATAAATAAGAGTGAAATGAGTAGGGTCACAGTAAGATACGTACCCTAATATTATGTAGCGTCTTAGCAGACGTGGTTGTTCTAATCTTGACGTTTCGGACAATCCTTCATGAAATGTCCTGAGTTACCACACACAAAGCAGACTCTTGGTGCGTTGGGATTGACGGGTGTGGTTGGGAATTTACATTCCTGAGCCAAGTGTCCCCTAAGATTGCATCTTGCACAAGGTGCACTACAGGGGCCTACATGATGATGTTTGCAGTTGGAGCAGTATGGCAGATAGCCTCCATAACCGCTACTACCTTCAGTTCTAGCGACATAAGCCTTATGCGCTTCCAGTCGCTTGGTTGGTGATCGGTACTGGTCGTTGTCATTGGGATTCCCGTCCCAAATGCGTTTGTGGTGATTTTCGGTAGGGGTCACAGGTGTTTCCCTTTGGTCGATCATGGCCATAAGTTCATGAGCCAGACGGATGGCACTTCGGATAGTGGTAGGTTGGGATGAGGCGACATTCCCTCGGACAGGGTCCGAAAGGCCTCGAATGTACTTCCTGATACGTTTGGATTCGGGATCCACCATGTTTGGGCATAAAAGTGCCAGTTGTTGGAATCGAGTGGTGTAGCTTTGGATGTCGTTCCCCTGAACAGTAAGGTGCCAGAATTCTTCTTCCAGCTTTTGTATCTCCTCTGAAGGACAGTACTCTTCCCTGAGCATGGTTTTCAAATCTTCCCATGGGAGTTGGTAAGCAGCATCAATTCCCACAGACTGAACGTAAGAGTTCCACCACGTGAGAGCACCTTCTTGAAATGTGCAGGTGGCGAATTTGACCGTGCACTCCTCGGTGCAATTGCAGATGCGAAGGACTGATTCCATTCTCTCGAACCATCGGACCAAACCGATAGCCCCTTCAGTGCCAGTAAAATCGAGAGGTTTGCAGTTCTGGAATTCCTTGTAGGTGCATGGTTTGACAGCAGGTGTGTTTTCGGGGGTGTCGGTATTCCTTCGAGAGTTTTGTGGTCGTTCCCGAGACAAAGCCTCAGTCACTGCTTGAGAGATGATGGATGCCATCTGAGCATCAGTGTAGTTTCTTGACTTTGGAGGCATGATTCTTTAAGAAAGAGAAACGAAGATACATGAGATTTGATTATGTAATTGTGGAGGTTAACGCCGACATAGTATTGAGAAAAGTGTAGGAAACGAGTTGATATACAACATGAATGTGCACAGAGTCAGATAATATACGAAGATGTGTCATTGATTTTTGAACGTATTACAAGTTTTCAAAAAGTTGTGCCGGATGATTTTTGTCACGAGAGGGGAGAAATACTCCATGTTTAGCAAGATCTGGTAGCGTTCGTGCGATGTAATAGGTGAAATAGGTGACGCGTTGTTTCTAAATGTCGTGTTTTAGGTGACGTGAACGTCAGCGAGTAAGGCCTATGTATATATAACCCGATATATAATAACCTAATAAGTATAGCATACGCTAAGTCGGTCCAGCTCTAGCGAGATCAGAGTCATCTATTGTATTCCCGCTCAGTATAACTCCTTTCAGATTTCACATCATCCGTATTTAATTATACATAGTTAGCTACGCTATGTTAAATTAAACCCGTAGGACGTGATTTCTGAACCAAGTCATACCTAGTGGAAAATACTGCCTAACGGTCATAGTCTAGGCCCACTAAATGCAACCTAGTTCACTATAACCTTAGGCTCTGATACCAATCTGTAACACCCTCAAATTTCAGATTTGCGGAAGCGGTCGGGTCGGGTGTTACCAATCAAATATCACAAGCACAAAGGTAAATAATGAACGACTCTAAATGAGACGTTTGAAAATAGTTATACAATTCCCAAAATAGAATGTATACATATTGCGAGTTCGCAAAAATAATTTCATTACATAATTGTAATACAAAAGTTATGCAAGAAATCCATTTGTTGAAAGCATGCGACTCGAGCTAGGATCCTGACGGGCCGATCCTACTAAAGCGGTACCTGAAATGCATACTAAAATATGTCAGCGATAAGCTGGTGAGTCCATAGGTTTAGTTGACAAGGATTAAAGTATAAGATTATAATCCTATGCTGGAAGTACACCCCTGTGTACAGTGTTGAATTCCTGAGTTTCTTAGATTGAGTGATGAACTCAATTGAAGTGATTCTTGAACTAGTTCCTTGATCTAAGCAGTTCACACAATAATAACACAAGTAATAATATCACAGAGTAGCAATTAACACGTATCAATTAATTCAAATAAATAGCACATATCACATAAGGAAAGTAAAACGCAAGTATGTTCTTGAAAATCTTGTTTACTGATCTTGTCCTTGAAAATCTTGATCTTGAAAACCTTGTTTTATTGTTCTTGAAAACCTTGAATTCTTGACCTTGCACATAGTTCTTGATCTTGTAAATAGGTTCTTGATCTTGCAAATAAGTTCTTGACCTAGCACATAATCCTTGATCTAATCTTGTTTTCTAGTTTCTTGATTCTTGTATGTTCTTGTATTCTTGACCTTGAATTCTAGTTCTTGATTCTAGTGTTCTAGTCCTTGAATTCTTGTTCTTGATCTTAGTGTTTCTTGTATTCTAGACCTTGAGTTCTTGTTCTTGATTCTAGTGTTCTAGTCCTTGAATTCTTGTTCTTGATCTTAGTGTTTCTTGTATTCTAGACCTTGAGTTCTAGTTTCTTGTTGTCTAAGTTTCTTGTTATCTGATTTCTTGTTATCTTGAGTTCTAGTCCTTGATACTACGGTTTCTTGGATTCTGAATTAATGTACTCAACCTCGAGTATTATGCTTTCTAATGTTTCAGTATTTACAATGATAGCCTACAGCTATTGAGGTTCTTGGAATCTTGGTTAAGTGTCTAGATAATCCATCTCATCTAGAAGTGTTTGTGTTCATGAAACCTATCTCTTATAAGTTTTGCAACAGTGACTAGTGCTCTAGTCTAGTATGAGTAGTTATAAATCATTTGCAATGATTGATTTCATAAATAGGTTTTTGAATAGTAAATAACGAGTATGCATCTCACCCCAAAACAGTAGAAACAGTTTGAAAAGAGGGGCTATGAAACTCACCTGTTGAGCCGTCGGTGATCCTATGATACGTGCGTTGTCCGAATGGTAACCTCCTAGTGTCCTAAACACGTGAGGTCATGTGAGTAAGATACTATTCGGTTTAACTAAAAGTGTCACGAAAGTACACTTCTGTTGTTTAGTTTTTAGAATTGCGTACAGTCCGTTTGTGATGGTTTGTATTAATAATAATTCTCAATTAAATCATTATTAAAATCGTTTCGTTATCTATTTTACAAAAATATAATTTTTGCTCGTAAGTCATCGTTGTAAAAAGTGTAGTTGTTGTTACGTGAAAGTCGAATCGTTGGGCAAAAACTCATTTCGCAGACCAGGTCAGTTCAGGAAGCTCGACTCGACTCGAAGGTCGACTCGGCTCGCAGCTCGACTCGGCTCGCTACTCGATCCGGTTCGAGCTAGGCTCGGTTCACTGCTCGGCTCGACTCGCAGCTAAGCTCGGTTCGCTGCTCGGTTCGACTCGCATTTCGGCTCGGTTTGCTGCTCGGTCCGGTTCGTAGCTCAACTCGGCTCGTTACTCGACTCGGCTCGCTCGACGAACTGCGGATCATCTTCATCATCACCATCATCTTCACCATCTCGATCCGCCATTTTTGAGCTCGAAATCGACATTTGGTAAGAACACCCGATTTCACACCTTTAAACTACTCGATTTATGTTTATTAACATGTTATTGAGTCCACACAACAAGAATATGTCCAAGAAATCGGTTAAAAACGTTTTAAAACTCGAAACCCACTTCAAGAATCGCAGACTGATCCATCCGGGTCTCGATTTCGTGTTATTTCGTTTCTCCCGAACTCATGTTATGTTGAATTTTAAAAAAATAATCACGTACGTTTATATAATTATATATATAAAAGTTTTAAGTATTTTAGCATTAATACGTAACTAAATACGAGTAAATAAATGTTTAAATTGGGCGCGAATTTTGACCTTTTTGACCGGGTGTTACATAAGCGTACCAAGACCTTGCCATATAATCCGGGGCATATCTCAGATGACGCGTTCCTCTTATGACCTAGTCAATACTCAAGGAAAACAAACATGTTAAACAGCACATGATCCAGAACTAATATAGGTTCGGGATCCTGAGCTATGCATAGTCCAGAATAAACTTAGGTTCCTTAATCAAGGATCCCCCTAATTCAGTATCCTGCATAATTATTTTAAACAAATATATCCTAACTAGGATCCTGCAAGATAAACAATAAAAGTATTCTCAGGATCCTTACATATAACCGTGATCCTGAAAACAGTCATACAAGATACGAATATGAAATATAAATACTTTTCATACCTGTGTGTCGATATTACGATGCTAATAAGGATCCTGCAATGTTAGATAAAAATCTACCCACAACAATTGCCCCCGAAGTTATAACGTTTTTCAGGATCCTTAAACGTTGTAACTTCTCAGGGTAACCGCTTAAATCGTGTTAGGTAGTTGCATCGATTATCGTGTCCGAGTATTTATAGCTATTCTGACGCATGTCGTATCTCATTCAACTTCTATTCCGTCTTTTACCCGGCTCGTTGTCAGGTATTACTTCTTTCTCTTCTCCTTCATTTTTCACTTCCTTTCGTATTGAAAATGAAACCTGCAACTAGAAACGAGTCGGACCTTCCTGAATTTATCGATCAAAAAATGATTTCCGACCCTGTTTCATCTTCGCTATTTGATTCCGATATACAAAAGCTCAAAAGCTCTTTCCCTGAAAACATTTTTTTCCGACCTTATGATCCTAATGTCCACGCTGATCATCGATCAGATTGATGGATATGCTTCCCTGAGTTTCCTTTTACCCTAGGGCTCAAATATCCATTCCCGGAGATTTTCAGCGACTTCTTTGGCATGACACGGTTATGTTATTCACAAACAATGCCTATGATTTGGCGCACCCTTTTCGTCATTCATTCTGTCAATGAATCTCATCATACTCACCTTGGAATTCCTGAAGTAGCCCAAACCTATCACCTCCGCTCACATGGCTCTAATTATTTTCTTTTCAAAATCAAGCCAAGACGTAAACACCTCGTCCTTTGTACCACTCAGAACAATCCTAATTGGAAAGAGAGGTTCTTCTTCGTTGGTCGCAAATCTCTTCCTGATGAAGAATTGATCCCTACAGTTTGGCTCGCAAAGGGTAGGATCAAAATTATCTCAGGGTTTCATTCTACGCGTATTTCTGTTTCTAACTTATCTTGTTTCTTTTGCAGCCATCTTCGAAAATTTAGCTCCTCCTCTCCATGATACAGAAGAGTTGATAAAGAACTTCTTACAAGTTCCCAAGGGTGACAGAACATTTTCATATTCCCCTTCACCGGAAGTCATGAAGCCACAAAAAGCAACTCCCACTGCGGTAGGTAAATCTTAAATTCTATCAAAAAATGCCTCTTTCCTGCTTTTTAATAGGATAATTTTTTGAAACAACATCCTATTTCTCCTTGTCGGATATTGATGATGAAGATGTACCGATCAAGGTGGAAAAATCAGTTACCGAATCCAGGAAGGCTAAAGTCCCTATCCTCCGTTCTGGGTCAAGTACCAAGAAGAGGAAAGCCAACGTCAATGAGGATCCTGATGAACCCACACTTGATTTTGACAAGGTATATCTTATCACCCTTGTTCAACCTTTCATCTGTACATACAACTTTATACTTTAATTATATATGTCTTCTCAAGATCATGGAACAAGCATCCAAATGTTATAAGGAGAAACTGGAGATAATTGAGAGCATCAAGAAGTCAGCTGCCATTGCAGCAAAAACTTCTTCTCGGGAAAATGCCTATCTGAAGAGAGAAATCGAAGACATGACAGCTTATGCTGCCCAAAAAGATGTTGAAGCTCAAAAAAGAATTGATGAATAAAGCGAGGTTATGGTTGCAGGTGTCAAGAAAGATGCAGTTGCTGCGGTGCTCAAGGACAGGATCCTGATGGCGTCTGAAGCTAGTGCTAAAGGTCTTGACATTACCTTTTGGAATATCCAAGCCTGGCAGGACAAGTTAGCAAAATTGGAGGGCGAGAATCTAAAGGTTGGAGATTTCCTTGATGAAGCTAGTGGTAAAGGTACCAGAACATCAGTTAAGAAGACTCCTAACACTTCAACACAGAAGGTTCCAATCGATATCGAAGACACCGAGATGGAGAATCCAGTGCCAACATCGGAGACTCCAGAGGATCCTGCTGAAGATGCAGATTTAACCCTGGCCAAGGAAGATATATAACTAGCCGGAGCCCAGTTTAGCTTTTATGTTTTTAGATTCCAAGGGTTCTGATTGTAACAAAACAATTATTTGGGGTGAGGTTGACTTGGTATGGTCAACCATGGTGGTGTTGAATGTGGTTCATGTCGGCCACAGGACAATTTAAATTTCCTACACTTCTTTTGAACTTTGATTCAGGATGAATAACCCTGCAATCTTTTGCTGTTAATAATAGTAGGATATTATTTATGTCTTCCGTCTTTAGGATACTGAGGAGATTCCCTCAGTATACATATATATGTTTGCTTAGAAACAGGATCCTGAAGAGATTCCCTCAGGATACATCCAGGATAATGAGAAGATTCTCTCAATATCCACTCAGCGTTACAGGTTTCAAGGGTCCTTAACTGGATCTGAAGTAATCTTGAGTTTAGGATCCTAAGATTCCAGGATCCTTAACCGGATGTTATATAAACTTGAATGTAGGATCCTAAGATTTCGGGATCCTAAAATATTTTGTAGACAATGATGAATTGCAATGGATATTTCCTGTAACATGAAAATATTGACAACTTATAAATTGATTGCGAAAACAATTTGTTTATTTTTGAAAGATGTTGTGATCTTAAAAAGATTTTGTGATCCTTAGATCAAAACAATTTTGATAATAATGAAAACATTAGAGCTAATAAAGTTATTTATTAGACTTAACCAATGAAAACTTTGATAATGTGTTAACATTATAACCATTAGATAGTTTAAGAAAACTATAAAAGTGAAATGTAAATGCCAAACCATTAGGTAATGTGAAAACATTACAAACCGTTTGATTCTTGGGCTACGCCATTTGAGACATGAAAATGCCTAACCAATTGGTAATGTGAAAACATTACAAACCTTAGAGTAACGTGAAAATGACACAAACCTTAGATCGATACGTTTAGTGCACATCAGTATCGACATTCGTTAGCGCTTGATCTATAGGCCAACGGAAATGAAGTTGTCGGCTACCAGAGGCATCACCGATTCCCTAACCATGGCACTATAATCAAACATCGTGCGCACCCGGCGAGGTGTCAAAACCATATTCGTAGAGAGGTGTTTATCTGTACGGAAACCTCTAAACCTTAAAGAATCGCTGGGATCCTTAACGGAGGAGAGGTTGCCAACCTCTAATCTTCATTCCATGATCCTTAAATGTATGAACTACAACAAATACAAAATCTTGGGTAAAGGTGGGCGTTAGTTCGCCTAACACCCCTCTGACGCTTAAGTCAGTAGAGTATTCAATGAGAATAATAATCATAATAAACTTTCATGCATATGTCAATATATCATTATAATATACACTTAAATATATATAGTAAAAAGTATTAAAATCAATGAAAAGTTAAGGATCACAGGAGTACCTTTTATGTTGAATAAAAACATTCAACTTACACATGGTAGAGTTTCAAATGAATGGCATTCCAGGATCTTGGAAGTAGTTCACCATCCATATTGGCCAACCAATACGCCCCCTTTCCAGCATCCGAATCTATCAAATATGGACCTTCCTACTTCGGTGCTAGCTTTCCTTCAGCGGGATTCTTAGTATTTTGAAAAACTTTTCTTAATACCAAATCTCCTACTCGAAACCTTCTTATCCTAACATTTTTGTTGTAGGATCTTGATATCCTCTGTTGGTATGTAGCAATCCTAAATTTAGCACGATCCCTCAACTCATCCACAGTGTCTAAATCCTGAATCAATGCTTTTTTGTTTGCTTCCAAAGTCTGCATCGGGGATTTTGCCGTTGGGATCACCATTTCTGTCGGGATCATGGCTTCGGATCCAAACACCAAAGCAAAAGGAGTTTGCTTAGTTGCCTCCTTTTCAGTGGTCCTATCAGCCCATAACACAAAAGGTAATTCTTCAGCCCATCTTCCTTTCTTAGCATCCAGCCTCTTCTTAAGATTGTTGATTATAATTTTATTGCTGGATTCTGCCTGACCATTAGCTTGAGGAAGAACTGGTGTTGAAGTTATCATCTTGATTCCCCAACTTTCACAAAACTTAGTTGTTCTTCTTCCAATAAATTAGGATCCATTGTCACATACTATTTCTGCCGGGATCCCAAACCTTGTGAGGATATTTCTCTTGATGAATGAGATAACGTCCTTTTCCTTAACTTGAACAAATGCCTCAGCTTCTATCCATTTGGAAAAATAATCTGTCATCGCAAGCATAAACACTTTTTCTCCTGGAGCAATAGGTAATTTTCCCACGATATCCATCCCCCATTTCATAAACGGCCATGGTGAGATAATCGGATGCATCGGTTCTGCTGGTTGATGATGGATGTTCCCGTGCCTTTGACAAGCATCACATTTGCGAGCAAAATCCATGGAATCTTTCTTCATAGTAGGCCAGAAGTATCCTGTTCTCAATGTTTTTGAAAATAACGCTCTGTCCCCAGAATGATTCCCACAATTACCTTCATGTATATCCTTAAGAACTGCTTTGGCTTCAGGATCCTCAAGGCATCGCAATAATGGTCCTGCAAGTGATTTTTTATACAATATACCATTTTCAATAATAAAACGGGATACTTTTAATCTGAAAACTTTAGGATTGTTTTCATCCTTAGGGATCACATCGTGTTGTATATATTCCATGATCGGCTGCATCCATGATCCTGACTTGCCCCCAGAACCTGATGCATTCGAATTGTCTCCAGGCTGAGGATCCTTAACGTCACACACTTTCTCTTCGTTGTTATCCTTATTAGCGATGGCAGGCGCTGTAATATGTATAATCGGTATTTTGACATCTGGTGGGATTCTTAGACTTGACCCCAGGTTAGCTAGAGCATCCGCTTCATTGTTATCCTCACGTGGTACCTATTGAATGTCGAAGATCTCGAAGCTACCTGCAAGATTCTTAACAATCTCCAAATATGCAGCTAATCTATCTACTTTTACAGTGTATGTCCCATTATAATGATTAGCAATTAATAATAAGTCAACATATACATTCAAGTACTTTATTCCAATATCCTTAGCTAATTGTAATCCTGCAATTAATGCTTCATATTCTGCCTCGTTATTTGTAGCCTGAAATTCACATCTTATAGCTTGAGGCATAATATCACCTTGAGGTGATTTTAATAAAATTCGTACCTTTTATATTAGAAGCACCATCGGTGTATAATGTCCATCTTTCAGTTATTTGATTTAGTTCTTGTACTTCTAAATCTACTTCTTTTTGAAGGTCACTAGTGAAGTCAGCAATAAAATCTGCCAAAGCTTGGGATTTAATTGCATTCCTAGGTTCATAAATCAGATTATAAGCACTTAACTTTACAGACCATTTAGCTAGGCGTCCTGACATTTTTGGTTTTCTCTGAACATTTTTAATAGGATAATTAGTTCTTACATTTATAGGGTGTGTCTCAAAATAATGCCTAAGTTTAGTGGATGCCATGACTAATGCAAGTATAAGTTTTTCAAGATGGGAATACCCGGTTTCAGCATCTAATAGGCTTTTACTTACATACTAAACAGGATGTTGTTGTCCTCCATGATCCTTCACAAGTACCGCACTTACAGCATTCTGAGAAATCGATAGATAGAGGAATAGTGGTTCACCATTCTCAGTCTTCATTAATAAAGGAGTTGATGACAAGTAATTCTTCAATTCTCGAAACGCAGCTTCATGCTTTTCTCCCCACTCGAACTTTTTGTTCTTCTTGAGGATATCATAGAACTCCTTGCATCTGTCTGAGGATCTTGAAATAAAACGGTTCAGAGCTGCTATCCTTCCTGTTAACCTTTGCATATCTTTCGGACTTGATGGAGACTTTAGGTTCAGAATAGCTTTGATCTGTTCTGGGCTAGCTTCTATCCCTCTCTTGGTCACCATATATCCCAAGAATTTTCCTGCCCCCACTCCAAAGTGGCATTTAGCAGGATTAAGCTTCATGTTGTATTGATCCAGGATGTCAAAGGCCACCTTAAGATCCTGACGATGATCCTCAGTTTTCTTTGACTTTACTACCATATCATCGATGTATACTTCCATTGTGCTTCCCAATTGGTCTTTGAACATCATGTTGACTAGCCTTTGATATATTGCACCTGCATTTTTAAGACCAAAAGGCATAGCAACATAACAATAAATACCTGTGGGGGTTATGAAGGCTGTGTCTTCCTGGTCTGAGGGTTCCATCTGGATTTGTTGAAATCCTGATGAAGCATCCATGAAGGTTAGGATCTCATGACCAGCTGTAGCATCCACCATTGAATCTATATGAGACAATGGAAATGGATCCTTTGGGCAGGCTTTATTGAGATCCGTGTAATCCACACACACTCTCCATTTCCCATTCTTCTTTTTTACCACCAACACGTTTGCTAACCATCTCGGAAATTTTACTTCCCTTATCATGCCAGCAGCAAGTAGTCTTTCAACATCTGCCTGGATAATAGCATTCCTTTCCGGCGCAAATTTTCTTCTCTTTTGTTGAACTGGCCTGAAACTGCTATCAATTCCAAGTTTATGAGTTATAATATTCTTAGATATACCTGTCATATCCTCTGGCTTCCAGGCAAAAGTTGATTTCCTTTGATTTAAGAATTTCATTAGATCCTGTTCAAGATCCTTTGGGATCCCTGATCCTATAAGCACTTTTTCTTCAGGATCCTTTGAGTCAAGCGGCATTTCTTTGACGTCCTGTTCCCTTGTATCTAGTACAGCCCATGCCTTATTCTTTAATTGCTATGCTGATGGAGGCTTGGCAGTAGACTTCATCGATGTTGTATAACAATCCTTTGCTTCCTGTTGGTCACTGCTGATCTTGACCACTCCCCATGGAGTTGGCAGTTTGACGCATTGATGATACGTCGATGGTACAGCTTTCATATCATGCAACCATGGTCTTCCTAGGATAATGTTATAGCTTGACAGACAATCCATAACACTGAACTTTTGAATGGAGTTTACCTCTTCAATGTAAAGCAGCAACTTGATATCACCAACTGTATTATTTGCTTCTCCACTGAATCCTATCAATACAGTGGATCTTGAGGTGATCTCCGATTCTGGAATACCCATTCTTTTCAAGGTCTCCAGACAAATGATGTTGACTGAGCTTCCTCCATCGATCAGGATCCTTCGCACAAAATGATTGGCAACATAGAGAGTGATAACCGAACCGTCATGGTGAGGATCCTGAACTTCTTCCAAATCATCCTCATCAAATGCTATAACCTTCTCATCTTTCTTCATGGAATTCCTTGTTGGTTTATACGACTTTTCTGATTTGGATTCCCTTGCGTGCCTCTTTGCTGCAGATTAAGAAGTGCCACATATATCAGAGCCACCAGAAATAAAATTGATTACCTTGGCGTCTGAAGGTGGGGATCCTGCTCTAGTAGGGATCCTGCGATTATCCTGAGACCCAGGATCCTGAACTATGTCATGATCCTTTGTGTGATCCTTCTTTTTCCCAAGCAAATGAATGATCTCTTTCCGGAGAGCTATGCAATTCTCAGTTATGTGGCTAAAATCCTCATGGTACGCACACCATTTAGATTTATCCTTCCATGCATAAGACTTATCACTCTTTTTTGGCCATCTCGCCTTATCTCCTAGATCCTGCATGGCACACAATATACCAGTTGTATCTACAGAAAAATTATAATCAGTTATTTTAGGATACTCTTCATCTTCTTCGTCGATAGTATTCACACGACGATCCTCATTTCTGGTATAAGGTTTGCTTCTGTTTGATCTAAACGAGGATGAGTCTGATTTCCTGTTGGGCCTATCATATGCTGATTGAGTATCCACCCTTTTCTGTATCATCACATCTTCTTCCAATCTGATGAACCTTAAAGCTCTGTTTCTGACTTCGTCAAGGTTCCTGCAAGGATTCATAACAAGATCCTCATAAAATGGGGAATCCCTTTTGATCCCCCTCTTAAAGGCTTGTACAGCAGTAGGCATATCCAAATTAGGTATATTCAAAGATTCTCTCCTGAATCTCCCTAGAAAATCTCGAAGAGACTCATTAGCTTTTTGGACAACTCTGTACAAATCAGTCGTTAGCTTTTCAAATGTTCTACTGCAAGAGAATTGATTATTAAATAGATTAACCAAATGAGCAAACAAAGTAATAGAGTAAGGGGGAACATTTAACAGCCATTTTAGTGCGGATCCTGTGAGAGTAGAGCCAAAGCCCTTCCATAAGCATGCTTCTTTAAGATCATAAGGAATAGGAATGATCTCCATCCTCTCCCTGTATTGCGCAATGTGCTCCTCAGGATCCGTCGTTCCGTCATACAGCTTCATATTTGGTGTTTGAAATCTCTTTGGGAACTCAGCATCACAGATAGGCGGAGCAAATCTTGAGATCCTATGCGCCGTTGGAGCAACTTCACACTACAAGAAAAGTGACTTTTTAGGACAAGCTTATTTGGCAAGGCCAAAAAACTGTTCCAAATACGTGTATTAGGCACAATTATAGCCCCGTACCAAATATCTGTGCATTTGGAACCGCAAATAAATAGGCGACCCAAATACATATGTATTTGGAACGGTCATAAAGAGCTGTTCTAAATAACATGGTATTTGAGACGCTTTTTTTAAGCCGTCCCAAATACCTATGTATTTGGAACGGTTTTTGAAAGTGGTGTCAAGTACATAAGTATTTGGGACGAATTGAAGTTAACCGACCAAAATGCTAGTTTTTCAATTTTATTATTTGTTATTGATTGTTTCTTTTATAAAATCTTAATACAAATTACTTATTTTATGTATTGCATTATTACAAAGACCAAATAAGAGTCTAAGAATTTACAATGATTCATTATTCATTATAATGGTTCGGGCAAATGACACATCCACCAATGCTTTGCATTGTTGATGCGTATAATACGAGTTCTTAATGCACAATGCTAGTTGATTTATTAAGAATATGGTGAAAACGTTACAAGACTAAAAATTCTTCCAGGAAGGAATATAACTAAATACAATAATTTTTGTTTCACATAATTTATAAAACGGAATTTATTAAAATTCATCTAGTTATCGTAATATTACTTTATTTCTTTCACTTGTATGATATGTTATACACTTATACATTCGCAATGACATCCAAATAGTGAAGTAGTTAACTACTTTATGTACAATTTTTTAAATATAATATAGGAAACGGGTGATGATGTCATCAAAAATTTAATTACTAATCCAAATTCTTTGATTTTGTCCAATTAGATACAGTTTAGGACAGGGTGATATCATGAATAGTAATTACAAATTTAATAAGATTGATTAAATTAAAAAGGCCTTTTAAATAATTCAGTTTCTATATATCTACAAATACGAATATTAGCTCAATCCTTCTATTAAATATTAGTTAAAAATAGTATCCTTTTTTTTATATAGGCATTCGAATTTTGTATAATTTATACAAATAAACCGTATGTATACATGAGTTTAAAAGCTAGTTTAATATATAATAAACCACCATATTGATGTCACAAATTTAATAATAGTTGATCATCTTCATTTAGCTAAAGGAACACCAATGCAATAAAGATCGTTTTGTCCTATAACAAACCAATGACCCGTTAATAAGTCTTATGATAATTTAGTCCTTTTATCTTAGAGAAAGCCATTGAAAGTGTTACGTTGTAGTTGGGAAAGGTAAAGTTTAATAAAAGAGCAATGCTATGCTTACATAAAGGTTTCATGATGAAAAAGAATTAAGAAAGAGGAATAAATGAGTTATTTGATTGGTCAAACACTAGTACCATGCCATTATGTAAACTTTTATTTGTAAAACATATGTAAGTTTAGCATTTCTCTTGATAAAATATTATATTTTCTTTTATTCAATTTCTTCCTATTTTTCAAAGACTATAAATTATTTATTTCATTAAAGATTTAAAGTATCAATTATAAATTATTTTATAATAAAAAACGTATAATAACATATTAATCTCACACCAAATTTTTAGTCCCAAGGAGGCCAAAACTCAAATAATATCCCCCCAAAAAATTTGAACTCCCGCTCTGTAAATTGAACGAAACTTGAATACATTTCAAAATTCGAATCAAATCAAAAAATAGGGCTTCAAACTCAGTCTTCATTTTCCCCTGCTCTAGTTCTCATACCCGCTGCCATCTTCACCATAGTGCAACATTGCACACAACAGCCGTCATCTCAAACTAGAGTTCGTAATAAGATTGCTACCACATGGTACTTTTTCTTTCTATAAAATTACTAATTTATTATGTTCTTCATTTTTTTATTCCAATCCACTGAAATCATTGTGAAAATTAGTAACATGACTTTTACATTTGGGATAATCAGTATAATGTAGAGGGGTGCACAAATTCAAAGGACATTTTTCAGGTAATCCATTCAATTCTATTATGTCGTTCGTTTTATTGTGTATAAGAGGCTTTCGATACAATTGCTTTCTCTTTAAAGTTTTTTTAATTTTCATTTGATAGTTTGGATTAGCGGAATCAATTATGAGCTTGGTTGTAGTAGTTGGGGTTGCACACTACATATTCGATGGAATGCCACATAGAACTACATCAACTATTTTCAGTGTATTGTTTACGATCCCTATTATGTATTGCTTATGATCTCTATTTTCTTTTGCATACTATGAAAATTTATAGTTGAGAATCATTTTATTATATTTATATTTCTTCGTTGGAGTATGCAGCTCATGTTGGTTCAACAGGCTACTGATATGAGGTTATATGCGGGTTTGAGTTTTCGAGACTAGTTTGTTAACGGTTAACCCACTTGTGATACTGATATATTGTTTTATGTACTACCATTACTAGCATCGTACAAGAATCCGTGGGCAATGAATTTCAAGAACTCTTATAGTATCTTCTATGAATTCAAGAACATGGACATTGGTCAGTATTAGTACTTCAGGAAATATGTTCTTGATACTCATTTGAATATTTCTTTCATATTTCATATTAGCTATACATCAAAATTCGATGACCTTCCTTGATTTTTCAGGATACTTGAGAAAATTGAAGCAAACATTATACATCAACATAGGCTTACTTTCTTCATTGACTGTTCCTAAACGCTTGACCGCTTGTTGTAATCTTCACAAGTTCAGTAACTGGGAAAAAGTAATATTTTGTTTAAATCTTCAACTACTAACTTATGCAATATAAATAAACGTGACTCTTTTGACCCATTTAATGATGATGGGTATGTTGGATAAAGTTATATTTGTAACAACTAAGTTAAATGAATTTAGCATAAAAGCAAACATTTCAATGGGTTATAATATACTACGTATTTGATTAACGAGTTATTGGTTTGCGCTTGATGTCTTTAGGAAAGAAGATGGAGCAGGCTTGAAGATTTTTCAAGCAAGATCAGAAAGGGAAAACCTAATGATATCTGTTAATTAGGTCAATATTGAAGATAACATTGATGTATATCTTTTTGTTAAAACCATGATGTATGTAAATTGAATTGGAATTATATTGGAATTTTGGATTCTTTGATTTATTTGTGGCCTTTTACTTTACTGTGTAATGATTGTGTTAGTTGAACTGTTCTGATATTTAATCTGGGCATAATTGATAAAATTGTGACAAATGCATTAGGGGGGTAAAGATTGCTCCAACAAAAAATTTGGATCAAAAAAATAAAGACCGTACCAAATGCTTTAGGCATAGGAACCAAATAGTGCCAAATGCATTTGGAAGAGTTGATTCAACCGTGCCAAAACCATTTGGCAGAGTTGATTAAACTGTGCCAAAATATGTATTTAGCACCGGATTTACCAACCGTGTCAAATATGCACCATATGTGACAAAAAAGCAAAACTGTCCCAAAACCCGTGCCAAATACTATTTAGCACAGTTTTTTCCCGACCCAAATGTATTTGGCACCCTTGTATTTAAGACAGAGTCAAAAGTGTGCCAAAGCCGTTCCAAATAGTATTTGGCACGGTTTTTTGCGTATTTTGCACGGTTTTCCCCTTTCCCAAATACCCATTTTTCTTGTAGTGTCAGGAATCGGTTGTACAACCCCAGGGACGCTCGATATCATGTCTTTCAACTTCTGTATTTCTCTTGCCATCATAGGGCTAACTCCAGGATCCTGAAAATTGTGAGTCCCAACAGTATTATTAGAAGTAAAATTATTAAACATGTTACCACCATCAGGAGTCCTGTATGAGGATCCTGGATTAGTGTGACACCCGGTCAAAATAACCCAAAATTAGCACCGAATTTAAACTTTTAAAACACGTAATTACATACGTGTCAATACTCAAGTACACAAGTATTATATATATATGTATATATATAAACCGAAACGATTAATTAACAATCGCAAAGACACGAATTAAACAAAACGTATAAACCCAAAATAGAATTTGGTGAAAAACATTTTTAAATCAAGTATTATTATTGAGGATAATAATTACGTACTCCGTTTGAAATTTAAATACATTTTAGATACAGAAAACTATCCGTACATTTTAGGTAAAACAAAGTTACAATTTTAAACATCCGAGAAAACAGTTTTATAAAATATTTCAATTAAAAACTTATACGATTACATTTTTAGAAAATTATCATTTTAAAACATTTTACTACTTTTCGATCGGGTACAAAAACACGGGTCAAATATCACTCTGCGTGCACAATGAGACTGGACAAGATCCACAAAATGTGGATCTTGCCCGTGCAATAATACTCCCTCCGTTCCCACTTCTTCTTCTTTTTCATTTCATTCATAAATCTCTCAATCTCTCGATTCTCTCTCAAAAATCGCAAACCACAACAACAAGTAACAAGTAACAGATTATCATCATCATTTCGTGGATCATCTTCATCATCCTCTTCGTTTTCATCATCATCACCATCTAAGCTCCATTTTAAAATTGTAAGGAATCGTTAACTTTTACTTTGTAATTTCGTATTTAAATACCTTGTATTATCATGTAGTAATGTTAGGATTGATGATTGATGGTTGACTTCGGATTAAATATGGGTTTGGGTGATTTTGGCCATGACAGACTCGAACCAGACCTTTGAATCCGGCGGATTCATGATGAATCCGGCGGATTCCCACCCAGAACCAAGAACAACCCGGCGGGTGCAGTTTGTACCCGGCGCGTCCTTTAAATTATCATGAATCCGGTCGGATTCATGGGAATCCGGCGGATTCCCTTCATTTGTCACCAATCCGGCGGATTCGGGTGAATCCGGCGGATTCCCCTCGAAACCCATTGAATCCGGCGTATTGATTTAAATCCGGCGGATTCCTTCCTCAACATCATTACCCGGCGGGTACCTAGCCCAGCCCAGTTTTCTGATTTCAATGTTAACTAAAACGAATACAAACATTTATATGGATACAATATACGTTTAAATAAACATTTTTACATGAAACAAACTTAATTATATTTTTGAAATATAATTGTAACCTGACGACTACGAGTCGTACCTTTTTACAAACTAAGTAATCAACCACATGAACAACTAAACAAACGAACTACTACGCGTACACTTACAAACATACAATCTTGCGTGTTTAGGACGTTAGGAGATTACTGTTGGGATACGTACGCACAATAGGATTGCTCGCTCTACAGGTGAGTCTCACAGCCCCATTTTTACTGTTTTAAATATTGGGGTGAGATACAATGCTTACATGTTTTCGTGATCATATGTTATTTGATTAGCTAATATGATTATTAACTCAGGGAATTAAATGATTATTTAATTCAGTTAACTATATTAGTTACATTGTTTGGCTACCATTCTTTGGTCTTGATTAGCATTGTTAGATTTCACATTTGTCGCAAACCTGCGTTGGTTTGTTCCATGTTGCGAAATCTGCGTTGGTTTCATCACTGTTTAATTGCACATTGTTCGAAGACCTGCGTTGGTTTGTTCAATGTTACAAAACCTGCGTTGGTTTCATCATTGTCTAATTTCATATTGTTCAAAAACCTGCGTTGGTTTGTTCAATGCTCCGAAACCTGCGTTGGTTTCATCCTAGTTGGTTTCGTTATTGTTTAGGGAACCTGCGTTGGTTCAAATCATTATTTAGTAACCGGAAATGGTTAAATCATTGTTTTGAAGCTTAATTGATAAATCACCATTTAGAAAACCTGCGTTGGTTTAAAAATCATTGTTTGAGTAAATTGCTTAAATCACTATTCATTTATAACTGGTTATTATCGTCGGATAATCATATTGATCACATCAATGTTTTTGTTAAACCTGTGAGATTCACCAGCTTTATAGCTGACCTTTTAGTGTTGTATTCTCAGGTGCTCATCAACAGTAGGACTGGCCTACAGGATAAGCTAGCTATCACGAGTCGCATGCATCCATTTAGACATGAAGATTTTCTTGCATTATATTTTGTATAATGGTTATGTATTAAAATCTTCGGAAATCATTTTGCGAACTCACTACTATGTTTCAAACTTATGACTTAAACTTTGTACTACTTTTGAAAACTTATGTAATGTAATATATTTTCTACAACGTCTCATTTAGAGTCGTTTGCTTGTACTTTGGTGTTTTGATATTTGATTAGTCACGCCCAAAAACAATCGCTTCCGCAAAGCATGAAATTGGGGGTGTGACAGATTGGTATCAGAGCCTAAGGTTATAGCGAACTAGGTTGCATGTAGTGGGCCTAGACTATGACCGTTAGGCAGTATTCCTCATTAGATATAACTGGTTCAGGGATTTCATCATACAAGTTTAATTTAACATAGCCTGATCAACTATGTACAATTAAATAAAGATGATGTAAGATCTGAAAGGGGTTATGTTGAACAGGAATGCATTAGTTGACTCTGATCACGAGAGAACCGGGACTCATAATTGTTTTATGCTAGTCACGACTAGGTGGACGATATGTATATATGGTTTATACAATTAGGCTATTATATAGTATGGATAATAATACGCCTCAGATACTTGTTAACATAATCAATGATAAGATACATTTTAGAATTTGCCTATGGTAAGTTGATCTAGTCAGGAAATATAGTATCGGGATGTGCCCTACCTGAGAGGGTCATCTCTTCGAAATAGGCTTACCCTAGGTAGAGATTAAAACTTCAATATCTTATTTGACATCAACTGGTCATCAGAGGACCATCCTTCGCTCACCCATCAGTTTTAACATTCGAATCCAGTATTTCTTTAAGTACAAATCTTTTCCTACCACCTATCATATTCCGCTTAACTGCTGATACATGTACGGATGTAATATCCCTTTCACTTTTGTAAACACTAATCCTCGTAATCATTTGAACTCGCATGTTAAATGATTGCAATCTTCTTTATTCTACACTATTGATTGTCATTTGTGTTGTGGTATATTATTGTTATATATACAACTACGATGATCATATTCTTATACGAAACTCTGACATGTCCCTTATCTTCATTGAAGGAACATGCCTCCACGTCGCCAATTCACTCAAGCTCAGGTCGATCGACTGGTTGCTGACGCAGTAAGTGCTGAGCGACAACGATCCAGCAGCGCTGAAACACCACCAAATGCCCCTGTAGTGAAACCCTGCACCTACAAAGACTTCCTTAACTGCAATCCTTTGAGCTTCAAAGGCACAGAAGGTGCCATTGGGTTGTTGCGATGGATGGAGAAGACAGAAGCAGTCTTTCGCATCTGCAGTTGCCCTGAGAACTGTAAGGTCAAGTTCTCCACCTACACTTTCATGGATGATGCTCTGACATGGTGGAACACTTATGCTGACTCCATAGGCCAAGACATTGCTCTGGAAACTCCCTGGGATGAGCTGAAGAAAATGCTCAAGGATGAGTATTGTCCTAGGGATGAAATTCAACAGCTTGAGTCGGAATTCTGGAATCTCTCCACTCAAGGGAACGACATTGCCAGCTACACCTCTCGATTTAATCAGTTGGCGCACCTGTGTCCATCTATGGTGGATACAGAATCCAAGCGAATTGAGCGTTATGTCTGGGGACTTCCTCCACAAATTCAAGGGATGGTTACTTCATCCAACTCTCTTACATTTCATGGTACTGTGCGCATGGCACATAAGCTGATGACACAGATCGTTCGCCAAGGAACGTCTGTTGTCAAGAGTACTGTAAACCACCCTAGTGATAACAAGAGAAAACTTGAGGGAAATCCTGATAATCAAAGCTCGGCTACCAAAAAGCCTGCAACCATCAAGGCCAACACCTCTGGGTCTGAAAACAAGAAAGAGTACGCTGGAACCAAGCCCTTCTGTTCAAAGTGCAAACGCCATCATGATGGGCCTTGTGGCGACCACTGTGAGAAGTGCAAGCGTTTTGGGCATCTTGCTAAAGATTGCCGTGTGAAAGCCTGTTTTGAATGTGGAACTGTAGGTCACTACAGAAATGACTGTCCGAATCTAAAGGACAAAAACATCAGCCCTGCTCGAGGAAGAGCCTACGTACTCAGAACTAGGGATGACGACCAGAACCCTAGACTCATTGACTTGCTCAACACTGGTATGGTCACTCATACATGACCTAATTGCTTTACACTGTTTACATGGATAGATATTACTTGTTGCTTGATATCTTTTATGTTTTCCCTAGATCCTAACTGTACGATAGGGTTAGGGCAAGGTGACAATTTAGGTTCTATAGTTTCTTTATGAGACGAGGTTTAGCTTGCATAAGTGTTGGGATAACAAATCCTACATTGTTTTATACCGGAAAACACACCGGTTAATATTTTTATGAAAACAATGGGTCACATCCCATATAAAGCTAATGTAGGCTGAATCATTTCGTTTCTATAGGAGACTGATAGAGTCTAAGGTGGGCTACTGGTGCAAAAAAAGTAGTTGTACTCAAGCAATTGGCTAAACGACAAACTTTGTCCTACCAACCAAACCATCAAGGATTTACTGAATTACTTTAAGCTACTAGTACACATTGTAGCTACTCCCTAGTGATCGACTGGACTGATCATGTAGGCACAATAGTTAAAACATCTTGAAACCTCATTTCGAACTCCTTAGTTGCCGGAAGGGCACTAGTTCAACAAGGGGAGATAGACAACTCTAGATAGGTGTTGTCAGACTTATGTAGATAACACGCAATCTACAACTTAAATACAACGATAAATACTACGAACAAATTTCGGGACGAAATTCTCCTAACAAGGGGAGAATGTGACACCCGGTCAAAATAACCCAAAATTAGCACCGAATTTAAACTTTTAAAACACGTAATTACATACGTGTCAATACTCAAGTACACAAGTATTATATATATATGTATATATATAAACCGAAACGATTAATTAACAATCGCAAAGACACGAATTAAACAAAACGTATAAACCCAAAATAGAATTTGGTGAAAAACATTTTTAAATCAAGTATTATTATTGAGGATAATAATTACGTACTCCGTTTGAAATTTAAATACATTTTAGATACAGAAAACTATCCGTACATTTTAGGTAAAACAAAGTTACAATTTTAAACATCCGAGAAAACAGTTTTATAAAATATTTCAATTAAAAACTTATACGATTACATTTTTAGAAAATTATCATTTTAAAACATTTTACTACTTTTCGATCGGGTACAAAAACACGGGTCAAATATCACTCTGCGTGCACAATGAGACTGGACAAGATCCACAAAATGTGGATCTTGCCCGTGCAATAATACTCCCTCCGTTCCCACTTCTTCTTCTTTTTCATTTCATTCATAAATCTCTCAATCTCTCGATTCTCTCTCAAAAATCGCAAACCACAACAACAAGTAACAAGTAACAGATTATCATCATCATTTCGTGGATCATCTTCATCATCCTCTTCGTTTTCATCATCATCACCATCTAAGCTCCATTTTAAAATTGTAAGGAATCGTTAACTTTTACTTTGTAATTTCGTATTTAAATACCTTGTATTATCATGTAGTAATGTTAGGATTGATGATTGATGGTTGACTTCGGATTAAATATGGGTTTGGGTGATTTTGGCCATGACAGACTCGAACCAGACCTTTGAATCCGGCGGATTCATGATGAATCCGGCGGATTCCCACCCAGAACCAAGAACAACCCGGCGGGTGCAGTTTGTACCCGGCGCGTCCTTTAAATTATCATGAATCCGGTCGGATTCATGGGAATCCGGCGGATTCCCTTCATTTGTCACCAATCCGGCGGATTCGGGTGAATCCGGCGGATTCCCCTCGAAACCCATTGAATCCGGCGTATTGATTTAAATCCGGCGGATTCCTTCCTCAACATCATTACCCGGCGGGTACCTAGCCCAGCCCAGTTTTCTGATTTCAATGTTAACTAAAACGAATACAAACATTTATATGGATACAATATACGTTTAAATAAACATTTTTACATGAAACAAACTTAATTATATTTTTGAAATATAATTGTAACCTGACGACTACGAGTCGTACCTTTTTACAAACTAAGTAATCAACCACATGAACAACTAAACAAACGAACTACTACGCGTACACTTACAAACATACAATCTTGCGTGTTTAGGACGTTAGGAGATTACTGTTGGGATACGTACGCACAATAGGATTGCTCGCTCTACAGGTGAGTCTCACAGCCCCATTTTTACTGTTTTAAATATTGGGGTGAGATACAATGCTTACATGTTTTCGTGATCATATGTTATTTGATTAGCTAATATGATTATTAACTCAGGGAATTAAATGATTATTTAATTCAGTTAACTATATTAGTTACATTGTTTGGCTACCATTCTTTGGTCTTGATTAGCATTGTTAGATTTCACATTTGTCGCAAACCTGCGTTGGTTTGTTCCATGTTGCGAAATCTGCGTTGGTTTCATCACTGTTTAATTGCACATTGTTCGAAGACCTGCGTTGGTTTGTTCAATGTTACAAAACCTGCGTTGGTTTCATCATTGTCTAATTTCATATTGTTCAAAAACCTGCGTTGGTTTGTTCAATGCTCCGAAACCTGCGTTGGTTTCATCCTAGTTGGTTTCGTTATTGTTTAGGGAACCTGCGTTGGTTCAAATCATTATTTAGTAACCGGAAATGGTTAAATCATTGTTTTGAAGCTTAATTGATAAATCACCATTTAGAAAACCTGCGTTGGTTTAAAAATCATTGTTTGAGTAAATTGCTTAAATCACTATTCATTTATAACTGGTTATTATCGTCGGATAATCATATTGATCACATCAATGTTTTTGTTAAACCTGTGAGATTCACCAGCTTTATAGCTGACCTTTTAGTGTTGTATTCTCAGGTGCTCATCAACAGTAGGACTGGCCTACAGGATAAGCTAGCTATCACGAGTCGCATGCATCCATTTAGACATGAAGATTTTCTTGCATTATATTTTGTATAATGGTTATGTATTAAAATCTTCGGAAATCATTTTGCGAACTCACTACTATGTTTCAAACTTATGACTTAAACTTTGTACTACTTTTGAAAACTTATGTAATGTAATATATTTTCTACAACGTCTCATTTAGAGTCGTTTGCTTGTACTTTGGTGTTTTGATATTTGATTAGTCACGCCCAAAAACAATCGCTTCCGCAAAGCATGAAATTGGGGGTGTGACAATTAGATTGTTGACCGTTGGATATAGAAACTCCTGTAGCATAGATTGGATCTGGGATCCTAGTGCTCCCTTGCATGGATATGAAATCTCCTTGATGTTCCGTAGATGGAGGGGTACCAAAATCAAGGATCCTGCTTCGGATAGGAGTAGTGACTTGAGTAGCAGGAGTATTGTCCCTTGCCCTCAAATTCTCCATATCCTTCCTCAGGATTTCATTGCTTCTTTCCACTCGTTGGAGCTGCTCCTTAACCTGCGTAAACATAGAAACAATATCCCGATTAGCGATCATAACAGGGTCTGGATCCGATAGGAATCGGTCCCCCAAAGAAGTGGATCCAGCCGACGAAAATCTTGTATAGACGTTCTGTGGCTGTTGTTGAGATGATGTGAGAGGTGGAGCAGGAGGAAGAGTGGTGATAGCAGAAGATGATGATGGCATGGTAGATGATGTAGATCGTCCTTAGCTCGACATTTTTGACAGAAATCTTTGGAAAAGATGACTCAACAAGGATATTAACAAAAGTTTGACTAAGCAAAACACCAATTGCCCCACGGTGGGCGCCAAATTGTTTTGGTCAAAAATTACTAAAAGCAATTAAGTGATCAAATTTAGTTAGTGAGGTTAGGTGTAAAAATTACTCTCAAGATAATTACGTAGAAACACGATTATCTCTATTAGTAAGTGTATATTTCGTGTAAAAATAACGATTTGAATGTGTTGATCCTTGTTGAACAAATGTTTTAATATCAAAGCTCAAGAACAGATTAAGGATAATGCTACTTTGACAATGAAAATGTAAAAAGAATACGATTAAAGCAATATATATGATAAACAATCAAAAACGACACGATGATATACGAGGAAAGCCCTTGATCATGGTTGATCGCCGGCACGAAACCTCGTGAAGGATCAAATGATCCTTGCCTTTGTTAATCTTATAAAATGAAAGTAATTGATTACAAACTAAGAGCACAAGGATGATCGGCTAAGTGAATTTGTGTGTGAATCTAGCTAAGTGTTGATGAAATAAGCGTAAATGAAAGTAATAGCAGAGTGTTTGTGTAAGTTGCAGGTGAAAATAGTGAATATTCATTAACCTAAATGATAATCCATGCCTCGTTTAAATACTAAGAGCGTATAACAATATTCCCGAGATTTCAGGGATCCTCCGATGAAGGATGAAGACCACCAACGTCTCTTTTGACTTCATTTTACACGTGCATAAGACTTCGTCTTCATATAAGCGTACCAAGACCTTGCTATATAATCCGTGGCATATCTCAGATGACGCGTTCCTCTTATGACCTAGTCAATACTAAAGGAAAACAAACATGTTAAACAGCACATGATCCTGAACTAATATAGGTTCGGGATCCTGAGCTATGCATAGTCCAGAATAAACTTAGGATCCTTAATCAAGGATCTCCCTCATTCAGTATCCTGCATAATTATTTTAAACAAATATATCCTAACTAGGATCCTGCAAGATAAACAATAAAAGTATTCCCAGGATCCCTACATATAACCGTGATCCTGAAAACAATCATACAAGATACGAATATGAAATATAAATACTTTTCATACCTGTGTGTCGATATTACGATGCTAATAAGGATCCTACAATGTTAGATAAAAATCTACCCACAACAGTGCAGACCAGATTCGTTTCTGCCAACTGATGGTTTTGACATCTTCCGATAAGATTCTTAAATCGTTCCCAAGCCTTGCTTAATGATTCGTTAGTTTCCTGACGGAAGTTAGCAATGTCGGTCTTAAGCTTGGTTTGCATGGAAGGAGGAAAGTACTTAGCTAGAAACTTAGTAGCCATCTCCTCCCATGTATGAATCGAATTGGGTTCGAAATCATAAAACCGGGTTAAGGCTCGAAAAGATAGAGAATAAGGAAACAGATGGAGTCGAAGAAGGTCTCTATTGGTTCCTACTATATCGAAGGAGTCGGTCAGGTTGATGAACTTGTTGAGATGGGCGTTTGGGTTTTCAACCGAAAGACCATGGAACTGACACTCAGATTTAATCATTTTTATGTAGTGAGGCTTAATTTCAAGGGTTTCATCGGTTGGTGCTACGATCGGTCCTCCTCGTCCCTCTAGCAGTGGCTTGATTGATGAGGCGGGCGTGATACGGTTCGTCATAACTCGTAAGGTAGAAATTAGGGTTACAGAAAGGAAAGCAAATCTAAACTAATGAACCTAATTAACCTAAGGGTAAAGCAGGTAACTTCCGGATGATATTGATCTCCCGAAAGGGTCGCTAAATAACTAAGATAACTAAATTACTAAAGTCGGTCGTTGTAGTCCCCGACAGCGGCGTTAAAAACCTGTCGAGGTCCCAGCGGTCGGTCGGGTTTTACTCCGGTTGTTGAACCTTCCAACCAGGACGCGCAGACAGTGTATTTTATATTTATAATGCAGGGTATCCTAAGTTTTAATACAACCTAAAGACCTAAAGGGCAGTAAGCGGTATGTATGACTCAGGTGTCGTTCTTCAAACTACAACGGGCATGGGAATCTAGAAGGATTAATTATCTTTTGTAATTTAGTTGGGATTTTTAAAACTTTTGATAGGTGGGTTGGTTTTCTAATCTAATTACTAAAACAAAAACTAAATTAAAGACATGGGTTTGTACGGAGAATGCAGAGAAATCAAGATAAGGAATATGTTTGCTGTGATTTCGGCAATGTTATTTGGATGGATAGTTATGAGAGATATGGCGATTAGGTGTGATGACTAATCCGGTGAGGTCATAGAAGCTTAATAGGTAATAAAGTATTATGCCTACGGCCTTTACTCGGCTTCCACGTATTTGTATTACACCAATGGTGGTTCCAACGCTATACCGGATACTCGGGCGTTTTATAGCTTTTCCGTTATACCAATTAGGATTCAAGATTACTCAATAGACATTCCTATATTTCTCAATGAGCTACAACTACGATCCTATTATATACCTAACGTAGAGTTGTCCACAATCACATATATAATATGTCATAGGGATAGCAGCTGTAGAATGTCCAGTACACCGGAAGTTCTCCCAAATGTACAGACCAATTCAACTGACAACTATCCTCAAATCCAGGTTCCCAGTCTCAAACATCCGGAGGACGTCCGTATCGTGGCATGAATTGTTCATTGAACAATAACATGAACAGGGTTTAACCCGCGGAACCGGTTTGGGATAATTTGTCTAGTGGTCAGCTGAATTGTTCATCATTAATAATACAATCATCACAACTATTATATGCGTGTTAACCTATCTGTATTATGTTTATTTATTTTTTTGAAAATCTAATTAGCAGGGTAGTGATAGTGTTTATGTATGTCTAGCATTCAGTACCTAAGCAACAATCAAACAAGAACATGCAATAGGACGGAACACTAGCATCACATTAACTGACCTAATAATTAAATCATGGGTATCCCGGAAGTTGTCCCAAAGATACACAACAAACAAGCATGAGCCTAATCTATCTCTAATCCTATGCTTCGTGTCTGATAGCATCAAATAGATACTATAGTTTATAGTAATTTATCCTTATATTTATATACATTTTAGTGCATTTATATGATTTTAGATACTTATTTCGTTAATATTTGCAGAGATATATTTTAATTAAAGATTGAAGAAAAAGGAACGAAAACAAGTCCAAAACTGAAGAAAATGAAGAAATGAAGAAAAACCAGAAGAGAATAAAGACTTAAAGAATGGGCCAAGAAAAGATTTTATAAATAAAATAGCTCAAAAGTGTAGTGATAAGATTAAATAAGTGTTTTGAATAAAGCTTGGATGAAAAGGAGCGGAATTTAGATCGAAAACTGAAGAAAAGTGTAAATGTTGAATTTCCTGCTATGCATTAGTATTTTGGCCATAACTTCCTCATACGGAGTCCAAATGAGTTGATTCAAGCGGCCAAAGTTAGCTAACACATAGGGCTACAACATATCAAAAATTCAGCCTATTTGGAGAAAAACTCAACCAGCGGTTGAGGCTTTCAACCGGCAGTTGGATTCACAGATTCTAGAATTAAGTAGAAACGAGGATTTGTACTTGAAGATAAAGTACCCAACCGCCGGTTGGACCTTCCAACCGCCGGTTGGGACCGACTTTCAGCAATTATAAATAGAAAACACCTTCCAGCTTCGAAATATAACTCAATAACCTTAATAATTCGTAGGTTACGAATTATTAACCCCAAATTCGACTAGAAAAACTTTCTAGGGGTTTTAGGAGCAATTTAGAGTCGCGGGTTCGCAAGCGTTTGTCTACGATCAAGCGTACGAAGCGTGGTTCACGGTTTTGGTTTGCGTATCTTATTCTTTATTTAATTTTGAATGTGTTTTAATATTGAATATTGATTATGATTATGTTTAACTTAATTATGAACAAATATTTATTGTATTTACTTAGATTTATATCATTGTTGAAACTATATTATTGAATGTTTATTATACAAGAATTATCTATATTATATTATATTAATGATTATTCTTGACATGATTAACTGATTTATATCATAGCTTTAATAACCTTATTGAGTTTTATAAATTAAGTGATTATGTTTATGTCTTGATCTTTACCTTATGCGATAGATGAAAAATATTAATTAATGTTAAGTAATATTGTGATTCAAGCCTAACCTTAGAAATTGTATTAATAAACTGCTGATAGATCTTAATAATTAGTAATACTTTGCGTAACCTTATGATTGTGTTGCTATGATGAAGATTAGCTTAACCTTAAGTAATTTTCTACATTAGTAATTCACCAATAATAATAACCAACAATAAATAATCTAAATAAATACATATTTATCTCTAATTGTTTACTATCCTTAGTTAATTGTTTTCTATTGAATTGGTTATAATTTAGTATTCTTAAATACGTTCATACGGAACTAAAACGTATCCCCCTTATCTGTATATTGTATATTTTAATTGAATTATAAATTCTATTTTATTTATAACCACCATTCCTAGTGTTCGACTCGGACTTACTTAAAAGTTATATTATACGAACGGGTTATTCTTGCCTGGCTTGTGTGATAGTTATTTTAGTAATTCCATTTATTTAAAACTTGTTATTTTGTACTCTATTCACACGACATCAAGTTTTTGGCGCCGCTGCCGGGGAGTGGTTGCGTTTATTCAATTTGGAATTTATAGTTTTTTCTTTTTAAACCGTTTCCTTGGTTCTGCCGGGGAATGGTGCTGTTTATTATTTAAATTGGAATTTATAGTATCTTATTTTAAATTTACCCTGTAGAAATTTTTTTATACATTGTTGGTCAATCGAAATATCGGCTCACCCATTGAGAATACTGACAAAAACAATGGTATAAGGAGAGTAAAGCCCTACCTCATTGATTTATCATATAAGGAGGTAAGGTGTTTCTCGAAAGAGATAGGTTTTTACTAAGCTTCGCGCTGACCTGTTTCTCTGCTTTTGTGTACAATTAATGGAGCTACCGAAATCTGTTGACTAGCTTTGTAAAAGAATTTTTATTGGAATTTTTTTTTTAGTTAGTTTTTACTTTATTTTCTTTTCTACTTTTTTTTTTCTTTTTCTTTTATTTTGATAGGTATGTACCACCGTAGGAATAATATTCCTGTGATTTATCAAAATACGAGAAACAATCTTATGGATGAAGAGGAGGATATGCATCGAGCTTTTGATAGGATAGAGGCATTACTTTCGAAAGCTATTCGAGATAGTGAAATTTCAATGAAGCGTAATGAAGAATTTTGGAATAAAGATCCAATTGTGAAGGATATGAAAAGCGACAAGGTGGAAAATTTTGACAAATCTGAAGATGAAGGATGTAAACATAATGTAAATTTGGAAGAGATAATGAGTCGGATGTCGAATACAAATATTGGAATGGAAAAAAACAAAGCAATTCTAGAAAGTCAAAGTGATTCCATTCAACGAATTGCGAAATTGTTAAAAGAAATAGAAAGCACACTTGAGGAGAATCTTAGCAAAATCGAGATTGAAGGACACGAGACAAATGAAAAACCAAATTTCAACAATTATACGCCTTCACCTTCTTACCCAAAAGCCTTAACGAAAGAAATTATTAAAAGTACACACCTCCGCCTCCTTATCCAGCTGCTTTGAATAGAGATTATAATGAAGTAGAAGGATCAATTTTTCCAAAGCTTAAGAAAGATACTGTTAAAAGTTTATCTCGACCAGTGATTGTGAACGCTACGCAATCTATGGAGACCTCAAGCGAAAAAGTGGAAGCTACCGAAACTATTGGCCACAGTTAAGGAGATTTCATTCAACAACTTGAGGAGATAAATCAAACAGATAAGTGTTCTCAATTCTCTGAATCCTTATTTTCTAACGACATTTTTAGTGAAAGTAAACAAGAAGAAGATATGGAGATAGATTGGATGCCTTTGCCAAAATTTGATCACTATGATTCTGATGAGGAAATACTCTCGCTACTTGATTGTACTGAATAAGAAATCCTTGAATTGAAAAACCAAAATGGGGTTATGACAGAAGAAGAATTAATAGTCGCTATGGATCCAGTTATTAATGAAACTTCATCATTACATCCGGAGGTTGAACAATTAAAAGAAAATGATCAAGCAATGGTAAGGATTGGAAACGAAACAGAAAACAGAATTTGCGGTAATCTGATATCAAGCAACATATGGATTAAAACACAGTCAACAGTTGAAATCCAAACGGTGGTTGAGTTGACATAACTAGCGGTTGAAGTATCTATAAGCACAAGTTCATTGTTTTATCAATATGAAGATCCTTTTTGGCAATTCGAGCGAAAAGCAATTTTCTCACAGTTTTTGGATAGTCATGGAGCATCAAGGTCTGGACAAATGTCTGCATTAAACGATAAGTATTTATTTTCTTTAACTTTATTAAATTTAAATTTTTGGATTATTTATAAATATTACCATCCATGCTTACTTTTAAGTGTGGAGAAAGTCACTAGAATTTTAGGTAAGTAAGGTTGGAGTCAAGCTAGTGACTCGAACAAAAACAAGCACTTCTCGGGAGGCAACCTGTAACACCCCCAAATTTGTTTAGCGGAAGCATTTGGTTAAGTGTTGGGGTGTCACAATAATAAAGCATGCATACGTATCAGAGCTTATGATTACAACAGAACAATATATATTAAGATGCCAAAAGTGTTAATTACAAAGTTTACGATTCATCGAATCGTATAAGTTAAAAGAAATAAGTTTACAAAAGTAGATTTCTGAAATATGACTAAAACATTTCAGTTATACTAAAGAAATCCATGTATTTCCAAAAAGTTGGCATCCTAAAGCTTCACGGGTCGCCTAATTCTCCATGTGTTGGCGATTCTTACATGCGCAGCTAATCCCTGAAAAACATAGTAAAAGTCAACAACTAGGTTGAGTGAATCCACAGGTTTTGTTGTAAAATGTTGTGTTCAAGTTTTGTAGTCACATTTGTTGGACCAAATACGTTCATAAATAGTAATTGCTATAATAGTCGAGTAATGTTTAGTGGAACGTCATCCAAAGTATAAGTTCAGTGGGTTGTTCGCCCAAAGTTTCAGTTTATGTGGGATGTTGCCCAAAATAGTTGTGTTGGGACGTTACCCAAAATCATATGTTTGAAAACGTGTTGCTGGTAGTTCTCCAGTAGTTTTAAAGTTTGAGTCGGTCGTTCTCCGACTAGTTACCAAATGTACCGGTCGTTCTCCGGTAAGATACCAAGTTTGCACTGGTCGTTCTCCAGTGAGATACATTGTTAGTACCGGTCGTTCTCCGGTAAGATACACTGTTAGTACCGGTCGTTCTCCGGTAAGATACACTGTTAGTACCGGTCGTTCTCCGGTAAGATACCATGTTAGTGTCGGTCGTTCTCCGACAAGTTACCAATATGTACCGGTCGTTCTCCGGTAAGATACCAAATTTGTTTCACATAGTGATAATAGTTTTGTTTGGAAACCATGTCGTACGGACAGTTGTAGTAGTTGACCGAAGTTCTAAGCAATTTGTATAATTGTACCAAAAGGCAGTGACGTGATAGTGTGTATAACAGTTTAACAGTTCAAGTACTCTAATTGTTCGAGTAAACAGTATGATAAATAATCATATAGTAAAAGCAGTTATGGCAATCAGTAAATCAGTAAAGCAGTTGACTATGTTTTCCACCCCAAAAGTAGTTCAAAACAGTAAAAGTAGGGGCTGTGAACTCACCTGTTGAGTTTAAGTAGTTGTGCGAGTGCTAGCAAACCTAAGCCCAAGTACAGTCTGAGATCTCCTAACGTCCTAAACGTACGAGATTTAATAAGTAAGTGGATGTCTAAACTAATCATCCATGCTAGTGTTTGTACAACCAAGTCACGTCCAAATCGTTTGTTTAATGTTTATGTTTGTATTTCGTTGTTTGTGAAAATGTATACGACTCGTGGGTGAAAGTTTGAAATCGACATTTCGATAAAACAAGTATGTTTGAATTTTACTTTATTTTTAGTTTTTATTTTTAGTTTGTTATTAAGGATATATTTAAGAAACCATAATCACTAGAAAACGTTGCTACGTAAATTAAATTAAGAGGGCAAAATAAACAAAATATAAAAGTCATTATTTTCAAAAACCGCTGCTAGCAACCCACCGGCGGCTGACATAGTTAACCGGCGGTTGGGCGGATTTCTCAATTTTTCAGTTTTTAAACCGAACCGATGGTTGGTATTCCAACCGACGGTTGGACACTTTTTCATTTAAAAACTAATGGCAGCAAGATTACCACACTTTTTACAAAAAACTAAGAAAATTTTGGGTATGTCTTTTTACGAAATTGTCATATTTAGTTTCTGAGAAATTTATTATTAGAGTTCACTTAATGATATTGTTTCTCTTAAAATTGATTCTAATATTTGCAATTTTTGTTTATAGATTCAGATTAGGTGATAAGTGAAAAACTTTGGGGTTTTAATCTAGAACTTATTTATGTTAATATGTATGGTAAACGTAGTTTTCATAATAAGTTAAGATCTTCATTTTTATTAACCCTAGTGGAAAATTAAAATTTTAAATTAAGAAGTTGGAGCTACATTGCATGTACTTTTATCTAAGACTCCTGTCATTAATTAAATTAGGAAGCCGATAGTTGTAGGTACCCAACTAGAGGTTGAATATTTTTTTTATTTTTTTTTAGCTTTATTAGGAGATAAATTGACAAATAGCAGTAGTTTCATAAGTTTTTATTGCCCAACTAGCCCATTAGAAATGACAAAAATTAGTAGCATGTGGTTATATGTTTCTGGACTATCTTTAATTTGTATTTTTCATTTTAATTTTAGTTTTTATTTCTTTTTTATATATATTATTTGGTACGTTTAATTTATTTGCTTGTTTATTTTTAGAATATCGTTGCCACTTTTCGAAGTTGGCATATAGTATACAATACAGTATAGTACAGCTGAACTATGTATTGAAATTGGAATTTTTGGAAATTTAATAAGTTTATCTTATTAATTATGAACTTTGTGGGTGTGTTCCCTGGAAACCCTCACGAGACTATAACTCGTCCATTCGGGATACCGAGGGGTTTAAAGGCTTATTGCATATGCTAAATGCAATCGTGATTAACTATGAAAGTGTGGATGTTGTATATTTTTGAGTAAAGATCGCGGAAACTAATACGTTGAACTACAAATAGAAAAGATGAACCATTAAGCCGAATCAGATGACGATAATCGCTTCTCAGTCAGGGGAGTTTTTCTGTTCTTCTTTTTTTTTTTTCCCTTACTCACTTTTGTTTATCAATTTTTATACAATGAGGGCATTGTATAATTTAAGTGTGGGGATAGGGTTCGTAAGAAAAAGAATTTCTTTAATTAATTATTTAAGTTTCTATTATTATTGAATTTTATCAAAAATTTAAAATTTTTAAGTGAATAACTAAGTATTTATTAGTTAGAATACTTTTGTTAAAAGTTTTGTTTTGTATTTAAAAGTTTAGACTTTAATGTGGATTAACTGTTTTGTATAAATAACGTAAGCTACTTAATAAAGTAAGTAATATATAGTTATATGATATGATGTACTAATAGGCAATCTATATAAAGATTTCTGAATTTTAATAAATTAATAAAATAACTTGTATATTATTTTATGGTACATAATATGATGTATGACATAAAAGTCTTAATTCTTAGATTTATCATGCGATAATTTTATACATCTTTATACTTATATGAAAACATTTGGGGGTCTACTAATTGTATCCTCTGTTGTACGAAAGTACAGACCTGGTCTCTAATTAGTATTCTTAATAAAGCAAAAAGAAAGAAAAATCTTACAGAAATAAATAAAAATTAAACTATGTCGCTTTGTTGTACGATTGTACGGATCTGTCACCGCTGGTTTGATTTAAATAAAACTGCTTTACCTGAATCAAGTTATGTCGCTCTGTTGCATGAAAATGCAGACCTGTCACCAATGTCTTGATTCTTAAAAATGTATTTTATATATTTATTTGGAATATAAAAGTAAATTGCATGATTAAGTTTAAGAGTATATCATATGTGGAAATCATAAGTAATATATATACTAATAATAAAGATGTATTCAGAAATATAAGTATAGATTGTTTAAAGTGGACAAATATATTAGTAATCGTTCATGAACTATATATTGCATGAATAATAATAATTTTTATTTGTACATTATAGTTATCCATGTTAATTAAATTATTAAAATTTTTAAATCATAAAACAGATTTTTAATTTGGGTATTTTGATTATTAAATATTAGTTTGATGCTTATCTTAATTTTATTCAGTAATCTACTTGAGGACAAGCAGAACTTAAGTGTGGGGATATTTGATAGCATCAAATAGATACTATAGTTTACAGTAATTTATCCTTATATTTATATACATTTTAGTGCATTTATATGATTTTAGATACTTATTTCGTTAATATTTGCAGATATATATTTTAATTAAAGATTGAAGAAAAAGGAACGAGAACAAGTCCAAAACCGAAGAAAATGAAGAAAAAACCGAAGAGAATAAAGACTTAAAGAATGGGCCAAGAAAAGATTTTATAAAGAAAATAGCTCAAAAGTGGAGTGATAAGATTAAATAAGTGTTTTGAATAAAGCTTGGATGAAAAGGAGCGGAATTTAGATCAAAAACTGAAGAAAAGTGTAAATGTTGAATTTCCTGCTATGCGTTAGTATTTTGGCCATAACTTCCTCATACGGAGTCCAAATGAGTTGATTCAAGAGGCCAAAGTTAGCTAACATATAGGGCTACAACATATCAAAAATTCAGCCTATTTGGAGAAAAACAAAACCGACGGTTGAGGCTTTCAACCGGCGGTTGGATTCACAGATTCTAGAATTAAGTAGAAACGAAGAGTTGGACTTGGAGACAAAGTACCCAACCGCCGGTTGGACCTTCCAACCGCTGGTTGGGACCGACTTTCAGCTATTATAAATAGAAAACACATTCCAGCTTCGAAATATAACTCAATAACCTTAATAATTCGTAGGTTACGAATTATTAACCCCAAATTCGACTAGAAACACTTTCTAGGGGTTTTAGGAGCAATTTAGAGTCGCGGGTTCGCAAGGGTTTTGTAACACCCTCAAATTTCGGGTTGCGGAAGCGGTCGGGTCGGGTGTTACCAAATCCAATATCACAAGCACAAAGGTAAATAATGAACGACTCTAAATGAGACGTTTGAAAATAGATATACATTTCCAAAATAAAAGTGTATACAAGTTGCGAGTTCGCAAAATAATTTCAATACATAGTTTGTAATACAAAAGTTATGCAGAGAAATCCCGTTGTTTGAAAATATGCGACTTGAGCTAGCATAATCTTGTAGCAATCCTAATCCTGCTGGTCACCTGAGAACACATGCTAAAACGAGTCAGCTATAAAGCTGGTGAGTTCATAGGATTGTTAGTTGAAAACATAAAGTGTAAATCCTGTATGTTTTGAAAAGTAGTTCGAAATCCCTGTATTTTGATTCGTATTGTATAAAAGATGTAACACCAATGTGTGTACATTTCACTAGGTATTTCCTACCCTAAAAGTAGCGGTGTGTACCTAAGTACGTAAAGAATGTGGCATACCATGCCTAGATACCTATCAGGTATAGTGAGTCTACAATCGTGAGGCAATACATGCCTAAATACTATCAAGTGTATGACTGCGTCATATCGAGGGTGTGGCAATCCATGCCTAGATACCTATCTGGTATATGTGAAATAAACCAATGCAAGGCAAAACCTGCCTGAGTATAGTCCAAGTAAATATATGACCACGTCATATGATGTTGAGTAATAATCGGCATGCCTACCTGGCATGTAGTGTTGCCTCCGGCAACGTAAATTGTAGTCCCGCAGAACTAATATAGAGCATTTATCCAAATGCTGAGCCAACGATCTCGAGTATAAGCTCGCCGATCCGTTGCTGAGTATGAGTAACCGTGCAGTCCCACAGAACTACGATAGAGTATTTAATCAAATACTGAGCTAACGATCTCGCGTGAAATCTCACCGACCCATTAACTGTTGTGGATCACGAGCATAAGCCCGCCCATCCGTGAGTGTATCGCTTTACCGCGAATACGTCTTTGTGCCCACTGCAATACCGTGGCATCGTTTTGTGTCCACTTTATCGTGGCATCGTTGTGTGTCCCTTCTGGAACATCGTCCGTATTGCTCGCAAGCAAAATATGAAATCGAGCCGGCTGTACTACGACAAGCCCGACTGGTGAAATGTAGAGCCAGCTGTACTATGACAGACTAGCTAAGTAAATGAGAGCCAGCCGTACTACGGCGTGCCTGACTTGAGTAGTTATGTTTGTATGTATCTATGCCAATATGCATATGTAAATTGTAAGAAGCACCAAGCGCTTGATATAGTGTACGAGTATATTTATATATACATATATATAAGTCAAATCTACAAGCACAAGTAATAGTGTATCATGCCACGCATGAAGTAATATATTGTATCTAAATATGTATGTACAATACTTAGATATTAGTTGTATCGCAAATAGCCTATGTATGACTAATCATCACCTAGTTGGTTTGTATTAGTATAAAGAGTCTATACTAATGTACGTTATTAATGTATACTCCTAGCCTAAAGCCTAGCAAGTATATTGGAGCCTCGGGAAAATGTTCACTTAAGTACAATTTCCATTCTAATGAGTGTGTCGACAGTTTTAGCTCCTAAAAGGGAAACTAATCCTATAAAAGTGTAGTCGTTGTCATGTGGGTAGAACTAACCAGTTCTAGTATATGTGATAATATTGTCCCGCGACAATATGGTCGTTGGATAGTGGTAACTAGTCAAATTATTTATTAGTAATTGTTTTCCAACAATCTAACAATGTACGATTTGTAACCTATCTAGGTTGTGTATTGATATAGTTCCAAAACAATATGATGGGTGTAATTCCTGTCACACCCCCCATTTTATGATTTGCGGAAGCGATGATTTGGGTGTGACTAATCAAATATCAAAACGCCAAGATTACAAGCAAACGACTCTACATGAGATGTTTATAAATATTTTACAAAAGTAGTACATTGTTTCAAGTTGTAAGTTTACATTAATAGCGAGTTCGCAAATTGATTTTTGAAGATTTTAATACATAACCATTAATACAAAAGATAATGCTAGAAAATCTTCATATCTAAATAGATGCATGTGACTCGTACTAGCTAGCGTATCCTGCGGGCCATCCTACTGTTGAGCACCTGAGAATACAACACTAAAAGGTCAGCTATAAAGCTGGTGAATCTCACAGGTTTAAAATAAACATTGATGTGATCAACATGATTATCCGACGATAATTAGACAATGTAAACCGAACAATGATAAGTAATATAACCGAACAATGATATAACCTATTAAGGTTTCCGACCCATGATATAACCGACACACATATTGCACTGAGCTATGGTTCAAGGCCTAACCCGATCTTTGCCTCCCGTCTTGGTGATACACCCTTGACAGTTACTAAAGTTCCCGTTTTTAACTTGGTTGTAGCTAGCAACCCGGACGGGGACGTCACTCCCATGATAGTACTATCCTTTAGCAATCGCGCCTTATTAAGTTAATGAATCATACACTGATGAGGACTTTACCGAATTAAAACACTCGTGCAATAACCGTACAATGAAAATCAATACCGACAATAATAACCGAAACAATGAACAAGTTAATAACTAAATTAACTAACCGAATAACTTGTGATCACTAAAACAATTTGTGTTGCATCTCCCCCGAATTTAAAAACAGTAAACAGTGAAAATGGGGCCGTGAGACTCACCTGAGTCAATCCGAGCAATGAGTATATCCGACGTGGAATAGACAATCCCCGAAACCTCCTAGTGTCCTAAACACGTAAGGTCATATAAGTGAAATGATATTTTTAATAAACCATTCTTATTAATGTTTATTCTTTTAAATTATGCTCAAAGCATGATATTTGTATTTATGTTTAATATGTAATCCCATTAGTAACATTTTAAAATAATAATTCCCAATTATTATTACCTACTTTGATTGATTGCATAAACTTGCAAACATAAATATTTCGTTTATATATCGTCTCGTATATAATAACCGGTTTTAAGTTTACGTTTTTGAGGTTTCATTTTACCCATTGGGCTTTGGCCCAAAACATTTAGCCCAATAATTAGACCCAAAAGCTATGGCCTAATTAACATGGCTCACTTATCAATTTACAATACTCACTTGGCCCATTAACAAATTTAATTGTTAGTTAATTAATAAATTATTAAGACCTTGCTATAAATGGATGAGAACCAAAAATAGAAATGTTTGAGACCTTGCTATGAATGGATCGGTTATTATGTTTAAAATTTACCACATGATATCGAATTATTAAATATATACTCATGGTTCTCGTTTTTGAAAATAATGAATGAGATTAAAAACCAAGTGTCGAATTAAATATCACCACATACATGGTGCTTTGATAAATAGATATTGCCCTTGAAAATATGTTTACTGAGCCACGTGATCTTGCAATATATATTCATGCGATCCTCTGCTTCACCATTAAGACATGTTCATTTATCCGTTATACAAAGTACCAATCATCATATAATAAGTTTTTATACATTATATACATGTTACAATTGTTATATAATCAAAGGATATATATATATATATATATATATATATATATATATATATATATATATATGAATCTCAAGTTTAAAGAAAAAAATAAACTTACAGTAATGTGATTATTACGATGATAATAACGATGAATATGGAACTTATGTTGTCATTGTTACTTTGTGATGATGTGTTGATGATTATGAAGGAGTTGAAACTCCTGCTTGTTTATTGCTTCTGTTTCCAATCGTATGTTCACAGAGGAGGAGAAGAAAAGTAGGTAGTGTGTATTATTTGAGTTGGTGAATAATTATAGTAAGGAAAAGTGGAAGTATATATTATATTTGAAGTTAGTGAATTTTGTCAAAAGGAGAATGGGGTTCCACAGAGAGATGTCGACTGACATCATAGATGTGGTAATTAATTTGGTTTTTGACCCGTTAGTTCCGCGTACGGGTATAATTAGTGGAATACAAAATTTAATACTTTATATTTTTATTTTGTAGATGTTCTCCAGATACGTTATTTAAAGTCGGAAAGATAATATTTTGATTTTTTTTTTACGGTTGTACATTTGGTACAAATATTAATGCGAGTACCCAATTGGGTGCCAAATTTCAGTTGAATTACGAATTCATATTTTGAGGTAATGTTCCAAATGTTTTCAGACGAATGAGAAAAGCAGAATTTTTATGATTTTGGTCTTTGGGTATGTTTTACAATTATTTATGTTTCCGTATAATACGTTTTATATACAATCATATATTTAACCTGTTTTATCTCCATATTATAAATGTAAAAATACTCGTAATTAATATTTTCATTATTAATTATTTTGTGTCACAAAATTTTGTACTTATTTTGTCGGATTCGTTCCGATACGTTTGTACGTAACTTTAAATAATTACGTATATATTTATTACTTTTTGTTTTAGTTCGTACCGCGTATGAATATTTAAAGTTTAAATTTGGCGCTAAATTTGGCCCTTTTTGACCGGGTGTCACAATTCGTAAGTATTATGCATTTGTATTACATAACAGTAATATAAGTAAGTGTGAATTATAAAAGTTTATTGATATAATTCGAAAACAGTTGTTGTGCATGTGTTTCACCCCGAAAACAGTAAAACAGTTGAAAGAGTGGGGCTATGAAACTCACCTGTGAGTTGTCAGCGATCCTACGATACGCGCGTCGTCCGATATGTAACCTCCTAGTGTCCTAAACACACGGGGTTATATGAGTACGGGATCAAATAGTATGACCAAGTAAGTCGTTCGGGTTTGGAAACCGTGTACGGGGGTCCGGGGGCAGCGCCCCTGGTAGCGGGGTCCAAGGGGTGACAACCCCTGGCGGGGACCAAGGGGCAGAGCCCCTGGTTGGGGTCGAGCTGCCAAGTCAGCTTGGAAAATTTTTATTTCTACTACATTGCTTTAATGAAAACGCATCCGAAATCCAAGTTCGTAGTAAAATCAAGTGGTAAAATTTGGTTCCGACACTTAGTGAAAATCATAGATTTTTAAGGTTCTGTGACCTGCGACGTTGGATGCGACGTTGGGGCTTCTGTCGCAGTGCGATTGTACTGCGACGTTGTAGTCTACGTCGCTATATGTGACATCAGGGTCTAGTGCGACATAGGGGTCGACGTCGCTATGTGCGACGTTCGCAATTTCATGCGACATTGTGGCTGACGTCGCACCAGGCGACATCGTGGTATTTTTGCGACGTTGAGCTGCGACGTCGCAGCACTGTTATTGGTCCCTGCGACATAACGGGCTGATCGTCAGAGTTTGAACCGAAAACGAGTTTTCCGGCCTCCGTTGAGTCCGATTCTTTTACCCAACCCATATTTGAGTATTTTAAGCTTATATAAACCGCAAACAAGCAAAATAACAAGGATTTGAGAGATTTCGAGAATTGTCGGAAACTTACAAATCCGCGCGAGGAGAATCCGAAAAGATAGGATTGTAGATCGTTGCGTGGTGATCGTTTTTCCCTAAATGAGCTTGAAGATTGGAGGTCGTTTGGTGGTGTTATTTGGCGGATTAAACTGGCGGTGGTGTGATGATGTTATAGAGAAAAAGAGAGGAAGAGAGAGAGCGGGTTGGTGAAAAATGAGGAGGGAAAAAGGAAGGTGGGGGTTTTGGGTGAAAGCCTCCACTTTCAGTCCCCGTCCCTGCGCCCCGTGCGGTGTTCGTTTTCCCGATTGTTATATAAATTTAATATTTTAAATTTAAGATTTTGTTTATATAATTTCGTAAATATTTTAATTAAAAATATTTCCTTTGAGTTACAAAAATGTAACTTGATTATAATTGTCTATAAAAATACAAATAAATCAAAGCTTAAATCTTGAGCAAAAATGACTTTTTGACCGGGTGTTACAGGTTTGTCTACGATCAAGCGTACGGAGCGTGGTTCACGGTTTTGGTTTGCGTATCTTATTCTTTATTTAATTTTGAATGTGTTTTATTATTGAATATTGATTATGATTATGTTTAACTTAATTATGAACTAATATTTATTGTATTTGCTTAGATTTATATCATTGTTGAAACTATATTATTGAATGTTTATTATACAAGAATTATCTATATTATATTATATTAATGATTATTCTTGACATGATTAACTGATTTATATCATAGCTTTAATAACCTTATTGAGTTTTATAAATTAAGTGATTATGTTTATGTCTTGATCTTAACCTTATGCGATAGACGAAGAATATTAATTAATGTTATGTAATATTGTGATTCAAGCCTAACCTTAGAAATTGTACTAATAAACTGCTGATAGATCTTAATAATTAGTAATACTTTGCGTAACCTTATGATTGTGTTGCTATGATGAAGATTAGCTTAACCTTAAGTAATTTTCTACATTAGTAATTCACCAATAATAATAACCAACAATAAATAATCTAAGTAAATACATATTTATCTCTAATTGTTTACTATCCTTAGTTAATTGTTTTCTATTGAATTGGTTATAATTTAGTATTCTTAAATACGTTCATATGGAACTAAAACGTATCCCCCTTATCTGTATATTGTATATTTTAATTGAATTATAAATTCTATTTTATTTATAACCACCATTCCCAGTGTTCGACTCGGACTTACTTAAAAGCCATATTATACGAACGGGTTATTCTTGCCTGGCTTGTGTGATAGTTATTTTAGTATTTCCATTTATTTAAAACTTGTTATTTTGTACTCTATTCACACGACATCAGTGTCCCTCGGATGTGTTTCAATCAAGGGAACAACGACCATGTTGAGTTCATTGATCATCATACACAAAATATTTGGCAATCCTACTTCTAGCAATTGGCCAGGTTCTAGGGAGGAGGATACAAACCACAGCATAAGTTGGATAGATAAACGAGCAGAGGTTCAGCTTAAAAGTTCGCAAACAGTTTAAACTCATACAGACAGAGTAACGGCATGTTACAATTGGGATCATTATTTCTGCAACGGATTGTGCCCACGACTTTCAGCTTCCACATTCCGTACTCCACACATTAGTGATGTTTCCGGCGCTATACAAATGAAAGCCGTATAACGTTACCTCCGTTGTTTCATAATGGTGTCATCCAAATTGTATATTATATCATAACTATCCTAACATTGCATACATCACAACAAACATTGATTTGTCTAGCCTAGCATATGTCTAGCATTCATTCCTAAGCATGCATAATAAGATAACATGATTATAAGAATAAATACGAGAGATAGTATTAAACCTAAATAAGAGAATAATACAGACAAATCTTCACAAATCTGAAGTCTCGTAGTAACTCCGTACAAAAGCTACTAAGAGCTTCTACAGCTACCCTACTGATTCTCCTCTAACTCCTTAGAAAAGTGCTAGAGAGAGAAATTATACTATTCTAGAGACAGAAAGAAGAAATGAGAGAATGAGGTGTGTGAGATGTGTGAGGTGTTGAAATGGAGCTTGGTATTTATAGGAGAAGGATGAAAGCCTTGGTACAAATCTTGAAGCACAAGATACAAGCATCAAAGCAGCATACGGGGCAAGCGGACCAAGGGGGCAAACGGCACCTCACAAGGCAAACACCCCCCCATATACGGCACCCCAAGGGCCGTATACGGCACCTAGGTTACTGTATACGGTACCTAGGTGTCCAGGGGGGTTGGTACTTCATTTGGCCTCCGTTGATTTCTCGGTTGCTTGGTTCGTCCGTATCTTCTTCGTTTGGAGTCTGTTTTGCTTGATTCTTGCGCCGTTGGCTTCGTTTTTCATTTACGATTCTAATGACAATAAGTTTTCCAAATTTGGAAGTTTTTGACTTTTGCGTGTTCCGAATGACGATCGGCGAGCTTTTAGACTGTGTATCTTCTCCGTCTTTCGTCCGTTTCTTCTGATTCTTTCACCTCCGGTCTTGGATTTTCCTATAGAATCATAAAATATGAATTAAGTTCTATTTCTATTAGAATATTAAGAACGGAATATTTAAGGTGATAGTTTTGCCTCGGTTTACGTGTTATTTGGACGTTTTAACCGATTTTTGCAGCAACGTCTATATTTAGACTACTTTGGTGATTTTTGGTAAATAATGATGGTTTTGAAATGTTTTCACCAAAGAATAGTCCAAAAAGTGTAAAATTATGTCCTTAAAAATATGACTTTTTGGGTCACATCATCCACCATCCACTACCATGCCACCATCCACTACCATTCCACCACCTACTACCATACCACCATACGCTACCCACATACCACCTACTAGTACCATTCCACCCACACGGTCGGTCGAGCACTGTTTATCGGTTGATGCTGCATTTCCACATCCTACTGCATCACCCCTTAGAGCCCATTCTTCTCAGCAGTCCGCAGGAAGAGAGGCTGTTGGTTCCTACCGACCAGATATTGTTCATTTGGGCACTGATCCTTTCACATTATCAGAGTTTGCAGGGTTGCTGGCATTAGACCCTATACCTTCTGATGAGCTTCCTACAGAGGATATGCTTAGGCATATTTACATAACCAAGATGGAGCGTGAGGGGATGACTTATCAGGACTTTCGACAGTTGGTCTTGGAGGAACCGATGAAGTTACCTGCCTGCTCCCTTAGAGATGTATTGATGCAGTACAGACAGGTGAGGTCAGAGGAGCAGAGAGTCTCCAGTGGTCAGCAGTTAGTTGCCGGACCTTCCTCAGTTCCTCCACCGGTTCAGCCATCTGTTCAGGATTCTGATCAGGGCTCTCCAGCGCCCTAGATCCGTGCACCCATATCTACATACTTACTATTTCCTCTATTCCATACTTTTGACTTGTTGTGTGGTTGTGGAACTTTACTTTGTTATATTTTTGGGACATGAACTATCAGACACAGTCTGTTTAGTTTCTTTATTTTTCAGTATTTAGTTATCAGTTATTTAGTTTACTTATTATCTTTTAATCTCTGTTTTTCTTAGCTAGAATAAGTGAAATGTGTTTGTGCAAATGAGAATTGAGGAAAGGAGATGCCGATCGTTCACGAAGAAACTGCTTTCTGCATGGAATCTACCAAGAAACTTCAATCACCTGCAGATCGCCGCTTCCTTCTTTAAACACATATCCCCGTCTCTACCTTAGGGAAGTTCCTTTCTTTTTGTCACGATTTTCGCCATTACCATATATCCAACTATGCCTAAATTCTAAGTGTAGGATTCCATCCCACCAAAATTTTCAAAACACTTAAAATTGTTCCACTATTTCAAAACCTAAGTGTGGGATTTTTCCTAAAGAAAATCCTATGTCTTAGCAATGAACATTGAGGACAATGTTATTTTAAGTGTGGGATACACGGTATATAAATACCGCAAGTTTATATTTACCTGTCCAAAGTAATGCCTCCGTTTTCATTCAAAGTTTTTCAAAAAAATTTCGCAAAACCAACATAAAAGGTTGAGATTTTAAACACCAAAACATTCGAAAATCCAACATCGACGGTGTTCGGCATCCATTTGTTTGATTTCGAATATTTTTCAAAAGATTTTAGTCTTAGAAAATTCTTTTAAAGGGATAAACCTTCTGTCAAAATAAATAAATTTCTTTGGAAAGTAAGATAAGGCAAAAATAAGAACATATCTTAAACTGAAATCGTGAAATCCTCTAGGCATCGCGTGACTTGGTGCATATAATCCCTTTTTGTTATGAGGTATTTTGAGACTATTATAAGCATTCATTTTTAATGCCTTACTTTCATTTCGGAGTGTGCGCCGATGCATGTGTCTTTGAATTAGAACTTGCTCCTGTAATGCGTTTCGAGACCATACCAATGAGTGCCGTACGCGGTATAGGTGCAATTAGATGATCTTGGCATTTATTAGGATTAACCCATTTCTTTCATATATTTTCAAGCCAACCCTTCCAACTTTCTTTCTAAGATTGTTGATGATCCGATTAGAAAACCTTTTACGCCTTAGCCATTTCATTTCAAAACCACAAAAAAAAAAAAAACCTAAACACTTCCCCACTACACAAACACTTTCCCACTAAACACCATTCCAGCTCGTGAAACTTCATAGATCATAAGTAAAGGATTTCTTGAGATATCTTTCTATTGGTGTCTCATCTTCAAACATCTCTCCGTACCTTTCAAGAGTTTAAAAGAAAAGAAATCTAAAAAGAAGATACGGTACAAAAGCGAAGATAGTACCCATCACGAAGATATTATCCGCAGAAGACTGTACAAAAAATTGGTACTTGTCAAAAGAGAAGTCAAAATGTCTCACTACATGAAGGATCTCCGAGGTCATAAAAAGAAGAAAAAGAAAAAAAAAAGAAAAAGAAAAGCAGACCTTGGAGAACTCCTAGAAAAATAAGCAGACTACTCTCCAAAGAAGAAAAAAATCCGTTAGATCTCAAAAGAAACATCAAAAGAAGAGATTATTCCTCTAGGATATGAGTCTACTCTAGTAGTTATCTCCAGTGAAACTTGCTTTGATCTTTGAAAAAACTCCGAGTCTGAAGCTCCAAAACCCTAAAACCATTGACCAACCTACCCCTATCCTTACCCACTTTACCCTTACTCACACAACCTGATTAAAATGCCTTGGGATAATTAGCACCGTTCTTTCAGAGGAGTGGTGGAGATTCGATTCTCGACCAAGCCTATGACGATAAGCACTGCATGACTGGCAATGAGCGACTTCGTTTCTATAGATTTTAGGTAACCCGATACACTTCTGAGTGAATTGAGTGATCCATATGTGAGAATCGCCCAGTCATGTACATCTACGTCTCGAGAGTTGCAAAGTATGCCAAAAGGGTTGATCAATTTTATGTTTAAGTATAGTTAAGTTTTGTTGATGCTTACTTTCCGAAAAGATTTATCTACTTTGAAGAAAGTGACTTTCTGTGAAGGATACTCTAGGCATCCAAAATAATTTTTCAAAAACTATTTTCCAAATGAGGTTTGCTTGAGGACAAGCAAAAGCTTAAGTGTGGGATATTTGATGTATCGCAAAAAGTCACGTTTTTACATGCATTATTTGTCCCATATTTAGCTCTTTTCTAACAAATACATCTTAAAATCATCATTATTCACCAACTTATGTTAGAAAGGTATAAACTTGTCGGTCTTTAGAAAATCAAGCAAAAAGAGCGGAAAACTGACCTAAATAGGCACCATTTTGAGCCTAACCCTAATTCCACTGTAAACTTCATACCAGAACTTCATAACTATCTTATTTTATAGCCATGGAGATTACGAGAACGTGGATATAAGGATTGCTCAAGATGGATCAAGGATGAAGAAGATATGCTACAAACAGCACAACCGAAGACTACAAAACGTATTCTGGACACGCCTGGGCTCTACACCTCCAATTTCTACCAAAATGGCATCATTAGAAGCATAACGGAATTACAAGACCGTAGGCGAAAGAATCAATTCAAACGGACGTGAAACGAAGAAGATAAGGGCTTCCGAAGCAACGCGAAAAGTCAGAAAAATCACACGGCCTAGCACACGGCCACCACTAAGCCGTGTACGGCCTTGATGTGACCATCTACGGCCCTAAACAGGCCGTGTACGGTCCTGTTTAGGCCGTGTACGGCCTCCTGCCTTCTTGTGGTCTTTCATTTTGCTTCGTTTGCTTGTACGTGAATGCTTGTGGACTTGTATTCTTGCATCCTTGGTGGCCTATAAATAGAGCACTCCTCTACCTCATTTCACAAACCATTCTTCACAAAAAATTCTCTCACTTTCTCTCTCACACCCTCTCTCTAGATTAGTTTAGTTTAGTTTCTCTCTCTAGTTTCTCTCTCTAGAGAACTAGAGAGATGTAGGCACGGTTCGAGTGGGGAAGATAGCTGTTGCTTGGGAATTTTATTTTATTGAAGTTTTCAAGACTCTGGCTTGTACTACTCAGTGTTACGCTGCTTAAATACTGGTTATTACTTATTCCTTTACTTACAGTTATTATGTTTTGTTTGCATGATATCTTTGTTTGTGTTGCGAATATTGTCATGCTATTTACGTAGTTTGATACTGTGGTTGTTGAAATGTAGATGTTAGGATTATGGATGATATTTAATTCATATTTAACATGCTATGATTGGTGATTGTTTTGCTGTATATCTGGTTGAGTTTTACATGAATATAGACTTAATCAAGTTTCCACCCTTTCCAGTCTTTCACGTGACTATTGCCTTAGGATAGGATCTGATCAACCCTAATACTACGTAGAGATAGTTATCTCATATTACAGTATGAAGCTATGAATATTCCATAATTCAGCACAATACTTCGTATAGCGTTGGAAACACCTCGTGTGGAGTACAAATACGTGGAAGCTAAGGAACTGCCGTAGGTTTATTTTATCATGGAATACCTAGAAGTTACCCTTTTAGAATATGGGTCTCGGAACAATAAAGTTGTGGAAATGCTCGCTGCACCGTACACCGTTAGTACACCAAGGTTAAAATACAGCTGTGGAAATGCTCGCTGTACCGTACACCGTTAGTACACCAAGGTTAAGATACAGCTGTGGAACTACTTTAATGTACAATACACCGTAAGTGTCGCACCCCCAATTCGGGTTGCGGAAGCGAATCGGGTCGGGGCGCGACTAATCAATAATCAAGCACATAAGATATATAATGAACGACTCTATATGCGTCGTTTACAAAATACATTGATATAACATAAGAGTTTACAAACTGTTTACATTATATTGAGTTCACATGATTACCCTGAGAGATTCTAATACATTTCCAATTATACAAAATATAGATATGCAAGGAAATCTCTTGATGTTTAATGATTGCATGCGACTCGAGCTAAAGTAACCTGATGGGCAGTCCAACCTACTGCTGAGTACCTGAGATAAATGCTAAAAGGTCAGCTAAAAAGCTGGCGAGCTCACAGGTGTATATGAGTAAATGAGATTTATGAACCACAAGATTTATATAATGATTTGTAATCAAACAAATAATGAATGTACATGCAGCCATGAGTCCATAGTTTAAGCTTAACTAAGGGGTCAAGATCCACATTCGAGGACCAGATCGAGGAGCCTCCCTATGAGGGCCTAATCAACACTCATACTGAACAAATGATAATGCGTCCGTTTGACAGGTTAGTGCTTGCTAACTCGGACGGGGATTGTCAATCCCATATGGTACCATACACTAACATTCACGCTAAATCATATTAACAAACTATGAGACGGAGGACTTTAAATTGATTAGATGAATTTAACTCATGTAGCATATAGCGATGTTTTGATACTTGTGTTCACATGTAAAACAAAACGAGCATGTATTTCACCCCTAGGCAAAAGCATTTAAAAAGGGGCTATGAGACTCACCTGAGCCTAATGAGTTTCTAACAAGCAATAATGATGATGTTCAAGAGAAATGATGTCGTCTCCCACGACTGAAACCTACCGGGCGTCCTAAACGCGCAAGGTTTTAATGATTAGAGGTCTCAACAGACCATCTATGCTAGTTGTTCCGTAAACTAGTTATGTCCAAAACATCGATTAGTGTTTGTGTTTGAAGTTGTGAAAATGTATACGGCCCGTTGGTGACGGAGTTGAAATTATATTTCAAAAATATATTTTGCTTTGTTTTCGTAAAAATATTCGGCGCATATATATATATATATATATATATATATATATATATATATATATATATATATATATAAAGTTGGTTGTTAAACTGATTCGGCAAGGCTGCACCGTTTTGGCCATATCTCCCTCATACGATCTCGGATTTAGGATGCACCGTAACTGAGAGAACTAAAAAACTACAAAAGATGGTGGCCTAAATGTATGGGACCCGTCCGGGTGGGGGCCCACACCCGTTTGGGTATGTTCCCTAAGCAGTCCGGGTGAGTTTTGTAACTAGTCCGGGTCTGTGTGTACCACCCGTCCGGGTATCACCTTTCACCCATTCGGGTGTTGGTCCTCACCCATTCAGGTTGATATTCTCACCCGTCCGGGTTGAGTAACTCACCCGTTCGGGTCACGAGCTCAAAACAGGTCTGTTCGAACAAAACTTACGGTACATCATTTGTGGTTCAATTTGGGGACATAATCAGTTTGTGGAACACTAAAGCATGATATTATAGGTAATATAAACATGTAAATTTAATGAAAAAACGTTTGATTCCTTACGATTAAATTGATGAACGGATGATGATGATGATGATGATGATGATGATGATGATGATGATGATGATGATGATGATGATGGAGACGAAGAAGATGAAGATGGTGATGATGATGATACTTGTTACTTCCACTGATTCTTGTTGTTGTTAAATTTTAGAGATAGAGCAGAGAAGAGATTGAGAATTGAAGAAATGAAAATGGAAGAAGAAGGGTGCGTGTGGTATAGCCGGCCAGCTCCAATTATTGGAGTTGGCAGGCTCCCACTCGAAGTACAAAATACCCGTGTTTTTGTACCCGATCGAAAAGTAGTCTAATGTTTTCAAATGGTAAATTTCTAAAAATGAAGTCGTTTATATTTCTAATCGAAGTATTTCATAAAAATACTATTTTTGAGATATAAAAATATATCTTTATTTTAAGTTTGAATCACGGATATGATTCGAATGGTTTCGTCGCGTTTGAGTAAAATGAAATAAAACGAAATGTGTTTTATTTTAATCCAAGTAAATAATAATTATCATTTTCAATAATAATACATTATTTATAAGTTTTTATCGCGAATGTTTTGAGTTGTACAATACGAAATACTTTATATATTATCAAAATAATATATAATAATTAATGAGTTATACTAAATGATAACTCTATATTACTTAATACTTATGTTCACCAACTCCCGTATAAATGAATCGGAATTTGGCCGATTTGATAATACACGATTTAAATCTAATCGCATACTGATATATATTCAACAATATATATATTGATACATACAATTAGCCTAATACATAGAACTAATTGCATGTATTTCTAAATGATTAGGAAATAAAAACTAGTCCTAATTTGACGGTGTCACAGTTAGTATTCCTTGAGTCTGGAACACTGTGGATATGCCAAATGCACTCTACACCGTGATTATACCTTGAGTCTGGAACACTGTGGATATGCCAATTGCACTGTACACCGTGAGTATTCCTAGGGATGAACGCCTGATAGCAAAGGAGCGTCTAATTCATGACGGAGTTAATTATGCTTAAACCTGATATAAATGAGTTCTGAAAAGAAAGCAAGTATTCGGCTGTAATACAAGATGCTTAAACCACTTAACTCAACATAACCAACAGCTTAACATATTTAGCATACAATTCGTACATACCTAGATAAACTCAGATAGATTTAGGTGTTAAGAAATGTCAGATATATAATTGCAGTTTGTTACCTTATGCCTACATCTAGGATATATCATCCGTAGAGGTCGCTTAGTCTTTTAAGACAAGTGAGGGGGGTTTAAACAACTTGTTTCTGATCAACATCAGGGTAACCTAGGATTCAGTGACATATGTTTTTAGGCTTTTAGTCTAAAACGTAGGGTTCTAGTGTTTACACCGACTGTCCGTCTGATGATTTGCCCAAGGTAGTCTCCAATCATCTTTATAATGAATATCATCCAAAAACCCTAATTATCGAAGTTTCAACAATCACGCTCTACCTGTTGCTTACTCTCTATTTTATTTACTTTTTTTATTTAGTATTAGATAAACCAACCAAAACCTACCTACTTTTATAAACCCATCCTATCAGAAAGCTCGTTTACGGTAAGTCCCTTTTAGTTCCATTCGCTTCGATTTTAAGAACGACACTCGAGTTATACTTACTGCTTACTCCCCAAAAGTAGGTAGTACTTATAGTTTGAGCCCAGCTCATATAAATTTAAAACCTAACACGTTCACGTGTTGCGTCGTTGTTTGCAGGACCGTTGTGCCCACCTTAGAACGACCGCAGCAGAGTCAGCACTATGACGGCGCAACAGGCCCATAAAAGTTTTAAGCAACAAATGGGCAACCGTAAATTCATTTACGAGAGTTTTTGGGACATACTAAAAAGTACCCAAAATTCTTTACTGAGCCGGGCGTCATGAGCAACCAACGTTAATTCGAACCCGAACTCGAAGCCACCGATCTTCACGCGAACGACTTCACGAAGCCTTCATCTCTTGAAGCAAATATGAGAACGTTGTTCCGAGATGACCCAATACATTGTCCACCGGGTCGAAAGTCGGCCAAAAGTTCGGCTTCATCGGATGCCGGTTCATCTTCAATAAGTATTATGCATTCCGAAAAGCTTGAAACCCTTGAAGTGGTTAAAAATACCGCCTTGATGTCACAAAAAGCAATAACCACAATTATCGAGAACAATATCAAAAAAGCGGCCTACAAGGCGTTGAGTTTTCTTTGTAAAAAAAAATTCCAAAACGGGCCTTAAAAAAGGAACTCAAATTGGGCAAAACGGCTCGGAAAGAAGTGGTGCAACAATATCAAGACAAGTATGGGGGACAAGATTCGGACGAAGACGAGGCCGAAGACGTGAACGAAGCTAACGAATCGAGCTCGGAGTAGACTACTTTTATTTTAATACTACTGTTTTTATTTAAATATTGTAATGTTTTTTTTATTATTTTAATGTTTTTTATTTTAATAAAATGTGTTTTATTTTAATTGTGTTTTAAATTAGTTAGTGGGTCCCTGGAAAAAAGTGACGGAACACTGATGACAGGGGCCTGTCAGTTTTGTGAAAAAGCTGAAGTGGCGCAAACGTGACACGTCGATTTTAGTTTTACGTTGAGAATGGTCTTATTATTAATTAGAAAATGGACCTTACATGTGTGATCTAATTCATGGCTTGGTTGGTCCCCTCCCTCACTAAGTGATAAAATTCCATGTTTCACGATTCACATTTGTGCCGTATGAACACATTCACCGGTTTAGTTGTCCACTAACAAGCGCGCATCATTCACACACATCATATGTCAAATACGGCTATTGTTTTGTTTTTCAAAGCACATGCAAACAACCGAATCACAACCAATATATGTGTAGATTTTTTCTCTTGCGTATGGAGCTTTTTGTACCACAGAGAAATAACTGAAAGGATGTACGGATTTTTTTTTAAAAGATTTCTATCGGTCGTTAACGTTTGATCCATTTAATAATTCTTTTTTTAAAAACTTGATCTACGATATTCTTTTGTGTTCCACATAGACATATGTTTTGTTTGGAAAATAACATTGATGCATCAATCTTATATTTGCAACATTTTAGTTTTTTATTATTAGTTGATTTTAAGTTTTTTTCTGAATCATTTTCTTGTATATTTAGTTTCATAACTACTATATCAAGAACGATTAAGGGAGAAGGCAATGGTGAATGGATCGGAGTTAGGAATAATTCTACACGGAAGTTGATCGATATGATATAAGTATCATTAATATATACATGTTCTTTAGTCCAAGAATAAAAAGAAGTTGATAAAATATAAGTTTAATTAATACATGTTCTAGTATAATAACACTTATTACTATTATTCACTTCACATAATAATATAGTTTTTAAGCTCCGTAAAAATTCTTGATAGACAACGTTTGAGGTGTAAACACTTTTGACAGATCTACTAATGCCTTTTTATTAGAGCGTGATATTCCTCCAAAGAGTGTCACGTAAAAGTTCTCATGTGAGAATACTTGTTTCTGAAGATAAACACCAACATTTGTAATCATTTGTGTACGGGCTTTATTGAATTTCATTGAAAACCTATGTCCAAGAGGAATTGCTATATCTTAAGAAAGGACATGTCATCTTCAGACGTGTGCAAACTTATTTTACTTTTGGGAAAAATACTCTTACTCAAGCATTTCAATTTGATGTCGTTACATTATTCATCAAATGGATCAGTATCCCATTGAAGTATTAGCAGGCATCCAAATTTGCGATGAAGGAAATGAGAGGGCAGACCAGCAACATTTAGCATGTTTAAAAATTCTATCAGGCATAAATGCATATCTGAAAGCTGAAATTAAAATATGATTGAAATTAAAATATGATTGCTTCATCAGAGGCGTAGTAAATTGTTCCACTCCACAATCAATGTTCGCGTCGAATATTTTCGCTTAAAAATTATGTGACTATTAGTTGTTATTTGTAGATTATAAGCAAAGATAACAAAAGGAAGAAATTAACAATAATAAACTAAAATGGAGTCATCTAGCTTATTATAATATAATGGAATTACATGTTAAAGTTAAAGCTACAATTAGAATAAGTGTTAGTTGTTGGTGGAGAGTAGAAAACCTACCTCAAGTTCTCGATCCACTCAATTTTTAACACCGCAAATTTTTGGTTAAGACTACTTCTAGTAAATGGTTAATGTTTATTTACTTATCTAACGGCATTCATTTTTATTAGTGTGTATTATTATTATTATGTTTAGTCCATTAATGTTTATGTATTTAGCCCAATGTAAAGCCCAATGGGCTCTCGGGCTTTAGGTTTTCTGTGTTCATAGCTCTATATATAGGAGCCTCATGTAATGTTTCTAGTCAAGCCATTATCAATAAACGTTGACATGGTATCAGAGCTTTGAATCTATCCCTCTAAAAACTCTGTTATTCTTCTCCCCTCATCTTTCAACTTCTGCATATGTTAATTAGCCATTTTCATCTACGAATCAAGAATCAAAAATACTACCATTAAATTCGTAATCAAAATCCGAGCAAAACCTCAAAATTACAGAAGCTATCTCTTCCAAAAACGGCGGCTAGAGCCTTCAAAAGTTTCAAAACCATAAATCGCATATTCAAAAATAACCAACGTTTCGCTGGAAATCACATCTCACCTCCACCACAGAAGGCTAAATCGCTAAAATCCGAGTCAAACTGCAAATTTTCATCGCCATCGGACGTCAAACGCGCCCACGCGCCACCGCACGCGCCGCCCACGCGCCGCCACGCGCCGAATACCCAAACTGCTGGTTTTGCTGACGTGTGTGCCACGTGTCATGCTGACTGGACCTCTCTACTGACGTGTCTGTCGACGTGGAGTGATGACTGTGTACTTCTGCTGACACGTGTGCGCTGACGTGTTTCGCTGACGCAGACGCTGACTGGGTGCCACATGTGTGCTGATTGGCTGCCACGTGTTCGCTGACTGGACCTCTCTGCTGACGTGTCTTGGTGACGTCACCAAAAAAAAAAAAAAAAATGTTCAGAAATCAGCAATCGTGGATCTTGGATACCGGTGCCTCTTCACACCTTACTTCAAATATTGGTAATCTCAATTCTCATTTTAATTCTAGTATTATTAAGTCTGTAGTTGTAGGTGATGGATCCCATATTCCTGTTACCCAAATAGGACATAGCCAGTTACCGAACCCATATCGTCCGTTATATCTTAGAAACGTCCTTGTTACTCCAAACATTATCAAAAATCTTATCTCTGTTCGTCAATTTACAAAAGATAATAAGTGCTCGATCGAGTTTGACCCTTACGGCTTCTCGATAAAAGATTTAAAAACTCGACAACTCCTTCTCCGATCTGACAGCACCGGAGATCTATATCCCATTTCTTCTCCACATGCTTCTGCTTTCTCTGTAGTCTCTCAAAATCAAAATCATTATGTTTGGCACCAGCGTTTAGGACATCCCGGGGATACAATTTTACAATCCCTTGCATCCAGAGGTTTCATATGATACCACAAAAATAAAACATCTACCATATGTCATGCTTGTCAGTTAGGTAAACAAATCAAACTCCCCTTCTATCGCTCTGAGTCTATAGTGAACTCTCCCTTTGACATTATTCATTCTGACATCTGGACTTCTCCAATTTCTAGTACTAGTGGTTTCAAATACTATGTGTTGTTTCTTGATCATTACTCTCATTTTCTTTGGATCTACCCTCTTCATCGAAAATCTGATGCTTTCTCCAAATTCGTTCAGTTTCGCACCTTTGTACGTACTCAGTTTAACCGAGAAATCAAAGCTTTTCAATGCGATCATGGTGGAGAATTTTACAACCGATCCATGCATGATCTCTTTGCCACTAATGCATTCACTTTCACTTCTCTTGCCCTCATACTTCCCAACAAAATGGGAAATCCGAACGCATGATTCGCACAATCAATAATGTCATTCGCACTCTCCTATTCCAAGCTCGTCTTCCACCCGAATATTGGGTTGAAGCTCTCTTCATGGCTGTGTATCTTCTGAATATTCTCCCATCTACCTCAATTCACAATGAAATTCCATACACCAAATTACTTAATAAACCAACTTCTTACACTCACCTTCGCACCTTTGGATGCCTCTGTTACCCATATACATTTCCTCCACATAAACTCGCTCCTCGCACCACTCCATGTATATTTCTTGGCTATCCAATCAATCATCGTGCATATCGGTGCCTTGATCTCAACACCAAGAAAATCATTATTTCTCGACCTGTCATCTTTGATGAGTCATCCTTTCCATTCGCGTCCTTTTCTCCCAACAAAGCTCCATCATATGAGTTTTTAGACACGGCATGTGACCCTTCTCTGATTGCTCGTCAGCTTCTCATGTCTCAATCATATCCTGTCTCTGCAAATTCCCCGCCTTCTACTTCAAACCAACCCCTTCCAAATCTTGCTCAACCTCATCCTCCTCTTCCTCTAACACCTCCTACTTCACCCCCTACACATACCTCAAATAATTCATCTCCTACACCTTCTGAAAATCCTAACAGTTCATCTACATCATCTCCAACTCAGTCTACCCCTTTACGCACACACCCAATGGTCACTCGCTCCCAACATAATATTCACAAACCAATCCAAAAACTTAATCTTCACACAACCACTGTCACTCCTTCCACACCTCGCTCATACACCCAAGCCTTTAGGGATCCTCACTGGCATGCAGCTATGCAGACTTAATATAATGCTTTAATTAAAAATGAAACTTGGGATCTTGTTCCACGACCACCTGGAGTTAATGTGGTCCGTTCCATGTGGTTATATAAACGCAAATTGCGTGCCGATGGCTCTCTTGATCGATACAAAGCCCGTTTGGTAGCTGATGGGAAAAGCCAACAACTTGGCATTGATTGTGAAGAGACTTTTAGCCCGGTAGTCAAACCGGCTACCATACGTACAGTTCTCAGTTTAGCTCTCTCCCGCTCTTGGCCGATACACCAGTTGGATGTACAGAATGCGTTTTTACACGGCTCTCTGCAAGAAACCGTGTATATGCAGCAACCCCCAGGGTTTGTTGATCCTTATCGCCCAGGGTATGTCTGTCACTTTTGAAGAAGTCTCTGTATGGTCTGAAACAAGCTCCTCGCGTCTGGTTTCAGCGGTTTGCTTCATATGCTACGAGAGTCGGGTTTCAGCACAGCAAAACTGACTCGTCACTCTTCATTTTTCGCAGAGGATCGGACATTGCGTACTTATTGATATATGTGGTTGATATTATCCTCACTGCATCCTCAGACGCGTTTTTACATCGAGTAATCTCTTCTCTAAAGGGAGAATTTGCTATGACGGATTTAGGGCCTCTTAACTATTTTCTGGTTATTGCAGCAACGCGAACTTCAGAAGGCATGTTCCTTTCTCAGAGAAAATATGCTATGGACATTCTCGAACGGGCAAACATGGTAAACTGTAATCCGTGCAAGACTCCAGTTGACACAGATTCTAAGCTTAATGACACAGGTACTCCAGTTGTTGATCCTACTTTGTACCGTAGTCTTGCGGGGGCATTACAGTACCTGACATTCACCAGGCCAGACATTACTTATGCAGTTCAGCAGATTTGTCTTTTCATGCATGATCCTCGAGAGCCTTACTTCCATGCTCTCAAACGTATTCTTCGATATGTTCGGGGAACCATTGACCATGGGCTACAGCTGTATTCGTCCTCTATTACTCAGCTCACAGCCTACACAGATGCTGATTGGGGTGGATGCCCCACTACACGGCGATCTACATCTGGATATTGTGTTTTTCTTGGTAACAATCTGCTCTCATGGTCTTCAAAACGTCAGCATACAGTTTCTCGATCCAGTGCTGAAGCCGAGTACAGAGGAGTTGCTAATGCAGTTGCCGAAACGTCATGGTTACGTAATCTTCTTCGTGAACTTCATACTCCTCTTTTCACGGCAACCATTGTGTATTGCGACGACGTCAGTTCTGTCTACATGTCCTCTAACCCAGTTCAGCATCAACGGACTAAGCATATTGAGATCGATATTCATTTTGTTCGTGATAAAGTTGCTACAGGCCAAGTTCGTGTTCTTCATGTTCCATCTCGTTATCAGTTTGCAGATATTTTTACGAAAGGGCTGCCTTCTCCTCTGTTTACTGAGTTTCGATCCAGCTTAAGCGTTTGACAGCTTTCTCCCGCTCAAACTGCGGGGGCATATTAGTGTGTATTATTATTATTATGTTTAGTCCATTAATGTTTATGTATTTAGCCCAATGTAAAGCCCAATGGGCTCTCGGGCTTTAGGTTTTCTGTGTTCATAGCTCTATATATAGGAGCCTCATGTAATATTTATAGTCAAGCCATTATCAATAAACGTTGACAATTTTTAGTAAATATAGTGTTACACTTGAGGAGAGTAAGTTAGCTTTATTATCCATTCTAGTGTATTATTGTTCATTAACCGTGGCATATTTATTCTCCGTAATTATGTTGTTGTTCAGCTGACGTGATCATATTTTCAAGTGCTGCAAATGATGCAAGGTAACACTTATAGCCAACTACATATATTAAAGACAAACAACCATTTTTATGTGTAATGTACAGAAAACTACAAAGAAGCCAAGTAAAAAACATAAACAAAGTGGCTTTTAAAATGAATCTAGTCTACGGTTTAACAAAGTATGCTCTCACTCTTATTCAATTTCACTATGGACTTTTTCGATTTCGTCAATCAATCTATAAACTCTGCCTCGTGTCAACACTTTAACTTGTTTCTTCCTCTATTGTTTGACACTTTAAACGGACATGGCACTCGTAATTTCTAGTTCCACGTTGTCATTTGTTTGAAGATCTTCATCAATCCCTAGCTTATAAATACTTTCAAAAAAGAAGAAGAAAAAAAGAGAGCCTACAATGATAATACATACTTCATCAAAAATTCAAAATAATAATAAAATGTAACAAAAAGCTAGTATGGATTGACAAACTGATTGTCGAAACTCTCCATGTCAACTATATTGTTCCACATCATATCCAACTTTTCAAAATGTCTTTACGTTTTTGTTTTTTTCATTTTATTTATTGCTATAATACGTACTGATATGTCAAAGATAGTACGTGGATAAGAGATTGTTGGATTTTGTACGTTTCATACACAAAAATGGAGAAGAGATATTGAAATCTACTTACCCTGAGGCTTTGGTTCACATGATGAGGTCCTTTGGCAATTCCATTTTTGAGTGTGGTGGCGAGTATATAGTTGTTTTTTTAAGTGTAGTCTATGACGTTCTTTGTGATGCCATCTTATCTTATTTATACATATAAATGGTGGAAAATCATTTTCAAATATTTGTGTGGAATCAAGTTGCTGATTTCGAGCAAAAGTTGATCAGTTACATGAGTTCCAGATTGTCAGCCATAGCTTCAATTGCTATCATTTATATGTATGTTATGTATACTTGACAATTTATAGTCTTTTTATTATTATTATTATATTTTGAAAGATAGGGTTACGTATTTGGCTCTATTCGGATAGATATTATAATTGACTGATTTGGTTGTAGATGATAAAAAAGAACCCCTATTTATTTGATAAACAAAATACTGTAGGATTTTCTTGGTGTAATATTTTTTTTAAAAATCCTAGTATATGTTAGTAGGCCTTGAACGGAGGAAATTTAATTATTTATTTGTTCTTAAGTTCCTTTCATTATCTAAATATTAAACATTAAATATATAATAACATATACTTAAACCAAAATACAATGGAGAAATCTTGGCCCTTTAATGGAAATTTTCAAGTCGATCCGACGATCATTATTTAATCTCGATAGTTACACTTACCTCCCCTGAACCCTAAATATAATATAATATAATAAATAAAGATAAAATAAATAAATTTTAATAAATAAATAATCGGCTACTAATAAAAAATAAAAGCACGCACGACTTCTTCTAGTTCCAAACCCTAGCCCGTGATGATATTCACGATCCTCTCCCTGTTCCTCCATGTGTTGATTTCGTATTAAGCAATTCAGAAAAAATATCTTTTGTTGTGGGTATGTAGTTATAGTAATCAAGGTTCAAGCTTCATGACAATTTCTATAAAAAAATATGGTGCGATCATATGTGTATTTTGTGTTCCTATTATTTTGTAATTTTTCAATATTTGACAGATCTTTTGTGTTCCGACTATAAAATATAAATATTGTGTAATTCATATACATGAATACTGATTTATTAGTGAATCATCATATAACGCCCCTCATTTAATACAACAATATAATATTAAGTTTGGCGGAAGCGAATACTAGAAATACATATTCTATTAGAATTCTGCTAGAAATTTTCGCAAACCTTTATACAATATGTTTAACTACTAAATAAAACTTAGTTAACATGTTTACAACCCGGGGCTTTATATGCTATAAAACATTATTTATTACAAACTGGATCAGAGTTGTAAGTTTCAAACATTCCCAGTACCAAAACGTCCTTCCTGACTACCCACATAATATACATCACCTGCAGGAAGAAATTTGAGGGATTAGCACAAAGCTAAGTGAATGAATTATCAACTACAATTCAGTTTAGCTAGCAATCTGTTCACAATCAATAATGCAACAAATATCGTCAAGAGGAACGGTGGTTCCTAGAGACCCTGTTCCGGGTGGCCCCATCAGAACACTTGAATCATCTGTAGGCCAAAACAGTGATTAATCGCTAACTAAATGCTAATCTCCATCAACACATGTACGCAACCCTGTGTTGACCAACATTAGCAATCAAGTCCAACCGACAATCTAGTTGACCTCTGGATTATACATTTCAATTCAATGTTCATCAAACAACCAATCAAATGGCATATCATTTCTAGGTTAACATACTATCAATAGTAATCTATAATTACTGATTGAAATCAAACTGGCACAACCAAATCAAACTGTGAGTTTCAAATCCACTCACCTGATTATCTCGTTTCACTTACTCAGCTGTCTTATCTCGCTGAGCTCTTTGATTATCTGAGAATCAATAATCAGGTAAAAGTTAGAAATCAAGATCATAACACTTGAATTACATCAATTTAGATTATTAGGAACTTAACACAATTAACGCTACAATTATACGTCCCTAATTAACAATCATCATGTATTAACATATCATAATAGCACATCACATTGCAACTTACAAGTTACAGGTAATACATGACTTAAATCAACTAATTTACTACTTAAACTAACAATGAAACCATGTTTGAAAAGCTTAAAACAAAACATGCTGAAAACACTCCAAGCCGCCGGCTTCATAAGGAAGCCGCCGGCTTCCTGTCCCCAACCGCCGGGTCCCACTTTATAACCGCCGGGTAATTTAAATTTGGTGGTAACAGAACTTAATTGCGTTTTAAAGCTTATGTTAACAGCCGGCTAGGGCGTACAAACCGCCGGATTGGGACCTCAAGCCGCCGGCTTAGGTACTTGACCCGCCGGCTTCCCCACCTATACAACGAAGCCGCCGGCTTGGGGTGGGAAGCTGCCGGCTTCCTCCCCTTCACCAGCAAGCTTCGCCCAGCTCAAAACCCAGCTACGAAATTTATGCAAACTAACCAAAATTCGAGTACAGCAACAGTTTTCTGCTCACAAATCATCATATATTCATACCATAACATGTTCAAAGCATAAGTTCAACATCAATTCATGCCAAAACTTCAAATGATCATAACCATGAATTTAAACATGAAAACTAACTTACAATCAAGGGATTACCACTAGAAGATGATGATGATTATGATAACACAAGATCACAGCTCTAAGTTCTCTTGATTTAATCTTGTTTTTGCAAGGGTTTTAGAGGTTTAGGTTTTTGAAGATTTTCTAAAAGAGGAAAGTTACTAACTTTCCTAAAATGGAAAGATTATATAAGTCGGCTCATATTTTTAACACCGACCCGCATCCACTTAAAACTAGTCCCCTTTCAATCTATAGCCTGGAACCTAAAAACCATTTGCGAGAAACTTATTTTATTGCACCGTCAACTATAGTAAATTAAAACAAACAATAATTTACTAAGCACAATAAGTCCTAAGGCTTATTTAATCAAGTTTTACAAATAAACAAATAATATCAAATAATTTCTAATACTATTAAATATATCAATTTAAAATTAGAAATTACCGGACCAATAGATAGGATGTTACACATCAAGTTATTAATAATTTCGTGACCTCTTGCAGTTGCATCCGCTTTTCATGACACTTGGATTCTTTTTATTTTCTGGAGAAGGTAACATACAAGTTTGAACCTTTAATGTTAGAAATTCATTGCTAAGCGACAATATTGTTACTTGACTCAGCTATCATCGTGTACAAGACCATACCCGCTGCACGAAAAGGGCATAAACTAATTCATCTGATATTGCATTTTATCGCACTTGGTGTTGGAATAGTTGGTGTATATGCAGTTTTCAAGTTCCATAATGAACGGTACATCCCAAATATGTACACCATACATTCTTGGATCGGCTTAACATCCTTTTTTTTAAAATCTATTGGCATATTATTATCCAATTATTATACTGTAATTAGAACATATACTAATAAGCCAAAACTTATGATGGCAATACTAATAAGCCAAAACTTATGATGGCATGCAGTGGGGCTGCATGGATTCTTCTCTTCCTGGTACCCATGTGCAGAACCAATGAGAAGGGCTAGAATGCTTTTTTATAAATATTGTGTAATTTGTCAAACTAAGTTTCATCATATATTTGAATTTTTCGTTACCAAATCATGCATATTACTATTGTGTAATCGTAAAAGATAATTTTATTTATTTTAGTTTTAGGTTTATAATTCACAAGCCACCTCTCTGATACATTTGGAAGAATCATTCCCTCCTACCTTACGGATCAACACTCGGTCTTTAATTCATCTTCTCAAATCCACCACCAGGTAACTTTTCTTCTTCTTTTTCCTCCTGGCTCGTCCTTTGGTTTAATTCTTCTTTTTTCCCACTACACTGATAATCGCAAACAAAGTCCCTGCAAGTAGACAATTTTTTATTTTTTGAAACACCGTTGGAAAATTTACTTTGTCGTTTAAGTATTAGAGCCTGAAATTGTTAACATTGAGGTAAGTTTTGATGTAAATTAGTGCTATACGACTTTCAGTTCGAATAGAAGTTATACTTTTGCTGTAATATGATGATGGTGATGAGTTACTTCAAAAAAGGTGCAGGTAGAAAAGCTGCAAGTTAGGTTTTGTTGCATTTTGCGGTTATATTGAACTTAACAATCGTCTTTGGAATTCTATATTGTAGCTTGCTTTTAGCAGTTTTAGTAGTAGGGTTCTTCATGATTGAGTGTGATATTAGCAGCTACCTATTGTTTGATGTGTGACTACTCTTATTTGTCATTACCTTGATATGATATTTAGCTTGATAGTTTTCACTTTTTTATATTGTCTAGATAGAAATATTTATCTTCTTAAATGTGTCTTTGGCTTGCGAGAACATCTACGACAAATTTTATGACCTCGGCCATATGTTGTAATCAGATGGTATGGAGCCCGTGAAGTGTTGCTCAACTGTTCAGAGTATACTGCATACATTGATATTTTTGGTTAGTTAGCTGCATTTTAATGGAGATTATTTTCAGGGGACCTATCTTCCATGGAACAGACTATGTTCAGTAGTTAGCATTCATAACTGAGTTACCTGATATAACCTAATCAAATTAATAGCTTATTTCATAAGTTATGATAGAATGGTATATTGTAAACAGAGTGACTATTTTAGTGTGTTTACCTTAACAATGTTTCGGGCCTAAATCATATTAAACTGTATTCCATTATGCAAATTTGTCACCTTCAATTATAGCCAACCACAAATGCTTAGAGTTTCTTAACTTTGTTTGCCCTATTCTATACGGCTTGGTTATTTTCATATGTGTAGTGGATCGAGGATTTGATTTGTGCAGGGGCTGGTGATCAATATCAAGAATGCGTACTTTTACGAACTCGAATTTTTGGGTCACAATCTATTCGCATAATGTTATTGTATTTACGAAATATATTATATAAATATAAAGACGTACATGAGTTTTAACGTAGGAAATTATTTAATTACTTGTGGAGCACCACAACAAAATCAACCATTTATTTAGAGAAAATTGCGTGGATCGTCCCTGTGGTTTGCACTAAATTGCACGCTGCGTCCCTGTGCTTTTTTTTTTACCTGGATCATCCTTGTACTTTCACTTTGTTGCATGGATCATCCCTGTACTTGCATTTTTTTACCTGGATCATCCCTGTACTTGCATTTTTTTGACCTGGATCATCCCTGCGTTCATAAGGCAGAAGGACGACCCATGCAAGAAAGTGAAAGTACAGGGATGATCCAGGTAAAAAAAAAAGCACAGGGACGCGGCGTGCAATTTAGTGCAAACCACAGGGACGATCCATGCAATTTTATCATTTATTTATGTTATTTCTCTTAGAACCATGCTTATCATGTTGTTTCACTTATGACACTTAAAATTTTATTACTATGTTGTAATAAACGCAACCAATAATGTAGTCTAGAAGGAGCTTCTTCAACAAATCCAATTTTTTTTTATACCAATATGATTTAAATATTTGTTATTTAGCATTCTTAAAAGCAACAACATTATTCTTATTTAAATATCTTTTGTTACATTTACAAAATCAATTGTCATAGTCCGCGTTGTCGCGGGTCTATAACCTATACATGTAATAATACAATTTACAATTTTAAAAAATATATCTATATACAAAATCAAATATTAAAGCCCGCGTTATCGCGGGTGTTTTACCTAGTAAATATTAAACTAAAATTAATTATATGTAACAGCTGGACTTTGTCATAGATAGAGTAATAACAACGATTCTTTTTATTTATAAAGTGGTGATGGATAAGATTGTAATTTACTATTACTCTTTTAAGATTATAATCCAAATGTTTTATTATTTAGTATAGATATGCTTTCACACATCTTCTTCGGTATAACATATATGGGCATATATTATTTGGATCACGGTTTTGAACCAAGACCGCAAGAACGAAATCGGTACCAGACCGGATCAGAACCAATTACATTGTGCGGTTTATTATTCTTGATTTTCTATTTAGTGATTTACGATCCGATTCGATGCAATTTTTGAACCACGTACACCCCTAGGACATGTATAAAATGATCGTAGTTCAACCGATAGTCAGGGGTCAACTAATTTTCAAGGTGAACATTGAATTTCTCAATTGTTTGAGTAAATTACAAAAATAGTCTATGTGTCATATCTCCCTTATTCATGTTTATTGGCATATAATATCCCTAAAGGTGTGTATTGTTACAGGATTAGTTCCTCCTAGGTAGAAATATATGAGCATTCGTACCAAACAACTAGGTAGGAATATATGAGCACTCGTACCAAATGTTGGTCCCGTATATGTATCTTACTGAACCGGTACAAACCAGCTTCAAACGGTCTGGTACATGGTACTATAACATTCAATTATTTAGATGTAATATTATCGGTTCGATACCATAATTTTCTCGTTTTTACTGTCCGGATCCGGAATATGGAAAGTGCAATTCTTTTGTCACCGTATGATTTTGTGGAAAAAAAAAGGAAAAGAAGCCGAAGATACGTGTATCGATTTTGCGCCAAAACATAAACGCTACGTCACAATTGTGGGGGTGTTTGGGATAGCTTAAATAAGTGCTTATCTGCTTATTTGCTTATTTTGACAGCTGATAAGCAGATCCAAACACCTTTTTGAAAACTGCTTATCTGCTTATTACTAAGGAATAATTAGTTAAAAATAAGTAAGTGATCACCTACTTTTTTTTAAGCATATAAGTGCTCATAAATAAGCAAATCCAAACAGCCCTCAGGGGTCACAATCAACTAAAATATCATCATATAAAACCACTAACATCATCAAAAAGGAAAAAAAAAAAACATGGGAATTGTTGTTCTAGTTGTGTGATTCTTTTATTTAGATTTCATTTATATATGATTTAATTATAAACTTTATCTGTTGTTATTGTTAATGCATGTGTATGTATTTGTAGGTCCTTCTATCAATCTCGATCTGAATCTAGCTAATTACCTAATTGCGTGAAATTTATTCAAGTAGTGTAAACGTAATAATCGAATTTGCAAACGAGAGTAAATATCAATGCTTTCTGTATATTAATCACCAACATATCAAATTACAGACAAAGCATAACAGATTAGCTTCAGTCACAAAATTACACCAACTCGCAACAACTCTGCTAAGGCACAATGTCATATACACACACTCAAGTGACACTACTGTCGCTACTAGCGACACTAACAAGAGTCGCTAGTTTACAAAAGACAAATGTCGCTTTAGTTAAACTAGTGTCGCTCATAATACAAAATTAAGTCTATTTTCTAAACAAGCTGCTTGTCATAACAAACATTTATTAAAAAACTCCCCCTTGACAACAGCTTGTAGAAATCTTCCGGTCTTCAATCCTAACCTTGAGGTAGTTGACTTCCAACGTGTATTCCTTTATTCACACAGCAATCTACAACCCTTTGAAAGTTCATTGCATAGGCTTTGCATTCATCTTGATATAAGACCTTGTTTCTATGCAGAATGTCCAAGTCGGATGCAGATAAATTTATCAAGCTTTTAGGATCATAGACGTATATCCTCTCCCCCTGTTCTTTGTTTTCTAACAGCCTCTTCTATCACCCCATTGTACCACCACCATTCGAAGTCTTTCAGAAAATCTAGTGAATACTTGTTTAGAGGAATCTTTATGAGTGATTGAACGAAAGGATAAACCAATATGACCCCAAAGTTTATTAGTCACTGGATCAATTCTTTTCTTGTATATCATCATTTTTCCCACCGGCAGCTTTAGCAATTCAAACTTTCTTTTAACTTCTTTTCTCCACACGCGTTCCACCCGTTCTTCCCAATTATCATTTGATAGGTTGATACACTACTACAAAAGTGAGCAATTAAGGTGCTACTAAAAGGCGGTCCTAGATGTAAAACCGCTTATAGGGTGAAAATGTGGGGTCCCAACACTTTATATGGCGGCTTTTTACAGGTAGTTAAAGTGGGGCTCAGTAAACCGCCAAACAAATAACAAAAGGCAGCGGTTATGATCAACCCGCCATACGTTTTTAAGGCGGTACGATTTTCACCGCCCCCAAATATTGCTATTTGAGGCGGTTATTACCCCGCTTTTTTCCCTTGCCAGCTGCCGTAATACGTATTTCAAAGGTTGGTGTATTTTATTTGAGGCGGTCTCTTATGACCAGTTGTCCTAAATACGTATTTTAAAGGTTGGTGTATTTGGTTGTTATGCCTTTAATTTTTTTGGCCTATATATACATCAAAATCCAAAGTCCACATTTATTAAACTCTTAAAAGACCGTCTTCAAAAAATAATATATAATGGCATTGGTATCATCTTCTCAAATACCGGATAATGATTTACTTCCACGTCCTCCTTCTCCAATGATGGAACTTTTAAGTTATGCAGGGCAAAGGATGAAGTAATGTATATTCAAGTTAACATATGGACCAAAAAACTCAATAAACAAAAGAAGAAGTATGAACATCTTTGGAAGCAACTCAAAGAACTCGAGAAGTCTATGAATCAAAAGAGATATATTTTGAATTCTTTGTATAAGAAATAATGTAACGTCTCATTATTAATTAAGAGATTAAAAAATAATCTCTTGTCACTATTAATTTCAATTATGTATGTTAATTTACTAGTTTAGTATATATTTCTTTTTAATTTGTTCAATGAGAAAGGAAATGTTGTAATTAAACAAATAAAAATCATAATTGGTAACTAAAATAGAAGATGAGAAAATTAAAGGTTTTCATTACATACATAAAGATAAATAAATTTTTTTAATAAAAAAAAAACTAATCATCGTCTCCTCTTAACATAAGTTCTTTCCATTCTATATGAATTTGACTATACTTCTTGAAACGTGATAACAATGCTTCAAATTGTAACACCCGTCAAAATTAGGACTAGTTATTAGTTCCTAATCATTTTGTAATACATGTAATTAGTGCTATGTATTAGGCTAATTGTGTGTATCAATATGTATATTTATTAATATATATATGAGTACGCGATTAAATTTAATCGTGCATTATCAAATCTGCCAAATTCCGATTCATTTATACGGGCGTTGGTGAACACAAGTATTAAGTAATATAAAATTATTATTAAATACACTCAATATTTATTATATATTATTTTGATAATATATAAAGTATTCGTATCGTACTAATCAAACGTTCCTAACAAACTATATAAATAATGTATTATTATTGAAAATAATAATTATTATTTACATTGGACAAAAATAAAACATATTCGTTTTATTCTAATCGTACTCAACGCGATGAAACCATTCGAACCATATCCGTCTCACAAACTTAAACCAAAGATATATTTTTATATCTCAAAAATAGTATTTTTATAAAATACTTTGATTTAAAACGTGTTCTAAAATACATTTGAAAATATTATACTACTTCACGATCGGGTACACGAACACGGACCAAAAATACAAATGATTAGAGACAAGATCCACAAAAAGTGGATCTTGCCTGGTGAATTATTATACCAAATGCACCCTTCCATTTTCATTTCATTTCTTCATCATCATCTATCACTCTCGCTTTCTCTCCCTCTCGGCCTCACTCTGGAGCAACAGCAGAAGCAACACAGCAGTAGTAGCAACAAGTGCATCATCATCATCACCATCTTCATCATCTTCTCCATCATCACCTTCGGATCACCATCACCACCTCCATTCACGGCTCCATTTTATTTCGTAAGGACCACACCTCTTTTCTTTGAATATTCGTGTTTAAAACATATATATCATCATGCTTGAGTGTTCCATGAACCTATTATGTCTGAAAACTAGGATTAGAACATGTTTTTGCGGATTGATTCACGAACAGACCTGGAAAACCACAACATGTTTTTGCGGATTGATTCACAAACAGACCTGGAAAACCACCTCACCCGAACGGGTATGAAAGCCCACCCGAACGGGTATGACTGTCCACCCGAACGGGTATACAAATCCAACCTGAACGGGTATGATCCCTCACCCGAACAGGTATGATTCTTCACCCGGACGGGTATGCATCTTCACCGTGTGTGTTAAACTTCAAACGGGCAAAATTTTTATTAAGTGTTTGAACTAAAAAATTTTCACCTAATTTTACTCCGAATTCAAATCTCGACCCCAGCCAGGGGCCAGCCCCTTGGACCCCGCCAGGGGTTGCCACCCCTGGGACCCCGCTAACCAGGGGCGTGATATCGCGTAAAAAGTCATGTTTTTACTACCGATATCTCTCTCATTCTGGAACGATTCTTGGCATTTTAATTCAAATACAGTACAAATCAATAACATTATGCCAAGATGGTCAAAACAAGGTTGCACGATAAAAATCAAGCAAAACGGATGAGAAACGAAGATTCCACACACGTTTGAAGATTCAAGACATCAAAACGAGATTTCAAGACTAAAATGCCCTTTACCAACATCCATTCTATCCAAGATATTTGTTTTTGAAATACAAATCCAACAGAAGAAGAATCAACTAAAACGGATAAAGAATGAAGATTCTACGCCCGCCAGAAGATCCAAATGATTCGCACGCAATATCTGGAGCTAGGAACCTCATCTCAGGGCCTATCCTATGTCAAAATCTTCGTTTTTGAATTACGAATTAAACAAAAAAACAATTGATGCAAACGGACGCATAACGAAGAAAACACGCACGAATCGAGAAACGAAGCAGAAAACGGTGAAACGGGGCGGGGGTGGGCCAGCCGCCGCCGGCCACCCACCAGCCGCCGCCGCCGCCATGGGCGGCGCCGGCCACCCTGCCCCCGTCTCGGTTTCCATTTTTGGTAACTTTTGGTACCTGGTGCGCCTACTTTTCGTGTTGTACAGTACCCGGTGCGCCTACTTTTCGTGTTGTACGGTACCTGGTGCACCCTTTTGGCTACCTTTTTCTAACATGCACCTCTTGGTACTAATGTGAGCCAAAGCTCACCTATAAATAGGAGGCTTAGGTTCATTTGAAACACACACCACATATGCACACATTCTAGCATATTTCACTATTTTTTCTCACTAGAAAATCTTTCGTAGTCTTTTAGTCTTTCTCATTCTAGGAATATTGTAATTAGTCCACGGACTAACGTAGAAGCTAGGGCGAACGCTAGAGATTCGGAGATCAATCTTTGTACGTGTGAAAGAGTTTGTCAAATATAATAATACGCTGCTACGCATTTAATTCAGGGTGATATCTAAACTTTTATTATACTTGTCTCATTTCGTATTTTGAATATGTATTATTACCTGGTATGTGATTTATTTGTTGCCATGAATTGCAAGTAGTTTATTATTGTGATTGCTGATGATGTAGATAATTATAAGTAAGGATGTCATTACACAATCAATGTACGATAATCGTAAAATGATATAACGGACCCTATTCAACTGTTTATTCGGTATAGTGCTGGAAATGCGTTATGCAAAGTACAAACGTACGGAAGCCGGTAAACGACCGAAGGTAGTTATATCATTGAAATCAGCTCTGGTTCAAAAGTTGGAACTCCGAAAGGATAATACAACTACACAACTAACTGGTGTATCCTACGAGAATCAATGCATTATTAAATAATGTTCGTAACGTACGTTCAGAATAAATAGGAGATAATAATCTTTGAACCGTTAGGACTTTATGAATTTAAGTTTAATTTATGGTAAGTAGTTATCTGTGCCCATGACACGCAATAAGTAAGACACAGTGAAATCACTCGTTGTATATATTAGGTTTACTTTTCTACACTGCTTTACATTTAATTAGTTAGAGTGTCACTTTCACTGTCAATTACTCTTGACCGCGTGTTGGATATAAGAAGCAGTGGAAATCTCATGTAAAGTACACTGTCTATTATTGAAAGGCATGGTCCTCATATGAAACACGTTTTATCAAACTGCGGATAATCTGGAGATGTATAACTGTTTGAAAAGGAGAACTTAAATCATAAGTCGAAGTAATTAGAACTTAATTAAACAAAGACGAGACTTAGGAATAGAACAAAGTCCTAGTTACCTAGAGTTCATAAAACACTAAGTCTTACATAATTGGCGGTCCAAACATACAAAGCTATTAATCTTCGTGCTAATAGAGTAGTAAACTACCTTAGGGGTTAAGAACGGTCGGACCTATGAGACGATACGCTACTGATTCATGCACCTCGGTATAACACCAAAATAGGTTGCTCATATTTCAACTAGATGAGTATTGGAAGTTTGCGTATTGCTCCGATCAGAATCACGATAACCTAGTTCCAAGTGACACGCCAATGGGAAACTGAGTTGGTAGGGTTCTAGAGTTTACACCTAGTAGTTTAACTGCCATATTACGTATCAACCCTATTTGTTCTGTCATCCTGAAATATTAATTATCAAAATCTCAGCAATCACATCTTTATCTTTATCTGCTTTCCTGCATTTTAATTTCCTGCAATTTACTTTTCTGCATTTTAATTATCTGTCTTTAAATCTCGAAACCTACCTACTTTGTGCCATCCTAAATACTTCTCTACTGAAAGTGTCAACTTTAATCGCCCACATGTTTGGATTCATAGAACGATCATAGGTTATACTTACCGCTTACTAATCAAGTAGGTAGTACGGTTAATTTAAGCCCCGCAAAATATAAATTTAAAATCCCTGCTACGCTCGCATCATCATTTGAAAAACAACGACACGGTGTGAGCACATCAAGTTTTTGGTGCCGCTGCCGGGGAATCACAAACGTATATTCAAGCCACCTTAAGTAGTAGTATCTAGGAGATCCTTCCGATTGATTCTTAGAAATCTCTCGAAAGTTACTTTAAGCAGTTTTAATTTAATTCGCTGTTAATTTAGTGTTAGTTAGGATAATCTTAGTTTAAACATGACATCTAAAAAACCCACTTCTATTAGTACTTCAAAGGATGAATTATATGCTTCCCTAGAAGAATTTAGGATCCCACATTCCATTCCAAACCATTTCCTAGACTTTGATGTCACGGATCAGCTACCTGACCTGGCATCATCTCCAGAAGATCACTCTCCAACTTTGCAAATGCCTAAAGTGTCAAAATATGTCCACTTCGATTATCTTCCCGAAGAAAATCATGAAGTAAAGCCTCCGAAAACATGTGACCAAATTACCCTCATTCCTGAGACATCGGTATATGCCCATACTATATCCGATTCTCACAATGACGGTATCTTTCCATTCTCTTCATACGAACCTAAATACACCATATACCGAGTGGTGGATAAGGTTCCATCCGTCAAAATAGAACAACCTTGTTTTAAAGAACGCCACCTCGGTGCTTCTTTCGATCCTTCCCGAAGGGCGGACGTCTATAAAGCATTCGTCATACAATTGACCTATGCCAATCTCCCGTTTTCCTTCAACCAACGAGAAACGATTGCTGGATTATAAAAACAAGTAAACCTTCTTCTTCGTCTGTCAAATCAAGAATGCGAAAGCCCCTCCACAAATTTCGAGGACCAGGAACTCAAGTTTGTAAAAGATTTAGATCTTCTCTTCGAATCATTTGCCGACATGGATTACCTTCCAATATCTATGATATTAATAAATCACAATGTCGCCATGATGATCCACAAACTTGAGTTCTGGATAGAACAAAACCCGATGATTCCTATCACATTTCTTGGTAAAATTCCATTCTTTGTTGACCCCGCTTCTTACCTAATCTCAAAATTGCGAGAAGTTTTTCCTAATTCCACAAAGGAAAGAATCGACACAAACTTCTTTGAAAAAAGAAAAGACCTTCACGTCAAGCTTGTTCGAATCTTCACCTTCACCAAATACCCCTTCACTTCCACATAAAAAGCCGAAATTAGTGATCTCTGTAAGCTAGTTAAACTTACAACCGGAGGACCTGATTCACCGGAAGAGAATGCGTTTATGGAAGCTGTGAATAAACTTACTCACAATCTGAACTACAAAAACAAAGGAGAACGCGACGGTCTATCAAATCCCAAGAAGATAAGGAAGGCGTATAATAAATTGATTGATGATCTTGTTAATTTAGGGTATGAGGAACGAGAGATCCTAGGAGGTTTAGAGGATCATCATTTTCTAGTTTACAATGTCATCTGGGAGCTATCGAAATGTTTTGTACTGAAAAATGTTCAATTAAGGGAGCAAATCTCGACCCTTTCCCTATGGAGGGATCGGAACGAATCTTAAAGCAATTCCTTCCCAAAACGGTCAAGGCTCGCAACTTTAAATGAGCATATTTTAATACATACATATAATAAATTTTTGAAAATTCCCTTTAATAGAAAACGTTTTCTAATTATTGTCTGAAAACGCACGCAGTTCTTAAAGAACGTACACCTTTTTAGCATTCTACCGAAACAGTAGTACATTCTATAAACCCGCGTCAGACAAAGATTTTTAAACACCAAAAATAGCACGAGTTTAATGTTTAAAGTTGATTTTGATTGTTCTGCAAAAATTTGCGCGTTTCTTAAAATATTTACAACATAACAAGAGACTAACAAGTAACTAGTTACAAGTAACACATTTAAGATTCCTCATCATTATTAGTGGGACATTGTAAATTAATCCAAGACATTAATACTTGACATTCAATTCACCTTAGGGACCATATGAGTACCATAGTACTTAGGGTGAGTACATGTACCCTAAAGGACCACTATGAACCTCCTTAACTCCCCATAATTCAAATCATCTAACAAACTTCACCTTCCTCCCTCATCCCTCAAAAAAATCGGCCACACCATGATCCCCATGAATCCACCATCAAAACTCCATAAAATTGCATAATCTCTTGTCCTTTCGAGCTCCTTGTTGCATATACTTCGCGGTTGTACTTTCATTTTTGCATTTCATTCACTAAAAGCAAGGATCCTTAGCATACCTGAGTGCCACACCAGCTTAAGACAAGATGGCACGTATCTGGAGAGACAAGAAGTTTGGTTGTCTCAGGCACATTGACTGGAATATTATACAAGCATTAGGATTTAAGCAAAGACTTGAAAGCATACTCACCTATACAGTTGATGGGCAGCAGTTTGAATCATTTAAGAGATTATTCAGTATTGATGAGCCAGTATATGTGGAGATGGTTACTGAATTTATGGCCACCTTCAAATTTCAGAAGAAGGAGAGAATTGAAGAATGTTCGATCTCATTTCAGTACATGGGCAGCCCGCACACTTTATCACTCTCCCAGTTCTCGCTCCACCTAGATTTGTACACCCCAGAAGAGATACAATCACCTCTGATCATCACCGGAGCCACCTCTGTTTCCATCTCGACAACACACGCTGAAGCATGGAATCAATGGTCACCTGCACCATACTTCTCGGGTATTAAGGCAACCCGACTCCGAGACCCAGTCCTACAGATCCTACACAAGCTCATAGCTTGTTCATTTGACGGGAAACATACGACTAGCGGTCGATTTTCTGGATTTGATGTCGCTCTTATGGCATGTATTCTCGACAAGAGAAACATACAGGTTGCTTATTTAGTTGCGCAGCGACTTTTAGAAGAAAAAGGCTTTGGCAAGAAAAGATCATACTTGGGCTCAGTAGTTACCAGATTGATCCGAAAGATGGGATTACTTCGGACATCGGATGTCGAGAAATTTAAATCAGGATGGAGCTCTAAGCCACTCGACTACCATTTTCTTAGGAGTATGGAAATACTCCGGATCACGAAAGACGGTGCTGTTTACATCAAAGCACGGGCAGCAGATCCTGGCAGTGTTGACACGTTGATACCAGACCTGGTTCTGCCAAAGGAAACAAAGAAAAGGAAACGCCAGCAAGGACCTAGTGATTCAGATACAGATGACGATGATAATGATGACGAGGATGATGATGATAAGGATGATGATGATGATGATGATGACATCCCATCACCACCACCAGTGGTGCCACCACATACTAGGACATGACCTTCTACTCCTGCCCCAAGACCGCGAGTGCCCGCATACATCTACCACTACAGGGCACCTCCAGGTCCAGATTATTGGTATTGGTCTATGCAGATGCAGATTAGGATCTATACAGCCATGAGACAGCAGGCAACTGGGATGCCCATGACTCCACTACCACACTTACCATGTGGGATGGGCCGAGCACCACCACACGTATATCCACCTGTAATCCCTACTCCAGCACCTCGACCACCACCAGGCCGTGGGCATGTTATACCACCTCGGATCATCATTCCTAGACCACAGCCACCTCCAGTGCAGGTCCCAGTCACTAGACAGACTATTCCATCAGTTGTTGGGTCATTTAGAGTACACACATCGAGAGGCAGCAGGACATCTAGAGTATCTGTACGGACTGTCACAATTCAGAGCCCCAGGACTGGCAGACATACCATCCCTTCAGCTACTATACCTGTGCCGGTCTCATCTCACAGACAGACAGATCTCTTCCAAGACAACACACACCAAGGATCAGCCATGTTCCCATTCGATAGCTTCGAAATACCATCCGGGCCACTAATCGATCAGTTAGTAGATCAAGGAGCTTTTACAATCGGTATGCCAGAAGAAGAAGTTGTCCATGATGCATCAAACGAAGGCACCAACGATCAGCATGATGACTCTTCATCATACGAGACTTCTCCTGGACCTACCACATCTACTGCAGCAGCATGATCATCAGCAAAGCAATGGATTGCTCCACTTTCTGACTTCTCTCTACTTTCTACCAAAACTCTATTTACTATTTTATTATTGTCTGTATTGATGTACGATTGATGCTTCGACATCACATTTATCTATTTACTATTTTATTATGCTTTCACTTTATTTTTCTTATTAAGCAGCTATTATTTGATTGTTGAATGGATTCCTTGTTTGATCAAAAGACTATTTATCGAAGACCGGATCAAAGGAAGCAACAGACCCCCACGTTGGAGAATTTTGGAGCCATAAGCTACAAGCCGCAGACTAGCAAACTCCTAGCAGTTAGCAAACAACGCATACAGCAAAAGTGGTACACCGTTCCAAAACCCTCTATCCGTTTAAAGCTTCGATTATCTCACCCGATATTCCAAAACTAAGTGTGGGATCCTTCATACCACACAACACTTACGAAACAACCCAAAGATAAGTAGAATCTTTAAGTGTGGGATACTTCGTCAAGAGGTGTTCAACAAATAGATTCGAACATTAGGGACAATGTTCCTCTAAGTGTGGGATATTCGGTATACAACCGCAAGTTTTACCTCTTGTTCGTAAGCCAAACAATATTTTCATCAAAAGGCTAAAAATGGAAAAAATTTCAAATTTTTCGGATTCAAAAACATCTCTTTAGAAATCCTATCTTTCAAAACTACGAATTACAGCGAGAAACGAGTTTTAACAAAGAAACAAAACTGTTTTAGAATAAGATACGGACGAAAAAGGCAACACATGGCTAGGCACATACTAACCAAAACATTAAATTCGTGAGGATTGAGCCCATAATTAGCATTCATCTTTAATGCTTCACTTTTCATTTCATGTGTGTGCCTATGTATGCATTTGAATTAGAACTTGCTCTTGTAATGCATTTCGAGATCACATCGATGAATGCCACACGTGGCATAGGTACAACCTATCTTGATAGCTTCCAAGGAATCCAAAACACCTTTCCACCATCAAACATTCACCCACTCAACACCCACTCTTCACACCCAATAAAAATCTCCTGTCATTTATCCCGAACCTACATACGTCTCATCAACCCGCAAACCTTCAGAGACACTCCCGAATTCCTAAGACCTTTGCAAGAAAAGCCAACATAACCCAAATCATTAAAATCCTTCCAGGCCACAAAGTACATTATTAAGATCGGCAGAATAGAAGAAAAGAAATCAAAAGAATCACGCCGACACAATCATGAAAAGGGCCAAGAAAAATGAAGAATCCAAAGAAGAAAGGCTATGTAGTCCTTTCAAAAACCTAAGGAATTTCAAAGAAAAGCTTCAAGAAAGTACAAGGAAAACCATCACACCCCTCACCACTTACCTTCTTCAACCCAAAAACCCAATTCCTTCCAAGATATCTCGAAAGGTTAGTATCATCCTCATCAAAAGTGATGGAGATTTGATTCTCGATCAAGCCTATGACGAGAATGCTGCATGACTGGCTATCTGAGTGATTGGCACTAGTAAGTAGGAAACCCTAAACACTTGAGTGATTTGAGTGACCCACTTGTGAGGATTGCCTAGTCATGATCACCTTATAAGTTGCCCGAAGAAGGTATCAAGTTCTATAAACCCTTAGTTTCCAGTAAAAAACTCTTTCATAACCATAATTTTATATTTTCTGAAAATAGTATTTCTAGCAAATGATGCAATTAGAATCCTTCCAGAAGTTTTTATGAATGAGTTTGCTTGAGGACAAGCAAAGTTCTAAGTGTGGGATACTTGATATCGCGTAAAAAGTCATGTTTTTACTACCGATATCTCTCTCATTCTAGAACGATTCTTGGCATTTTAATTCAAATACAGTACAAATCAATAACATTATGCCAAGATGGTCAAAACAAGGTTGCACGATAAAAATCAAGCAAAACGGATGAGAAACGAAGATTCCACACACGTTTGAAGATTCAAGACATCAAAATGAGATTTCAAGACTAAAATGCCCTTTACCAACATCCATTCTATCCAAGATGTTCGTTTTTGAAATACGAATCCAACAGAAGAAGAATCAACTAAAACGGATAAAGAATGAAGATTCTACGCCCGCCAGAAGATCCAAATGATTCGCACGCAATATCTGGAGCTAGGAACCTCATCTCAGGGCCTATTCTATGTCAAAATATTCGTTTTTGAATTACGAATCCAACAAAAAAAAAATCGACGCAAACGGACGCATAACGAAGAAGACACGCACGAATCGAGAAATGAAGCAAAAAACGGCGAAACGGGGCGGGGGTGGGCCAGCAGCCGCCGGCCACCCACCAGCCGCCGCCGGCCACACCATGGGCGGCGCCGGCCACCCTGCCCCCGTCTTGGTTTCCGTTTTTGGTAACTTTTGGTACCTGGTGCGCCTACTTTTCGTGTTGTACAGTACCCAGTGCGCCTACTTTTCGTGTTGTACGGTACCTGGTGCACCCTTTTGGCTACCTTTTTCGGACATGCACCTCTTGGTGCTAATGTGAGCCAAAGCTCACCTATAAATAGGAGGCTTAGGTTCATTTGAAACACACACCACATATGCACACATTCTAGTAAATTTCACTCTTTCTTTCTCACTAGAAAATCTTTCGTAGTCTTTTAGTCTTTCTCATTCTAGGAATATTGTAATTAGTCCACGGACTAACGTAAAAGCTAGGGCGAACGCTAGAGATTTGGAGATCAATCTTTGTACGTGTGAAAGAGTTTGTCAAATATAATAATACGCTGCTACGCATTTAATTCCGGGTGATATCTAAACTTTTATTATACTTGTCTCATTTCGTATTTTGAATATGTATTATTGCCTGGTATGTGATTTATTTGTTGCCATGAATTGCGAGTAGTTTATTATTGTGATTGCTGATGATGTAGATAATTATAAGTAAGGATGTCATTACACAATCAATGTACGATAATCGTAAAATGATATAACGGCCCCTATTCAACTGTTTATTCGGTATAGTGCTGGAAATGCGTTATGCAAAGTACAAACGTACGGAAGCCGGTAAACGACCGAAGGTAGTTATATCATTGGAATCAGCTCTGGTTCAAAAGTTGGAACTCCGAAAGGATAATACAACTACTAAACTAACTGGTGTATTCTACGAGAATCAATGCATTATTAAATAATGTTCGTAACGTACGTTTCGAATAAATAGGAGATAATAATCTTTGAACCGTTAGGACTTTATGAATTTAAGTTTAATTTATGGAGCACCATTTCCAGTTATCATCGTGACTGCAACCTAGTAATTAGGACCTGATCAACCTTAATTATGGTAAGTAGTTATCTGTGCCCATGACACGCAATAGGATACACCAGCAGCCGCCGGCCACCCACCAGCCGCCGCCGGCCACACCATGGGCGGCGCCGGCCACCCTGCCCCCGTCTTGGTTTCCGTTTTTGGTAACTTTTGGTACCTGGTGCGCCTACTTTTCGTGTTGTACAGTACCCAGTGCGCCTACTTTTCGTGTTGTACGGTACCTGGTGCACCCTTTTGGCTACCTTTTTCGGACATGCACCTCTTGGTGCTAATGTGAGCCAAAGCTCACCTATAAATAGGAGGCTTAGGTTCATTTGAAACACACACCACATATGCACACATTCTAGCAAATTTCACTCTTTCTTTCTCACTAGAAAATCTTTCGTAGTCTTTTAGTCTTTGTCATTCTAGGAATATTGTAATTAGTCCACGGACTAACGTAGAAGCTAGGGCGAACTCTAGAGATTTGGAGATCAATCTTTGTACGTGTGAAAGAGTTTGTCAAATATAATAATACGCTGCTACGCATTTAATTCCGGGTGATATCTAAACTTTTATTATACTTGTCTCATTTCGTATTTTGAATATGTATTATTGCCTGGTATGTGATTTATTTGTTGCCATGAATTGAGAGTAGTTTATTATTGTGATTGCTGATGATGTAGATAATTATAAGTAAGGATGTCATTACACAATCAATTTACGATAATCGTAAAATGATATAACGGCCCCTATTCAACTGTTTATTCGGTATAGTGCTAGAAATGCGTTATGTAAAGTACAAACGTACGGAAGCCGGTAAACGACCGAAGGTAGTTATATCATTGGAATCAGCTCTGGTTCAAAAGTTGGAACTCCGAAAGGATAATACAACTACACAACTAACTGGTGTATCCTACGAGAATCAATGCATTATTAAATAATGTTCGTAACGTACGTTCAGAATAAATAGGAGATAATAATCTTTGAACCGTTAGGACTTTATGAATTTAAGTTTAATTTATGGAGCACCATTTCCAGTTATCATCGTGACTGCAACCTAGTAATTAGGACCTGATCAACCTTAATTATGGTAAGTAGTTATCTGTGCCCATGACACGCAATAAGTAAGACACAGTGAAATCACTCGTTGTATATATTAGGTTTACTTTTCTGCACTGCTTTACATTTAATTAGTTAGAGTGTCACTTTCACTGTCAATTACTCTTGACCGCGTGTTGGATATAAGAAGCAGTGGAAATCTCATGTAAAGTACACTGTCTATTATTGAAAGGCATGGTCCTCATATGAAACACGTTTTATCAAACTGCGGATAATCTGGAGATGTATAACTGTTTGAAAAGGAGAACTTAAATCATAAGTCGAAGTAATTAGAACTTAATTAAACAAAGACGAGACTTAGGAATAGAACAATGTCCTAGTTACCTAGAGTTCATAAAACACTAAGTCTTACATAATCGGCGGTCCAAACATACAAAGCTATTAATCTTCGTGCTAATAGAGTAGTAAACTACCTTAGGGGTTAAGAACGGTCGGACCTATGAGACGATACGCTACTAATTCATGCACCTCGGTATAACACCAAAATAGGTTGCTTATCTTTCAACTAGATGAGTATTGGAAGTTTGCGTATTGCTCCGATCAGAATCACGATAACCTAGTTCCAAGTGACACGCCAATGGGAAACTGAGTTGGTAGGGTTCTAGAGTTTACACCTAGTAGTTTAACTGCCATATTACGTATCAACCCTATTTGTTCTGTCATCCTGAAATATTAATTATCAAAATCTCAGCAATCACATCTTTATCTTTATCTGCTTTCCTGCATTTTAATTTCCTGCAATTTACTTTTCTGCATTTTAATTATCTGTCTTTAAATCTCAAAACCTACCTACTTTGTGCCATCCTAAATACTTCTCTACTGAAAGTGTCAACTTTAATCGCCCACAAGTTTGGATTCATAGAACGATCTTAGGTTATACTTACCGCTTACTAATCAAGTAGGTAGTACGGTTAATTTAAGCCCCGCAAAATATAAATTTAAAACAACCCGTTGACAACCTCAACAAGTTTTTGGCGACTTGAAAAACTTGTTGAGGTTGTCAACGGATTGTTTTAAAATTTATAATTGCTGGGGTCTAAGTGTGACTTACTAGTACTGAACCAAAGGGTTAGTAGACGGTAAGTTGGACCTAGAGTCTTTCTTAAAGAGAAACTGAATTGAAACGGAGGTGATCCAATCAATCTTTCTTTTCTAGTAAATGATTTAAAAGAGTGCGTTGGTAGTTTTTGGTTCAGTTAATTAGGTAAACTAAATAAAACGAATAAAATGTAATAAGATGTCAGATAATGCAAAGTAGTATTTGTTGTGAGTTCGTTAGTTAATAATCATGGGATGATGACTCTTACGGGAAAACGATTAACTAAATTGGGTTGCTTATGAGATTCATTAACTTATGGTATAACCAATAGATTCCTTATTAGTCGGTTATCAACTAATATGTCACGAGGAACTAAGGTATCATGATTCTGACCAGACAGACGATGCTCAACTCTCCACACTCTCCTGTGAGGGAGTCAGTGGCCCATATTATTGAACGTATTCGCTCGTGGGCGAAGGAATAGAGTAGCAAGTCCATAACATATCCAGCCGTTCTTAATACCACAATGATTATGAATCCATTAAACAACTAACTTAGAACTTGTGTCCGGACTTATTTAATCAATTTCTATCCATGAAACTTAAGCGTGATAAACGAGGGAAAGCATTTAGGTTTCTTGCATACCGTACTTTAGGTTTCATGGTTTTTAGGAAAAAGTATCGGTTTAAGTTGGATTTCAAACTTGCCTTTCTCAATACAATTAACAAATCCCTAGGTTTTCGTAAATGGTCATTTAGCCTATAGCCTACCTAATCTAATCTAATCTAAACTAAAACAACTAATTAAAATGCTGACGGCATTTTATAGAAAGTCAAACCCAGACCATGTCGGAAAATGCTATGGTAGCTCACATCGTATTTAATCGTTTACCGATGTTTCCTTTGTGAGTTTAATTGCTTCGCGATGTTTACATGATAAGTACATTGTGATCGGAAGTGTACAATACTCATGGCAAGTCCACGTAATCACATTGCATTTTATAATGCTTGCATGACGTTACAATTAAAAAACATAGTTTTTACACAGATAACTATTGACCGAGTATTGAGGTTTGCGACTCCTCTTTACAGGGTTACAATCACGTTTGTTAATCGAAAGGCGAATGTAAGTTTTAGGTTTAAAAATCACAAGATAAGTCCGTTCACAAAGTTTCCAATTTTATAACGTCGATCCATAATACAACTACCTTCGGTCGTTACCGGCTTCCATATATTTGTACTATGCTCAAAAGCATTTCCAATACTATACCGGGTAATCAGTCGAATCGGGGCCATCGTATTATTTCACGATGTATTTAAAGTCATCCCACAATTATATATACTAACTACATCACAACAAATACAATAGTAATCTACTCGCTAATCATGGCATAAACGATATCTAACATAATTAAAGCAAACATATTTAATTAAGATAGATAAGGATAGAAATAACCGAGATTAATATGCGAGAAGGAATAGACTTGAATTAATGAGCGTAACTCCAAGCGTACACCAAAGATTACAAAACGTTCCTAGCTTTCTTTCTACTCTAAACAAAGTGCTAAACTAATCTAATGCTAAATTTAAAGTAAGAAAGTAGAATGAGAAAATAAGAAAGTAATATGACTAGTGCATATGGGACATTTTGAAATGGAACCTTAAGCCTCCTATTTATAGGTGAGCTTTGGCTCACATTAGCACCAAGAGGTGCATGTTAGAAAAAGATAGCCAAAAGGGTGCACTGAGTACCGTACAACACGAAAAGTAGGTGCACCGGGTACTATACAACACGAAAAGTAGGCGCACCAGGTACCAAAAGTTGCCAAAAAGAGAAACCGAGACGGGTACGGGGTGGCCGGCGGCGCCCCTGTGGTGGCCGGCGGAGGCTGGTGGGTGGCCGGCGGCGGCTGGCCCACCCCCGCCCCGTTTCGCCGTCTTTTGCTTTGTTTCTCGATTCGTGCGTGTTTTCTTCGTTATGCGTCCGTTTGCGTCGATTCTTTTTTTGTTGGATTCGTAATTCTAAAACGAAGATTTTGACATAGGATAGGCCCTGAGATGAGGTCCCTAGCTCCAGATATTGCGTACGAATTATTTGGATCTTTCGGCGGGCGTAGAATCTTCATTCTTTATTCGTTTTAGTTGATTCTTCTTATGTTGGATTCGTATTTTGAAAATGAATATCTTGGACAGAATGGATGTTGGTGGAGGGCATTTTAGTCTTTAAATCTCATTTTGATGCCTTGAATCTTCAAACGTGTGTGGAATCTTCATTTTTCATCCGTTTTGCATGATTTTTATCGTGCAACCTTGTTTTGACCATCTTGGCATAATGTTACTGATTTGTGCCATATTTGAATTAAAATGCCAAGAATCGTTCTAGAATGAGAGAGATATCGGTAGTAAAAACATGACTTTTTACGCGATATCAGGGCGCTGCCCCCGGACCCCCGTACATAATTTCATACATTATGAAAATACGATACGCTTTTATACAAACTTCATTTATATGAAACAAACATATAATATTATCGAAATCTTGATTTCAATCAATCACCAACGAGCCGTATACATTTTCACAACTTTAAACATAAACATTATCTAAATTATTTATACATAACTAGTTAAGGGAACAACTAGCATAGATGGTCTGTTGAGACATCTAATCATCTAAACCTTGTGCGTTTAATACGCCCAGCAGGTTTCATCATCTAATCATTAAAACCTTGCGCGTTTAATACACCCCGCAGGTTTCAGTCGTTGAAGACGACATCATTTTCCTTGTGTACAATCATTAGTGCTTGATAGCATCTCATTAGGCTCAGGTGAGTCTCATAGCCCCTATTTTACCATTTTTACTATAGGGGTGAGAATACATTCTTGTTTTGTTTTACATGTGAACTCAAGTATCAAACATTGCTACATTCTGCATGAGTTATTCATCTAATCATCATATGTCCTCAATAGCATAGTTTGGTAATACTTTGTAGCGTGAATTTTAGTGTATGGTACCATATAGGACTGACAATCCCCGTCCGGTTCAGCAAGCACTGACTGGTCAAACGGACGCATTATCATTTGTTCATATGTGTGTTGATTAGGCACACGCATAGAGGCACCCTCGCTCAGGCACTTAATTGTGATTTTGACACCTCAGTTAAGCTCAGACTATGTGCTCATGGCAATTATATACATCATTTATCAATTACTTATTTGTTTAATTACAAATATTCATACTTAAATCTTGCAGTTCATACATTACACTTTATCATTAAACCTGTGAGCTCACTAGCTTTTAGCTGATCATTTTAGCGTGTATTCTCAGGTATTCAGCAGTAGTAGGACTGCCACTCAGGATGCACATTAGCTCGAGTCGCATTCAGACATCAAGAGATTGTCATGCATTACTATATTTTGTATAATTTAGTTATGCCATAGAATCTCTATCATTTGGCTCAAGATCTTTTGTAAACTATATTATAACAGTGTAAAACTTTTATAATATCAATATATTTTGTAAAACGACGCATATAGAGTCGTTCATTGTATACCTTATGTGCTTGATTATTGATTAGTCGCGCCCCGACCCGAATCGCTTCCGCATCATAATTTGGGGGTGCAACACAAATGATACTTTCTCAGGCGTGTAGTATATTAGATCATAATGCTCACATTTTTTGAGAAATTCGATCTCGGGCCGGGAAAGTTCACACCCAAATTCATCACGTTTGTTTTCAGGTCAACTATCCACTTGCTTAACTTCCTCATTGCGTCATTGATGTTTTGGATACTTTCTTCAAGCGAGTTGATGACATTATTGTTAATCTTGTTTAATACGTCAAATTTCTTGCCGATCACAAACTGTTCTTCTTTAGTTGCCATACTAATTAATTTCCTTAACTTCTCGGATTACGTATGCGAATTGAATGATGAGGAGGAGTTAGGTATTACGTTGTGTGTATTTCAACTGGAGCCAAGGGTCTCTATTTCTACTGGAAACCCAACTTGTATAAACATATCGAAAATCATTGTGGCGCCAATAAACTTTTGACCTCTCGCCCTTTGAAAAATATAGTTTTTAATCTAACAAACAACAAATTAGTTGTGGCGAATTAACGCAAAACCGCCTTTTAGTGTGGCGCTAATTTCTTTTTCAGTTCCCCCTTGTCAAAAAGTATGTTTTTTATTGTTAAAATATTTGGATAACTATTGCTTTAACTAACTAAATATATGGCGGTTTACTTTAGAGCACTTTCTTTAAAAACTAATTTTTCTCTAAAGTTGGAGTGATAGCCTTAGCATTTTTTTGTTGTTTTAGAGTTTGATATATTCGAATATAAATCAATTTTAATCACTGGTAGATGCATTCAACAGAAACTTCATAAATCTTCGATTAAAAACAAACCAAATTCTTTCGTTTTTGATCATCACTTTAATATTTTTAAATACACAAATTGAATCGAAACAAACTAATAAGTTGGAGTGATATCCTTAGCATTTTTTGTTGTTTTAGAGTTTGATATATTCGAATATAAATCAACATTAATCACTGGTAGATGCATTCAACAGAAACTTCATAAATCTTCGATTAAAAACAAACCAAATTCTTTCGTTTTTGATCATCACTTTAATATTTTTAAATACACAAATTGAATTGAAACACAACTAATAAGAATTTTTTATTTATCCATACTAGTTTAAATACACAAACAGAATCAAAAACAACAAATAAGAATTTTTATTTATAAATACACCATATCCAAAACAATATACTATGTATAAGATTACATAGGAACAAACATGTGAAAAACATCAAATATTACAATCGGACATGCCTAATATATCTGTTGTCCATATTTTACCTTTTTGAGATTGATATCTTGAATGGTTGCTTTTTGAGATTGATATCTTGAATGATTGTACAAAGACTTTCGGTTTCAGATATATTTATCAACTAAATAATGTTTTATATATAAACCATATGCGAAACCGAAAATCGAAAATCTAAAGGTAAAAAGAGTAATAAATATGATCAAAAAGGATCTAGAAACCATCAATCGTCGATCAAACTGAAAAACCGTGTTACTTCGGAACCATTTTCAGACGAAAACGATGTTGTTCCCTTCGAAAATGGGTTTCCGATAGTGTCATGGCTCAGAGGCATGATACGAATGGAAATTCGTTATTATTTTCAAATGGCGTTCACACCCAATCGGACCATATACGGACATCTTATAGGTGTTGATATCGCGTAAAAAGTCACGTTTTTACTACCGATATCTCTCTCATTCTGGAATGATTCTTGGCATTTTAAACTCAAAAATAGTACAAATCAATAGCATTATGCCAAGATGGTCAAAACGAGGTTGCACGATAAAAATCAAGTAAAACGGATGTAAAACGAAGATTCCACACACGTTTGAAGATTCAAGGCATCAAAACGAGATTTCAAGACTAAAATGCCCTCCACCAACATCCATTATTTCCAAGATGTTCGTTTTCAAAATACGAATCCAATAGAAGAAGAATCAACCAAAACGGGTAAAAAATGAAGATTTCGCGCCCGCCGGAAGATCCAAATGATCCGTACGCAATATCTGGAGCTAGGGACCTCATCTCAGGGCCTATCTTATGTCAAAATCTTTGTTTTTGAATTACAAATCCAACAAAAAAAGAATCGACTCAAACGGACGTATAACGAAGAAAACACGGACGAATCAAGAAACGAAGCAAAAGATCGCGCAACGGGGCGGGGGTGGGCCCACCGCCGCCGGCCTCACCACCACCGCCGCCGGCCACACAGGTGGCGCCGCCGGCTGGCCTGTACCCGCCTCGGTTTCCATTTTTGGTAACTTTTGGTTCCCGGTGCGCCTACTTTTCGTGTTGTACGGTACCCGGTGCGCCTACTTTTCGTGTTGTACACACCATTTTTGGCAAGCTTTCTAACATGCACCTCATGGTGCTAATGTGAGCCAAAGCTCACCTATAAATAGGTTGCTTAGGTTCATTTGTAACACACACCATATGCACACACTTTGAGCATATTTCTTTCTTTACTTTCTCATTCTTTTGTATTACTTCAAGATTAGTATTAGGCTAGTTAGGAAGCTTGTTCAAGGTAGAACGAAAGTAAGAAACGCATTGTAATCTTCGGTGTATGCTCGGAATTGTGTCAATTAATTCAAGTCTACTTTCTCCCGCATTTAATCCTGGTTCTTTCTATCCTTATCTATCTTAATTAATTACGTTTATACTGATTATGCTAGATTTAGTTATTGCCATGATTAGAGAGTAGTATACTTGTTGTGTTTGTTTGCGATGTAGTTAGTTAATTATGGGATGATTTATAATTAGATATTAAAGATCGGTAATATTGCTTTGATCGCCTTATTGCATGTTCTTGTTTGATTGTTGCCTTAGGATCATCGTAGTAGTAAAATATAAACGGTCTTAATTATCGTCAAATAATATGACGGCCCCTATTCGACTGTTACTCGATATAGTACTGGAAACACTTCAAGGTGGAGTACAAATGTATGGAAGTCGAGGAACGACCGAAGGTAGTCATATTACGAAACGATACAATATTATGAAGTAATATGATGGCCCCTATTCGACTGTTACTCAGTATAGCGTTGGAAACACCTTAGGTGTAGTACAAATACGTGGAAGCTGCGTAACGACCGAAGGTAGTTATATTACGGACTAATATATATAAAATGAGAAACCTAGTTTAATTAACCTTTCTAAATAGACTTTTAAACTTCAAATTAATCTATCGCCTTTCCACCAATAAACGTGATTACAACACCTTTTTACGACATCCAATTAAAAGGTAGTCAATTATCTGTGTCAATATAATTTGTCAAAGGTATGAAACTATGGAACCGCAAGGCTACATGGGGAATTATTGTAGGACAAGACATGGCCAAGGTTTGAAGCGGTGGAACCACTTTAAGTGAGGAACGCTGTGAATAACTAGGGGATTTATTGGGTAGTCTTAAGCAAGGGCTGGTTTAAAGTCATAAATGAACCTTTTTTTTTATATATGAATCTGTTAGGATGACAAGGAATCGTTATATGATTCAGTTAAGTCTAGTACCTTAAGATTCAGTTATCCGTTCATATGAAAGTATTATTAAACCATATTAAGATTTTGCTTATCATTCTAAATACTCTGTAATGTTACCATAACCTAGCTCCCGGTGTGACATGCTAATTGGATTTTAATTAGTAGGGAATTTAGTGTTTACATCACGAGTATTCAAGAATAAAAAAATTAATATCTTTTAAAACAGTTTCTCCAAACATCATCCCATAACTTAATTAACGAAGTCTCAGCAAACACTATCTTTATTTATCTGCTTTACATTTTACTTTTATTTCGCTTTTATTTATTTACTTGCCTAAGTTAGTTAATATAAAAACCAAATCCCCACTATTTTATAAACCATTCACTAGTTTGAAAGCCCTCATCTGCCTCGCCTTAGTTTCAATTCAGTCGGTTTGAAGAACGACTCTAGGTCATACCTACCACTTGCTCACCCTTAGGATTAGCATTGTTAGGGAAAACTTAGGCCCCGCAATTACAAATTTAAAACACCCACTGCTGGTGCCCGGTTGGTAATCGTTAACGACACCGACCTGATCGGGCGCCATCAAGTTTTTGGCACCGCTGCCGGGGAACCAATTGTACGATCCTTAGGAGTTAAGACGAACTTACTTACTAGTGAACCTTTAGAATTCCTTAAACCCCTACCTCTTTCTTTGTTTTTCCTTCCTTTTACTACTTTTATAAATTACCACCCGTATCCATTCAACTAGTCAACCCCCTGCCAACGAGACTATGACAGCTGCACGTATAACTCTCGCTGAAGACTCTAAACCTATGATTGAAGGTCGAGGAGGACCAACTGTCTATCCGGAAATTGGTAGAGGATCATTCGAATGAAAGCCCCATATTGTTCAGTTAGTCCAAAACCTCTGTCAATTCCTTGGCCTACCAAATGATGATCCCAACTCACACCTTGACAAATTCATTTCCTTATCCAACTCTTTTAAGCCAATTGGGGTTAATCAGGACATAGTCTATCTATACCTATTTCCCTATTCACTCACTCTCAATGCACAAACCTGGTTTGAGGAACTAGAGATTAACTCTATAACCTCTTGGGTAGAACTAGCAACCAAATTTTTGGCCAAATATTTCCCCCCATCAAAACAAGCCATGTTTAGGACCAACATCATAAACTTCCGTCAAGTGCAAGATGAATCAATCTACGATGCATGGGAACGCTTTAAGGGATTGCTTAAGAAATGTCCAAATCATCGATTTGAGCGCTCAGACCAGTTGCGCATTTTCTACAATGGTCTCTTCCCACATCACCGTCCTTTACTTGATACCGCCTCTCAAGGTAGTTTTATAGACTGTACGGCAAATGAAGCTTGGAGCCTTATTGAGAAAATGACAATGCACAACCATGACTGGAACAGTGAAAATCACCCCTCATTAGTGAATTCACCTACTACAATCGGGAATGAAGCTATCAAAACCCTCACTCAGCAAGTGGCAGATCTAACCAAGGAGATTAAGGAATTGAAAAGTCAACAACAACAAGTCTGTCAAGTTCAAACATGCCTTAATTGTGCTAATCCGAACCACTCAGCCCAAATTTCTCAATCTCATCTAACTCCGCCCATTGCTAACCCTTCTCATAACCCACCTAGAAACAGCCCACTAACTTACCAACCCCAACCTTTGGAACCCTCTTCCTTACAAACCTCTAGTTTTGACGACACCCTGATACAAGTCATTCAAGGAATCTCAGCTAGACAAGACCAAGCTGATCTCATCTTAGGACAATTAGCACAATGTATTAACGCTAAACCTCATGATAGTCCAACTAGTTCCCATAAAGAGGCTTCCCATATTCAAGACTCTCAGGTAGCACATAGCTCACCTTCTATTTCTTCTCCGGTGGAGGAACCACCTATTGTCCCATCGACAATGGATTTAGAGTCTACACCAAATAGGAAAATCCCATTTCTGGCTCGTCTTAAACAACGACCCGACAAGCTTAAGTCTTTTAAGCTTGATAGGAAATTCCTAGATACCGCCTCTGAAGTTCACTCCAAAAAGTACTTCAGAAAACTTCTTACAACCAAGGATAAGGTACCCGAAGTACCCAATGTCCCGCTGAACGAGGAATGTTCAGCTATCTTGAAAAATATCATTCCTGAAAAACTCGGAGATACTGGACGTTTTACTCTTCCATGTTCCATTTACAATTCAGGCATCATCCGTTCTCTTGCCGATTTAGGAGCTAGTATTAATCTCATGCCATACTCGCTTTACAAAAGGCTTGATTTAGAAAATCTTCGACCTACCAAAATGACCATACAGCTTGCTGACCACTCAGTCAAGTACCCTAGGGGAATAGCTGAAAACGTTTTAGTTAGGATTGACAAATTTCTTTACCCAGCAGATTTTGTAGTAATGGATATTCAGGAAGACGTACACATCCCAATCATACTAGGAAGACCTTTCATGAATACGGCCAAGGCAATCATCAACGTCTTCGCACAAACCATCAGCTTGCAGTCTCAGGGAGAAACCATCACTTTCCATATCGACAATCCTAACGCTGAAAACCAAGCCGATATGTACATGATCTCCACGGACAAGACCATAGAGGATAAAGAAACTGCAGAGTCAACAAGTGAAAGTAAATCTAGTAAGGAAATGGCAATCACGCCATATTTTCCGATTGACCTCCGACGAATAGGACAAGAGATGAAAAATGCATCTCCATCAGCAAACAAACCAACGATGAAAGAAATTGGGAAGATAAAGATTGAAGAAGAAAACAAAAGAAGCACACTGCCAACTAATCCATTTACCACGGAAGAAATGGCGGGAAGTAACCACAATCATCCCACGAGAAGAGAAGCGCTGGAGGAATATTCCAAACGCACAAGATACCAACCGCAAACCATCATAGAACACAAAGTGCTCGAAGAATTCATCCAAAGATTTGACAAAGTAGTAGGAGGAATAAGCGGCGTAGTCAACATGCTTGCTTTTTCCCCTGCTGAACTGCAATTCTGTCTACAACAGAAACGGACTTACGCTAGAATCTACAATGCCCTTAAAAGATCTAACATCCCATTCACCTCAACACAATGGGAGATGTTAGGATCTATTAGAGTGCATATGAAAGAGACTACTGGACATCCGAGCAGTCGTGCCGACATCTTGGCAATGAATGACCTCACATCATTGCTTGGCTTGCTAAGTAGAGAAGATCACCTCAGTTCCAAGGAAAGCGGATCTATGGTTATCAACTCCACTATTGAAAAACAAGTTGAGTTACTGATTGAAGAACTTAGTGATCTTGTTTCGGAGGAATCAAGGCGCGAACGACCTTTTAGGGCCACATATGAATCGCCACTTGATATCGCTACTTTTGTTACGATCCATCTACGGGAGATTCAACAACGGAAAAGTAACTCCAGAAGAAAGTTCATATTCTACTCAGAATGCAAGGAGATACTTCGTCAGCTTACTCTAGTTTTCTCAGAATCCGGCTTTCCATTCAATAACCATCAGCACCGGCAAATAGAGAACCTGTGCACATGCATAAGAAGATTCAACGGAGACCCCAAGACCGAAAATTATGAAGGCATAAAACTGCAATTCTTGGCGTTTGTATGCTCTCTCTGGCAGAACCCACCTCCAAGAGAGGTTGTTAAGACAGACACAACCACCATGACTGACCCTAGTGGGACTGTCACTAAAGCAGTCGACTACATCACCTTCGGACTTCACGGACTTGCAAGGATAACTTCAGAGCATCTTCAGAACTACAAGGAAGAATCGAGAGATAGTCCATTTGAATTGATTACGATAGTAGTCAATCATTTTATGAAAATCTATCCACCTCAATACACCTTTCCGCAACCTAGGGCCCACAACATCAACAAAGGGGATCCCATGGATGCATCCATCTCCATCTAGCTAGGAGAAAAGAAGTCGAGCTCTCGACTTTAAAAGAGCGCTTCTCGGGAGGCAACCCGTGTTTACATTTCTGCAATTTTACATTCCAAGAAGTGATGAAGTCTCCGACTATCTTTCACACTTGAATATACGAAGAAGACCAACGCATCAAGTTTTTGGCGCCGCATCAAACATCAAGTTTTCGGCACTGGAATTAAGAAAAGTATATCCAACGTGTTCACACTGATGGCACCCCGAACGGTTGGTCCAGGAATTGCTTCCTGTCGTTGCGGGCCTCACGCTCGAGGCGGCATCAGGGGTAGTTTTAAATTTATAATAGTCGGGGGGAGCCAAAACCTTCCGAACAACCTACTATTACTTGGTACGAGTACCTGATACTAGTAAGTGGTAAGGATGATCCAGGGTCGTTCCTCACGACGGTAGAATTGAAACAGAGCTCACTCAGATAACTTAGTAATTAAGCTGGGTTTTGAATAGTTGGATAGGTTTGTATTTGGTTTTCTAATTTATTTAAACTAATAAAACATAAAATAAAAGGGAAGCTAGCATATTTGCAACACTTAAGGATGACGGAGACGTGGCCCACCATGATTTAGGTATGATGTTCAATATGGGGCACATCTAGGTAACAGACAAATAAACTATAGGTGTAAACACTAGGACCCTACTTCTTTAGATAGATTCTAAATCAGTATGTCACTGAGTACCTAGGCTATCGTGATTCTGATCAGAACAGGCTGCTCAACCCCCCTCACTTGTCTTTGTGGAGACAGTGACCCTTAAAGGGTGCAGGAATAAGGTAACAGACTGCCCGTTGGGTTATTCTGACCGTTCTTAACACCTAAGTCTAAATGTTATTATCTAAACGTGTACTGATTATTATCCTTGTATTCTAAACTTTCAGTTTTGTAAAGACTAGGGGTTTTAAGAATCCTGAACCACTGCTGGGCTTGACTTTCATCACTAGACTCATTCCTTACGTTTGATTAGCTCAAATACTTATGTCATGATCTAGACTCTCCTTTGCAATCAGTCATTCAGCCCTAGGAACACCAGCGGTGTACAATGCATACTCATTCCACAACGTACTACCCTAGGAACCGTTCACGATGTACTTCACTTAAACAATTTCCACAGATCCTCGTAACCAGGGATATGATTGTGGTGTACTAAGATATTTCCACAGCTTTTATCCCTAGGTACAGGTACGGTGTACTATGCCGAAGTGTTTCCATAGCTTCAGTTACAAGGGTAGAAAGACGGTGTACTGTAACATTTCCACACCTATACTGGTTCCTAGGCCATATTCTAGGGTCTCTAGGTAATCCACAGTGTTGGCACAGACGACTTTTCCGGGCTTTCACGTTGGTGGTTCCAAAGCTATACCCAGTTTTTATGCCGAGTGACGGACACGGCTTTGTACTATAACACAGATAACATATCTACCATAACTTAGGCCTACAGCTAAGGTGATAGTCACACGAAGGACTGGAAAGGGTGATCCATAACTAAGTCTAGATACATGATAAGTTTAGACAGATACAGAGTTTAACAATTCCATTAATCATACCTAATCATGGCAAACATACAAGAAACTACTCACAAAGCATGGCAATAAACATTTCCAACATTAATAAATCACAAACATCAAGCAAGAACATTATGACAAATTAATATAAGAAAGGATAGAAATTACCGGTAAATAAATGCGAGCAGAATAACACTTGTATTTCTCCGAATAATATCCCAAGTATTACATATGCTAGCTTCTACGAATTACATTACATAGCTACTCCTAAAGCGATGGATTCTCCCCCTAATCTTCCCACTAGTTTCTAGAGAGAGAAACTAGAGAGAGAGACTAGAGAGAGAACCTAGAGAGAGAGACTAAAACTAGAAAATGAAAACGTAAATAAAATCTAGAGAGAGAGTAGTGAGAGAGTGAAGTGTGAATTGTTGGATGAAAATGGTGAAATGAGGCTTGTATATATAGGGATCGCACAACCGTATCCGTAGACCGTATCCAAGACTTCAAACGCACAACCGTATCGCAAACCCGAATAAAAATCACATTTTTATTGCCTAAACACACGATACGGTTGAGCTAGGGCAAATACGGGAGAACTGGAGCAAATACGGTTGAGCATAGGGTGAATACGAGAGAGCACAGGCCGTATACGGCTGTGCTAGGCCGTATACGGTCTATCTAGGCCGTATACGGTCTGTGCTAGGCCGTATACGGTCTAGTTTGGCCGTATACGGTCTAGTTCTCCCGTATCCTGATTCCTCGGTTCTTCGTTTCTTCGTTCGGGCGTAATTTCTTCATCCGATGTCCGTTTTGAGCGTTCTTTATATCCCTGAAATCGTAATTGAAAAACGAAGACAATGAGATAAGTTAGAGGTCCTAACTCTATGTATTTCTCAAAAAGTACTAGAATACGTTAACCGGAAGATTCAATGATTGTTTGTGCTCTGTTTTACTCATTTTTAGGTTGTTTTTGTTGATTCTTGAAACATCGTCTATATTTTAGCCCTCTTGATGAAATGTGACATTTAAGTTCATATTCAAGTGTTTTCATTAATAATAGGGCTTAAATGGTGAGATAATGACGCACAAAAACATGACTTTTTGCGTGTCATCAAATATCCCACACTTAGACTTTGCTTGTCCTCAAGCAAAACTCAAAATTCTCACTTGCTTTTTAGGAAAAGATATTTTGAAAACACGAGTTTTATTTTTGGGGTGAGTCAAAACGTATCAAAAACAAACATCTCCATATACAAGCAACATATCCTGGAAATAAGAGAGAATAAGGTATTCCTTTTAGAGGCATAAAATGACTTTCTTAGGCATGCTTTCAATTCTCACGATCTTGGAATATACACGACTAGGCGATCTCACAAGGTGGTCACTCAATTCACTCAAAAAGTGTTTCGGGTTACCTATCAATCTAATCAAACGGAATCGCTCATAAGCCAGTCATGCAACATCCATCGTCATAGGCTTGCTCGAGAATCATATCTCCACCACTTAGGTGAGGACGGTGCTAGCTATCCCAGGACATTCAGAGTGGGTTGTAATGGCAAGTGAGGGTTACGGGGTATGGATAAGTGGGAATTTTTAGTTGTTGTAAAGGTTTTTTGCTTATCTTAGGACTTCCAAACTTTTGAAAAACATTATTTAAACAACCTTTTTAATGAAAACGGAAATGGATAACAGTAAGGGAAGAAGATAGCTATTTTGACTTCTATCTTTTGAAAATACACAAGGGAATTTATGTCTTTTACAAGAGCGGGAATTTTCGAGAGATTCGAAGCACTTAGCTTTATTCTATTTTCTTTTCTTTTTCTTTTGTTTCTATTTTTGGGCTTTTCTAGGAGTTTTATTTTGTTTCTTTCTTTTGCCCTTTTGAAATCCTTTTCTTTCTTTCATCTTTTTCACCTTTTTGATGACTTTGTATTTGCTTGGTGTCAATTTTTCACACCATAAAATCTCAACTTTTTGATTTTTATCAAGGGAACGCACGCGAGATATTTTTAGTAAACACCAGTATTTGTGATTTGGGGTGAAAGCAAAAAGGACATTTAAATGACATTTTCCAAAAGTTTAAAAATTTCTAAGATAAGATTTTTGGTGGGTGTGGAATAAATGGGTTAAGGTTTTAAAGGGTTTTGAAAGAAACGAACAGGCTAAGGCTCAACAGGGTTATCTAAGCGGATCGTCAACACTAAAGATGAGTGTTGGAAGGGTTTTGGGCTTGAAGAGATATGATAGAAAGGGGTTAAATCCTAAGGAATGTCAAGGTCATCTAACTGCACCTATACCGTGTACGGTACTCTACCAATGTGGTCTCGAAGTGCATACCAGGAGCAAGTTCTAATTCCGGATGCATGCATCGGCACACTCAAACAAACGAATAGTGAAGCATTAAAGATGAATGCTTATAGTGGCTCAAGATACCTCACTGCAAGTTTTTGGGTTTGTTTGTGCCTAGCCATGCGATGCCCCTCTTAGATTATCATTTTAGACCTAAGAAATTCCTATCTTATTTACTCTTAATTTCCAAAATACCCTACTCATATATGAAAATGCTCCTTCTTAAGACATTTTAACTCAAAAAATTTTGAAAAATTTTAGCAAAAGTGAGTTTTTTTTTTAAATAAATTGAGGAACATTTTCCGAGTTTGCTTTTGGAAAAAAGAATCTAATAAGCAACCTAAGGTATTCTATACCGCTATCCCACACTTAGAGGAACATTGTCCCTAATGTTCTCTTGAGTTGGGATTTGAGAAAAATCCCACACTTAGAGTTTGAACATATTGGAAAATGTTACTCAAGTGTTTGTTTTGGGCTGTAATCCCACACTTAGTGATAAGCTTAGGATATGGTATAGATTACTTTGATAAAAATAGAACAAAATGATCATATCAAAACAAGGATAAGAACGAGGAAACTCCCCTATATGGCTACGGCATTGAGCTGAGCATCTGAAAAGTAGACTGCGTCGGCACCAGTGTATGTTGGCTCAGACTCCGTCTTCATGAAGTGCACTCGAGCTCAAGCGGTATACTCATCATTCAAAACCATCCACCAACTTCTCTCAAGCATAACTCAGACTAAATGGATAGATTGTAGAAAATGAAGTGATAACATAATCAGGATGCAGGTAGAATCAACCAAGATGCACCAAATGCTTGATAGAGATAACAGTCGAGAATCCTATGGCCCTAATCACCTATCACCAAAGATCTTCTCCGACAAACTGATGGAATGAATGTAATGTTGTTCTTGTCAGACGAGATCTCCAGCTTCCATTTCTATCCCGTCTTTAATCTCTTTATATAAAATCCTTGATCAGCTTATATTCCTAAGGTTTAGCAATGAATACTTTATAAGCTGGAAAATACTACTAGCGTTGTGGTGGTTTATGGTCCCCAATGATGGTAAGGATAAGTGTGAATGGGTGGATGGGTGGGCGGATGTGGCTATGGTGATGGTGGTCCTGGGTTCCATGAAACGCCCTTCTAGCAACCAAGGATGTGGCAAGGTATGGTTGGATTATGGAATGTTAGGAACATATGGTGAATGTCGAGGTCATTTGCTCGATGAACAACTCCGAGAGAACCAGAATGTGATCATCTTTTGTCTCCTGAAGATATATCATTCCCCATACTAAGCAATGCTCCAAAGTTTCCAAATCTAATGAACGATAGTGCTCCCCTTGTCATTTCTCCATTATACTCTAAGATTCTCCATCCATAGGTGTCGGTCTCTGTCTGTTAGGCATTTGTACAAACAATAGAGCAGACAAATGTGATCTAATAGACATGTGATTATTCCCTAAGTCATGGATTCACTTGGTTTTGGAAAGATTTTTAAAAGTGAATGTTTTTTGAAAAACAAACCAATGTATGACTTCGAGTTTAATCACATGCTTAAAAGCGTCGACCGCCTATAATTTCATTTCAACACAAACAATAGATATGGAAATGCTAGAAGATTCAGTTAAATCAGGCAGCCAAGTATAAAGATTTCCAAAGCACATATTTTTAAATGAGTTAGAGCATAATACACATATTGACATACAAATCATGTTTATCAGATAAATCAATTAAAGATCTCATGTATGTTCACAGAAATATATGTAAGTACCTCAAATGCTCGAAATATGAGAGTGGTGTTTATGATGACTAAGGCACCTAGATAACCAAGTTGCTAGCAGGGTTCCATGTTTGCAGATGCAGAGAACTTTAGATAACAGTGAAACAGATATAGCAATGAAATCCAAACAAGTGGGAGAGGGAAAGTTTCAGGTTTTTAGCAAAAGATTGACTTTTAAAGTTCAAAACTGTGACTTCAGTGAATATGAAATTTAAGTTCCAAGTCATTTTTTGAAAATCATTCCCTTTTTGTTCACATAAACTTAAAAGAAATTTTAAACATGCTTTTAGGGTTTCATTTTCTACTTATTGGGGTTAGTTAACTATTACTGATACTAAGTTAGACACGGGTTGCCTCCCGAGAAGCGCTTGTTTTTGTTCGAGTCTCGAGCCTGACTCTAGCTCTATTTCTCAGACAATAACGGTTTACTTGCATCCATCAGTAGATGCAAGTGAAAGTATTGGCGCATACCTATATAGTTAAAACAAGTTATTCCTAGGGTATGTCCAATAAGATGAGAAGGTGTGTAGAAGTGAGTGATTCGTTTTACTTGAGGTATAATAAATCTCTCAACTTCTTGTACTTTCTCAGTTTGGATTTTCAGAATGGGCAGGTCAATGAGCTCCTCATCACTCCATGACGTATACATCATTATGTAGTGGAGAGATGGTTTGTAGGGCAACATTGACGTAGAACCCACCTTACTTCCTATGGTCTCTTGGTTGATGATAGTGTTGTACTCTGGGCATGGAGGTGGGACAGAGTCCATTGACGTCTCCAATCTTGTAGCAACATTCTCATCAATTACTTGGGTGACTAGGTTATCTAAGGCAATAGAAGGTTTAATTAGATCAAGGAGTGATTCATTCTGAAAGATATGTGGGAAAGTGTCAACCACGTCAGTTTGAGTTGGGATGAAATCACTTCTTAGAGTCGGTGCATATTCCTCCCGTCCTTCTGAGTCTTATTTGTAAATCTCCTCTTCCGGGCTCTCCATTTCTATCTCCTCGTCTACCTCATCGTACTCGTCACCCTGGCCAGTAGTTTCGAGTTGCAGTGGTTCGGAGAGCTCCTCTAGAATGAACTCTTCGTCGGTCTCGGACGTTGATAGGTTAAGAATGGGTGGAAATGAGGGTTTAGAAGATTGGGTGGGTGTAGGATTTGAAGGTAGTTTGCAACCAAACTCATGATAATGAAAATCAAGTGAAGTAGATGTGGTGTGTGTGTTTCTAGCATCTTCCTGTAGCTTAATGTTAGGTCTAACTTGATTCCTATCTCCCTCACTACTCACTTGTTGTTCAGTTAAGTTATAAGAGGTGCGTTTTAGCAATTCCCCTTGTTCTTTTAATAATTGGTCAAGTGAGTTGTAAGGGGGTGAGAAAGCAGCATTACTGCTGAGAAAGGTCAAAGACATATCCCTCAGGTCATAACTCTCGTACGGTTGAGGTTCAGGTACAGGGTAAGATGGGTAGACTTCGAATGGTTGAGGATAGTAAGGTTGGTATTGGTTTTGGAAAGCGTGAGGGTCATATTGATTTTGTATTTGAGGATCTAGGTACCCTACGTTATCCACATAATTCCTATTATATCCTTGACATTCGTTATCTAAGTGGGAATTACTCCTACATCTATCTTGAACAAGACTATCAAATTGATCTATTAATTGTTGAACATTTGCCATTACCCAAGTTTTAGATAACACAAGAAGAAGGTTTAAGAATTAAAGTTGTAGTATGGAGGGAAGTTATTCTAAGCTACACAAAGTTAACTAAACTACGCTAATCTACGGGCATAAAGTAACTTCGGATAGGGATGGTGAGTCCCAATCCAAAAGGATCTCTTAAAAACTAAATTTGTCTAAACAAGCTCCAAATCGTACTACCGTCCCCGGCAGCGGGGCCAAAAACTTGTTACAGCTGAAACGGTAGTTACGCAACAGCTGCAACGGTGTAGTTTTGAATTTATAATCGCCGGAACCTAAACCTTCCGAACAACCTACTATTACTTGGTACGAGTACCTGATACTAGTAAGTGGTAAGGATGATCCAGGGTCGTTCCTCACGACGGTAGAATTGAAACAGAGCTCACTCAGATAACTTAGTAATTAAGCTGGGTTTTGAATAGTTGGATAGGTTTGTATTTGGTTTTCTAATTTATTTAAACTAATAAAACATAAAATAAATGGGAAGCTAGCATATTTGCAACACTTAAGGATGACGGAGACGTGGCTCACCATGATTTAGGTATGATGTTCAATATGGGGCACATCTAGGTAACAGACAAATAAACTATAGGTGTAAACACTAGGACCCTACTTCTTTAGATAGATTCTAAATCAGTATGTCACTGAGTACCTAGGCTATCGTGATTCTGATCAGAACAGGCTGCTCAACCCCCCTCACTTGTCTTTGTGGAGACAGTGACCCTTAAAGGGTGCAGGAATAAGGTAACAGACTGCCCGTTGGGTTATTCTGACCGTTCTTAACACCTAAGTCTAAATGTTATTATCTAAACGTGTACTGATTATTATCCTTGTATTCTAAACTATCAGTTTTGTAGAGTCTAGGGGTTTTAAGAATCCTGAACCACTGCTGGGCTTGACTTTCATCACTAGACTCATTCCTTACGTTTGATTAGCTCAAATGCTTCTGTCATGATCTAGACTCTCCTTTGCAATCAGTCATTCAGCCCTAGGAACACCAGCGGTGTACAATGCATACTCATTCCACAACGTACTACCCTAGGAACTGTTCACGATGTACTTCACTTAAACAATTTCAACAGATCCTCGTAACCAGGGATATGATTGCGGTGTACTAAGATATTTCCACAGCTTTTATCCCTAGGTACAGGTACGGTGTACTATGCCGAAGTGTTTCCATAGCTTCAGTTACAGGGGTAGAAAGACGGTGTACTGTAACATTTCCACACCTATACTGGTTCCTAGGCCATATTCTAGGGTCTCTAGGTAATCCACAGTGTTGGCACAGACGACTTTTCCGGGCTTTCACGTTGGTGGTTCCAAAGCTATACCCAGTTTTTATGCCGAGTGACGGACACGGCTTTGTACTATAACACAGATAACATATCTACCGTAACTTAGGCCTACAGCTAAGGTGATAGTCACGCGAAGGACTGGAAAGGGTGATCCATAACTAAGTCTAGATACATGATAAGTTTAGACAGATACAGAGTTTAACAATTCCATTAATCATACCTAATCATGGCAAACATACAAGAAACTACTCACAAAGCATGGCAATAAACATTTCCAACATTAATAAATCACAAACATCAAGCAAGAACATTATGACAAATTAATATAAGAAAGGATAGAAATTACCGGTAAATAAATGCGAGCAGAATAACACTTGTATTTCTCCGAATAATATCCCAAGTATTACATATGCTAGCTTCTTCGAATTACATTACATAGCTACTCCTAAAGCGATGGATTCTCCCCCTAATCTTCCCACTAGTTTCTAGAGAGAGAAACTAGAGAGAGAGACTAGAGAGAGAACCTAGAGAGAGAGACTAAAACTAGAAAATGAAAACGTAAATAAAATCTAGAGAGAGAGTAGTGAGAGAGTGAAGTGTGAATTGTTGGATGAAAATGGTGAAATGAGGCTTGTATATATAGGGATCGCACAACCGTATCCGTAGACCGTATCCAAGACTTCAAACGCACAACCGTATCGCAAACCCGAATAAAAATCACATTTTTATTGCCTAAACACACGATACGGTTGAGCTAGGGCAAATACGGGAGAACTGGAGCAAATACGGTTGAGCATAGGGTGAATACGGGAGAGCACAGGCCGTATACGGCTGTGCTAGGCCGTATACGGTCTATCTAGGCCGTATACGGTCTGTGCTAAGCCGTATATGGTCTAGTTTGGCCGTATACGGTCTAGTTCTCCCGTATCCTGATTCCTCGGTTCTTCGTTTCTTCGTTCGGGCGTAATTTCTTCATCCGATGTCCGTTTTGAGCGTTCTTTATATCCCTGAAATCGTAATTGAAAAACGAAGACAATGAGATAAGTTAGAGGTCCTAACTCTATGTCTTTCTCAAAAAGTGCTAGAATACGTTAACCGGAAGATTCAATGATTGTTTGTGCTCTATTTTACTCATTTTTAGGTTGTTTTTGTTGATTCTTGAAACATCGTCTATATTTTAGCCCTCTTGATGAAATGTGACATTTAAGTTCATATTCAAGTGTTTTCATTAATAATAGGGCTAAAATGGTGAGATAATGACGCACAAAAACATGACTTTTTGCGTGTCATCACACACCTACGAGACCAATCACAAGAAGACTTGATCAAGAGTGAACCCAGCAAGATGAAGTTCGGCAAACGCATACCATGGAGCACTGCAACAACCGGGAAGTATTTCTAAACCGTCTCTTTCATTCGTTTTAAATATACCATATCCATTATGCTTATCACTAAGTGTGGGAGTCAAACCCAACACACACTGAAAGAATGAGTCTTAGATGTTTAAAACCCTAAGTGTGGGATTTTACCCCATTCAGAGCTTAGCATAACATCGAGGACGATGTTCCTTTAAGTGTGGGATAGCATTAGTTGCACTACTGTAAAATGGATATTGGTATATGTTTGATTCTAAAATCGTTGCTCTTTATAAGACCTTGCTTTTCCATAAAAGTAAACAAAATTTTTCAAAATTGAGTTAAAAATATGTAGAAAATGAAAAATTTTAAACAAAGAATGATTTACTTTGGGGAAGAAGGAAAAATAAAATACATATTCTTTTGAAAAATAAGTTTGGTAATCCCATAAAGAGCATCGCATTACTAAGCACACAACAACCCAACTTTCGATTCGTGAGGTATCTTGGGCCATATGAAAAGCATTCACTTTTAATGCTTCACTTTTTCGATTCTTGAGTGTGCCGATGTATGCGTTTAGAATCAGAACTTGCTCTTGTTATGCATTTAGAATCCGAACTGGTGAGTAAAAAGGAGATCGAATCACATCATTCTTGAACCCTTCTATATACACCCCAAAATAAGTACGTTACCCCTTTACCTACTCAAAAAGCATCCCTCAAACTTCATAGAAAGTTCCAAAGATGAAAAAGAGAAGTATCAAGGATATGACGTTGAAGAAAGAAAAATTACCAAGAAAATTCGAAGTAGAGAAAGTCGAATGGAGAAAGAAGACTCTGCCCAAAATAGAAAAAAAAAAAGACGTCAATCCTCCCAAAAATTCAAAAATTTCAGCTTTCCGCTTCACCAAAAAGAAAACCTATGAAAAACCAACACAACCCCCTCTAACACTCCACTCCACAAACCCTACATCACTTCCCTTAGAATGATTGTGGCTAGATCGACTTCGCGCTCACTTAAAAGGTAACGATTTGATACTCGATCAAGCCTATGACGATAAACGATACATGACTGGCGTTCTGAGCGATTGACATAATAGAATAGGAAACCTGATGTAGTGTATAAATGAGATAATAGATTAAACCTGTTGATTCCTATGAATACCAGGAAAAATCTTTTCCAATAACACGTTGATTCACAAAAGAATGCCGTGGAATGGGTATGATTCACAAATTTGGGAGTGAAATCGAAAATCTTGAAATTGAAAACTGAGTCTCAAACAATGTTACATGAAGCATAAATAATCTAATAAAATGAAACGGGCCCTTAAAACATAACGGGCCGAACATAAAGCCCAAAACAAAAACGGAAAATGAATAGAAAATTCATAAAATGGGCCGTATCTTCCAAACAGAGCCATTTTTGGGCTTCGAGCATTGAGCTAACCGCCAACAGAAGTTAGCGTCTTGGTGGGCCTCGAACTGAGCTTCGATTCGCCTACTCATGGGCCTAAAACGGAGTCCCGTAGCCCAAGTTACACCCTTTTCTTTGCAGCCCTCTTCTCGTGGGCCTCCATGAACATGTGGGCTCGATCTTCAATACTTGGGCCTCCATCATTCCCTCCTGGGTAGACAAGATTCGTCCTCGAATCTGCAGCTGCTTCATCTTCAGAAGAATCTCCATGAAAAGGCAATAAATGCTTCACATTGAAAACGTCAGAACAACGAATGTGACTTGGCAGCTTCAAACGATAGGCATTATAATTGATCTTCTCCAGAATCTCCACTGGACCAATCTTCTTGGCTGACAACTTGTTGTAATCACCAACTGAAAAACGATCTTTTGTCAAAACTGCCCAAACAAAATCCCCCTCCTCAAAATCAACTTTTCTGCGTTTCTGATCTGCATCCTGCTTGTACTTGGCATTGGCTTTGGCTAAGTTATCACGAACAGCTTGATGAATTCCATGTAACCCTTCAACAAAATCTTGCACTTTCTTTGGAACATTACCAAAAATAGAAGATGACATTAAATCAAGTGGTCCCCGTGGTTGAGCAGAATAAACCACTTGGAAAGGACTAAATCCAGTACTGCGGTTGACAGCATGATTATGAGCAAACTCAGCTTGACATAATTTCTGATCCCAAGACTTCACGTGATCACCAACCAAACACCGCAACAGATTACCAAGAGATCGATTAACAACTTCAGTCTGCCCATCGGTTTGAGGATGATAAGCACTACTGAAATTGAGCTGAGTGTTCACCATTTTCCACAAACTACGCCAAAAATGACTCAAAAATCTAGTGTCCCGATCAGAAACAATAAAAGATGGCAAACCATGCAAACGATAGACATCACGAAAGAAAAGATGTGCCACATTAACTGCATCTGTTGTCTTTTTGCAAGGAATAAAGTGTGCCATCTTAGAAAAACGATCAACAACCAAAAAGATAGAATCATTACCCCTTTGAGTACGTGGCAACCCCAACACAAAATCCATGCTAAGGTCCACCCATGGCTGCAAGGGGACAGGTAAAGGCATGTAGAGCCCAGCGTTAGTAGCTGTGCCTTTTGACACTTGACAGATGCGGCACCGCTTAACATACCGATCCACCTCCTTTCTCACAGTAGGCCAAAAATAAAATGATTTCACTAACTGAAAGTGCGATCACAACCAACATGCCCTTCACCATGTAACTCCTTAATGATTTGCAAACGAAGAATGGAATCAGGAATACATAACTGAGTTCCCTTGAAAAGGAAACCATCATGCACTAGAAAATCGGACCGCTGCCCAGATTGAACACCCTGCATAACAACAGAAAAATAGGGTTCAACAGAAAGCTGCTCCCGAAGGACATCCAGCCCTGGCACACTGACCCTCATATTCACAAGCAGATTACTCCTCCTGCTCAAAGCATCTGCAACCCGATTTGTGATTCCAGATTTATGTTTCACCACAAAAGTAAAATTCTCCAGAAAAGCCATCCAACGTGCATGCTTATGAGACACTTTTTCTTGACTGCGAATATGCCTTAAAGAATCATGATCTGTGAACAAAACAAACTCCTTATGAAATAAATAACGGCGCCAATGTTTCACAGCTTGGACCACAGCATAAAACTCCAAATCATAAGTGCTATATCGAAGCTTTGGCCCTGTCAACTTCTCACTAAAATAAGCAACGGGTCGCCCTCCTTGGCTAAGAACACCCCCTATACCAACCTTAGACGCATCAGTATGAAGTTCAAAACTTTAGAAAAATCGGGCAACACCAGAATTGGTGTTGTTGTAAGCTTCTCCTTTATTTTCTGGAAAGCTAACTCCGCATCCTTATTCCACACAAATGTTTTCCCCTTCATACATTCTGTCACTGGTACCATAACAGAACTTAAATGTGGAATGAAACGCCTATAAAATGAAGCAAGACCATGAAAACTACGCACTTCAGTGATTGTAGTTGGAGTTGGCCACTGCTGTATAGCCTCTACCTTAGACTCATCCACCTGTATACCGTCACCAGAAACAACATACCCCAAAAACAAGACTTTAGGGGTCATGAACACACACTTCTTCACAGCAGCATAGAAACTATCCCTGCGAAGTAACGTCAACACCTGTCGCACATGACTTACATGCTCATTAAAAGAAGCACTGTAATAAGAATATCATCAAAGTAATCAACCACAAACTCGCCAATAAAGGGTCTGAGTAATTGGTTCATCACACGCATAAATGTACTAGGAGCGTTTGATAATCCAAAAGGCATCACCAACCACTCATACAATCCTTCACGAGTCTTAAAAGCTGTTTTCCATTCATCCCCAGGTCTTAAAAGCTGTTATTTTATTGAATATGGTTGATAAGTTATCATTTGAAGAGGAAGATTACACACATCATCATAATCAATCTTTACTTAGAAAAGAAAAAGATTATAACGGTGCCACGAAAATGTTGATTGTTTCATCTTTATTGGAATGTAATTATGAATCTTCGAAATGGCAAGATAATGCTACGTTTCATTTTCCAAGAGAGAGAATTATATTTCACAATAATGTGAAAAGGTTTTATTTGTCTACTACTACCCTTATTCTATTTGGTTACATTCTTTTAACCTCTACATTATTAATGTTACTGATTTGTCTCCAAATGTTAAAGAAAAATTCAGTCAAGACTCGAGGACGAGTCGGGTTTAACCCAGGGAGAATGATACAGGACGTGTCACCAAGACAAATAAAGTTTCTGAATTTTCGTCAACTTCAAAGAATAAACTGGAACAATCATGTTCAAGGGGAAGATTCATCGAATTTGGACATGACTCTTGAGTTAGGAGTGACTCTTGAGTTATGAGTCTCTTGAGTTGATAGTCTTTTGAGTTATGAGTCTCTTGGTTTATTTAGTCATTTATTAGTTTTTAACTCTAGACTTTTGATATTTCATATATTAATGTCTTTTAATAATTTTAGTCCTTTATATAGTCTATCAAGTTGTAATAGAAAAGATGATAAGATTATGTTTATGAAAATCCAATTTTCTCTCAAATTGTTGAGTTGAATTTGTTGCCTAACCGCGGTATTCTTTGTGAATCAACGCTTGTTGGAAGAGATTATTCTTGGGTATTCTTAGAATCAACAAGATTAATTTGGTTATCTTATTTTCTCACTACATCAAAACCCTAAACACTTTTAGTGATTTGAGTGACCACCTTGAGAGGATCGGCTAGTCATGTATCCAAGATCAAAGATCACAAGCATGCTCCTAACGATTACAATCCTTTCTTTTCAAAGAACAAGTACTTTTTTTTTTTTCAAAACCCCCTTAGTAAAAAGTTCCGCCTTAAAATTTTGCATTATCTTCTTATCTTTAACTATGATTGAAAACGAGTTTGCTTGAGGACAAGCAAAGTTCTAAGTGTGGGATACTTGATATCGCTTAAAAAGTCACGTTTTTACTACCGATATCTCTCTCATTCTGGAATGATTCTTGGCATTTTAAACTCAAAAACAGTACAAATCAATATCATTATGCCAAGATGGTCAAAACGAGGTTGCACGATAAAAATCAAGTAAAACGGATGTAAAACGAAGATTCCACACACGTTTGAAGATTCAAGGCATCAAAATGAGATTTCAAGACTAAAATGCCCTCCACCAACATCCATTATTTCCAAGATGTTCGTTTTCAAAATACGAATCCAACAGAAGAAGAATCAACCAAAACGGGTAAAAAATGAAGATTTCGCGCCCGCCGGAAGATCCAAATGATCCGTATGCAATATCTGGAGCTAGGGACCTCATCTCAGGGCCTATCTTATGTCAAAATCTCCGTTTTTGAATTACGAATCCAACAAAAAAAGAATCGACTCAAACGGACGTATAACGAAGAAAACACAGACGAATCAAGAAACGAAGCAAAAGATCGCGCAACGGGGCGGGGGTGGGCCCACCGCCGCCGGCCTCACCACCACCGCCGCCGGCCACACAGGTGGCGCCGCCGGCTGGCCTGTACCCGCCTCGTTTTCCGTTTTTGGTAACTTTTGGTACCCGGTGCGCCTACTTTTCGTGTTGTACGGTACCCGGTGCGCCTACTTTTCGTGTTGTACACACCATTTTTGGCAAGCTTTCTAACATGCACCTCATGGTGCTAATGTGAGCCAAAGCTCACCTATAAATAGGTTGCTTAGGTTCATTTGTAACACACATCATATGCACACACTTTGAGCATATTTCTTTCTTTACTTTCTCATTCCTTTGTATTACTTCAAGATTAGTATTTGGCTAGTTAGGAAGCTTGTTCAAGGTAGAACGAAAGTAAGAAACGCATTGTAATCTTCGGTGTATGCTCGGAATTGTGTCAATTAATTCAAGTCTACTTTGTCCCGCATTTAATCCTGGTTCTTTCTATCCTTATCTATCTTAATTAATTACGTTTATATTGATTATGCTAGATTTAGTTATTGCCATGATTAGAGAGTAGTATACTTGTTGTGTTGGTTTGCGATGTAGTTAGTTAATTATGGGATGATTTATAATTAGATATTAAAGATCGGTAATATTGCTTTGATCGTCTTATTGCATGTTCTTGTTTGATTGTTACCTTAGGATCATCATAGTAGTAAAATATAAACGGTCTTAATTATCGTCAAATAATATGACGGCCCCTATTCGACTGTTACTCGATATAGTACTGGAAACACTTCAAGGTGGAGTACAAATGTATGGAAGTCGAGGAATGACCGAAGGTAGTCATATTACGAAACGATACAATATTATGAAGTAATATGATGGCCCCTATTCGACTGTTACTCAGTATAGCGTTGGAAACACCTTAGGTGTAGTACAAATACGTGGAAGCTGCGTAACGACCGAAGGTAGTTATATTACGGACTAATATATATAAAATGAGAAACCTAGTTTAATTAACCTTTCTAAATAGACTTTTAAACTTCAAATTAATCTATCGCCTTTCCACCAATAAACGTGATTACAACACCTTTTTACGACGTCCAATTAAAAGGTAGTCAATTATCTGTGTCAATCTAATTTGTCAAAGGTATGAAACTATGGAACCGCAAGGCTACATGGGGAATTATCGTAGGACAAGACATGGCCAAGGTTTGAAGCGGCGGAACCACTTTAAGTGAGGAACGCTGTGAATAACTAGGGGATTTATTGGGTAGTCTTAAGCAAGGGCTGGTTTAAAGTCATAAATGAACCTTTTTTTTATATGAATCTGTTAGGATGGCAAGGAATCGTTATATGATTCAGTTAAGTCTAGTACCTTAAGATTCAGTTATCCGTTCATATGAAAGTATTATTAAACCATATTAAGATTTTCCTTATCATTCTAAATACTCTGTAATGTTACCATAACCTAGCTCCCGGCGTGACATGCTAATTGGATTTTAATTAGTAGGGAATTTAGTGTTTACATCACGAGTATTTAAGAATAAAAAAATTAATATCTTTTAAAACAGTTTCTCCAAACATCATCCCATAACTTAATTAACGAAGTCTCAGCAAACACTATCTTTATTTATCTGCTTTACGTTTTACTTTTATTTCGCTTCTATTTATTTACTTGCCTAAGTTAGTTAATATAAAAACCAAAACCCCCACTATTTTATAAACCATTCACTAGTTTGAAAGCCCTCATCTGCCTCGCCTTAGTTTCAATTCAGTCGGTTTGAAGAATGACTCTAGGTCATACCTACCACTTGCTCACCCTTAGGATTAGCATTGTTAGGGAAAACTTAGGCCCCGCAATTACAAATTTAAAACACCCACTGTTGGTGCCCGGTTAGTAATCGTTAACGACACCGACCTGATCGGGCGCCATCAGGTGTGACTGTCAAACATCGTAAATAAAAGAAAATCGGCAAAAAAAAGCCAGACGTCTTTAACAAGGTTGCTCCACATAACATCGAAACAAAATTTTCAACAATGTTTTCGCCTCCATTTGCAGATACAATAGTAGTGCTCATCAGGACATTGTTAGGCAAATATCTAAGCATTAAAGCATACGGTATAACCTGAAAATATATAATAATGCACAGTTAAAAGTCAATATATACTGAGTAATTAATAGAGAAAAGATATATACATTGTATGAGAAATATGATTACTAAAAAAGGAAATGAAGGTTTGAGAAAGTCATGGAAGAAATTAGGAGGAACCGGAGAAAGCATTGAAGATTGGAATTTTATTGGGGTTTCTTGAATGGAAAATAAACAAGGTTTCGTGTTCTATTTATAACCAAAATAGTATAATTTAAAGCGGCTAACACAAAATACGATGATAAATAAACATAATGGCGGTGTTTTACATCACCGCCTTTATATGTTGGCTAAATGCCTTTTTAATCCGCCTTCAATTTTATTTTAGGCGGTGTTTTACAAAACCGCCTTTCTGTGATTCAAAAATATCTTAATCAGCGGTAATATATATACTTCATTTCACTTATTATTACAGTACCATTTTTAGATCAACAACCAAAAGATCAACAACCAAAACCCTTCGGTAACAAATCTCACAAACCAAAATTAAATCAACGAAAGCATTCATTGGAAGTTTGAATGTTACAACCATATAAACCATCTCGATTTCTACGAAACGAGCTATATAGGTTAGTTTTTTTTTTTTTGCTGTATATATAAAACTTTAAATTAATATGCATATATTGTTATTAATATTACGTTGTTATTTATATTACTATGTAATATTAATATTAGGTCACATGCCATTAGTTTGTATACTCGTTCGAGTTTAATCTATTAGAGATTAAATTCGGATAGTCCCCGTTTGGGACTGCTTTTTGAATATTTTTTCTCATTTAGGATGTGTATACGTTTTAACGGATTGACATTATAAAAAAATTCGGTGGACACTTCCTCTTACTCCTTCAAGTATGCGTTTATAGCATATTTTGGGGAGTTATGGGGAAGTGCTGCTGAAATTTTCTTATAACATCAATTCGTTAAAACATATAAATATATGAGATAAAATGTTCAAAAAGTGGGTCAGGATTGGCCACCCGTGACCAAATATCATGTTGTAGTACTCATTCATGCATGCATATAATTCATTGTTGTGATTGTACGTTATGTTAATTATTTTCAGATGGACCGTTCATGGATGTACAACTTAGGGCGTTCTACACCGCAATATGTGACAGGCGTGAAAGAATTTTTAAGATTTGCAGAATATGATCGTGTCAGCAAAGGATATGGAGATATTTTGTGTCCTTGTGCAGATTGTAGAAATTCTAAGAGATTTGTGAATATAAATACCATCGAGTCACACTTGATTAGTCGTGGGTTTGTTCAAATGTATTCTTGTAGGTTTAAACATGGTGAAATGCAAGTTGATTATAACACGTCATCATTTTCTACATTAAATGATAATAATAATGATGAAACAACCAATGATTCATGTGATAACAACAATGACAATGTTAACGATATGTTTCATGATATGGAGGCTGACGTTGATGATACTGAACGAGTTGAACTAGAATGGGTTTTTAATGAATCGGAAAAACCAATATATGATGGTTGTGCGAAGTATTCCAAACTTTTAGCTGTAATGAAATTGATGAACATAAAAGCAAACAATGGTTGAAGTGACACTAGTTTCACAAGCTTATTAATCCTTTTGCATGACATGCTTTCTGAAAATAATGAGTTACCTCGTTCCTTATACCGAGCCAAGAAATTGATGTGTCCAATGGATTAGAAGTGGAAAGAATACCCGCATGTCCAAATGATTGTATATTGTACATAAATGATTACAAAGATTTTCATGAATGTGTTGTTTGTGGTACGTCTCGGTGTAAGCGTACAAAAGAAATGGATGAGGATCTTGATGATGATGTGTCTAAAAATGGTCCACCTGCCAAATTATTATGGTATTTGCCTATCATACCAAGGCTTAAACGACTATTTTCGAATCCGAAAGAGGCTGAATTGTTGTGTTGGCATGCTGAGCTCCGTAAAATAGACGGAAAGTTAAGACATGTAGCTGATTCACCACAATGGAGAAATTTTGACAATCTTCACCCAAAATTTGCGGTGGATATGAGAAACCTACGATTTGGTCTTAGTTCCGATGGTATCAATCCATTCGGAAACATGAGCAGTAAACATAGTACTTGGCCACTTCTTCTATGCATCTACAACCTTCCACCGTGGTTATGCATGAAACGTAAATACATCATGATGGCATTATTAATTCAAGGACCAAAACAACCCGGTAACGACATTGATATTTATTTGGCTCCTTTAATCGAGGGTATGAAAACTCTTTGGGTGGAGGGCGTTCGAGTGTACGATGCATATAAGAAAGAGAGATTTCAATTGAGAGCCATGATTTATTGTACCATAAATGATTTTCTAGCATTCGGAAATTTGTCTGGATACAGTACAAAAGGAAAACTCGCGTGCCCTATTTGTGAAGATCAGACATCTGCAAGATGGATAAAAAATTGCAGAAAAACTGTTTATATGGGTCATCGAAGATTAATTCCAATGGATCACGAGTATCGTCAACAGGGGGACAAGTTTGATGGGACAATCGAGTTGGGAACAACGCGGACACGGTTTGACGGAAATGATGCATTCGCACAAGCTAAAAAGTAAGCACCATGTTTGGAAAGACAATACCGCTCGAAAAGGGATCTTGGAAAAAAATGTCCATTTTTTGGGATTTACCTTATTGGAAGGATTTAGAGGTGCGACATTGCTTGGATGTTATGCATATCTAAAAAAAAGTTTATGACAGCTTGCTTGGTTTGTTGATGAACATTCCTGGGAAATCAAAAGATGGTCATAAAGTACGCCTAGACATGGATGAAATGAATATTTGGCCCGAGCTTCATCCCAAGCTTCGTTAGCAAAACGGGCGCGAACGTACATTTCTACCACCGGCATGTTATACATTTTCGAGAGAAGAAAAAAAACAATTTTGTAATTGCTTACATGGTATCAAGGTTCCAACAAACTATTCGGCGAATGTTAAAAGGTTGGTGTCATTGAAAGACTACAAATTAAACATTATGAAGCCGCACGATTATCATATTTTAATGACGCATATTATTCCTATTGCTATCCGAGGATTGTTGCCTGTCCACATCCGACACACCATCACAAAACTTTGTTTATTCTTTAACTCGATCCACTCCAAGGTACTTAATCCGTTGGATTTACCGGGGATGCAAAGCGATATTAATCATACGCTATGTAAACTTGAAATGTATTTTCCTCCTTCATTTTTTGATATCATGGTACACTTGGTGACACATATTATAGGAGAAATTAAAGTTGCGGGGTCTGTATTCTTACGTTATATGTACCCTTTCGAGAGATATATGGGAATCTTAAAGGGGTATGTAAGGAACAAGAATAAACCAGAAGGTAGTATTATCGAAGGATATTGTGCGGAGGAGGTTTTAGGTTTTTGTAATGACTACTTGGATGATGTCAAAAAGGTTGGAATTCCAATATCTCAACACAAAGGTCGACTTCCTGGGTATGCAGCTAGCGGGATGAAACTTATCTCCCCAAGTCATGAACTTCTATGGCTTGCACATTTTGAAGTACTAAAACATATGACATGTGTAAGTCCGTTGATGTAACGTAAAAAGTCATATTTTTACGTACATATTTCCTCTCTTTTTGGACTTTATCTTGGTGAAAACATTTCAAAACACTCATTTATTACCAAAAATCACAAAGGTGGTCCATTTATGGGCGTTGCAATAAAAATCAATAAAAACGTCCAATTATCGAGCAAAACAAGCAAATAAAGCCACTCCGGTTCTTACTCATCATTACTCACCCTATGGAAACAGACCTTAATGCATATCTTATGGTTCCATAGGAAAATACAAGACCCGTGGTTCAAGAATCATGGAAAACGGGTGAAGAACGAAGAAGAATGAGTGCTTGGAACACAACCGATCGTTGTTCAAAACACGCAAAAGCTATACACCTCTAAATCAAGCGAATTCAGTGTCATTAGAAGCGTAACGGAATAACGAATCCAACGGCGTGAGAATCAAGCAAATCGGGCTCCGAACGAAGAAGATATGGGCGAAACAAGCAACGAAACAGGTGCACAGATCAAGCGGAAGGCAAAAACCAATTGGCATTTGACCCCCCCCCCCCCCCCCCCCCCCCCGGTGCCGTATATGGCACCAATTGGGCCGTATACGGACCTGAAGGGGCCAATTGCCTTCTCATTTGCGTTGATAATTGGGTACCCAATTGGCCCTTAACCCCTGTGTTTGCTACTCCAAAATTGCACTTTGAAGCTTGTTTCTTGTGCTTTGAGACTTGTACCAAGCCTTCACCTACTCCACTATAAATAGGAGGTTTCTCCTCCTCATTTGAAACATCTTATACCAACACACCATTCTTCATTCTCTCCTCTCATTTCTTTCTCTCTCTAGTTTTTTCTCTTTCTAGTTTTGTAGTTAATTAGTGTAGAGTTGTATTACCACTAAACGTTTAAGTACAAAAAGATATGGATGAATTTAACATCAACCTCGAAATAAGCACTAGCTACGCTTAAGGAGCACCTCTATATGTATATGACATGCCATATACATAATTACAAAATTCCTATCAGCCATAATAAACTTAAAATGCAACCAATATAAGACAAACGAGCAACCAATCAGTAGAACTCCACTCCTATCCATGAATAACAAAATTTCGAGGCATATTCCAAGCATCCAATAGCCGAGTTACTTGAGCAAAATTTTTGAAACGAAATGTAAGTAACTTAAGACGAATAGTAGTAACAATACCATCACGAACTTGAGCAACAGATCTTGAACCCTTATGAAAGAGCCGATTATTCCTCTCTTGCCATATAAAATACGTAGAAGCTGCAAGAATCAACCGTCCAATAATACTTATAGGTTTTCTTGAACGAGAGATAGGCTGAATTCTTTCAATTATATCATCCCACCGAGCTGAAACATCATGCAAACCCATCAATGGTTTAACCAAAGACCAGACCTGTAAAGAAAATGGACATTCAAAGAATAAATGGTCATGAGAATCCGGCTGTAAATTACACAAGGTACATCTTAGCAGGTTTAAGTTGATGGAATCACCAACATCCCATTGCTTCAATGTATCTCGAGTTTTCAATCGCTTCTTAAAAACCAACCAAAAAAAAATTTGGGTGGAATATAAAATTTGATGTTTTAGAGGAGTATAGGACCTAATTTGTGGGAAATGAAATTTATTTTGTGTACCTAATAATGTATATATACATATGTTATATTTTATAATATATTTTATTCAAAAAATTTAAAAGAATAAAAATTTTTACATCCATGGTCCTTTTTAACGAAGAGTTAAGAATCGCTAGTGTAAATGACTATTGACGTAACACGTTTTAAAAGAAATGATGATTAGTGTAATTAAATTAGTTAAAGAACCGCGAGTGAAATTTTGAGCAAACCATAAGGATGATTTATGTAATTTTCTCTATTTTAGTCTAGTTCAAAATTGTCCGGAAAATAAAAAGGCAGTTTTTATAGTGGGATGCAGGCAATCGCTCTATTGTTTTGTTTTGAGAAGCGATAGCCTCATCGTTTGTCATTTGATGCTTACAATTGAGCATATTTCAAACTCTTTAAAGTTTTAGACAGGTTTAAGTCTTTAATCATTATAGATTAATTACTAGGGCTAAGTCCCTCGAAATGCAACGAACTTTGCCCAAAAGTCTATTGTATGCGACCAACTTTCGACGAGGCATAAGAATGCAACCTACTTGAAAAAGTGGGGTTTTTGATGTAACTTGCTGATGTGGCGATGAGTTGTCAAACTCTCCGTAAGCCACGTGGCACATCCGTACGCCACGTGTCACCTTCAACGAACGACACATCAGCAAGTTACATCAAAAACCCCACTTTTTCAAGTGGGTTGCATTCTTATGCCTCGTCGAAAGTTGGTCGCATACAATAGACTTTTGGGCAAAGTTCGTTGCATTTCGAGGGACTTATCCCTAATTACTATCCAGTTTGTATCTAGTTGTGTGACTGATAGTTGAGTTGAGTTAAAACAGTCAATTGATTGTTTTGCTCATCTATATATAGCTGTCACCATCTCCGCTGCTATAGCAGCATATACCTTCTACCTCCAACCATTATAGAACAAGTAAATTGAAATTGAAAAAAAAAAAACAAGTACGTAAAAAAACTAAAGTCAGACGTAGAGATCTAAAGTGACTTTTTAAAATTTGATTAACTATTTCATCTTTATCATTAATTCCGATCATGGCAAATATAGCTCTTTAAATCGCCAAACAAAAGATACATGTGTTTAAAAGGACGCAAACAATATACGTGTTTGATAATTTTTATCAAAATGGCTTTATTTGTAAAAGTAAGTGTGACGCACTGATTTTGTAATTAGGATGCACCTTAACAATCATTAAGCAGGTGTAAAAACTGAGAGCTTTTATGAAATACGTATTGTGATCGATGTCAAGTCTCTGCGTTTTGTAGAAAAAAACAACATATCTATATAACCGAATATTTTCCGAGTTGCTCTCTTTGAAGAAAGATCGCGTCGGATCTAACAAATATGGAATTTAACATTTAAGGTCGGCAATGGAAACAACCATTTGAGAAATATTCGTGGAATACAATTGAGCTCTTAAAACGGCAAAATCGGACGGTGTGTCAAAACTGTGCACTACGTCTTAAGAGTGTGTTCTCGAGTTTAGTTTATGGTAAAATAGAAAAGAAGCGAACTGAAGTAAGTAAAATTTGTGTTCTAAAGTCTTTTTAGAAGGCGGAAAAAGAAAGGAAGACATAAGAAGACAAAAGAAGTGGAAAGAAGCTCTTAATTTAACTTTTGTCCAAATCTTTCTTTCAAATGTGGTGTGATAAGGAATGAACCATTCATTTCCTTTTTATTGCTTCCAACTTGAAAACACACTCTAACCGTACACGTGGGGATGGTATTAGTTAGAAGACATTTTCCAAGCGCACAACTTTTTTTCCATCTTTATTTGGTCAATTGGAAATTGAATATTGGGAATAAGAATGTCAGAAATACGTGATGTGATACAAGTTTAACCAATATTATTCTTATGCAATCGTGGGACTACAGCTAGTTATTTATTTTCATGGAAGCTAATCTTATTAATGGAAATTAGACTCATCTTATGGTAGGATTGATTTATATATAATTCAAGACACGCACACTACTATTATATTAATCGGAATCAACAACTTTTTAATCATCATCTATCGAGCAATCCACGAATTTGCCTTAAAATACTTTAACATCAATTAGTAATTATTGACTTTGACGATTCTATTTCGTGTTCGCAACTTAATTAATGTTAGCCACTTTTTAAAAGTGAATGACGCATGGTATTGTCAATTGTGTATCTTTTCTTAAGCAATATTCCATAACCATGGCAGTTTTCTACTTGCTAATTTAGCTTATCCTACCTTTGCTTTGTTGTTTAAATTATACTGTATAAGGGTGTCGTTGTACATTGCACTAGTAACCACTAACCGATTAATATGATATGTTAGGGATCGATCGACATACAAATTGTTATAAATTGCCCCACTAAACAAGGGAACTGAAAGAGACATCAGTCACTAGTGAGACACCTCCGTGAATAGTGTCACAATGACTCGAATATATCACGGAGTACTTCCTTTGAATAATCATAGTATTAGATGGTTCTAGATTATATAGTATAATACACAACTAAACTAAACGTTCAATCTAGAGAATCGTGTAACTTTACGATCAGTTAACACAATAAAACGTAAGACGTTGTACGAACTTGGGAACAGATGAAATAAAGCGGGCAGTTCTGGATGCAAAACGTTTGGTTGAAGATACTGCCTCTGTGCAAATGGTATTGTCCTCTTACATATATTTTACAATTTAAGATAGGACAAGTAAATTTCGGTGTTGCACTCAAATTTATGGCTAGTTCGCCTACAAATTTTAGAATTAAGTTAGTGGGAGTAATAATCGAAAATATATAGATTTGATTGTTTAATGATTTGGATGAGGTTCAGAGGAGAAGGTACTATTTGAGGAGAAGGAGGAGAAGAATTTTCAAAGTTTCATTTTTACCTCATTCACCTTTTTAATATTGTACACTACTCTCTCCTACTTTCTTCCTCCCCACCCTTCCCTTCACCACCCACCACTAGCTGCTGCCATTAGCTGCCGCCACCCGCCGCCGTCGCTGACCGTCGCCGTCGGCCGCCGGAATTATTATTATTTTTTTTAGAATTTTTTTTTTATTTTTTTTTTTAAAATTTAAATTATTTTTTTTTCATAATTTTTTTCCAATTTTTTTTCCACATTATCACTTTGTACTACATTTTATTAGAATTATACTGTATTTTATTATTTTTATTGCATTTTGTATATATATGTTTAGTAGATATTGTTCGTTTTTTACTGCATTTTTGTATTCTACACATTATTATTTTGATATTTTTACTGTATTTTATTTGTACATCTCGATCTAATATATATTGTTTGTTTTCTACTGCATTTTAAGTTATACATAATATATTTTGTACTGCATTTTGTTAAAATTACACTGCATTTTATTATTATTACTGTATTTTGCATATATTTCATATATTACATATTGTTTATTTTTTACTGCATTTTATATTATACATATGATCCATTTTTACTGCATTTTGTATGAAAGTATAATACGTACTGCTGTTTTTTCTGCATTTAGCATATGTTTATTTAGTACACATTGTTCGTTTTTTACTGCATTTTATATTATACATAATCTATTTGTACTGCATTTTGTTATTTTTACTGCATTTTGTTATCTTTATTGCATTTTGTGTTATACATAATCTATTATTACTCCATTTTGTTATGTGTACTGCATTTTGTTATTTTTACTGCATTTTCATATATTTCGTTTATTATATATTGTTTGTTAATCACTGCATTTTGTATTATACATATTATCTATTTGTACTGCATTTGGTATTATACATATTATCTATTTGAACTGCATTTTGTATTAATGTATACTGCATATTGTTGTTTTTACTGCATTTGGCATATATTTTATTTAGGTTATATTGTTATCTTTTTACTGCATTTTATATTATATATATTATTCATTTGTACGGTATTTTGTTGATGTCGGGTATAAAATATGCGGTAAAATATTGTAACACCCGGTCAAAAAGTCAAATTTCGCGCCGATTTTAAACTTTGAATAATGACATTTTATAGTTCAAGTGAAATATTTTATTAAAAATATTTACAAAATGATATAAACAAAATTATGGATTTAAATAATAAATCTACATTTTAAACGGGTACGAAATCACGGACATTTTGTACTGTGGTTGGAGACCACAGTACACGAGTTAGGGATCTGAGTTTTAACAAAAACCCAAACTCCCACCTCATTTCTTCATTTTCTTCTTCTTTTTCACCTACCTTTTCTCTCATCTCTCTCTCTACAACCTACCACCACCACCACCATAATCCGCCAAAAACCACCGTCAAACGACCTCCAATCTCAAAGCTCCTTTAGGGAAAAACGATCACCACGCAACGATCTACAATCCTATCTTTTCGGATTCTCCTCGCGCTGATTTGTAAGTTTCCGACAATTCTCGAAATCTCTGAAAACCTTGTTATTTTGCTTGTTTGCGGTTTAGATAAGCTTAAAATACTTAGTTACGGGTTGGGTAAAAGAATCAGACTCAACGGAGGCCGGAAAACTCGTTTTCGGCTCAAACTCCGGCGATCAGATCGCTACGTCGCAGAGACCAAAAACAGTGCTGCGACGTCGCAGCCGACGTCGCAGCCAACGTCGCAAAAACATCTCAACGTCGCATGATGCGACGTAACACCCTACGTCGCAGTAAATCTTAAACGTCGCACATTGCGACGTAACGCACAACGTCGCATTAAATTGCGACGTCGCACATAGCGACGCACGACCCTACGTCGCAGCTGACGTCGCATCTGACGTCGCAGAACCTTAAAAACCTATGTTTTTCACTAAGTATTGACAACCAAATTTTACCACTCGATTTTACCCGAATTTGGATTCCGAACACGTTTTCTTTAAAGTAAAGTAGTAGAAATAAAAATTTTCCAAGCTGACCTGGCAGCTCGACCCCAGCCAGGGGCTCTGCCCCTTGGACCCCGCCAGGGGCTGCCGCCCCTTGGACCCCGCTACCAGGGGCGCTGCCCCCGGACCCCCGTACACCATTCCCAGACTTCAGCAACAAATGCACACATGAACAACTCGCTTAGACAAACTGATTTGTCTCATACTTATATAACCTCACGTGTTTAGGACACTAGAAGGTTACCATTTGGACGACGCGCGTATCATCGTATCGCTAACAATTCACAGGTGAGTTTCATAGCCCCACTCTTTCAACTGTTTTACTGTTTTTGGGGTGAAACACATGCACAACAACTGTTTTCGAATTATATTAATAATCTTTTATAATTCACAATCAATCTTATTACTGTATGTAATACAAATGTGTAATACTTAGGAATTACACCCAACACATTGTTTTGGAACAATATCAAGACCTAACCTAGATAGGTCACAATCGTACACTATCAGATTGTTGGAAAACAATTACTTAGGTATAACTGGATATAGTTATTACTATTCATTGGTCATATTGTCGCGGGACAATATTATCAAATACATTAGAACTGGTTAGTTCTACCTACACTAGACGACATACATACATTTACAGGATCAGTTTCTCTTTTAGGAACTAATATTGCCAATACAATTCAGAACCCAAATACACTTACTAGGCTTTAGGCTAGGAGTATACGATAGCATCATATGTTAGTATAGATCCTTTATACTAATACAATTCAACTAGGTAATGAGTATTCATACCTAGGACCAACGTATTACTTAATATCTAAATATTTGCTTATACGTATTTAGATACAATCAATTATTTTCATGCGTGTCACGATTGTTACTTACGTTTGCTCATTTGACAAATATATGTATCTATATATATATATATATATATATATATATATATATATATATATATATATATCTACATGTTTATATATTATCATGAGCACTTGGTGCTAACTTCAATAATATTTATGTATATTAGTATACATACAATCATACAAACACAATCATTCAAGTCGGACGCGTCGTTGTACGGTCGACACTTATTTGCAATAGCTAGTATGTCGTAGTACTACTAGCTCTACATTTCAACTATGCTCTCGAGCACTTCAGAAACGATGCCGCGGTATTGCAGCGGACACAAAACGATACCACGGTAAAGTGGGTACAAAACGATGCCACGGTATTGCAGTGGGCACAACTTCAATCAGACAAGTCGTTGTACTTGTATCATTTTCAAGCAGACAAGTCGTTGTACTTGTATCATTTTCAAGCAGACAAGTCGTTGTACTTGTATCATTTTCAATCAGACAAGTCGTTGTACTTGTAGCATTTTCAAACAAACAAGTCGTTGTACTTGTATCATTTTCAAGCAGACAAGTCGTTGTACTTGTATCATTTTCAATCAGACAAGTCGTTGTACTTGTAGCATTTTCAAACAAACAAGTCGTTGTAACTTGTATCAATTTAAGACAAACAAGTCTAAGTAACTTGTAACAATGCAACCAACCATATCGGGGTAATTGAACATTAAGTTAGACAAACAATTTCAATGGTAGACTTACAATTCAAACTAGTTAGGTATGAAATACCTAGATTAGACCTTTACACATTGGCGTTACAAAATTCAACGTATTACATATCAAAAATCACTGATTTTGGAAACAACTTTACAAAACATAAATTGTTTTATTACTTTATGTTTTCAACTAACCATCCTATGAACTCACCAGCTTTATAGCTGACCTGTTTTAGCATGTGTTCTCAGGTTGCCCAGCAGGATTAGGATCGCTACAAGATCTTATTAGTTCGAGTCGCATATTTTCAACAATTGGGACAACTCTGCATCTACTTTAGTATTTTCAAATTATGTATTTGGAAATTATTATTAAACTCATAACGTTGTAAACGTTCTATTTTGGGAAATGTATAATTATTTTCAAACGTCTCATTTAGAGTCGTTCATTATGTATCTTATGCGGTGATATTTGATTTAGTGACACCCGACCCGACAGCTTCCGCAAACCGAAATTTGAGGGTGTCACAGATTGGTATCAGAGCCTAAGGTTATAGTGAACTAGGTTGCATTTAGAGGGCCTAGACTATGACCGTTAGGCAGTATTCCTCGTTAGGTATGACTGGTTCAGGGATTACATCATACGAGTTTAATTTAACATAGCGTAGCTAACTATGTACAATTAAATAAAGATGATGTAAGATTTGAAAGGGGTTATACTGAAACAGGAATGCGTAGTTGACTCTGATTGTTATGTGCTAGACATTTTAGGCTATTATATGTACTGTAGGTATATATTAATAGGCCTTACACGTGTACTACTATTACATACCTATATATATAATAAGTATGTATATACAACAAAATTCCGCTGTACTATTATTTACCCGTGAAGAGGCACATCGCCGTCTTCTTGACTATCACGACTCGACATTTTTCTCCTTATGTACGCATAGGAGGATATCACCTATATCACTGAACCTCGGGAAGGAGGTACAAACGTCATCAATGGGAATGGAAACCCTCACATGCTAAACCTTCACGAAACTTAAAACAAACTGACAACTTTTCAACTTTGACCATATGGATCACAATCGGATTAGTGTTGACTAAGTCCACAACAAAAAAAAATTTTCGAATCACAATTTGATCATGTAGATCAATCAATTCAATACTTTAGTGCCTTGGCACTCACACTTTAGCTTCTGTGTTACAACTGAGAAATTCGAACTTCAAACACATTTTGGCTTTGGGGCTACAAATCAAACAATACATGGCACGTAGTGCTACGATTTCAAGGTATGTTAATACCACAACTTGAGCACGTTAGTGCAACCTTCACAATAGGTCAACACTACAAATTATAGCATGTTGATGCCACACTCATAGTACACGGGTACTACAATTTCAATGCCGCGGGCACTTCATTACAGCACGTAGTGCTGCGTTTCATGGTACTTTGGTACTACAATTACAAAATATTAGTATTTCAATTACTGTGCTGATAGCACTGCATTATAGCACTTGGTGCTACTTCAATTATGCATGTAGACTTGTTATAGTTGCATGTACGACTGACACATATACCTATACACTTACTTCACTGGGCACGAGGTGCCACACCTGACTCTTATTATGTACGTATGCTTGCATAGTTACGTGTACACCATATATGTATATACTACCAATTTAGCATGTAATGCTTTAATCAATAAATACACAATGATGTCACCACACACATGGGTTGTGTTGGTGGACCCTGCTTCAACACCACCGAGAACACGGTAGTTGTCACATACACAGGTATGAATGGCCGTACGATATTCTAGTACTACGATATAGTCCATTGGACTACCCACAACAACATAGTCTTGGATTGACTACATAGAAAACGCAACTCGGTCATGGTACGACCGCACCTAGAAACTACAACTCAACTGGTCACAACACTCGGAAAACATGAGATTCATGATAACTTAACTAAAGAAAACTAGACAACGGTTACTTAAACTGTTGTATCAACAATACAAAAGGGCAGTGATGCGCCTGCCACCTACAATATCAAAAACTTCAACGTCAAGGATCGTAGGATCCCGTGTATCATAAATTCCAACTCAAGTTAGCTACTTATGTCATTGTAATAATCATCATCTTTGATTAAAGATCTCACACTTTGTCATTTCATTCTTGTTCAAGAATCATGCCACCTAAACGACCAACTTTCACTAGAGCTGAGCAAGATCAAATCATTAATCAAGCAGTGACTGCGACTCTAGCTACTCATAGCCAAGTAAAGCCTTGCACTTTTAGGGATTTCCTGAGGTGCGAGCCACCAAACTTCGTCGGAACTGAAGGAGCTGTCGGATTAATTCGATGGTTAGAGAGAATTGAGTCTATTTTCCACATGTGCAACTGCCCCGACGACTGCAAAGTCTTGTACGCCACGTACACCCTCCAGGATGATGCCTCTACCTGGTGGAATTTTCACGCCCGAACTGTAGGAAACGACACTGCTCACGAACTTCCGTGGGAAGACCTGAAACAACTCATGAAGGACAAGTATTGTCCCATCGAAGTACTTCACAAACTTGAGGACGAACTTTGGTATCTCACCGTAAAGGACAACGACATTGAAACATATACTAATCGCTTCCAACAACTAGCATCCCTTTGTCCAAACATAGTAAACCCTGAAAACAAACGAATCGGGAGGTACATTGGTGGACTCCCGTTGCTAATTGAGGGAATGGTCACCGCCTCTAAACCCACTACTATTGAAGAGGCTATTCGCATGGCCCACAGACTCATGGCACAGGTGGTTCGACGTGGGCCACCTGCAACAGAAAACAATCAACAAAAAGGAAATGGAAGTTCCAGCTCTAGCCAAAACCCAACGAATCAACCTGAACCCTTGAGGTCCTACGCTGCTGAACCCAACGACAGACAAGGCTATGCGGGTAACAAACCATTTTGTCACGGCTGCAAACGTCATCATGACGGATTTTGCGGATTACCCTGCGAAAGATGCCAACGATATGGTCACGTAATCCGGGACTGCAGAGTTCCCGCCAATCCCGACTCTCGAAGGATATGCTTCAAATGCAAGGAACCTGGTCATTACAAGAAGGACTGCCCAAAAAGACGCAAAATTCACCTAATCGACTCCGAGTAAATCAAATAAATCTCCAACAATAATGTAAGTACAACCTCTCCTCGAAAACATAACTCTTCAATTTTAGATTCGCTAAACGTGTACTTATTGTCCCCACCATCATTTTAACGACTTAATGTCGATCACATCTTAGGGCTAGTTGACCTAGGCCCACATAAAACCCAAAGTTTGCTTTCAGCAGACCAATCGATAGAACACTCACCAACCAAACTCAATGTTTACTTTCAGTAGACTAATCGACTCAACGATAAATCGCTCAGCCCTGATATAACCAATTACAAAACAGTCAGAATGTGACCACAACGATTAAACATGATGCGGTCATGGAGTGACTGCTATTCAACCTCGTTATAGACATCATGTGTCTGCAATCTATTCGACAAATACCTTGTACGTGCATTGCTCCCCAGACCAGGCGCAACCCTGACATCACTTTAAATTTCGGGACGAAATTTTCTTAACAGGGGGAGAATGTAACACCCGGTCAAAAAGTCAAATTTCGCGCCGATTTTAAACTTTGAATAATGACATTTTATAGTTCAAGTGAAATATTTTATTAAAAATATTTACAAAATGATATAAACAAAATTATGGATTTAAATAATAAATCTACATTTTAAACGGGTACGAAATCACGGACATTTTGTACTGTGGTTGGAGACCACAGTACACGAGTTAGGGATCTGAGTTTTAACAAAAACCCAAACTCCCACCTCATTTCTTCATTTTCTTCTTCTTTTTCACCTACCTTTTCTCTCATCTCTCTCTCTACAACCTACCACCACCACCACCATAATCCGCCAAAAACCACCGTCAAACGACCTCCAATCTCAAAGCTCCTTTAGAGAAAAACGATCACCACGCAACGATCTACAATCCTATCTTTTCGGATTCTCCTCGCGCGGATTTGTAAGTTTCCGACAATTCTCGAAATCTCTGAAAACCTTGTTATTTTGCTTGTTTGCGGTTTAGATAAGCTTAAAATACTTAGTTACGGGTTGGGTAAAAGAATCAGACTCAACGGAGGCCGGAAAACTCGTTTTCGGCTCAAACTCCGGCGATCAGATCGCTACGTCGCAGAGACCAAAAACAGTGCTGCGACGTCGCAGCCGACGTCGCAGCCAACGTCGCAAAAACATCTCAACGTCGCATGATGCGACGTAACACCCTACGTCGCAGTAAATCTTAAACGTCGCACATTGCGACGTAACGCACAACGTCGCATTAAATTGCGACGTCGCACATAGCGACGCACGACCCTACGTCGCAGCTGACGTCGCATCTGACGTCGCAGAACCTTAAAAACCTATGTTTTTCACTAAGTATTGACAACCAAATTTTACCACTCGATTTTACCCGAATTTGGATTCCGAACACGTTTTCTTTAAAGTAAAGTAGTAGAAATAAAAATTTTCCAAGCTGACCTGGCAGCTCGACCCCAGCCAGGGGCTCTGCCCCTTGGACCCCGCCAGGGGCTGCCGCCCCTTGGACCCCGCTACCAGGGGCGCTGCCCCCGGACCCCCGTACACCATTCCCAGACTTCAGCAACAAATGCACACATGAACAACTCGCTTAGACAAACTGATTTGTCTCATACTTATATAACCTCACGTGTTTAGGACACTAGAAGGTTACCATTTGGACGACGCGCGTATCATCGTATCGCTAACAATTCACAGGTGAGTTTCATAGCCCCACTCTTTCAACTGTTTTACTGTTTTTGGGGTGAAACACATGCACAACAACTGTTTTCGAATTATATTAATAATCTTTTATAATTCACAATCAATCTTATTACTGTATGTAATACAAATGTGTAATACTTAGGAATTACACCCAACACATTGTTTTGGAACAATATCAAGACCTAACCTAGATAGGTCACAATCGTACACTATCAGATTGTTGGAAAACAATTACTTAGGTATAACTGGATATAGTTATTACTATTCATTGGCCATATTGTCGCGGGACAATATTATCAAATACATTAGAACTGGTTAGTTCTACCTACACTAGACGACATACATACATTTACAGGATCAGTTTCTCTTTTAGGAACTAATATTGCCAATACAATTCAGAACCCAAATACACTTGCTAGGCTTTAGGCTAGGAGTATACGATAGCATCATATGTTAGTATAGATCCTTTATACTAATACAATTCAACTAGGTAATGAGTATTCATACCTAGGACCAACGTATTACTTAATATCTAAATATTTGCTTATACGTATTTAGATACAATCAATTATTTTCATGCGTGTCACGATTGTTACTTACGTTTGCTCATTTGACAAATATATGTATCTATATATATATATATATATATATATATATATATATATATATATATATATCTACATGTTTATATATTATCATGAGCACTTGGTGCTAACTTCAATAATATTTATGTATATTAGTATACATACAATCATACAAACACAATCATTCAAGTCGGACGCGTCGTTGTACGGTCGACACTTATTTGCAATAGCTAGTATGTCGTAGTACTACTAGCTCTACATTTCAACTATGCTCTCGAGCACTTCAGAAACGATGCCGCGGTATTGCAGCGGGCACAAAACGATACCACGGTAAAGTGGGTACAAAACGATGCCACGGTATTGCAGTGGGCACAACTTCAATCAGACAAGTCGTTGTACTTGTATCATTTTCAAGCAGACAAGTCGTTGTACTTGTATCATTTTCAAGCAGACAAGTCGTTGTACTTGTATCATTTTCAATCAGACAAGTCGTTGTACTTGTAGCATTTTCAAACAAACAAGTCGTTGTACTTGTATCATTTTCAATCAGACAAGTCGTTGTACTTGTATCATTTTCAAGCAGACAAGTCGTTGTACTTGTATCATTTTCAATCAGACAAGTCGTTGTACTTGTAGCATTTTCAAACAAACAAGTCGTTGTAACTTGTATCAATTTAAGACAAACAAGTCTAAGTAACTTGTAACAATGCAACCAACCATATCGGGGTAATTGAACATTAAGTTAGACAAACAATTTCAATGGTAGACTTACAATTCAAACTAGTTAGGTATGAAATACCTAGATTAGACCTTTACACATTGGCGTTACAAAATTCAACGTATTACATATCAAAAATCACTGATTTTGGAAACAACTTTACAAAACATAAATTGTTTTATTACTTTATGTTTTCAACTAACCATCCTATGAACTCACCAGCTTTATAGCTGACCTGTTTTAGCATGTGTTCTCAGGTTGCCCAGCAGGATTAGGATCGCTACAAGATCTTATTAGTTCGAGTCGCATATTTTCAACAATTGGGACAACTCTGCATCTACTTTAGTATTTTCAAATTATGTATTTGGAAATTATTATTAAACTCATAACGTTGTAAACGTTCTATTTTGGGAAATGTATAATTATTTTCAAACGTCTCATTTAGAGTCGTTCATTATGTATCTTATGCGGTGATATTTGATTTAGTGACACCCGACCCGACAGCTTCCGCAAACCGAAATTTGAGGGTGTCACAAATATATAAAAGTATTAGTTAATTAACAATAAGATACAAAATGCAGTGAAAAAAACCTATACTTTTATTCAAAATGCAGTAGGAAAAGGAATACTATATATAATGAAAAATTTATGAAAAAAAAATTAGAACAAAAAACGAAAACAAAAATTTTCGGCGACCGGCGGCGGTGAGTGGCGGCGGCCGACGGTGGCTGGCGGTGGCTGGCAGCAGCCAGATGGTGGCAGCAGGTGGTGGGGGTGGTGGGGTGGTGGTAGGTGGGGTTGGGGGAAGAAGAAGGTAGGAGGGGAAGAAAATAAAGTGGAGGGATTAAAATGTAAAAATCTAAATAGTGAAAGGGGTGTGAGGTGAAATTAATGTTATGTTTTTTTTTCGTTAACTAATACCCTTATTTTTGAAAGTAATTACAAAATTACCATCCCTTATAACCATTGATTCAACCCAAAAGATCATCCAATGATCACAAATAAATCTTCTCCTCCTTCTCCTCAAATAACCCCTTCCCTATGATCCCAAATCTAATGATTTTTTGCAATTACTTTTTGATATTCAATAATTTTTTGGCACAAACTAAAAATAATATTACTATTATACAATAAAAAGAAGACGAAATAGTATATAACAACACAAAATGGTATACATATTTTAGCATGTTATGTATATATGAGCAGGCCTGTAAACGAACCAAATGAATACGAACGAATCATGTTGGTGTTCATTCATTAAGGTTTTATCGAACAAATGAACGAACACGAACGGATAAGCGAACGATTTTGTTGTTCATGTTCATTCACTAAGAAAAATTATTTGTTCACGAACATAAACGAACGTTCACGAACGAATATATAATATAATGTATTTGTTTGTTAATACCTAAACAAACCCCAACGAATATAAACAATATATTTATACACACAAAAAATATTATGTATATAGACACACACACATCTAAGTGGAGGTGAATGTGTGAGAGTGGATGGAAAATGTGAGAGGGAAATGTGGGGTACAAATGTGAAAGGTAAAAATATCTAAATGTTTGATACTATTATATTTAGAATTTAGATTTAGATTTGATTAAAATAAGATATACAAATATGTATCACTTTAATTAAACTATTAGTTAGCAAACGAACATATTATCAAACGTTCACGAACCTGTTATCGAGCGTTCATTGTGACACCCGGCACGTTAGGTTAATCGTTAAACCTAACTGAAACCCTAATTATGTGTATTTAGACATTATTTAGGCTAAATACTTGTAATTGCTTATAACTATTTGTATATTTATGTGAATATACACTTTCTTAATTGTTTAAATTATGCTTATGTGATTTGTTGAAATTGCCCGAAACAACCGGACGGAGTCCGACATTATATACGACGTTGGTGAAAATATTTCTATAAATAACTTGAATCTAATTTTAGAAGTTATTTATCACGTATTATTATTTTGTTGAAATAATACACGAAAAACCTAGACGTTTCGATAAAAACGTCTTTAACGCAACGAAAACGTGCGAATTTAATTCGGCAACCAAACGAAAGTCAATAATTAATTTGATAACTTAAAACAAAGTATTTTAATAATACTTCAATGAAAAATAATCCCAAACATTTTTCTAATTTAAACGACTCAAAATAAATCTACGTGATTTAACGTTTTAACGCGAATAACGGGTAAACGACCAAAATACGTAACATAGTCTGAAAACAAGAATTAAATAACAAAAACTCCGATGGGACTCATGGAGAATCCAGCCCCATCCACCTCCTCTCTTGCCCACTAGAAATCCATGCAAAAAGCAATCATTTTTATTCTATCTTACTTCCACTCATATTCCATGCAAGAGATCATTTTTCAAGAATTCATTTCATTCTCTTACTCAATTCTCTCTACAATATTTTCTCTCTCAAAAATTGTTGCACACTTGCTCCCTCATCTACAAAAATTGCTTATTCGATTAAATTTATCCATTTACAGAAACAATCATTTACTTTCTCTATTTTCCATATTACAGTCCCTCAACAAGTTAATTACATTCTTTCTTGACATAATTAACAATCAGTATTTTCTTTCGTATGATTAATAATAATAGTTACTCAAATAAGAATATAACAATCCTAACTTAAAATCTTTGTTAGTATACATTTGTAGATTTCGAGATGTTACATCATACCAATACTTTGCAGGGGATCATCACGGTATTGATCATGGTGGTGATTCCTACAACGTCCAGCAAAAGGATTGACCGCTTCAGATCTGTCGTCCCAGACGCTCCCATCTCATTCAGTCTCTTCTTCGGGCGAACACTGTTAGAGTTCAAGTTCTTGCACCTGATGTTACAAGCGTTCAATCTCAATATCACGTGGATCACGAGCATCAGCTAAAACAAGAGGTGGTTGTCCACCACCTCTACGATTACCGGTACCACGAGGTTTACCGCGACCACGAGGAGTCATCTGGTCAGCTATTAGTAACTTAGAATCCGATACCAAATAATGCCCATGATATATGATTGAACTCTCTTGCAGATCAAACAAGAATTAAGAACTACGAAAATTCGGTAATCCCAATTGGTATTCATGAATGCTGTTTTATTCAATAATCAAAACTGCTCAAACCCTAACCCAAAAAGTGTTTAAATACTTAGGGAATGAAGCTAAACAAAGCCCATCCAAAAAGAATTAAGGCAACAAAGTCCAAAACGAAATTCGTAAATATCTAAGATAGCGTTTTCGAGCCCTAAACGATCCTAAAATGCCAAAAACTGACAGGGCTCATGGCAAAGCGATGAGTCATGATCGCTGGGCCATTTTTTAGTGACCATAGGAATTTCGGCCCAATCCTACAACGAAATCAAAATCGTCAAATTTGAGGAGGAATGAATTGTTGATAACGTCACGACTAGTATGAATGAAATCTTGATGACATAAGCGTGACAATGGTTCGTGTACATCAATCATACATGTACGTTGCGACTTCTTTCGATTAAATGTACTCGTTGCTTGATGCTAGTACACTATATGTTTTTGCATGACACTTAGGTTTCACGACACCATTAGAGGCCTTATATATGCGAACTTAAAGATTTAACGAACAATAAAGAAACTTGAACATAACAAATATGATACGATTAGAGATATCTCGGTGATTTCTGAAAGGGTTTCATGATGTTTACCCATGAGGGGGCATTACTTCGTGATCATAGCGCAGGATATCTCGACTCTATATTGTAGCACCACTAGATTTGAGCAGAATGTGATTTTCCACACACTAGTAGTACTTGCTCGGGAATGAATGAATCGGTAGTGACGTGCCATTGCCTAATAACATGGTGAACCGCATTAATTTGCTTCTTCACCAAGTCGGTTGTAGTAGGACTTCCCCCATATGATCTTCCGGGGCATCTATGCCAGATTATATATAGTAATCGGTTGACTAGTGGACTACCTCCTACGTGGTTTACGATTACGATAAGGATAATGATAATAATAACGAATACGAATAAGATTACGAATACGATTACGACAGGCACGGCTTTAGAATATTATTATTAGATGATATCTAGCCTTGTTCATACCTGATTATATTGCCACTATTATATGTTTGTTGATTACCCAATTCATATTGTCATGGATTTTGATAATTGTTACTAAGGATATACGATTGTTTTAATTGGAATTGTTTTCTAACAAACCCGTTATACTCACATAGCTTTTTGATCTAACATGTGACACCCGACAAATTAAGACTTTAATTAGTGCTTAAACTACTTGTAATTACGTGTATTTAGTTATGTAATATTCTAAATATATGTGACATTTTGGTGTAATTACATACACGCGTACGCGATTTGTTGAAATCGTACACTTATGAACCGGACGAAGTCCGATATTATTTAATATGGACGTAGGTGACAAAATTTATAGATAATGAGGAATTATCCAAAGAAACATTGTCTACTATAATATATTAAGATAATATATTACACGAAATTCGTATTGTTTAAAACATGTCCTACGCGACGAAACCGCACGAAACGCACCTCAACGAGCGAATAATAACCAAATTAAATTTCTATGACTTTATAACTTGAAATAAAGTATTTTGATAAAATACTTCGGGTTAAATATTTCGGATATACTTTAACATATTTTTGGGCAAACGACTACGGGAATTAACCGGATACGGATCGTGACACCAAATAGGGAGACAATAATACGCAAGCCCGAGCCTCAAGTGGGTCGGCTCAGATCCGCGGACCCAGCCCCAAGCGATCCGCGACCCATCTCTTTTTCCCCCTTTTTATTCTTTCTTTCTTCTCCATTTCACCTCACTTCTTTCACCCACATTTTCTCTCAAAATTTCGGACCAAACACAGCCCCAAATCACCATAAAAACACACCATTTCACGGAGTGGATTCAAGGGAAAATGACCACCGCATCAAGATCTTCATCTTCATCTTCTTCGTTTTCATTTTCGTTGTATGAGACTTCTTAACACTTTTAAATTACTTGTAAAGCTTTTATTTACATGCTAGAACATTTACTCAACGAAGTTTTGCACAAAAATCGACATAAAAATGCGTTTTTAAAACTTGAGATACGAGCAGTTCGTCCTGCGAACTGAGATCCCAGTTCGCAGTTCGTCCTGCGAAGTGAACCGAAACCGCAAATCGAACCAACTTGCGAGTTGACCTGCGAACTGTAACACCCCCAAATTCGTTGACCGGAAGCATTTTGTTAAAGTACTGGGGTGTCACAAAATAAAGCATGCATACGTATCAGAGCTTATGATTACAACAGAACATAATATATTAAGATGCCAAAAGTGTTAATTACAAATTTTACGATTCATCGAATCGTATAAGTTAAAAGTAATAAGTTTACAAAAGTAGATTTCTGAAATATGACCAAAAATTTCAGTTATACTAAAGAAATCCATGTATTTCCAAAAAGTTGGCATCCTAAAGCTTCACGGGTCGCCTAATTCTCCATGTGTGTTGGCGATTCTTACATGCGCAGCTAATTCCCTGAAAAACATAGTAAAAGTCAACAACGAGGTTGAGTGAATCCACAGGTTTTATGTTGTATATTGTTGTTTCAAGTTTTGTAGTCACATTTGTTGGACCAAATACGTTCATAAATAGTAATTGCCATAATAGTCGAGTAATGTTTAGTGGAACGTCATCCAAAGTATAAGTTTAGTGGGTTATTCGCCCAAAAGTTCGGTTTATGTGGGATGTTGCCCAAAAATAGTTGTGTTGGGACGTTACCCAAATCATATGTTTGAAAACGTGTTGCTGGTCGTTCTCCAGTAGTTTTAAAGTTTGAGTCGGTCGTTCTCCGACTAGTTACCAAATGTACCGGTCGTTCTCCGGTAAGATACCAAGTTAGCACCGGTCGTTCTCCGGCGAGATACAATGTTAGTACCGGTCGTTCTCCGGTAAGATACCAAGTTAGTGTCGGTCGTTCTCCGACAAGTTACCAATATGTACCGGTCGTTCTCCGGTAAGATACCAAATGTGTTTCACATAGTGATAATAGTTTTGTATGGAAAGTCATTTCGTACGGACAGTTGTAGTAGTTGGCCGCAGTTATAAGCAGTTGGTATAAGTGTACCAAAAACAGTTTTGTGATAGTTTGTATAACAGTTTAACAGTTCAAGTACTCTAATTGTTCGAGTAAACAGTATGATAAATAATCACATAGTAAAAGCAGTTATGGCAATCAGTAAATCAGTAAAGCAGTTGACTATGTTTTCCACCCCAAAAGTAGTTAAAAACAGTAGAAGTAGGGGCTGTGAACTCACCTGTTGAGTTAAGTAGTTGTGCGAGTGCTAGCAAACCTAAGCCCAAGTACAGTCCAGAATCTTCTAACGTCCTAAACGTACGAGATTTAATAAGTATGTGGATGTCTAAGTTAATCATCCATGCTAGTGTTTGTACAACCAAGATATATTCAAAGTGTTTGTTAAACGTTTACGTTTGCATTTCGTTGTTTGTGAAAATGTATACGACTCGTTGGTGATAGTTTGAAATCATAATTTCAATAAAATAGCGTGTTTGTACTGTTTGTAAAGTTCACATATAGTATCGTATGTAAGTATTCGTTATCGGTTAAGTTCGACACTTGGTGTAAAAAGAGTTTGCAAAATTTCTGTTTTCTGCGACACAGTATGCGACACTAATGTGGTTATGCGACACAATGGTTGTGTCGCATAAGGGTGCGACACAAGGGCTATGCGACACAAGGGTTGTGTCGCATAGGCGATCGATGCTAATTCAATAGCGACACTAGGGTTGTGTCGCAGAGATTCTACGACACAATGGTACGACACAACATGCGACACAATGGTTGTGTCGCATGGATGGTTTATGCGACACTATATGCGACACAGTCGTTGTGTCGCAAAGATGAACACCCAGGCAGTAGCAGCGACTGCCGTGATTTTTCCGGCCAAAACCCGATTTTAACATGTTTTCCGGTCATAAAACCTTGATTTCTTCCATTATATAGTTAAAACAAAGTTGTATGTTCAATATTACACCCATATAACACACAAAAACGAGTAAATCTAAGTTTTTAGAAATTTCTTACAATTGCGAATCGGGACCAAATGAGGAAGGAGATGGTGATACGGCCTTTGTTAATGTTGTTCCTTGCGAAATGGTGATTCCGAAAATGTAGATTTCGTGGGTTGATTTGTGAATCCGAATTTTTGGTGTGGATTTGGTTGAGAGAAAGTGTGTGTGTTTTTGGTGAGAATGAAATGAAAATGAAAGGAAAGGATGGAGATGGAAGGTGGTTTTGTTCCACTTTTCATCTCCTGTGTTTTCGTCCCGTGTTTGTTTACCCGATCGTTAAATGTTACATTATTTTAACTAGTATATTTTTAAATTACATATTTCATTATATTTTTAATTAGGATCTTTTTATGAAATTTAAATAAATTAATTTATACGATTTTTAATCTTTGTTTTATTTTAATTATACGAGTTGACGTTTTGAGATATAAAATGATATGTAAACTTTCAACATAATATTTAATTGTAAATGACGTTATTTAATAACTTTGTTTTATTAAATAAATTCGTTCACCAACAGTCGTATATTTTTGTTGTGTTTGTTACAAATTGTTTAGTACGTAATTACGACTAATTACGAATACGTAATACTACGCGTATTATCTAGTTGGGCTATGCTAGACTTACCTCTAAAATGTGTTGTGAATTCACTCAAGTAGGGAATTAGCCTAATAATGCAAGTGATTAATATTAATAATCGTGTTCAAATTTGCGGAGTGTTACATTCTCCCCTCGTTAGAGAAATCTCGTCCCGAGATTTAAATCAAGTCGGATTGCCCGTGGCGTATGTTCTCCGATAAGTCATGTTGTTAACAATAGTAATAGTTTGCATAGCGTTACATTGTTGCCAGAAAAGTTTTAACGATTTAGTATACTCGCGGTATAGTTTAGTATGTTTCGGCAGTAGTAGTAGTTTAAGTGGCGTTCCAAGTTGCCATGACAGTTCAAATAGTTTAAGTATGCTCGTGGCATAGTTTAATAAGTTGTGTGTTTCGTTATGTGGTCAAAAGTTTACCAAGTGTTGTGTTCGAATCGACATTCGAGTAAAACGTATGTTAAATCGTAGCAATAGTCGCTAAAACGTACCGTGCTAGTTGAGATCTGCAACCGTTTCTGGTGCACGGAGGATGTATGCGCGGCTTGGGGTGTAGCCTTTGTTAACGGTGCGGTTGTTGTCGTTTTGATTGTTGCGGTTGTTGTTCGGTTGTTGGCATTGGTTTCGGTGATGTCCAGGATCACCACACCTAAAGCAGCCGGTGTTTTGTACCTCGGGGGCAGCTTGAGGAGGTAGGTTTATCCTACAGTTCTGTGCTAAGTGACCGGGACGTCTGCAGTTTTGACAAAATGTACAATCACCATCGTGGTGTCTCCCGCACTTGTCACACCTCGGTTTGTTGCCAAGGTAGGTTTTGGGTCCAGAGTTGTTGATTGCAGCGTAGGCTCGAGTGTTTCCCGGGTTTTTGTTTTGTTGACCCTGACGGTCGTTACCGTCGTTGTTCCATTTGCGTTTGTGGGTTCCAGAGTCGCCCGCATCAGTACGGGTAAGTTCAGCTTTCCCGGTAGTAGTTTTCAAAGTGCCAATCAGAATGGCGTCATCAGTTAAGCTTTGAGCCAGGTCTACTGCGCTCCTAAAGGTAGCTGGTTTGGAGGACATAACCATGCCTCGGATCTGTGGGGCCAAACCCCTGTTATAACGCTCGATGCGTTTGCTCTCGGGGGTTACCATATGGGGCACAAGACGTGCAAGCTCCTGGAATCTAGTTGTATAACCGGAAATGTCAGCGCCGATCATTTGTATCCAGAATTCGGTTTCAAGTTTCTGCATCTCGTTGGGAGGGCAAAATTCCTCCATCAGCATCTGTTTCAGAGTTACCCAGTTCATGGAGTAAGCAGCTGGGCGTCCCATAATCTGGACTTGAGCGTTCCACCAGGTTAGTGCTTTGTCGGCTAAAGTGCAGGTGGCGTATTTCACGATTTTGTCGGTGGCGCAGTCGCTGATGTCGATGACTGATTCCATCTTTTCAATCCAGTGGACCAGGCCAATGGCCCCTTCGGTCCCGGTGAAGGTGCTGGGTTTACAAGACTGAAAGGTTTTGTATGAACACCCCTGCTGGGCATTGATTGGAGTTTCGCTGTTAACTGGGGTGGCTCCGCTATTGTTGGTCAGGTTTTCACGATTGCGGCTGGCCTCGTATTGTGCGATGGCTTCAGCCACGCGGCGTTCTATTATTTGTTCGGTTGTTTCTGGAGGCGGAGGTGGAGGAGGAACATTTCGTCGACTGTTTCGAGTATTTCTTTGTTTAGGCGGCATGCTGACGTTCTGCGATGAAAAGGTGCAGAAGTCAATGCCAAAGAAAAGTATGTGAGGAATGAAGTTTCACATATCTCAAGTTTTCGAGTATCAAGAAAAGTTGTCGGATCCCCATCACGTATCTTACGACTATGAAACCCCCATATGTACTTAGTATAATATAATCACGTTGGCCAGGCATCATTATATGATGCTAAATACATACTTCTTTCCATCAACCGTTTAACACGATCTGGTTCACATGAGATCTGAGTACAATGAACGAGTCGAATGTGGTGAACAGTTCACGCGTATCAAGATATCGTAACGATAGTTTAGATGTATGCAAATTTGTGTATGCACGAGCGTTCTAGCCAATGCTATAGTCTAGGTCTCTAGGTCGCTAAGTCACCTAAAGTTTCCTAGTTCGCTATAACCATTGGCTCTGATACCAATCTGTAACACCCCCAAATTCGTTGAGCGGAAGCATTTTGTTAAAGTACTGGGGTGTCACAAAATAAAGCATGCATACGTATCAGAGCTTATGATTACAACAGAACATAATATATTAAGATGCCAAAAGTGTTAATTACAAATTTTACGATTCATCGAATCGTATAAGTTAAAAGTAATAAGTTTACAAAAGTAGATTTCTGAAATATGACCAAAAATTTCAGTTATACTAAAGAAATCCATGTATTTCCAAAAAGTTGGCATCCTAAAGCTTCACGGGTCGCCTAATTCTCCATGTGTGTTGGCGATTCTTACATGCGCAGCTAATTCCCTGAAAAACATAGTAAAAGTCAACAACGAGGTTGAGTGAATCCACAGGTTTTATGTTGTATATTGTTGTTTCAAGTTTTGTAGTCACATTTGTTGGACCAAATACGTTCATAAATAGTAATTGCCATAATAGTCGAGTAATGTTTAGTGGAACGTCATCCAAAGTATAAGTTTAGTGGGTTATTCGCCCAAAAGTTCGGTTTATGTGGGATGTTGCCCAAAAATAGTTGTGTTGGGACGTTACCCAAATCATATGTTTGAAAACGTGTTGCTGGTCGTTCTCCAGTAGTTTTAAAGTTTGAGTCGGTCGTTCTCCGACTAGTTACCAAATGTACCGGTCGTTCTCCGGTAAGATACCAAGTTAGCACCGGTCGTTCTCCGGCGAGATACAATGTTAGTACCGGTCGTTCTCCGGTAAGATACCAAGTTAGTGTCGGTTGTTCTCCGACAAGTTACCAATATGTACCGGTCGTTCTCAGGTAAGATACCAAATGTGTTTCACATAGTGATAATAGTTTTGTATGGAAAGTCATTTCGTACGGACAGTTGTAGTAGTTGGCCGCAGTTATAAGCAGTTGGTATAAGTGTACCAAAAACAGTTTTGTGATAGTTTGTATAACAGTTTAACAGTTCAAGTACTCTAATTGTTCGAGTAAACAGTATGATAAATAATCACATAGTAAAAGCAGTTATGGCAATCAGTAAATCAGTAAAGCAGTTGACTATGTTTTCCACCCCAAAAGTAGTTAAAAACGGTAGAAGTAGGGGCTGTGAACTCACCTGTTAAGTTAAGTAGTTGTGCGAGTGCTAGCAAACCTAAGCCCAAGTACAGTCCAGAATCTCCTAACGTCCTAAACGTACGAGATTTAATAAGTATGTGGATGTCTAAGTTAATCATCCATGCTAGTGTTTGTACAACCAAGTTATATTCAAAGTGTTTGTTAAACGTTTACGTTTGCATTTCGTTGTTTGTGAAAATGTATACGACTCGTTGGTGATAGTTTGAAATCATAATTTCAATAAAATAGCGTGTTTGTACTGTTTGTAAAGTTCACATATAGTATCGTATGTAAGTATTCGTTATCGGTTAAGTTCGACACTTGGTGTAAAAAGAGTTTGCAAAATTTCTGTTTTCTGCGACACAGTATGCGACACTAATGTGGTTATGCGACACAATGGTTGTGTCGCATAAGGGTGCGACACAAGGGCTATGCGACACAAGGGTTGTGTCGCATAGGCGATCGATGCTAATTCAATAGCGACACTAGGGTTGTGTCGCAGAGATTCTACGACACAATGGTACGACACAACATGCGACACAATGGTTGTGTCGCATGGATGGTTTATGCGACACTATATGCGACACAGTCGTTGTGTCGCAAAGATGAACACCCAGGCAGTAGCAGCGACTGCCGTGATTTTTCCGGCCAAAACCCGATTTTAACATGTTTTCCGGTCATAAAACCTTGATTTCTTCCATTATATAGTTAAAACAAAGTTGTATGTTCAATATTACACCCATATAACACATAAAAACGAGTAAATCTATGTTTTTAGAAATTTCTTACAATTGCGAATCGGGACCAAATGAGGAAGGAGATGGTGATACGGCCTTTGTTAATGTTGTTCCTTTCGAAATGGTGATTCCGAAAATGTAGATTTCGTGGGTTGATTTGTGAATCCGAATTTTTGGTGTGGATTTGGTTGAGAGAAAGTGTGTGTGTTTTTGGTGAGAATGAAATGAAAATGAAAGGAAAGGATGGAGATGGAAGGTGGTTTTGTTCCACTTTTCATCTCCTGTGTTTTCGTCCCGTGTTTGTTTACCCGATCGTTAAATGTTACATTATTTTAACTAGTATATTTTTAAATTACATATTTCATTATATTTTTAATTAGGATCTTTTTATGAAATTTAAATAAATTAATTTATACGATTTTTAATCTTTGTTTTATTTTAATTATACGAGTTGACGTTTTGAGATATAAAATGATATGTAAACTTTCAACATAATATTTAATTGTAAATGACGTTATTTAATAACTTTGTTTTATTAAATAAATTCGTTCACCAACAGTCGTATATTTTTGTTGTGTTTGTTACAAATTGTTTAGTACGTAATTACGACTAATTACGAATACGTAATACTACGCGTATTATCTAGTTGGGCTATGCTAGACTTACCTATAAATTTGTTGTGAATTCACTCAAGTAGGGAATTAGCCTAATAATGCAAGTGATTAATATTAATAATCATGTTCAAATTTGCGGAGTGTTACACGAACTGACCGCGAGTCGAGATCTGCGGGTCGAGACTTGCGAGTTGAACTTTGTTCTGCGACCCAACTCGGTTCGCAGCCTACCTTGTCTTGCGAGTCCAATCTCAGTTTGCATCGCGAACTCAGTTCGCACCACCATTTCAGTCCACGGAAAACCTTGGTCAATTTACCCAATTTTGAATTTCCGATGAATTTCCCAGCCAGGGGCTCTGCCCCTTGGACCCCGCCAGGGGTTGCCACCCCTTGGACCCCGCTACCAGGGACGCTGTCCCCGGACCCCCGTACGATATTTTCACACTTGGACATAAATGACAAACATACTGGAAATACTTTTATAAGTATACAATGAAACAAACATGATAACAATACTTTGAAATAATTACGAACCATCACCAACGGGCCATACCTGTTTTCCAACTACAAACGAAATACTAAACAAACACTTGGACATTTCTTAGTTGAGTGGACAACTAGCATGGGTAATCTTTCAAGACACCAACTTATTTACTTACAACCTTGTGCGTTTCGGACGCCAGAAGGTTGCAGGGTTCTGAGAACCGATTTACGGACTTACATCCGACCCGCCTACGGACTTACATCCGCTTTAGTTGTTCGATTACACGAACACATCATACTTACTAGACTCATGTGAGTCTTACAGCCCCACTTTTTACTGTTTTCTACTTTGGGGTGAGATACTTTGCTAATGTTTTACGCATGAACACAAGTACTGGACTGCCTACACTACTTTTTACACACTTTGCATGAGTACTTTTTATCCACTGAAAGCCTCCTATCGTAAGTTGTTAGTTATGGACTTAACGCGAGTACTAGTAGATGGATCCATTTGGGACTGACAATCTCTGCCTGGGGTAGTAGCGCTACCACGAATTTCACCGTAGAAACAGGCATATTAGTATTTGTTACATATGAGTGTATATGGATTACACTCACGGGGGTACATTATATGATACTTGATTGAATCATACTTACACACTGTTAAGCTTCAACTTATGAGCTCATGGCAACTGTGCTGACTTACTGATATACTTGCTTACTTACTTTGCTTGACCGCAACACTGGTACATACTTGTGGTTCATAACGATTATTTACTACTAAACCTGTAAGATTCACCAACCTTTTTGGTTGACACTTTTTAGCTTTGTATCTCAATTACACAGATGGAGTAGGATTACCCAGGACACTAGCTAGAGTCGCACGATTTCTACATTGCATTTAACGAAGATTCTTAGCGTTATCTTTTGTATATCATGATTATGTAATAGAATCTCCCGTTACACGCGTGGACTCTAGGGAACTGCATTTTTGTAACCGAAAACACTACGTTTTCAAACACTTTATATATGGAAATGTAACTATTTTTAAACGTCTCATTTAGAAGTCGTTTGCTGTATACTTTGTGTTGTTGATACTTGATTAGTCGCGCCCCGACCCGAACCACTTCCGCAACCCGAATTTGGGGATGCGACATAACACTTGTTTTCTACTTGCCCGATCATGTATTCCGTGCATGTTAAAAAATATACGACTACGGATACGAGTGAGATGGGTAGCTTACTCAAAGGTTTAAGGAACCATGTCTTGTCTCACATACAAACTATTTATGTAATAGATTAGTTATGTTCCTTTGGGTTTTTCTTATGTTATTGTTATGATACGTGTTATGTAATACCGTTAACGTAACTTAACTAACTTTGTTGGTAGTTTTTATTAGTAAAGCGGGACTTCAAAATTACTATGATTAGTTATTAAAAAGTTTTTGGGAAGTTTACATACGACGTCGATTAACTTTCAAGTATGAGCCTTTGCGACTACACGTCGTCGCAATGGATCTTTAGCGATGACTTATGTCATCGCTGATTGCTCCTACTTTTGTAGTAACCGTTAACTTTGTTGTGGTATGGAAATTTATAAACATTCATCTTGGATCCCTAGTGTTAATTAGCTTTGTTCGTAGCAAATTAGAAAACGGTAATATATACCTATTCTATTGCGGGATTTGTTGTATAGAATGTTTTAAGTTCATCTTCGATCTGTACATACGTAATAGGTACATATGTGAATCAATAGCTTTTAACCTAAATACTCTCTCCGTCCCAGTCAAAGTGTTCACTTTCCCTATGCACACACTTATAGGATTCTTTACTAACACATTTCACTAATTAAATATCATATCTACCCACTAAAGTCTTTTTTGATTGGTTAAAAATCAAAGTGGACACGTATAATGGAGAATCCAAAATAGTGACCTCCCACTTTGAGTGGGACAAAGGGAGTAACATAATTCCATATTACTATACCTTTGTCTTTTGCTATGAACAATTAGTTGACACTACAACAAGTCACGCATACCGCTCAAAAATAATGAATTGATCAACTTCATACTTTGGATATTCTGTAGAAGAATAAAATTAATTTTATGAAGTTCAAATTTGGAATCAATTGATCGGTAATTACTAAGGAAAGTAAAAATAGATGAAGGAGTTCACAAATACCTCCAAGATAACTAGTGAAGAAGTATATATAAAAAAGCTTTCAAATTACGCATCTGACGGATACCACAACACAATGATTGATAATGAGGTATAAATCGCATAATTGAAGTGAGAATAAATTCCATATTAATAAAAAATACATTGATTGATTGGATAGATGCCAATATACTGGCACCATATAAGTTCGAATATTTGGAAGGGAATATATAATAAAAGCAATTTTGTGCCTACCCATATTTGCTTGGCCCTGCGTGTTTATAGTTTAAAAAAGGGTTTATAGTTTCGTTATGTATTAAACTTTATATTTTTTACTATTGTATGCGATATACTTTCATTTGTTTTATTGTATGTAGTGAATTTGTAAATATGATTTATTGTATGTATTATTCCCTTTTTATGTAAAGTCAAAAAATGAAACTTTCCCATTTGGGCCTTACCCAAAAAGGAAATTCTACATACAATAGACTATATTTACAAGTTCAACACATACAATAGAAGTTTTCAAAGTTCGTCGCATACAATAGTAAAAAGTATAAAGTTTAATACATAACGAAACAATAAACCCTTTTAGAAATTACGGACTGCGTAAGTTTTCAAGGTGATTCATCGGTCCGCTAATGTGTCTTCGAACTTAGTAAAAATCCGAACATTATTACAAGGTACTCGAACCTTAGTCCCTAGTTAAGTAATCCATCATGTGCCCGTAAAGCTAACCATAAAGAATAACTACTTATGTAAATTCCATCATTTTTTTTTCTCGTTTCTAATGTCTCGCTAGTAAAATCTCGACATTTAAAGAAATGTTTTGTTTTAATTACAAAAAATATGGCAATATTCCATTTAGAATGATAAAGAAGATAATTTATGATCAGATATAACAAGTTACGTTGTATTTATGTATTATTTTCAAATTCCAAATATGTATTATTTTGAAATAATTTAAACTGCTTTAGAATTTTAAAATCAATAATCAATAATTATATCTGCAGCATGGATGATGTTTTGTCTAAAGTAAACACTTTATTGACGAAAATAGACCGAAAGCAAAAAACAAAAATATTACCAAACGCTTTTTTAACTTGTAGTAACTAACCACTATGATGATCGATATGATTGACAACTAGTGAAAGCGCGTTCTTGTTTTTTCTTATCTTAGATGATGACAAATATCACAACAAATAATGAATACACGAGTACCTAAGGTAAATAATGTTAAATAGAATACAGTTAAATTAGAGAGTAAATAAAGCAATAAACCACGTACGCATATGTAGCCTACTATTTAGATATTTTGTTTGTGAAGCCTCAAAATCTAATGTTAAACTTTTAAATGTGGGGAATTTGATTCTCATGTATAAAGTCTTCTAGATTTGAGAATATTGAGTATAGTTATGGGGTTTGACGTAATATTCGTTGAAAGGTACATACCTTTTCCTTCCTTCCTTCCTTCCTTCTTTTAGGTGTTGATAGGGATAAGATGATTCTAACAATTTCTATTCTATTCTATTCTATTCTATTATTACGATCATACATATTCCATCCTTTCTTTCGATAAAGTTTAAGTATTCAGTTAACATTACACAGTATTATTATGTCCGAACACAGGTTAACAAGTCACGTTAGTGACACGGATGTATCATTATAACTTATACGAGTCGATGTCAATAAACTCATGTTGATTTACTAAAGGCCGGGTAATTCTAACAGATTCAAAAGTATATAGACTTTAAAACGGACCTAATTCATTTCTCATTTCACACATTATTATTTATTATTTATGTATTGGTGATTTGGTTCTCTCCAAATTTTTACCTAACATTTTATCAAATTAACAAATCAAATATTGTACAATTTTATGTCCAGACATATCAATTTACTTTACTGAATATTGTACAGTTTAGTAATTTGACCCCCCTAATGTGATAGAAAAAAAAAAAAAAAAAATTTCCCCCCCCCCCCTCCCCTCTTAAAAATTCCTAGCTCCGCTCCTGACTGAATTATAAAAAACAAATGTAAAAGAAGACCACAAACAAAAGCAAAATACTACCTTAGTTTAGGACATCACAAATTACAAAAACTCCCTTTTTTTAGTTTCAAGTACAATTCCTTATTGATCTCATCTTTCATTCCCTTATGACATAACATGCATGTTTTAGGATATCACAAACTATATTATCATCTAGTAGTGAGAAGATATAAATTACAAAAGTGTGCTTTCGAGAGGATTAAGATATCAATATAATATTCTTTCCTCTAATTAAATATATATTTATTTATTAATCACATAATATAATATTAGATATTTTTCACTTTACGTACAACTACGCATAATTCCAATTAATACTTAAAACATATTTACAATAAATGCAGAGGTCACGGGTTCAATTTTCGTCTTCATGTTACCTTAAACGCTAGTCAATGTCATTTTTACCCTTTTTATGCATTTAAATTAGACTCAAATTCTGTAGCTACTATGATCAAAATTTATGCTTCCTTGTTAACTCTGTTCGCAAGAACTATGATTATAAATCTTCACAATCAGAATATGTATATCTAAACGATATACTCATGAGGATATATAATTTTCATCTCTTTGAACTTCAATATACGTGGTTATCATGACTCATGAGTCGCAAAGAGGTGTGTTGGTGCGACACTAACTTTAACTAATTGATACTTAAAGAGCACAACGTAACTATTATATATTCCTCATCGGCACAATTAATTATTCTGAAAACAAAGATTATGGAAATTTGGTTTGAGAGACTTTTGTATGCTTACAACTTTAAGGAAACTTATCGGATAAATCCAAACTCGAATGGAATCTTGTTGTCAACATAGGAGGAATATTTCATTTTAGAAGCAATTAATATATTTGTACGAAGTATTAATATTACTACGTAAATTAACAAGAAGATAGGAAAAAGAGAGATTATTTTTACATTTTGAAAACGATATATTGGCTTTCGGTTTACAAGTAAAAAAAAAATATATATATATATATATATATATATATATATATATATATATATATATATATATATATAGTAACCGGATCAAAAAAGAAGAGAAATTTTGTAGAGAAGAGGGAGAAGAAATTATAGCCAATCATTAAACCACATCATCTAAGGGCAATAATGGAATTTCATATTAATCAATATTTAGAAAATTAATTAATAACCACGACGGTTAGGAAAACTTACGTGAATTATGGAGTCTTTGACTCTTCCATTTCTCCAATTCCTATATTTGTAACTTACCACTTCTTTTAAGTTCTAGAAAATTTGCGATCAAAACCACAATTCTTATTTAACGGAAATCAAAGCATATAAAAAAACTTGATTTGTTAAAACATTAATTCTTATTATATTTATTGATAATCGGTGTATACAATAATCATCATAGTTTTTGAATGTTACGTCATTGATTCATATAGAATTTTAACATTACCTTACCGATTCAGTTTTTTTATAACATGGATTCAGAAAGTGAAACACAGATTCAGTAATTTTATCACATTGATTCGGAATTCAAACATAGATTCAGTAATTTTATAACATCAATTCTAGAAAATTAAAACATGGATTCAGTAATATTATAACACCAATTCAGAAGTGTTGAACATTGATTCAGGTAATATATCCCATTGATACTGATTATTATGTTCTATAGAAATTCTATAATCTATAATAACAACAAAATAATACAAAGTTAATAATACACTGATTATTAATACGTTGATTAAATAACTCACTACAACGATTCAATGATGCTTAGAAAAAGAAAATAGATAATTAACATGATTAGACTCACGACAACAATTCAAAAGAATTGAAATTGATAGTGGACTCCATCTCTTAAACATTCCTTCTTATCTTTATTTTAAGTTATAGACCTGAGATTTAGAAGAATTTGTAGGGATATTAAATTGTGATGGTTCCATACAAAAAAAGTGGTTTCATCTTGACAAATTTGCCCCTTCAATGTTTAATTAATATTACAATTATTTCAAATTTATGCATAACAGTTTTTAACCATTGATTAGACAAATCTATGGTCCAGATTTCTTTTCCCCTTTCTCTCATTTATTTTGCTTCTCCATGAATCCAGATCCTATATATATATATATATATATATATATATATATATATAGGATAGTGATCAAGAGGGAAGTACCTTTTTGGAGGGAAGGAGAGAAGCGTTAGTATGCATCAACAAGCATATTACAATTATCAATCAAAACGTCAACAAAAATTTATTTTTATTGATAAATAGTAATCAAAATCGATTCTATAAAGAATATTTTAACGAATGAATTTCATTTTTAAGTCATAACATTAATTGATGATTATTTACTTAATAAATTGTTAATATGCAGTGTGATGCATATTAACTAATATGCATCGCGATGCATATTAAAACTTCACATTATTTGAAAGATATTTTTATTGTTAATATGCATCACAATGCATATTAACTAACATGCACCGCGATGCATATTAACGGATTTGGATCTAATATTCATAAATCGATGCTATAACTTGAAAAAATTTTTTATCAAGGAAGCTTAACATTCATAGCATTGATTATGATTAACATTTACTAAATTCCAGTTTGCTTTTTTCGAGATTTGTATGGGTGAATGTAATATGCTTCCTGATGCATACTAACGCTTCCCCCCTTCCCCCAAAAAATGCACTTCCCTCTGGATCATTCCACTATATATATAAAACATGGTTCATCATAGTTATAAAAAATGGTGCATCATAGTAATAAAACATGGTTCATCATAGTTATAAAATATGGTGCAATGAGTGTTTAAAATATCAAGCATTGAATTTTAAAAAATACTATAAAAACATCTTTATTTGAATTAAAAGGTGGTGCATTATAGTTATAAAACATGGTGTATCACAGTTATAAAAACATGGTTCATCATAATTATAAAATATGGTGCATCGAGTGTTTAAAATAGCATGCATCAACTTTCAAAATATCGTTATTAAATTAAAAGGTGGTGCATCATAGTTATAAAACATGGTGCATCATAGTTATAAAATATGATGCATCATAGATATAAAATATGGTGCATCATAGTTATAAATATGATGCTCCGACTTTTATATATACGATAAACATCATTAGTGTATAAATTTTGATTCATCATAGTTATAAAATATGGTGCATCATAATTTTAATTTTACAATGCATTGAAGTTATAACTTTGTTATATCAAAATTTATTTTATTCAAGGTATGAATATGGTGCATCACATATTTTTTTTTTTATAATACTATATATAAAATTGTATTTACATATAACAACGTGAGGTAAAATAACAACAGGAAAAAGGTAAAAAAAACACGAAAAAAACAAAAACAATGATAAAAAAAGCTGTGAAAAGGGTTAAACGAAAAAGTTGAAAAAAAATAAAAAAAATAAACTGATAACAAGAACTTTTAAATATGCAAAAAATAATAATAATAATAATAATAAGAAACAAAGTTAATTTAAAAAAATAAAACACTGAAAAAATTTAAGGAAAAAAAGTGGAAGAGAAATGATAAGGTTAGAGAAATGAAGGGGATGGAGAAATGGAGAAGGACACATGGCAATACCCTATTGCTTCCTTCACTTCCGTTCAAAAAGAGACTTGCGTCTTTGAACCAGTCACCAAATAAATTATCAAATATGAACTTTTTTTTTTTATCATTTTCACCGTTTTGTTTTTTTATCTCCACCCCTTTTACATATATATAAGGTAGATTAGATCAAGGGCTCAGATCTGTTTTCACCATTTTTTTTATTCCCTTGTTTTCACAGGATCTTATATATATATATATATATATATATATATATATATATATACATACATTGTTTTCACAGGATCTCATTCCTATATATATATATATATATATATATATATATATATATATATATATATATATATACATACATACATATACATCCATTCATGATCGATTTAACAGAACCATATAAAATTAACAAATTAATTACCGAATCTCTAGATGATGGTACGACGTTACCATCATGACTCATAGAGTCGTGTGCACACCCATCGCCAACCTACATATATTTAACGAAAATTGTTAATAATTAAATAACTTAACTAAGGCATTTATTAACATTAACACACACACACACACACACACACACACACACACACACATACACACACATATATATATATATATATATATATATATATATATATATATATAACATATAACTAGTCGAAGACCTGCGCAATGCGGCGGTAATAATCAGAAATATTATGGTAGTGATCGAAAATGATAATCAGCGTAGTGATAAATGGTTGTATTAATTTAGATTTTTGCTCCATTATCAAACATAGACCTTTTCAATTAAACAAGGTTTTTTTTTTTTTTTTTGAGGAAAACGTGGTTGTTATTATTTGTTACTATAGTATAAATTGATTATGTGATTATGAGGATCAGAGAAAGCTACTAGTTTACATGTTTCGGATATTCATTCTTTTGCCTCCTTCGAATTTAATATTTATAGAATGCCACAAAAGGAACGGAAGAAATACGTTCTTTATTTAGTACATATTAAATGCCAATAGAAGAGGGTATTCTAGTAATTTTTGATTTGACTGTTTTAATTATTAAGCTAGTAATACAAATGCTTAATAGTATTGTAAGATTACACACACATGCATGCATGCACACCCTGGTCCATATTATAGTATACTTAGTTACCTTGATCGCGTTGCGTGGCCACTGAATAATTTCACCTATTGCATGACTTAAATATTTAACTCCGGATATGACAACCAGGACGGGTAATCCTTCACAGCACTCTTTAATGGCAAGTACTTTTACAAACACATGACCGGGTTGTAGACCTTCCTTGGCATTAGGATGTGTCCTCCCTCTCGCCCATCTATCGACGTAGTTACCATAGGGCTTTTTAAGTTGATACTCGGCAGACTCCTACATATAATTTTTTAGTAAGTATATATATTAATTATTAAATGTGGAATACAACAGGTAATTAACTAAGAGTTAAATTTGAATATGGATATATAGTTAATTCATTACCTCATCATCATCATCATCATCAGACTCATATGGCTCTCCACCACCTCCTCCTGCCATGCATGTTTCAATTGCTCGTATTTGGCGTCTTTGTTCTTCGAGTTTTGAAGCCTGATTTTTGTAGATGGCTTGCACTACTTCTAGTATGCGTTGTTGATCGTCAACCAGCTGCTTCTTAAAAGCATCTAAGTCTTCAACAATGACCATTTTTTCTCTTTTGGCCTGTTTTATATCCAAAGGCCTTTTTGACCCCAACAACACTAGATGTAACACCTACCTAATTAGGATAATTAATTATGCCTAATTATTTGTAACTAGTTGTAATTAGTATGTAATAGGACTAATTACAGACTCTATTTGTATATATAAGGTGATTTATATATATGTGTGTGTACTTACGCGATTTGGATAAATCGTACGGATTAACCGGACGGAGTCCGATACATTTTACTTGGACGTTAGTGACAGAAACTTACTTAAATAATGAGAACGTATTTTACTATCTAAAATACACAGTTGAACGGACATTATTTATATTATCGCGACGACATTTTGAATAATTCAACAAAAATATATTAAATATCTCGGCAAGTATTTTAATATACATTAGCAGAGTAATTTTGTTAAAATACTCTAAACAATTTTAAGGTATATCCATTTGGACAGATATTAAAAATAAGCGATTAATCAATTAGGACACGGAACAAATACTGTATTTTGGGGAGTGTTTTCTCTCCTTTCCTTTTTGGATCAGCCACCACCACCACCTACACCCTCTCATCTCTTTATTTCATTTTCATATTTCCAAAACACACACCAAAAACTCTCTCAAACACACACCACCATATTTTCGGATTTAGCTCTAATGACAACAAAAATCACGTTTTCGGGATCACCATTACAAGGGGAACAAGTTTAACAAACGCACCATCATCATTTTCGGACTCCATCTCTCTCGATTTGCAATTGTAAGAAAATATCTAAATTCCTAGATCTATTCATTTTGGTGTAAGATTTTGATGTTATAATGTTTACACAACTTAGTATTGTCCATATGTATGAATAAAACACGATTTTACAGCTTAAAAATATGTTGGATTTGCGTTTTTGGTCGAAATATCACGACAGCCGAAACTTTCTGGGCTGGTGTTCATCTTTGCGACACAACGCTTGTGTCGCATGCTGTGTCGCATAAACCATATTGTGTCGTATTTTGTGTCGTACCAGTATGTCGCAACCTTGTGTCGTAGACGTTATACGACACAACCCTTATGTCGCTATTGATTTAGCATCGAACGCTTATGCGACACAACCCTTGTGTCGCTAAGCTCTTGTGTCGCATTCCTATGCGACACAACCCTTGTGTCGCATACCAAATCCTTGTGTCGCAAATTGTGTCGCATAAATCAAAATATTGAAGAATTTTCACTAAGACAATGTAGAAAATGTGCATTTTTCCCTCCGAGCTGACTCGGCAGCTCGACCCCGACCAGGGGCTCTGCCCCTTGGACCCTGCCAAGGGGTTGCCACCCCTTGGAACCCCGCAACAAGGGGCGCTACCCCCGGACCCCCGTCGTTCCACCACAAAATGTTCAGAAACAATAATAATACTTTGAAAATTATTATTACAACCGTCACCAACGGGTCAAACATGTTTTCTAACAACAAACGATTACAAACATACACACAAAACATTGGGTATACTAGTTGTGTACAACTAAACGAAACGTCTTGCGGGACACATACTTACATAACCTCATATGTTTAGGCATTTGAAGGTTACGGGTTCGGAGAACCTACTTACTTTACTTACTACTTGCTATTTGCTACTGCTTACTACAAGACTCAGGTGAGTCTTACGGCCCCACTTTTACTGTTTTCTTATTGGGGGAGATACATGCTACTGATTTTTCTTGAACACAAGTACTAAACTGCTTACTATACCAAACGGAATTGCATGAGTTATTTACTACTTACAGAAGTCTCTCCATCATATATCGTTAGTTATGGACTTAAGCGCGAACACTAGTTAATGGATCCATTAGGGAAATGACCCTCCCCGCCCGGGGTAGTAGCGCTACCACGAACCGTTCTGTATAAACGGGCGACTATTATTCGTTACATATGCTTGCTTAGTTACGAGCATGTCACGGGAGCAACTTATTACTTATGGGTTAAGCTTCGATTATGAGCCTCATGGCAACGGTATAACTTACTTACTTACATTTGCTGGATTGCAAATACTGGTTTTCACATTTGCTGGATTGCAAATGCTGATTTTTCGCCTACAGGCACTACTGATGAAATCTTGTGTTCAAAACTGATATTACTTACAAACCTGTGAGATTCACCAACATTCGTGTTGACCCTTTTAGTATGTATTCTCAGGTACACAGACGGAGTAGGATCACTCCAGGACATAGCTAGAGTCGCATGATTTCAACACAACTGCATTAACGGAGATTCTTAGCATTATCTTTTGTATATTTCGATTATGTAATAGAATCTCCCGCTATACGCGTGGACTCTAGGAAACTACATTTTTGTATACGAAAACATTAAGTTTTCAAACATTATATCTATGGGAATGTAACTAATTTACAAACGTTGCATATAGATGTCGTTTGCTTATCTTTGCACTGTGATATTTGACTAGTAGCACCCCAAAACTTGCTTCCGCCAAACGGTGAATTTGGGGGTGTTACAGATTGGTATCAGAGCCTAAGGTTATAGTGAACTAGGTTGCATTTAGTGGGCCTAGACTATGACCGTTAGACAGTATTTTCTTATTAGGCATGACTGGTTCAGGAATTACAGCATACGACTTTAATTTAACATAGCCTGATCAACTATGTACAATTAAGGAAAGATGATGTAAGGTCTGAAACGATTATGTTGAATGGGGATACGTTAGTTGACTCTGACCACGAGAGAACCAGACAATTACTTGATACGTGCTAGACAATAGGCTGAATATTATGTACTTACCCATATATTAGCCTCTTCTTACTTACACTCTGCCACAGAAATGGAAAATACACCTCCCAATTCGTCACGCTCTCATCCGCAAGGATCACGAAACCCGCGAATAGCCAGGAGGACCACTAGGTCACCTCGAACCAGCCCCTATCCTGTTCATAACTCTCAGAACTCGGCACATCTCACGGTGCCAGTGTTGGCTGCCCGACTCCATCAACAAGAGCAAAGGCTCGAGAATCTCGAACGGGAACAACACCGAATGACCTACCAACTCCGCCAAGCACTGGATCATATATCCCAACTCCAGCGAGAACAGGAAGATACCAGCCTCTCTGTAAGCATAATTTAGGATTCAATGACCGCTGAGTTAGGTGCGGATGAACTCACAAGAAACCGACTAGAGGAATGTGAACAGCGTTCACAGGAGACTGAGGAGTACTCTCGAGCACTGGTACAACGGCTGGCCTTGGTTGAAGACAACGCCAGGCAAGCCAACATACTTGCAGAAACCGTGGATCGCCTTGTTGCGCTAATGGAGCAAGTTAACTTACGTCAAGACTAGGGTAGTCTTCACATTGTAACCAATTATCTGCCAAAGTAGGATCTATGTAATTCGACCGGATGTAATAATTCCCGGTACTTTTGTACTACTGTTACTATGTATTCTTTTGGAAAACCCGTACCTTGTATCCAACTTGTTTATCTAAATGGAATGTGATTGTCACTTCGTACTGTTATCGTGTATCTCATCATTTACACTTGTGACATATCATAATTTCATGCAAATATCTTATTCCTCTTTCCTTGTTCTTTTCTTGCTTAGCATCATGCCACCTCGCCGACAAGTCACCCTCAGTGAAGCTGAAATCGCGGGGCTGATTGCCCGCAGTGTGGCTCAAGCCTTAGCTACCCGCACGCTAACTTCTGGTAGCGAGGATTCAGCTACTAACGGGCCGCAACCCAAACCCTGCTCTTACAAGGACTTCCACAACTGCAAACCTTTGAGCTTTGCAGGTACTGAATGAGCTATCGGTCTAGTACGCTGGATTGAGAAAATCGAATCTGTATTTCTTATCTGCAACTGTGCGGAGGGAGACAAGGTCAAGTTCTCCGCCAGCACTTTCTCTGACACCGCTCTCACCTAGTGGAACACCTATGCCCAGAATGTGGGTATTGATAATGCTTACAAACTCCCGTGGGAGGAGTTGAAGAAAATGTTGAGGGACGAGTACTGTCCCAGAGATGAACTGAAACAACTGGAAGTGGAATTCTGGACCACAAAATGCAGGGTGATGACATCGCTGGTTACACCAACCGTTTCCACCAACTGGCACTTCTGTGCCCATCCATGGTCGATTCTGAGTACAAGAGGATCGAGAAATATGTTGATGGACTTCCTGAAAGACTCCAAGACCTGGTGACATCATCCAAACCGGGTAGTATTCAGAGCGCCATTCGTATGGCCCATGAGCTAACGGCAAATTCTGTCCGCCGTGGCACAAATTCAACCCCATCTGCAAACAACAAACGCAAATGGGAAGGAAACCCCAACTCATCCAACCAAACCTCCAACAAAAAGCCTGAGTCTGTTAAGGGTTATTCATCGGGAATTTCGGAAAAGAAAGGGTACATCGGGAACAAACCCTACTGTTCCAAATGCAACCGCCATCACGACGGTTCTTGCCCTTGCTCTAACTACAAACGGTTCGGGCATTTAGCCAAGGATTGCAGGGCTAATGTTCCTACCCCCAACATTAATGTACCAAAGACCTACTTTGGGTACGGAAATTCAGGGCATTTCAAGAGAGATTGCCCAAAGCTGAAAAACAACAACCCTGCTCGCGGTAGAGCATTCATTATCAAGACTGGGGAAGCCAGACAAGACCCGAATGTCGTGACGGGTACGTTCCTTCTCAACGACCTTACTGCTTCTGTATTATTTGATACTGGTGCCGATAGAAGTTTAATTTCTGAGAAATTTAGCCCTTTACTTGATATAACTCCCACTGCCTTAGATGCTAAATACATTGTAGAACTAGCTAACGGCAAACTGATTGAGACTGATAGCATCATACGCACCTGCACACTTAACCTTACGAACGAAACGTTTTCCATTGATTTAATCCCTGTCGAGATCGGCAGCTTCAATATTATTGTCGGTATGGATTGGTTATCCGAGCACCGAGCTGAAATCATCTGTTATGACAAACTCGTTCGCATACCTCTTGTCTCCGGTGGAACCTTAGTCCTACAAGGGGAGACCGGCAGACGGAATCTGAATACTGTATCCTGCCTGAAAACTAGAAAATATCTGCGAAAAGGATATCAAGCCATCCTTGCACATGTAACGGAGAAGAAGTCGGAGGAGAAGCGACTTGAGGATGTTCCAATCGTGCGGGATTTCCCGGAAGTCTTTCCTGAGGATTTTCCTGGACTTCCGCCACCTAGACAAATTGAATTTCAAATCGAACTTGTGCCAGGGGCTGCACCCGTGGCACGAGCCCCATACCGTCTAGCACCATCCGAAATGCAGGAGTTGTCTAACCAACTACAGGAACTCCTGGACAAAGGATTTCTTCGACCAGTTCCTCGCCTTGGGGAGCTCCGGTCTTATTCGTGAAAAAGAAAGATGGATCTTTCCGCATGTGTATCGACTATCGAGAGCTGAATAAGCTAACCATAAAGAATCGGTACCCGCTTCCTAGAATCGATGACCTATTTGACCAACTCCAGGGATCGAGTGTTTACTCAAAGATTGATCTACGGTCAGGTTATCATCAACTCCGAGTCCGCGACAATGATATCCCAAAGACAGCTTTCCGAACTCGATATGGGCATTACGAATTTCAAGTGATGCCATTCGGTCTAACCAACGCACCGGCCGTATTCATGGACCTTATGAATCGGGTGTGCAAACCATATCTTGACAAATTCGTCATTGTGTTTATCGATGATATCCTGATTTACTCTCGCAATGAACAGGAACATGCTCAACATCTGTAAACCATTCTAGGACTCCTTAGACACGAAGAGTTATATGCCAAATTCTCTAAGTGTGAGTTCTGGATTCGAACCGTTCCATTCCTCGGACACGTGATTGACAGCCAGGGAATTCATGTTGATCCCGCCGGGATTGAAGCAATCAAGGGCTGGGATTCACCGACCACTCCAACCGAAGTGAGACAATTCTTAGGTCTTGCTGGTTATTACCGCCGGTTCATTGAAAACTTTTCAAGAATAGCTGTTCCCTTAACAACACTGACTCAGAAAGATAAGAAGTTCGATTGGACTGATAAACAAGAGTCAGCTTTCCAGCTATTGAAACACAAACTTTGCAGTGCACCAATCTTGTCCTTACCGGAGGGCACCGATGACTTCGTAGTTTATTGCGACGCCTCACACCAAGGACTTGGTTGCGTGTTAATGCAACGGGAAAAAGTCATTGCCTATGCCTCACGACAACTAAAAATCCACGAGAAAAACTATACGACCCACGACCTCGAGTTAGGTGCCGTGGTATTCGCATTGAAAATCTGGAGACATTATCTCTACGGTACGAAAAGCACTATCTTTACCGATCACAAAAGTCTCCAACACATATTCGATCAGAAGGATCTAAACATGAGGCAACGTCGTTGGGTTGAGTTACTTAGTGACTACGACTGCTAGATCAAATACCATCCGGGCAAGGCAAACGTAGTTGCCGATTCCTTAAGCCGAAAAGAACGAGTGAAACCCCTTCGTGTCCGAGCACTTTCTATGACAATTCGTAACGAGCTCCCTGCTCAAATCATTACCACTCAGCTTGAAGCACTCAGCGATGAAAACTTGAAAAATGAAGCCTTACGAGGCTTGGATAAACAATTCGAAATCAAACCCGATGGGACTCGATACTTCTCTAACCGGGTGTGGTTACCCAAATTCAGAAACTTGCGAGATTTGGTGATGGCTGAAGCTCACAAATCTCGATACTCTATACATCCTGGTTCTGAAAAGATGTATCACGACGTCAAAGGGTTGTATTGGTGGCCTAACATGAAAGCTGACATCGCCATGTACGTCAGTAAATGCTTAACCTGTTCCAAAGTCAAGGCCGCACAACAAAGACCCTCGGGATTGCTCCAATAGCCTGAAATTCCTCAATGGAAATGGGAGCAAATTCCCATGGACTTCATTACCAAACTACCGAAAACTTCGAGCGGTTGCGATACCATTTGGGTGATTGTGGACCGTCTCACAAAATCTGCTCATTTTCTGGCCATCAAGGAAACTGACAAGATGGAGCGTTTGGCTCGCATCTACATCAAAGAAATTGTTTCGCGACACGGTGTACCTATCTCGATCATCTCGGATAGAGACAGCCGTTTCATTTCCAACTTTTGGCAATCGTTACAGAAATCTCTCGGTACTCGACTGGATATGAGTACAGCTTATCACCCGCAAACCGATGGCCAAAGCAAGCGAACCATCCAAACACGGGAGGATATGCTACGAGCCTGCGTAGTGGACTTCGGTACTTCATGGGAAAGCCACTTACCGTTGTACGAGTTCTCGTACAACAACAGTTACCATACCAGCATTAAGGCTGCACCCTTCGAGGCACTCTACGGGCGTAAGTGCCGATCACCTATCTGTTGGACTGAGTTAGGAGATTCCCAACTCACGGGTCCGGAAATCATTCATGAAACTACTGAGAAAATCGTTGGTATTCAAAACCGGCTGAAAGCCGCACGTGATCGTCAGAAAAGCTATGCTGACGTGAGACGCAAACACCTTGAGTTCCAGGTAGGGGACAAGGTACTTCTCAAAGTGGTACCGTGGAAAGGTGTCATTCGATTCGGAAAACAAGGCAAACTAAACCCTAGATACATCGGACCATTCGAAATCCTTGAAAGGATTGGTCCAGTGGCATACCGCCTGCAACTTCCTGCTGAGCTTAGCAGCGTTCACAACGCCTTTCACATTTCTAACCTGAAGAAGTGTCTATCTGAAGAGACACTAATAATACCGCTCGACGAAATCCAAATCGATGATAAACTTCATTTTGTCGAGGAACCTATGGAAATCATGGACCGTGAGGTCAAGCGATTGAAACAGAGTCGTATTCCCATCGTAAAAGTCAGGTGGAATTCTAGACGTGGTCCTGAATTCACCTGGGAACGAGAAGACCAAATGCGACAGAAATACCCACATATCTTCCCAGACAAAGCACCGTCCGTGCACTCGAGCTAATTTCGGGACGAAATTTCTTTAACAAGGGGAGAATGTAACACCTGCCTAATTAGGATAATTAATTATGCCTAATTATTTGTAACTAGTTGTAATTAGTATGTAATAGGACTAATTACAGACTCTATTTGTATATATAAGGTGATTTATATATATGTGTGTGTACTTACTCGATTTGGATAAATCGTACGGATTAACCGGACGGAGTCCGATACATTTTACTTGGACGTTGGTGACAGAAACTTACTTAAATAATGAGAACGTATTTTACTATCTAAAATACACAGTTGAACGGACATTATTTATATTATCGCGACGACATTTTGAATAATTCAACAAAAATATATTAAATATCTCGGCAAGTATTTTAATATATATTCGCAGAGTAATTTTGTTAAAATACTCTAAACAATTTTAAGGTATATCCATTTGGACAGATGTTAAAAATAAGCGATTAATCAATTAGCACACGGAACAAATACTGTATTTTGGGGAGTGTTTTCTCTCCTTTCCTTTTTGGATCAGCCACCACCACCACCTACACCCTCTCACCTCTTTCTTTCATTTTCATATTTCCAAAACACACACCAAAAACTCTCTCAAACACACACCACCATATTTTCGGATTTAGCTCCAACGACAACAAAAATCACGTTTTCGGGATCACCATTACAAGGGGAACAAGTTTAACAAACGCACCATCATCATTTTCGGACTCCATCTCTCTCGATTTGCAATTGTAGGAAAATATCTAAATTCCTAGATCTATTCATTTTGGTGTAAGATTTTGATGTTATAATGTTTACACAACTTAGTATTGTCCATATTGATAGTCCCGTAATCACTATTAGTTAGTGATTTGGAATCTCAAAGTGTAAAGTTTAATTGTAGAAGGGGGGGTTGAATACAATTTAAAACAATTTCAGATTTTACCAAGTGTTTCAGATTGTTTTAAATTAATTATCTATAACAGAGTATGACGGTATTGAAATAACAGATTAAAGATATAACAGAATCAAAGAACGACAAGTAATAGTAGCTGAAAGTGAATTGTATTGATTAAATTCACGAAGTGTTGAATGCGGAATGGATTAACCAAAGTTAAATTCAAACACTTAGCTAAATTATTACAATGAAGTGTATTAACTACAGTGGACATACACGCTGATAGTTAACCTCGCTGAGTCTTAATATACACCTAGACAAACTAGTTCTCTGACAAACAGAAGAACGGTGCATATGACGACTAGCCTCAATAGTACAAAACACTGAACTATTTATACTACAAGAGTTCCTAAAATATCGCCTACAAAATAGGATCTTGGAAGGACACGTGTTGCTGCTTGATTGGTCCTGATCTCTGATAAACCGACATTCTGCGGGTCCCAATTCTGTTACTGCAAATATCTCGTTACCTTAAAACCAATCACTTGCTGCCACGTAATCTTTCGGGCATACTTCAAACTGGAACACTCTTGCTGATGTATAGATAAGTACATTACTTTTTAGTACTAGATGATTGAGAGGCTTTGTTGAATAGTCACTGAAGATGCAGCAATCCTCCTCACTCACTGCGAGCTAACATGCTCTTGTAGAATGAATTGAACAAAAGATCTTCAGTGACTAGCTGTTATTCTGGCAGTGACTTTTGCCTTTATTGATTTGAAGAAGTAATGCTCTCGTTGACGTTGATCAGCGACACACCAAGTTAAGCTTTAAATCTTCCTCAGAATATCGAACAGAATGAATGACGATCAGCGAAACCTATCATTAGCAACAGCAGCTTCGATACAATCCATTTCTTCATTAAGTAGTGTATAGTTGAGTTGGTCAGCGACCAGTGACTTCATCGTGGTCAGCGATCAGTGACTCAACAATCTCCCCCTAAATGATTATGATTGAAGCTCCTTTAGACAAACTTGTTGCTGTGAAAGTTTATAGTCAATGTGTGACACCCGACCAATTAGGGCTAGTGTTAGTTCCTAATCATTGTGCTAATACATGTAATTAGGGTGAATTATGTGTATCATTATGTGTATTAATATATGTTATTATATTTACACGCGTATACGATTTGTTTAAATCGTACATTTTATTATCGGACGGATTCCGACACAAAATACGACGTTGGTGAAAACATTTCTATAAATAACTTTAATCTATTTCTAGAAGTTATTTATCATTATTTATTATTTTATTTAAAATAATACTCGAAAAACCTAGACGTTTTGGCTAAAATGTCTCAAACGCAACAAAAACGCGCGGAACGCGCCCGACAATCGAACGAAAGTCAAAATATGTTTTAATAATTTAAAATATATTATTTGGTATGAAATTATTATTGAAAACATCATATAATTGTTCGTCAATGAAAAACGTCTATTTAAAACGCTACGCGATTTAATCTCCGTAAAACGTGCACGCAAATCGAGACCGATAAACTAACGGAACATTTTTATAAATGTTTTCAAGTATCTAGATAAAATATTTCAATTGAAAATATCGGAATTTAAACCGTTACTTAAATGTGTGTATAAAACGTTTAACGTATAAATAAACGTCTAAACAATCGGGTAAACGAACGGGAAACGCAACGAATTAAATCGGGAAAAGTAAAATGACCAAAATACCCTTGGTGGGACCACATGGGGGCCAGCCACCCCATGTGCCACCCCTCCCTTCCTCCACTCTTGATCCATGCAAGGTGATCATTACTCTTGAACACTACAACCATCCACACCTCATGCATCCTTTCATTCTTACACTCAAACATTACACCCATTTTCTCTCAATCATCTCTCTAGCATTTCCTCTCACTAAAACTCCAGAAACAATCAGCCAAGAACTCTACCTAAAACCACCACTAAACCACCAAGCATCACCACCAATTTCTCCAAGCTTTTCAAGGGTTTCAAGCTCAAGCTCCATCATCTTCTTCATCATCACTTATTCATCATCACTTTCATTGTAAGGAAACCCCTTTCTTACTTACATATTACTGATTTAGATGTTATATAGCTCATCTAACATGATTATGTCCAAAACCATTGCTAAAAATCGTTTTTGTAAAGATAGCAAGAACATGCAAGAATCTGCCTAAAAATCGTCAGTTTACAAAAATATTCGTATAAAATCTTATACTAAGAATTAGATGATGCATTTTTTTTGAAATTTGCGTATCGAAAATATCTACAACTTTCATATTTTGCACTTTTCTCAGAAACGCACTCATTTTTCTCTACGAGCCGATTTGTAGGACTGACCTGTAGGTTTTCGATAAATCTATTCGGAACTTTCAAGAAATTAATTAACTATGATAATGGAAACATGGGAAGCTGGAAATTTGACATGTTAGTCTAGACACTTAGTATATCGTAGATAAAAATTTGAGGCTTTGATTTGGACCAAAAGTAGGTGAAATCACTTGGCGTAACAACCCGACAAAAACCGAAATGTTGAAAAAGTAAAGTTTTAAGATGCGAATTTAAAACCGACACCTCGAAATAATCCCGACATGAACCGACATATTTTATAAGATTATTAAACTGATATATGGGTTGGGTAAAATTTTCGGGTCAAACCGAGTAGGTTTGACCAAGTCAACAAAAACGGCTCGGTTTCTAAAAACGACAAAACTTACTATTTTTGGAAAGTGGTAACAAAAATGGGTTTGGATGACTTAGTTAGTAACTTGGACCTAAAACTAAACTTAGAAAGTTTCCCAAATTAGAAACCGACACTTAGAACACTTGAACCAAATATCCTAAGTCTCAAATAGAGACACTAACCTAGTGATGCCACAATTACTAGTGTTGCTACATTTTGCTAGTGATGCTACATTTTCTGAAAATGTCCTAAGTCTCAAGTAGAGACACTAACCTAGTGATGCCACAATTACTAGTGATGCTACATTTTGCTAGTGATGCTACATTTTCTGAAAATATCCTAAGTCTCAAGTAGAGACACTAACCTAGTGATGCCACAATTACTAGTGATGCTACATTTTGCTAGTGATGCTACATTTTCTGAAAATATCCTAAGTCTCAAGTAGAGACACTAACCTAGTGATGCCACAATTACTAGTGATGCTACATTTTGCTAGTGATGCTACATTTTCTAAAAATATCCTAAGTCTCAAGTAGAGACACTAACCTAGTGATGCCACAATTACTAGTGTTGCTACATTTTGCTAGTGATGCTAAGTTTGACTAGTTTGACCAGTTTGACCAGGTTTGACCAACCTTGACCAGCTTTGACCAGCTTTGACCAACGAGTTGACCAACTTTGACCTACGGTTTAAGACTTATACAAACTAAAATAATCGGTTTGCAACACACGATATGTACTAATGAATAGTTTACAGCAAAACAAACTTGATAATAATGTCTAAATGAATTATTATTACAAACTTTCACCAACGGGTCATACACGTTTTTAAGAAACGAACTTGAACAACTTATTTGGACATACTAGTTGATGAACTAGCTCTAGGTGGACATTAACCCCCCACCTACACGATTGGCTTAAGTGGACATTGACCCCCACTTATACAATCGCTATAGATGGTCTTATAAGACATCTACTTACACAATCTTATACGTTTAGGACGTTAGAAAGTTGCGCTTTGGACTTTGCTTGCTTATTTGATATTTGCTTGCTACTTACTAATCTAAGGTGAGTTTCATAGCCCCCCCCCCCCCCCCCCCCCCCTCCCCTTTTTTTTTTTTACTGTTTTTCAACTGGGGTGAGAATACATACAACTGTTTTATACAACTGCTTATATGATCACAAGTAACTGTAAATAACTTTTCGTACGGATTGCATGAGGCCTGAATAATCCATTAAAGCCCTCTACCCATCATAGTTCGTTAATAGATGCGTGAATATTATTGGATAGTACTATCGGGGATTGACAATCCCCATCCGGACTAGTCGCGCTAGTCAACCCACGGATGCAATATTATTTGTGATTTAGAAGTGTATCGGATTAGTACACTTACCGGAGGCAAACAACGTTAAGCTCGACTATGAGACTCATTGCAAATGGTATACTTATATTGCTTTATGCAATACTTTTACTTATCGTTGGCTAACGATACTTTTAACTGTCATTTTTGAATGATACAACTTGAAATCTTGTGGATCATAACTAAACGATTGTTTACAAACCTATGAACTCACCAACTTTATGTTGACCTTTTAGTATGTATTTCTCAGGTAACCCGCCGCAGTAGGAAGCTTATGGAAAGCTTAGCTCGAGTCGCATTGTTTTCAAACATCCAGAGATTAGATAGCATTTAGCTGTATTTTGTATAATCAGTAATGTATTAGAAATCTCTTAACGGTTTATGCGAACTCCAGATATTTTGTAAACATTTGAATTATGGTAATGTAATGTTTTCGAACGTCTCATATAGAGGTCGTTTGCTTTAATCTTTGTGTTGTGATATTTGATTTGGTCGGCGCCCCCATGACACCTCATGTTTCCGATGCCACGTGTTCTGGGGATGCGACACAATGTTTAAGAATTTAAACATTCAGTGACTGTATACTTGTGATCCATTCATCTTTCTTTTTGGATTCTTTTGATATGCTCTGAGTTTTGCACAAAGGTTCAAATATTATTGAAACTAAAAATATAAGGTACATGATCATTTTTAGTTATAATATTCTAATCTGATTTAGATAAGTCAATCTTCTTCAGCGATTAAGAGATTCAGCAACTTTTGATGTCTTCAGCTTTGACTCACATTCTTTGATAGAAGTCATTTTGTAAACGGGAAGACCTTCAACCAGAGAGAAATTAGGCCAAAAATTCATCCTTCTTGGCATATGATTCAAAGCTTTATCAGAGAAAGATATAGAGATGGCGTCAGTGAACACAATCTCATCAGTGAGAATATACATCATCACAGTGCACTTGTCATCAGAGAAAAGACACCTGTGAAGGAAATTTTATATGCAAATATCCTTCTCATGCAGCTTTAACCGACTGAAAATCAATGAGACACATCTGAACTACAGTTGATGGAGAAGGATTCATTGCTAAGCTGATATGGAATAAAAATTGCCAAGAAAATTGCAACTCCAATACAGGGAATATGTATTTTTTGAAATAGAAGCCGCAAAGATGATTCCCATGTATCAGCAACTTTCATAGCGTCTTCAATTTTTCTATATAGCGTTAGCAACTTTTCTATATGGTTCTAATAGTGTCAGCAACTTTTCCACATGAATTGTAGATATGTTGTTCCTGCGATAGGATCCAAATAGATGATTTCCAATCAGCAACAATTCTTCATATGAGCACCATTGGATTTTGCATTCATTTGCACGTTTTCTCCCCCTTGATGATATCCTAAAGTAGATTAACATTTTTCTGTAAGCATCATCAATTTCTTCATATAGATATCTCTCCCCCTTGATGATATCAGAAAATGCGATAGTAACTATGTGATCATGTTGTGAATCAGTTTTGGTTTTCTCATCATCAGCTTGTGTTTTAACTGATGGATCTTTAAAAATAGAAAGTGCAGCCTGTATCACTCGCTGTGACTGGAGAGCGACATTGACAGCTGGTGTGGTGATAGAAGAGAGTTGGCCCGGGTCTGTAGCCAGTGATGTGACACCAGATATGAGTGTGTTATCACCCACTGATGTGACTTGCCCTTTGAATGAATCAGCATCCTTTTGTGAGGATGATGAGTGACTTATGGGTTGACTCGATAAGTAAGTTTTGTTTTTAGCAAGAGTGCCCATAGAGACTGAACGTTCAGTGACTATTTCACTCTTGATCCCTTGATTTGTTAGAAACAGGGCCTTTATTTTCAAACTTTTGGTAGAGGAGTTTGAGTTTTTCTTGGATGGAGGATGATCAGCTTTGGTCACTGGGGGTGTGAGCAGTGACGTGATCGATGGGGGGGTAGAATCAGACTGGTGTTGAGCAGTTTCATACTGAATTACAAGAAAACCTTGTAATCCCAGCAGAGTAGATAAAAATGGCATCACTAGACCAAGTAAAAACAAGGCGATTATAGACCAGGTTGATTTTAAAAGAGAAATTTACCCTGATCTATCAAGTGATGAGATTAATTTCATACTCTGTTTTTATGAAAAAGAGATTTTATGGTGAGAAAAGTGATTTTGAATGCTGTAATGACAAAATTTCTTATCAACTGAAAGAAGTAGAAAATTTCCAGTGATGTATGAAGATTTTAAAACGTTTGAATTTGTCGTTACAGAAATCGGAAAGACTTTTATTGGTTTGGGTATTTGAGAAAGATCATGAAAACCAAGAGTTTGTTTTGATTTGAAAAATGAAATCATTTTGTTTGATTTATAGAAACTCTTGATTAAACAAGTGGTTAGGATTGGGAAAACGTGGTTGATGGTGGTGGTAAGTAAGGGTGGCATAGGGGTGACAATTTATGATGTTTAAATGAAATAGGGGTGATGATTGTGGAGCTTGGTGGTATTAATGGTGATTTGAAAGGTGCACCGGAAAAGTATATGTGACGTAAGGAAGAAATAGTGTCAGAGATGCAATTTTTGTGACACATCCCTTCAAATAATGATGAGAGAATCAGGGAGACCCTGAATGTAAAAAAAATAACACTCATAAGTTTCAATTTGCCAGAGATGTTATCTCACTGATTTAGTCACAACTTAGAATACTAACTAAGTTAGAGAGATTTATCACCTGGTAAATATGAAACATAAATTTTTATTCATTGAGTATGAGTGTTGTTTTAAAATGAAATTTATAGAGACTTATCTTTCGCTGAAAGAGTTACAGCTTAGAATACTAACAGGATCAGCTAAAGAATAGGTCTTCCTTTTTTTTTTTTTTTTTTAACAGAGTATTGATTATGTTTGATATGAACTATGTATTATTTTACTATATTTATCTTTCACTGATCTAGTTACAACTTAGAATACTAACACGATCAGTAAAACAAATTATAGGACAATAACAGAATAGGTCATATAGAGACATAATAGATACTTTATATAAAAAAAAACGTTAAACAAAAATAACATAACTGAGCTTGATAGCTGAGCTAGTCATTTAAGTTTAACATGCCAAGCTCGCTGATAAGAAAATTAAATATTTTCTCATCTAAAGGTTTTGTAAATAAATCAGCGAGTTGGTAATCAGTTGGAATAAAATGTAATTCAATATCACCTTTCATCACATGGTCCCTGATGAAGTGATATCGGACATCAATGTTCTTTGTCCTTGAGTGCATTACTGGATTGTTGGCAATGGCGATAGCGCTTTGACTATCACAGTAGATTGGTATTTCATTGAAGTCAAAACCATAGTCAGCAAGCTGATTTCTCATCCAGAGAATTTGAGCAGTACAGGCACTTGCAGCAACATATTCAGCTTCAGCAGTTGAAGTTGAGACTGAGTTTTGTTTCTTGCTGGACCAGCTTACTAGCTTTTCTCCAAGAAATTGACAGCTACCAGATGTACTTTTTCTATCCAGTTTGCATCCAGCATGATCAGAATCAGAGTATCCTTTCAGGGAGAAGTCTGAACCAGATGGGTACCAGAGACCAAGATTAGGAGTACCCTTCAGATATATGAATATCCTTTTGACAGCGAGCAAATGTGATTCCTTAGGATCAGCTTGATACCTAGCACAGAGACATGTAGCAAACATAATGTCTGGTCTACTAGCAGTTAGATACAGTAGCGACCCGATCATTCCTCTGTAAGCAGTAATGTTTACAGATTTACCATCAGGATCAGCATGTAGCTTTACTGCAGGTGACATGGGTGTAGCAAGGGTTGAGCAATTAGCAAATTCAAATTTCTTTAACAGATCTTTAACATATTTTCCTTGACTAATGAAAATTCCAGTTTTGGTTTGTTTTATTTGCAAACCAAGGAAAAATGTTAATTCACCCATCATGCTCATCTCATAACTTTTGGTCATGAGATCAGAAAATTCCTTGCACATGTCACTGTTAGTAGACCCGAAAATGATATCATCAACATAGATCTGGACTAATATGACATCTCTCTTATCTCTTTTGATAAATAATGTACTGTCAATTTTGCCTCTGACGTAGCCACATTTTATCAGGTAGACAGAGAGAGTATCATACCACGCTCTGGGAGCTTGTTTTAGTCCATACAGGGCTTTATCAAGTTTGTAAACATAACCCGGATGTTTTGGATCAATGAATCCAGGTGGTTGCTTGACATACACTTCTTCCTGCAGCTTGCCATTCAGAAAGGCACTTTTCACATCCATTTGATATACTTTAAACTTTTTGTGAGCTGCATAAGCAAGAAATAGCCTGATTGCTTCAAGCCTAGCTACTGGTGCAAAGGTTTCGTTATAATCGATGCCTTCTTGTTGACAGTAACCTTGTGCAACTAGTCTAGCTTTGTTTCTTGTAACCACACCATCAGCATCCATTTTATTTCTGAACACCCATCGTGTTCTAATCACTGATTTACCAGTGGGATGTGGTACAAGCTTCCAAACTTTATTTCTTTCAAACTGAGATAGCTCTTCTTGCATGGCAGCTATCCAGTGATGATTAGTAAGTGCTTCATCAACTTTCTTTGGTTCTATTTGAGACACAAAACTTACAAACAAACAGAAGTTAGTAGTTGCTGATCTTGTCTGAACCCTGGATTGTGGATTACCAATAATCAATTGATTATCAATATGTTTTGTCCACTTAGTCATTCGCTGAGGTTCAGCAGTGACTTGATTACTTTGTGAGGGTTCAGAGGGCAAATCAACATCTGTAGCATGAGTATTATTGTTATGCGAGTTTTGGTTCGGACATTGAGTTGATGATGATGGGACATCTGTAGGTAAAGATGATGTTCCTGAATTATTCACAGCTAAAGTAGAACTGGAATTGATTTCAGGAATATTATCTTCACCTTCAGAATCAGATGAGAAATTTTTATATTCCTTATCATTTGATTTGATTTCATTTGATAAGTCACTATCCATTTTGTTAAAAAAAAGATTTTCATATTCTTTTGGATCAGTGAGTGACTCATCATATGATTCATCAAAAGTAACATCCATTGATTCCTCAATACATTCTCTTCGTTTATTATAAATTCTGAAAGCTTTAGAGATGATTGAGTAGCCAACAAATATTCCTTCATCAGCTTTGGGATCAAACTTTCCTAAGTGATCTCTTTTGTTTAGAATGTAGCAGGTACTACCAAAAACATGAAGAAAACTTATATCAGGTTTTCTCCCCCTTAATAGCTCATATGCTGTCTTACTGTGCCTTTTGACAATCAGTGACCTATTTTGAGTGTAGCAGGCAGTACTCACTGCTTCAGCCCAGAAATAGGTCTTAAGACCAGCATCAATGAGCATTGATCTTGCAGATTCAATCAAGGTTCTATTTCTCCTTTCAGCCACCCCATTTTGTTGGGGTGTTCTTGGTGCTGAAAAATTTTGAGAAATACCTTTTGAATCACAAAAATTTTCAAGGTCGAGATTTCGAAATTCGGTACCATTATCACTTCTCAAATGTTTTACCGTGACATCATTTAGATTTTCCATTTTCCTGACAAAGGATATGATCTCGCTGGCAGCTTCATTTTTGGCTTTGAGAAAAAATACCCAAGTGTATCTGGAGTATTCATCTACTATCACCAAACAGTACCTTTTTCCTCCAAGACTTGATGTACTCACTGGTCCAAACAGATCCATATGTAGCAAGTAAAAACATTCTGTTACAGATGAAGTCTGTTTACTTTTGAAGGACGAGCTGTGATGCTTTCCCTTTTCACATGCTGAACAAAGTTTGTCTTTGTCATAAGACATCTTTGGTAGTCCAGTGACTAAACCATTCTTGCTCAGTTTGTTAATTGCTTTGAAGTTCAGATGAGAAATTCGCTTATGCCGTAACCATTTTTCTTCTGAAACGGTTCTGGAGTAAAAATATGTTCCTGATTGTGCTGAATCCATATTGACCACATAAGTATTCCCTTTCCTGTTTGCAGCAAGAACAGCACTTCCCTTTTTGTTGTAAACAACACCAGCTTCATGATCACAAAGTACCTTGTTCTTGGAATCACAAAACTGACTGATGCTTAATAAGTTGTGCTTCAAACCTTCTACATATGCTACTCGCTTGAACATTACATTACCATTGGTTAAAACACCATACCCTTTGGTTTTCCCAACTTTGTTATCACCAAAAACTACATCAGGACCTTTTTCATCCTGATAATCACTGAGCAGCGACTTACATCCTGTCATATGCCTGGAACATCCGCTGTCTAAATACCAGATGGTTTCTCTAAGAATGCTTTTGTAGATGCTGTCAGAGTCCCATCCTGATGCTGAACATTTCTGAGCTACTTCCTTGATGTTTTCATGAAATTCAGCATCATTAGCCATTAAACAATAATCTTTGTCTAGGCAAAGCATTGCTTCTTCATCATCAGATGAAGAGGATGAATCAGAGTCGCTGAGTGAACCTTCTTCAGCAACAAATCCTTTTCTCTTCTTCTTCCCAGATTTAGCCAATGCCTTCAGTTTCTTGTATTTTGCCTTGTACTTGTTGTACTTGTCATTTCTGACATCTGGCATGGGTTCAGGGACTTGATTCACTGACTTTGATCTACATTCAGCTGCAAAATGACCAATTCTGCCACACTTGTAGCATTCACCCTTTGATTGAAATTTATCAGATGATGGAGCACCAGCGAATCTTCTTGATCTGGTGTTCTTTCTGAAATTAGCAACCATCATGGCCATATCCTTCTCAAGCTTCTCCAATCCTTCATCATACTCATATTCTGACTCTTCTTCATTCTGACCACCTTCTTCTTCAGCTATCAGTGACTTCGAGCTTTTCTTAGACACTTTTGACTTCTGTCTCTGATCGATTTCATCAAGCTCTGCTACAAGGGCATTGGATATCTTCTGACTTCCAAGAGTAGCACGAATATGCTCACTCTGATCAGCTTGCTTTTCAGACTGCTCCCAATTGAGCAAAATACCATAGACCTGAGTTAAATTTAGAATTGAATAATCATTTCTCTGTCCGGTACACGTTGCAATGGTTCCCCAGATTTTCCTTGGCAGCAACTCAAGAAACTTTTCAACAAAAAATCTATGTTCCTTGCCTATACCAGCCTTCTCCATTTTGTTCATCAGTGACTGGTATCTGGTGTAAGTGGAAGACAGAGATTCATTTGGTTCCATTGCAAACAGCTCATACTGGCGAGTGAGATTGACTTCCCTGCAGCGAATAATATCAGGAGTTCCAATATATATATATTCCTAAGGGTATCCCACATATCTTTAGCAGATCTACAAAGCCTGATTGATTCAAACACTTCATCAGGAAGTGCCATGCCTATGTAGATTTTAGCTTGTTTATCAAGTCTAACCAATCGCCTATCCTCATCAGTCCATTGTTCCTCTCTTTTAGGTAAAACCATTTCTGGTATAGCTGGAGAGTAGCTGTTGCAATTACAGCAGGAACAATAGTAGTTGGGATATGTGGACCATTGGTTATGATATTATAAAGACGGTCATCAACTAAGTCCAAAAACATCATCATCCGGGACATCCAAGTTTCAATCCTTGAAGGATCAAAAGCTGGAGGTTTGGTTGTAGAACCATTTCCCTTTTGATAATCAGAGTCAACACAGCTGTACTTTACTGATTCCATAGTAGACCTGGTTAATTGAATTTAAACCAACTCTGCTCTGATACCAATTGATAGTCCCGTAATCACTATTAGTTAGTGATTTGGAATCTCAAAGTGTAAAGTTTAATTGTAGAAGGGGGGGTTGAATACAATTTAAAACAATTTCAGATTTTACCAAGTGTTTCAGATTGTTTTAAATTAATTATCTATAACAGAGTATGACGGTATTGAAATAACAGATTAAAGATATAACAGAATCAAAGAACGACAAGTAATAGTAGCTGAAAGTGAATTGTATTGATTAAATTCACGAAGTGTTGAATGCGGAATGGATTAACCAAAGTTAAATTCAAACACTTAGCTAAATTATTACAATGAAGTGTATTAACTACAGTGGACATACACGCTGATAGTTAACCTCGCTGAGTCTTAATATACACCTAGACAAACTAGTTCTCTGACAAACAGAAGAACGGTGCATATGACGACTAGCCTCAATAGTACAAAACACTAAACTATTTATACTACAAGAGTTCCTAAAATATCGCCTACAAAATAGGATCTTGGAAGGACACGTGTTGCTGCTTGATTGGTCCTGATCTCTGATAAACCGACATTCTGCGGGTCCCAATTCTGTTACTGCAAATATCTCGTTACCTTAAAACCAATCACTTGCTGCCACGTAATCTTTCGGGCATACTTCGAACTGGAACACTCTTGCTGATGTATAGATAAGTACATTACTTTTTAGTACTAGATGATTGAGAGGCTTTGTTGTTAGTCCCTGTTTAACTTAATAAACAATCTTACGTAATAAGCTTTGAATATATTATCGAGAAGTTGCGGAATTACACTCAATAATATTAAGAAGATCAATGAATATTAATTGATTTAATGAACACGCAATATACCAAAAGCTTCAATCTTATTAATGATATAAGACGAATACACTTGATGTATTAGGGTTACAAAAAACCTTGAAGCTGCGCAAAAATCATTAACCTATCTAGGTCTAAAGGATCTCTATTTATAACATATAGAGTCCTATACAATCTCCTACAAATATGGAATAAAATAACTTCCATAACCGACTCATACTTATCACAAAATCATAAACAGTTTTAACTACCATTCTGATGTAAACAGTTGTAACTGTTACACATTCAGTTGTAACTGCTTCAATTGTAATATACGACTAAGTACAAATATATAATCAGTGTTAACTGTTTCATATATAACTAACAGTTACTAATACATAAGCAGTTTTAACTACTTACAGACACATAGCTATCAGTTGTAATCTATCTTCAATCAGTTGTAACACTTGTCTTCTCATCAGTTTTCTTCTATCAGTTGTAACTTCATAAAGACAGTTTTAACCTTCAAAACAAACAGTTTTAATCACTTATATTCTGTCTTCTCATCAGAACTTCAACTCAGACCTGAAACAGTTTTGACCCAACAATCTCCCCCTAAACTTAATCTGTCCTTCACAGCATTAAGTTTCTTCTAATCCTCCATTATAAGCTTCACAAAATTCTTTCAAAACTGTTAGTCTTTTCTTCTCTTCCTCCTATCAATCTCCTCCTTCTTATGAATCTGATTTAACACCATATATACCAGTTCTAGAGCTACATCATCTAACACTGCAGCTTGTAACCTTGCATTTCTCAAACCCATCAAAAATCTCAGATTGATATCATAAAATCTATCTGTCAATAACCACATAAACACTGCATCCTCCATAACAATCTGATGTACTCCAGGTTTGGCATGATAAATCCAATTTCTGACCTTGCTAAAAGTAGCAAATTGAAATGGAAACTCTTCTGGTTCAAACATAGCTTTAATCCAATGCCATGTAACTTTCTCAACCAGATTATCAAATCTTTTCAAATCTAAATTCTTTTCCATCCCAATCTAATACATTCTCACCAAATCAGTCCTACTAATTCTCTTTATCAAATCCCTAAAAGATCTCCACCAAGATATATTTCCATCTGCTCTTTCAACTTTAATCTTGTGAATCTTAACAGGATTGACAAATTGCTCTATAGACCAATCAATTATACCAGGTAATTCAACATTAATTACCTCAGATTCCATAGGCTGTAACAAAATAAACTCCTTCAATTCATCAATATTCCTTTCTCTATCAGGAATTTCATCTAACTCTCTCTTCTTTTGCTCAAGTTCATCTTTCCTCCTCTTCTCAGCTTCTATCTTTTCTCTTTTTTCTTTTTCTTCCTTTTCCTTCAATTTTCTTTCTTTTTCAGCCTTTTTCCTTTCCTTTTCAACTTCCTGCTTTTTCTTCTCAGCTTCTTTCTTTTCTGTTTCTTTCTTTTCAATCACATCAGGATTCAACTCATCTTTATCCCATAACTCCTGCAATCTCTCTAAACTCATCTGTTTCAAAGCATTCAAAGGAATATACCCACCTTTCAATTTTGCAATCAAGTTCTTCTTCATTTGAGCTTTTGTTGGTGGTTTTGCAGCTTTCTTCTTTCTTGCTTCTTCTGCTTTCTTCTTCTTAAGCTGATCAACTAAATATTCAATATCATCCTGTCTATGCTCTTTCAACAAATACTCATCCCATTCTGCCACTTGCTCTTTTGTCATTTTTACAAATTTTCCTTCCTCAACCTCAACATCAATCAAGCCCTCTGCATTTAGCTCAGCCTGTAATCTTTCTGCATATTCAGTATCATGAGCAGTTACTTCTGGTGGCACTGGTTTTTGCTTCTTCTTCTTTGGTTCTTCTACCAGTTTCCCCTTGCCTTTATCTTTTGGATCAATCTTTGGCAATTCTTTCTGTTGAACAGGAGCAGCAGCAGGTTCTCGAATTTGAAATCCAGGCAAAGATGGTTGTTGTGAATATTTCTTCTTTGGAGTTTCAACCTTCTTTCCTGTACCAGTCATTTTAGCAGTTTTAACTGGAATGCTCTTCTTTCTAGTCTTTTCAACTTGTTGAGCATCAGTTTTAACATCAGTCTTTACTTCTTCTTTTTCAACTGCTATCTCAGGTTTACTCACCTCTTCACCATCATCCTCATCAATCTTTAACTCCTCAGTCTTATCATCCAAAATCACCTCTACAGTCTGCTCCACTGACCCAACAACCTCAGTATGTTCAGAATTATTTTCATCTGCCACTGGGTCATTCATCTCTGTTTCCACTGTTTCAAACACTGACTCATTAACCTCTGGCTCAATAGGTGGTGTTGGAGGTGTATGCACAAATTCATCATCCACTGGTTGTTCCATTTCAATCTCTTCATCAACTTTTTCATCATCAGACACAACCTTATCATTCTCATTCCTCTTATCACCCAAATTTGTCCAGACCTTCTCCCCTTTTTGAAAGCATTTTGTTTAAAGTTATAAGTCTCCTCAGGTTCTGAAGTATCATGAACCACATATTTCCTCCCTTTCTTCAAACATTGAATAACAATCCTCTCTAACTGCTTCACTTTCCTCTGCAACTGAGTAATAACTTCATCCTTTGCCTTATTCTTCTTCCTCTCCTGTACAAACTCAGCCCATACATAATCAACCATTTTCGTCAATTCCAAGTTAGTTCTAGCCTCAACACCTTCAGGATGTGAATCCTTTGGTGAATCATTGACATCATCAAACTCTGACTCATGCCTAGCATGATCATCAAAGTCCCCTTGGTTCTTGGTACTGGGACCACTAGGATCATCTACAGGTGTAGAATCATATCCATGTGTTGCCTCTGATTGGGTCTTATTAATGTTACTTCTGTCCTGCTCTGCCAGTGGGCTAGAAGCAGTAGAAGCAGCCCTCTCAGAATGATCATCCTCCTCCTCATTGATCATCTGCTGTGATGAATCATTTGTCTGAGACACCTGAGCAGCAGCAGCCTCAAATGCCTGTTTTTTAGCCTTTTTGGCTTTAGAAGGTTTAGCTGTTGTGGTCCCTTGTTTTCTTTTAGTACCCCCAACTACTGTGGGTTGAGAAGTGGTGGGTGGAACCATTCTCTCAGTAGTTGGTTCAGCTTCAGTTGGTAGTACTGATGCTGTGGTGGAAGGTGCAGAAAGCATTGTAGAAAATAATGCTGTAACCTTCCCAGAAAATTTAGTATCTCTCTTCATATTTACAAAAACTTTTGGTTTAAAAGAGACAATACCAATAATCTTGTCAAGTGCAGTTATATTAGGAATTTGTTCATTTAAGAACAACTGCACAAAACGTGGATACATCAAAAATTTAATCTTTGGCTGCTCAATGTTTCTAAGCATACCAGAAAAAATCAGATTTGAAAAATTAAACCTTTGACCAGTTGCAAGACAAGTAATTGCATAAGCAATGTTGCTTCCAAACTGCTCAAAAGATGATCTCTTAGATGATAAGCAGTGTAAAATTGTATGTATTAAAAATCTCCACTGATGAGAAAATAAGGTTTTCTGAAAAGTAAAAATTTCAAAAGAACCCTCATAACCCATCAATCGTAAAGTATCATACATAACAGTATCCTCTAAAGAAGATATACCTGCCTCATCATCTAGTTGTAATGAAGCTCTAACAGTAGCTTCTGTGATTACAACACGTGTATCCATAACTTCTGAAACGATTCTTTTAATCCCCTGTTCCTCTTCTATTGATGCATTCACCCAGAAATTGTTGATATGATCGTGAGATATTCTGGGTGCTACAGTGAGAGCATGACGAATATGTGAAGCACGAAGGAAATCAATGATTTCCACATACTCGTTTGCCTCTGTAGGTTTCATTAAGAATGCAATCATATTGTGATCTTTTCCAATCGGTAGTTGAACAGTAGATGAAGTCGATGCCATGATAAGAAATCAAGTAATCGAGAAGAATCGAAGGTGATTTTACAGAATCGAAAATCAATGAGACTAAGCGCAGTTGTTTGTATGTGAAATTTTGAAAGCGTAATGAGAAACCCTAAGTGTTGAGAGTTAAGTACTGAAATTAAATCAGTTGTAAGCCCTAATTTGATCAGATCCCCAATTATAACTAAAACAGTGTTAATTAAATAAAATAACACGTTCAGTGATAACTGTGAAAATAACCATCAGTGGTAACCAACACTTGGTTTCTCAAATGCATCATTTACATAATTAAGCTAGCAGTGCTAACTTGTACAAGCAGTACCAACCGACCAAGGCAGTGCTAACTTAATACAAGTAGTACTTCAGTTCTAGCAAAATCATATAAACAAAGCAGTGGTTTTTTTTTTTTTTTTTTTTTTTTTTTTTTTTTTTTTTTTTTTTTTTACCGAAAGCAAACTCCACAAACAGTGACACTTCATAAACACCTGCATAAGTTAGACTCCAAAACCTAGCAATATAACCTGCAGTGGTAATTCCAAACAAAAATACAAGTATACAGTGTTAACTATACACCAACAGTGGTGAAGTGATTATTACCACTGTTTATAATAAAATTAAGAAACAGTGATAACGATACACATTACACACAATCAGTGTTTAATTAACAAATCAGTAGTAACCCAAATTGAAATCACAGTAGATATTATTCACAGAAAGCAGTAACAAGAGAAATAACTTATGACAAATTGATCATTCCTATACTAGTAACCAAGAATGTGAATCTGCCTACATCAAAAGCTTTTGTAAACAGATCAGCAAACTGATTATCAGTATGAACTTTCAAAATTTGAATAAGTCTTTTCTCATTACAATCTCTAATGAAATGATATCTGATTTCAATGTGCTTTGTTTTAGAATGTTTAACTGGGTTATTAATAATACTGATTGCAGAGCTATTATCAATAAAAATAGGAGTATTAAGAAAGGTAAAACCATAATCTAGCATCTGATTCTGAATCCATAGCACTTGAGCACAGCAACTTGCAGCTGCTACATATTCTGCCTCTGCTGTAGATGTAGATACAGTGGTTTGTTTCTTGCATTGCCATGAAACCAATCTTTCTCCCAAAAATTGACAACCTCCTGATGTAGATTTCCTGTCCAAATTAGCTCCTCCATAATCACTATCTGTGTAAGCTATCAGATCAAAAGAATTAAACTTTGGATACCAAAGGCCCAATTTTGATTGACCCTTCAAATATCTAAAAATTCTTTTGACTGCTAGAAGATGTGATAGCTTTGGATTAGCTTGAAATCTTGCACATAAACACACTGCAAACATGATGTCAGGCCTTGATGAAGTGAGATACATAAGAGACCCAATCATTGATCTGTAAAGATGTTCATCCACACTCTCCCTCTCAAGATCTGCATGTAATTTCTTGTTTGTCTCAACTGGTGTGCTTGCAACTTTAGCATCTTTGTACCCAAACCGATCCAGTATATCATTCACATACTTACTTTGATGAATAAAGATTCCTTCTTTCTGTTGCTTTACTTGTAGCCCCAAGAAAAATGTTAATTCCCCCATGGAGCTCATTTTGAACTTTTCATGCATCAATGATTCAAACTCCTTGCAAAGACTATCCTTTGTTGAACCAAAAATGATATCATCTACATAAACTTGAACCAGTAGTATATCATTCTTAATTCTTTTAGTAAACAAAGTTTTATCTATTGCACCCCTTTTGAATCCATTCTGCAACAGATACTCTGAAAAGGTATCATACCAGGCTCTAGGTGCTTGATGTAAGCCATAAAGAGCTTTATCCAGTTTGAAAACTTTATCAGGAAATTTAGAATCTTCAAACCCTGGTGGTTGACATACATAGACCTCTTCCTGTATAGTGCCATACAGAAAAGCACTCTTAACATCCATCTGATACACAATGAATCCCTTGAATGAAGCATAAGCCAAAAACAATCTAATTGCCTCTATCCTTGCAACAGGTGCAAAAACCTCATCATAATCAATCCCCTCTTCTTGTGAATACCCCTGTGCAACCAATCTAGCCTTGTTTTTGATCACTATACCTCTTTCATCCTTCTTGTTCTTGAAAATCCATTTAGTACCAATTGCCCTCTTCTCTTTAGGCAAATCAACCAATGTCCAAACTTCTTGAATCTTAAACTGAAGCAACTCCTCTTGCATAGCTTCAATCCAACTAGGATCTCTCAAAGCTTCAGTAACCTTCTTTGGTTCTGTTTGAGACAGAAAACAGGCAAACAAAGAAGTATTAACAGCTTCTGTATCAAGATTTACTTCTTCCTCATTTGCTGAAGCTTCAAACACCTGACTTTGATTTCTTGTTTTAACAGCAGATTCAATATCTCCTATTACATTCTCAAGTGGATGATCTTTATGAGTAATGTATTTAGATGCTGCTGTTTCTTGAATACTCTCCTCTAAGTTGGTAAAATTTCCTTCTTGCCCAGACTCACTACTTGACACTTCTCTTGCAATTCTCTTTGACAAAGGAGTAGAACTCATCAAATGTAGATAATTTAATTGTTCCTGCTCTGTGTCAAGATGCTTTGTAGGTGTCTGATCAACATTCACATCTGCCTTTGTAGACTTCTGTACTGGACTCATATCACTGTCTTCTGTACTGTCTTCAATAACAGGTCTATCAGAATCATCAACATGAGAAAATGATGTTTCATCTGATTTTCCTGTTTCCACATCCTGTGATGTCGTTGGTTGATCAGTATCAAACACTTCTGGAGGATCAGGAGACCAAATTGGAAATAATATATATTCCAATGAATCATTCTTCTTTCCAACTGATATTCCTGATTTTGCTCTACCTTCTTCATCACCTGTTCCTGCATTTGTACCTGCACTTGTACCTGCACTAGTATCCACATTTGTATATCTAAAAGCAGTATTAAGTGCATCAATATCAAACAGTGATTCAGGACCTTTTCCCTCAGGATTAACAGTGTTTTCATTAAAAGTAATGTGCACTGTTTCTTCTATGATTCTGGTCCTTTGATTGAATACCCTATAAGATTTACTTTGAATAGAATAACCAACAAATATCCCCTCATCAGCCTTACTCTGAAACTTACCTAAGTGATCTTTGGTATTTAAGATTGTACAAGGACACCCAAAAGATTTTAAGAAACTAACCAAAGGCTTTCTCTTAAACAACAGTTCATATGGTGTCTTGTTATGAGGCTTAACAACTAATACTCTATTCTGAACATAACAAGCTGTGCTAACTGCCTCTGCCCAAAAAGACATAGGTAGCTTTGCATCAGATAGCATGGTTCTAGCAGCCTCAATCAGTGTCCTATTCCTCCTTTCAGCTACTCCATTTTGTTGAGGAGTTCTAGGTGCACTAAATTCTCTCTTAATACCTTTAACTTCACAGAATTTATCCATCTCATGATTTTTAAATTCTGTTCCATTATCACTTCTGATGATCTTTACTCTTCTATCCAATTGATTCTCCATCTTAGTTATAAATGATCTAAGTATTTCACCTGTCTCATCCTTTGTCCTAAGAAAGAAAACCCATGTAAATCTAGTATAATCATCAATAATCACAAGACAGTAAGACTTTTTCCCCATACTACTTATACTGGTTGGTCCAAATAAGTCCATATGCAATAAGTGTAAGGGTGTGCTATTTGTGTTCACAGATTTTGACTTAAATGAGGATTTGTGTTGCTTTCCCTTTTGACAAGAAACACAATGATCATCACATGAATAGACCTTTTCAGGCAAACCTCTAACAAGCTTGTTTTTGACAAGTTTATTAATGGTTTTGAAATTCATGTGACACATCCTCCTATGCCACAGTTCAGATTCATTCACACTTGCTTTAGAAATAAGACAGTTTAAATCAGGTTGAGGTGTCATATTTACTAAGTCACACTTATATACATTATCTTGTCTTGGAATTCTCATCAAAATCATGTTTTCTGGTATTTTGAATTCTTTGGACAAGATAAGGCATTCAGTGTCAGTAAAAAGAACTGGGTTCTCTTTATCTGTGATTTGACTTACACTTAGTAAATTATACCTCAGTTGTTCCACAAAATAAACATTATCAAAACTTAGCTTTTCACTCTGAACTGTTCCTTTCCCTGTGATCCTTCCTCCTTTTGGATTGCTTCCAAAAGCTACATATCCTCCATCAAAAGATTTAAAGTCCTGCAGCTTTTCTTTGTCTCCAGTCATGTGCCGTGAGCATCCACTATCAATATGCCATAAGCTCTTAGGCTTGCCCTGCACAAATAGTCAAAAAAGAGAATTAATTTCTCTTGGGAACCCAAACCAATTTGGCTTTGGGTTTCCCATGTGCATTCACATAATCAACTTTCTTAAAGATTATTGATTGTGAAGCACTGTTGGTATTTGGATCTGTTAATTTATCAGACTTAATAGGTGTCCAAATCCAACTAATTTTAGACTTAACAGTGTTCTTTGGCTTAACAGTTTTAACTGTTTTACCAATTGAAGATTCAGTGTTAATTTTGTTAACACTGTTTTTGAAATCAGTTACCACTGTTTTAGTCTTTGAGCTTTTGGCTAATTTTGTTATTACTGCTGCAGTAGATTTACCTGTAACAGTGTTTAACATGGTAGCCTTTGAGTTTTTCTTCTGAACTCTGGCAGTATGATCAACTTTTGATTGAAAATTTTGTTTGTTAATCATATTTGCTTTTGTCCATGACTGTTTTCTAATCCTTTGAACATTCTCAGGATTATGATAGCAGTCATATTGAAGATGACCCATTTTTCCACATATAAAGCAAGACATTTCTTTAATCACAGTAACATTATTACCCAGTTTTTGTGAAATCATTTGATTCCAATTTCTTTGATTACCTCTGGGTTTTTTATTTTGAAAACTCTGTGAAGAAGAAGCACTTGCTTTACATTTACAATTCACACAGTTATTCACAACAGATTCAACAACAGGTTTAGTAACTGAATTAACTGTATTACTAACATATCCTAACCCATGTTTAGATTTGTTAGTATTCAAGCTCACCTTCTCTAAGTCCAGTTTAACCTTTTCCTTAAACATTTTCTTACCCTCTTCTAGTTTATCAGTTTTAAGATTAACAACTAGATCAGTAATTACTCTCTTCACATCCTCACATGTTGACTCAGACTTAGATGATTCAGATTTCACACTCTTCACACTATCAGATGTCCTATCACTTTGATCATCTTCTTCAGTCCAGTCACTTACTTCACCTTCTACAAACAGATCATCATCAGATAAACTTTTAATTGGATCAGCCTTTTTAACCTCATCTACCATTTCTCTTTTAAGTGAATTGATATCAATTTCACTTTTGGGAGGAAAGTAGGTGTGATTATAAGGTGGAGGTACATTATTGTATCCTAATCCAGTCTTAAGTTTATCATGAATCTGTGAATTAATAAGTTTATTTACACTCTTTGAAGCATGTTCTAATTTACTTACATCAAGCCTTATACTATCTCTTTCACATGTGACCTCAGTAAGTTTCTTAGATAACAAATCAACTTTATCTTTAAAAGAGTCTCTCTCCCACCTAGCATATTCAATGTCATACTTAAACTGTGTTGCATTGACTTCATATGCCTTTATTTGATTTTCCAAATTTTCAATGACTGCTATGGTGTGTTTACTTTTGATTTCCCATTGTTTTAGTTCCTCATACACTTTTATATTATGATCTCTGTAGTGTTTAACAGTTTGTTTACAAACAGCAGAACATAATTTATTTTGTACCTCAGTAGGAACTTCTGACTTTTTGTCAGATTCTGCAATGGCCATGAGACATTGATTCTTCACAACATGCTCTTCTTGATCACTCCAATCCCATCCACAGCCATCCATAGACACCAAAGCATTTGCTGAAGCCCCCTGAATTGGAATGTTTCTTGTCTGTGTTCCAGTGCTTCCAGATCTCTGACCATTACCATTCTGCTCTTGCCTAGGGTTTCTGCATTCTCTGGCAAAGTGTCCCATCTTGTGACAGTTGAAACACTCAATCTTGCTCTTATCAAACCAATTTGCATCATTCCTCTTGTATGCAAAGTTATTTCTACCAGTCCTCTGCATGAACCTTTTTGCTCTCTGAGTAATCAATGCAATTTGCCACTTGATGTCCATCTCCTCTAGATCATCACCATCAAATTGTTCCAGATCTTCATTAGTAAGTGAAGAATTCACATTACTTGCAAAGAAAGATTCCAATATTTGATCATTAGAATTATTTGATGATGATCCTGCTCCCCCTGAAACATGAGTAGAACCCATTTGACTTGATTCTGCTTTTGTTCCAGCCATAGACATAAAAGCAGCATTATGACTGTATCCAGTTGCTTGCTTCTTACTTTCCACCTCAGACTCAAAGTTCCTCAGATCATTGTATATATCTTCTAGTTCCTTAACTTCAATGTCTGAACTCTGCCTCAATCCAACAGTATAGATTGTCCATTCATCACCTAATGATCTCAAGAACTTTCTGTTAAGATCTTCTTTGTCAATCTTAACCTTGTGATTTTCCAATTCTCCAACTAATTTAGTAAACCTATCAAAGGTTTGAGTTAGAGTTTCAGATTTCACATGGCTAAAATTTTCAAATTGTTGTTTTAACAAAGATCTTTTATTCTTTTTGGTGTTATCATTACCACCAAACCTCTTCTCAATTGCCTCCATCAGTACCTTGGGATCTTCACAATTATCAAATCTGCTCTGATGCTCATTCGGAATGGAAAGCAACAGAGTACTAAGTGCTTTGTACTCAGTAGATCTGATTTTCCTCTCTGCTTCAGATGTTGGTGGTGCTCTTGGTTGCTTTACTCCATCTCCATCAAGCGTTACTGGTATACCATTAACAACAACTTCCCACATCTGATAATCCGTGAGAAGCATATATTGCCTGATTCTGACCTTCCATAGGTCAAACTCATCAGGTTTAAGCATTGGTATCTTTGTTGCTTGAATTCCTTCATTGCCTTCAGACGTCATTGAAATCAAAACTTAATATCGGAACTAAACTCAAATACTGATACTAATAATCCCAGATCTTCCTGTCTTCAAAGCTTCACAAGCTCTGATACCACTTTGTTAGTCCCTGTTTAACTTAATAAACAATCTTACGTAATAAGCTTTGAATATATTATCGAGAAGTTGCGGAATCACACTCAATAATATTAAGAAGATCAATGAATATTAATTGATTTAATGAACACGCAATATACCAAAAGCTTCAATCTTATTAATGATATAAGACGAATACACTAGATGTATTAGGGTTACAAAAAACCTTGAAGCTGCGCAAAAATCATTAACCTATCTAGGTCTAAAGGATCTCTATTTATAACATATAGAGTCCTATACAATCTCCTACAAATATGGAATAAAATAACTTCCATAACCGACTCATACTTATCACAAAATCATAAACAGTTTTAACTACCATTCTGATGTAAACAGTTGTAACTGTTACACATTCAGTTGTAACTGCTTCAATTGTAATATACGACTAAGTACAAATATATAATCAGTGTTAACTGTTTCATATATAACTAACAGTTACTAATACATAAGCAGTTTTAACTACTTACAGACACATAGCTATCAGTTGTAATCTATCTTCAATCAGTTGTAACACTTGTCTTCTCATCAGTTTTCTTCTATCAGTTGTAACTTCATAAAGACAGTTTTAACCTTCAAAACAAACAGTTTTAATCACTTATATTCTGTCTTCTCATCAGAACTTCAACTCAGACCTGAAACAGTTATGACCCAACATTTGTTGAATAGTCACTGAAGATGCAGCAATCCTCCTCACTCACTGCGAGCTAACATGCTCTTGTAGAATGAATTGAACAAAAGATCTTCAGTGACTAGCTGTTATTCTGGCAGTGACTTTTGCCTTTATTGATTTGAAGAAGTAATGCTCTCGTTGACGTTGATCAGAGACACACCAAGTTAAGCTTTAAATCTTCCTCAGAATATCGAACAGAATGAATGACGATCAGCGAAACCTATCATTAGCAACAGCAGCTTCGATACAATCCATTTCTTCATTAAGTAGTGTATAGTTGAGTTGGTCAGCGACCAGTGACTTCATCGTGGTCAGCGACCAGTGACTCAACACATATGTATGAATAAAACACAATTTTACAGCTTAAAAATATGTTGGATTTGCGTTTTTGGTCGAAAAATCACGACAGCCGAAACTTTCTGGGCTGGTGTTCATCTTTGCGACACAACGCTTGTGTCGCATGCTGTGTCGCATAAACCATATTGTGTCGTGTTTTGTGTCGTACCAGTATGTCGCAACCTTGTGTCGTAGACGTTATATGACACAACCCTTATGTCGCTATTGATTTAGCATCGAACGCTTATGCGACACAACCCTTGTGTCGCTAAGCTCTTGTGTCGCATTCCTATGCGACACAACCCTTGTGTCGCATACCATATCCTTGTGTCGCAAATTGTGTCGCATAAATCAGAATTTTGAAGAATTTTCACTAAGACAATGTAGAAAATGTGCATTTTTCCCTCCGAGCTGACTCGGCAGCTCGACCCCGACCAGGGGCTCTGCCCTTTGGACCCCGCCAAGGGGTTGCCACCCCTTGGAACCCCGCAACAAGGGGCGCTGCCCCCGGACCCCCGTCGTTCCACCACAAAATGTTCAGAAACAATAATAATACTTTGAAAATTATTATTACAACCGTCACCAACGGGTCAAACATGTTTTCTAACAACAAACGATTACAAACATACAGACAAAACATTGGGAATACTAGTTGTGTACAACTAAATGAAACGTCTTACGGGACACATACTTACATAACCTCATATGTTTAGGCATTTGAAGGTTACGGGTTCGGAGAACCTACTTACTTTACTTACTACTTGCTATTTGCTACTGCTTACTACAAGACTCAGGTGAGTCTTATGGCCCCACTTTTACTGTTTTCTTATTGGGGGAGATACATGCTACTGATTTTTCTTGAACACAAGTATTAAACTGCTTACTATACCAAACGGAATTGCATGAGTTATTTACTACTTACAGAAGTCTTTCCATCATATATCGTTAGTTATGGACTTAAGCGCGAACAATAGTTAATGGATCCATTAGGGAAATGACCCTCCCCGCCCGGGGTAGTAGCGCTACCACGAACCGTTCTGTATAAACGGGCGACTATTATTCGTTACATATGCTTGCTCATATACGAGCATGTCACGGTAGCAACTTATTACTTACGGGTTAAGCTTCGATTATGAGCCTCATGGCAACGGTATAACTTACTTACTTACATTTGCTGGATTGCAAATACTGGTTTTTACATTTGCTGGATTGCAAATACTGATTTTTCGCCTACAGGCACTACTGATGAAATCTTGTGTTCAAAACTGATATTACTTACAAACCTGTGAGATTCACCAACATTCGTGTTGACCCTTTTAGTATGTATTCTCAGGTACACAGACGGAGTAGGATCACTCCAGGACATAGCTAGAGTCGCATGATTTCAACACAACTGCATTAACGGAGATTCTTAGCATTATCTTTTGTATATTTCAATTATGTAATAGAATCTCCCACTATACGCGTGGACTCTAGGAAACTAAATTTTTGTATACGAAAACATTAAGTTTTCAAACACTATATCTATGGGAATGTAACTAATTTACAAACGTTGCATATAGATTTCGTTTGCTTATCTTTGCGCTGTGATATTTGATTAGTAGCACCCCAAAACTTGCTTCCGCCAAACGGTGAATTTGGGGGTGTTACAGATTGGTATCAGAGCATAAGGTTATAGTGAACTAGGTTGCATTTTGTAGGCCTAGACTATGACCGTTAGGCAGTATTTTCTTATTAGGCATGACTGGTTCAGGAATTACAGCATACGACTTTAATTTAACATAGCCTGATCAACTATGTACAATTAAGGAAAGATGATGTAAGGTCTGAAACGATTATGTTGAACGGGGATACGTTAGTTGACTCTGACCACGAGAGAACCAGACCATTACTTGATACGTGCTAGACACTAGGCTGGATATTATGTACTTACCCATATATTAGCCTCGTCTTACTTACACTCTGCCACAGGAATGGCAAATACACCACCCAATTCGTCAAGCTCTCATCCGCAAGGATCTCGAAACCCACGAATAGCCAGGAAGACCACTAGGTCACCTCGAACCAGCCCCTATCCTGTTCATAACTCTCAGAACTCGGCACATCTCACGGTGCCAGTGTTGGCTACCCGACTCCATCAACAAGAGCAAAGGCTCGAGAATCTCGAACGGGAACAACACCGAATGACCTACCAACTCCGCCAAGCACTGGATCATATATCCCAACTCCAGCGAGAACAGGAAGATACCAGCCTCTCTGTAAGCATAATTTAGGATTCAATGACTGCTGAGTTAGGTGCGGATGAACTCACAAGAAACCGACTAGAGGAATGTGAACAGCGTTCATAGGAGACTGAGGAGTACTCTCGAGCACTGGTACAACGGCTGGCCTTGGTTGAAGACAACGCCAGGCAAGTCAACAGACTTGCAGAAACCGTGGATCGCCTTGTTGCGCTAATGGAGCAAGTTAACTTACGTCAAGACTAGGGTAGTCTTCACCTTGTAACCAATTATCTGCCAAAGTAGGATCTATGTAATTCGACTGGATGTAATAATTCCTAGTACTTTTGTACTACTATTACTCTGTAATCCTTTGGAAAACCCGTACCTTGTATCCAACTTGTTTATCTAAATGGAATGTGATTGTCACTTCGTACTGTTATCGTGTATCTCATCATTTACACTTGTGACATATCATAATTTCATGCAAATATCTTATTCCTCTTTCCTTGTTCTTTTCTTGCTCAGCATCATGCCACCTTGCAGACAAGTCACCCTCAGTGAAGCTGAAATCGCGGGGCTGATTGTCCGTAGTGTGGCTCAAGCCTTAGCTACCCGCACGCCGACTTCTGGTAGCGAGGATTCAGCTACTAACAGGCCGCAACCCAAACCCTACTCTTACAAGGACTTCCACAACTGCAAACCTTTGAGCTTTGCAGGTACTGAAGGAGCTATCGGTCTAGTACGCTGGATCGAGAAAATCGAATCTGTATTTCTTATCTGCAACTGTGCGGAGGGAGACAGGGTCAAGTTCTCCGCCATCACTTTCTCTGACACCGCTCTCACCTGGTGGAACACCTATGCCCAGACTGTGGGTATTGATAATTCTTACAAACTCTCGTGGGAGGAGTTGAAGAAAATGTTGAGGGGCGAGTACTGTCCCAGAGATGAACTGAAACAACTGGAAGTGGAATTCTGGAACCACAAAATGCAGGGTGATGACATCACTGGTTACACCAACCGTTTCCACCAACTGGCAATTCTGTGCCCATCCATGGTCGATCCTGAGTACAAGAGGATCGAGAAATATGTTGATGGACTTCCTGAAAGACTCCAAGACCTGGTGACATCATCCAAACCGGGTACTATTCAGAGCGCCATTCGTATGGCCCATGAGCTAACGGCAAATTCTGTCCGCCTTGGCACAACTTCAACCCCATCTGCAAACAACAAACGCAAATGGGAAGGAAACCCCAACTCATCCAACCAAACCTCCAACAAAAAGCCTGAGTCTGTTAAGGCTTATTCATCGGGAATTTCGGAAAAGAAAGGGTACATCGGGAACAAACCCTACTGTTCCAAATGCAACCGCCATCATGACGGTTCTTGCCCTTGCTCTAACTGCAAACGGTTCTGGCATTTAGCCAAGGATTGCCGGGCCAATGTTCCTTCCCCCAACACTAATGCACCAAAGGCCGGCTTTGGGTGCGGAAATTTAGGGCATTTCAAGAGAGATTGCCCAAAGCTGAAAAACAACAACAACCCTGCTCGCGGTAGAGCATTCGTTATCAAGGCTGGGGAAGCTAGACAAGACCCGAATATCGTGACGGGTACGTTCCTTCTCAACGACCTTACTGCTTCTGTATTATTTGATACTGGTGCCGATAGAAGTTTCATTTCTGAGAAATTTAGCCCTTTACTTGATATAACTCCCACTACCTTAGATGCTAGATACATTGTAGAACTAGCTAACGGCAAACTGATTGAGACTGATAGCATCATACGCAACTGCACACTTAACCTTACGAACGAAACGTTTTCCATTGATTTAATCCCTGTCGAGATCGGCAGCTTCGATATTATTGTCGGTATGGATTGTTTATCCGAGCACCCAGCTGAAATCATCTGTTATGACAAACTCGTTCGCATACCTCTTGTCTCCGGTGGAACCTTAGTCCTACAAGGGGATACCGGTGGACGGAATCTGAATATTGTATCCTGCCTGAAAACTAGAAAATATCTGCGAAAAGGATATCAAGCCATCCTTGCACATGTAACGGAGAAGAAGTCGGAGGAGAAGCGACTTGAGGATATTCCAATCGTGCGGGATTTCCTGGAAGTCTTTCCTGAGGATTTGCCCGGACTTCCGCCACCTAGACAAATTGAATTTCAAATCGAACTTTTGCCAGGGGCTGCACCCGTGGCACGAGCCCCATACTGTCTAGCACCATCCGAAATGCAGGAGTTGTCTAACCCACTACAGGAACTCCTGGACAGAGGATTTTTTCGACCAAGTTCCTCGCCTTGGGGAGCTCCGGTCTTATTCGTGAAAAAGAAAGATGGATCTTTCCGTGTGTGTATCGACTATCGAGAGCTGAATAAGCTAACCATAAAGAATCGGTACCCGCTTCCTAGAATCGATGACCTATTTGACCAACTCCAGGGATCGAGTGTTTACTCAAAGATTGATCTACAGTCAGGTTATCATCAACTCCGAGTCCGCGACAATGATATCCCAAAGACAGCTTTCCGAACTCGATATGGGCATTACGAATTTCAAGTGATGCCATTCGGTCTAACCAACGCACCGGCCGTATTCATGGACCTTATGAATCGGGTGTGCAAACCATATCTTGACAAATTCGTCATTGTGTTTATCGATGATATCCTGATTTACTCTCGCAATGAACAGGAACATGCTCAACATCTGGAAACCATTCTAGGACTCCTTAGACACGAAGAGTTATATGCCAAATTCTCTATGTGTGAGTTCTGGATTCGAACCGTTCCATTCCTCGGACACGTGATTGACAGCCAGGGAATTCATGTTGATCCCGCCAAGATTGAAGCAATCAAGGGCTGGGAGTCACCGACCACTCCAACCAAAGTGAGACAATTCTTAGGTCTTGCTGGTTATTACCGCCGGTTCATTGAAAACTTTTCAAGAATAGCTGTTCCCTTAACAACACTGACTCAGAAAGATAAGAAGTTCGATTGGACTGATAAACAAGAGTCAGCATTCCAGCTATTGAAACACAAACTTTGCAGTGCACCAATCTTGTCCTTACCCGAGGGCACCGATGACTTCGTAGTTTATTGCGACGCCTCACACCAAGGACTTGGTTGCGTGTTAATGAAACGGGAAAAAGTCATTGCCTATGTCTCACGACAACTAAAAATCCATGAGAAAAACTATACGACCCACAACCTCGAGTTAGGTGCCGTGGTCTTCGCATTGAAAATCTGGAGACATTATCTCTACGGTACGAAAATCACTATCTTTACCGATCACAAAAGTCTCCAACACATATTCGATCAGAAGGATCTAAACATGAGGCAACGTCGTTGGGTTGAGTTACTTAGTGACTACGACTGCGAGATCAAATACCATCCGGGCAAGGCAAACATAGTTGCCGATGCCTTAAGCCGAAAAGAACGAGTGAAACCCCTTCGTGTCCGAGCACTTTCTATGACAATTCGTAACGAGCTCCCTGCTCAAATCCTTACCACTCAGCTTGAAGCACTCAGCGATGAAAACCTGAAAAATGAACCCTTACGAGGCTTGGATAAACAATTCGAAATCAAACCCGATGGGACTCGATACTTCTCTAACCGGTTGTGGTTACCCAAATTCAGAAACTTGCGAGATTTGGTGATGGCTGAAGCTCACAAATCTCGATACTCTATACATCTTGGTTCTGACAAGATGTATCACGACGTCAAAGGGTTGTATTGGTGGCCTAACATGAAAGCTGACATCGCCATGTACGTCAGTAAATGCTTAACCTGTTCCAAAGTCAAGGCCGAACAACAAAGACCCTCGGGATTGCTCCAACAGCCTGAAATTCCTCAATGGAAATGGGAGCAAATTGCCATAGACTTCATTACCAAACTACCGAAAACTTCGAGCGGTTGCGATACCATTTGGGTGATTGTGGACCGTCTCACAAAATCTGCTCATTTTCAGGGCATCAAGGAAAGTGACAAGATGGAGCGTTTGGCTCGCATCTACATCAAAGAAATTGTTTCGCGACACGGTGTACCTATCTCGATCATCTCGGATAGAGACAGTCGTTTCACTTCCAACTTTTGGCAATCGTTACAGAAATCTCTCGGTACTCGACTGGATATGAGTACAGCTTATCACCCGCAAACCGATGGCCAAAGCAAGTGAACCGTCCAAACACTGGAGGATATGCTACGAGCCTGAATAGTGGACTTCGGTACTTCTTGGGAAAGCCACTTACCGTTGTACGAGTTCTCGTACAACAACAGTTACCATACCAGCATTAAGGCTGCACCCTTCGAGGCACTCTACGGGCGTAAGTACCGATCACCTATCTGTTGGACTGAGTTAGGAGATTCCCAACTCACAGGTCCGGAAATCATTCACGAAACTACTGAGAAAATCGTTGGTATTCAAAACCGGCTGAAAGACGCACGTGATCGTCAGAAAAGCTATGCTGACGTGAGACGCAAACACCTTGAGTTCCAGGTAGGGGACAAGGTACTTCTCAAAGTGGCACCGTGGAAAGGTGTCATTCGATTCGGAAAACGAGGCAAACTAAACCCTAGATACATCGGACCATTCGAAATCCTTGAAAGGATTGGTCCAGTGGCATACCGCCTGCAACTTCCTGCTGAGCTTAGCAGCGTTCACAACGCCTTTCACATTTCTAACCTGAATAAGTGTCTGTCTGACGAGACACTAATAATACCGCTCGACGAAATCCAAATCGATGATAAACTTCATTTTGTCGAGGAACCTATGGAAATCATGGACCGTGAGGTCAACCGATTGAAACAGAGTCGTATTCACATCGTAAAAGTCAGGTGGAATTCTAGACGTGGTCCTGAATTCACCTGGGAACGTGTAACACCCGCATAATTAGGATAATTAATTATGCCTAATTGTTTGTAACTAGTTGTAATTAGTATGTAATAGGACTAATTACAGGCTCTATTTGTATATATATAAGGTGAATTATATATATATGTGTGTATACTTACGCGATTTGGATGAATCGTGCAAATTAACCGGACAGAGTCCGACACAGTTTACTTGGACGTTGGTGACAGAAATTTTCTTAAATAATGAGAACGTACTTTGTTATATAAAATACGCAACCGAACGAGCATCATTTATATATTATCGTGACGACATTTTAACTAACGCAACAAAACGTAATAAACGCGACTTAAATAATTAAAATAGTGCGACAAATGTTTTACTATTAATTCCAAAGTATTTTTATTTAAATACTTTAATTACATTTTAAGAATATAAACGTTTGACTAAATATTAAAATTTAGTGATTAACCGATTAGGACACGGAGTAAATACCGCGTTTTGGGGAGTATTTTCCCCCTCCTTCCTTGTGGGATCAGCCAAACCCCACCCCCACCCCAACTTCTCTCTTTCATTTTCATTCCAACAAAACACCCACATTCTCAAAAACTCTCTCAACCACCAATCTACACCCAATTTTCGGAATCCAAACCGACACCCGAAATTTACATATTCGGAATCACCATCACGAGTGGAGCAAGAATATCAAGATCGTTTTCATCATTTCATCCTCCATTTGGCTCGATTTGCAAAAGTAAGAAAATCCTAAAATCTTAGATCTATTCAATTTGGTGTAATGTTTTGATGTTTTGATGTGTACACAACTTAGATATAACCTAATACATGAATAATACACGATTTTATAGCTCAAAAATGGGTTAGATTTGCGTTTTTGGTCGAAAATTCTTGAAACCCGTAAGTTTCTGGGCTGGTGTTCATCCATGCGACACAAGCATTGTGTCGCATGTTGTGTCGTATTTTAGCCTTTATGTCGCATAAAATCCTTTGTGTCGTATCTTATGTCGTACCAGATACTTTTGTGTCGCAAGTCATGCGACACAACCACTATGTCGCATACCCCATACGACACAATCACTATGTCGCTGTTGAATCAGCATTTCGCATCCATGCGACACAACCCTAGTGTCGTATGGACTTTGTGTCGCATCCTTCATGCGACACAATCCTTGTGTCGCATGACAACTTTAGTGTCGCATTTTGTGTCGCAAAACACAGCAGATTTACAAATTTAATTCCAAGTTAAGTGTTATACATTTCGGACTTCAAACGACTATACGATATAACATCTAAGGTACATTGAAACATGTTTTTCAAGCACAACAATTCAAACTAGTATATAACTGTCGAGATTAACGTTTCAACTAAGTCACCAACGGGCCCAAACATGTTTTACAAACATACGAACAAACATTGGCTATACTAGTTGTGTACAACTAAACGAAACGACTCGTGAGACGCATACTTACATAACTTCATATGAATAGGCATTTGAAGGTTACGGGTTCGGAGAACCTACTTGCTATATTTACTACTTGCTATTTGCTACGGCATATTACCAGACTCAGGTGAGTCTTACAGCCCCACTTTTACTGTTTTACATACGGGGTGAGAAACTTGCAACTGCTTTTATTTGAACACAAGTACTAAACTGTTTACTATACCAAACGGAATTGCATGAGTATTACTTACAAACAGAAGTCTCTCCATCATATATCGTTAGTTATGGACTTAAGCGCGAACAGTAGTTAATGGATCCATTAGGGAAATGACCCTCCCCACCCGGGGCAGTAGCGCTGCCACGTACCGATTTACACGTATAAACGGGTGACAACTTATTCGTTACGGATGCTTGCTCAATTACGAGCATGTCACGGGAGCAAAGTTATTATTTACGGGTTAAGCTTCGATTATGAGCCTCATGGCAACGGTATAAACTTATTTATTTACATTTGCTGGATTGCAAATACTGATTTTACGATTGCTGGATTGCAATGGCTGATTTTACGCCTACGGGCACTACTAATGAAATCTCGTGTTCAAAGCCGATATTACTTACAAACCTGTGAGATTCACCAACCTTTTGGTTGACACTTTTTAGCATGTTTTCTCAGGTACCCGGATGGAGTAGGATTACTCCAGGATTTTAGCTAGAGTCGCATGATTTCAACACAACTGCATTAACGGAGATTCTTAGCATTATCTTTTGTATATTATGATTATGTAATAGAATCTCCCGCTACACGCGCGGACTCTAGGGAAACTACATTTTTGTATACGAAAACACTAAGTTTTCAAACAATATATCTATGGAATGTAACCAATTTACAAACGTTGCATATAGATGTCGTTTACTTTATCTTTGTGCTGTGATATTTAATTAGTAACACCCCAAACTATGCTTCCGCAAAACAGTGAATTTCGGGGGTGTTACAGATTGGTATCAGAGCCTAAGGTTATAGTGAACTAGGTTGCATTTAGTGGGCCTAGACTATGACCGTTAGGCAGTATTCTCTTATTAGACATGACTGGTTCGGGAATCACAGCATACGACTTTAATTTAACATAGCCTGATCAACTATGTACAATTAAGGAAAGATGATGTAAGGTCTGAAATGATTATGTTGAACGGGGATACGTTAGTAGACTCTGACCACGAGAGAACCGGACCATTACTTGATACGTGCTAGACACTAGGCTGGATATGATATGTGTATATATATATTAGCCTCGTCATAATTACACTCTGCCACAGGATGGCAAACACACCACCTAATCCGTCACACTCTCACTCACATGGGTCACGGAACCCACGAGTAGCCAGGAGGAACACAAGATCACCTCGAAACAGCCTTTATCCTGTACATAACTCTCAGAACTCGGCACATCTCACGTTGCCCGTATTGGCTACCCAATTCCGCCGTCAGGAACAAAGACTCGAAAATCTTGAACTGGAACAACACCGAATGATCTACTCTATAAACTAGTCGGATGTAACAATTCCCGACACCTTTCGTAATATCTCTGTAGGATGTAACCTTTGAACCCACATTATCTATCAAACTTTCCTTGCTATTTCAACTCACATAAATTGTCATTTTCCATGTTGATGTTATGTATTGCTGCTTTTATACATGTACATCTGTGACCATTACAATTTCCTACAAAATCTCATGTATCTTCATTTCTTTTATTGAAGAATCATGCCGCCAAAGTCAAGACCATACACAGATGCCCAGATTACCTCCCTTATAACCCAGGCTGTTACTGAAGCCTTGGCTCGGAATACTCCACCAAATTCTTCAAGAAACAGCGATGCCGCTGAAACCTCTGCTGCTAAACCTTGTTCTTACAAGGACTTCCAGAACTGCAAACCTCTAAACTTTGCAGGTACTGAGGGAGCTATCGGTCTAGTACGCTGGATCGAGAAAGTTGAGTCTGTATTTCTGATCTGCAACTGTGCGGAGGGAGATAAGGTTAAGTTCTCCGTTAGTACCTTTACTGACACCGCACTCACCTGGTGGAACACTTACGCCCAGACTGTGAGTGTCGCTACTGCTTACCAACTCCCGTGGGAGGAGTTGAAGAAGATGTTGAGGGGCGAGTATTGCCCCAGGGATGAATTGAAACAACTAGAAGTGGAATTCTGGAACCACAAGATGCAGGGTGATGACATCACCGGATACACAAACCGTTTCCACCAACTGGCACTTCTGTGCCCAACCATGGTCGATCCTGAGTACAAGAGGATCGAGAAATTTGTTGATGGTCTTCCTGAGAGACTCCAAGACCTGGTAACTTCTTCCAAACCGGGTACTATTCAGAGCGCCATCCGTATGGCCCATGAACTAACGGCAAATTCTGTCCGCCGTGGCACCACTTCAACCCCATCTGCAAACAACAAACGCAAGTGGGAAGGAAATCCCAACACATCCAACCAAACCTCCAACAAAAAGCCTGAGTACATTAAGGCTTATACATCTGGAACTTCGGAGAAGAAAGGGTACAGCGGGAGCAGACCCTACTGTCCCAAATGCAACCGCCACCATGACGGTTCTTGCCCTTGCACCAACTGCAAACGGTTCGGGCATCTAGCCAAGGATTGCCGGACCAACATTTCTACCCCCAACACCGATGCACCAAAGGCCTGCTTTGGGTGCGGAAATTCAGGGCACTTCAAGAGAGATTGCCCAAAGCTGAAAAACAACAACAACAACCCTGCTCGCGGTAGAGCTTTCGTTATCAAGGCTGGGGAAGCCAGACAAGACCCGAACGTCGTGACGGGTACGTTCCTTCTCAACGACATTACTGCTTCTGTGTTATTTGATACCGGTGCCGATAGAAGCTTCATTTCTGAGAAATTTAGCCCTTTACTTGATATAACTCCCACTGCCCTAGATGCTAAATACATTGTTGAATTAGCAAACGGCAAACTGATTGAGACTGATAGCATCATACACAACTGTACACTTAACCTCACGAACGAAACATTTCCCATTGATTTAATTCCTGTCGAGATCGGCAGCTTCGATGTTATTGTCGGTATGGATTGGTTATCCAAACACCGAGCTGAAATCATCTGTCATGACAAACTCGTTCGCATACCTCTTGTCTCCGGTGGAACCTTAGTCCTACAAGGGGAGACCGGTAGACGGAATCTGAATATTGTATCCTGTCTGAAAACGAGAAAATACCTACGAAAAGGGTATCAAGCCATCCTCGCACATGTAACGGAGAAGAAGTCGGAGGAGAAGCGACTTGAGGATGTTCCGATCGTGCGGGATTTCCCGGAAGTCTTTCCTGAAGACTTGCCCGGACTTCCGCCACCTAGACAAGTTGAATTCCAAATCGAACTTGTGCCCGGAGCTGCACCCGTGGCACGAGCCCCTTACCGTTTAGCACCATCCGAAATGCAGGAGTTGTCTAACCAACTACAGGAACTCCTGGACAGAGGGTTCATTCGACCAAGTTCCTCGCCTTGGGGAGCTCCGGTCTTATTCGTGAAAAAGAAAGATGGATCTTTCCGCATGTGTATCGATTACCGAGAGCTGAATAAGCTAACCATAAAGAATCGGTACCCACTTCCTAGAATTGACGATCTGTTTGACCAACTCCAGGGATCGAGTGTTTACTCAAAGATTGATCTACGGTCGGGTTATCATCAACTCCGAGTCCGTGACAATGATATCCCAAAGACAGCTTTCCGAACTCGTTATGGGCATTATGAATTCCAAGTGATGCCATTCGGGTTGACCAACGCACCGGCCGTATTCATGGACCTTATGAATCGGGTGTGCAAACCATATCTTGACAAATTCGTCATTGTGTTCATCGATGATATCCTGATTTACTCTCGAAACGAGCAGGAACATGCTCAACATCTGAAAACCATTCTAGGACTTCTGAAACACGAAGAGTTATATGCCAAATTCTCTAAGTGTGAGTTCTGGATTCGAACCGTTCAATTCCTCGGGCACGTGATTGACAGCCAAGGAATTCATGTTGATCCCGCCAAGATTGAAGCAATCAAGGGCTGGGAGTCACCGACCACTCCAACCGAAGTGAGACAATTCTTAGGTCTTGCTGGTTATTATCGCCGATTCATCGAAAACTTCTCAAGAATAGCTGTTCCCCTAACCACACTGACTCAGAAAGATAAGAAGTTCGACTGGACGGATAAACAAGAGTCAGCCTTCCAGCTATTGAAAAACAAACTTTGCAGTGCACCAATCTTGTCCTTACCCGAGGGCACCGACGATTTCGTAGTTTACTGCGACGCCTCACACCAAGGACTTGGTTGTGTGTTGATGCAACGGGAAAAAGTCATTGCCTATGCCTCACGACAACTGAAAATCCACGAGAAAAACTATACGACCCACGACCTCGAGTTAGGTGCTGTGGTCTTCGCATTGAAAATCTGGAGACATTATCTCTACGGTACGAAAAGCACTATCTTTACCGATCACAAAAGTCTCCAACACATATTCGATCAGAAAGATCTAAACATGAGACAACGTCGCTGGGTTGAGTTACTTAGTGACTACGACTGCGAGATCAAATACCATCCGGGCAAGGCTAACGTAGTGGCCGATGCCTTAAGCCGAAAAGAACGAGTGAAACCCTTTCGAGTCCGAGCACTTTCTATGACAATTCGTAACGAGCTTCCTGCTCAAATCCTTACCGCTCAACTTGAAGCACTCAACGATGAAAACTTGAAAAATGAAGCCTTGCGAGGCTTGGATAAACAATTCGAAATCAAACCCGATGGAACTCGATACTTCTCTAACCGGGTGTGGTTACCCAAATTCGGAAACTTGCGAGATTTGGTGATGGCTGAAGCTCACAAATCTCGATATTCTATACATCCTGGTTCTGACAAGATGTATCATGACGTCAAAGGGTTGTATTGGTGGCCTAACATGAAAGCTGACATCGCCTTGTACGTCAGTAAATGCCTAACCTGTTCCAAAGTAAAGACCGAACACCAAAGACCCTCTGGGTTGCTTCAACAACCTGAAATTCCTCAATGGAAATGGGAACAGATTTCCATGGACTTCATTACCAAACTACCGAAAACTTCGAGTGGTTGCGATACCATTTGGGTGATCGTGGACCGTCTCACGAAATCTGCTCATTTTCTGGCCATCAAGGAAACCGACAAGATGGAGCGTCTGACTCGCACCTATGTCAAAGAAATCATCTCGCGACACGGTGTACCTATCTCGATCATCTCGGATAGGGACAGCCGTTTTACTTCTAACTTTTGGCAATCGCTACAGAAATCTCTTGGTACTCGTCTGGATATGAGTACTGCTTATCACCCGCAAACCGATGGCCAAAGCGAGCGAACTATTCAAACACTTGAGGATATGCTACGAGCCTGCGTAGTTGACTTCGGTACTTCTTGGGAAAATCACTTACCGTTGTGCGAGTTTTCGTACAACAACAGTTACCATACCAGCATAAAGGCTGCACCCTTCGAGGCACTTTACGGACGTAAATGCCGATCACCTGTCTGTTGGAATGAGTTAGGAGAATCCCAACTCACGGGTCCAGAAATCATTCAAGAAACTACTGAGAAAATCGTTGGTATTCAAAACCGGCTGAAAGCCGCACGTGATCGTCAGAAAAGCTATGCTGACGTGAGACGCAAACATCTTGAGTTCCAGGTAGGAGACAAGGTACTTCTCAAAGTGGCACCGTTGAAAGGTGTTATTCGATTCGGGAAACGAGGCAAACTAAATCCTAGATACATCGGACCATTCGAAATCCTTGAAAGGGTTGATCCAGTGGCATATCGCCTGCAACTTCCGGCTGAACTTAGCAGCGTACACAACACATTCCACATTTCTAACTTGAAGAAATGTCTGTCTGACGAGACGCTGATTATACCGCTCGACGAAATTCAAATCGATGATAAACTTCATTTTGTCGAGGAACCTATGGAAATCATGGACCGTGAGGTCAAACGATTGAAACAGAGTCGTATTCCCATCGTAAAGGTTAGGTGGAATTCTAGGCGCGGCCCTGAGTTCACCTGGGAACGGGAAGACCAAATACGACAGAAATATCCACATCTCTTCCCAGATAACGCACCGTCCGTGCACTCAAGCTAATTTCGGGACGAAATTTCTTTAACAAGGGGAGAATGTAACACCCGCATAATTAGGATAATTAATTATGCCTAATTGTTTGTAACTAGTTGTAATTAGTATGTAATAGGACTAATTACAGGCTCTATTTGTATATATATAAGGTGAATTATATATATATGTGTGTATACTTACGCGATTTGGATGAATCGTGCAAATTAACCGGACAGAGTCCGACACAGTTTACTTGGACGTTGGTGACAGAAATTTTCTTAAATAATGAGAACGTACTTTGTTATATAAAATACGCAACCGAACGAGCATCATTTATATATTATCGTGACGACATTTTAACTAACGCAACAAAACGTAATAAACGCGACTTAAATAATTAAAATAGTGCGACAAATGTTTTACTATTAATTCCAAAGTATTTTTATTTAAATACTTTAATTACATTTTAAGAATATAAACGTTTGACTAAATATTAAAATTTAGTGATTAACCGATTAGGACACGGAGTAAATACCGCGTTTTGGGGAGTATTTTCCCCCTCCTTCCTTGTGGGATCAGCCAAACCCCACCCCCACCCCAACTTCTCTCTTTCATTTTCATTCCAACAAAACACCCACATTCTCAAAAACTCTCTCAACCACCAATCTACACCCAATTTTCGGAATCCAAACCGACACCCGAAATTTACATATTCGGAATCACCATCACGAGTGGAGCAAGAATATCAAGATCGTTTTCATCATTTCATCCTCCATTTGGCTCGATTTGCAAAAGTAAGAAAATCCTAAAATCTTAGATCTATTCAATTTGGTGTAATGTTTTGATGTTTTGATGTGTACACAACTTAGATATAACCTAATACATGAATAATACACGATTTTATAGCTCAAAAATGGGTTAGATTTGCGTTTTTGGTCGAAAATTCTTGAAACCCGTAAGTTTCTGGGCTGGTGTTCATCCATGCGACACAAGCATTGTGTCGCATGTTGTGTCGTATTTTAGCCTTTATGTCGCATAAAATCCTTTGTGTCGTATCTTATGTCGTACCAGATACTTTTGTGTCGCAAGTCATGCGACACAACCACTATGTCGCATACCCCATACGACACAATCACTATGTCGCTGTTGAATCAGCATTTCGCATCCATGCGACACAACCCTAGTGTCGTATGGACTTTGTGTCGCATCCTTCATGCGACACAATCCTTGTGTCGCATGACAACTTTAGTGTCGCATTTTGTGTCGCAAAACACAGCAGATTTACAAATTTAATTCCAAGTTAAGTGTTATACATTTCGGACTTCAAACGACTATACGATATAACATCTAAGGTACATTGAAACATGTTTTTCAAGCACAACAATTCAAACTAGTATATAACTGTCGAGATTAACGTTTCAACTAAGTCACCAACGGGCCCAAACATGTTTTACAAACATACGAACAAACATTGGCTATACTAGTTGTGTACAACTAAACGAAACGACTCGTGAGACGCATACTTACATAACTTCATATGAATAGGCATTTGAAGGTTACGGGTTCGGAGAACCTACTTGCTATATTTACTACTTGCTATTTGCTACGGCATATTACCAGACTCAGGTGAGTCTTACAGCCCCACTTTTACTGTTTTACATACGGGGTGAGAAACTTGCAACTGCTTTTATTTGAACACAAGTACTAAACTGTTTACTATACCAAACGGAATTGCATGAGTATTACTTACAAACAGAAGTCTCTCCATCATATATCGTTAGTTATGGACTTAAGCGCGAACAGTAGTTAATGGATCCATTAGGGAAATGACCCTCCCCACCCGGGGCAGTAGCGCTGCCACGTACCGATTTACACGTATAAACGGGTGACAACTTATTCGTTACGGATGCTTGCTCAATTACGAGCATGTCACGGGAGCAAAGTTATTATTTACGGGTTAAGCTTCGATTATGAGCCTCATGGCAACGGTATAAACTTATTTATTTACATTTGCTGGATTGCAAATACTGATTTTACGATTGCTGGATTGCAATGGCTGATTTTACGCCTACGGGCACTACTAATGAAATCTCGTGTTCAAAGCCGATATTACTTACAAACCTGTGAGATTCACCAACCTTTTGGTTGACACTTTTTAGCATGTTTTCTCAGGTACCCGGATGGAGTAGGATTACTCCAGGATTTTAGCTAGAGTCGCATGATTTCAACACAACTGCATTAACGGAGATTCTTAGCATTATCTTTTGTATATTATGATTATGTAATAGAATCTCCCGCTACACGCGCGGACTCTAGGGAAACTACATTTTTGTATACGAAAACACTAAGTTTTCAAACAATATATCTATGGAATGTAACCAATTTACAAACGTTGCATATAGATGTCGTTTACTTTATCTTTGTGCTGTGATATTTAATTAGTAACACCCCAAACTATGCTTCCGCAAAACAGTGAATTTCGGGGGTGTTACAGAACGGGAAGACCAAATGCGACAGAAATACCCACATCTCTTCCCAGACAAAGCACCGTCCGTGCACTCGAGCTAATTTCGGGATGAAATTTCTTTAACAAGGGGAGAATGTAACACCTGTCTAATTAGGATAGTTAATTATGCCTAATTATTTGTAACTAGTTGTAATTAGTATGTAATAGGACTAATTACAGACTCTATTTGTATATATAAGGTGATTTATATATATGTGTGTGTACTTACGCGATTTGGATAAATCGTACGGATTAACCGGACGGAGTCCGATACATTTTACTTGGACGTTGGTGACAGAAACTTATTTAAATAATGAGAACGTATTTTACTATCTAAAATACACAGTTGAACGGACATTATTTATATTATCGCGACGACATTTTGAATAATTCGACAAAAATATATTAAATATCTCGGCAAGCATTTTAATATATATTCGCAGAGTAATTTTGTTAAAATACTCTAAACAATTTTAAGGTATATCTATTTGGACAGATGTTAAAAATAAGCGATTAATCAATTAGGACACGGAACAAATACTGTATTTTGGGGAGTGTTTTCTCTCCTTTCCTTTTTGGATCAGCCACCACCACCACCTACACCCTCTCATCTCTTTCTTTCATTTTCATATTTCCAAAACACACACCAAAAACTCTCTCAAACACACACCACCATATTTTCGGATTTAGCTCCAACGACAACAAAAATCACGTTTTCGGGATCACCATTACAAGGGGAACAAGTTTAACAAACGCACCGTCATCATTTTCGGACTCCATCTCTCTCGATTTGCAATTGTAAGAAAATATATAAATTCCTAGATCTATTCATTTTGGTGTAAGATTTTGATGTTATAATGTTTACACAACTTAGTATTGTCCATATGTATGAATAAAACACGATTTTACAGCTTAAAAATATGTTGGATTTGCGTTTTTGGTCGAAAAATCATGACAGCCGAAACTTTCTCGGCTGGTGTTCATCTTTGCGACACAACGCTTGTGTCGCATGCTGTGTCGCATAAACCATATTGTGTCGTATTTTGTGTCGTACCAGTATGTCGCAACCTTGTGTCGTAGACGTTATACGACACAACCCTTATGTCGCTGTTGATTTAGCATCGAACGCTTATGCGACACAACCCTTGTGTCGCATACCAAATCCTTGTGTCGCAAATTGTGTCGCATAAATCAGAATTTTGAAGAATTTTCACTAAGACAATGTAGAAAATGTGCATTTTTCCCTCCGAGCTGACTCGGCAGCTCGACCCCGACCAGGGGCTCTGCCCCTTGGAACCCCGCAACCAGGGGTGCTGCCCTCGGACCCCCGTCGTTCCACCACAAAATGTTCAGAAACAATAATAATACTTTGAAAATTATTATTACAACCGTCACCAACGGGTCAAACATGTTTTCTAACAACAAACGATTACAAACATACAGACAAAACATTGGGAATACTAGTTGTGTACAACTAAACGAAACGTCTTGAGGGACACATACTTACATAACCTCATATGTTTAGGCATTTGAAGGTTACGGGTTCGAAGAACCTACTTACTTTACTTACTACTTGCTATTTGCTACTGCTTACTACAAGACTCAGGTGAGTCTTACGGCCCCACTTTTACTGTTTTCTTATTGGGGGAGATACATGCTACTGATTTTTCTTGAACACAAGTACTAAACTGCTTACAATACCAAACGGAATTGCATGAGTTATTTACTACTTACAGAAGTCTCTCCATCATATATCGTTAGTTATGGACTTAAGCGCGAACACTAGTTAATGGATCCATTAGGGAAATGACCCTCCCCGCCCGGGGTAGTAGCGCTACCACGAACCGTTCTGTATAAACGGGCGACTATTATTAGTTACATATGCTTGCTCAGTTACGAGCATGTCACGGGAGCAACTTATTACTTACTGTCGTCACTCCTATTGGTCGGTCGGATTTGACTCCGGTCGTTGTTCCAACAGCAACAGAAGTGGCGGACAGTGAGTTTTAAATTTATATGAGCTGGGGCTCAAACTATAAGTACTACCTACCTTGGGAGCAAACAGTAAGTATAACTCGAGGTCGTTCTTAAATCGGAGCGAATTGAAATAAAGCGGGTCACCAAAGATTATGGTCGCAATTAGGATGGGGGTAGGTAGATAGATCTTGGATTGATTTGGTTTTCTAATTATCCTAAATGCAGAAAAGTAAATAACGAGAAATGAAATTAGGGTTTAAGCAGACAGGTAGAGATGTGATTGCTGAAACTTGGATACTAGGGTTTCGGGATGATGTTCATTATAAAATTGATTGAAGATTCACCAAATAAAGAGTAGATATTCTTTCGGTGTAAACATTAGGACCCTACGTTCAGGTGAAACCCTAGAAACATATGTCACTGGAATCCTAGGTTATCATGATTCTGATCAGATCAGGCTGTTTTCAAACCCTCCTGAGCCTTTGCTTAACTAAGACAAAGTCACCCTAAATGTTATAGGGATCAGGCATAAGGCAACAGACCGCAATTGTATTTACTGACCTTTCTTAACACCTAATCGTCTATTTACTTTCATTATAGCAAATACTGATTGTATCCTGTGTATGTTAAACTATTGGTGTGATTAGGGCTTTGCATGTCTAGGTATATGATTGACACTACCCTGTATTGTTTCTATTGAAGCACATACTTAGCCATCATAAATATAGACCCTCCTTTACAGTCAGGCGTTCATCCCTAGGAATAATCACGGTGTACAGGGCAATTAGGCATTTCCACAGTGTTCCGGATCTTAGGTGTACTAACGGTGTACAGTGCAACAAGCATTTCCACAGCTTTGATTCCTAGACCACAGTTCTAGAAGGATCACTTCTAGGTAATTCACAATGAAACAATCCATGGCATTTCCTTAGCTTCCACGTATTTGTACTCCACACGAGGTGTTTCCAACGCTATACGAAGTACCGTGCCTTTTAAAGGAAAGTTCATAGTTTCATACTGTAACTGGAGATAACTGTGTATTCATAGTATTAGGGTTGATCAGATCCTATTCTAGGGCAACAGTCACGTGAAAGTCTGGAAAGGGTGATGAGAGACTAGATCTATATTCAGGATAAGCTTAACCAGATACACAGCATAACAATTTCCAATCGTATAAATGAAACATTAATTTAACATCATCCCTACTCCTAATATCTACATTTCAACAATCACAATATTAAACTACTCTATAAACATGGCAATATGCAGAATACAAACTGAAATAACATAAAGCACAAGCATTATAACAGTAAGTAAAGTTTAGATATCACCGGGAATACAACAGCGTAATACTGAGGATTACAAATAGTCTGAACTTGAAAAACTCATTACAACATGATTACCAAGCTAAAACTTCCTCTAGACTCGAACCGTAAGCTCAACCCTAACATTTCTCCTCTAACTCCTAAGAGTAGTGCTAGAGAGAGAAAGTTAGAGAGAGAAAGTGAAAGAAAAGAGAGAAATAAGAAAAGTGAGAGAATGAGAAATGTGTGAAAATGTTGAGTTGTGTAAAATGAGGAGGAGTGATCCCCTATTTATAGGCAAAGCTCAAAAATCAGCCGTACAACTCGCGAAACAGCACGTACAAGCAAACGATGCACGAAACAGGGTACAGGGGGCCATATACGGCCTTGGTAGGGCCGTATATGGTGTTAGGTAGGCCGTATACGGTCTCTGTGGGGCCGTATATGGTTCCCAGGGCCGTATACGGTGTTCGTCTGATTTCGTTCGTTGCTTAAAACGCGCGTATCTCCTTCGTTATGCGTCCGTTTGACCTGATTCTTTCGCCTGTGGTTTCGTAATTCCGTTACACTTCTAATGATGCCAACTTCACTGAAATTGGATGTGTATAGCCCAAGCATAGCCGAAATGACTTTATAGGGTCTGATACTGCTCAGTCTTCTCCGTTCTTTATCCGATTTGCATGATTCTTGATTTTCCCATCTCGGTTTTACCTGTTTTATCATATGATGAAGTTAGAATGTGATCTATATAAGGTAAATGAGGCCGGATGATTTTGTGCACGTTTATTCGTCCTGATTTGCTCGTTATTTGGACGTTTTAGGTGATTTTTGCAGCAACGCCTATATTTAGACCACTTTAGTGAATTTTAGTAAATAATGATCATTTTGGAATGTTTTCACTAAAGATACATCCAAAAAGTGCGGAATATTGCCCTTAAAAACATGATTATTTGAGTCACATCAAGTTATCCCACACTTAGGCGTTGCTTGTCCTCAAGCAACACTCAGTTAGAAAAACATTTAAAATGGGTTTTTAAGGGGCGAGTCAAAATAATTTCAAAATGATACCACTTCTAATATGATTCAGATTGTTTAAGAATAAGGGAAAGGATAAGATGATCCTTTCAGAAGCAAGAAGCAATTATCATCAAGCATACTACCAATTCTCGTGATCTTGGAGTACACATGACTAGGCGATCTCACTAAAGGTGGTCACTCAATTCACTCAAAGTGTATCGGGTTTCCTAACAATCTAGAACAATTGAAATCGCTCAAATAAGCCAGTCATGCAGCACTCATCGTCATAAGCTTGGTCGAGAATCGGATCTCCACTACTTAGGTGAGGACGGTGCTAACTATCCCAAGACATTCAACGGGTGGTAGTGTTTGGTGAGGTTTAAGGGTATGGGTAGTGGTATATGTTTGGTTGTAAGGGTTTGACTTATCTTAAAACTCAAAGATAGTGAAAAACTTTATTTCAGAACGGAACGGAGGATTTTGTAGCTGCTCGTCTTCTATCGAATTTTTCTTGAGAAGGTGATACTTGAAGCACTCAGCTTTATTTGATGGAACTGTTTCTTTTTCTTTTCTTGATTTTTCTACTTTTTATTTTTCTTTTCTTCTTCAGAACTTCTTTGCCAGAGAATTCCTAAGGATATTTTATGTTGATCCTTTCAGAAATCCTTTTCGGAACTATGATCTTTGATCTTGAACTTCAATTTCTTTTATCGTGCCAATTTTTTCTCACTTTTGACTTTTTTAGAGTACACAGAAGAGGAAGACTTTAGAGCATAATTGAAGAGGATGTTCCAAAAGATGTTTTTCACGACCTTAGAAATTCTAAGATAAGGTTTTGGGAATTTTGGTTGAGTGGGGGTTTAGTACGAGGGTTTTTTCGAAATGAAAGGTTTAGGCTCAACAGGGTTTACTAGGCGGATCATCGATACTGAAAATAAGTATCGGAAGGGTTTTGGGCTTGAAGAGATATGTGAGAATTGGGTTTAAATCCTAAGGAATGTCAAGGTCATCTAGCTGCACCTATACCGCGTACGGTACACACCAATGTGGTCTTGAAACGTATGTCTGGAGCAAGTTCTAATTCAGAGATGCAAGCATCGGCACACACAAGAAGTGAAAGTGAAGCATTAAAGATGAATGCTTTTAGGCTCAAGATACCTCACTACAAAATAGGGTTGTATGTGCCTAGCCATGCTCCTTTCAGATTATTGTTTCTTGCTCGAGAAATTTCTACCTTATTTTCCCTATATTCCAAAATACCTTACTCATATTTCGAGAATGATTCTTTTCGAAAGTATTTAACTCAAAAACTTAGAGTTTAATTTCATAATTTAACTCATAATTTTAAATTTGTTGAAAAAATTTGTTTGAAAAATTCGTTATTTGGGAAAACATTTTCTGAGTAATGCTATTTTGGACATAAAAATTGCCTAAAATTATCCAAGGTATTCTATACCTTGCTATCCCACACTTAGAGGAACATTGTCCCTAATGTTCTCTTGAGTTGAGTTTTTACTGGAGGTAAAACCCCACACTTAGAGTTTGAACATGTAAGAAAATGTTTCTTAAGTGTTAAATTTGGGTTTGAATCTCACACTTAGTGATAAGCTCAGGATAGGGTATAGAATATAACAAGCTAACAAGACAGAATATATGTGATCATGAAATGGATTGAAGGTTAAGAAACTCCCCAGATAACGTTTTGAAGCATGTGAAATTTTGCAGAAGAGAGAGTCGAAGTGAGCTTTCTTCTGCATTCTTCTTGAAGGACATCAAGCTTCATACGGGGTTATCCGGTGTCATGTATCCAACATTATCAGAAATCAACTTCAATTCTTTTAAGTGGGGATCCTTATGGTGTAGAATCCCATACTTTAGGTTTTGAAGAAGTTGGAGTGATTTTGATAAGTGTTTGCGGTGTGGGGAGTGATCCCACACTTAGTTCTTTGAAGTGCTTGGATACAAGGAAGTTTTGAGAAGAACGAGGCCCCTCCATGAGATGTTTGAATGTTCCGCAGTCTCCAAATATTGAAAACTGGTTCGGGTTGCCTTTTGACTTCACGGATTTTCTTCTTGAAAGTGCGTCATCTCGCTTTTTTTCACGTTCATACATCACAACATTTCTACTTATTAAACAGAAAGAAAATAAAAGATAATAAGTAATAGCATAATGTAAATACGGATAGAGTGATCAACCAACTAGTGGCTGATACAAATAAGTTCCAAAAGTAAGGTTTAACAGTAGCCAACAAACACAAGATAATAATAATGATAATGTCTGAAACCAAAGTCAGATGATGCAAATGGGGTAGAACTATGAAGCTGGGGATCCCTGGTCAGGTGCATCAATATGCTGAGTAGGAGCTGGTGCTGTGGATGGTCCTACGACTGACTGCTGACCACTAGATACTCTCTGTCCCTGTTCTTCAGCATTGATCAGTTTTAGCTGAATCAATATGTCTCTGAGGGTAGCTGCTGGCAGTCTCATCGGATCAGTGTAGCCCCACTCTAGCAAAATAGCCGAAGTAACCCCTGCCTGCTCTAGTAAGGTCATGTAAGCCTGACGTAGCATGCTCTCTGTCGGTACAACTGAGGAAGAGATCGGTCCCAAGTTTAATAGCATCCCGGAAGTGTCAAAAGATACAGCATCCGTGCCCAAGTAGACTGTGTCAGCACGGTAAGATCCACTGGCGACTGGCTGGGCAGGATGAGGAATCACAGGTGCAGAAATCACTGGCTGGACTACCGGTATCTCGGCCTCAACTGACTAGACCTGCTCTGGTACTGGTGTGGTCCGGATAGCGGGTGATGGTGTATGGGTGGTATGTGATGGGATGGATGTATGTGGTGTTGCTATGGCTGGTGGTGGTGGACCGCATCGGTACAAGTAAGGCTCTGGGTCAGGAATACCAAGTTTCCTGGAAATCAACAACTGATGGGAACGGCTAACCTGAAGAGCATGCAAAAGATAATACTGTGTCAGCGAGGTCACTGGATCTGTGTAGTGAACAGTAGCCTGAGCTGGTGGCTCGGCTGTCTCAGCTCCTCTATGCGGGACACTAGTATGAGTAGTAGGTGCTCGGGCTCTATCAGATGGGCCATCCTCAGTATCTGCAACAGGTGAGGATCCTCTAACACGCTTCCCAGGGAGACGACATCCTGGAATGATCTGTTTGGTGTTCTTCCATTGGCACTGTCTCTGCTCATCTACCTCAACAAGATGGATCAACTTGCAGTAGTCCAAGTTGAATGGCAAAGAACGAGAACAAACAGTAAACTTCTCAGTGTGGGCCTCAGTCAACAATCCCAAACTATAAAGCAATCTAGTAATAATCGACCCCATGAACATGTGCCTATCCATGTCTGTCTCAGCTCCAAGTCTCTCAGCGATCAAGAAAGCAACATTCAGATTCTTTCCTCCTATGATTGCTTCCATGAACTTCAACTCTTCGGCACTCACAGCACCACCTTCCTTCTTTCCAAATATAGAACATACTAACAACTTGTGAAGGATGTGATGAACCGGCTTGATGAAAGTGGATGACTTAACACAGCTCCGAAAGTTTGATCCTGCTAAATCCATCCAAATATCCTTATGGTTCCTGTTTGGTAGGCTGGAGATGTCTTGAACACTGTTTCTGAACCATGCAGAGTTGACCTGAGACTCTGTATATAAACCAAGATACACTCCCAAGTCGGCAACTGAGATATGATGAATCTGTTCCTGAAACCTGAATGAAATCTTTCTTTTGTCGGATACGCTCATCTTTGGGTTCAGCTGGTAAGTCATCATGAACTCTGTCACTACTTCTCGGTATGCATACTCATCTATATCGAAGAGACGGAGAAAGGCATTGTTCACTTGACCATCGGTCTCATACATCAACAAACTCTTCAACTCATCCCTGATCCCTAGCTTAATCATGTCTTTCCATACCACATACCGATTACTGCCTATCGGTCGCTGCAACCACTGGCGAATGAGTGACCTATTCTTTGAAGATTTGGCCAAGTAGCTGAGTGAAGGTGGGCAATTTTCCATCTGTGATAAAAGACAAGAAAAGATTAGACCATAACCGTGATATATTAATGGATATGCTAAAGTACTTCCAAATTTTCAGAAAAATTTGGAAATGTAGGCTTTAGAAACGGGCATATCCAGAAATTTTAAAATTGCTAAACCTAACCGCAACCAATCACAAATCCAAAAACTTTTATCAACTTATGTCTAAATAAGGGTAAGTGGCACAAAGCTTCAAGTTTCTAGCATAATCAAAGCAAGTCAACAAGTTACCTAACTTAATTATCCCAAGCACTAAAAACTTAAATACTTCATGTTCATGGTTAATCAATCTAAATGAGATTAAGTCCAAGGTCATATAATTACCTCAAGTAAATCAATTAATCATAAAAGGGCATATTACCAATTAAATATGCAATCCAATATTCCGTAATTTCCAAAAGACATAAAGCCGTATTTTACATGATTTCAAGCAAAGAATGGAAGTAAACTTATTTGACAAGATGGTAGTTTTTAGAAAATGGCGTTTTTGTGGGTTTCATTTCAAAGTCATACACTTTATTAATTAAAGTGATAAACTTAAAAAATGATTAAATGAACCGAAGCTTGCTTTGATAATCTTGTAAGCTTTTTAAGTTTAGAAAAGTCATAAACATGGTTTTAAAATAAAAGTTTTAAGTAAAAATAATGTTTATGATGATTTTATTAAAAATGAGCTTACTTTAATTACCAAAAACTAGCTTAACCCTTTTCTAATCGCAAATGATCAATCAAAACATTTAACCTATCATATTTAAGCATAACTCAATCAACAAAAGTCAACATAAACAATTAATCAACCAAAAAGTCAAACTAGCCATAGTTCATCAAAAAGTCAACACTTTAATTCCCAATCTTGCAATCAAGCCAAAAAATCACTAGATTAAGCTTGAAATCATGTTAAGCATCGAGATAAGCATGAAATAACACTAAAGATTGCAACTTTTAACCATGAAATCTATGAAAATGAGTTACAAGCCCTAATTTTTAAAGTTTCATGAAAATCACAAAAGTAGGTCAAGAATTACCTTAAACTTGATGTAATGATGTTGTGGATGCAAGAAAGATCATAAAATGATGAATTTTGAGCTTGGAATCATGCAAAATGGTTGAGTAATGAAGGTTTGAGGATATGGTGATGGTGGCCGACGGTTTGGGTGTGGGGAGGAGGAAGAAGATGAAGTTTTTAATGTTTTGTCTTATGTGTGTGGCCAAAAGTCCCTTTTACATTCTTCCAAACGCACGCGATTTAAAATTTGCGAAAGATACGAAACATACAAGTAAAATTTCAATGTTTAAAAATTTTTAATAAAATAATTTTAAAAAGTATGTTCGTAATTTTCTGAATCTTTACGCGCAGTTTGAAAAGATATTGCGAATCGTATGCGAAATCGTATACGTTTTTATTTAAAACAAGACAACCTTTTTGTGTTCTTTAAAATCCAAGACAAATTCAAAATTAATTTTTTCAAAATTTAAAAATAAACTTTTTCGAACTTTCTGAAAATGTCTGAAATTCGTTACTGTGTTGTGCGAATTTGAATTTTAAAAGAACGTTTTCTCGTATTTTTAAATGCAAGCTTTTAAAATTAAAAATAAACCACTAATATTACTTATCCTAAATACTTAAAATAAAACTAAATTAACTAAAGTTTAGGTTGCCTCCCAAAAAGCGCTTGGTTAAAGTCGGTAGCTCGACTTTTGGACAAATTTATTGAATATTGCCCAAGAGCAATTGTTTAAGTGAATTTGGTGCTCTTGGTTGAGGGAAAGTGTAGCGAGGAATAAAGTCACAAGTGAGAATCTTAATGACAGAATCAACTAGGTCTGCGGGTTGTAACGAGAATCGTTCGTGTTCAGTGAGAAACATACGTTCCTTTTTGCCTAAATCTAGAAGATTGTCAATAAACTTGTTAAATTCCTTTCTAACTTTCTTAGGGTTTGAAATTCCGTTTCGTGATCCGTCATCTATATGGTTTAAGTCATGAAGAAGCATTCCTAGGGTTTGTTGAAATTTCCATTCTTCTCTTGAATCGGGATCTCCGGTGGTAGTGTGAACTGACTCCGTGATTTCTTCGATTAAAGATGTTTGTGAAACAGTGAAAGGAAATTTTGACTGAGCAAATAACAAAGAGAGTGAGACGTTAATATCTTTCCTTCCAGCAAAGAAAGTAGCTTCCATGTTATCGTCAGTGGCTCCAGGGAATATCTCTAACAACTTGTCGATCATGTAAGTAGCGGGGTCAACGAAAAATGGAATTTTATCAGAAATGACGAGAGATATAGCGGGATCTTTGCTGATCCAGAACTCAAGCTCATAAATCATAGCTGCAACATGACGATTAATTAGGGTTTGGGAAACCGGTTGATAATCGGTGCAGGCGAATAGATCCATTAGTAGGTCTATTTCTGATTTAAGCTTTAGTTCTTGTTCTCGATAATGTGTGAAGATACCTTCCTCCTTTTGATTTGGAAGATGGTGGAGAATACCAACCTGTTTCTTTATCCTACGAGCGACTTCTCTTTGTTCAACCGAAAAAGGAAAGTCAGACGTTTTGAGTTGTCTAGCAAATGCCCGACAAACATCCAATCTCCTATCAGGATCAAAAGAGTTACCTACGTTGCGGATATTTTCTTCAGGTTTGATTGGTAAAGTCCTATCAACAACACGATAGATGGTGTACTCGGGTTCGGGTACAAGGTTCAAAAAGATAGGTGATTTTGGAGGGTACTTGTAAACTTCTTCGTCCCATGGTGGAAGACGTTCTTCAATGGGTGGAAAACGAAAGGGTTGAAGATGTTCAGAGTTACTCTCGACAAAACCAAATGAGGTAGGGAATTGAAAGAAGTTTTCTAAGGAATATGAAATCTCAGGAGCAGGTATAACCTGATAGCTTAGAATGCTAGATGCAGAAGTTGAGATCTTCTGATGAGAATCATGGGTTCCTAAGTCAAGATCTAAGAATTGCCCTATGGTTCTAGATTCATCGTCTGAATTAGCGGAGATAAATTCGGAAGAGGATAAAGATGAAGAGAAGACGTCAGATTCCAACTCTTGTTCTAAGCAGGCGAAGAACTCAGCGTCATCCAGGGCCATCATTTCTTCAGACGTCTTGAGGGCGAGTGGAGAAATGGGGCTAGACGGAAATGAATCATAGAAAGATGTTTTTGTATTTTTCATTTTTAATTAAACTATCTAAATTATTCTAAGGAAAGCAAATAACTACCAACTAAGTTTGAGAAAACCTAATTGGAAAGGATCTCCTAAAAGCTAGAATATCTAAGGCGGCTTTAAATCGTAACGCTCTACGATCCCCGGCAGCGGCGCCAAAAACTTGTCGTCACCCCTATTGGTCGGTCGGATTTGACTCCGGTCGTTGTTCCAACAGCAACAGAAGCGGCGGACAGTGAGTTTTAAATTTATATGAGCTGGGGCTCAAACTATAAGTACTACCTACCTTGGGAGCAAGCAGTAAGTATAACTCGAGGTCGTTCTTAAATCGGAGCGAATTGAAATAAAGCGGGTCACCAAAGATTATGGTCGCAATTAGGATGGGGGTAGGTAGATAGATCTTGGATTGATTTGGTTTTCTAATTATCCTAAATGCAGAAAAGTAAATAACGAGAAATGAAATTAGGGTTTAAGCAGACAGGTAGAGATGTGATTGCTGAAACTTGGATACTAGGGTTTCGGGATGATGTTCATTATAAAATTGATTGGAGATTCACCAAATAAAGAGTAGATATACTTTCGGTGTAAACACTAGGACCCTACGTTCAGGTGAAACCCTAGAAACATATGTCACTGGAATCCTAGGTTATCATGATTCTGATCAGATCAGGCTGTTTTCAAACCCTCCTGAGCCTTTGCTTAACTAAGACAAAGTCACCCTAAATGTTCTAGGGATCAGGCATAAGGCAACAGACCGCAATTGTATTTACTGACCTTTCTTAACACTTAATCGTCTATTTACTTTCATTATAGCAAATACTGATTATATCCTGTGTATGTTAAACTATTGGTGTGATTAGGGCTTTGCATGTCTAGGTATATGATTGACACTACCCTGTATTGTTTCTATTGAAGCACATACTTAACCATCATAAATATAGACCCTCCTTTACAGTCAGGCGTTCATCCCTAGGAATAATCACGGTGTACAGGGCAATTAGGCATTTCCACAGTGTTCCGGATCTTAGGTGTACTAACGGTGTACAGTGCAACAAGCATTTCCACAGCTTTGATTCCTAGACCACAGTTCTAGAAGGATCACTTCTAGGTAATTCACAATGAAACAATCCATGGCATTTCCTTAGCTTCCACGTATTTGTACTCCACACGAGGTGTTTCCAACGCTATACGATGTACCGTGCCTTTTAAAGGAAAGTTCATAGTTTCATACTGTAACTGGAGATAACTGTGTATTCATAGTATTAGGGTTGATCAGATCCTATCCTAGGGCAACAGTCACGTGAAAGTCTGGAAAGGGTGATGAGAGACTAGATCTATATTCAGGATAAGCTTAACCAGATACACAGCATAACAATTTCCAATCGTATAAATGAAACATTAATTTAACATCATCCCTACTCCTAATATCTACATTTCAACAATCACAATATTAAACTACTCTATAAACATGGCAATATGCAGAATACAAACTGAAATAACATAAAGCACAAGCATTATAACAGTAAGTAAAGTTTAGATATCACCGGGAATACAGCAGCGTAATACTGAGGATTACAAATAGTCTGAACTTGAAAAACTCGTTACAACAAGATTACCAAGCTAAAACTTCCTCTAGACTCGAACCGTAAGCTCAACCCTAACTTTTCTCCTCTAACTCTTAAGAGTAGTGCTAGAGAGAGAAAGTTAGAGAGAGAAAGTGAAAGAAAAGAGAGAAATAAGAAAAGTGAGAGAATGAGAAATGTGTGAAAATGTTGAGGTGTGTAAAATGAGGAGGAGTGATCCCCTATTTATAGGCAAAGCTCAAAAATCAGCCGTACAACTCGCGAAACAGCACGTACAAGCAAACGATGCACGAAACAGGGTACAGGGGGCCGTATACGGCCTTGGTAGGGCCGTATACGGTGTTAGGTAGGCCGTATACGGTCTCTGTGGGGCCGTATACGGTTCCCAGGGCCGTATACGGTGTTCGTCTGATTTCGTTCGTTGCTTAAAATGCGCGTATCTCCTTCGTTATGCGTCCGTTTGACCTGATTCTTTCGCCTGTGGTTTCGTAATTCTGTTACGCTTCTAATGATGCCAACTTCACTGAAATTGGATGTGTATAGCTCAAGCATAGCCGAAATGACTTTATAGGGTCTGATACTGCTCAGTCTTCTCCGTTCTTTATCCGATTTGCATGATTCTTGATTTTCCCGTCTCGATTTTACCTGTTTTATCATATGATGAAGTTAGAATGTGATCTATATAAGGTAAATGAGGCCGGATGATTTTGTGCACGTTTATTCGTCCTGATTTGCTCGTTATTTGGACGTTTTAGGTGATTTTTGCAGCAACGCCTATATTTAGACCACTTTAGTGAATTTTAGTAAATAATGATCATTTTGGAATGTTTTCACTAAAGATACGTCCAAAAAGTGCGGAATATTGCCCTTAAAAACATGACTATTTGAGTCACATCACTTACGGGTTAAGCTTCGATTATGAGCCTCATGGCAACGGTATAACTTACTTACTTACATTTGCTGGATTGCAAATACTGGTTTTTACATTTGCTGGATTGCAAATACTGATTTTTCGCCTACAGGCACTACTGATGAAATCTTGTGTTCAAAACTGATATTACCTACAAACCTGTGAGATTCACCAACATTCGTGTTGACCCTTTTAGTATGTATTCTCAGGTACACAGACGGAGTAGGATCACTCCAGGACATAGCTAGAGTCGCATGATTTCAACACAACTGCATTAACGGAGATTCTTAGCATTATCTTTTGTATATTTCGATTATGTAATAGAATCTCCCGCTATACACGTGGACTCTAGGAAACTACATTTTTGTATATGAAAACATTATGTTTTCAAACATTATATCTATGGGAATGTAACTAATTTACAAACATTGCATATAGATGTCGTTTGCTTATCTTTGCGCTGTGATATTTGATTAGTAGCACCCCAAAACTTTCTTCCGCCAAACGGTGAATTTGGGGGTGTTACAGATTGGTATCAGAGGCTAAGGTTATAATGAACTAGGTTGCATTTAGTGGGCCTAGACTATGACCGTTAGGCAGTATTTTCTTATTAGGCATGACTGATCAACTATGTACAATTAAGGAAAGATGATGTAAGGTCTGAAACGATTATGTTGAACGGGGATACGTTAGTTGACTCTGACCACGAGAGAACCAGACCATTACTTGATACGTGCTAGACACTAGGCTGGATATTATGTACTTACCCATATATTAGCCTCGTCTTACTTACACTCTACCACAGGAATGGCAAATACTCCACCCAATTCGTCACGCTCTCATCCGCAAGGATCTAGAAACTCGCGAATAGCCAGGAGGACCACTAGGTCACCTCGAACCAGCCCCTATCCTGTTCATAACTCTCAGAACTCGGCACATCTCACGGTGCCAGTGTTGGCTGCCCGACTCCATCAACAAGAGTAAAGGCTCGAGAATCTCGAACGGGAACAACACCGAATGACCTACCAACTCCGCCAAGCACTGGATCATATATCCCAACTCCAGCGAGAACAGGAAGATACCAGCCTCTCTGTAAGCATAATTCAGGATTCAATGACCGCTGAGTTAGGTGCGGATGAACTCACAAGAAACCGACTTGAGGAATGTGAACAGCGTTCACAGGAGACTGAGGAGTACTCTCGAGCACTGGTACAACGGTTGGCCTTGGTTGAAGACAACGCCAGGCAAGCCAACAGACTTGCAAAAACCGTGGATCGCCTTGTTGCGATAATGGAGCAAGTTAACTTACGTCAAGACTAGGGTAGTCTTCACCTTGTAACCAATTATCTGCCAAAGTAGAATCTATGTAATTCGACCGGATGTAATAATTCCCGGTACTTTTGTACTACTATTACTCTGTAATCTTTTGGAAAACCCGTACCTTGTATCCAACTTGTTTATCTAAATGGAATGTGATTGTCACTTCGTACTGTTATCGTGTATCTCATCATTTACACTTGTGACATATCATAATTTCATGCAAATATCTTATTCCTCTTTCCTTGTTCTTTTCTTGCTCAGCATCATGCCACCTCGCCGACAAGTCACCCTCAGTGAAGCTAGAATCGCGGGGCTGATTGTCCGTAGTGTGGCTCAAGCCTTAGCTACCCGCACGCCGACTTCTGGTAGCGAGGATTCAGCTACTAACAGGCCGCAACCCAAACCCTACTCTTACAAGGACTTCCACAACTGCAAACCTTTGAGCTTTGCAGGTACTGAAGGAGCTATCGGTCTAGTATGCTGGATCGAGAAAATCGAATCTGTATTTCTTATCTGCAACTGTGCGGAGGGAGACAGGGTCAAGTTCTCCGCCAGCACTTTCTCTGACACCGCTCTCACCTGGTGAAACACCTATGCCCAGACTGTGGGTATTGATAATGCTTACAAACTCCCGTGGGAGGAGTTGAAGAAAATGTTGAGGGGCGAGTACTGTCCCAGAGATGAACTGAAACAACTGGAAGTGGAATTCTGGAACCACAAAATGCGGGGTGATGACATCACTGGTTACACCAACCGTTTCCACCAACTGGCACTTCTGTGCCCATCCATGGCCGATCCTGAGTACAAGAGGATCGAGAAATATGTTGATGGACTTCCTAAAAGACTCCAAGACCTGGTGACATCATCCAAACCGGGTACTATTCAGAGCGCCATTTGTATGGCCCATGAGCTAACGGCAAATTCTGTCCGCCGTGGCATAACTTCAACCCCATCTGCAAACAACAAATGCAAATGGGAAGGAAACCCCAACTCATCCAACCAAACCTCCAACAAAAAGCCTGAGTCTGTTAAGGCTTATTCATCGGGAATTTCGGAAAAGAAAGGGTACATCGGGAACAAACCCTACTGTTCCAAATGCAACCGCCATCACCACGGTTCTTGCCCTTGCTCTAACTGCAAACGGTTCGGGCATTTAGCCAAGGATTGCCGGGCCAATGTTCCTACCCCCAACACTAATGCACCAAAGGCCTGCTTTGGGTGCGGAAATTCAGGGCATTTCAAGAGAGATTGCCCAAAGCTGAAAAACAACAACAACCCTGCTCGCGGTAGAGCATTCGTTATCAAGGCTGGGGAAGCCAGACAAGACCCGAATTTCGTGACGGGTACGTTCCTTCTCAACGACCTTACTGCTTCTGTATTATTTGATACTGGTGCCGATAGAAGTTTCCTTTTAGAGAAATTTAGCCCTTTACTTGATATAACTCCCACTGCCTTAGATGCTAAATACATTGTAGAACTAGCTAACGGCAAACTGATTGAGACTGATAGCATCATACGCAACTGCACACTTAACCTTACGAACGAAACGTTTTCCATTGATTTAATCCCTGTCGAGATCGGCAGCTTCGATATTATTGTCGGTATGGATTGGTTATCCGAGCACCGAGCTGAAATCATCTGTTATGACAAACTTGTTCGCATACCTCTTGTCTCCGGTGGAACCTTAGTCCTACAAGGGGAGACCGGCAGACGGAATCTGAATATTGTATCCTGCCTGAAAACTAGAAAATATCTGCGAAAAGGATATCAAGCCATCCTTGCACATGTAACGGAGAAGATGTCGGAGGAGAAGCGACTTGAGGATGTTCCAATCGTGCGGGATTTCCCGGAAGTCTTTCCTGAGGATTTGCCCGGACTTCCGCCACCTAGACAAATTGAATTTCAAATCGAACTTGTGCCAGGGGCTGCACCCGTGTCACGAGCCCCATACCGTCTAGCACCATCCGAAATGCAGGAGTTGTCTAACCAACTACAGGAACTCCTGGACATAGGATTTATACGACCAAGTTCCTCGCCTTGGGGAGCTCCGGTCTTATTCGTGAAAAAGAAAGATGGATCTTTCCGCATGTGTATCGACTATCGAGAGCTGAATAAGCTAACCATAAAGAATCGGTACCCGCTTCCTAGAATCGATGACCTATTTGACCAACTCCAGGGATTGAGTGTTTACTCAAAGATTGATCTACGGTCAGGTTATCATCAACTCCGAGTCTGCGACAATGATATCCCAAAGACTGCTTTCCGAACTCGATATGGGCATTACGAATTTCAAGTGATGCCATTGTAGGTTCCACTTATATGGACCAAATCGAGTAGTTCAACTAGTTTGTTAAAGCGGAAATCAAACAAACAAATATATGCAAGATTAACACGATAAATAACCAAACACAAAGTGTATGATTATATAAATGATAAGCTAGCAATACTACATACACTTGGACACAAACACAATAATCAAAATAACACAACAAGATGATTTTACTCAGAAAACAGGAGTGTTATGTGTGTGTTTTGTCTTAACCAAACAGAAGCTGGCGAGCTTCTATTTATAGCCTGATCTAGACGTTATGCGACACAAGCCTTGTGTCGCATGGAATGCTTATGCGACACAAGCCTTGTGTCGCATGGAATGCTTATGTGACACAATCCTTGTGTCGCATGGATTGATTCTGCGACACAATGCTTGTGTCGCAAGATTACAAAAATTGTAATTAAGCTAAATCTAAAACTATTCAATACGTAATTACAATATCGACACGATTACAGACCGAGACCAACTGACAGACACACATTGATGTACCAACAAACTCCCCCGTGTCTTCAGCTTGGTTTTGAAAAATTCTTCAATTTTCTTCAGTCTTCAGACGTCTGGTCTTCAAACCCATCCAGGTGGAAAGTTTCCACCAGCGTGTATGCCAAAGGTGAAGCATATATCAATGATTTTCTGAAATCGTTTCGCTAAAACAGAGTTAAACTCATTTCCTGGATTGTAGTGAATCCGATTGTCAAATAGCTTCTTCATGTCACTTCTGGACAGATTAATCAAGCTCATTGGGTCAAATATTCTGAAGTTGGCTTTTCGTAGACCCCACAAAGATCATGTCTGCGGCTCTGAATCTGGTACATAAACTAAGACGGCTTCGCCAGTGTGAACATCCAGTTCCCAGTAATGAAAATGTTTCAGTAGATTGAATGGAACTGTTTCCAGAGCGATTTCAGTCAGACATTCAGCAGGCGGATAGTGAACTCTTACAATTGGCTGCTTGGTCTTTGGATCGAGCTTCTTCTTGAACGTGTACCTTGTACCCAGTATTGGTTTGACATAATGATATTTCTTTCATTTAATTTCCTCACGCATGACCTTTTGAATAACATCTGCTACTCCGTCTTCGTAAGGATTTATCAACTGAAGCTGAGTAAGATGAACGATGTCATGCTTTGGCAATGTACTCAATATCCTCAGTGATCGACGAAAGTACTGGATACCGTCAAGTCTCTTAATCATTAACCTCCCTTTACTCACCTTCCAGCTTTTTATCAGGCCTGTATAATCACCACCAACCTGATATTTCTTGCACGTAACAGGAGCAGGTTCTGGATTTTTACCTTTTGGAAACCAGTTATCCCTTTCTCTGATGGGCATTTCCTTTTCAAAAGATACACATTCGGATGTATCCTGAGGGAAAATGTCATTATAATTTGTCGATTCACGAACAGGGACAGGTTTTTCTTGTGAAGAACTGGAGGGTACAGACGGTTCTTGAGCAGGAGCGGCTTGAGAAGTAGATCCTGGTACGTACTTGAACGCCGGCCCTGACTCATCGTCTGAAGAATTAGATAATACAACACCCTCTTGAGGATAAGCTGGACGATCAGTATATTCTTCATCAGGACTAAGCCCTTCTTGTTCAACATCAACATCATCATCATTATTAGCAGAGTTGAAGTCAAAAGGTTCTTCAGGCGCACGACCGTCATCGTCAACCGAAGATTGAAAGTAAGTCAAATTACAATACGTGTAATCTACAGCTAGCGGTTTTGGTTGCCCTGGTTGCTCAATAATGTAATCCAAAATAAGAGTTGTTTCATTAATAGCAGAATTAGTTACATCATCGGGATTTACATATTCATCGCCCTCGGCGGAAACCCTAGGTGTTGATTCTAAGGCCGCTGGGCCTGTCTCCCCCGAAGCAATAGCTTGGGTTTCCAGCTGCAAAATCTTTGATCTCAACTCTTCATTTTCTTTTTCCAGACGAGAGATCCTGCCATCCTGAGCTTCAAAGATCGATGCTTGAGCTTCCATATCATGCTGCATCTTGTCAATCCGTGCCAGAAGTTCCTGAATAACTGTTGGATGAGGAGTGATCGGTGTTTCAGTTCTGGGGAGCTTAGAAGATGTAGAGGTGGAGGTACGAGAGCGTCTGACCAGAGGGTTCAAATCAGCAACATCAGAAGAATCTCTAGGTCTTTTTCCTCGGCTAGAAGATTCAGGACGTGGAGAAGGAGGCTGATAAGCGTCGATCTCACGATCTAGATCCACCAACTCCGGATCCGCTAGATCTGGCTGAACTGGCGGTTATTGAGCTGGCGGTTGTTGAATCGAAGGCTGCTGTACTGGAGGCTGAGGGATAGGTTGTTCAGGTGCTGGTGCGTTGAATTTCTCACCAGGAAGAGGAACATAGGCAGGGTCCACAATGTGACCAAAAAGAGCAACCTCACGTTCTGGTGCCTGTCCCTGCCTCGCAAAAGTAGTACAGGTAGTGTAGATCCTTGTGTTCATCGGTGTCTGCTTGAAAGTGAAGGACGCAACCACTGGAAGGTCGGGATGCAGATGATTGAGCAGCAACTGAGTAAACCTAGGATATAGAGCCCATTTTTCTCGAGCATCCAAGGCATTGTTGACAAAACCCCTGAAGATATAACCGGAGAAGTTGAAGGGTTTGTTGTAGATCAAAGCAAGAATAGCAGAGGCAGTCGAAAATTTCATTCCTTCAAGACCTGCCCTGCGACTGGATAAACAGACGATGACAATGTGAGCCAGATATCTCCAAACCTTTGTCATGTAGGTCTTTTTGTATTGATCAACTGGAATATCTTGATATCCAATCGATCGCATGCCCTGTGTAATTGCACCTGGAGTGAACTGGGTGATCATATCAGAATTGTCACCGAACTCAAAGAAATCCCGAATAAGCTGCTCGGAGAAGATAACTTGGCGGCCACAGACAGTAGAAATGATACGAGTATCCGCTTCATCATAGTTGACCACCGCGTTGTCCCAAAACTCGGTGATATGATTTGTTAAGATTCGAGTATCAGCAGTGATAGCTTTGTGAATTCGAGAGCGACGAAGAAAGGCTATCATTTGTCGGTACGGGCGCGAAGTCTCGACAGTTGTATTCATGAACGCCACGATATTGTGACGTGGCTCCCAGAAATATTTAGAGACATCGATCTCTGCGGGTGCTGGAGCAGCTGGAGCAGCTTGAGCAGGTTGTTGTTCAGCCATTTCTACAAAAAAAACAATAATACATCCAAAACTCGAAATGCGTTAGCGTTAGTACCAAAAAATAATTCGCGTTTTGATTTTACAAAAGTTCTGCGACACAATAGCTGTGTCGCAAAAGGTCTATACGACACAAGGATTGTGTCGTAGAAGGACACTATGACACAAGTCTTGTGTCGTATGACACGTGTCACGCGGACAGCATTTCCCCTGCATTTTGCAATTTTTGAGAAATTAATCTCGGATGCGACATAGAGTACGACATAAGGCATGTGTCGCATGTTGTGTCGTATAAAATACGACATAAGCAGCTGTGATCAGTACAACATAAAATCCATGAATCTATACGACATAACAATTGTGTCGTATGTTATGTCGCAAAGATGAACATCAAAGCAACCCAGATTCGATCGATGAAAATTTTTGGGGTTTTCAAAATCTACTCATACCCTAGGGTTCGCAATCAACAGGGGATCATAATTATGCAGTTATCTAACCCTAGAAACCCCTAAACCCTAAATAATTTGAGTAAAAACCGTAACCCTAAAAATGTAATACGGGACGATCGAATTCAAGGCATAATATGCGATAAAAACACGAAAGGATTATACCTAAAGATGCGCAAACAGATGAGGAACAAGAATCGATCAACAAATCGCGGTGAAAAGCCTTTGAAAACACGAATCCGAACGAAAATCGCTTGTGTCGCAAAATCGCACTTGTGTCGTATAAACAGTGAAGTAAATAGTTTTTACAGAACGTAAATGATTATGTCGTATGGTTTGAAAGTTATACGCCCGTATACGACACAATATACGACACAATTCTTGTGTCATATAGATGGAATACGACACAATGCTTGTGTCGCACAGAACAGAAAGCAGATTTTGATGACATAAAATTTGAATTCGAATCCGATTTCGATTGTGATTTTAGAATTTTCGCAAAGAAGATGATTTGTGACTAAAAAAAATAAAATAAAAATGAAAAATACAATTTAAATAATGTTAAAAAATAAAACTAAATATAAACATAAAAGAAAAAGAAACAAAGTCAACTAAAAGCGTAAAAGTCTTATAAAATCTTTTTGGTGACGGAGTTAAGATTCTGGTTAGGGATCATACCGAAATAACATGCAATTATTAGGAATAGTAAGTGTTATTTCGATTATCAGTATATTTGTCCACTTTAAATTTACGTGGCTCATTTAAAACACCTTTTATAAAAATTATTTCAAGACGATTACTGATATTGTTTGTCCACTTAAGCATGTTACATCCGTGTCAGTGGAGTTAACCTTTTATTGTTAGAATGAATAGTTCTCTGTGGCCCCCACCATTGATATACCCCTATAACCCAGACAAAAACATAGTTTCCATATTTAGAAAGAATAAAGAAAGATCATTTTTAAGAATCATGTTAGAGTTGACAGGTCAGTACGGAAGTACAGCAAAGCAACCTAACGTGATTCAAGTATAATCAAAACCAATCGCAGTCAAACTGAAGTTGGAGTTTCCCAAACAGCGACCTTGTTTAGTGTGATTTAGGATTAAGCAAAACCGATCGTAGTCAAACTGAATTTGGAGTTTCCCAAACAGCGACCTTGTTCAGTATCTTCAAGTTTTTCAAGTGCATTGACCTGTAATTGCTTAACCCCAAGTTTATACTAACTGTTACCAGTTCTGTACTTACGTACAATAGAGGCAACAACCAGCATAAACTCCCAAATGATTTTAGATAAAAGTTCCAAAGATAGAAATATGTTAAGCTACGCTAAGGAATTAAGACATTGAGTCGTACATCACACGGTGTTTACCACAAGATAGTAAACACGTATTTAAATGATTTCTTAATAACCCAGAGACCGGTGTGTATCATGCCTACCAGTACATCGCATGATGAAGACAATTTTCATAAAAACTGTTTTAAGTGTGTCAGATAAACCTACTGACACATCAAAGATAAACCTTAAAATTCCATTTTGTGCATGTCACCCGATGTACTATCATATCCCAAGTTGTTTACAGACTCAACTTCAACGTCTATTTTAAACATGTAGCAACCATTGCATTTCTTTGATACTAACGAGTATAAAGAGTGGCGGTTGCCCAATTTTTTTATTTTTTTTATTTTTTTTAACCAAAACAATAAAGCAAATAAACTGTACAGAAATTAAGTCACAAATCATTTCTTGAGATCAAGGGAAATCATCCCTATCATATCCACAAGTTCGTCGAAACGAGCACGCGAAAATGTTTTTGTGAATAAGTCGGCTTTTTGCTTAAGGGTATCTATGTGAATGAGGTCAATTAAATGTTTCTCATAGCAATCTCGTATGAAGTGAAACCTAATCTCTATGTGCTTGGTCTTAGAGTGTTGAACGGGATTGCGAATAATAGATATAGCAGCAGTATTATTAATATGAATAGGAGTCAAAGTAAGAAGTAACCCATAGTCACGCAATTGATGTTGAACCCACAAAATCTGTGAACAACAACTTGCAGCAGCAATGTATTCAACTTCCGCTGTTGAGGTGGAAACTGTTGTTTGCTTCTTACACTGCCAAGACACCAATCGAGAACCGAGATATTGGCAACCTCCTGTAGTTGACTTCTTATCCGAATTGCAGCCGCCATAATTAGAATCAGAATAGGCAGTGAGAGCGAAATTTTTCTCATTCGAGTACCATAGACCAAGTGATGGTCTATATTTGAGATAACCAAAAATCCGCTTCACAGCCTTCATGTGAGAAACCTTGGGCTTTGCTTGATACCTGGAACAGATAGACACAGCAAACACAATATCTGGTCTGGATGCAGTGAGATACATCAGTGATCCTATCATAGAACGATAGTCCCGCTCCTTGCAATCTTCTTCGTGTTCAGCGGGTCCGAGTTTGTGATCAGTTTCAATGGGAGTACCGTATGGCTTACAATCATGGAGTTCATACCGAGTCAACATGTCATTGACATATTTGGACTGATGAATGTATAAACCCTTGTCAGATTGCTCAACCTGTACACCTAGAAAGAACTTAAGTTCTCCCAAGGCACTCATCTCAAACTCGGACTTCATAATCTTCTCGAAGTCTCTGCACAAAGAATCATTTGTTGAACCAAATATGATGTCGTCCACGTAAACCTGCACAAGTAACAAATCTTTTCCAACCCTTTTTATGAAGAGAGTGCTATCAATTTGGCCTCGTGAGAAGCCATTTCTCGTGAGATGATTTGCCAACCTCGCATACCAAGCTCTTGGAGCTTGATAAAGACCATATAATGCCTTGCCTAACTTGCACACATAATCAGGATGGTTTTGATCTTCAAAACCAGGAGGTTGCAAGACATACACATCCTTCAGAACCTCTCCATACAGAAATGCACTCTTGACATCGAGTTGATAAACCCGAAAACCTTTAAATGTCGCATAAGCCAGAAAAATGCGAATGGATTCCAATCTTGCAACTGGAGCAAACACATCATCATAGTCTAAACCCTCAATCTGAGTAAAACCTTGAACAACCAGCCGTGCCTTATTCCGAATAACTACGCCTCTGTCATCTTTCTTCACGCGATAAACCCAATGAGTTCCAATTGGATCGACATCTTTGGGTAAAGGAACCAAATACCAGACTTCAAGCTTCTTGAATTGATTCAGTTCTTCTTGCATAGCCTCAACCCAGTATGGATCTTTCAAAGCTTCATCTATTTTCTTTGGTTCATGCTGAGACAAGAAGCATTCTTCCAATTCTTCTTCAACACAGGCAAAAATGGCAGATAAAGATTCTTCACGGACTTCATTAGCAGCAGCTTGATGCCTAGTTAAAACACCTTGTTGAAACTCACCAATGATATTTTTAGTGGGGTGAGAAGAATGAATTCTAAGCTGAGGAATCGGATCAGGCACAATGATCGAATCCAAATTTGACTGATCACCTTCTGGATTTTCAATTTCAACTGAGCTATCAGTGGCAGTACCCTCATTGTCAATTGGTATGACAATGTCGGTTTCAGTTTGAGGATTAGATTCAGAAGCCACTTGATCACCATCACAGGGATCGTCATCATTGACAATATTCTCAGGAGGTACTACTCTAGAATTGGAGATTGAGTCGTCAGAATAAAGATCCAATCCATGAAGTAGAGACACCACCTGTTCTTCTTCACTAAATTTGGGAAGATTGAAAGAGTCCACCAACTTATCATACTCAAACAAGGACTCAGGTCCCTTGCCCTTTGGAGAATCAGTATATTTCATAAACCTTACTTCAAAATGTTCCTCTATTCTCCCAGTAGACTTGTTGAAAACTCTTTTATTCGGCGAGTTCACAGAATATCCCAAAAATAACCCATCGACTGCTTTTTCATCAAATTTGCCTACCGAGTCCTTAGTAATTAAGATTGTGCAAGGACACCCGAAAGGCTCAAGAAACTTCAAATTTCGTTTGCGATTATTCGGCAATTCATAACATGTTTTCTTTCGCTTTTTAACTATCGAAACCCTATTTAACACATAGCTGGCAGTGTTAACAGCTTCTGCCCAAAAAGTGGTAGGCAGATGCGCATCAGACAACATGGTTCTTGCTGTCTCAATGATTGTCCTATTCTTTCTTTCAGCTACTCCATTTTGCTGAGGAGTACGAGCAGCACTAAACTGATGAAAGATTCCCTTTCGAAGACAATACATTTCCAAGGTTCTGTTCTTGAATTCGGTTCCATTATCACTGCGCAGTTTCTTGATTATCAGATTGCATAGATTTTCCAGTCTGTCGAACAAGTAAGTTAAAGTATCAGCCGTTTCATCCTTTCCAGCCAAGAAATACACCCAAGAAAACCTTGAGTAATCATCAGTAACAACCAGACAGTATGATTTTCCTCCAATACTTTTCTTATTCACAGGACCGAACAAATCCATGTGAAGCAGCTCCAATGGAGATTCAATAGAGTTCACTTGCTTAGACTTATGGAACTTCTTGTGTTGTTTCCCTTTGAGACATGAAATGCATTCATCATCTATTTCGAATGACTTTTTAGGCACGCCTAACACAAGATCATTATTAATCAGATAATTCATTCTTCGAAAATGAATATGTCCCATACGTCTGTGCCAAAGCAGTGAATCTTTAGAAGATGCCTTTGATAGCAAACAAGTATGCTCCTTGGTAACCACAGTTTGCATATCCAAAATGTACGAGTTGCGTACACGGGGTGCTCTCAGTAACACCCATTCCTCGGGAATAACAAATCCCGGTTTCAAAATTAAACATTCAACATCTGTAAATGCGGTAGTGAACTTCTTGTCGCAGACTTGAGAAACACTGATCAGATTGTGTTGCAGTTCCTCGACATAGTTCACTTTATCAAAACACACTTGCCCATTAGAAAGTGTACCCTGACCCGTTATGTTACCACCTGTATCTCCCGCAAAAGCAACATGTCCTCCGCGATATGGTTTAACATCTGACAGAAGAGACATGTCACCAGTCATGTGCCGTGAGCAGCCACTATCCATATACCATTTACTTCTTTGTATATGATCTGACTGCTACAGCACAACATAGAGAGAGAGTTAGTTAGAAATGGAGACCCAGGCCTTTACAGACTTGGGTACTCCAGAGACCTCATCAATAATAACTACATCAGTTAAAACTTTATTTTTCAATAAATCAGGTGCAATTCCTGATGCAGTATTACTTGATGATGAGTCATTTAACGACTCTTTTGGTCTCCAAATTTTCACAGGAACAATAGTGGGTTGCTTGTTAACATTGTCAGGCTGTTTAACCAGAGGTTTACTAGGCCTAGCAGCATTAACTTTCGGGATAGAAGTATGAGAAAGTGAACCCTTCTTTGAAAAAGATTTAACAGATGAATTTTTGTAAACATAATTTCTGGGAACACCTTTTGAAAACTTCTTTCTCAAAAGCAACGGGCATTGATTAATCAAGTGACCTTGTTTCTTGCAGTAGAAACATGATCGTCTTTCCTTAAAGGTTCGGTCGTTACTGCCTAAAAATTGAGGTGAGACAGGTAACTTATGTGAGCATGTTGAAGTGGATGCCTCAGAATGTGAAACAGAAGATTTGACAGAATTCTTGATTGATTTGTCATTAGTATTCTTTAAATCTTTCTTTTTAAGTTCAGCCTGAACCTTAGCATTCCTTTGAAAAGTTTCATCATCTATCTCAGTAGTAATAATGTGATGTTCAGGCTTAATGTTTTTCTTTTCACATTGAGACACAAACTTACTAGGAACATCCTCAACCTCAACCTCTTCTTCAATAGTTTTTAATGGAGCAGGCTGAAAACTACCAAAGGGAGTGAACTTGACAGTTCCTGAGGGGGTAAACTTAACAGGTTCAAAAGGCTTCATTGGTTCGGCCTTAATTATCTTAGGTTTCTTCTTATCATGGTTTACTTCTATGTTGGCTTTATAGAATTCAGGCAACTTAAAAATATTCAAACTAACAGGTTCACTTGCAGGCATATCTACTTTCTTAACAACAGGTTCATTAACTGATAATTCAACGGGCTTTGCATCTACTAAAGAAGTAGGCACAAAATCTTTAATTTCATCCTTAGACGGTCTACACAAATTCACATCTAAAGACGGAGGCGGTTGATGATGATAACCATAACCGGACTTATCTTTAGAACTAGTTCTACCCGTCTGTAGGATCTCAGTAAAGACCATGGCTGAAGTGTTGATATTCTTGAGTTTTCGTTGGAAATCAACAGCTTTGGCTTGAGAGTCAGCCAATTCCTTTTTTAAATGAGCAATCATTTTTAAGTAACTGTCAATTTCATCTTGATTACTGAAAATTAGAGCTTTTAGCTCCTTTTTATCTTCAATAAGTTGATTAATGTTACTTTCAAAGTGTTTCTCATTATTTTTTAAAACTTTGTTTGCCTCCATCAAATTCAAGATATCTGACTTCAAGTTGTCATTATGTTCCATAAGCCCATTTACTTTACCAGTTAAACTAATACATGAATCACAAGTAAATTTAGCAAATGGTACCTCATTGTTGATAGCCATGAAGCATTGCTCTTGAGTTTCATGAGCAGAGAAATCATAAGCATCTCCATCCTCAATCAACAATGCAACCTTAGCATTAGTATGCTCAATCAGTTTTGGAGCAACAGATGGTTTTGTGAAACCCGAAGCAGGCTGTCGTCCTTTCTCACATTCGCGGGCAAAGTGTCCAAGATTCTGACACTTATAACACTTGATTTTGCTTTTATCGAATCCCATTGGTGTTCGGTCAGCTGCATCTTCAAGAGATCTCTTTCCAGTTCTTCTTAGATAGTTTTTGGCTCTACGAGTGAGCATAGCCATATTCCATCTAATGTCAATCCTTTCTAACTCATCGGGATCAACTTGATTGAAATCTTCATCATTCAGTTCTAATGTACTGACTCTTTTAGAGAGAAAGTCTTCATATGATGACAAGAAAGCAGTAAACATTGCTGCATGTTCATCTGTGGTTGCTGAAGTGGGAGCAGATGACGATGAACATGTTCTACTTGAAGAAGTATTATAAGCTGGTAGAGCTGAAAATGTTCCTACAGTAGGATTACTGTAAGAAGAGGATCTCTGAGAATTTGGCTCATCTGAGATGAAAGCCGTTCCACCATGACTTGATTCTGATGCACGAGCAGTAGATCTTGTTTCCTTCTTTTCAATATCCAATGCCCTAGCTTCGAGTTTTCCAATGAGATCATCCAGAGACAATTGCTTTGTCTTTGGATCGCTTTCTAATAACAAAACTCGTGTTTCCCAACTTGGTGGTAGAGCAGCTAAAGCCTTTTTGTTAATCTCAGAATTTTTGAGATTATATCCGCCAACTTGTAGTTCATTTAGTGTGCGAGTAAATCTGCAAAGCATTTCCTGACAGTTTCATTCTTCTGGATATAGAAATAATCAAACTGAGTTTTGACTAATTCCAATTTGCTTTCGATGTACTCAGTGTTGCCACAACATCTCTTCTCAATTGCAGTCCAAAGATCATAAGCAATAGATTGTGGAAACATATCCAAAACGTCAGTTGGAAGTGACATAGTAATAGCAGAATGAGTCTTCCTTTCAATTTCCCATGCTTTACGTTCTTCGGGAGTGTATGAGCGAATGGGTTTGGGTGGAGGAACACCGATGTGTTCTCCAAGAGCAACAGGCGCAACATATCATTCAAGAAGGGCCAACTCCATATCAGGATCAGTGAATAAAACAAAGGACATGAAACGTTGTTTGCATGCTCGAAATGGCAAACCCGGTGCAAAATAAGGAGGTTTATTTGCACTACCAATCATAGCATTATGTTGTAAAACTGCATCAACGCTTTGAAGAGACATGATGAAAATCTGCAAAAAATCAGAAAATACACACAAAACAAACAGATTTTTGTCTAAGTCTGGAGTTATGCGACACAGTGTTGTGTCGCAGAGTATCAATACGACACAGGAGTTGTGTCGCTGAAGTTAATTAGACAGAAGACAAAAATGCGACACAACCGTTATGTCGTAGGTTATGTCGCAACTTGTGTCGCAGACCAGTCAAGGTCAAAATAAGTTGTGTCGTAGGATTATGTCGCACGTTATGTCGCAGACAATTTAATGTCGTATAGCTGTGTCATATGAACAGTGTTTACGACACAAGTATTGTGTCGCAAAAATGCACGTGCAGACAGTCTGGAACCCACAAAAATTTCAATTTTCAACACACATCATTACTTACTACACCATGCTTCAAAACAGACTGAAAGACAACTTTTTGAAGCAAAAATGATTACCAACTTTTACCAACCAAATCTAAAAAGTTGACTAACACCTTTTCTTTGAAGATCAAACACCAAAATGAGCTAAAAATAAAGACTTTTAACCAAGAACACCAAGAACACCAAGAACATAAAAATTAAAAATATAGCATTTTAGACCAAAATCTTGCACAAACTAACTCGAAACCACAACTCAAGAGTATGTGGCTCTGATACCAATTGTAGGTTCCACTTATACGGACCAAATCGAGTAGTTCAACTAGTTTGTTAAAGCGGAAATTAAACAAACAAATATATGCAAGATTAACACGATAAATAACCAAACACAAAGTGTATGTTTATATAAATGATAAGCTAGCAATACTACATACACTTGGACACAAACACAATAATCAAAATAACACAACAAGATGATTTTACTCAGAAAACAGGAGTGTTATGTGTGTGTTTTGTCTTAACCAAACAGAAGCTGGCGAGCTTCTATTTATAGCCTGATCCAGACGTTATGCGACACAAGCCTTGTGTCGCATGGAATGCTTATGCCACACAAGCCTTGTGTCGCATGGAATGTTTCTGCGACACAATCCTTGTGTCGCATGGATTGATTCTGCGACACAATGCTTGTGTCGCAAGATTACAAAAATTGTAATTAGGCTAAATATAAAACTATTCAATACGTAATTACAATATCGACACGATTACAGACCGAGACCAACTGACAGACACACATTGATGTACCAACAGCCATTCGGTCTAACCAACGCACCGGCCGTATTCATGGACCTTATGAATCGGGTGTGCAAACCATATCTTGACAAATTCGTCATTTTGTTTATCGATGATATCCTGATTTACTCTCGCAATGAACATGAACATGCTCAACATCTGGAAACCATTCTAGGACTCCTTAGACACGAAGAGTTATATGCCAAATTCTCTAAGTGTGAGTTCTGGATTCGAACCGTTCCATTCCTCGGACACGTGATTGACAGCCAGGGAATACATGTTGATCCCGCCAAGATTGAAGCAATCAAGGGCTGGGAGTCACCGACCACTCCAACCAAAGTGAGACAATTCTTAGGTCTTGCTGGTTATTACCGCCGGTTCATTGAAAACTTTTCAAGAATAGTTGTTCCCTTAACAACACTGACTCAGAAAGATAAGAAGTTCGATTGGACTGATAAACAAGAGTCAGCTTTCCAGCTATTGAAACACAAACTTTGCAGTGCACCAATCTTGTCCTTACCCGAGGGCACCGATGACTTCGTAGTTTATTGCGACGCCTCACACCAAGGACTTGGTTGCGTGTTAATGCAACGGGAAAAAGTCATTGCCTATGCCTCACGACAACTAAAAATCCACGAGAAAAACTATACGACCCAGGACCTCGAGTTAGGTGCCGTGGTCTTTGCATTGAAAATCTGGAGACATTATCTCTACGGTACGACAAGCACTATCTTTACCGATCACAAAAGTCTCCAACACATATTCGATCAGAAGGATCTAAACATGAGGCAACGTCATTGGGTTGAGTTACTTAGTGACTACGACTGCGAGATCAAATACCATCCGGGCAAGGCAAACGTAGTTGCCGATGCCTTAAGCCGAAAAGAACGAGTGAAACCCCTTCGTGTCCGAGCACTTTCTATGACAATTCGTAACGAGCTCCCTGCTCAAATCCTTACCACTCAGCTTGAAGCACTCAGCGATGAAAACCTGAAAAATGAAGCCTTACGAGGCTTGGATAAACAATTCGAAATCAAACCCGATGGGACTCGATACTTCTCTAACCGGGTGTGGTTACCCAAATTCGGAAACTTGCAAGATTTGGTGATGGTTGAAGCTCACAAATCTCGATACTCTGTACATCCTGGTTCTGACAAGATGTATCACGACATCAAAGGGTTGTATTAGTGGCCTAACATGAAAGCTGACATCGCCATGTACGTCAGTAAATGCTTAACCTGTTCCAAAGTCAAGGCCGAACACCAAAGACCCTCGGGATTGCTCCAACAGCCTGAAATTCCTTAATGGAAAAAATTGCCATGGACTTCATTACCAAACTACCGAAAACTACGAGCGGTTGCGATACCATTTGGGTGATTGTGGACCGTCTCACAAAATCTGCTCATTTTCTGGCCATCAAGGAAACTGACAAGATAGAGCGTTTGGCTCGCATCTACATCAAAGAAATTGTTTCGCGACACGGTGTACCTATCTCGATCATCTCGGATAGAGACAGCCGTTTCACTTCCAACTTTTGGCAATCGTTACAGAAATCTCTCGGTACTCGACTGGATATGAGTACAGCTTATCACCCGCAAACCGATGGCCAAAGCGAGCGAACCATCCAAACACTGGAGGATATGCTACGAGCCTGCGTAGTGGACTTCGGTACTTCTTGGGAAAGCCACTTACCGTTGTGCGAGTTCTCGTACAACAACAGTTACCATACCAGCATTAAGGCTGCACCCTTCGAGGCACTCTACGGGCGTAAGTGCCGATCATCTATCTGTTGGACTGAGTTAGGAGATTCCCAACTCACGGGTCCGGAAATCATTCACGAAACTACTGAGAAAATCGTTGGTATTCAAAATCGGCTGAATGCCGCACGTGATCGTCAGAAAAGCTATGCTGACGTGAGACGCAAACACCTTGAGTTCCAGGTAGGGGACAAGGTACTTCTCAAAGTGGCACCGTGGAAAGGTGTCATTCGATTCGGAAAACGAGGCAAACTAAACCCTAGATACATCGGACCATTCGAAATCCTTGAAAGGATTGGTCCAGTGGCATACCGCCTGCAACTTCCTGCTGAGCTTAGCAGCGTTCACAACGCCTTCACATTTCTAACCTGAAGAAGTGTCTGTCTGACGAGACACTAATAATACCGCTCGACGAAATCCAAATCGATTATAAACTTCATTTTGTCGAGGAACCTATGGAAATCATGGACCGTGAGGTCAAGCGATTGAAACAGAGTCGTATTCCCATCGTAAAAGTCAGGTGGAATTCTAGACGTGGTCCTGAATTCACCTGGGAACGGGAAGACCAAATGCGACAGAAATACCCACATCTCTTCCCAGACAAAGCACCGTCCGTGCACTCGAGCTAATTTCGGGACGAAATTTCTTTAACAAGAGGAGAATGTAACACCTTCCTAATTAGGATAATTAATTATGCCTAATTATTTGTAACTAGTTGTAATTAGTATGTAATAGGACTAATTACAGACTCTATTTGTATATATAAGGTGATTTATATATATGTGTGTGTACTTACGAGATTTGGATAAATCGTACGGATTAACCGGACGGAGTCCGATACATTTTACTTGGACGTTGGTGACATAAACTTACTTAAATAATGAGAACGTATTTTACTATCTAAAATACACAGTTGAACGGACATTATTTATATTATCGCGATGAGATTTTGAATAATTCAACAAAAATATATTAAATATCTCGGCAAGTATTTTAATATATATTCGCAGAGTAATTTTGTTAAAATACTCTAAACAATTTTAAGGTATATCCATTTGGACATATGTTAAAAATAAACGATTAATCAATTTGGACACGGAACAAATACTGTATTTTGGGGAGTGTTTTCTCTCCTTTCCTTTTTGGATCAGCCACCACCACCACCACCACCTACACCCTCTCACCTCTTTCTTTCATTTTCATATTTCCAAAACACACACCAAAAACTCTCTCAAACACACACCAAAAACTCTTTCATTTACAGCTTAAAAATATGTTGGATTTGCGTTTTTGGTCGAAATATCACGACAACCGAAACTTTCTGGGCTGGTGTTCATCTTTGCGACACAACGCTTGTGTTGCATGCTGTGTCGCATAAACCATATTGTGTCGTATTTTGTGTCGTACCAGTATGTCGCAACCTTGTGTCGTAGACGTTATACGACACAACCCTTATGTCGCTATTGATTTAGCATCGAACGCTTATGCGACACAACCCTTGTGTCGCTAAGCTCTTGTGTCGCATTCCTATGCGACACAACCCTTGTGTCGCATATCAAATCCTTGTGTCGCAAATTGTGTCGCATAAATCAGAATTTTGAAGAATTTTCAGTAAGACAATGTAGAAAATGTGCATTTTTTCCTCCGAGCTGACTCGGCAGCTCGACCCCCGCCAAGGGGTTGCCACCCCTTGGAACCCCGCAACCAGGGGCGCTGCCCCCAGACCCCCGTCGTTCCACCACAAAATGTTCAGAAACAATAATAATACTTTGAAAATTTAATACAACCGTCACCAACGGGTCAAACATGTTTTCTAACAACAAACGATTACAAACATACAGACAAAACATTGGGAATACTAGTTGTGTACAACTAAACGAAACGTCTTGCGGGACACATACTTACATAACCTCATATGTTTAGGCATTTGAAGGTTACGGGTTCGGAGAACCTACTTACTTTACTTACTACTTGCTATTTGCTACTGCTTACTACAAGACTCAGGTGAGTCTTACGGCCCCACTTTTACTGTTTTCTTATTGGGGGAGATACATGCTACTGATTTTTCTTGAACACAAGTACTAAACTGCTTACTATAGCAAACGGAATTGCATGAGTTATTTACTACTTACAGAAGTCTCTCCATCATATATCATTAGTTATGGACTTAAGCGTGAACACTAGTTAATGGATCCATTAGGGAAATGACCCTCCCCGCCTGGGGTAGTAGCGCTACCACGAACCATTCTGTATAAATGGGCGACTATTATTCGTTACATATGCTTGCTCAGTTATGAGCATGTCACGGGAGCAACTTATTACTTACGGGTTAAGCTTCGATTATGAGCCTCATGGCAACGGTATAACTTACTTCTTACATTTGCTGGATTGCAAATACTGGTTTTTACATTTGCTGGATTGCAAATACTGATTTTTCACCTACAGGCACTACTGATGAAATCTTGTGTTCAAAACTGCCTGTGAGATTCACCAACATTCGTGTTGACCCTTTTAGTACGTATTCTCAGGTACACAGACGGAGTAGGATCACTCCAGGACATAGCTAGAGTCGCATGATTTCAACACAACTGCATTAACGGTGATTCTTAGCATTATCTTTTGTATATTTCGATTATGTAATAGAATCTCCCGCTATACGCGTGGACTCTAGGAAACTACATTTTTGTATACGAAAAGATTATGTTTTCAAACATTATATCTATGGGAATGTAACTAATTTACAAACGTTGCATATAGATGTCGTTTGCTTATCTTTGCGCTGTGATATTTGATTAGTAGCACCCCAAAACTTGCTTCCGCCAAACGGTAAATTTGGGGGTGTTACACTAGAGACTGCCCGAGTCCGCCCCCCGTGCTCCTTGCCTTTCAACTTCTCAAGGGGTTCATGCCCAGCCAATGAGAATGTACCATCATCCATCATCTCCTGCTCGTATTTCATCTGTTAATCATAAGATATATATATATATATATATATATATATATATATATATATATATATATATATATATCTGTGTGTGTGTGTGTGTGTGTGTGTGTGTGTGTGTGTGTGTAGATAGTACATGCATGAGCATTTACAGTTAACGAGAAATTTATATAAATTAATTAATCATCAAATTTGTGACAACCGTCAAAATCTCAGGTCATTATCACACTCGAATCTTGAATTACATTTACCGCATTCCTTAAATCCTAGTGAGATTTCTAGATTATGATTCCTTAGGTCTACTAAAGCCATAGAACGACGTAGTGATTGCTTAGTGAACAATAAGTTCTTTTAGACATGCTAGATTATGGTACTAAGTGCCAAATTTAAACAATAAAAAAAAAAAAAATCTACCTCTTTATGCTTTCATAAAATCCTTAATGAATCGCAAAATCGAAATCACCGTGACTCGACAACGTAAATTTAATCGGATAAATAATCCGTGAATATCAAACTTAGACAAATTAAATGTTTATAATCCAATTCAAGAACTTAGAAAAATAAAAATACAAATCTTATGACTTATCACAAAAATTCTAGCACGTCGCAAAATCAAGGTTTGTTAAAATTCTGTAAATCCGTAAATGAAACTCGAATATAACAAACTAACACTTGAATACCTATTGGAAGCAATTCAATCATAAATTAAAGTACTTTTATAAACTAAAGAACACAAACTTTTATAGCTCAAATATTAATCACCAAAACATCACAAAATAAACCTTATACTATGCAATATACTTACACATCTTTAATACAAACTTAATACAACTTTTATAAACTTTATTTAACAAAAAAAAAGAAATTAAAAGGCCTCTTTGGGACCCCAAAACCGGCCTCCCCTTATCCCCACACATCTCCCCTCTTTTCTTACACCAAATCATTCATTTCACCCTCCCAAAACACACACTTCTCTCTAATTCTTCTCTCTAACCTTTCACACTCTTTTCTCTCTAAAATCTCTCAAGAAATCAGTCATTTTTCAACCTAAATCCAGAAACTTTAAGGTGTCCTCAAGCTATTTCAAGAACATAAAGGTAAAACACAACGTCTCTAACATCTTTCTTTACTTACAATCTCTAAAAATATGTTTTTCCTTCATAAAATTCGGATTTTATGCCTTTTTCATGGCTAAAATCCCCATATAAACTCTTGATGTTTGTAGGTTATCCCTTTTCACACCTTTATGTGGTAAAAGAAAGGGTAACCCATGATCAAACCGAAAATCAAGTGAAAAATCGAATTATTGCTTGTAATCTTGTTAGATCTTGTTCATCTTTGTGTAAAAAGCTTGTTTATATACTAATAATCAACTCTAACACATCATGGATGTATTTAAACACCATGCATGTGTTAGATCATGGATTTATAGGTCAAAAGATCAAAATTTCATTTTGTTTCCATGGTGGTGTTCTTGTTTAAGCTCAAAACATTCATCAAGGACTTGCAAGTTTTCTGTCCAGAAACTTTCATCTATTTCCACGATTTTTCTAAAATTCATTTATTCATGAAAATGGACGTTTTTATAGTCTAAAATCAACTTCTGGAAATAAGCTTTCCAATCATATAAGCCTCATGTTCATATGAGTTAATTTGATATTTTTAATAATTTTTGTGAGTAAAGATGTATAAGTTGTTAGATTAGGTCAGAAACTTTTCTTTCAATGTTTTAATCATAACTGGAGCATTATAACTCTAAATTACTTGAAACCAACGCCAAAAGTTTACAAATTTTGTTGGTCACAACGTTTCTGTTTATCACTTTTTCTGGAACCCAATGTATTTTACTCAAAAGTAATGATTACATGCATGTGTTCAGATCTGACCTTTGAAGATAAAATAAAATTCTAAAAATACTTGGACTCATCTATAGTTCCTGGAAAAATTACAGAAAATAAGTAACATATTGAGGAACATCTGTGATTTTTTCCTTATACTATTACGTAGCAGAAGTATTTTTAATAAATTCAACAAACAGGTGTAAATTCCTGGAAATAAGAATATGGACTGATTTTTGTAAAAGTTGAAAACCGACACTTGCAAACTTACTATTTGGGGAAAAACTAACTTTTTATGACTTATGAACATGTTTAAGGTTTGGGTATAAGTCTCGGGTCAAACCGAGAAGATTTGACCAAGTCAACAAAAACGGGTATCGGTTTCGAAAACGGGAAAGTTACTATTTTTGGAAATAATGCTAACAAGAAGGGTTTGGGGTATCTTATGATATATTTATCGGTTTATGTGTCGTCAATTATAAATTGTGAAGAACCAAAATTCCAACACACAAAATGCCATGAAATTTGGACACTAACAATCATGCGACATTATATGACCTGTATAAAGAAATTCGACAATTTAAGAATGTTGTATGCTTATGTATTCAATTAGTAATCAAACGTGATATTGGACGTTAACAAACTACAAAACAAAAACTAATTATATTGGCACTTGGTAATCTAAATACTTAACTAAGCAATCTTAACAAACCAATTTACTGAGAATCTAACTAGAGACCTCGTGTTCATAGGACTTGGATAGGAGTCATACTCGATGAGCACACGTATTACATCCATCGATTAACGCTTACGCTCAACTGTGAGTTTTCACAGCCCCTTTTTTTTTACTTGTTTACTATTTTGGGGTGAAAAGCATGATTCTAAACTTTAACTAAATTGGTTATACTTTTTATGAACTTATTGAACTTTTGCTATGCTACTTATGCGAATTGGTGTATACTATCTATGTGAATTGAGTACTAATGTCCCTGTGAGGACATCATTGAGCACTAAGTACCCGGTACTGTTACATCTCGTGTTTCCGCTTTAGCGGGGTGTGACAGGTTTGGTATCAAAGCCTAAGGTTATAGAGAATGCCGGTTTTTCCAAACAAAAACCCCAACTATAACCAACATTTTTTTTTAAAACTCCAAAGGTATTACCAATTAAACTAGACCGAGCATAGTATTAGTATAACTAAACCATGTGTTGCATTATCGGACCTCAATTAGGCATAGCCTGATCACCTATGTTTAATTTAGGTAAGATTATGCGAGACACGGAATAGGTATACTACGGTTATGTTCTATTTTTCTTTCCTGTTTAAACCTTTGGAAAGCAAACGTTGTGTGTGTGCATTGCATATCGTAGGCATCCATGTAGCACTGTTAGTAACTAAGTATACCTCCATTTTAGTCTTATCATTTTAAGGTTAAGATATTAGTGCATAATGTCAAAGTAGGTTGTTTAAGGTGTTAGTCAAATCTTGCGGTCTGTGTAAAGAGACACTAAGCAACACTTGGGGTGTTGCTATAGCTATTGTATGTATATAGTGGTTGTGTCTTGATTTGTGACTGTTCGTTCTGTCTGTGCTCGAGCAATATTATCTGGTATTGTAATCGTTTCTAATTAATTATAGAGCAATAGTTTTACAACTCTTGTTTGTATTAAATGGCACTTGATTTCGGATACATAAACTCGTTAAACAATATTCCGCACGTTTAACTAGTGAATCAAACCTTAAAGATTGATAGATTGGAAAGTACACATCATCTTCCCACACTGCTTACTCGACAAACGCGTCAGGACACGTCACTAATCGTCCTAGGAACTAAATATTCTATTTGTAGTCTTACCTTGTATCAATCCACTTCCCACACTGACATATCAACCGACGATTATGGTTACGTCACCGGTCGCCCTTGCAACAACCCACCTAGTATAGAGAAGGAGAATCTATCCAAAATAGGACCCACTTGAGGAGGTTCCACCTGAGAATGAACCAACAAAACTAGACCAACACGAGAACTCGTCACCTAGGCGCGTTACATCTACTTCTTCTACTTCACTCTCTTCCTCCCACTCTTATCGAAGACCTATGAATCACGTGAGTTATACACGACTAGAAGGACTGACATACCACCTCGAACTAGACCTTACACTATCTATACTACTACTACTAATACTCCACCTACTAGGACCCGTCGTCCGTCAATATCTGTCAATGGAATTGATTACCCGCAAATCTTGAGACTTGGAGAACTGAAGAAGGAATACACACTCCTACAGAGGACGAAGAAGCTTTCTACATGCTAATCTCTCTATACACACATGAAATCGCTCACCATACCATCCTGGTACTAGTTGCTAGGCTACGCCGCCACGAGAATAGAATAGACACTATGGAGTTAGAACAACACGAAACCCGTTTAGGCTAGGTACACCTTGCACAAGGCCGAGTTGCACAGATCCTATGAGGATCAGCAGGATCTTAGCGAAACCATAGAAACTACCCATCTCCAAGTGATGGAGACCAGAGGTAAAGTCGATGCCTTGCGATTAAAAATAGTGTGCAAAATAGAACTCACTTAAGATTAGTAGAAATTCCACTAAACATGTACAATGTGTTGGAAACGGTTTCAACCAAATCTTCATCAGACATTTTCCATGGATTTTTCACAAACATAAATCTTTCAACAAATTTTTGATAAAACATAACTTTCAACACTTTTCAATAACCATGGCTTTCAACGTATTTTATCGACTCAAGCCTTCAATGGATTTTCATCATACATTTAATCAAAATTTTCTCAACTTCAATCTTTTCGAACGGATATCATTAAACTGAATTTTCAAATGATTTGTCAGTGACAAGAGTTTTCAACGTATTTTAATTGTCTCAAACTTTTCAACGGACTATAAGATTTCATACATATTTGATTGTAAAATTTTCAACAAGATTTTACAACAACCTATCCACGAAATATTTTATAAAACTTTCAAAATTCATAAGTATATAAACTCATTTATATAAAACATATCATTTTATCAAGGTTTTATCACTATTTATACCTACAACAACTTATTTACAAACAAGTTTACCAACTGTTTTAACAACTCTTTAGTCACGATTAGACTACTTCGTAAATGACTGCTTTTCAACATGACTTAGACGTTGTTATGTCTACTTTTTAAATCAATGATTTAATTTCCAACTAATTTTTAATGCAAGACGTACTTGCAACGAACTTTTCCCCATAGACTTCATACTCGTCGGAATCAAAAGCATTGATATCATAGTAGGCATGGATTGGTTATCCAAGCATCATGCCGAAATTACTTGTTTTGAGAAATCATTCGTATTCCCCTTGTTACCGGTAGAACTTTGATCCTACAAGGAGAGACGGTAAGCTGAGCTTGAAATTGTTTCCTTTATAAAAACCCGAAAGTACCTAAGAAAAGAGTACCAGGTAATCCTCACACCCATAACCGAGTAGAAGTCGGAGGAGAACCAACTTGAGGACGTACCCCTATAGGTAGAATTTTCCGGAAGTCTTTCCCCGAAGACTTGCCTGGCCTTCCCCCGCCTAGATAAATCAAATTCCAAACACGATACGGGCATTATGAGTTTATGTTTATGCCCTTCGGCCTACCCAATGCTGTTGTGGCATTCATGAACTTAATGGACAGAGTCTGCAGAGCATACTAGGATAAATTTGTGATTTTATCGACGACATACTAGTCTACTTGCGTAGTAAAGAGAATCACGAGCAACATTTAGGACAAGTGTTGCAACCACTCAAGGAAGAGAAGTTGTACTCCAAATTCTCTAAGTGAGAGTTTTGGAACAGAGAAGTACACTTCCCCAGTCATATAGTGAACATAGAAGGGATCCATGTGGATCCATCAAAAATCGAGGCGATTGAGAAATGGGAAGTCCCGACGACTCCTACGGAGATCCGTCAATTTCTAGGATTGGCTGGATACCACAAAAGGTCCATAGAAAATTTCTCAAAGATCACCAAGCCCTTGACAGAACCGACCCAAAAGACGAAGGAATTCGTTTGGGATATTGAACAGGAGAAGGCATTCCAATTGCGGAAGGAGAGATTATGCAACACGCCAACCCTATCATTGTCTGAAGGAATATGGAATTTTGTGGTATATTGAGATGCGTCACACCAGAGATTGGGCTGCGTCCGGATGCAGAAGAATGAAGTAATTGAGTATACTTCCAAGCATCTTAAGAAAAATGAGGTGAACTATACTATGCATGACTTGGAACAGGGAACAGTAGTCTTTGCACTTAAGATCCGGAGACATTACCTATAGAGTACCAGATGTACTGTGTTTACCAACCATAAGGGCCTCCCGCGTGTACTCGAGCTGAAGATGCTCAACATGAGGCAGAGAAGGTGGATGGAGTTACTTAGAGACTATGATTGCGAAATGAAGCACCAAAAGCCGTCAGGGTTATTACTACAACCCGAAATACCCCAATGGAAATGGGAACATGTAACAATGGACTTCGTCACTAAGTCACCTCGAACTTCTAAAGGTCGCGACTCCATCTGGGATATCGTCAACTGACTGACAAAATTTGCACATTTTCTACCTATCCGAGAGGATTACATAATGGAGAGACTTGCTCAAATCTATATTGCAGAGATTGTGTAGCATCACGGAGTGCCCATTTCAATTATCTCGGACAGGGATAGTCGTTTTACATCACGGTTTTGGCTATCAATGCAGAAGGCGTTGAGTACCCAATTAAACATGAGTACGGCTTATTACCCTTAAACAGACGGGAAAGTGAGCGAACAATTCAAACCTTAGAAGTTATACTACGAGTATGTGTACTAGACTTCGGAGGAAGTTGAGATGTACACTTACCCTTGATAGAATTCTCTTACAACAACGATTACAACACTAGCATCAAATGTGCACCATTTGAGGCCTTGTATGGACAGAAATTTCGATCACCATTGTGTTGGCACAGAGTCGGTGAGAAGCACTTGACAAGGCCAGACAACATTCAGGAAGCTGTGGACAAAATCACAACCATAAGAGAACGACTCAAGGCAACCCAAATTATACATAACAGCTACGCTGACAATCGCAGAAAGCCACTGGAATTTTGAATGAGTGATAGATTATTTCTGAGAGTATCCCCTTGGGAAGGACATGTACGCTTTGGCAAGAAAGGCAAGCTAAGCCCACGCTATATTGAACCATACAAAATCTTGAAACAAATAGGCCCGGTGGCTTACAAACTAGAATTGCCCAAAGAGTTGGGTGGCATTCATGACATATTTCATGTCTCCAACCTTAAGAAGTGTCTAATAGATAACTCTCAGACCTTGCCCTTAGGAGGAGATTCTAATCGATGATCAATTACTTTCTTTTAGTGAAGCACCCACAGAAATCCTTAATAGAGGTACCAAACAATTGAGATGTGATAGCATTCCCTTAGTTAAAGCCAACTAGAATTCTAAACATGGAACTAAGTACACATAGGATTAGAAACATTTAATGAGATGAAACTACCCGCACCGATTCTCAAGCGCTTCGTCACCCAATAGGACGAGTTGAATTTCGGGACGAAATTCATTTCAACGGTGGGATATTGTGACAACCGTCAAAATCTCAGGTCATTATCACACTCGAATCTTGAATTACATTTACCGCATTCCTTAAATCCTAGTGAGATTTCTAGATTATGATTCCTTAGGTCTACAAAAGCCATAGAACGACGTAGTGATTGCTTAGTGAACAATAAGTTCTTTTAGACATGCTAGATTATGGTACTAAGTGCCAAATTTAAACAATAAAAAAAAAAAAAATCTACCTCTTTATGCTTTCATAAAATCCTTAATGAATCGCAAAATCGAAATCACCGTGACTCGACAACGTAAATTTAATCGGATAAATAATCCGTGAATATCAAACTTAGACAAATTAAATGTTTATAATCCAATTCAAGAACTTAGAAAAATAAAAATACAAATCTTATGACTTATCACAAAAATTCTAGCACGTCGCAAAATCAAGGTTTGTTAAAATTCTGTAAATCCGTAAATGAAACTCGAATATAACAAACTAACACTTGAATACCTATTGGAAGCAATTCAATCATAAATTAAAGTACTTTTATAAACTAAAGAACACAAACTTTTATAGCTCAAATATTAATCACCAAAACATCACAAAATAAACCTTATACTATGCAATATACTTACACATCTTTAATACAAACTTAATACAACTTTTATAAACTTTATTTAACAAAAAAAAAGAAATTAAAAGGCCTCTTTGGGACCCCAAAACCGGCCTCCCCTTATCCCCACACATCTCCCCTCTTTTCTTACACCAAATCATTCATTTCACCCTCCCAAAACACACACTTCTCTCTAATTCTTCTCTCTAACCTTTCACACTCTTTTCTCTCTAAAATCTCTCAAGAAATCAGTCATTTTTCAACCTAAATCCAGAAACTTTAAGGTGTCCTCAAGCTATTTCAAGAACATAAAGGTAAAACACAACGTCTCTAACATCTTTCTTTACTTACAATCTCTAAAAATATGTTTTTCCTTCATAAAATTCGGATTTTATGCCTTTTTCATGGCTAAAATCCCCATATAAACTCTTGATGTTTGTAGGTTATCCCTTTTCACACCTTTATGTGGTAAAAGAAAGGGTAACCCATGATCAAACCGAAAATCAAGTGAAAAATCGAATTATTGCTTGTAATCTTGTTAGATCTTGTTCATCTTTGTGTAAAAAGCTTGTTTATATACTAATAATCAACTCTAACACATCATGGATGTATTTAAACACCATGCATGTGTTAGATCATGGATTTATAGGTCAAAAGATCAAAATTTCATTTTGTTTCCATGGTGGTGTTCTTGTTTAAGCTCAAAACATTCATCAAGGACTTGCAAGTTTTCTGTCCAGAAACTTTCATCTATTTCCACGATTTTTCTAAAATTCATTTATTCATGAAAATGGACGTTTTTATAGTCTAAAATCAACTTCTGGAAATAAGCTTTCCAATCATATAAGCCTCATGTTCATATGAGTTAATTTGATATTTTTAATAATTTTTGTGAGTAAAGATGTATAAGTTGTTAGATTAGGTCAGAAACTTTTCTTTCAATGTTTTAATCATAACTGGAGCATTATAACTCTAAATTACTTGAAACCAACGCCAAAAGTTTACAAATTTTGTTGGTCACAACGTTTCTGTTTATCACTTTTTCTGGAACCCAATGTATTTTACTCAAAAGTAATGATTACATGCATGTGTTCAGATCTGACCTTTGAAGATAAAATAAAATTCTAAAAATACTTGGACTCATCTATAGTTCCTGGAAAAATTACAGAAAATAAGTAACATATTGAGGAACATCTGTGATTTTTTCCTTATACTATTACGTAGCAGAAGTATTTTTAATAAATTCAACAAACAGGTGTAAATTCCTGGAAATAAGAATATGGACTGATTTTTGTAAAAGTTGAAAACCGACACTTGCAAACTTACTATTTGGGGAAAAACTAACTTTTTATGACTTATGAACATGTTTAAGGTTTGGGTATAAGTCTCGGGTCAAACCGAGAAGATTTGACCAAGTCAACAAAAACGGGTATCGGTTTCGAAAACGGGAAAGTTACTATTTTTGGAAATAATGCTAACAAGAAGGGTTTGGGGTATCTTATGATATATTTATCGGTTTATGTGTCGTCAATTATAAATTGTGAAGAACCAAAATTCCAACACACAAAATGCCATGAAATTTGGACACTAACAATCATGCGACATTATATGACCTGTATAAAGAAATTCGACAATTTAAGAATGTTGTATGCTTATGTATTCAATTAGTAATCAAACGTGATATTGGACGTTAACAAACTACAAAACAAAAACTAATTATATTGGCACTTGGTAATCTAAATACTTAACTAAGCAATCTTAACAAACCAATTTACTGAGAATCTAACTAGAGACCTCGTGTTCATAGGACTTGGATAGGAGTCATACTCGATGAGCACACGTATTACATCCATCGATTAACGCTTACGCTCAACTGTGAGTTTTCACAGCCCCTTTTTTTTTACTTGTTTACTATTTTGGGGTGAAAAGCATGATTCTAAACTTTAACTAAATTGGTTATACTTTTTATGAACTTATTGAACTTTTGCTATGCTACTTATGCGAATTGGTGTATACTATCTATGTGAATTGAGTACTAATGTCCCTGTGAGGACATCATTGAGCACTAAGTACCCGGTACTGTTACATCTCGTGTTTCCGCTTTAGCGGGGTGTGACAAAATTATATATATATATATATATATATAATATATCCAATACTATTAATTATCCAATAATATCTTACCAAATCGTTTGTTTCCTTCTCTAAGACATTTGTAAAGTCTTTCACTCCGGTTTCCTTGTTTTCCCGTAGTCTCGCAAAAATATACAAAATCGAGCGCTCACACTACATATCCATAAATATAGGGTATCTCTTCTCTAAATCGGCTCTCTCTCTCTCTGATAATACTCCAGCAAACCAGCATAGCCCATCGTCCAACTCTGGCAGAGTCTGTATACCTAGCAGCGCTTTCGTTGGCTTTAGCAGTTTTTGCCTTCACAAATAAAGAGCAAAAAGAACAAAGTAATTAATTAGTAAATTTTGTCGAATAATTAAATCTAACCACGAGCGTTTACAGTTTAATTAAAGATATTGAGATATATGTGACAAACAAAGAACTAAGTTGAGTTTCGCGATAAAATGAATTTATCCCAAGGCTCTCTGGGCATAAAGGTGTATGTTTCGAATGGGGATCGCCCTTTCCTTATTAAGTTTATAGTAAGCTCACTCTTAAACCCCCTCCATGACTTATTGACCTTTCTCAACATGGTATCTTTGGTCGCATCATCTCTAATATTCCAATGAGCTTTAGTACGCTCCCATAGAGTTTCTAACATGGTTGGAGTTACTAGGGTCTGGTCATTCAGATCAGCCACCGACTTTGTATTCTATTTCAAATGGTAAGGAATACAAACTTTAATCTCATTACCAAACCAAGTACTCAAATATGCCCGGTTTGGTCCAAATAATTCACCTTGTAGTGTGAATTAGATGTGACCGTTAGGATCATAACTGTTGACATCATTTGCTCTTTCCACCCCTCTTCTACCACCACCTCTACCTCTACCTCGACCACATGATCTACCTCCTTCTCCTTGATCTCATGCTTCCATATTATTTATATTTTACCCTACAAAATATATAAAACGTAAATATAATTAGTAAAGGTCTATTTTGGTTAGTGTTAGGGAATCACTATATATTGACATATTTTCATAACCAACTAATTTAACACACGCTTTACTTAATTTACCTATATCAGTCTATGATCATATATATATATATATATATATATATATATATATATATATATATATATATATATATATATATATATATGTGTGTGTGTGTGTGTGTGTGTGTTTTATTAGGGAATGATATGTTGTAATATTAACATGTCTAGTATAGAGAAGTACGTGAAACAAACCTAGGTAGGGGAATCAATATCGGGCATGTGATCATAGACTGATATAGGTAAATTAAGTAAAGCGCGTGTTAAATTAGTTGGGTATGAAAATATGTCAATATATAGTGATTTCCAAACACTAGCCAAAACAAACCTTTACTGATTATATTTACGTTTTATAAAAAATATGCAAATGACAATTAAAATAACAATTTATAATTAACACATGGTATATTCAATAAAAGGTGTATAATTTAATGTATATAGATGCACACACCGACTATATATCAACAAGTCAAATGTTCAGTTGATCGGTTTATTCCATCAATTTTTGCACATATGGAACACACATGAATCACTTTCAATACACGAGGACAATAATAGAATCAATAAACATACGGACAGACATCACATTCCATAAAAGAGATTCTTTAAAAGACGATAAATTTCAACAACATTTGCATAAAATGTACAATATCTATCGGATATTCATATAGCAATTACTAATATTAAAGAACCAAATGACAAACATCAACTTTTCACGCAAAAAAACTTCAACTTTATACTAAAATGCTTTATATATAACCCAGATTTAAAGCTAAATATCGAAACCTTCAACGATGATATGATAATCTCCTTTCTTGAAATAATAAAAAACGGATCAAAATTCCACAATGCAAATCTCTTGAAGCCCTAAATAATCTCCTAGACGTGTCAAAATAATAAACCCTCCAAAATGCACAGGCAGTCGCACTTTTAACCCTAACTATGATGATTTTGTGTGTTGTTTTATTGCCAAAGTCAATCACTGTAATTTTCAGCTGAAAATTTGAGAGTGATAATGAAAATAAGTCTAATATTTTCAAACAAGTAACAAAATTTGAAGAAAAAAACTAAGGCGGTCCATTAATAACCGCCTTACTTATTCTATATAAGGCAGTTCATTGTCAACCAGCTAAAATAACGTTGACCAATAACCACCTTATTTTCTTTGACCACCGCTTAAAATTAGTCAACAAAAATTTTCGTGAAAATTATTTGCGCATATGTTCGTTTTGGCGGGGTCCCAATAAACTCAAATATTATGAGTTATTTCGTTTTACAACTCAATCAATCATCATCATGACATCATATCCAATATAGAATTACTAATTATTTATAAAATTTAAAATAACCATATACTTGTAGATCATAAAAAAAAGATCAACATTTTTATCTATGATAGGAATAGGAATCCTGTGAAAACTTAAGATCGTTTAAGCTCAGACTTTTTAGGTCTTGATCTAGGATTAACAATAAACGATAACAATGATAATACTACGCAGCGGAATAATAAGAACAACATCAATGTTATCAATGGCCAAATCCCTAATCTTATTAATGAATTAACAAGACGGATACCCTTTAGTATCGGGGTTACAAGAACCTTAGGGATAACGGAATACTATAGACGTCTACATTATTTTGTGCACACCTTTTACCTACACCCAATATCTCTTTATATACTAGAGATACTAGGTTTACAAGAAACCCTAATCGTAGGAGAATAATAATTAAACAATTTACAATTTTAGTCCCTCATCTTTAATTATTTTGTATCATCAAATTAAAATATCCTAACAATCTTCCCCTATTTGATGATGACAAAATAAACATCTTCTCGCACAAACTTCCCCTTAGTTCTTGATTTCTTGTAAACATGTCATGCATAATAAGCTGCAAATCTTGACCTTCGAATCTTCTTCCCCTTTTTGTCATAATCCAATAGGGGTCTTCAAAAAGATAAGCAACTTCAAACATTTACAACCACTTGCTATATAATACACCACTAATCCAATTTTCTAATAACTCAAATTACCCTCCATGATGCGTAATAAGAATAATGAATTTGAGCAGTAGAAAATTACACTAGCAGTAGTAATATACAACTAGCAGTAGTAATAAATCCTTTTACCTCAAACAATGCATGAACATACTCTGATGGTTAAACACTTTTTCGATAAGCTTCCCCTCAAATCAATATGTTAACCATCTCTTGACCAAAAGCAATAGAAACAATCATAAGAACTGTACGGATAACTAACCAACAATAGCAACGAATACCATGTAGTACCATCCATGACGAGCATCACTAATTCCGCTAGTGTTTGAAAAATGACTAACAGTAGTAATCGGTACCAAGTAGCAGTCATAACGAACAGTACAAACGATTGATATTCTAACAAGCATAACTTTTGTCAAGCAGTAGTAAATTCCTTAGAATAATACTAGCAGTTGTAACCACTTTCCAATAACAGTGTTAACCGTTTTTAACTAACAGTTTTAACTATTTTTAACTAACAGTGGTAATATTCTCTCAAAATCCACAAACAGTTTTAACTGCTTTTGAAATCCAAGACAACGAACAGTGGTAACGAAACCAACTAACAGTGGTAATCTTCGACATGTACACAAACAGTGATAACCATCTTTTAACAGAGTTAACTTTCATGAGATCTACTCACAGTTTTAACTTTCTTGATCAGTGTTAACTTCCCTCACAGTCCACACACTGTATTAACATTCACGAAGTCCTCTAACAGTGGTAATTATCACCAACAAGTTACCCTAACAGTGGTAACATTAACTCACTAACAGTCTTAACTTCCCACTATTACAAAGAGTCATCATTAACCTATTGAATCATGTCTTTGAAAATCCATAAACACCTTCTGTGCATGCTCTTTGTTGTCTATCTGTACTTCAACTCCGTTATGCATTAAAACCTTACTATAATCTCTGCTCGCGAATGCACTTAATAGCTTCTGTAACATCGATTTATCAGGGATTTTACAAGACACATTAGTTCCAACCTGATGATAAGAAACGTACACACCAATCATCTTCTTCCTTGCAAACCCTAAACCTTGAAGCTTTCACACAAAGCAATATGCTTCAATCTTAAAACAATATTAACTTCGAACCATTCAATGCAACATCAACAATCAAGAACACCCCATCAGCAAGTCCTAGAGCAACAGTCATCTCGTAATAAATTAGGATATCAGTGGACTTGAAAGTAATACCATGTCCTGCTTCATTGGAACGGGTATCAGTCATATGAACGTCTCCAGCAACTTACTGAGTAATAACATCATTAGCATCCACCAAAGAATTATCAGACTGTAGTGTGATCTCTTCATCTCGATCACAATACTCTTGATCATACTCGATTTCCAGTCACTGCTATTTATTAAACTTTGCTGCTGTAACATTCTGCATCTCGTTCTTTATCGAAGTAGGGTTTGAAGGAAAACCTTAACATCTTCTAACTCTCACACTGCTATTGAAACCTTGCTGCTGCGTGCTTTCAATACCCAAACAATCATGCCTTGTATCGCAAGAACAAAACACATAGTTTGATAGATGACAATCTGATCAAATCAATATGCAGCACACTTGTTATGTCGACATAGCATAAAGTTATTCAAAAATCAATTCTTATGTCGGCAAAAATTCCTTGAAACTTTAAATCCACAACCACGCACAAACCCAAATCTTCCTTGAACTTTCAGAAACACTAATCTGCCCGATCTTGATCATACTCGAAACAAATCAACAAATTATTAATGATTTTAGAATCAACCAGAGTATATGTCGGCAATAAATCTTCAACGCCAATTAAATAAAACTCACTAAAACATATATGTCGGTTTACATAATAATTTAAATCTTATATAGTATGTTAGCACAAGAATTAAATATTATAATCTGCTTGCATGGATCTCCATATGCACCAAACGAAATTACTCAGATCCACTTAAAAGAATATGTCGGCAATTTTTAGATACAAAGTTTATTGAGTTTTAACCCCACATGCAATAAACAATATGCTGTGATTGCGACAGCCACTCAGAAACAAAAAAAAAAAAATATCTGCCGATCTTGTACGCGCACAGTTTCTGGATCCTAGATCACGAGCCACCATAGCTCTGATACCAATTGTGATCCCAGCTAGAGATCTTAGTATGTATTACTTTGATTGATTATTAATAAGCTTGCGGAATAGTTTATTAATAACTTGAAGAACAAACTTGTATATAACAGAATATCTAACCAAAAGCTTCAATATTATTAACAATAATACGAACACACAACTTGTGTTAGGGTTTACAACCTTGAAGCTAATAACTAGAATAAATTCGTATATCAACCTCTAGGGTTTTACAGAATCTCTATTTATAACACATAGAGTCCTTTACAGAATCAAACTATTATGGAAATCCTATCTATTCCATAATTATCTCTAACCGACTAACCAACAGTGGTTGAGTATATAACTAACAGGGGTAGTACTCGTATATTATCAACAGTGGTTGAGTACTTACAAAATACAAACTATACACTAACAGTGGCCCTGTTAGACAAATGTACTAACAGCGGTTGTCTTCTTCTAACAGTGGTTGACTTCTAACAGTGGTTGAAGTCTTATACCAACAGCGGCATGATACTTGTATTCTGAGCAAATCTAACAGTGTCTCAGGTCTCAACAAATCCTAACCTTAAGCTTATTACTTTATATTTATTACATGTAACATACACAATCAATTTATTATACTCCTTTGGTGTAAGTGCTTTAATTTGCTATATATATTTCAACGATATATTCCTACTCTTTTTAACTCCAACGATATGCTGTATATACATATATTAACAAAAATAATTTAGTTCGTGAATTCATTAGATATCTTTTTTCAACTCCTATACGAACTTTGTAGAATTTTGTCATATACATTATTCGCGTAACTATAAAAATCAAATACACATTTGACGGGATGTTTGTTAAGACGGCATATCATATGAAGTACTCGATCCAATTAAACTAATTATGATCACTAATTATATATATTTTTTTATCTAAATACTATAATTCTTAGTTTGACAAATAATATTCATGATTTCAAATGAGTTTTAATAATTAAAATTTCTATCGAGTTATAATTAAGTTTAAAAATATCATTAATGGTTTGTTTGGTGAATTGGTTGGCCGTCATGATTGATACTTAATATATTACTACTAGTTTATTATATTATATGATATGATATGATATGAAGTACTCCAAAATTAATTAAACTATATATCGATCACTATAATTCATTAAATAATAATAATTAACGCGAGCTAACCTGATATCGAGTTTCAATTATCGCTATAGATGAAACTTTTTAATGAATTAAATACTGGTGTTTCAGTTAATGTAGCGCTATCCAAATGCCAATAACGCGTCCGCGCGCCCACCTGAAAGAGCATCAATATCGGACAATTCACTAAATTAACTTCTACACAAATTAATCACACCAATATATATATATATATATATATATATATATATACAAACACACGTTGTGGCAGATAATCGAATCGTGCGCTGACCTGTTGGTCATGTGACGTCTGAGCATTTGCGCGGTGACTGTACGTACCACTTTGGGGAATGCCCACGTACTAAACGCCCAAAAAAAATTTTATACAGTACGCGATCCTGGGATGATATGCGATCGCGTAAACAAGCCTAAACGAGTTCTGTAACCATTTCTTTGTTAGGTACGCGGACTTGTAGCACATACACAATTGCGTGATAGACTACATTACGTGATCCTGGTGAAACGTACACGATCATGTACACAAGGCTATAAACATTCTATGACAAATTCTTTGACTAGTACGCGATTGCGTAACCCGTACGCGATCGCGTACCGACTTCTTTATGCTGAAAACTCAGCAAAACTCAGGTTTTGACACCAAATTCAATTGCGCATAACTTTTGACTCATTTACAACCACGACATGAAATATTGTAGACAAATTTCATATAACATAACCAAGATTTCCCAATTTACACATTTCAAAAATGTACACTAACGACGATTTTGAACTTGAATCCGAAAATGACCATTTGGGGACTTTTAGGAACCAAACTCAAAACAATTTTGACTCCTTTCCTTAAAACACTTGTTGATACATTCTCATGAATGACAAGAACTTTCTTAGAAAATTGGCTCGACTGTGTATAAAGATTTCTACAAGCTTGTGTCAAGGGGGAGTTTGTTGATGCAAAATCGACACTGTGTGACAAATGCTTGTGTAGAAATCTCAACTTGATAAATGTTGTACAAACTGCGAATTTATATCACTAAGAACTTAAGCTGCGAACTTAAGAATAAGTTCGCAGATACTGTTCATGCGCACTTATTAAGTACACAGGTATTGTAGCTGCGAACTTATTAAGTACGCAGGTACTGTTCCAGTGACTATAAATAGTAGTTTCAAGTTTTCATTTTGTGTAAGTTTCTAAGAGCTCAACTTGGAGAATTATGTATTTGTATGTGTGATTTAGAGAGAATTGTAAGCTGAGTGTGCACACGTTATTGTATAAAGAAATAAAAGATCGAATGTTTTAGTTACATTCGTTTTGGTATTCGTTCGTATTCTGTGTTCACGTATATACACAATTAACGAATAAGATTCCGCACGATTCGTTAATTCGATTCATCTACGAGGTCTACAGGATCTACAATTGATATCAAGAACAATTGAAACCGTGCTCAAATGGGTTCCAAAAGTTATGGTTTAGCTTTAGAGCACGAGTTTCAGTATTTATTAAAAGAGTATGGGGAGAAAGAGGAGAAGAAAAAGGATGATCCAACAACATTTCTTACGTAGCATGTTTCTCTTTGCATACGAATCTTCAAGAGTTAAAAGAGGAAATCTGCTGTTCAGGGGGAGTATCTGATTATGCTTATGGAAGACTGTGTATAAAGATTTATACAACCTTGTGTTAAAGGGGAGTTTGTTGATGCAAAATCAACACTATGTGACATAAGCTTGTGTAGAAATCTTAGCCTGATAAATGTTGTACAAACTGCAAATTTATATCACTGAGAACTTAAGCTAACGAACTTAAAAATAAGTTCTCAAATACTGTTCATGTGCACTTTTTAAGAATGCAGGTACTGTAGCTGCGAACTTATTAAGTACACATGCACTGTTCCAGTGACTATAAATAGCAGTTTCAAGTTTTCATTTTGTGTAAGTTTTTGAGAGCTCAACTTGGAGACTTTTGTATTTGTATGTGTGATTAAGAGAGAGCTATAAGCTGAGTGTGTATACGTTATGGAATGAATAAAAGTCTGAAACTTTTATTTGTATTCCGTGCTTAAAACTTGTTGCGTCGATTCATCTATGAGGTCTACGGGTGTAACACCCCCAAATTTCACTGTTGGCGGAAGCAAACTTTGGGGTGTTACTAATCAAATATCACAGCACAAAAGTAAAGCATACGACATCTATATGCGACGTTTGTAAAATATTACAAAAGTATTACATTGTTATCATCAAATGTAAACAAGCTTCGTGTTCGTAAATGAGTTTCCTAGAGATTCTAATACATAACTGATATAACAAAAAATAATGCAAAAGAATCTCCAAAAGTTGTATGCATGCGACTCGAGCTACCAATCCAAAGATTGTGCAGTCCTACTGCTGTTCCTGACCTGAGATACAATGCTAAAAAGTGTCAACCAAAAGGTTGGTGAATCTTACAGGTTTAGTAGTAAAAGTAACAGTATGAACTACAAACATGTACCCGTGTAGCTAGCAAGCCAAGTAAGTAAATCAGTAAATCATCACAAATGCCATGAGCTCACAAGTTGAAGCTTAACAGTGTAGTGTGAGTGGTACAATCAAGTACCGTATCAAGTACCGCTGTGAGTGCTTATCCGAACACTCATATGTAACAAATACTAATATGCCTGTTTCTACGGTGAAATCCGTGGTAGCGCTACTACCCCAGGCAGGGATTGTCAGTCCCAAATGGATCCATCTACTAGTAATCGCGCTTAAGTCCATAACTAACAACTTATGAAAGGAGGATTTCAGTGGATAAAAAGTACTCATGCAAAGTGTGTAAAAAGTAGTGTAATCAGTTCAGTACATTGTGTTCATACGTAAAACAGTAGCATGTATCTCACCCCAATAGAAAAATAGTAAAAGTGGGGCTGTAAGACTCACCTGAGTCTAGCAAGTACGATACTTTCATGTAAGCGAATAAGTATCCCAGATGTAAGTCCGTAGTGTCGGATGTAATTCCGTAAGTTGGTTCTCCGAACCCTGTAACCTTCTGGCATCCGAAACGCCCAAGGTTGTAAGCAAGTCAGTAAGTAAGTTAGTGTCACGAAGGATCACCCATGCTAGTTGTTCACTCAACTAGGAAATATCCAAGTATTTGTTTGTACGTTTGTAATTGTTTGTAATTAAGTGTGGCCCGTTGGTCGAATGTAAGTCCGTGCGAGTGTAAACTCGTGCGAGTGTAATCTCGTCTTATAAACAGTTGGTTCGAGTGTAATCTCGTATATATATATATTCAAGTTATGTTGTATACTTTCCAAAGTATGGTTGTTCTCATGTGCGAGTGTTGTTGTATAATATTGATTGTTGTAAGTATTCAATACTTAGTAAATTACGTATTTTCAAGTTTATGTTTGTGTGACACTCCATGCGGCACTTAATAGTTTTTGGCGACACTTAAGTAGTGTCGCATAATTATGCAAGTGTTGTATTATTAGCGTCAGTAAGGCAAGTGTCGCATGAGGTGGTGTCACTAAGTGGTGACACTAGGGTAAGTGTCGTATAAGAGCGACATTCGATACAGGGCGTCACTTAGGTGCAGTGTCGCTAATCATGATACTTCAATTTATGGCGACACTCGATAGGAGTGTCGCGGGTAGTGAAATTCAATAATTATGCGTCATTTAGGTGAGTGACGCTTATAGGCGACATTTGGTCCTATCGACACTCGATTTATGTGTCGCAAGAAATTAATTTCAGGTATAGTGGCAACACTCAAGTGAGTGTCGCAAACAATTATTGGCCCTGGTGACACTCTCGCCTAATCGGTTTAAACTTGTCGGGAAAGTGGTCAAACGACCTCGGTTTGACCCGAAACTTTTACACATGTCTTAATAAGTTTATAGAGCTTATAAAAAGTGTCAGTTTGTGTCAAGGTTAACCCGAAGTGTCGGTTTTACGAAATGTCCAAAATAGCCCTTTAGTTAATAATTCGGTTTTGTCAGTTTAATTCGCCTCTAGCTTTTGACGGTTTCAACTCCGAATCAAGTTTCACAAAAATTACCATATGTTCTAATAGATCTCTAGCACCTTACATAATTTTCCCAAGAATTATAGTGTCCATTTAGTTAGTTAAAAAAAATCGAGAGATGTCGTGTACGAAATCCGGCCAAAACAGTGGTAGTCACACAAATCGGGTTTTCTAGGAGAATTTGTGCATTTCTGGTAAAAGTGCTCAACACGAAAGTTGTAGATAACGAAAATACAAAGATTTTTCCCTTGGTTTCATGCATTTTTGTTGTGTTTTCGATTTTATACGAATATTTTCGTGAGGCTGTTTTCTGGAGCAGATTTGGTATATATATATATATGTTTCAAAAACGATTTTTAAGTTTTCTTTTGGACATTTTCTAGCTAAATAAACAACTTAACATGTATGTGGACATAATACAAGTAATTTAGAAGAGTTGGGGTCCTTACAATACGCGTATGATGAAACGAGAAAGATGAATGTGTTGAGCTCGCGTTCGTGATCGTTTTTGCTTCAAGTTGCTTTGTGATTGGAAGGGGTTTGATGGTGTCTTGTGGGTGGTTTTTGGGTGGCCCTGGCTTCCGTTTTTCTTGAAGAAAGAGGAGGGAGGGAGGTTGAGTAAGAAATGAGAGAAAAGGTGGGTTTGGTTGAATGATTTAGAAATGGAGGGGGTGGTGGTGTATAAGTCAAGAAAAGGGAAATGGGATGGGTCACTATGCTTAAGCATGGCCGGCCATCCCCTTGGCTCCACAATTAGATCTTTGCCAAATTTTTGGTTCCCCAAAGTTTCGTTGCATGCGGTGCCCGTTTACCCATTCGTTTAACGTTTTAATTAATCGTATAACGTTCTATATAATACGTTTTATTAACGATCTAAAACACGATTTTTTTAATAAAATTTCTACTCAAATAATATATTCTAAGTCATAAAACAATATTTCGGTCGTCGGTCGGTAGCCGGTTGCGGTTTAGACATTTATTCGCATTGTGTAACGTTTTTAAACGTTATATCTGAACGCGTGTAATCGCGATAGTTTTACTTGAAGTATTTTATCGAAATACTTAATAATGAGTTATAAAAATATAACTTGAGTTTATTTCGTGTGTCGGGCGCGTTTCGCGCGTTTTAGTCGCGTAAGGTTACGTTTTAATAAAACGTATAATTGTGTAATATATTTACATAATATATTAAAGTAAATAATGTTTGTTTGGATAATTCCACATTATTTTAAATAGTTTGTCACCAACGTCCATAGTAAACAGTGTCGGACCTCGTTCGGTTCATGAGTGTACGATTTAAACAAATTGTATAAACGTGTATGTAATTACACAAAAGGTTACATATATTTAGATTAATATAAAATAAATACACATAATTATAAGTAGTTTAGGCACTAATCATAGTCCTAAATTAGCGGGTGTCACATTCTTCCCTTGTTAGGAGAATTTCGTCCCGAAATTAGCTCGAAGTCGCGGTGTGAGTAGAGTCTGTGAGCAAGTGTGGATGTTTCAGTCGCTGATAAACGCTCAAAAGTACTATAATTTAGTAGTATTTTACCCCGATTCTTGGATGTTTCTATTGCATTTATTTAAGAATAGATATTGATTTCGTTCATATTTGCAATTAGATGTGGAAATGGAGCGTTTATGAAGAAAGAAATGGAAAACAGTCAATAAACGAGCTAAATGATGCATATCTGAAGAATTAAGTGAAGCCGAAGTTGATGAAAAGAATAAAAGAAGAAAAATGAAGAAACCGGCTGGAAAATGCATCCATACGCCGTATGGAAATCCATACGCCGTATGGATTGCAATGGTGGAGGCCCAGGTTACGCGCACTTGGGCTGGGCTTGAAATCAATCCATACGCCGTATGGAAATCCATACGCCGTATGGATCAAAATCATAGAAGTATAAAAACGCGTAAAAAACCCTAAAATCATAGTTTTTCATTTGGTTTTAGTTTTCAGTCGATAAAATACGAATATTTAGGTTTAGTTACGAATTAGTTTAGGTTTTTGGAGGCACGTGGAGTCAAGATTGAGGGTAGTTCGTGTTGATTCTTCGTGATTCGTCTTTATAATTCGGTATACTTCTTTTATTTCGATTTCATTGAAGAATTTGATGTTGAATAAACTGAGTTTTACTGTTTTATGATGAATTGAATATCCAAAGTGATTGTGTAATTGATTGAGCTCGGATTATGATTGTTGAACGATTATTATTGCGTATTGGCTAAGTTATTTAATTGAAAACGGTTATATTATTCGTGAATCCTTGTTTATTGGTAACTGGTAGTTATTAGTTCTCAACGTGGTTAATAAGATTGATGAGATTGATTTCCTTTGATTATATTAACTATTGATGGTTATAATCTTAGGGTTTTGATCATTGCTAAATAGATTGAGTTTGATAGGTTGAGAAAGTAATAATTATTCACTTTAAAATGAACGAGACAATAAGTTAATTATTGGGTACTGTTGAGTCATACCAATAGAGTTAATTATAATTAGTTGTGAATGTTTAATGCATGATTTAGGGAAAGGCACACAATTGACTGATCATCTTGTGACATTGGAACCAGTGTTTTATGTTGGACCCTAGATTGTAGTAATTAGTTGGACCCGAACCGTTGGCTAGTTCACATTCAATTTAATATCATTGAAGAATTCGGTGTTAAGTTGATCTAAAAGAATCACAATTAGATAATCAATACGCAATGAATCGGGAAATACGAATATGAGTGACATTAATTATACAATTACTTATTCCTTCCATTCAGTATTCATTAGTATTTACTTATTATTTTTAAATTAAGTTTTTATGTAAGTTTAATTATTTTAAATTAATGTTTTCTAAACAAATGTTCGTACAGAACTAAAACGCCCCCTTATTTACTGCTTTCTAGTTAATTGTTAATTTCTATTTTTAATAAATCCGTCGTTCCCTGTGTTCGAATCTGACTTACCAAATCTATATTTACATTTGATCGGGTATTCTTGCCTGGTTGCTTGAAAGTATTTATTAGGTATTGCTATTTATAAATTATAAAACAAGATGCGCTTTCAAGGCACATCAAGTTTTTGGCGCCGCTGCCGGGGAAACGGTTGTGTGTTTATTTAAATAAAAGTTAGTGATTTGTAAACTTTTATTTTAAAGGATTTTGTTAAAATAAATTATTGTAAAGTTGTTTAAATTAGTTAATTAATTGTGTAACAAGTTTTCATTAATTCACTGGTTGAAACTAATTATCCTTTAATTGGTTAAACTTTTGGGGATTTAGTTTCAACCGGCGGATGGAAATCCGTCCGCCGGTTGGAGTTCCATTTATGTAATATTGTATATGTTATTTATTTTTTGATTATTTTGTTTGAACTAACTTGTTTTTCGTTAGTGGTATTTTGTATTTCAGATTTATTTTTATTTAGGTTTGTCCAATGGCGAGAAGCTTTGAAAGTGATGCTAACAATTACGATCTGGTTGGGATTTATGACTCTGTGAGTTTGGGGTCGAGAGTAGAAAGCGCAATTCCATCATTCACTCACTTAGGCCGCAAGGTTGTGCCTATCACATCGTCATGTCAGGAACTATTGGATGCTATTGCGAACATGAGATGTGACATTCCTTTTACAGCTGAACTAATAAGGATATCCTCTGTTTATTTTTCCGACTATCAACTGGCACTAGTGCAGAACTTACTAGATAGTGCAGAAGTGGAAAGACAATTTGGGGATTCTCAGCAGTTCTTGGACGATCTTTTAGATTTCGAGGAATCAATAACTTTAAGGATCGAAGAGGAGAAAATATTCTTTACCAATCAAAAGAGATGATATATTGAGGTTTATGAGATTTTAAGGCAGCATTCGTTTCCTTACTCGACTAATCAGGCCGCGTGTCTTAGTCGTATGATCAGAGCTTTGTATGAGGTAACAGGTCATCCAAATTCCGAAGCTGACAAGGAATTCTTAGCTGGTTTAAAGGATCTGGTTCGATTGTTACAAGCAGATGATCATCTTAAGGATGAGACACCTCATTATTTTATAGTGCATAACACTATTCACTATCACATGAATAGAATGGTTAAACAGCTGGATCGTCTTGCTAAGGAAGAAGAAGGAAGGCCACGCCCGGATTTTATTCACCCAAATGGGGAAATTGATTTAGCAACTTATCTTGTGGAAAATATGAGAGAATTAGTTGATGAGACTAAGATTTTGTACCAAAGGGAGCATTTCCACTATGGAAGGGTGGAAATCTACATGAGATTTGTTGAGATATTCAAGAATTCAGGTTTGGGTTAAGAGAATTGGTTCGATAACTACATTCAGATGACCATTTGACAGATATTACACCTCATCGATTCATAGTGACGCATTCTATTCATTACTATCTTCAAGAAATGGTGACGAAAGTGGATCATTTAACTAAGGAAGAATTAGATAGGCCTCATCCGGATTTCATTCATCCGCATAGTGAGATTGATTTGGCTAGTTACTTGGGAATCCACTTAGATGTTATGATTGACAAGAGTAAGGTCTCAACCCCTTGGGAACATTTCAATCATGGAATGGTGGAGATTTATACTAAGCTGGTTAATATTTTCAAACATTCGGGGCTAGACCTTAGCAATAGACTAGAGGTAGTTCTTCAAAAGATAGAAAGACGAGTGAGGTGCTTGAGGAAAAGTCTACTGATGAGGAACCATTATGGAATAACTGAGGCATGTTTGGACTTTATAAGTGAGTTAGAGGAAAACCATCCTGAACGTGAGTACAAGTTGGAAGATGATAAATTGGTGTTGGCACCTGAGGGAGTAAATAATAGGGCAATTAATGAAATCAGTTGGGACTTGGTTTATCTTCAGCACGTGGTTAATGAACACTTGGCTAATTTTCCAAGTTTTGGTCATGGAGTTGATAACGTCATTCCCATAATCACTGAGCGTTTCCTTGCTCTCTATCCTAAACAGTGATTCTAATCATCTCTTTTATTTCTTATGCTATTGGATTACTTCTGACATTTTGGTTATTTATTATTATGTTTGACTTTGTTTATTTTGGATTTTAGTATTGTTGGTGTGTTTGGATTTTGAACATTTAATTAGTATGTGTGTTTGGTTTTTAATATTATTTATTTCATTTAAGTTTGTTAATTTTTGTTATTTATTTATATAGTGTGGAATTATGAAGATTTTGAAGTCGTGATTATCCTCCAGGTTTTTTATGTAATATTATTGAATAAGTGTTGGATTTTAGTTAAAAAATGGTTTGAAAAACGTTTTTGAAAAATTCTGATTTTTCAATCCATACGGCGTATGGATTTCATACGCCATATGGATTGGTTTGGGCCACTGGGCCGAGCGTTTGACTGGGTTAACTGAAGTTGACTTGGGCCTTTTTAATCCATACGCCGTATGGAAATCCATACGCCGTATGGATCAAAAAGGGATAAACCGCTAGCAGCTTCCTTCCTTCCCCATTTGAAACCTAAACCATTTCCATCACCACCCACGGCTGTCACCATCACACCATCAAACCACCACTTCCGGCCACGCATTCATCTCCATTTTTGCGTATTCGTGTTACACGCACTTTCCTCTACAAGGTATAACTTCCGGTTTTCATCTTCGTTAGTTAAATTTCGTATTTGGAAGTTAGGGTTTATGTTAGTAATTTGGGTATTTTGAATTTGAGTATGATTATTGGCATAAGTTGATTGATTTATGTTCTTGTTAATATATATATATATATATATTGCAATGTCATGCTCGTTTTTCTAATATATTAATATATTGTGTGATTCGATTTATCTGTTTGTGTTTAAAGAATGTGAATATGATGAACTCAATTTTGCTATGTTTTGATTTAGTACTTATTAATTTTCTGACCACATGATGATTAATGCAAATGTTTTTTTGGTACACAAGTATTTGTGATTACGGTTATGTAATAAATTGTTATTTTGATTAAATGTGTTTATAATGATTCATTGTGAGAATGTAAGGATGTTTGCTAGTTGCTAATGCTCGAGTTTAGTGATTGTGCAAATTCGTATTTCATAATGGTACCAAATTATTGTAGTGCATTTGATTGGACAATTGTCATGAATATTTAATTGAGTATATTTATGTATGCAATTTGAGTAATTCTGTTTAGAGATGCAATTTAGGTTTATGAAATTGATTGTTGCGGTAGTTTTAGGCTAAACCAAAATGGTGGATTATTCCATATTTAGCATAAATGCTGCCGAAATGTTTAGTAACCTTTTTGCATTAACTGCTTATTTGGTGTTATTAACAATTGTTTTGTTTAGCAGTTATCATGTCTAACAGGAGAACACGAGGTGGTCAAACTTTGGGAAACCCATTGGTTAGAGCCCATAGATATCTCACTTTTCATGGGTCATATTCTGAGACCACCAGATTTCAGTTTGGAGAGCGTCTGGCTTCTAATATTGGCCAGTCAATTGAGGTTTTTGATGCTGTCAACTGGAACGTTTTGGAGCATGTGATTGCTAGAGAGGGGTTTACTAATGGTGCTGAGGCTATTAGGAATTTGCTTGCTATTCCGTACGTACTTGAGGATGGAAACATTGGATTTGTTTCTTACGCTTGGCCTCGGTTGTTCAGTATCAGGGAGGACATCTACAGAGAGTTAGTTGTAGAGTTCTATAGCACCTTTAGGTATGAGTACAGGTCGACTCAATGGACTGAGAACTCCATTTTCTTCCAGCTAGGGGGACAACATAGACAGATGACTTTGGTTCAGTTTGCTTTGGGACTGGGGCTTTATGAGCCCAACGAGCTGGATAATCCTCACTTTTTAAATCACATTTCTGTAGGTGCTGTGAAAAAGCTCACTGACTTGGAAGTTGAGCAGGAGTGGCAGTATATTACCCAGGGTAACTATGGTAGTTCGACACCTTCTTACACGCGTATTCGAGACCCCCGTCATCGACTCATTCACAGATTGTTGACTTACACCATCGTTGGTCGCAAGGAGGGGCCTGAGAAAGTTTCTAGGCCTGATTTGTTTTATTTGAGTTCGATTATTAGGAAGAGGTTAGTGAATCTGCCTTGGAGATTGGCAAAGTGGATGTCGAAGAGAGCTACTGGTACTAGTGATGGGAGTAGTCTGTGTGGAGGTCACTTTGTTACACGGTTGGCTAGATATTTTGGTTTGGCTACCCAGGATGAGATGGGGTCATGCACGATTGTTCAGCCTAGCATGGGTTGGTTGACTGCACGCCGGTTGGAGGCTTTTGCTCTTATTGAGCCGTGCATTATTTATGGTGGTCCTGCGGATATGTATTATTGGGTTCCGACTACTCCGGTGGGACAGACTTTGCAGTCGAAGTAGGCTAGAGCCAGAGGAGATACTAGTGGCAGTGATAGAGGTCGAGGTACGACACGAGGCCGTAACAGAGGTTATGCTACGGAGTTCGATCAGCTATCTCAGCATTTGCACCAGATGGAGTTACACCAGACTCAGAGGTTTGATCAGATAGATCTTATGTAGGGACAGCATTTCCATCAGACCAGTGCACACTTGGATTACCAGGATGGCCTGTTTGAGCAGCTGTTTGGTCAGTATCCTTCTGGACCTGTTTATCAGCCATTCCAGTACCAGATGCCACCAGAGTTCATGCCACGACCACCACCACCACATCCAGATCATGGAGAGCCTTCTCATCAGTACCGGTACCAGCGAGAGGATGATAGTGATTAGGATGATGTTCATCCTGAGTGGTTTATGATTCCAAACACTATTATTATTTTTGTTATTATTATGACTGTTTTAATTGTAGGATTATTAATTGTTATGTTGGATTTGTAGTTTTAGGATTTAGCAGTGTTTATTTTTAATTAGGTTGTTTAAATCTGGTATTATTTAATTATGTTTGTTGATTGTTCCCTCAGAATTGTGTTGTGAGTACGTGTTATGCTGGCAGTAAGTTCAGCGCAACAAAATTGAATAGAGAGGATGTGGGAAATTCATATCATCCTTGTCATGCTTATTAAACTGCACATTATTCCAGGGGAGTTTTTCTGTTCTAAGTTCATTTTTCTTTTTCCCGTTTTAGTATTTCATTTTTTGTACAATGAGGGCATTGTACATCTTTAAGTGGGGGATGGGAGAGAAAAGAGTTAAGTTTCCACATAGAGTTAAGTTTCCACATAATTGTCCTGTAAATAAGTAGATGATTTTGTAATTTGGTTAACTGTTATCTTATTAAGATAAGTAACTAAGAGGTAATTATCTCGATAGCTTGTTGCTTTGTCGAATTAAGTCGCTTTGTTGTACTAAGGTACAGACCTGCCACCAATGGTTTGACTAAAAGTTTTATATTGCTAAACTAAAATCAAGTTATGTTGCTTTGTTGTGTTGAGGCACAGACCTGTCACCTCTGTCTTGATTTGAAAAATGATTGTTTTGATTAGAATTTCAAGATATGTAATATTGGCATGTTATGAGTATGAAAGTATATAGCTTTTGGGAGTTTAAGGAAATATCTACGTGAATAATAATAAGTTGAGCTCAGTTATTTGAATATAGATTGTTTAAGTGGACAACAATATCAATAATCATCATGAACTAATTAATGTTTAAAGAATAATAACTTCATGTGTAGACCATTTTTGTAATCTCGTAGTTTCTTAATATTTGTTTTTAGAATTAACAGATTTTTAAATTTAAACGTTTGAGTTGAAGATGGGTGATGTTGTGTAATTCCTTTGTTAGTTATTTAGATTAATGGAGATGACTGTTTTCTTAAGAGTTTGATTTTTGAATCGATAGTCTACTTGGGGACAAGTAGGATTTAAGTGGGGGATGTTTGATAAACGCTCAAAAGTACTATAATTTAGTAGTATTTTACCCCGATTCTTGGATTTTTCTATTGCATTTATTTAAGAATAGATATTGATTTCGTTCATATTTGCAATTAGATGTGGAAATGGAGCATTTATGAAGAAAGAAATGGAAAACAGTCAATAAACGAGCTAAATGATGCATATCTAAAGAATTAAGTGAAGCCGAAGTTGATAAAAAGAATAAAAGATGAAAAACGTAGAAACCGGCTGTAGATTGCATCCATACGCCGTATGGAAATCCATACGCAGTATGGATTGCAACGGTGGAGGCCCAGGTTACGTGCACTTGGGCTGGGCTTGAAATCAATCCATACGCTGTATGGAAATCCATACGCCATATGGATCAAAATCATAGAAGTATAAAAACGCGTAAAAAACCCTAAAATCATAGTTTTTTGTTTGGTTTTCGTTTTCAGTCGATAAAATACGAATATTTAGGTTTAGTTACGAATTAGTTTAGCTTTTTGGAGGCACGTGGAGTCAAGATCGAGGGTAGTTCGTGTTGATTCTTCGTGATTTGTCTTTATAATTCGCTATAATTCTTTTATTTCGATTTCATTGAAGAATTTGATGTTGAATAAACTGAGTTTTACTGTTTTATGATGAATTGAATATCCAAAGTGATTGTGTAATTGATTGAACTCGGATAATGATTGTTGAACGATTATTATTGCGTATTGGCTAAGTTATTTAATTGAAAACGGTTATATTACTCGTGAATCCTTGTTTATTGGTAACTGGTAGTTATTAGTTCTCAACGTGGTTAATAAGATTCATGAGATTGATTTCCTTTGATTTTATTAACTATTGATGGTTATAATCTTAGGGTTTTGATCATTGCTAAATAGATTGAGTTTGATAGGTTGAGAAAGTAATAATTATTAACTTTAAAATGAACGAGACAATAAGTTAATTATTGGGTATTGTTGAGTCATACCAATAGAGTTAATTATAATTAGTTGTGAATGTTTAATGCATGATTTAGGGAAAGGCACACAATTGACTGATCATCTTGTGACATTGGAACCAATATTTTATGTTGGACCCTAGATTGTAGGAATTAGTTGTACTCGAACCGTTGGCTAGTTCACATTCAATTTAATATCATTGAAGAATTTGGTGTTAAGTTGATCTAAAAGAATCACAATTAGATAATCAATACGTAATGAATCGGGAAATATGAATCTGAGTGACATTAATTATACAATTACTTATTCCTTCCATTCAGTATTTATTATTATTTATTTATTATTTTTAAATTAAGTTTTTCTTTAAGTTTAATTATTTTAAATTAATGTTTTCTAAACAAATGTTCGTACGGAACTAAAACGCCCTCTTATTTACTGCTTTCTAGTTAATTGTTAATTTCTATTTTTAATAAATCCGCCGTTCCCTGTGTTCGAATCTGACTTACCAAATCTATATTTACATTTGATCGGGTATTCTGGCCTGGTTGCTTGAAAGTATTTATTAGGTATTTCTATTTATAAATTATAAAACAAAACGCGCTTTCAAGGCACATCAGTCGCATTTGGTCTTCCCGTTCCCAAGTGAATTCAGGACTGATTTCGCGTAAAAAGTCATGTTTTTACTACTGATATCTCTCTCATTCTGGAACGATTCTTGGCATTTTAAATTCAAATATGGTACAAATCAGTAACATTATGCCAAGCTGGTCAAAACAAGGTTGCACAAGAAATATCAAGCAAAACGGATGTAAAATGAAGATTCCACACACGTTTGAAGATTGAAGACACCAAAACGAGATTTCAAGACTAAAGTTCCCTTCACCAACATCCATTCTATCCAAGATGTTCGTTTTCAAAATACGAATCCAACAGAAGAAGAATCAACTAAAACGGATAAAGAATGAAGATTCTACGCCCGCCGGAAGATCCAAATGATTCGTACGCAATATCTGGAGTTAGGGACCTCATCTCAGAGACTATCTTATGTCAAAATATTCGTTTTTGAATTACGAAACCAACAAAAAAAGAATCGACTCAAACGGGCGGATAACGAAGAAAACACGCACGAATCAAGAAACGAAGCAAAAGACGGCGAAACGGGGCGGGTGGCAACCAGCCGCCGCCGGCCACCACCAGGGCGCCGCCGGCCTGCCGTCCCCCGTCTCGCTTTCATTTTTTGGCTAATTCCCGTACCTGGTGCGCCTACTTTCCGCGTTGTACAGTACCCGATGCACCACCTTTTCGCGTTGTACAGTACCTGTTGCACCTTTGTACCCACGTTACGCTAATGTGCACCCCTTGATGCTAATGTGAGCCAAAACTCACCTATAAATATGGGGCTTTAGTTCATTTGCAAAAGACACCTTCCATACCTTGGAAAAACTCTTTCTTTCTTTTTTCCACTAGAAAATCTCTTGTAGTCTTTTAGTCTTTCTCATTCTAGGATTATTGTAATTAGTCTACGGACTAACATAGAAGCTAGGGCGAACGCTAGAGATTTGGAGATCAATCTTTGTACGTGCGAAAGAGTTTGTCAATTATAATAATACGCTGCTGCGCATTTAATTCCGGGTGATATCTAAACTTTTATTATACTTGTCTCATTTCATATTTTGAATATGTATTATTGCCTGATATGTGATTTATTTGTTGCCATAAATTGCGAGTAGTTTATTATTGTGATTGCTGATGATGTAGATAATTATAAGTAAGGATGTCATTACATAATCAGTGCACGATAATCGTAAAATGATATAACGGCCCCTATTCAACTGTTTATTCGGTATAGTGCTGGAAATGCTTTATGCAAAGTACAAACGTACGGAAGCCGGTAAACGACCGAAGGAAGTTATATCATTGGAATCAGCTCTGGTTTAAAAGTTGGAATTCCGGAAGGATAATACAACTACAAAACTAACTTGTGTATCCTACGAGAGTCAATGCATTATAAAATAATGTTCGTAAAACACGTTCAGATAAAATAGGAGATAATAATCCTTGTACTGTTAGGACTTTATGAATTTAAGTTTAGTTTATGGAGTACTCTTTCCAGTTATCCACGTGACTGCAACCTAGTAATTAGGACCTGATCAACCTTAATTATGGTAAGCAGTTATCTGTGCCCATGACATGCAATAAGTAAGACACAATGAAACCACTCGTTGTATATATTAGGTTTACATTTCTGCACTGCTTTACATTTAATTAGATAGAGTGTCACTTTCACTGTCAATTACTCTCGACCGCGTGTTGGATATAAGAAGCCGTGGAAATTTCATGTAAAGTACACTGTCTATTATTGAAAGGCATGGTCCTCATATGAAACATGTTTTAACAAACTACGAATAATCTGGAGATGTATAACTGTTTGAAAAGGAGAACTTAAACCATAAGTCGAAGCAATTAGAGCTTAATCGAGCAAAAACAAGACTTAGGAATAAGAGTAAAGTCCTAGTGACCTAGAATCCTTAAAACACTAAGCCTTACACAATCGACGGTCCAAACATACAAAGTTATTAATCTGCGTGCTAATAAAGTAGTAAACTACCTTAGGGGTTAAGAACGGTCGGACCTATGAGACGATACGCTACTGATTCATGAACCTCGGTATAAAACCAAAATAGGTTGCACATATTTCAACTAGATGAGTATTGGAAGTTTGCGTATTGCTCCGATCAGAATCACGATAACCTAGTTCCAAGTGACACGCCAATGGGAAATTGAGTTGGTAGGGTTCTAGAGTTTACACCTAGTAGTTTAACTGCCACATTAAGTATCAACCCTATTTGTTCTGTCATTCTGAAATATTAATTATTGAAATCTCAGCAATCACATCTTTATCTTTATCTGCTTTTCCTGTACTTTATTTTCCTGCAATTTACTTTCCTGCATTTTAATTATCTGTCTTTAAACCCCAAACCTACCTACTTTGTTCCATCCTAAATACTTCCCTACCGAAAGTGTCAATTTTAATAGCCCACACGTTTGGATTCATAGAACGATCTTAGGTTATACTTACCGCTTACTAATCAGAGTAGGTAGTACGGTTAATTTAAGCCCCGCAAAATATAAATTTAAAACCCCTGCTGCGCTCGCATCATCATTTGAAAAACAACGACACGGTGTGAGCACAACAAGTTTTTGGCGCCGCTGCTGGGGAATCACAAACGTAGATTTAAAACCACCTTAAGTAATAAGTATTTAGGAGACCCTTCCGAACGAAACCTTTTCGGGTATCTTTCGAAAGTTAATTTAAGTAATTTAGTTAATTTAGTTAATTAGGATAATATTAGTTCGAAAATGACAACTCGAAAACCCACTTCAAAAGACGAACTGATGGCGATGGACGATACAAAATTCTTTGACTACTTAGTAGGAGAATTAGGATCTGATTTATTTTCACCTTCCTCCTCTAAAGCTGAAGAAACTTCCGAAACCATAGAAGGATTTAAGACCTCACCTTCTATTCCAAAACATTGCCCGGACTTTGATGATACTGATCAGTTACCTGACCTAGCATCATCTCCAGAAGATCACTCTCCAACTCTGCAATTGCTTGAATTACCAAATTCTGTCCACTTCGATTATCTTCCCGAAGAAAATCATGAAGTAGAACCTCCAAAAACGTGTGACCTAATTACCCTTATTCCTGAAACTTCAGTGTATGGAAATACTTTGTCAAATTCTCATAATGACGGCATCTCTCCATTCTTTTCATATGGACACAAGTACACCATCTATCGAGTGGTGGACAAAGTTCCATCAGTCGAGCCAGAAAACCCTTGTTCTGAAGAACGCCTCCTAGGCGCATCTTTCAATCCTTCTCGTAGAATAGACATTTATAGGACATTCGTTAGGAAATTAAACTCCTCCGATCTTCCCTTTTCATACGAACAACGAGAAAAGATCACGATCTTAGCGAACAAGTAGAATTTCTATTTCGCCTGTCAAATCATGAATGTGAAAGCACTCTCACCAATTTCAGAGACCAAGAGCTAAAGTTTATAGCGGATTTAGATCCACTTTTTGAATCATTTGCCGACATGGATTTCCTTCCAATATCCATGATATTAATCCATCACAATGTCACCGCAATGATCAATGAACTCGAGCTCTGGATAGAACGGGACCCGATGATTCCTATCATCATCCCTGGTAAAATTCCATTCTTTGTTGACCCCGCTTCCTACTTGATCTCAAAATTGCGAGACGTTTTTCCTGACCCCACCAAGGAAAGAACCGACACAGCCCTCTTCACCAAGAGAAAAGACCTTCACGTTAAGCTTGTTCGAATCTTCTCATTCACCAAATATCCTTTCACTTCCTCACAAAAAGCACTAATCAACAACCTCTTCAAGATGGTAGATTCTACAACCGGAGACCCTGATTCGCCGGAAGAGAAAGCATTTCTGGAAGTCATCGATAAACTCACTCACAATCTCAATTATAAAGACCAAGGGCCACGCGACGGTTTGTCAAACCCTAAAAAGATAAGAAAGGCATATAATAGGTTAATTAGCGATCTTGTCAATTTAGGATACGAAGAACGAGAAGTCCTAGGGAACATAGAGAACAGTCATTTCCATTTAATTTACAATGTCATCTTGGAACTTTCAAAATGTTTTGTGCCCAACCATGTTCACTTAAGGGAGCAAATCTCGACCCTTTCCCTTTGGAGGGATTGGAACGAATCATAAAACCATTCTCTCCGAAAAGGTCGAGGCTCGCGACTTTAAATGAGCATACTTTAATACATATATATATAATAATTTTTTGAAAGTTTCCCCTAATAGAAAACGTTTTTAAATTATTGTCTGAAGACACGCGCGTCTAAAAGAACGTACGCCTCTTAAAGCATTTTGCCTAAATAGTGGTACATTCCATAAACCCGCGTCAGAGAAAGATTTTTAAACACCAAAAATAGGGTAAGTTTAATATTTTAGGTTGATTTTAATTGTTCCGCAAAAATTTGCGCGTTTCTTAAATTGTTTATAACGTAACAAGAAACTGACAAGCAACTAGTTACAGGTAATACATTTAAGACTCATCACCATTATTAGTAGGACATTAGAAATTAACCTAGGACATTAATACTTGCCAATTGAATTGCATTTGGGACCATAAGTAAGTACCATAGTACTTAGGATAGGTACATGTACCCTAAAGGACCACTATGAGCCTCCTTAACTCCCTAACATTCAAATCAACCAACTAACATCTTCTTCCTCCCCTTTCCTCTCCAAAAAAATCGGCCACACCATGACCACCATGAATCCACCATCAAAACTTCATCAAATCCTGTAATTTTGTGTCCTTTCGAGCTCCTTGTTGCATATACTTCTCGGTTGTACTTTCGTTTTTGCATTTCATTCACTAAAAGCAAGGTATGATCACAAAACCCACTTTAAATTTGAAAGAACTTGTTTCTTGTAGTTATCTAAGTTAGTAGCTAGGAATTAGAGCTTTTCGTGGTTAAATGCTTAGGAACTACATGCTACTACCACTTATCCATGCAAATTCACACATGTTTTACTTTCTCAAAAGGGTAAAACTTTGATTAAGTCTAGAGCCTTGCTTGATAAAGTGTGAGTCATTGAGTATTTAAGTAATTGTGGTGTTTTAAATGATTGCTCTATGTTAATTGCTCTATGTGAACAACTTAAGGTTAGCAATTTTGACTTTTGAAAGTCAACAAAAAGTTGGCTAGCTTGCATGAATAATATGATAGGTTGAAAATTGCATGACCACACTTGTACTTACTTGACAAGTCAAACTAGGCAATTTAACTAGAGAACCATCATTTCTGAATATAGAGTCTTGGACCACACCAAATACATGGGCATGATAACTTTTTGTGCACAACCTAGTCTGTTTACCAATTAGGGAATGCTTGAAATAAGTTAGATCATGTATAGGTTACAATCATGGCATGCGGATATTTGAAAATATCATTTGAAGAGAAGTTTGACCTAAAAAGTCAACTTGAAGTATTGAAATTTTAAGACAAAACATTTTATTCAAAAACCTTACTTCAACTTGTACTCCCAAAGTCAAACCCCTTTCAGTAATGATGTTAGCATTAATTGTGAATTCTTGACATTTCAAACTTGGTTAACGCCAAACTTTGCAAATGACAATACTTCACAATAAAATAGTTGCCATTTCGACACTATATTTTTCTGAATGATGATATTACCTTGTTAAATTTAATTGTTCATTGCTTGAGAACATTATATGTTCAATGTTATCTTTAGATTGTTTAAAAATTAAAGCCCTCACTTCGAAATTCTTCGAAGCTTGCTTAAAATTTCTCTTTCTTAAAAGATCCATTACTTTAAATGTTCTCAGGTACAATGCCACCAATGAAGCAATCAAACCCAGCATGACCCCTTGCAGGATCTTTAGCGTGTCTGAGTGCCACACCAGCTTACGACAAAATGGCACGTATCTAGAGAGATAAGAAATTTGGGCGTCTCAGATATATTGATTGGGATATTATGCAAGCATTGGGATTCAAGCAAAGACTCGAGAGCATACTTAGTTACACGGTTGATGGACGGCAGTTCGAGTCATTCAAGAGATTGTTTAGTATTGATGAGCCTGTATACGTGGAGATGGTTACCGAGTTTATGGCTACCTACAAATTTCAGAAAAAGCGGAGAGTTGAAGATTGTTCCATCTCATTCCAATACATGGGCAGCTTGCACACCTTGTCACTTGCCCAGTTCTCACAACACCTAGATTTGTACACACCAGAAGAAATTCAATCCCCTCTGTTCACTAATGGAGCCACCTCTGTTTCTATCGCGACAACACACGCTGAAACATGGAGTCAATGGTCACCTACAACATACTTCTCGGGTATTGAAGCAACCCGACTCAGAGACCCAGTCCTACAAATCCTACACAAGCTCATAGCTTGCTCATTTGACGGGAAGCATACGACTAGCGGTCGAGTTTCTAGATTTGATGTCGCTCTTATTTCATGTATCCTCGCAAAGAGAAACATGCAGGTTGCCCATCTAATTGCCCAGCGACTTCTTGAAGAAAAAGGTTTTGGTAAGAAAAGATCGTATTTGGGCTCAGTGATTACCAGATTGATCCGAAACATGGGATTACTTCGGACATCAGATGTCGAGAAATTTAAATCAGTATGGAGTTCTAAGCCATTAGACTACTATTTTCTTAAGGGTATGGAAATACTCCAGATCATGAAAGATGGCGCTGTTTATATCAAAGCACGAGCAGTGGATCCTGACAGTGTTGACACATTGGTACCAGACCTGATTCTGCCAAAGGAAACAAGGAAAAGGAAGCATCCGCAAGAACCTAATGATTCGGATACAGGTGATGATGAGGGTGATGATGATGATGATGATGATGATGATGATGATGATGATGATAACATCCCACCACCACCACCAGCAATGCCACCACATACTAGGGCGGGGCCCTCTACTCCTGCCCCCAGACCACGAGTGCCCGCATACATCTGCCATTACGGGACACCTTCGGGTTCAGATTATTGGTATTGGCTGATGCAGATGCAGATTAGGTGCTATACAGCCATCAGACAGCAGGCAGCTGGGATGCCCGTGAGCCCTCTCCCGGACTTACCATATGGGATGGGCCGAGCACCGCCACACATATATCCACGAGCAGTCCCTACTCCAGCACCTCGACCACAGCCAGGCCTTGGACATGTTATACCACCTCGGATTGTCATTCCTAGAGCACAGCCACCCCCAGTGCAGGTACCTATCACAAGACAGACTGTTACGTCAGTTGTTGGATCTTTCAGAATACACACATCGAGAGGCAGCAGGACATCTAGAGTCTCTGCACGGACTGTCACCATTCAGAGTCCCAGGACTGGCAGGCATACCATCCCTTCAGCTACTGTGCCTGTACCGGTTTCTTCTCATAGACAGACAGACCTCTTCCAAGACAACACACACCAAGGATCAGCCATGTTCCCGCTCGACAGCTTCGAAATACCATCAGGGCCACTAATCGATCAGCTTGTACACCAAGGAGCCTTTACAATCGATACGCCAGAAGCAGAAGCCGTCCATGATGCATCGAATGAAGGCACCAACGATCATCATGATGATTCTTCATCAGACGAGACTTCTCCTGGACCTACGACATCTACAACAGCAGCATGATCATCATCAGAGCAATGAATTGCTCCACCTTCTGACTTCCCTCTACTTTCTACCAAAACTTTATTCGCTACTTTATTATTGTCTGTATTGATGTACGATTGATGCCTCGACATCACACCTATCTATTTACTGCTTTCACCTTATTTTTCTTATTAGCAGCTATTATTTGATTGTTGAGTGGATTGTTTGTTTAACCAAATGACTATTTATCAAAGACCGGATCAAAGGAGACATTAGACCCCACGGTGAAGAACTCTAGAGCCATAAGTTACAAGCCGCGGACCAGCAAACTCCTTACAGTCAGCAAACAACGCGCACAGCAAAAGTGGTACACCGTTCCAAAACCCTCTATCCGTTTAAAGCTTCAATTATCTCACCCGATATTCCAACACTAAGTGTGGGATCCTTAATACCATACAACACTTATGAAACAATCCAAAGATAAGTAGAATCTTTAAGTGTGGGATACTTCGACAAGAGGTGTCCAACAAATAGATTCGAACATTAGGGACAATGTTCCTCTAAGTGTGGGATATTCGGTCTACAACCGCAAGTTTTACCTCTTGTCCGTAAGCTAAACAATATTTTCATTAAAAGGCTAAAAATGGAAAAAAATTTAAATTTTTCGGATTCAAAAACATCGCTTTCTAGAAATCCTATCTTTCAAAACTATGAACTATAGCGAGAAACGAGTTTTAACAAAGAAACAAAACTATTTTAGAATAAGATACGGACGAAAAAGGCAACACATGGCTAGGCACATACTAACCAAAACATTTGATTTGTGAGGATTGAGCCCATAATTAGCATTCATCTTTAATGCTTCACTTTTCGTTTCATGTGTGTGCTGTAACACCCCCAAATTTAACGGTTTTCGGAAGCGATGTTTTGGGTGTTACTAATCGATAATCACAAGCACAAAGGATACAGTGAACGACTCTAAATGAGACGTTCGAAAAGTTATTACATTAATACATAAGTAGTTTCAAAATACGAGCTCGAGTTCAAGTAAATTCCTAGAGATTCTAATACATAACAGTAAGTACAAAAGTAATGTAATAAAATCTCCAAGCTTGTGAATGCATGCGACTCGAGCTAAGAAAGCTTATCCTGCTGGGCATCCCTACTGATGCTGTGTACCTGAGAAGCATTACTAAAACGGTCAACCAAAAAGGTTGGTGAATCTCACAGGTTTGTAAGTAAGTAAACAGTTGAACACACAAGTAGTATTTGTAAATCATAGCCAGCCAGCAAGTAACGATCACAGGTTATGCTCATCGTTAACTTAAGTTTTAATAAGTGGGTGGTTGCAGGTTATGCTAACCGTTTGATACAATTGCCATGAGCCACCATAGTTGAAGCTTAACGTACAGTAAATATAGGTACCCCCCCATGAATGTAATCCAAAACATTCATACGGAACGAGTAAGAAACGCCCGTTTCTACAGGAACGGTTCATGGTAGTGCGTGCTACCCCGGGCGGGGATTGTCAGTCCCATATGGATCCATATACTAAAACTCGCGCTTATCACATAACTAACAACTATGATTACGGAGGATTTCATTGGATTAGTCGAAAACTCATGCAATTGGCGTATCCGTAATCTCATACAGTAAGTAAATCATGGCAGCAAGTAAGTTTTGTGTGTTCATGTAAAACAGTAATGCATCTCACCCCTGAGTATAAAACAGTAAAGTAGGGGCTGTGAGACTCACCTGAGTCTGGCAGACAATGCAGTAAGTAAGCAAGTAGTATTCCCGAACTAGCAACCCTTAGCGTCCTAATACGCATAAGGTTTAGTAAGTAAATGGAATACTTGTAAAGTATCCATGCTAGTTGTTCCCAAACTAGTTAATGTCCATTAGTTTGTTTGTACGTTTGTATTCGTTTGTAAATCGTAGTTTGTATAAAAGTTGTACGGTCCGTTTGTTATCGGTGTATAATAATAATTCCATCCATTATTATTATGTATTCATAGTAGTTGTACTTTTGTAAAGCGTACGTGTATAACTGTTTGTTTGTATCACAGCGTGTATCGTTTGCGTAAGTTCCAATGGGCTTAAACCCCAAAGGGTACGAGTGAAACCTCGTAAGTATTCGAGTGTATGTTCGTATCAGTTAACGTGTAATCCAGCACGTAACTAGTGAGTGAACTTGTAAGTTCGTATCGGATGTAATCCCGTGTAAGGTATAAGTGTAAGTTCGTTGGAGTGTAATCTCCTAGGTATTTCCAAGTGTAATCTCGTACATGTGTGTGAGTGAAATCTCACGTTAGTTTAGTATAGTCTTGTACGTATTCAAGTGTTGTTGTATACTCTCAAAAGTATAGTATTTTCATGTATAAGAAGCATCGTATTTGATTTAGTAGTTGAAAAGTGATTCCAACACTTAGAATATATTTTGTTTTCTGATCTGGGCTATCTGCGACACAAGGCTTGTGTCGCAGACCGTATGCGACATAAGGTCTGTGTCGTATGGATTGATTTCGATTTGGTGTTTATGCGACACAATGGTTGTGTCGCATACAAGGGTACGACACAACGATACGACATAGTCGTTGTGTCGCAATCAAGCGATATGTAAACTTTGTGTCGTAGATGATACGACATATAGTGCGACATAAGCGTTGTGTCGCATACATTGCGACATAACGTGTGACATAACGTGCGACACAGTGTTGTGTCGCATGAAATTTTGGTCCGATGCGACACAAGAGGTCTGTTCGGAATTTAAGTTTCCGAAAACGTATTTTCCGGTTTCCGTTTGGTCTAGAACTTTTATACTAGTTTTAATATGTCATAATGAGTCCATAGTAACTATTGGTGGTCGTTTTTAAGGTTTGTGGTGTCGTTTTCTTTAAAATGACCAAAACCGACATTTCCGTTAACGTGTTCAAAAACGAGTTTTAACATATCATTTGGACATTATAAAGCTAGGGGAACAATATTCTAGCAAAATAAATGTAATCGGAAAGTTCGGAAGGTCGCCGGAAAACTTACAAAGTCGTCGGATCGAGAAACCGAAAAGATAGGTTTGTAGCTTTCGTTGTCGTGATCACTTTTCTCCAAACGAGCTAGGTGATTGAAGTTCGTTTTGTGGGTGATTTCTAGAGAGAGAGAGTGCCGAGCTACAGAGAGAGATGAGAGAGTTTGATGGGGTGTGAAAGTGGTGAATGTGTTTGTGTGTGTAAGTGATCAAAGAGAGGTGGGGGGTTTGTCCCCTTGTCTTGGCCGGTTGGTGGGGTCCACCGTGTGTGGATCTCACCAAGTTTCGTTCCCTCGTGTTTGCGCTCCATGTGGTGTTCGTTTCCCCGGTCGTTTAAACGTTAAAATCATTTTATACGCGATTAAATATACGTTTAAAATACGAAATAATATCCGATAATTTAGTTAAAGCATTTTAATAAAATACTTTGTTTTGAAGTTATAAAATGTAACATTTGTTTTGTTTTGTCGGTTGGTCGAGTTTTCGGAGAGTTCGGTAACGTTTTAGTTAAAACGTATGTTTTCGTTATATTATAAACATAATATAAAATGGTAATTAAAGTAATTAAATAAATTAACATTATTTAATAATTGTTTTACCAACGTCTGTATGTTTTGTACAATTGTTGTTTTATACGATTTGTACGAATCGTATACGCGTATATATATATATTCCATCCATATATATATAGTGAGTACATAATGTATATAATCCTATTTCATATTATATACAAGTAATAAACACGCAATTAGGGAAAATTTAAATTGGCCCTAATTTGGGGTTGTTACATTCTCCCCTTGTTAATAAAATTTCGTCCCGAAATTTGTTCGAAGTAGTACTCGGTAGTTCGATACTAGTCAGGTAGCTACAATGTGTACTAGCAGCCTACGGTAGGACGGTAAGTCCTATAGTATTCAGGGTAGGGTAGTGGTCAGGCAGTAACGTACCCTTAGTTTTGTTGTCTGGAGGTAGTGGGCATTGGGCCTTGAGATGGCCAGCACTCCCACAGTTGAAGCAGAGTTTCGCTTTAGGAGGGTTCGTACTTTTAGGGTAGAATTTGCATCGACCGGTGGGTGTGGTACACGGTTCGTCATGATGCCAAGTGCATCGGGAGCAGTAAGGTTTATTTCCTAAGTAAACTTTCACCCTTTTTGCTGGAGGTGGCGTACAGTCAGTGTCGGTATCCTCTTCAGTAGGAGTACTTTGTGGAATTGGTGGTGAAGTAGGGTTTTCTAAAGCTATCAAACGTAGTTCGTACTCACGCATACGTATGTCATTTTGGAAAGCAATTCGTCGTAGGTCATCAATGTCTTCCCGTGCTTCATTCAGTTGTTTTCGCAGCGATTCAATAGTTTGGTTGAGGTGGCTGACTGATTCAGCAGTCAAGGTTACATCAACTGGTGCTTTTGCAGCAGTTAGAGCAACAGGAGAGGCAGGTGCTGTTGCTGATTCAACGAAAGGTTCGGTATCACACTCGAGTTCGAGGAGGTAAGGAAACATTATTGGTTCCTCATTGAGTAGTTCATCATCCAAGGTAGGGTTGTTGACGGAGTGAGTTGTCATTTCCTACGAAATAATTATTCTATTTAAGAATTGTTACTAGTAAATGAAGTTCTATTGGATGACTTCTTCAAAGTACGAATAATATACGAGTTCCCGGTCTCAACCAGTGTGAGATATTTGGGAAAAGTGTTTGTTATTGGTAGTCCAAGAGTAATACAAGTTATATGTTCGGAATTTGTATAGTAGGTCGTTTCCTAATCCTATTGGGTACTTAGGATCAAAGAAAACACACAGAATAATAGACAGTTACACATAATCATTAAGCGAGAGATTTATGGAAAACAGTCTCAAAATCAAAGAATGAGCGTACCCGGGTTGAGTATATCATAGAGTCTCGGATTTAGGTCATCCTCCCTAGCGTTAATTACATAAGCTCTACTCTTCGTGTGGTTGGTTCGGAGTTTCAGCTTTGGGCAATCCTTCCTGAAATGCCCGGTACCATTGCACTCATAGCAGGTCTTGGGTGCAGGAGTATCAGTACTAGTGGGATTGGTTCGACAGTCTTGGGCTAGGTGCCCGAATTTCTTGCATTTGGTGCAGGGACAGGAGCCATTATGATGGCGACTACATTTGGAGCAGTAAGGCTTGCTCCCCTTATAAGCCTTTGAGTCATTGGCATTGACAGTTGCAGGCTTTTTGTCAGATGTAGGGTTGGATGAGTGGGGACTCACTTCCCATTTACGTTTGTTATTCGCAGACGGGGTTGAAGTCGAGCCACGGCGGACAGAATTTGCCGTTAACTCATGAGCCATACGAATGGCGCTCTGAATAGTTCCCGGCTTGGACGAAGTTACTAAATCTTGAAGTCGTTCAGGAAGTCCATCAACGTACTTTTCGATCCTTTTGTACTCGGGATCAACCATGGATGGGCACAAAAGTGCCAGCTGGTGAAATCGGTTGGTGTAACCGGTGATGTCGTCACCCTGCATCTTGTGATTCCAGAATTCAATCTCTAGTTGTTTCAGCTCATCTCTTGGGCAGTACTCGCCCCTCAGCATGTTCTTTAGTTCATCCCACTGTAGTTTGTAAGTATCAGCAACGCTCACAGTCAGCGCATAGGTGTTCCACCAGGTAAGAGCGGTGTCAGAAAAGGTACTGGCGGCGAACTTAACTTTATCCTCTTCCTTGCAGTTGCAGATGAGGAATACTGATTCGATTTTCTCGGTCCATCGAATCAGACCGATCGCTCCTTCAGTACCTGCAAAGCTCAAGGGTTTGCAGTTTTGGAAGTCCTTGTAGGTGCAGGTTTTGGGTGGAGGTGTATTGTTAGCCGTATCTTCGCTACCAGGATTGGTTGCTCGGACAGCTAGAGCTTGGGCCACACTACGGGCAATAATACCCGCGACTTCGGCTTCAGTAAGTGTGATTTGTCGTCGAGGAGGCATGTTCCTTGAAACAACAAATAAAGAACATGTGAAGGTTTGAACAAGAATTATGATTGTGATGATTTTAGTAAGTTTAGAGAAATTACGCCAAAGTATGAAGGTTGTTTAAAGTTGTGTACTATAAATAAGTTTATACGGTTTTTGAAGTTTTTGAAAATTTTATTAAAACATTTTTGTGAGGAATTTTGTAACATGTTTGATAAAAATTCATTTGTTATAAAATTTTTGCTAGTAAAAGTCGGTTGTATAATTTGAAATCTGACGAAAATTAAGTTGAAAATGGTTTTATTAGGTTACACCTAACGGTACAGTAGTGTACATTGTAGAATGTTATAAACGTAGAATTAGGTAGGAATAGCAAATGAAAACAAGGTCTCGATCTTCATATCGAAGGATGTTCGAGTAACTATGGTTGTCGGTTATAATGATGTCGAGATCTTGTGAATTCATGAAAGTTTAATAAGGACAGAATGATGAGAATCGAGTTGTCGTTTGTTCGATGAAATTTTGAAGAATATTAATTTCGTAGTAGTCGAGAGAGAGTATCGTATCGGGGAAAGAGGCCTATGTATATATATATATATATATATATATCACATAACCGCCTAGTTCGTGTCTAGCACAATCAAGTAAAAGTCCCGGTTCTCTCGAGGTCAGAGTCAGCTAATGCATTCCGGTTCAACATAACCCCTTTCAGAACTCACATCATCTTCATTTAATTGTACATAGTTGATCAGGCTATGTTAAATTAAACTTGTATGCTGTAATTCCTGAACCAGTTATACCTAATGAGGAATACTGCCTAACGGTCATAGTCTAGGCCCACTAAATGCAAACTAGTTCACTATAACCTTAGGCTCTGATACCAATCTGTAACACCCCCAAATTTAACGGTTTTCGGAAGCGATGTTTTGGGTGTTACTAATCGATAATCACAAGCACAAAGGATACAGTGAACGACTCTAAATGAGACGTTCGAAAAGTTATTACATTAATACATAAGTAGTTTCAAAATACGAGCTCGAGTTCAAGTAAATTCCTAGAGATTCTAATACATAACAGTAAGTACAAAAGTAATGTAATAAAATCTCCAAGCTTGTGAATGCATGCGACTCGAGCTAAGAAAGCTTATCCTGCTGGGCATCCCTACTGATGCTGTGTACCTGAGAAGCATTACTAAAACGGTCAACCAAAAAGGTTGGTGAATCTCACAGGTTTGTAAGTAAGTAAACAGTTGAACACACAAGTAGTATTTGTAAATCATAGCCAGCCAGCAAGTAACGATCACAGGTTATGCTCATCGTTAACTTAGGTTTTAATAAGTGGGTGGTTGCAGGTTATGCTAACCGTTTGATACAATTGCCATGAGCCACCATAGTTGAAGCTTAACGTACAGTAAATATAGGTACCCCCCATGAATGTAATCCAAAACATTCATACGGAACGAGTAAGAAACGCCCGTTTCTACAGGAACGGTTCGTGGTAGTGCGTGCTACCCCGGGCGGGGATCGTCAGTCCCATATGGATCCATATACTAAAACTCGCGCTTATCACATAACTAACAACTATGATTACGGAGGATTTCATTGGATTAGTCGAAAACTCATGCAATTGGCGTATCCGTAATCTCATACAGTAAGTAAATCATGGCAGCAAGTAAGTTTTGTGTGTTCATGTAAAACAGTAATGCATCTCACCCCTGAGTATAAAACAGTAAAGTAGGGGCTGTGAGACTCACCTGAGTCTGGCAGACAATGCAGTAAGTAAGCAAGTAGTATTCCCGAACTAGCAACCCTTAGCGTCCTAATACGCATAAGGTTTAGTAAGTAAATGGAATACTTGTAAAGTATCCATGCTAGTTGTTCCCAAACTAGTTAATGTCCATTAGTTTGTTTGTACGTTTGTATTCGTTTGTAAATCGTAGTTTGTATAAAAGTTGTACGGTCCGTTTGTTATCGGTGTATAATAATAATTCCATCCATTATTATTATGTATTCATAGTAGTTGTACTTTTGTAAAGCGTACGTGTATAACTGTTTGTTTGTATCACAGCGTGTATCGTTTGCGTAAGTTCCAATGGGCTTAAACCCCAAAGGGTACGAGTGAAACCTCGTAAGTATTCGAGTGTATGTTCGTATCAGTTAACGTGTAATCCAGCACGTAACTAGTGAGTGAACTTGTAAGTTTCGTATCGGATGTAATCCCGTGTAAGGTATAAGTGTAAGTTCGTTGGAGTGTAATCTCCTAGGTATTTCCAAGTGTAATCTCGTACATGTGTGTGAGTGAAATCTCACGTTAGTTTAGTATAGTCTTGTACGTATTCAAGTGTTGTTGTATACTCTCAAAAGTATAGTATTTTCATGTATAAGTAGCATCGTATTTGATTTAGTAGTTGAAAAGTGATTCCAACACTTAGAATATATTTTGTTTTCTGATCTGGGCTATCTGCGACACAAGGCTTGTGTCGCAGACCGTATGCGACATAAGGTCTGTGTCGTATGGATTGATTTCGATTTGGTGTTTATGCGACACAATGGTTGTGTCGCATACAAGGGTACGACACAACGATACGACATAGTCGTTGTGTCGCAATCAAGCGATATGTAAACTTTGTGTCGTAGATGATACGACATATAGTGCGACATAAGCGTTGTGTCGCATACATTGCGACATAACGTGTGACATAACGTGCGACACAGTGTTGTGTCGCATGAAATTTTGGTCCGATGCGACACAAGAGGTCTGTTCGGAATTTAAGTTTCCGAAAACGTATTTTCCGGTTTCCGTTTGGTCTAGAACTTTTATACTAGTTTTAATATGTCATAATGAGTCCATAGTAACTATTGGTGGTCGTTTTTAAGGTTTGTGGTGTCGTTTTCTTTAAAATGACCAAAACCGACATTTCCGTTAACGTGTTCAAAAACGAGTTTTAACATATCATTTGGACATTATAAAGCTAGGGGAACAATATTCTAGCAAAATAAATGTAATCGGAAAGTTCGGAAGGTCGCCGGAAAACTTACAAAGTCGTCGGATCGAGAAACCGAAAAGATAGGTTTGTAGCTTTCGTTGTCGTGATCACTTTTCTCCAAACGAGCTAGGTGATTGAAGTTCGTTTTGTGGGTGATTTCTAGAGAGAGAGAGTGCCGAGCTAGAGAGAGAGATGAGAGAGTTTGATGGGGTGTGAAAGTGGTGAATGTGTTTGTGTGTGTAAGTGATCAAAGAGAGGTGGGGGGTTTGTCCCCTTGTCTTGGCCGGTTGGTGGGGTCCACCGTGTGTGGATCTCACCAAGTTTCGTTCCCTCGTGTTTGCGCTCCGTGTGGTGTTCGTTTCCCCGGTCGTTTAAACGTTAAAATCATTTTATATGCGATTAAATATACGTTTAAAATACGAAATAATATCCGATAATTTAGTTAAAGCATTTTAATAAAATACTTTGTTTTGAAGTTATAAAATGTAACATTTGTTTTGTTTTGTCGGTTGGTCGAGTTTTCGGAGAGTTCGGTAACGTTTTAGTTAAAACGTATGTTTTCGTTATATTATAAACATAATTTAAAATGGTAATTAAAGTAATTAAATAAATTAACATTATTTAATAATTGTTTTACCAACGTCTGTATGTTTTGTACAATTGTTGTTTTATACGATTTGTACGAATCGTATACGCGTATATATATATATTCCATCCATATATATATAGTGAGTACATAATGTATATAATCCTATTTCATATTATATACAAGTAATAAACACGCAATTAGGGAAAATTTAAATTGGCCCTAATTTGGGGTTGTTACATGTGCCGATGTATGCATTTGAATTAGAACTTGCTCTTGTAATGCATTTCGAGATCACATCGATGAGTGCCACACGTGGCATAGGTACAACCTATCTTGATAGCTTCCAAGGAATCCAAAACACCTTTCCACCATCAAACATCCACCCGCTCAACACCCACTCTTCGCACCCAATAAAGATCTCCTGTCATTTATCCCGAACCTACAGAAGTCTCATCAACCCACAAACCTTCGAAGACACTCCCAAATTCCTAAGACCTTTGCAAGAAAAGCCAACATAACCCAAAATCATTAGAAACCTTCCAGGCCACAAAGTACATTATTAAGATCGGCAGAGTAGAAGAAAAGAAATCGAAAGAATCGCGCCGGCACAATCATTAAAAGGGCTAAGAAAAAGGAAGAATCCAAAGAAAAAAAGGGATATGTAGTCCTTTCAAAAAGCTAAGGAATTTCAAAGAAAAGCTTCAAGAAAATACAAGGAAAACCATCACACCCCTCACCACTTACCTTCTTCGAACCAAAAACCCGATTCCTTCCAAGATATCTCGAAAGGTTAATATGTCCTCATCAAAAGTGATGGAGATTTGATTCTCGATCAAGCCTATGACGAGAATGCTGCATGACTGGCTATCCGAGTGATTGACACTAGTAAGTAGGAAACCCTAAACACTTGAGTGATTTGAGTGACCCACTTGTGAGGATTGCCTAGTCATGATCACCATATAAGTTGCCCGAAGAAGGTATCAAGTTCTATAAACCTTTAGTTTCTAGTAAAAACTCTTTCATAACCATCGTTTTATATTTTCTAAAAATAATATTTCTAGCAACTGATGCAATTAGAATCCTTCCAGAAGCTTTTTATGAATGAGTTTGATTGAGGACAAGCAAAGTTCTAAGTGTGGGATACTTGATATCGCGTAAAAAGTCATGTTTTTACTATTGATATCTCTCTCATTCTGGAGCGATTCTTGTTATTTTAAATTCAAATATGGTACAAATCAGTAACATTATGCCAAGCTGGTCAAAACAAGGTTGCACGAGAAATATCAAGCAAAACGGATGTAAAATGAAGATTCCACACACGTTTGAAGATTCAAGGCACCAAAACGAGATTTAAAGACTACAGTGCCCTTCACCAACATCCATTCTATCCAAGATGTTCGTCTTCAAAATACGAATCCAACAGAAGAAGAATCAACTAAAACGGATAAAGAATGAAGATTCTACGCCCGCTGGAAGATCCAAATGATTTGTACGCAATATCTGGAGTTAGGGACCTCATCTCAGGGGCTATCTTATGTCAAAATCTTTGTTTTTGAATTACGAATCCAACAAAAAAAGAATCGACTCAAACGGGCGCATAACAAAGAAAAAACGCATGAATCAAGAAACGAAGCAAAAGACGGCGAAACGGGGCGGGTGGCAACCAGCCGCCGCCGGCCTTCCGTCCCCCATCTCGCTTTCCTTTTTTGGCTAATTCCCGTACCTGGTGCACCTACTTTCCGCGTTGTACAGTACCCGGTGCACCACCTTTCCGCGTTGTACAGTACCTGGTGCACCTTTTTACCCACGTTACGCTAATGTGCACCCCTTGATGCTAATGTGAGCCAAAACTCACCTATAAATATGGGGCTTTAGTTCATTTGCAAAAGACACCTTCCATACCTTGGAAAAACTCTTTCTTTCTTTTTTCCACTAGAAAATCTCTTGTAGTCTTTTAGTCTTTCTCATTCTAGGATTATTGTAATTAGTCTACGGACTAACATAGAAGCTAGGGCGAACGCTAGAGATTTGGAGATCAATCTTTGTACATGCGAAAGAGTTTGTCAATTATAATAATACGTTGCTGCGCATTTAATTCCGGGTGATATCTAAACTTTTATTATACTTGTCTCATTTCATATTTTGAATATGTATTATTGCCTGGTATGTGATTTATTTGTTGCCATAAATTGCGAGTAGTTTATTATTGTGATTGCTGATGATGTAGATAATTATAAGTAAGGATGTCATTATATAATCAGTGCACGATAATCGTAAAATGATATAACGGCCCCTATTCAACTGTTTATTCGGTATAGTGCTGGAAATGCTTTATGCAAAGTACAAACGTACGGAAGCCGGTAAACGACCGAAGGTAGTTATATCATTGGAATCAGCTCTGGTTTAAAAGTTGGAATTCCGGAAGGATAATACAACTACAAAACTAACTGGTGTATCCTACGAGAGTCAATGCATTGTAAAATAATGTTCGTAAAACACGTTCAGATAAAATAGGAGATAATAATCCTTGTACTGTTAAGACTTTATGAATTTAAGTTTAATTTATGGAGTACTCTTTCCAGTTATCCACGTGACTGCAACCTAGTAATTAGGACCTGATCAACCTTAATTATGGTAAGTAGTTATCTGTGCCCATGACATGCAATAAGTAATACACAATGAAACCACTCGTTGTATACATTAGGTTTACATTTCTGCACTGCTTTACATTTAATTAGATAGAGTGTCACTTTCACTGTCAATTACTCTCGACCGCGTGTTGGATATAAGAAGCCGTGGAAATCTCATGTAAAGTACACTGTCAATTATTGAAAGGCATGGTCCTCATATGAAACATGTTTTAACAAACTACGAATAATCTGGAGATGTATAACTGTTTGAAAATGAGAACTTAAACCATAAGTCGAAGCAATTAGAGCTTAATCGAGCAAAAACAAGACTTAGGAATAAGAGTAAAGTCCTAGTGACCTAGAATCCTTAAAACACTAAGCCTTACACAATCGACGGTCCAAACATACAAAGTTATTAATCTGCGTGCTAATAAAGTAGTAAACTACCTTAGGGGTTAAGAACGGTCGGACCTATGAGACGATACGCTACTGATTCATGCACCTCGGTATAAAACCAAAATAGGTTGCTCATCTTTCAACTAGATGCGTATTGGAAGTTTGCGTATTGCTCCGATCAGAATCACGATAACCTAGTTCCAAGTGACACACCAATGGGAAATTGAGTTGGTAGGGTTCTAGAGTTTACACCTAATAGTTTAACTGCCACATTAAGTATCAACCCTACTTGTTCTGTCATCCTGAAATATTAATTATCGAAATCTCAGCAATCACATCTTTATATTTATCTTTAAACCCAAAACCTACCTACTTTGTTCCATCCTAAATACTTCCCTACCGAAAGTGTCAATTTTAACCGCCCACACGTTTGGATTCATAGAACGATCTTAGGTTATACTTACCGCTTACTAATCAGAGTAGGTAGTACGGTTAATTTAAGCACCGCAAAATATAAATTTAAAACCCCTGCTGCGCTCGCATCATCATTTGAAAAACAACGACACGGTGTGAGCACAACAAGGACCACGCCTCGAATTCCACCGGACTTTAACAATGGGAATACGACTCTGTTTTAAGCGTTTGACCTCACGGTCCATAATTTCCACGGGTTCCTCGACAAAGTGTAGTTTGTCGTCAACGTGTATCTCATTGAGAGGTATAATCAGTGTCTCATCAGACAGACATTTCTTCAAGTTACTAAGTTCAGGAGGTAGCTACAGTCTGTATGCTACTGGACCAATCATTTCAAGGACTTTAAACGGTCCAATGTACCTGGGATTCAGTTTCCCACGTTTGCCAAAACGGATGACGCCTTTCCAAGGCGATAATTTCAGAAGTACTCGATCACCAACTTGGAACTCGAGATGTTTGCGTCTCACGTCAGCATAGCTTTTCTGACGATCGCGCGTGGCTTTCAGTCGGTTTTGTACGCCAACGATCTTTTCAGTGGTTTCGCGAATGATTTCTGGACCGGTGAGTTGTGTATCCCCCACCTCAGTCCAACAGATAGGTGACCGGCACTTACGACCGTACAGTGCCTCGAAGGGTGCATCCTTAATGCTGGTGTGGTAGCTGTTGTTGTACGAAAACTCACACAAAGGTAAGTGATTTTCCCAGTTTTTACCAAAGTCAACTACGCAGACTCGTAGCATATCCTCTAGTGTTTGTATGGTTCGTTCACTTTGGCTGTCAGTTTGATGATGATAAGCAATACTCATATCCAAACGAGTACCGAGTGATTTTTGTAGAGATTGCCGAAAGTGAGAAGGAAATCGAGCATCTCTATCAGAGATGATTGAGATGGGCACGCCGTGTCTTGACACAATCTTTTTCAGGTAGATCCGTGTCAAACGTTCCATCTTGTCAATTTCTTTGATAGGCAAGAAATGAGCAGATTTAGTGAGTCGGTCTACGATCACCCAAATGGTATCCCAACCGCTAGATGTTTTCGGAAGTTTAGTAATGAAATCCATAGTAATCTGCTCCCATTTCCATTGTGGGATTTCCGGGTTTTCCAGCAAACCGGAAGGTTTCTGGTATTCAGCTTTAACCTTGGAACAAGTAAGACACTTGCTCACAATGGTTGTAATGTCAGCTTTCATATTGGGCCACCAATACAACTCTTTGATGTCAAGATACATTTTGTCTGCGCCAGGGTGTATATAGTATTTAGACTTGTGAGCTTCATCGATCACCAAGTCTCGCAGGTTTCCAAAACTTGGTAACCAGATTCTGTTAGAGAAGTATTTGGCCCCATTTGGTTTGGTTTCAACCTGTTTATCCATGCCACGCAAGGCCTCGTTTTTCACGTTTTCATCCTTGAGTGCTTCGAGTTGGGCGGTAAGAATTTAGATAATAAGGTCGTTGTGTATAGTCATACTAAGCGCTCGAACTCGGAGGGGTTTCGCCCGTTCTTTACGACTTAAGGCATTGGCAACAACGTTTGCCTTGCCTGGATGGTAGCGAATTTCACAGTCGTAATCATTAGGTAGTTCGACCCAACGGCGTTGTCTCATGTTTAAGTCTTTCTGGTCGAATATGTGTTGGAGACTTTAGTGGTCTGTGAAAATTGTACACTTGGTACCGTATAAGTAGTGTCTCCAGATTTTGAGAGTGAATACAACTGCCCCTAACTCTAAGTCATGGGTTGTGTAATTCTTTTCGTGGACCTTGAGTTGTCGAGAGGCGTAAGCAATAACCTTGTCTCGTTGCATTAGTACACAACCGAGACCTTGGTGTGAGGCATCACAGTACACCACAAAGTCATCGTTACCCTTAGGCAATGATAGGATAGGTGCACTGCAAAGTTTCTGTTTAAGTAGTTGGAATGCTGACTCCTGTTTTTTCAGTCCAATCGTGTAATAAAGCATGCATACGTATCAGAGCTTATGATTACAACAGAACAATATATATTAAGATGCCAAAAATGTTAATTACAAAGTTTACGATTCATCGAATCGTATAAGTTAAAAGAAATAAGTTTACAAAAGTAGATTTCTGAAATATGACTAAATCATTTCAGTTATACTAAAGAAATCCATGTATTTCCAAAAAGTTGGCATCCTAAAGCTTCACGGGTCGCCTAATTCTCCATGTGTTGGCGATTCTTACATGCGCAGCTAATTCCCTGAAAAACATAGTAAAGGTCAACAACTAGGTTGAGTGAATCCACAGGTTTTGTTGTATGATGTTGTGTTCAAGTTTTGTAGTCACATTTGTTGGACCAATTACGTTCATAAATAGTAATTGCCATAATAGTCGAGTAATGTTTAGTGGAACGTCATCCAAAGTATAAGTTTAGTGGGTTATTCGCCCAAGAGTTTCGGTTTATGTGGGATGTTGCCCAAAATAGTTGTGTTGGGACGTTACCCAAATCATATGTTTGAAAACGTGTTGCTGGTCGTTCTCCAGTAGTTTTAAAGTTTGAGTCGGTCGTTCTCCGACTAGTTACCAAATGTACCGGTCGTTCTCCGGTAAGATACCAAGTTTGCACCGGTCGTTCTCCGGTGAGATACATTGTTAGTACCGGTCGTTCTCCGGTGAGATATACTGTTAGTACCGGTCGTTCTCCGGTAAGATACCATGTTAGTGTCGGTCGTTCTCCGACAAGTTACCAATATGTACCGGTCGTTCTCCGGTAAGATACCAAATTTGTTTCACATAGTGATAATAGTTTTTGTTTGGAATACCATGTCGTACGGACAGTTATAGTAGTTGACCGCAGTTATAAGCAATTTGCATAATTGTACCAAAAAGGCAGTTATGTGATAGTTTGTATAACAGTTTGACAGTTCAAGTACTCTAATTGTTCGAGTAAACAGTATGATAAATAATCATATAGTAAAAGCAATTATGGCAATCAGTAATTCAGTAAAGCAGTTGACTATGTTTTCCACCCCAAAAGTAGTTAAAAGCAGTAGAAGTAGGGGCTGTGAACTCACCTGTTGAGTTAAGTAGTTGTGCGAGTGCTAGCAAACCTAAGCCCAAGTACAGTCCAGAATCTCCTAACGTCCTAAACGTACGAGATTTAATAAGTATGTGGATGTCTAAGTTAATCATCCATGCTAGTGTTTGTACAACCAAGTTATATTCAAAGTGTTTGTTAAACGTTTACGTTTGTATTTCGTTGTTTGTGAAAATGTATACGACTCGTTGGTGATAGTTTGAAATCATAATTTCAATAAAATAGCGTGTTTGTATTGTTCGTAAAGTCCACATATAGTATCGAATGTAAGTGTTCGTTATCGGTTAAGTTCGACACTTAGTGTAAAAAATAGTTTGAAAAGTTTCTGTTTTCTGCGACACAGTATGCGACACTAATGTGGTTATGCGACACAATGGTTGTGTCGCATAAGGGTGCGACACACGGGCTATGCGACACAAGGGTTGTGTCGCATAGGCGATCGATGCTAATTCAATAGCGACACTAGGGTTGTGTCGTATGAAGTTTACGACACAAGGATGCGACACATGATACGACATAAGATGCGACATAATATGATTTATACGACACAACATGCGACACAAGGGTTGTGTCGCATGGATGGTTTATGCGACACAATATGCGACACAGTCGTTGTGTCGCAAAGATGAACACTCAGACAGAACCCAGCGACTGTCGCGATTTTCCGACCAAAAACCCGATTTTAACCCGTTTTCCGGCCATAAAACCTTGATTTCTTCCATTATATAGTTAAAACAAAGTTGTAGGTTCAATATTACACCCCTATAACACATAAAAACGAGTAAATCTAAGTTTTTAGAAATTTCTTACAATTGCGAATCGGGACCGATTGAGGAAGAAGATGATGATACGGCTTTTGTTAATGTTGTTCCTTGCGTAATGGTGATTCCGAAAATGTAGATTTCGTGGGTTGATTTGCGAATCCGAATTTTTGGTGTGGATTCGGTTGAGAGAGAAGTGTGTGTTTTTGGTGAGGATGAAATTGAAATGAGAGGAAGAATGGAGATGGGAGGTGGTTTTGTCCCACATTTCATCTCCAGTGTTTTTGTCCCGTGTTTGTTTACTCGATCGTTAAATACAAATCTTTTTAACATGTATATTTTCAAATACGTATTTTGTTATGTTTTTAAATTATGATATTTTATAAGACCATTTTAATTTAATTATAAGATTTTTAATCTTTGTTTTATTTTAAATTATACGTTTTGACATTTTGCGTTATAAAATAAATTGTAAATATTTTTGACAAAATATTTATTCGTTACCACGTTATTTAATAATTTCGTTTTATTAAATAATTTTGTTCACCAACAGTCGTATGTTTTTGTCGCGTTTGTTTTCAATTTGTTCAGTACGTAATTACAACTAATTACGAATACGTAATACTACGCGTATTATCTAGTGGGCTATGCTAGACTTACCTCTAAAATATGTTGTGAATTCACTCAAGTAGGGAATTAGCCTAATAATGCATGTGATTAAAGTAATTTGTTGAGACATAGATTGTGACAACAGATCTAGCTTGAAATAGGACTAGTGTAATTATTATTGTGTTTGTATATTGGTTTGGATTTGTAAAAGAATATTTGTTTTGTTAGTGATATTCGTTAAACATATTGTTTTGTTAAGTTAGACGAATAATTAAATACGAAATAAATACGTTTGCTGCGAGTCGAGTTCTCAGGTCGCGAGACTAACGAGCCGAGATGAGAACTGAACTCGTGGAGATCAGTAACGAGTCGAGCTTGGTAATGGGCTTGGGCTACGAGGCGAGTTGGGCCGAACTCGCAGGCCCATGCGAGCCGAGCCGAGACAAAATATAAAAGGTTTTTTTTTCAATCGTGAAAAACCTGAACACATTATAACTTTTGCATTCTTTCTGATCGGCGAAATCAATAAACCAGAGAAAAACATAAACCTAAGGCTAGGCTTTGACGATTTATCGTGTAAAGTTAAGCTTTGTTAAACGCAATACGAACATATTCGTTGTTAGTAAGATAACACCGTATTGAGGGATTCCGCACCTTAATACTACAGATAACGAAGTTATCGATCCTAAAACTAGGGGACTTACATCTGGTATCAGAGCTTTCGGGCTAGATACGAGTGTGTTCGTGAGTTTTAGTTTATTGCGTTTTTGATTCGGGTCGTTTTTACGTGCATTATTGCAATACTAACGATCAAAATCATTCTCTGGAAGTTTTAGGGTTAGTTTACAGTCGAATTTCTCAGTTTCGTTCGTAAAAATACCTTAAAATTCGTTTTTCGGGTTTAACAGCCGTTTCGCGAGTCGAGATTAGGGTTCCAGCGTCGCCTGCGAACCGAGTTGAACTAGCGAGTCGAACTGAGGCTTGCAAGTCGAACCGAGATCTCTCGCGAATCGACATCACTTGCGAATCGACATCTTTTAGCAATCCGAACTGAGGCTTGCGAATCGACAAATTCTGCGAGTCGAGCTGAGATTGCGAGTTGAGCTGAGTCTTGCGAGTTGAGATTTCTGAATTCGCTGAAACAGTTTAATTTTACGTTTTTAAGATGTCTGACTTAAGTAGAATGATCGAAATGGACCACGAGGTGGGAAAGTCAAACGTTCCACCTAAGTTGTTAAGAATCGAGGATTACTACAATTGGAAGGACAGATTTGAATCTTACTGTAGATTCCATGATCTGTCTATCTGGATGTGTATCAAGAGTGGATACACCCCACCTACTCAAACTGTTCAAAATGCTACTGTAGTTCTTACCTATGCAAACATGAGTGATCAAGAGAAGGAAGCGTACAGAAATGAGAATAAATCACATTCTTGCATAAAGATGTGTCTTCCTAAATCCCTTGCTCATCAACTCAAGTCTTTTCATACTGCTAAAGCGCTCTGGGAAGCTTTAGAGAAAAGAGGTGAGGGAAGTCCACAGGTGAGAGCTGGCAAGAAGAGTCTTCTTAAAAAGCAGTTTACTATGTTTAAAGCTTTAAAAGGAGAAGATCTTGATGCCTATGTTACACGATTCTACCATCTGCTAAGTGAATTAGAATACCATGAAATATTTGAAGAAGAAGTATCTAAAACCGACAAGTTCCTTGAGGGTTTGCCTTCTAAATGGGAAATGTATGGTGTTATGATTAAGGATAACGAAACTAGGTATTCTACTATGACCTTAGAGCAAGTCATTGACAAGCTGAAAGGTTATGATTTCTCCAAGAAGTCAAGAGATAGTGATTCTGATCAGGTTCAGAACCCTGGACTGTATCATGGAAAGTCAAGTCTTTCGACTGCGTCATCGAGTTCGACCACTGCACTGTTAGTTGGTGATACTAATGAAAATGGAGAAATGATCACTGAAGATCTGTGCTTTATTTCCTCCTCTGGTGATGAGACAAAGGGAAAGAATTCTGAGAAGTCACCTCAAGAGCATCAGAAGATGCCGATGAGTGTGAAATCTGCTGAACAGCAACTGTCTGTTCTTGCTTCCTTTGTGGCATCATATGAGAACTACATAGAAGGAAAGATCAATGATCCTATTCTATTTGATGAGGATTATGAGCAGATAGATTCTGATTATCTTGAGGAACTGGAACTTCAAGATCAACTAGCGTTGATATCTAGAAAGGTGAAGAATTTCCTCAAGAAAACTGGTAGAAAGGTGTTGGGCAATAGATCAGGGTTTGATAAAACCAAGGTCAGATGCTTTAACTGTCAGGGTATTGGTCATTTTGCTAGAGAATGCCAAAGACCTAAAGTAGAAGCACAAGGAAAACAAGGTTCGGGAAGTACTCTTGCTTCCAAAGCCTTAGTGGTGAAGCAGTTGGATGGCTCGTATGATTGGCAAGCTCATTCTGAAGAAGCTTTGATGGCCGAGATCGAAGAAACAACTGCTGGATCAGTGTCCTACATGCCCACTGACATGGAACAGAGAGTAGAGGTGGCTGAGTCTGAAAAAAGGGCAAGTGATGATGATGTGCTATATATGGATTCAACTCCAGATATGAGTCCTGAAGAATTAGTGGCACGTATGGCTGAATTACAAACTGACAAGAAGAAGGTATGTTTAGATATTCTTAATCTTGCTGATGTTTGTTACTTAGTTACTGATTTACAGTCTCAGAATAGTGTCTTAACTGTGTCAAATAGTAATCTGTCATCACAATTAAATATGGATAAGGAATCTTATAAGACTGTTAGATCTGAACTTGATCAAGCTATTATGGATGTTCGTAGATTAAGTGATGATAAACAGGTCTTAAAAGATAAAATTAAGTCTGATGCGTTGGATAGAACAAAACTTAGAGATACCATAAGTGAAAAATCTGTTGTCATAGATGGTCTCTATATGAATATCAAAGACTTAAATGAGACGATTGCTAGTAAGGATCAGGAAATAGTGAACCTTAATTTAAGGTTAATTGAGCAAAACCGTAAACTTGAGAATTATAGGACATCTCAAATGGATAAAATGTTAGATGCTCAACGTAGTGTAAAGGACAAGACTGGGTTAGGTTACAATGATGTATCCCCACCTTTTAATGCCAATTACACTCCTATTCCTGAAGATTCTGAGATGACTGAAGTTAATCCTGAGATTTCAGTAGCTGATAAACCTGAACAGTCAGAGGCACAGAAAGATGTTATTAAGAACGTATCATTAGATAATAGCAAGGCTTCTCAGTTCACCAAAATACATTTTGTATCGGGTGGAGTGATTAACGATGCTAAGATTAATGATAAAGTTGATAAGGAACAGCTTAAACCTTTAGTGCCTAAGACTCCGGATGAGAAAGCAAAAGTGAGCAAATCACGCAAGCAGATGTCATGTTTCAAATGTCATCAAAAAGGACACGTGGCTTCGTGTTGTCCTAACAAAAAGCCTGAAGCACCACATAAGCTTGTGATTGAGGAAAAGACACAGACCGACTCTGATATGACTGTAGACGGGTTAGATACCAAACCTAAGTTAGGTAATAAACCTGTGAACATTCTTAAAAGAGATGGTAAGCATAGTGTCTCCCCACCTAAACCTAAACGGTCATATACTCAAAGTGATAATTATGTCCATAAGTCTAGGGATGTGACACCGTCGAGGTTTAGAACTCCAAGTAGAGGCCATAGTCATTATGAAAGTGGCACTACTTCGCGATCACATGAGTTTAATTATAATTATCATAATAGAGCTCATACTTTTGTGCCTAAGAGGTTCTCCTCAAATTCACCTTTTAAGGCTGATCGTCCACAAACTCAAGCTACTTCGAAAGTAACCAAAGCTCCTGATGGGAAGAATGGTTATTTTAAAGAGCTTAAGTTTGTTGATGATAAGGGACAAACCAAGACCGTAATGGCTTGGGTCCCTCTTGATAACTGATCGTGTTTTGTGTTATGTGCAGGAGCATGCTGTGAACAAGGATAGTTGGTGGTATGTAGACAGTGGATGCTCGAGGCACATGACCGGTGAAAGAAGTCTACTGAAGGACTTCAAGGATAGTCTCAAGCAAAAAGTAAATTTTGCAGGAGATAAAGGAGGAGTAATTTCGGGAAAAGGAAAAGTTTCAAATGGAACTTTGACTCTTGAGGATGTGAACTATGTTGAAGAACTTACACACAACCTAGTGAGTGTTTCCCAAGTCTGTGATAAAGGTCATCCAGTTTATTTCAATGAAAAGGAGGCCTTAGTCCTGAAGCCAGGTTTTAAAATTCCTGATGAATGGATATTGATGAGGGCGCCAAGGAAGAAGGACATCTATGCTATCAACATGGGTGTTCCTAACTCTTCAATGGTGTCTACATGTTTATTGTCCAAGGCTTCGGAAACAGATGCTCTGTTATGGCATAGGAGAATGGCACATCTAAACTGGAGAAAGATGAATTATATAACCAAAAATGGTTTGGTTCTAGGTGTACCACAAAAACGTTTCGAGTCTGAGGATAAGTGTGTTCCTTGCATGAAAGGAAAGCAGCACAAGAAACCACACAGACCTAAGACTGAAAACTTTATCTCCTCGCCATTTGAATTGCTACATATGGATCTCTTCGGCCCTATAAGCAAGAGAAGTCTAGGTGGCAAATGGTACTGTTTGGTTGTCACAGATGACTATTCTAGATTCTCATGGGTATTCTTTTTGGGATCAAAGGATGAGACTCCTGGAATTCTAATTGAGTTCTTTGATCTAGTAGAGAATGTCTATAAAAAGAGAGTTAAGCGTATTCGTAGTGACAATGGAACAGAGTTTAAGAATTCAACGTTGAATATCTATTGCTTAAGCAAAGGGATATTACATCAATTCAGTGCACCTTATGAACCTCAACAGAATGGTGTTGCTGAAAGGAAGAATAGAACGTTGATTGAAGCTGCTAGAACAATGCTTGCTGATTCAAAGCTTCCGGTCATCTTTTGGGCAGAAGCAGTGAATACAGCATGTTATGTTCTTAATAGAGTTCTTACGGTTAAGAGACATAACAAGACTTGTTATGAGCTTTTGAACAATAAGAAACCTAACTTAAAAGGGTTTGAACCCTTTGGAGTTTCATGCACCATATTAAAGACTGGACATCAAGCAAAATTTGGTGAGAAGGCTGACGAAGGATTTTTCCTAGGTTATATGCCCAATTCGCCAAATAAGAGAGTCTTTAATAAAGTCACAGGACGTTTGGAGGTAGTTTATAATATTGAGGTTACAAGCTATTCACCGGATGTTCATAAGGGCTTAGATTGGCAATTTGATTATTCTGATCTTTTTGCATCATTTAAAGTTCCTATTAGTGACTATGTCAGTGATTCAGAGATAGCTGAACATTTATTGTTTGAAGATGAGAATATTGGTCCCGCTTCAACATCGAGTGTTAAGCAGTCTGGAATCAAGACTACTGTTGACTCAGATAAAGCTTCCACAAGTGAGTCACAAAAACCTTCAGAGGATAAGTCTCTAGAAACAGAAGATCTTGATGATCTTCATACAAAGTTTGATGACATACTTACTCCTTTGAAACATCTAAGAATATCTTCAGCACGTACGGAAGATGTACCTGAATTGGAAGAAATTGGTACTAATTTGGAAGATGAGATACCAGTTGAACTAGTTACTACAACTAGAACGAGTAAGAATCATCCAGTTGAAAACATCATCGGTGATATTAATACTCCGGTTCAAACTAGGCATCAATCCAGAACTAATACGTCTGAGAATTCTGAATACCAAAGCTTGTATACTGCAATGAAAGAGACAGGGATTCCTAATCAATGTCTATATTCATGCTTTATCTCACAAGTCGAGCCTAAAAATGTTCAAATGGCTTTAAAAGAAAACTCGTGGGTAGAAGCAATGCAAGAAGAACTATCTCAGTTCTCTAAATTACAAGTATGGGAGTTGGTTGACCTACCAAAGGGAGAATATCCAATTGGAACTAGATGGGTATTTAAGTGTAAGAGAGATGATAAAGGTATCGTTACTCGCAATAAAGCTCGTCTAGTGGTTCAAGGTTTTAATCAACAAGAAGGTATTGATTACAATGAAGTGTTTGCACCAGTTGCTAGGCTAGAAGCAATTAGAGTATTCTTAGCATTCGCATCATATTATGGTATAAAAGTGTATCAGTTGGATGTTAAGAGTGCCTTTTTGTATGGCAAAGTGGAAGAATTGGTGTATGTTTCACAACCGCCAGGGTTTGCTAATCCTGAGTATCCAGATAGAGTATATCGTTTGAATAAGGCTCTATATGGATTACATCAAGCACCTAGGGCATGGTATGGAACACTATCAACGTATCTACTTGAGAATGGATTTACAAGAGGATCAATTGATAGTACACTATTTGTGAAGTGGAAAAAGAAAGACTTTCTTCTTGTACAAGTGTATGTTGATGACATTATCTTTGGATCGTCTGATGAAAAGATGTGTCAAGAATTTGAGAAAGTCATGAGAAAAAGGTTTGAAATGTCTGCAATGGGAGAGTTGAATTTCTTCTTAGGATTACAAGTTGATCAAAAGAAGGATGGATTCTTTATTCATCAATCTAAATATACATATGAGCTATTAGAACGTTTCAAGATGGATGAAAGTAAGGTCTACAATACTCCAATTCCAGTCAATCATGGATTAGGTCCAGATACATCGAGTGATAGCGATGTGGATCCAACTCTTTATAGAGCCATGATCGGATCACTAATGTATCTTACAGCCTCTAGGCCTGACATAATGTTTGCTGTTTGTTTATGCGCAAGATATCAGGCTAATCCGAAAGAGTCACACATGCAAGCTGTTAAACGAATCTTTCGTTACCTCAAAGGGAAACCTAAGCTGGGTCTTTGGTATCCGATTGATGGAGACTTAGATCTCGTAGCTTATACTGATTCGGATTATGGAGGATGCAATCAGAATAGGAAATCTACGACTGGAGGATGTCAATTCTTAGGAGGTAGATTAGTATCCTGGCAGTGCAAGAAGCAAACCTCGGTAGCCATTTCTACATGTGAAGCTGAGTATGTTGCAGCTGGCAGCTGTTGCTCGCAAGTTCTTTGGATTCAACAGCAACTGCGGGATTACGGGTTAAATATAACCAATACTCCTATGATGATTGATAACGAATCTACTATGTCGATCACCAATAATCCAGTAAAGCACAGTAAAACTAAGCATATTGATATTCGACATCATTTTATTAGAGATTGTGCTGAAAAGAAATTGATAAAGTTAGTTAAGGTTCCATCATTGGATAACTTAGCAGACTTATACACAAAGGCGTTCGACAGAGCAAGATTTGAGACGTTGGTTCAACTAAACGGAATGAGAAATCCAGAGTGATTAGTCTTCCAAGGGTATTCTTGTAATAGTTAGTATTTATGTGTTTATTATTAAAAAAAAAAAAAAAAAAAAAAAAAAAAGGCGTATGGCATTCATTTGCTTGTTACCTAAGGGGAATCGCCTTCATTTAAGTTTTTATTTGCAAAAACTACGGGAAATGATAGTACATTAGGAGAATAAGCTTCACAATAATAAAGCTTAAGTCCTAAGTATGATATGGTAGTAGGTTCAAATAAAGTTGCTTTAGAACTACAGCGGTTCTATCAGGTATGTGTTTATATTTATTTGATTATACACCTATATCCACAAGTTATAATTTGTCTATTTTTAGTAAAATTTTAGATGGCTTCATCATATGATGTACTGGTAGGCAAATTATATGAAATTTTCTAAGTCTTAAGAATTTTAATTAACTACTTGTTTATTATTTTGTGTAACTATTCTATGATGTATGACATTAAGTCTTAAATGTTGAATGATGGTATTACCATACACTGTTATCATGCATTTTAATTAAAGTGACAAATAGTAGCAATATGGGTATTAATTTAATTACTGGTAACTATGTTGTACTATGTACAGAACTGAAACCTTTAATTAAATTAATATTCTCAAATATATTTTGAATTATGCTAGAAGGAATCTTCTGTTGTACTACGTACAGACTTAGATAACATAGCATATTCAAAGTATATTTGATATTTGTCTAACCTTAAAAATTCAAGTGTATGTTATATGTTTCGAAAAGATACATCATTTAGTAACCGCTACCTTGAAAATTTAATGATGCAGTGTTATGTGTTTTACTTGAATTCTTCAGTATGTCATATAATAGGAAGCACTTGATAATACTCATACTAACAATAAAGAGTTTGCTTAGAAAATTGAGTATAATTTGTTTATGTGGATCATAATACCGGTAATCGTCTTGAACTATCTATAATTAAAATATTCACTTTATGTGAGTAATGTATTTATTAATTATGCTATGTGGATAAAGGTACCTAAGATATAGTTTTATAAATATAAATGTATAAATGATATATATAGTTGTAATTTTACAGTAATTTATTTGAATTTCATGAGGTATGAATACTACCAATCTGTTTAGACTTTTAAATGTATAATTAATTGCTTATTCTTTCTAATATGATCCCTAAGCAGATAAAATCTTATCTACATTGTATATTTACTTTGTTTCAATTGATTAATAAAATGGTACTTGATACCAATGGTTATGTAATTTTGTTTTATTTTTAATGTTTAATTTTTGTGTTATTTATGTTTACCCTTCGGAATTAAATCATACTGTATCTTTTTGAGTTGAACAACGTGACAAATACAAGTGAAAAATAATTTTATTTTAGACTTGTAAAATATCGGGTTTTTATTTATACTTAGCATTAAATTCGCGTTTTTAATTGTTTCTGCGAGTTGACATCAACTTGCGGATCCACTTGAAATCTTGCGGATCGGATAAAGGGTATAAAACAAAAGGTCAAACGAGTCAACAGATCACCGAATTCACATTACTCGCGAGTTCACTTCAACTTGGCGAATCCGCTTACAGGCGAAACGAGGCGAAAAAGTTATTTTCGTTTGATTTCGATTTTACGAGTACGAGAACGAGTTTTTGATCCGTAGATTTTATTCACCTTTAGATTGCGAACATTTTGAGGTAAAATACAACGGATTTCACCGTTTCATTTACGAGAAATCGAAGTTTTTATGCACTTAGGGTTTCGGTTTCAATTTTGAACGATTCACGATGATTAATGGATTGTTAGAACACGAATCCTTAGGATTAATGTTAAACGAACCGTAATAGATGTGAATGTATCGTTTGATCGTGTTAAAACTAACAAAATCATCGATTTTAAGTTTAATCTTACGACGGCTGTTCATCGAACGAGTTGAAATTTCGATTCAACTCGCAGCGAGTTGACTAGCGAGTTCATGAGATTAGTGAGTTGATCAATGTAGCGAGTTGATAAACAAAACGAGTTGAACTCAACTCGTTAGGCCAGTTTATGCGAGTCCAGTACTTAGAAAAATTTTATTTTTTAAAGTAGTGATATAAATGTTAAGACTTTTTAAGTAATAACTTTTATGAAATGGATTTGTGTTAATTCTTATATGATTATATCGAAAGTCTACTAATTTAAGAAGAAAATTAGTGGCGTGTCCTAATTTCACATTAGCGGTATAATTTTTAACGTTAACGACTTGAGATTTTTATTAAAATAACAAGTACCTAACGTGATTTAAATTAGACTTAAGACTTTTAGTTATAAGTTAAATTTTTATATACGACTTGAGACTATTTTTGTAACAAGTTATATATAATTTCAAATTTAAACTAAGATGTTTGATGAATCTCTATTCATAATACGTAATAGTTTAAATATTTTTAATTTGCTTTGAATTGTTGTTGTCATTTGTGTTTTTACAGATATGGCTCGACAATTTGACAAAGGTCACAACATCCTTGTTGATCTGGATGTACGTGCAAAGGGAGCTAGCAAAGTAGCTCAGGTGCTTTCATTTTTGGCACGTTCACGTATACAGTATGCTGTTACAGCAAATCCTCCTATTTCTCAGGCGATTTTGACTGATTTCTGGACGGGTATAGAGCATGACGAATCGGTCAATCCACCAGAGATTCGAGCAACGGTTGGTGGACAACCTGTTGTGTTCAGTGCTGGAAATCTCCGTGAGATTTTGCAGTTTGGTACAGAGGAACAAGAGAATGGGGATGTTGAGTATCCAATGGATTTCATAGAGGGAGCTATCGGACGTATGGGTTATACGGGAGATAGACGCGGACGTCAATTCCAGAAGCCTCTTGTGATTGGTCAGTGGAGGTTTCTATGGCACGTGATGAATACCGTTTTTGCACCGAAGAAGGGTGGTTTTGATGAGTTAAGCCCTGCTATTCTATCGGCTGCACTGTCCCTGGTTTACAATAAACCATACAGTTTCTGTGATTACATTTTTGGAGAGATTGTAAGACAGATATCGGGTTCTGTTCGATCACGATTTATGGTTTACCCACGTTTTTGTATGCTGATTATTAGAGCTCGTCTACCAGAGCTTATTATTCCTGAGCCACACTTGCGTGTAGATACTATTGGGCTCAGAGGGTATAATGCTATGTTTCAGCAGACTGTGAGAAGAGAAGGGCTTGTGAAGCCTGAGGAGCGAGATCTTTTTGGGTATATTGTCGACCCGAACTACGTAGCACCGCCAAATCATGGGTGGTTGGACGTAGCTCCTGCTGCTGTTGTTGCTCCTGCTATTGCTGATGTTGTACCTGAACCTGCAGCTGAGGAAGCTCAACCTGAAGATCCACAAGGGCTCCTTGAGGATGTTCTTATTCAGGCTGGTCAGGTGGATCAGCAGGTGAATCAAGAGGTTGCTGCACAGGTTGTGCAAGAAGTTTTGGAGCAGAATGATGATGAGACAAATCCTTTGCTTCAAGACATTGAGAGTTACTTGGCACCACCTGAGGTAATCTGTTACTTATGTAATAATATAGATGCTTAGTTGATAGATTGTTTTTATTGATCATAGATGCATAATATTATTATATAATGATTCTGATATTAGATATTTAGTAAATTGGATATTATTTCTGATTTTAAAAATATAAATATCATTATACGAACAGGAAGCTGAAGCTGAGGCTGCACATCCAGAAGTTATATTACTTGAGGATGAGCAGATACAGCTTGATAGATCAGTTGTTGTACCAACTGAGGTATTATATCTGATTAATCTTAAATATATAGAACTTGTATGATAGAGCTTACGCTATTCATAAATGTTTAATATATTTAAAATTTAGGATCCTGTTAGATCATCTAGAGGTCGTGATGGTGAGACGGCTTCAGATGAAGAGTCTGAGAATACACCTTCTCCTCCTCCATCTGCTTCTGAAAAGAAGAGGAAGGGTAAGAGTATTCTGGAGGAAGGTACTGAGGAAGTTGAGATTCCTTTGATGAAGCGTCCGAGAACGCTTACTATTCGAGAAGGTTAGTATTAATTAAAGTTAAATAATCTTAACTTGTTGTTTATCAGGAGTTGAACTGAGACAGTTAATTCTGTATACAGTTTCTCAGGATACACCACAGGTAGAGATGGTTGCACCGGTGGTTACGGAATCGATGTCTTTACCGCTTCAAGTATGAGATATAAATTCTATAACTATGAGTGTTATGCAATTAATTAGAGTTTGAGACAGAGTAATCTGTAACAATAACTGATTTTAATTGTGTTTAACTTTACAGCATGAGGTTGCTGATTTAGTTCGTGGAGCTAATTTTCCGACGAACAAAACAGCTAGATTTGCGACAAGTTTGCTTACGCAAGCTTTGTCTCAACCTCATACACCGCTTACCAGAGACTGGCATATTGAGTCTCTTACACCGCCTGGACCTAGAACGATACCTGTTACTCCAACGACTGATGCAGAAAGGATTACATCCTTAGAGTCGAGGGTAAAGGATTTGGAGAAGCTTACTTCTCAGATTCCAGAGCTGGTGTCGAGCAATCTTCTTCTTTCACAACAGATACTCAAGCAGAGTGAATCGTACAATCTGTTGATGAAGACTCATGAGACGTTACTTGCGGACTTCACTGTACAGAGACTGAAGTTATCTTCTTTAGAGAGTCTGGTCTTGAGATCGCATTCAGGACAGCCTGCTCAGGGGGAGATATTGGTATATCTGGAGTCTTGCAAAGAGGATGAGCTAAGGAGGAAGAGAGATTCAGACAAAGACGATGATCCCAATGCACCGAGTGGTGAGCAGACTGGTCCTTCAAAGACTAGTGAGCAAGCTACTATTCAGGGGGAGTCTGGTGCTGGTGCTAGTGGTTCTGGAGCTGGTACAAATGCTGATAAGACTGCACAGGTTGATACAGAAGCTGGTAAGATAGCTTAGTATTAGCATAGTGTAGTAATTATTGGTAGTAATTTGTACAGAATAATTGTAACTTAATATTGTGATAATATATTCGGCTTGAGATTTGTAATTACAAGTTAAATGTATTAGATATTGTTAAGTTATTTGATTTTATAAATGTTAAGATAAAATAGTGATCGAAAGACTTCTGACTCATTGAGTAGTCGAGCGGCGTGTTCCGATTAATTTCGGCGGTCATAATTTTATAATAACATATGCATTTTAGATTTGATTATAGACTTAAGACCGTAAGGTTTATAAGTAATTAACAAGTTAAAAATGTATTCGTATTAACTAGACAAATGATATATAATTTAAAGGTTAAATTGATAATGAATGAGATCAATTAACACTTGGAAATTATATAAGGTAATTAATAGTAAATTTAAATGTTTGGTGATTATTCAGATAGATCAAGCATCTCCAATCCTAAGAGAAAAACATAAATACAAATATATTAATAATTCAAATTCTTTATTGATTTCCCTGAACCAATCTAAGAATTTCTTTATTAATTCTTTTGTATATTTTAACCTAACATATAAACGCAATTTACATATAACTTATAAAATCTTTTATTGATTACCCTGAATCAATCTAAAATCTCTTAAGTCTACTTAACAAATATTAATTAATTTTAAATTCTAATGCATTGTGAATAATCACCAAGACAAAGACGATGATCCCAATGCACCGAGTGGTGAGCAGACTGGTCCTTCAAAGACTAGTGAGCAAGCTACTATTCAGGGGGAGTCTGGTGCTGGTGCTAGTGGTTCTGGAGCTGGTACAAATGCTGATAAGACTGCACAGGTTGATACAGAAGCTGGTAAGATAGCTTAGTATTAGCATAGTGTAGTAATTATTGGTAGTAATTTGTACAGAATAATTGTAACTTAATATTGTGATAATATATTCGGCTTGAGATTTGTAATTACAAGTTAAATGTATTAGATATTGTTAAGTTATTTGATTTTATAAATGTTAAGATAAAATAGTGATCGAAAGACTTCTGACTCATTGAGTAGTCGAGCGGCGTGTTCCGATTAATTTCGGCGGTCATAATTTTATAATAACATATGCATTTTAGATTTGATTATAGACTTAAGACCGTAAGGTTTATAAGTAATTAACAAGTTAAAAATGTATTCGTATTAACTAGACAAATGATATATAATTTAAAGGTTAAATTGATAATGAATGAGATCAATTAACACTTGGAAATTATATAAGGTAATTAATAGTAAATTTAAATGTTTGGTGATTATTCACAATGCATTAGAATTTAAAATTAATTAATATTTGTTAAGTAGACTTAAGAGATTTTAGATTGATTCAGGGTAATCAATAAAAGATTTTATAAGTTATATGTAAATTGCGTTTATATGTTAGGTTAAAATATACAAAAGAATTAATAAAGAAATTCTTAGATTGGTTCAGGGAAATCAATAAAGAATTTGAATTATTAATATATTTGTATTTATGTTTTTCTCTTAGGATTGGAGATGCTTGATCTATCTGAATCGGAAGATGATATTTTTGATGAGATAGATGAAGACATTGATTTTGATCTTGAGGATGGAGAATTTCTACCACCTACAGATTGGACTGCTGTACCTGAGAATGTGCAAGACATGGGTGTAGATCTAGATGCAAACATTGATGAACACCATGTGAGCCCATCTAGGACAGAAGTTGTTATTGAAAATGAACAAGGTCCAACAATTGTCAATATAGATGAAGATATTGATGATTCAACCTCTGATGAAGAAGAAGAAGTTCTTGTTCAAACCAAAAATCCTGCTGTTGTACTTAGGAAACTTCCAAAGAAGAAGAAGAAGATTGGAATTTCTGAAGTTGATGTTACGAAAAAGCGTGTACCACGTAAAGGGATTATTGGTTGGTACTTTGACTCTGAGCTAAAGCTTTTTGCAATCAAAAGGTTTGACGGAGTTCAATATTTTGAAAGAAAGCTTGCAGTTTTTAGTTCTCTACCACGTTATGAAATACGTGATTTGGCTAGATTAGAGATTAACAACCCAAGTCGTGATGATTATGCTGATCGTGTTGAAAGAATCATTAGACATGAGGTTGGTACGAATAAGTTTGTTCAGATTAAGCCAAGAAAGGGAAAGACTGTGAAATTACAAGAGAGAAGTCAAAGAACGGGAAGAAGAAGAAGGAAGAAAGTTTATCCAGCTGTTAGATGCATACAACAGATTCCACTGAAGACAATGCCACAGGATATTTTGGGAAATATGAAGAGTTGGCACGTGGATTCAGGAACTGGAGAAGCTGTTATGGTTGAAGCTGATGATGAGGTTGAAGGTGGTGAAAGAGAAATCTTCAGAGTTTATGATCATCGACACCTGATGAATATGTCGAGAAAGGATCTGTTAAAGTTAAATGAGAACAGAATTTTGACGACTATTGAATGGGCTGATTTAGCAAGAGATTATCAGTTGATGGTTAAAACTTGTATCAAGATGAAGATTTACGCAGGCAGTAAGATTTACAAATGAAGACCAAAGACAAGCGTGAAGATAAAGACGCTAGAGCTATTGTCAAGGGGGAGTCTGTTGAGACATAGATTGTGACAACAGATCTAGCTTGAAATAGGACTAGTGTAATTATTATTGTGTTTGTATATTGGTTTGGATTTGTAAAAGAATATTTGTTTTGTTAGTGATATTCGTTAAACATATTGTTTTGTTAAGTTAGACGAATAATTAAATACGAAATAAATACGTTTGCTGCGAGTCGAGTTCTCAGGTCGCGAGACTAACGAGCCGAGATGAGAACTGAACTCGTGGAGATCAGTAACGAGTCGAGCTTGGTAATGGGCTTGGGCTACGAGGCGAGTTGGGCCGAACTCGCAGGCCCATGCGAGCCGAGCCGAGACAAAATATAAAAGGTTTTTTTTTCAATCGTGAAAAACCTGAACACATTATAACTTTTGCATTCTTTCTGATCGGCGAAATCAATAAACCAGAGAAAAACATAAACCTAAGGCTAGGCTTTGACGATTTATCGTGTAAAGTTAAGCTTTGTTAAACGCAATACGAACATATTCGTTGTTAGTAAGATAACACCGTATTGAGGGATTCCGCACCTTAATACTACAGATAACGAAGTTATCGATCCTAAAACTAGGGGACTTACATAATTAATCGCGTTTAAATTTGCGAGGTGTTACAAATCGAACTTCTTTTCTTTCTGAGTCAGTGCAGTGAGAGGTTGAGCTATTTTTGAAAATTTCTCAATGAATCGCCTGTAGTATGCGGCGAGTCCTAAGAATTGGCATACTTCAGTGGGTGTAGTAGGTGCTTGCCAACACTTGATGGCCTCAATTTTGGATGGGTCAACATGAATTCCTTGGCTGTCAATGACGTGTCCAAGGAATTGAACGATTTGCATCCAGAACTCACACTTGGAGAATTTGGCATATAACTCCTCGTGTTTGAGCAGCTCTAGGATGGTTTTCAGGTGTTGCGCGTGTTTTTGTTCATTGCGCGAGTAAATCAGAATGTCATCGATAAAAACGATAACAAACTTGTCAAGGTAAGGCTTGCACACCCGATTCATAAGGTCCATGAATACAGCTGGTGCGTTGGTTAAGCCGAAGGGCATCACTTGGAATTTGTAATGCCCGTAGCGAGTTCGAAAAGCTGTTTTTGGAATGTCATTGTCACGAACTCGTAGTTGGGGATAACCTGATCGTAGATCGATTTTTGAATAAAAACTCGACCCCTGAAGTTGGTCAAACAAGTCATCAATGCGAGGAAGTGGGTAACGGTTCTTGATAGTTAATTTGTTGAGTTCACGGTAGTCGATGCACATGCGAAAAGAACCATCTTTCTTTTTCACGAACAGGACCGGGGCTCCCCAGGGTGAGGAACTCGGTCGAATAAATCCCTTATCCTGGAGTTCTTGCAGTTGAGTAGACAACTCCTAAAGTTCGGATGGGGCTAAACGGTACGGTGCTCGTGCCATGGGTGCTGCGCCGGTCACAAGGTCAATAGAAAATTCGACTTGTCTAGTCGGCGGTAGGCCAGGCAAGTCATCAGGAAAGACTTCTGGGAAGTCTCGAATAATAGGCACATCCTCAAGTCGTTTTTCCTTCGACTTTTTCTCCCTAACGTGTGCGAGGATTGCCTGGTACCCTTTTCTCAAGTATTTCTGGGTTTTCATACATGAAATGATGTTCGGTCTCGTCCCACCGGTCTCCCATTGTATGACTAAAGTTCCACCGATGGCGAGAGGAATACGGACGATCTTCTCAAAACAGACGATTTCGGTACGGTGTTTAGATAACCAATCCATACCGACGATTATGTCGAAGCTGCCGATCTCGACAGGTATAAGGTCAATAGAGAATAGCTCATCAGCTAAGTTTAAAGTGCAATTAGGTATCATACTATTGGCCTAAATGAGTTTGCCATTTGCCAATTCTACTGTGTACTTAGAATTTAAGGCAACAGGTGTAGTGTCGAGTAGTGGACAAAACTCATCAGATATGAAATTCCTATCAGCACTAGTATCAAATAACACAGAAGCAGTCAAATTGTTGAGAAGGAACGTACCCATGACCACATTCGGGTCCTGACGGGCATCCCCGGCATTGAGTACAAAAGCTTTGCCTCGAGCATTGTTGTTGTTGTTCTTTTTCTTGTTCTTCAATTTGGGGCAATCACTTCTGAAATGCCCAGTAACCCCACATTCGAAACAGGTTCTAGGAGTGTTGGGTTTGGTGGTGGCAGTGTTGGTCCTGCAGTCTTTGGCAAAGTGCCCGAATCGCTTGCACTTGCTACAAGGGCAAGGACCATTATGATGAAGTTGACACCTAGAACAGTAGGGTTTGTCCCCTTTGTAGTCCCTTTTGTCATCAGAACTAGAGGTGTAGGCCTTTATGGTTTCAGGCCTCTTGGATGGTTGTGGGTTTTGGATTCCGGAACTTCCAGTTCCCTTCCTCTTGCTGTTGTTGCCAGAGGAAGAGATGGGTGTTTCACGGCTAACAATCATGGCCATAAGTTCATGCGCCATACGAATAGCACTCTGAATGTTAGCGGGTTTGGATGAGGCCACGTTACCCTGGATATTCTCCAGGAGTCCGCGAATGTATCTCTGAATACGCTTGCGCTCAGGATCAACCATAGAAGGACAGAGGAGCGCAAGTTGTTGAAATCTGGTGGTATAGCTGGTGATATCGGTTCCCTGAACCGACAAATGCCAAAACTCCTCTTCCAATCGCTGGAGTTCTTCGTTTGAACAATACTCATCTGTGAGTTTCTTTTTCAGATCCTCCCAAGGAATTTGGTATGCAATGTCAATGCCCACGGCCTGAGCATATGTGTTCCACCAAGTCAGAGCACCTTCAAGGAAAGTGCAGGTGGCATACTTAACCTTGCAGTCCTCGTGACAGTTGCAAATCCGGAAGACTGATTCCATTTTCTCGGCCCATCGAATTAATCCTATGGCCCCTTCAGTACCCTTAATGTTCAAGGGTTTACAATTCAAGAAGTCCTTGTAGGAGCAAGGTATCACGGTAGGAGCGTTAATAGCTGTGTCCTCGCTGCCCGAGTTTGGCCGAGCATCTAGGGCTTGTGCCACGCTTTGTGCGATCAATTGAGCAATCTCAATTTCGGTGAATGTGTGTCGTCGTGGAGGCATGATGCTGTATAACAAGGGAAAGAGAAGGGTAAGATGTTTGCACAAAGTTATGATATATCACATGTGCTTGTATATATAAGAAAGTAATGTACAACAGTACGAAGCGACAACCATAGTTCATTAGATAATAATAAGATTGGATTCCGTACAATACATGAGTTCCAAAAGATTACAGAATCTAGAGTTTGCAAAAGATACCGGGAATATTACATCCGGTCGAATTACAAGAGTTTACATAGATAACTAGTCAAATTACAATATAGATGCTACACTAATCTTGACGTAGATTGAGTCGTGGAAGTAGGGAAGTGAGATGGTCCACAGATTCAGCAAGTCTGCTAACCATTCGAAAGGCGTCCTCGGTTTCCCTTAGACGTATTTCGCATTGGTGCAACCTTGATTGCAGAACGGAGATCTCGTTTCGGTTACTGATAACTTGATTATGAACCATCTCCATGGTTTCAGCAGTGTCTTCCATTTGATTGTGGGTACGGTTAACGGTCACAGATAGATCTTCCTGATCCAAGTAGATTTGAGCAATACGGCCTTGAGCCGTTAGCATCCAGTTTTCTCGAGTTTCTTGAAGTTCGATTTCCATGTCGTGTAGCCTGCTCTCACGACGATGCACTCGAGCAGCTAACACCGGAACAGAGAGGTGTGTTGGTTCTTGAGTGTATAGAGAGAGATCCATAGCAGTATATTCTCCGACATCGTCGGGAATCTCAATGTGTTCTTCAATCCTCCAAGTGGCCATAGCCGTAGGTAACGAGCTCCATTGACGAGCGATTGCTCGATGGCGGGCTAAAGTAGATGTGTTACCAGTAGTGGCAGGATTGGCATAGAAACTAGCTCAGCGCGAGCTACCAGTGCGTCTAGTCACTAGAGATTCCGAGTGGCTACGACGAGAGCGAGAGAGAGATGATGGAGTACGTGTAGTTTGTCTAGATGAGGAGTCTGCCATTTCTGTGGCAAGAACGTTTTAATGAGTGAGGCCTATCATATACATATATACATATATCATATAATAGCCTAGCGTGTCTAGCACAAACATGTATGGGTCCCGTTTCTCTCATGGCTAGAGTCAACTAATGTGTTCTGGTTCAACATAACTGTTTCAGCTCTTACATCATCTTTATTTAATTGTACATAGTTGATCAGGCTATGTTAAATTAAACTCTTATGATGTAATCACTGAACCAGTCATACTTAATAGGGAGATACTGCCTAACGGTCATAGTCTAGGCCCACTAATGCAACCTAGTTCGCTATAACCTTAGGCTTTGATATCAATCTGTAACACCCCCAAATTTCACTGTTGGCGGAAGCAAGCTTTGGGGTGTTACTAATCAAATATCACAGCACAAAAGTAAAGCATAAGACATCTATATGCGACGTTTGTAAAATATTACAAAAGTATTACATTGTTATCATCAAATGTAAACAAGCTTCTAGTTCGTAAATGAGTTTCCTAGAGATTCTAATACATAACTGATATAACAAAAAGTAATACAAAAGAATCTCCAAAAGTAGTACGCATGCGACTCGAGCTACCAATCCAAAGAGTGCGCAGTCCTACTGCTGTTCCTGACCTGAGATACAATGCTAAAAAGTGTCAACCAAAAGGTTGGTGAATCTTACAGGTTTAGTAGTAAAAGTAACAGTATGAACTACAAACATGTACCCGTGTAGCTAGCAAGCCAAGTAAGTAAATCAGTAAATCATCACAAATGCCATGAGCTCACAAGTTGAAGCTTAACAGTGTAGTGTGAATGGTACAATCAAATACCGTATCATGTACCCCCGAGAGTGCTTATCCGAACACTCATATGTAACAAATACTAATATGCCTGTTTCTACGGTGAAATCCGTGGTAGCGCTACTACCCCCATGCAGGGATTGTCAGTCCCAGATGGATCCATCTACTAGTAATCGCGCTTAAGTCCATAACTAACAACTTATGATAGGAGGATTTCAGTGGATAAAAAGTACTCATGCAAAGTGTGTAAAAAGTAGTGTAATCAGTTCAGTACATTGTGTTCATACGTAAAACAGTAGCATGTATCTCACCCCAATAGAAAAACAGTAAAAGTAGGGCTGTAAGACTCACCTGAGTCTAGTAAGTACGATACTTTTGTGTAAGCGAATAAGTATCCCGGATGTAAGTCCGTAGTGTCGGATGTAATTCCGTAAGTTGGTTCTCCGAACCCTGCAACCTTCTGGCGTCCGAAACGCCCAAGGTTGTAAGCAAGTCAGTAAGTAAGTTGGTGTCACGAAGGATCACCCATGCTAGTTTTTCACTCAACTAGGAAATGTCTAAGTATTTGTTTGTACGTTTGTAATTGTTTGTAATTAAGTGTGGCCCGTTGGTCGGATGTAAGTCCGTGCGAGTGTAAACTCGTGCGAGTGTAAGCTCGTCTTATAAACAGTTGGTTCGAGTGTAATCTCAAGTTGTGTTGTATAGTTTCCAAAGTATGGTAGTTTTCATGTGCGAGTGTTGTTGTATAATATTGATTGTTGTAAGTATTCAATACTTAGTAAATTATGTATTTTCAAGTTTCTGTTTTGTGCGACACTCCATGCGGCACTTAATAGTTTTTGGCGACACTTAAGTAGTGTCGCATAATTCTGCAAGTGTTGTATTATTAGCGTCACTAAGGCAAGTCTCACATGAGGTGGCGTCACTAAGTGGTGACACTAGGGTAAGTGTCGTATAAGAGCGACATTCGATACAGGGCGTCACTTAGGTGCAGTGTCGCTAATCGTGATACTTCAATTTATGGCGACACTCGATAGGAGTGTCGCTGGTAGTGAAATTCAATAATTATGCGTCATTTAGGTGAGTGTCACTTATAGGCGACATTTGGTCCTAGCGACACTCGATTTCAGTGTCGCAAGAAATTAATTTCAGGTATAGTGGCAACACTCAGGTGAGTGTCGCAAACAATTATTGGCCCCGGCGACAATCTCGCCTGATCGGTTTAAACTTGTCGGGAAAGTGGTCAAACGACCTCGGTTTGACCCGAAACTTTTACACATGTCTTAAATAAGTTTATAGAGCTTATAAAAATTGTCGGTTTGTGTCGGGGTTAACCCGAAGTGTCGGTTTTACGAAATGTCCAAAACAGCCCTTTAGTTAATAATTTGGTTTTGTCGGTTTGTTTCGCCTCTAGCTTTTGACGGTTTTTAATCCGAATCAAGTTTCACAAAAATTACCATATGTTCTACTAGATCTCTAGTACCGTACATAATTTTCCCAAGAATTATAGTGTCCATTTAGATAGTTAAATAAAAATCGAGAGATGTCGTGTGCGAAATCCGGCCAAAACAGTGGTAATCACACAAATCGGGTTTTCTAGGAGAATTTTTGTATTTCTGGGAAAAGTGCTCAACACGAAAGTTGTAGATAACGAAAATACGAAGATTTTTTCGTTGGTTTCATGCATTTTTGTTGTTTTTAGATTTTATACGAATATTTTCGTGAGGCTGTTTTCTGGAGCAGATTTGGTGTATATATATATATATATGTTTCAAAAATGATTTTTAAGTTTTCTTTTGGACATTTTCTAGCTAAATAAACAACTTAACATGTATGTGGACATAATACAAGTAATTTAGAAGAGTTGGGGTCCTTACAATACGCGTATGAAGAAACGAGAAAGATGAATGTGTTGAGCTCGCGTTCGTGATCGTTTTTGCTTCAAGTTGCTCTGTGATTGGAAGGGGTTTGATGGTGTCTTGTGGGTGGTTTTTGGGTGGCCTTGGCTGCCGTTTTTCTTGAAGAAAGAGGAGGGAGGGAGGTTGAGTAAGAAATGAGAGAAAAGGTGGGTTTGGTTGAATGATTTAGAAATGGAGGGGGTGGTGGTGTATAAGTCAAGAAAAGGGTAATGGGATGGGTCACCATGCTTAAGCATGGCCGGCCATCCCCTTGGCCCCACAAGTAGATCTTTGCCAAATTTTTGGTTCCCCAAATTTTCGTTGCATGCGGTGCCCGTTTACCCATTCGTTTAACGTTTTAATTAATCGTATAACGTTCTATATAATACTTTTTGTTAACGATTTAAAACAAGATATTTTTAATAAAAGTTCTACTCAAATAATATATTCTAAGTTATAAAACTATATTTCGGTAGCCGGTTGCGGTTTAGACATTTATTCGCATTGTGTAACGTTTTTAAACGTTATATCTGAACGCGTGTAATCGCGATAGTTTTACTTGAAGTATTTTATCGAAATACTTAATAATGAGTTATAAAAATATATCTTTAGTTTATTTCGTGTGTCGAGCGCGTTTCGCGCGTTTTCGTCGCGTAAGGTTACGTTTTAATAAAACGTATAATTGTGTAATATATTTACATAATATATTAAAGTAAATAATGTTTGTTTGGATAATTCCACATTATTTTAAATAGTTTGTCACCAACGTCCATAGTAAACAGTGTCGGACCTCGTTCGGTTCATGAGTGTACGATTTAAACAAATCGTATAAACGTGTATGTAATTACACAAAAGGTTACATATATTTAGATTAATATAAACTAAATACACGTAATTACAAGTAGTTTAGGCATTAATCATAGTCCTAAATAGCGGGTGTCACAACGGGATCTACAACACTTTTCAACACATGCATTTACATACTTTAACACAACAACAAGCACCAAAATGGTTCAAATCCTCATTTCTACACGTTTTAACAAGTTGACCTATTGGGTGACCCATTTTGACCTGATTAGAGATCAAAAACAATTCTAACCATTAGGCTTCTTAATTCACCATCATTTTCACAAATCATTTGAAACTGACAATTTTCGATTACCACAATCCACCAAAATTTAGCTTTAAATGTTTTGACCATACTTCTATTAAAATCATCTCCACAACTACACATTTTCACTATTAATCCAAACTTGTCTTTACATCATGTCTACGATTCAACTTTGACACCAAAATACATGTTCAACCAAACTTCAAGTTTACCACCAACACCTTTGACTTTACAAAGTCAATGATATGTCAACTGCTAAAAATGTCACAAAACCACATGTTTTACCAAAAGATGCAATTTGGGCGATTTACACACTAGGAAACTATAACGATAATTTAAAAGAAAGAGAACTTTCCAACTCACAACTAGCAAGTAGTAATCCACGCTAATCCCTCACTATGGCCTTGCCCTCCCGGTGCTCACCTTTATCCTTCAAACTACTTGCACCTACAACATTTAACAACTGAAAGGGTAAGCAATAAGCTTAGTGAGCATATGAGCAATTAAATGAGCAATCTATCACAATCAATTAACAAGTAACAACAACACCAAATCAACTAAGCAAACAACTACTGAGCAATTCGTAGAGAGTAATTCCACTGAGCGGATCCGCTTTCAACTATCCACTTAGCACAAAGTGCAATATCAAGCACAAGTGCTACAACTACATCGAGTGCAATATCAAGCACAATACAACAACTGTAACTGCTAGCACAAAGTGCAATGTTGTAACACCCGTCAAATTAGGACTAGTTATTAGGTCCTAATCATTTTGTTAATATATGTAATTAGTTCCGTGTTAGGCTAATTGTATGTATCAATATATATATTGTTATATATATATATATATATATATATATATATTAGTACGCGATTAAAAATTTAATCGTGCATTATCAAAAATCGGCCGAATTCCAATTCATTTATACGGGCGTTGGTGAACACAAGTATTAAGTAATATGGAATTATTATTTAATACACTCATTATTTATTATATATTATTTTGATAATATATAAAGTATTCCATATCGTAAAAATAAAAAAACATCCATGACAAAACTTATAGATAATGTGTTATTATTGAAAATAATAATTATTATTTACTTGGATAAAAATAAAACATACTTCGTTATACTCAAATCGTACTTAACGCGACGAAACCATTCAAACCATATCCGTCCTCCAAACTTAAAACAAAGATATATTTTATATCTCAAAAATAGTATTTTTATAGAATACTTTGACTCAAAGATAGTTCGAAAATACAAATAATAATTTTTAGAATTAAAAGTATTTCATTTTTATACGATCGGGTACACGAACACGGGGTTTAATACTACCCCTTTTGCATTATTGAACTGGACAAGATCCACAAATTGTGGATCTTGCCCGTGAGCTCACTGCACCCAAACACACCCTTCTCCTTCTCATTTCCATTTCATCTATCTCTTTGTTCTCTACTCTCTCTCGATTCTTCATCTCCAAACCGAAAACATTAACAACAAATCAACAACAACAAAGATCAGTAGCAACAAGCAAGTATCATCATCATCATCGTGATCATCTTCATCACAATCATCATCTTCCGGTTCCAATTTCAAACCGTAAGAAACCTCACTTTTCCTTTGAAATTTTCATGTTTGAAATGCTTATATTATCATGCTTTAATGTTCTATCAACTAAGTATGTCCGAAAAATTAGATTAGAAACTTGTTTTTCGGATTGATTCACGAACAGACCTGGAACTGGTCCTTGAGCCGAACGGCTGGAGTTCATTAGCCGAAAGGCTAGGCTACCTCGGCCGAACGGCTAGGTTGCCTTAGCCGAACGGCTAGGTTACCTGAGCCAGCCGAACGGCTAGGTTTCCTTAACCGAACGGCTAGGTTTCCTTAGCCGGATGGCTAAGCTTGGTGAACCAGACGGGTGATCCTTTCATGAACCGGACGGGTGGAACTTCGAATAGCATGATTTTTACTAAGTATCGGAACTAAGATTTTGCCACTTAATTTTACTCCGAATTCAAATTTTGAATGCGTTTTTACTAAAGCCAGGGGCTCTGCCCCTTGGAGCCCGTCAGGGGTTACCACCCCTTGGACCCCGCTACCAGGGGAGCTGCCCCCGGACCCCCGTCGCCCAGAACTTGAAAGTACACTTCACACTAAGTGTTGAACACTCATAACAACCGAATCTTATACAATACGACTTCGAAACATACTTTACAAGTGTAAAGTAACAACGTTATAATAGTAATACTTTGACGTTATTATTATGTAAACTCACCAACGGGCCCTACATATTTTCAAAACACAATCAGTCAAACCAAAGTATTTGGACATAACTAGTTGAGGGAACAACTAGCATAGATGGTCTGTTGAGACATTTAATCATTAAAACCTTGCGCGTTTAATACGCCCAGCAGGTTTTGACATCTAATCATTTAAAACCTTGTGCGTTTAGGACGCCCAGCAGGTTTCAGTCGTTGGAGATGACATCATTTCCCTTGTATACCATTATTAGTGCTTGATAGCATCTCATCAGACTCAGGTGAGTTTCATAGCCCCTATTTTACTGTTTTTAACCCAGGGGTGGGAATACATGCCATGTTTTGTTTTACATGTGAACGCGAGTATCAAGTCATCACTATATACTGCATGGGTTATTTTCATCTAATCATTTTAAGTCCTCTGAAGCATAGTTATTTTAATATGGATTTAGCGTGAATGTTAGTGTATGGTACAATATAGGATTGACAATCCTCGTCCGGGTTAGCAAGCACTAACTGGTCAAGCGGACGCATTAGCTAGCATTTGTTCACAATGAGTGTAGATTAGGCACTCGCAGGGAGGCACCCTCGATCAGGCACTTGATTGTGATCCTGACACCTCAGTTAAGCTCAGACTATGTGCTCATGGCAGTTATATACATCATTTATCATTTACTTATTTGCTTAATTGCAAATCATCATACTTAAATCTTGCGGTTCATACATTACACTCTATCATTAAACCTGTGAGCTCACCAACTTTTAGCTGACCAATTTAGCATGTATTCTCAGGTTCGCAGCAACAGTAGGCCTACTCACTCAGGATGCCCATTAGCTCGAGTCGCATACAGACATCAGGAGATTCCCTTGCATTTCTATATGTTGTATAATTAGATATGCCCTAGAATCTCTATCATTGGCTTACAAGCTTTTGTAAACTATTATAACGGTGTAAGACTTTTATAATATCAATGTATGTGTAAACGACGCATGTAGAGTCGTTCATTATGTATCTTATGTGTTTTGTTTATTGATTAGTAGCACCCCAAAGTATGCTTCCACTCAACAGTAAATTTGGGGGTGTTACAAATGTCAAGCATAACGTTCAACAACCGTACCGAGTGCAATATCAAGCACAAGGTACTTCAACAACAAAAACTAGCACAAGGGACGATGTCAAGAACTAAGTGCAACAACAAATGCTAACATAAGTTAGATATTCTCTACAATACTCATTCATCATAATTCAACAACAATTAATAACAATCAGCAATAAACATCAAATGTAACATACAACTAGTAAATCCACTAGGTTATGTGAACCTCTTGCACGTATGCAATCCGGAACCACACAACCATTACCCAAATAACTCCCACATCACTCACCTTTGAAACTTAAGCAAGTTAACAATAAATGATCACGAAGAATCATCAAGCCTTTAGCACCTATCAAACATCACATAGTAATTCAATAACATATCTAACATCTAACATTATCAAATTCAACTCGTTAGCATGATCAAACCACTTCTCTTTTAAGTTGACCATGTTTGACTTTTATTCAAACTAAGCAAAACCACATCTTTCATCATCATAAGCAATTCTAGTGTTTGATTACTTGAGTTTCCACCTTAAATTTTTTTTTTATCAAAACATCATAATAACCTTATAACCACTCTTTCAAACTACAATTTAGGTTAGTTTGCACTAATTTGCAAGAATTCAACGTAATCCATTAAAACTACTATAAATATAACTTAAGATTCTTCACTTTTAGCATAAATTGATGTTAAAAACAATCATTATAAGGCTTAGCTAACATCAATTAAGCATATTCTAGCCCTAATTTCATTTTATAAATAATCAAATCCTTAAACCCCACAAAACCCATATCTAGGTCAAATTAAATCTAGAACAATGATTATACCTTGATTGGGATGACTAGAAGTGCATGTATTCCATTTCTCTAATCTTAATTTAAGGTTTTGGAATTGTTTTTATTCTCCTTCTTTGCTTCCCGCGCTCTCTCCTTCCTTCTTAAACCTTCTAGATTTTTATTTTGTGGATATGTATGTATGTAGGCTGGTGTATATGTATATGGATATGTATAAATTAATTAATTTTACACCCCTCAAGTATTATTGTCTATAACTTTATGGACCATTCACAGTTATTATTATTTTACACAACTAATTATAATAACTTAAATTAATTACTTTTACATCTATGAAAATAATACCTTAAAATTTTGGGGTGTTATAACTCTCCCCCACTTATTCTGTTCGTGTCCTCATGAACCACTCTTGGTGCACTGCTGGATAGTACACCATCATCCACTCCTCAGGTTCCTAAGTAAACTCGGAACCTTCTCTATGACGCCACTGAACCTTAACTATTGAAACCGATTTGTTTCTTAATTGCTTAACTTTCTGATCAAGAATCATAACTGGTTCCTCTACGTAGCTCAACTTCTCATTAATCTCGGTTTCTGGCAATGGCACATAAGTCACCTCATCTACAAGACATTTTCTGAGTTGTGACACATGAAATATATCGTGAATGCCACTAAGTTATGTAGGTAACAGCAAGCGATAAACAATCCCAACTATGTCCTAAATTTCAATTTGCCCAACATATCTTGCACTTAGTTTCCCTCGCTTACGAAAATGTATAATCCCTTTCCACGGTGATACAAAAAGCATCACTTTATCACCCACTTGAAATTCAATCGGCCTCCTTCGTTTATCCGCTTACAATTTCTATCTATCTTGTTCCCTTTTCAGTCGTTCACGAATTTGATCAATCTTTTCAGTTGTCAATTGCACTACATCCGTGCTTCCAATTTCTCTTTGACCGACATCTTCCCAACAAATCAGGGTTCGACATTTTCTGCCATACAACATTTCATACGGTAGCATTTTAATATAAGAATGGTAGTTTTTGTTATAAGAAAACTCTACCAATGGAAGGTGAGTATCCCTACTGCGACCAAAGTCACTTGAACATGCCCACAGCATATCCTCCAAAGTTTGAATCGTACATTCACTTTGTTTGTCTGTTTGAGGATGTAAAGTCGTACTTATGCGTAACTGGGTTCCCATGTCTTCTTGAAACTTTCTCCAAAATCGTGAAGTTAAATGAGTATCTCTGTCAGAAACAATGGAAACCGGTACTCCGTGTCTAGCAACAACTTCACTAACATAAATATTTGCCAACAATTCAGAAGATGAAGCCTCCCGAATGGGCAAGAATAAGGCACTTTTTGTCAACCTATCAACAATCACCCAAATGGAATCAAGTTGTCGATGGTTTTTGGCAACTTTTTAACAAGATCCATGGTGATATGCTCCCATTTCCATAACGGTATTTCCAAGGGTTTGAGTTTCCCGTATGGTTGTTGATATTCTGCTTTAACCTGCAAAGATGTTAAACAGTTTTGCACGTGCTTAACGATGTCTCGCTTCATTCCAGGACACCAATAAGCGCGCCCTAAGTCTCGGTACATCTTAGTAGCACCGGGGTGAATAGAATATTTAGGTTTGTGAGCTTCATCCAGCAACATCTTTTTGACATCACTCGCTCTAGGTACCCAAAGTCTACCATAACTAGTCTTTAACCCTCTCGAATCTTCAATTAATTGCTCAAGTTGACCCGCCGATCGTAGCCTATTTGGGTCATTTGTAGATAAACCTTCAATTTGGGCAGCCTTAATGAAATCAAATAGCTGGGGCGACACAATCATACTTAGAGATTTTACTCTAAGCATATAATGACTAGCCTTTTGGCTAAGAGCATCATCAACAACATTAGCTTTACCGGGGTGGTAAAGTATGTCACAATCATAATCTTTCACCAAATCAAACCACCCCCTCTGTCTATTGTTCAAGTCACGCTGATCAAAGAAATATTTGAGAATTTTGTGGTCGGTATAGATAATGGACTTGACACCATAAAGGTAGTGTCTTCATATCTTTAAAGCAAATACCACCGCTGCAAGTTCAAGATCGTGAGTAGGGTAGTTTTGAACATGAGGTTTCAACTGGCATGATGCATAAGCAATAAACTTCCCACGTTGCTTAAGAACACAGCCTAAGCAAACTTTAGATGCGTCACAATAAACCACCATATCCTCACTACCCTCGGGTAAAACAAGTATAGGCGCCTGGCTCAGTTTTTCCTTTAACATTTGAAACGCTTATTCCAGCTCTCCCTCCCACTTCCACTTGAATTACGTTTCCAAGAAGTTGGACTTCTCGTAACCAAAATTCACATTTGCAGAATTTAGCATACAATCTTTCTTGTCGTAGCATTTCCAGAACTTGCCATAAATATCATCAATGAAAACAATCACCGATTTGTCAAGCATTGGGTGAAAAACTCGATTCATTAAATCCATAAAGGAAGTTAGAGTATTTGTCAAACCAAATGGCATAACAACAAATTCTCATGGCAATTAATAACACCTTTATTTTTCCCCATCCAATCCATTTCTACAACAATATGAAACTCTCCCATTTGCATGAGAATTAAATCTATCTTGAATACCTCCCCATCTATTTCAAAATCACACCCCCTATATACGTCACTAACTATCAGAAGTTTACTATATACAATTTCAACTTCTAAGGGGTGATTCAACTTAGCAATAGGTACAATTATTCGTTCGCAGAATGAAAGTGACACGAAAGATTTTGTGGCTCCAGAGTCAAACAAAACGTGGGCAGGTGTAGAATTAACAATAAAGGTACATGTCATCACATCATGAGACTCCTTTGCATCCTCAGCCGTAATCTGAAAGAACCAGGTCTTTGGCCTCTAACCGCTTATTACTCCCTCTTCTCTTTATCCGCCTCTTTTCTTTTCTCAACTCTCCTCAAATCTTCCCTTCTTTTATGACAATTTGCTTGCAAATGATCGTCCTTAAAACAATAATAGCATAACCAGAAAGGACTTTGGCAATTTGGTGCAATGTTCCCATGTTTACCGCATTTGTAACACGAAATATTTCCAGCTCTGCATTACCCCATATGTCGTCTACCACAAATATTACAAGTAGGAATATCCCGTGCTTGAGGTTGTGGACGGCGTGGTTGATGTTGTCGTAGTTGGGGTCTTTCTCCATATTTTGGCTATTTGAATGACGGTTGATAAAAAAAAGATGATTGCTCTGCCTTGCGTTTACTTGCTGCCTCACTCGCTTTCGCCTGCAAGTCTTTTTCCCTTTCCAAGGCTTTATTCATCATCTTCGGCATGCTATCATACAACATCGGATCAACGAACTCCCGAATTTCAGCATTCATATGGCGATAGTAGTGATCACACAACAGTTTCGGGTTACAAGTGTACTCCGAGCAAAAATGAAATTTGTCATTAAATACTCCGGTATAGTCAGAAATCGACATATTTCCTTGGTTTATTGCAAGGAACTCTCCTTTCTGCTTTTCAACTTCTTCCATCGGTGCAAACTCCTCCATGAACATTTCCCGGAAAGTATTCCAAGAAAATCTTGAAGCTACCTGAAAGCCATAGGTTTTAACTTGAGTTTCCCACCACTCGTGCCCTCTACCTTTCATTTGATGCGCAACGTATAACACCTTTAGTCGTTCCGGGAACTCACACAACATAAACGTCTCCTCAATTTCATCAATCCACCGCATACTAACCACAGGATTCATCTCTCCCTTAAACTCGGGTGGACTACAATTAGCAAAAATTTTAAAATCGAAGTTATCCTTCTCTTTATTTATCTCTCGTTGTGCAGCTTGCGTTTCTAGAAGTTGTTGAGGATTTGCTATGACTGGGTATAATTGCTCAAACTCGGCCAATTTTGTACTCACTATCTGTTCAACTCGCGAAAACACTGTTGAGGCAAATTCTTCAAGATCTTGCCTAACGATTCTTTTTAAAACAGCTTTGTCAGTTGAATTAAAATTCCCCTCATAAACATTCTCCTCTTGGATGGGAGAACGTTCACGTGAACCCCCACCTAACCCTCATTTCTGACCACTAGCATCCCCAGTTGCGGTAGATGCGTCCATTTACTAAAAGGATTAACAATTATTATTAATGCAGTCAATCTCATATAATTTAACTACGATAAAACCTCCCACTTCTGTCCATGAAGAATGATTCACACCAACACCATTCTATTTTTAATAGCTTTGAATCACCAATGTGCATTAGTATAATATAACTCCATTGTCAGAATGTAGTCATATTAGACCAATTACACACTTCCATTCAATGATCTTAAACATATTCAAGTCAAGGCAAAACCACTTTTGATGCTACACAATTAATAAATCAATAGTTAAAAACTACTAAAACGCTGCTACCACACATAATCATGCATTCAATAGTGGTTTAAGTTTAAACATTATTATTGTGGATTGCATAATTCTCTTAAACCATCGCTCTGATATCAACCTGAAACACCCAAAAATTGTATTTTTTATTTTATTTTTTATACAGTACGCGATCCTGGGATGATATGCAATCGCGTAAACAAGCCTAAACGAGTTATGTAACCATTTCTTTGTTAGGTAAATGGACTTGTTGCACATATGCGATCGCGTGATAGACTACATTATGCGATCTTGGTGAAACGTACGCGATCGCGTACACAAGGCTATAAACGTTCTGTGACCATTCTATGATTAGTACGTGATTGCGTAACCCGTACGCGATCACGTACTGACCTCTTTATGCTGAAAACTCAGCAAAACTCAGGTTTTGACACCAAATTGAATCGCGCATAACGTTTGACTCGTTTACAACCATGACATGAAATTTTCAGACACATTTCATATAACATAACAAAGATTTCCCAATTGACACTTTTCTAAAATTTACAATAACGACGATTTTGAACTTGAATCGAAAAATGACCATTTGGGGACTTTTATGAACCAAACTAAAACCATTTTGACTCCTTTCCATAAAACACTTTTCAACACATGCATTTACATATTTAACACAACAAGAAGCACCAAAATGGTTCAAATCCTCATTTCGACACGTTTTAACAAGATGACCCATTGGATTTTGACCCGATTAGAGATCAACAACAATTCTAACCATTAGGCTTCTTACACTACTACAAAACTGAGCATTTAAGGCGCTACTAAAAGGCGGTCCTAAAAGGAAAACCGCTTATAGGCTGAAAATGTGGGGTCCCAATGCATCATATGGCGGTTTTTTACGGGTTGTTAAAGCGAGGATCAGTTAACAGCCAAACACATAATAGAAGGCAGCGGTTTTGTTCACCCGCCATACTTTGTTAAGGTGGTAGAAGTTATCACCGCCAAAAATAAATGTTATTTGAGGCAGTCTCTTATTACACTAATATTTTTTTTGCTTTGACATCTGTCATAAATAGGTATTTTAAAGGTTGGTGTATTTATTTGAGGCGGTCTCTTATCACCCCCGATGTTTTTTTTCTTGCTAGCTATCATAAATACGTATTTTAAAGGTTGGTGTGTATTTGACTGCATATACATGTTACATAATTATCTTTTGTTGTTATGCCTTTTATTTTTTTTGCCTATATATACAACAATCCAAAGTCCACATTGCTGAACTCTTAAATGATCATCTTTAAAAAACAATATATAATGGCATTGGCATCATCTTCTCAAATTCCGGATAATGATTTACCTCCACACCCTCCTTCTCCAATGATGGAACTTTTAAATTATGCAGGGCAAAGGGATGAAGTAATGCATATTCAAGTTAACATATGGACCAAAAAACTCAATAAACAAAAGAAGAAGTATGTAAATCTTTGGAAGCAACTCAATGAACTCGAGAAATCTATGAATCAAAAGAGAGATTTTTTGAATTATTTGTATAAGAAATGATGTAACGTTTGGTTATTAAGAGATTGAAAAATTGTCTCTTGTCACTACTAATTTCAATTATGTATGTTAATTTACTAGTTTAGTATAAATGTCTTTTTAATTTGTTCCATGAGCAAGGAATGTTGTACACTGTACAACAAATGAAAATCATTGGTAACTAAATAGAAGAGATGAGAAAAGGTCAAGTTAATTACATAAAGATAATTAAAAATTATAAAATATAAAAAAGAAAACAAATTAATCATCGTTTGCTCCTAACATAAGCTCTTTCCATTGCATATGAATTTGATCATACTTCTTGAAACGTGATAACAATGCTTCAAATGATGCTTTCTCATGCAGGTAGTATAGAAGATCATGATGCTCACATTTTTCGAGAAATTCGAACTCGAGATGAGAAAGTTCACACCCAAATTCATCACGTTTGCCTTTCAGTTCAACGATCAACTTGCTTAACTTCCTCATTACGTCACTGATGTTTTTGATACTTTCTTCAAGCGAGTTGATGGTATTATTGTTAATCTTGTTTAGTACGTCAAATTTGTTGCCGATCATAAACTTTTCTTCTTTAGTTGCCATACTTGCCTGAAACTTCTCGGATTAATTATGTATGCGAAGGATGAACAGGAGTAAGGTATTACGTTGTGCGTATTTCAACTCGAGCCAAGGGTCTCTATTTAAATTGGAAACCCAACTTGCTGACCAAGAAAAATCTTGGGTGAAAACAGAAACGATTTGGAAACGATTTGGAAACGATTTCCAACATATATAAAACATATATACTGCATGACGAACATCATTGTGGCGCCAATAAACTTTTCGACTCCTGCCCATAGGAAATAAAGTTTTTAATTTAACAAACAACAAACAAGTTGTGGCAGATTAACGCGAAATCGTATTTTATTGTGGCGTCAATTTCTTTTTCTATTTCCCCCATGTCAAAAAGTATCTTTCTTATTGTTAAATTTTTTTTGGATAACTATTTTTTAACTAACTAAAGATATGGTTGTTTACTTTAGACCGCTATCTTTTATAAGATTTAAATAAGTTAATAGCAGTTTACTTTAGATCGCTATCTTTTTATTAGAAAAATATGTAGATTTTAGCCTTTTACTTCTAATTTTTATGAGCCATTCGAGCATATATATTGTGAGAATTAAAAAACTAATAGGGTTTTTCTTTAAAGTTGGCAAGTTAATTAGCCTTCAGCATTTGTTTGCTATTTGAAAGTTCGATAAATAGCCCGACTATATGTCGATTTCAATCGCTGATGGATGCATTCAATAGAAACTTAATAAATCTTCGATTAAAAACAAACAACCATATTCTTTCATTTTTGATCATCACTTCAACATTTTTAAATATTTAAATTGAATCGAAACACAATGAATAAGAATTTTTTTATTTATAAAACACCATATATAACCAAAATAATTTTAAATACACAAACAGAATCAAAACACAACGAATAAGAATTTTTATTTGTAAATACACCAAATCCAAAACAATATATAAGATTACATAGGAACAAACATGTGAAAAACATCAAATATTATAGTCTGAACATGCCTAATATGTCTGTTGTCCATTTTTTCCATCTAAACAACTCCGTTCTTTTTGAGAGTGATATCTTGATTGGTTGTACATGGGATTTCGGTTTCAGATATATGTTTCAACTAAATAGATAATACAAAATAAATTTTTATAAATACACCATATCTGAAACCGAAAATATAAAGGTAAAAATGAATAATAAAGATCTTAAAGAGGATCTAGAAGCCCATCAAAAGTCGATCAAACCGAAAAACCTTGTTACCTCGGAACCATTTTCAGACGGAAATGATGTTCCCTTAGAAACTGGGTTTTCGATAGTATCACGGCTAAAAAGCATGACTACGGGCGAAAATTAGTTATTATTTTATCTTCTTCATGATTTCTAGTCAAATTCCATTCACACCCATTCGGCCCATATACATTAATCTTAAAGGTATGACTATCAAACATCGTAAATAAAAGAAAATCGGCAAAAGAAAAGCCGGCGTCTCTAACGACATTGCTCCACCCAGCAGTGAAGCAAAAATTTTGAACAATCTTTTCAATCTTCAACTCCCATATATACCTTCCATTTGCATATATAATAGTAGTGCTCATGGGGACATTGTTAGGCAAATATTTAAGCACAAAAGCATACGGTATAACCTGAAATTATATAATAATAAACAGTTAAAACTCAATATATACGGAGTAATAGATAAAAGATGAATATTGAAAGAGAATAATATAATTACCAAAAAAGGAGAAGAAGGTTTGAGCAAGATATGGAAGAAATTTGGAGGAACCAGAGAAACCATTTAAGATTGGATTTTAGGGTTTCTTAATGAATAAAAATAAACAAAGTTTCGTGTTCTATTTATAACCAAAATATAATTTAAAGCGGTTAACACAAAATCTGATGATAAATAAACATAATGGCAGTTGTTACATCACCGCCTTTAAATGTTAGCTAAGTGGTTTTTAAACCCGCCTTATATTTTATTTTAGGCGGTGTTTTACAAAACCGCCTTTCTATGATTCAAAATATCTTTATTAATGGTAATATATACACTGATCTCCTTCTTCTTTTATTATTACCACTGGCCTTTTTAGATCAACAACCAAAACCTTTCGGTAACAAATCTCACCAACCAAAATTAAATCAACGAAAGCATTCATTGGAAGGTTGTTACAACAATAAAAACCATCTCGATTTCTACGAAATGAGGTTAGTTTTTTTTGCTGTATCTATTAGAGATTAAATTAACATGTGAAGCATACATACATATTGTTATTAATAATATTATTATAGGTCATATGCCATTAGTTTGTATACTCGTTCGAGTTCAATGTATTAGAGATTAAATTCGGATAGTCCCCGTTTGGGACTGATTTTTGAATATTTTTTCTCATTTAGGATGTGTAGTTTTAACGGATTGACATTATAAAAAAATTTGGTGGACACTTCCTCTTACTCCTTCAAGTATGCGTTTATAGCATATGTGGGGAGTTATGGGGAAGTGCTTCTGAAATTTTCTTATAACGTCAATTCATTAAAACATATACATATATGAGATAAAATGTTCAAAAACTGGTTAGGATTGGCCACCCGTGACAAAATATCATGTTGTAGTACTCTTTCATGCATATAATTCATTGTTGTGATTGTTGTGTTATTTTCAGATGGACCGCGAATGGATGTACAACTCATGGCGTTCTACACCACAGTATGTGACAGGCGTGAAAGAATTTTTAAGATTTCCAGAATATGATCGTGTAAGCAAAGGAGATGGAGATATTTGTGTCCTTTTGCGGATTGTAGATATTCTAAGAGATTTGAGACTATTAGTACCATTGGGTTACACTTGATTAGTCGTGAGTTTGCTTAAATGTATACTTTTTGGTTTAAACACGGTGAAATGCAAGTTGATTATAACACGTCATCTTCTACTATAAATGATAATGATGAAACGGCCAACGATACATGTGATAATTACAATGACAATTTTAGCGATATGTTTCATGATATGGAGGCTGACGTTGATGATACTGAACGAGTTGAACTAGAATGGGTTTTTAATGAATCGGAAAAACCAATATATGATGGTTGTGCGAAGTATTCCAAACTTTTAGCTGTAATGAAATTGATGAACATAAAAGCAAACAATGGTTGAAGTGACACTAGTTTCACAAGCTTATTAATCCTTTTGCATGACATGCTTTCTGAAAATAATGAGTTACCTCGTTCCTTATACCGAGCCAAGAAATTGATGTGTCCAATGGATTAGAAGTGGAAAGAATACCCGCATGTCCAAATGATTGTATATTGTACATAAATGATTACAAAGATTTTCATGAATGTGTTGTTTGTGGTACGTCTCGGTGTAAGCGTACAAAAGAAATGGATGAGGATCTTGATGATGATGTGTCTAAAAATGGTCCACCTGCCAAATTATTATGGTATTTGCCTATCATACCAAGGCTTAAACGACTATTTTCGAATCCGAAAGAGGCTGAATTGTTGTGTTGGCATGCTGAGCTCCGTCGTTCCTTATACCGAGCTAAGAAATTGATGTGTCCAATGAAATTAGAAGTCGAAAGAATACCCGCATGTCTAAATGACTATATGTTGTATAGGAACGATTACAAAGATTTGCATGAATGTGTTGTTTGTGTTATGTCTCGGTATAAGCGTACAAAAGAAATGGATGAAGATCTTGATGTTGAGGTGTCTAAAAACAGTCCACCTGCCAAATTATTGTGGTATTTGCCTATCATACAAAGGCTTAAACGAATATTTTTGAATCCGAAAGAGGCTAAATTGTTGCGTTGGCATGTTGAGCTCTGTTAAAAAAACGGAAAGTTAAGACATGTAGCTGATTCACCACAATGGAGAAATTTTGACAATCTTCACCCAGAATTTGCGGCGGATATGAGAAATCTACGATTTGGTCTTAGTTCTGATGGTATCAATCCGTTCGGAAACATGAGCAGTAAACATAGTACTTGGCCAGTTCTTCTATGCATCTACAACCTTATAACACCCCAAAATTTAAAAGTATTATTGTGATGAATAAACAAATAATTATTTTAAGTTAATATTAGTGTAAGAAAAATAAAATAGTAGAAATCGTGAATGGTTTCTAAGTTTTAGACAATAGGTATCAAAGGGGGACAAAATTTATAATACATATACACCTACACGTACACATATATTCCTTTGTGTTCTAAACTTTTCTAGAAAGAATGAAAGCAACGAGTTGTGTCACAAGAAGAGAAAAACAAGAAATAAATACTTTCCAAATTAAGAAACTTCTATTAGTTTCTAAATTAAGAAAGTAAAACGTGAGGTTGTCCCTGTGATTCGTGTGGCCAGAAACAAGAAGCACCAAATTCAATTCCAACTTCAAATCTAATCCAAGAAGCTAATTCATTCTCTTCTTCTAATCATTAAATTGTAAGTTAGCTTGACTCATCCTTATTTAAATTTAGAAATTTATTTTAGTAGGGGTAATAAAGATTTGTGATCCTAGTATGAAATTAGGATTAGAAAGAGGTTTAATAAACGTTTATTAGTTTGAAATTATGATAAGGGAGAAGTTAATATCAATTGTTGGTGAAGAAATTCAAATTTTTGCTATGTTTAAACTAGAATACAGGTCTGGGGACGAAGTAGATGGCGACGCGAAATACATATAATCACGACGCGATTATGATTTAAATCGCGAGGCGAAAGTCTGTGGGTCGTGACGCAAAACTTAGTTAATAACGATGCGATTTAGTTGTTTTCGCAACGCGATTCGATACTTGTTCAGAATCTGTTTTGTTTCTTGTTTAATCTGGTTTTGTTATAAGTATAAAAGCAACCAGGAGTGATAGTATATTACAAATATGATTCAGGACCAGAATTCGAGTTGGGATTCGAGTGATTAATCTCCTGAGTCGTTTATAGCTATTAGAAGTTAATGATATTATAAAAAGCATAGTATGATTAAGTAACTAAAGACTTAACTAATGTGATCAAATAATTTTATTAAGATGATTATGAAAAGTAAAACTAAGTATAGTTTAACTAAAAAGTTTAATTTAATCAATCCACGGGGTTATGGATTTATGATTATGATCAATTGATTATTATGGTTGTTAGTTAGTAAACATGTGGTTATATTTACGTGTTATGTGATAGGTAATTCAAGATGTGGCATCCACAAGCTTTGTGTTAAGTTGTATATTGCCTAAAAAGTGAAGGTGGGTAATATGGGGGTTAAATGGGTAATGGTTGTGTGTTCCGGATTACATCCTTGAAAGAGGTTCACATAACCAAGGGAAGTTAGTTATTGTATTTCATACTTGTTGCTTAATTATAATTGTTGCAAGTTGTGATTAGTTGTTGAAAGTTAATTTGTTGATAAGTGAATTACGTGGAATGAGCATAGTAGAAATCAGTTGTTTACAGATAATGCATTGGTGCTTGATATTGTACCATATGTTGAAAGATTTCAGATGATAGATTACAGATGACAGCGATTAGACTAGCTAACTTATGTTAGCTAGGAAAGTGTTAAGAATAGATAAACTATGTTAACTTGGAAAGTGATCAGAATAGCTGACTTATGTTAGCTATGATTATGATTAGACATGTGCACATGGACAAAGTGAAAGTGTAAGCGGATCCGCTCAGTGAAAAGAATGATCTCTACGACTGCTCAGTAGTTATTTGTTTAAGAAAATATGTGTTCTTTATATTTGCTATATGATATTTCAGTGTTAAATTATTCATTTAAGTGCTCGTATGTTAATACTGTTATGGTTTTCATTTGTTTAGAAAGGAAATGGAATATCAAACTTATAGTAAAATTTTTGTGATTAGAGATATATTGTAACAAAAGGCCATCATTAGATATATTGTAATTTGAAGTGTGGTCTCTACCCTTGTTTAATACAACACTTGAGCATATGAAAACTCTATTTCATTAAAACATATAATAACATAAACTTTCACGTACCCAATTAAAGTAAAATTAACCAATTAATTAACTACATTTAAAAAAAAAAAAAACTAAACCCTAATCATCATATAAACTAGGGAGATCCTCGTTGATCCATTTCTCTTTTTTCTGATCATCTTATCGAGTGATTCATTGAGAGTATGTATATACGAAAATTCAATTATATGAATCATCATATCGCTTCGTTCGATCGATATAATTTTTTGTGCTTTATCGTGGATTGAATGATTTATGTTTACAATCATCCTTTACAATTTCTCTTTTTTTTCTTTTTATCCTTTTCAAGCATCTAGTTGATAAAATCCGTGTATCTTTTCGAATAAATTTTAAATCGATTATCCAAAATAAAAGCTCTTTTAGAATGTGGTTTTGATGAAGCTGTTGATTCTTCCATTGTAAAGAGTAAAATGTGTAAGTTGTTTGTTGGAAAATTGAAACTTAGTCCAATTATTTATAAGCCCTTAAACATTTATATGTATATTATTATTATTAAATTTAATGCTTAACTGTCTAGTTGCAACCACTGCACGAGTGAATTTAAAGCATACGTCTTTTTAGCTAGTTTAACCCAGAGAAATATCATATATGGAGTTGAGATAATGTACCCGCCTAAACTAAGTAAGGCGGGGTGTCTAAACCGCCACCTTTTATTCTCTCTAAGGCGGGTTATTATGACCCGCTCAAGTTACGTATATCATATACGGCGGTGATTCGGTACCGCCTTAAACAAGCAAGGAGGGTACCCAACACCGTCACTTTTATTCTCTGTAAGGCGGGTTACTATGACCCACTATACTTACGTATCAAAAACCGCCTTTAAACGCTAAAAGTCCCCACCTTTTTAGCCTATAAGTGGTTTTCAAGGTAGGATCGCCTTTTACTGGCGCCTTAAAAGCCTACTTTTGTAGTAGTGCCACTTACAAGTTTATGCAACACCTAATGATAAAACAATAGGCATTATTGACATTGATATGTAATTAACATGTCAACATTCTGAGGGCATCTCGACTTCTATGTATATAATAAAAAGTTATTTTAGAAATTATAATTGATATCGCGTAAAAAGTCACGTTTTTACTACCGATATCTCTCTCATTCTGGAATGATTCTTGGCATATTAATTCAAAAACATTACAAATCAGTAACATTATGCCAAGATGGTTAAAACAAGGTTGCACGAGAAAAATCAAGCAAAACGAATGTAAAACGAAGATTCCACCCACGTTTGAAGATTCAAGGCATAAAAATGAGATTTCAAGACTAAGGTGCCCTCCACCAACATCCACTATTTTCAAGATGTTCGTTTTCAAAATTCGAATCCAACAGAAGAAGAATCAACCAAAACGGGTAAAGAAACAAGATTTCGCGCCCGCTGAAAGATCCAAATGATCCGAACGCAATATCTGGAGCTAGGTACCTCATCTCAGGGCCTATCCTATGTCAAAATCTTCTATTTTGAATTACGAATCCAACAAAAAAAGAATCGACGCAAACGGACGCATAACGAAGAAAACACCCACGAATCAAGAAATGAAGCAAAAGACGGCGCCACGGGGCGGCTATAGGCCAGCCGCCGCTGGCCTGGGGCCCACCGCCGCTGGCCACCACAGCCCCGCTCCGGTTTCCGTTTTTGGTAACTTTTGGTACCTGGTGCGCCTACTTTTCGTGTTGTACGGTACCCTGTGCGCCTACTTTTCGTGTTGTACGGTACCCGGTGCGCCTACTTTTCGTGTTGTAAACATCATTTTTGGAAAGCTTTCTAACATGCACCTCATGGTGCTAATGTGAGCCAAAGCTCACCTATAAATAGGTTGCTTAGGTTCATTTGTAACACACACCTCATATGCACACATTCTAGCATATTTCACTCTTTCTTTCTCACTAGATAATCTTTCGTAGTCTTTTAGTCTTTCTCATTCTAGGAATATCGTAATTAGTCCACGGACTAACGTAGGAGCTAGGGCGAACGCTAGAGATTCAGAGATCAATCTTTGTACGTGTGAAAGAGTTTGTCAATTATAATAATATACTGCTACGCATTTAATTCCGGGTGATATCTAAACTTTTATTATACTTGTCTCATTTCATATTTTGAATATGTATTATTGCCTAGTATGTGATTTATTTGTTGTCATGAATTGCGAGTAGTCTATTATTGTGATTGCTGATGATGTAGATAATTATAAGTAAGGATGTCATTACACAATCAATGCACGATAATCGTAAAATGATATAACGGCCCCTATTCAACTGTTTATTCGGTATAGTGCTGGAAATGCTTTATGCAAAGTACAAACGTACGGAAGCAGATAAACGACCGAAGGTAGTTATATCACTGGAATCAGCTCTATTTCAAAAGTTGGAACTCCGAAAGGATAATACAACTACACAACTATCTGGTGTATCCTATGAGAATCAATGCATTATAAAATAATGTTCGTGAAACACGTGCAGATAAAATAGGAGATAATAAGTTTTGTACTGTTAAAAACTTTATGAATTTAAGTTTAATTTATGGAGCACCCTTTCCAGTTATCCACGTGACTGCAACCTAGTAATTAGGACCTGATCAACCTTAATTATGGTAAGTAGTTATCTGTGCCCATGACATGCAATAAGTAAGACACAATGAAATCACTCGTTGTATATATTAGGTTTACATTTCCGTACTGCTTTACATTTAATTAGTTAGAGTGTCGTTTTCACTGTCAATTACTCTTGACCACGTGTTGGATATAAGAAGCAGTGGAAATCCCATGTAAAGTACACTGTCTATTATTGAAAGGCATGGTCCTCATATGAAACACGTTTTATCAAACTGCGGATAATCTGGAGATGTATAACTGTTTGAAAAGGAGAACTTAAGTCATAAGTCGAAGTAATTAAAGCTTAATCGAGTAAAAACAAGACTTAGGAATAAGAGTAAAGTCCTAGTGACCTAGAATCCTTAAAACACTAAGTCTTACAGAATCGACGGTCCAAACATACAAAGCTATTAATCTTCGTGCTAATAGAGTAGTAAACTACCTTAGGAGTTAAGAACGATCGGACCTATGAGACGATACGCTACTGATTCATGCACCTCGGTATAAAACCAGAATAGGTTGTTCATCTTTCAACTAGATGAGTATTGGAAGTTTGCGTATTGCTCCGATCAGAATCACGATAACCTAGTTCCAAGTGACACGCCAATGGGAAACTGAGTTGGTAGGGTTCTAGAGTTTACGCCTAGTATTTTATTTACCACATTATGTATCAACCCTATTTGTTCTGTCATCCTGAAATATTAATCATCGAAATCTCAGCAATCACATCTTTATCTTTATCTGCTTTCCTGCATTTCAATTTCCTGCAATTTACTTTCCTGCATTTTAATTACCTGTCTTTAAACCCCAAAACCTACCTACTTTGTGCCATCCTAAATACTTCCCTACTGAAAGTGTTAACTTTAATCGCCCACACGTTTGGATTCATAGAACGATCTTAGGTCGTACTTACCGCTTACTAACCAGAGTAGGTAGTACGTATAATTTAAGCCCCGCAAAATATAAATTTAAATCCCCTGCTGCGCTCGCATCATCATTTGAAAAACAACAACACGGTGTGAGCTGCAACAAGTTTTTGGCGCCGCTGCCGGGGAATCTCAAACGTAGATTCAAGCCACCTTAAGTAGTAGTATTTAGGAGATCCTTCCGATTGATTCCTTCTTAGAAATCTCTCGAAAGTTACTTTAAGCAGTTTTAATTTAATTCGCTGTTAATTTAGTGTTAATTAGGATAATATTAGTTTAAACATGACAACTAAAAAACCCACTTCTATTTGTACTTCAAAGGATGAATTATATGCTTCCCTAGAAGAATTTAGGATCCCACATTCCATTCCAAACCATTTCCTGGACTTTGATGTCACGGATCAGCTACCTGACCTGGCATCATCACCAGAAGATCACTCTCCAACTTTGCAAATGCCTAAAGTGTCAAAATCTGTCCACTTGGATTATCTTCCCGAAGAAAATCATGAAGTAAAGCCTCCGAAAACATGTGACTTAATTACCCTCATTCCTGAGACATCGGTATATACCCAAACCATATCCGATTCTCACAATGACGGTATCTTTCCATTCTCTTCATTCGAACCTAAATATACCATATACCGAGTGGTGGATAAGGTTCCATCCATCGAAATAGAACAACCTTGTTTTAAAGAACGCCACCTCGGTGCTTCTTTCGATCCTTCCCGAAGGGCAGACGTCTATAAAGCATTCGTCATACAATTGACTTATGACAATCTCCCATTTTCCTTCAACCATCGAGAAATGATTGCTGGATTAGAAAAACAAGTAAACCTTCTTCTTCATCTGTCGAATCAAGAATGCGAAAGCCACTCCACAAATTTCGGGGACCAAGAACTGAAGTTTGTAGAAGATTTAGATCTACTCCTCAAATCATTTGCCGACATGGATTACCTTCCAATATCTATGATATTAATAAATCACAATGTCGCCACAATGATCGACAAACTTGAGTTTTGGATAGAATAAAACCCAATGATTCCTATAAAATTTCTTGGTAAAATTCCATTCTTTGTTGACCCCGCTTCTTACCTAATCTCAAAATTGCGAGAAGTTTTCCCTAATTCCACAAAGGAAAGAATCGACACAAGCTTCTTTGAAAAAAGAAAAGACCTTCACGTCAGGCTTGTTCAAATCTTCACCTTCACCAAATACCCCTTCACTTCCACTCAAAAAGCCGGAATCAGTGAACTCGGTAAGCTAGTTAAACTTACAACCGGAGAACCTGATTCGCTAGAGGAAAATGCATTTATGGAAGCTGTGAATAAACTTACTCACAATCTGAACTACAAAAACAAAGGGGAACGCGACGGTCTATCAAATCCCAAGAAGATAAGGAAGGCGTATAATAAGTTGATTGATGATCTTGTCAATTTAGGGTATGAGGAACGAGAGATCCTAGGAAGTTTAGAGGATCGTCATTTTCTAGTTTACAATGTCATCTGGGAGCTATCGAAATGTTTTGTACTGAAAAATGTTCAGTTAAGGGAGCAAATCTCGACCCTTTCCCTATGGAGGGATCGGATCGAACCGTAAAGCAATTCCTTCCGAAAACGGTCAAGGCTCACGACTTTAAATGAGCGTATTTTTTTTTTATGTATATAATAAATTTTTGAAAGTTTCCCTTAAAAGAAAAACGTTTTTAAAATGTTTGCCTGGAAACACGTGTGTGACTGAAAAAAATGTGAAAACGTTTGGGTTTTTACTTAAACGGGAACATTCAACAAGTCCACGTCAGACAAAGATTTTTAAACACCAAAAATAGCGTAAGTTTAATGTTTAAAAGTGATTTTAATTGTTCTGCAAAAATTTGCACGTGTCTTAAATAATTTACAACGTAACAAGATACTAACAAGTAACTAGTTACAAGTAATACATTTAAGATTTACCAACATTATTAAGTAGGACATTAGAAATTAACTTAGGACATTAATGCTTACCAATGAAATTGCATTTGGGACCATAAGCAAGGACCATGGTACTTAGGATAGGTACATGTACCATAAAGGACCACAAAACCTTCCTTAACTCCCCATAATTCAAAAACAAGAAGCAAACTTCTTCTTCCTCCCCCTCTCCTCTCCAAAACCGGCCATGCCATGTTCTCCATGAGATCTCCATCAAAACTCTATCAAATTGCATAATCTCTTGTCCTTTCGAGTTCCTTGTTGCATATACTTCTCGGTTGTACTTTCGTCTTTGCATTTCATTCACTCTAAGCAAGGTATGATCACAAAACCCACTTTGAACTTAAAAGAACTAGTTTCTTGTAGTTATCTAAGTTAGTAACTAGGAAATAGGGCTTTTCATAATCAAATACTTAGGTACTACACGTTCCTACCACTTACACATGCGAATCCCCATGTTTTAAACCTTGATCAACTGATCTTGCTTAGGACTTGGCTTAACTAAGTGTTAGTATGCTAAGTACCCTAGTAATTAGGGCGTTTTGTATGATCCCTCTATGTTAATTGCATTATGTTAACAACTTAGGTCTAGCAATTTTGGCTTTTGAAAGTCAACAATAAGTTGACTAGCTTACATGAAAAATATGATAAGTTGAAAATTGCATGATAATGTTGTACTTGTTTTGACTAGTCAAATTAGGCAATAACTAGACAATCATCACTTTTGAATAAGAAGTCTTGGACCACACCAAACACATGGGCATGATAACTTCTTTTATGCATAACTTAGTTTGCCTATCAAATAGGAAATGCTTAAAATGACTTAGAATATGCATGCATGAATAGGTTAAAATTATGGCATGCGGACATTTGAAAATATCATTTGAAGAAAGCTTTGACCAAAAAGTCAACTTGAAGTATTGAATTTATTTTAAGACAAAATATTTTATTCAAAAACCTTACTTCAACTTGTACTTCCAAAGTCAAACCTTACCAATAGTGATGTTATTATTATTCGTGAATTCTCGTCATTTCAAACTTGGTTTGCACCAATACTTCACCATAAGACGATTGCCATTCCATGACTATACTTTTCTAAGTGACGATATTTCCTTGACAAATGAGTGACTATTTGTTGCATGGGAGCATTATATGTTCAATGAAGTCTTTAGATTGTCTAGAAATTAAAGCCCTCACTTCGAAATTCTTCGGAGCGTGCTTTGAATTTCTCTGTCTTAAAGAATCCATTACTTTAAATGTTCTCAGGTACAATGGCACGAAAGAAGATATTCAATCCCGCACGACCCCTTTCAGGATCTTTAGCCTACATGAGTGCCACGCCAGCCTATGACAAAATGGCACGTATATGGAGAGACAAGAAGTTCGGACGTCTCAGGCATATTGACTGGAACGTTATGCAAGCACTAGGATTCAAGGAAAAGCTAGAAAGAATACTTAGCTACACAGTGAACGGGCAGCAGTTTGAGTCCTTCAAGAGATTATTTAGCATCGATGAGCCAATATATGTGGAGATGGTTACGGAATTCATGACCACCTTCAGATTTCAGCAGAGAGAGAAAATTGATGATTGTTCAATCTCATTTCAGTATCTGGGAAACCCGCATACTTTGTCACTCATCCAGTTCTCGGTCCATCTAGACTTATACACATCAGAGGAGATACACTCGCCTCTGTTCACCACCGGAGCCACCTCTATTTCTGTCACCACCACTTGCGCTGAGGCATGGAGTCAATGGTCGCCTACACCATACTTCTCGGGTATTAAGGCAACCCGACTCAAGGATCCAGTCCTTCAGATTCTCCACAAGCTTATAGCTTGTTCACTTGATGGGAAACATACTACCAGCGGATGAGTTTCTGGATTTGATGTTGCACTCATGGCAAGCATTCTCGAAAAGAGAAATATACAGGTTGCTTATCTAGTATCTCAGAGACTTCTACAAGAAAAGGATTTTGGCAAGAAAAGATCATATTTGGGCGCAGTAATTACCCTACTGATCCGAAATAAGGGATTACTTCGGACATCCGATGTTGAGAGATTTAAAGCAGGATGGAACTCAAAGCCACTCGACTACCAGTTTCTTAGGAGTATGGGTATACTCCGTATCACGAGAGATGGTGCTGTTTACATAAAAGTACGGTCGGCAGATCCTGACAGTATTGATACATTGATACCTTACTTGGTCCTACCAAAAGAAACAAAGAAGAGGAAACGCCAGCAAGGACCTAGTGATTCAGATACAGATGATAATGACAGTGATGACGAGGATGATGATGAAGATGATGACATCCCACCACCACCACGAGTGGAGCCACCACGTACTAGGGCAAGACCTTCTACTCCTGCCCCAAGACCGCACGGGCCTACATACATCTACCACTACGGAGCACCTCCAGGCCCAGATTACTGGTATTGGTCTATGCAGATGCAAACTAGGATCTATGCAGCATTAAGACAGCAGGCAGCTGGTATGCCCATGACTCCACTACCACACTTACCATGTGGAATGGGCCGAGCACCACCGCACTTATATCCACCTGCAGTTCCTGTTCCCGCACCTCGACCACCACCCGGTCGTGAGCATGTTATACCACCTAGGATCATCGTTCCTAGACCTCAGCCACCTCCAGTACAGGTCCCAGTCACCAGACAGACTATTCCGTCGGTTGTTGGGTCATTTAGAGCACACACGTCAAGAGGCAGCAGGGCATCCAGAGTATCTGCACGAACTGTCACAGTTCAGAGTCCTAGGACCCGCAGACACACCACTGCTTCAGCTACTGTACCTATACCTGTGCAGGTTTCTTCTCATAGGCAGACAGACCTCTTCCAGGACAACGCACACCAAGGGTCAGCCATGTTCCCATTCGGTAGTTTCGAGATACCATCCGGACCACTTATCGATCAGCTAGTAGACCAAGGAGCTTTTACCATCGGCATGCCAGACGAAGGAGCTAACGATGATGCATCAAACGAAGGCACCAATGATCAGTATGATGACTCCTCATCAGACGAGACTTCTCCTGGACCTACCACATCTACAGCAGCAGTATGATCATGAGCAGAGCAATGGATTGCTCCTCTTTCTGACTTCTTTCTACTTTCTACCAAAACTTTTTAATATTATTCTCTGTATTGATGTACGATTGATGCTTCGACATCACATCTATCTATTTACTATTTCATTATGCTTTCACTTTACTTTTCTTATTAGCAGCTATTATTTAAATGATTGAGTGGATTGTTTGTTGAACCAAACGACTATTTATCGGAGACCAAATCAAAGGAAACAACGGACCCCACGATGAAGAACACTGAGAGACGTAAGCTACAAGTCGCGGACCAGCAAACTTCTAACACACAGCAAACAACGCGCACAGCAAAAGCGGTATGCCGTTCCAAAAACCCTTATCCGTTAAAGCTTTGATTATCTCACCCAATATTCCAACACTAAGTGTGGGATACCTCATACCACATAACACATGTGAAACAATCCAAAGATAAGTAGAATCTCTAAATGTGGGATACTTCGTCACGAGGTGTTCAACAAATAGATTCGAACATTAGGGACAATGTTCCTCTAAGTGTGGGATATTCGGTCTACAACCGCAAGTTTTACCTTTTAACAAAGAAACGAAACTGTTTTAGATTAAGATACGGACGAAAAAGGCAACACATGGCTAGGCACATACTGACCAAAACATTCGATTCGTGAGGATTGAGCCCATAATTAGCATTCATCTTTAATGCTTCACTTTTCGTTTCATGTGTGTGTGCCGATGTATGCATTTGAATTAGAACTTGCTCTTGTAATACATTTCGAGATCACATCAATGAGTGCCACACGTGGCATAGGTACAACCTATCTTGATAGCTTCCAAGGAATCCAAAACACCTTTCCACCATAAAACATCCACCCACTCAACACCTACTCTTCACACTCACTAAAGATTTCCTGTCATTTATCTCGAACCTCAAAAGTCTCAAAAACCTTCGGAGACAATCCCAAATTCCCAAAACCTTTGCAAAGAAAAGCCAACATAACTCAAGATCATTAGAAACCTTCCAGGCCGCAAAGTACATTATCAAGATCGGCGAAAAGAAATCAAACCAATCACGCAAGCACAATCATAAAAATGGCCAAGAAAAAGGAAGAATCCAATGAAAGGCTATGTAGTCCTTCCAAAAACCTCAGGAATTTCCAAGGGAAAGCTTCAAAAAAAAAAATACAAGGAAAAACCATCACACCCCTCACCACTTACCTTCTTCAAACCAAAAACCCGATTCCTTGCAAGTTATCTCGATAGGTTAGTATCATCCTCAGTGATGGAGATTTGATTCTCGATCAAGCCTATGACGAGAATGCTGCATGACTGGCTATCCGAGTGATTGACATTAGTAAGTAGGAAACCCTAAACACTTTGAGTGATTTGAGTGACCCACTTGTGAGGATTGCCTAGTCATGATCATCATACAAGTTGCCCGAAGAAGGTATCGAAATTCCAAAAACTCTTAGTCTCCAGTAAAAACTCTTTCATAACCATAGTTTATATTTTCTGAAAATAGTACAACTTATGCGATTAGAATCCTTCCAGAAGTTTTTATGAATGAGTTTGCTTGAGGACAAACAAAGTTCTAAGTGTGGGATACTTGATATCGCGTAAAAAGTCACGTTTTTACTACCGATATCTCTCTCATTCTGGAACGATTCTTGGAATATTAATTCAAAAACATTACAAATCAGTAACATTATGCCAATATGGTTAAAACAAGGTTGCACGAGAAAAATCAAGCAAAACGAATGCAAAACGAACATTCCACACACGTTTGAAGATTCAAGGCGTAAAAACAAGATTTCAAGACTAAGGTGCCCTCTACCAACATCCACTATTTTCAAGATGTTCGTTTTCAAAATTCAAATCCAACGGACGAAGAATCAACCAAAACGGGTAAAAAAACAAGATTTCGCGCCCGCCGGAAGATCCGAATGATCCGAACGCAATATCTGGAGCTAGGGGACCTCATCTCAGGGCCTATCCTATGTCAAAATCTTAATTTTTGAATTACGAATCCAACAAAAAAAGAATCGACGCAAACGGACGCATAACGAAGAAAACACGCAGGAATCAAGAAACGAAGCAAAAGACGGCGCAACGGGGCGGCTACAGGCCAGCCGCCGTCGGCCTGGGGCCCACCGCCGCCGGCCACCACAGCCCCACCCCAGTTTCCGTTTTTGGTAACTTTTGGTACCTGGTGCGCCTACTATTCGTGTTGTACGGTACCCGGTGCGCCTACTTTTCGTGTTGTACACATCATTTTTGGAAAGCTTTCTAAGGTCACCTATAAATAGGTTGCTTAGGTTCATTTGTAACACACACCTCATATGCACACATTCTAGCATATTTCACTCTTTCTTTCTCACTAGATAATCCTTCGTAGTCTTTTAGTCTTTCTCATTCTAGGAATATTGTAATTAGTCCACGGACTAACGTAGGAGCTAGGGCGAACGCTAGAGATTCGGAGATCAATCTTTGTACGTGTGAAAGAGTTTGTCAATTATAATAATACGCTGCTACGCATTTAATTCCGGGTGATATCTAAACTTTTATTATATTTGTCTCATTTCATATTTTGAATATGTATTATTGCCTGGTATGTGATTTATTTGTTGCCATGAATTGCGAGTAGTCTATTATTGTGATTGCTGATGATGTAGATAATTATAAGTAAGGATGTCATTACACAATCAATGCACGATAATCGTAAAATGATATAACGGCCCTATTCAACTGTTTATTCGATATAGTGCTGGAAATGCTTTATGCAAAGTACAAACGTACGGAAGCCGATAAACGACCGAAGGTAGTTATATCACTGGAATCAGCTCTGGTTCAAAAGTTGGAACTCCGAAAGGATAATACAACTACACAACTATCTGGTGTATCCTATGAGAATCAATGCATTATAAAATAATGTTCGTAAAACACGTGCAGATAAAATAGGAGATAATAAGTTTTGTACTGTTAAAGACTTTATGAATTTAAGTTTAATTTATGAAGCACCCTTTCCAGTTATCCACGTGACTGCAACCTAGTAATTAGGACCTGATCAACCTTAATTATGGTAAGTAGTTATCTGTGCCCATGACATGCAATAAGTAAGATACAATGAAATCACTCGTTGTATATATTAGGTTTACATTTCCGTACTGCTTTACATTTAATTAGTTAGAGTGTCGTTTTCACTGTCAATTACTCTTGACCGCGTGTTGGATATAAGAAGCAGTGGAAATCCCATGTAAAGTACACTGTCTATTATTGAAAGGCATGGTCCTCATATGAAACACGTTTTATCAAACTACGGATAATCTGGAGATGTAAAACTGTTTGAAAAGGAGAACTTAAGTCATAAGTCGAAGTAATTAAAGCTTAATCGAGTAAAAACAAGACTTAGGTATAAGAGTAAAGTCCTAGTGACCTAGAATCCTTAAAATACTAAGTCTTACACAATCGACGGTCCAAACATACAAAGCTATTAATCTTCGTGCTAATAGAGTAGTAAACTACCTTAGGAGTTAAGAACGATCGGACCTATGAGACGATACGCTACTGATTCATGCACCTCGGTATAAAACCAGAATAGGTTGTTCATCTTTCAACTAGATGAGTATTGGAAGTTTGCGTATTGCTCCGATCAGAATCACGATAACCTAGTTCCAAGTGACACGCCAATGGGAAACTGAGTTGGTAGGGTTCTAGAGTTTACGCCTAGTATTTTATTTACCACATTATGTATCAACCCTATTTGTTCTGTCATCCTGAAATATTAATCATCGAAATCTCAGCAATCACATCTTTATCTTTATCTGCTTTCCTGCATTTCAATTTCCTGCAATTTACTTTCCTGCATTTTAATTACCTGTCTTTAAACCCCAAAACCTACCTACTTTGTGCCATCCTAAATACTTCCCTACTGAAAGTGTTAACTTTAATCGCCCACACGTTTGGATTCATAGAACGATCTTAGGTCGTACTTACCGCTTACTAACCAGAGTAGGTAGTACGTATAATTTAAGCCCCGCAAAATATAAATTTAAAACCCCTGCTGTGCTCGCATCATCATTTGAAAAACAACGACACGGTGTGAGCTGCAACAATAATGCTGGAAACATATTCTGTAAATAGTAACGCTAAAAGCAGGGTCCGGAAAAGGATATTTTGCGAAAACTAATATATAAATACCAACAAACCACAGTTGACAAAAACAGAAAAATGGTCATTTTTTTTTATTATAATTAGATAAAGAAGAGTACGGTTCTTTTTAACGAACCGTAGCCAATCTTACTAAGAATTAAATATTGGACCGCGTGCCTCATTATCAGAACCGTGGTACATGTTACTATTGATTAAAATACTAAAGAAAAGGACAACGGTTCTTTCTAATAAACCATGGTAAATAATATTTTATTTTAATAAAAAAATAAATAGTAGGACCACGGTTTAGTATAAGAGAACCGTGGTCCGTGCTGACGATGGTCAACCTAATTTACCACGATTTTAACGGATGTACCGTGATCCGTCTAATTACTAGACCACACAATTATGACCGTGGTCCTTTTGCTTTGCAATAGACTTCTCCCCATATAGTCCACCTCCCGTTTTTCATAGTCCTTGTATTTTTTTAACCGTGTGCTTTTTGTGTTTGTGTAGTAGTGTGATAGATTGTTCAGGTTAGCTAATGATCTAACAAATCTATTTTGATTACTTCCATCACCCCAAGTGAAGTTGGTTATTGGTGCAGAATTTAGGCATGTAAATGAACCGAACGAAGCTTGTGTGTGTTTGTTCATTAAGCTCAACAAACAAACAAACGAACACAAACGGATAAGCTAACGGATTTTGTTGTTCATGTTCGTTCACTAAGAAAATTTATTTGTTCATGAACTTGAACATACAAATACGAACAAATTTATAATTTAATGCATTCGTTTGGTTAAACGAACCTTAACAAACACAAACAAACAGATCGGCACACACATGCGCATGCATACACACACACACACACACACACACACACACACATATATATATTAAATAATTTAATAAAGTGTGAAAGACTAATTTAAGATTGGTATCTTTTAAATAATCTTGAAAATATCTAATGTTTAATACTATTCTATTACAATTTAGATGATATTCAAATAAGATATACAAGTATGTATTAATTGAATTAGACTATTAGTAAACAAACATGAAGAAACGAACGTTAATGAACATGTTATCAAACGTTCACGGACGTAAATGAACGAACAAGACATTTGTTCATGTTCATGTGTATAACAATACAAACGTATATTCTTGTTCATGTTCGTTCATATAACGAAATGAACGTGTTGGAAATAGTGTCCAATGTCGTAACTAATTGGTAAGACTATTCTAAAGGTAGAGTCCTTTTTGGGTTGCCCTCGATGAACAGTAAGAGAAACAATAAGAGAGATAATATTAATTGGAATTAATATCATAAAGTTAGTTGATTAGTTTGTTAATTTATCATAGTTGATAAATTAATTAGAATCTAAAAGTAATTAACAGAAACTATAAAGAATGTTTAGTTAGTTTATTAATCGGATATTAATTAGAAACTAAAAGGAATATTCTGGAAGCGAGATCCAACCGGCGGTTGGAAGCTTCAACCGGCGGTTGGAGGCTAGGGTTTGTAAGTCAGTGAAACGTGTCATTACTTGGGAAGGAATCTAATCCAACCGGCGGTTGGAAGCTCCAACCGGCGGTTGGAAGCTCCAACCGGCGGTTGGAGGCCGAAACTGATTGTCCCACATCGGCCAGAGGTAAAACCCAAGGGGTTCCTCTTCCCCTATAAATAGAGGCGATCCCTAAGCTTTCAAGGTATCCCAGTTTCGAATTGAATTCGTTACTTTCTCTCTTTCTCATTCCGAATCCTTGTGAGAGTTTACACGACGTAGAGTCGGGACCCTAGGATTTGGAGTTTCTCTTGGTTCACGGGTATGACGCATTAGAGGTATTCTATTTTGGGTACTCTCCATCCAAAGCATGGAAGTCGAGCAAGGAGTCTACGTTAAGGTTCTGCAAGTTGGTCTGCGTGTGAAATTGATTTTCTCAAAAGGTTAGTATTTTCTAATTTATCTATTTATTTTGTTATTGTTAATAGCTTTATTAAGTAGCGGTTCTTTAGGATTTAGTTTCCTAGTTGCTCAAGATTAATTGTTGTTTTCCACTGCATATGTTAATCTAGTTAGGGAATAGAAAACCCAACAGTGGTATCAGAGCGTAGGCTTAATAAGGTTAGCAATACAAAATGTAGATAATATGTATTTGGAAATAAATCTGTCTTTTATTTTGTCCAAATAACTAAATTAAATATATATGTATAATAGATTTATATATTTATACAGTTAATTTATTTACTAATCAGACTTAGTATTTTAATGGTTTAAAATATATGTTCAATTTTAAAATGTTTTAAAATAGAACCCTGAACCTTAAATGTTTAAGAGAGACCTTATATATAATATGATTTATATATATGTATCATTTAAGTCTAAATACATCGTCAGTCAATTGATAAATCGGCTCACCCATAGAGAACAAACTATAAGAGAGGTATAAAGCGGGTCGCTCTGCTTCCCTAAAGAAGTAGGTTTTTTAATAAGCTTTGCGCTGACCTGCTTCTCCGCTTCTTTGTGCGTTCAATGGAGCTACCAAGGAATTTTGATAGGATGATGTCAAGATTAAAAGTAGGCTTAAAATAGTAAAACAAAATCCCGTTTTAGCTATAGAAAAATGTGAAAAGTATGCTAACCCATGAAAACCGCACATCTCTCGTATGGACTGTTAATGGAGCGTGTGTGGTTAACCGGCACATTAATGTGAGGACATATTGAGAGGTGATGTGGGACTCGCGATTCTCGAGCGTACTCAAGCCTGGCACCACGCGGGGTTTGCATGGTTGGTTCACCATCTAGTTCATGATCTTCGGCATACCAGTCATGAATGGTAGATGATCATAACCGAGATTAACATGCCATTGATAGGTATCAATGAATCTCAAAGATCTAGGAGTTTCATAGAAATCAAATAGACAAAAGTATTTTGTTGTATGATTATGGCGACCCTTTTCATAAAACTGAAAATATAGATCCTAGCCTTAATTAGAAATTGGGTAATTAATTAAGGAATAGTCATACTAACTAAAATAGTTTTTATCTCAAAAATATCTGTTGAAAATGGTAATAATCCTCTCCTTCCCAATTCCGCAAATAACCTAAACTTCTCACAACTCTCAGTTCGTGGGAGGGAAAGACTTACCAGTTCAATCTGTACGGACGGGTGATGTAACCCTAGGTTCACTCTAAAGAACAAGAGTATGTTCTCGATGAGCTGTGAAACCATAGGTACGAGAACAAAGAATATGTTCCCGACAAGAATAAGAAGTATATTCTCAATGTAAGTAAATTCCCATTAACGATAATGATTCAACCCAAGAGGAGATTGAAGCTCACCGGAAATATTATGTTGTTTGATACTAAGTTTTGATCAACATAAATCTATCCGGTCAGCCAGCTGTCTACAAACAGTTTGTAACCTCATGTCAAATGGTTTTGAATGAGAAAGAGACTTGAATAATGGAACTCCAAAGTTACTAAGCAAGGGATCAATAAGATTGATGTGCCCTATAGCTCAGCAGCTCCTGTGTTGTCAATTGGTCGTTATGCAAAGGAAAGGAAGAGATCTGGAATAGCTACGAATGGAAAGTCCAAACGTGGGGCTAAGAGAAAGATTGATTCTGAAATTGCACCAACAATGATCCAAAGGAATCAGTGTGTTATACTGCAACATAGAGGAGCACTAGAAGCGTTGCAGCCCAAAATATCTGAAGGACCTTAAAGACGGTAAGGTTGAATAGGATTCAGATATATAAATAATCGAACTCCACGATACTACAACTTCTACTTCGTAGGTCTTGAATACAGGGTGTGGTACTCACATTTGCACTGTATTGCAAAGCCTAAAGGAAAGTAAAAGTTTGAGGCATGGAGAGCTCAACTTAGACGTGGGAGACAAAAGAGTCACGCCCATTGGAAAGTTTGAGCTCATGCTAGAATCTGGGGTTAGGATGCATTTAAATAATTGCTGTTATTGGTCAGAAATGACAAGTAACATAGATTCATTTAATGCTTGTTTAAAGAGAGTTATCAGTTTTCATTTGTTAATGAGAATGGTGATAAAAGCTTCTCCTTGCGAAGGCATGTATGAAAATGTTGAATACGTCAGCAAAGAAATTTAAATGTTGGTTCGTCTAAAGAGCTTGATCCAAATTGTGGCAATATCGTCTAAGGCACGTAAACAAGAAAGAAATCGCCCAAACTCCAAAAGTATGGAGTGTTGGAATCATTCGACCTTAAATCGGATGATGTGTGCAAATTTGTTTATTGAGCAAGATGACTAAATCACTATTCACAGGTTATATGAAAGAAGTGATGGATTGTTCGACTTGGTATACATGGATGTATGTCGACCATTCCAATGCGCCACAAAAGATGGAAATCGCTACTATGTTGCTTATTACTTCAGTAGACATGGATTTGTTTATCTGATTAAACATAAGTCATACACTTTTGAAAGTTCAAAAGGTGTTAGGACGAAATAGAGAACCAAACGGGCAGAAAGATAAAGGTACTCCAATCCGATAGGGGAGGAGAAGACCTTAGTATCGGTTTTCCTGATCATCTTAGACACTGTGGAATAGTTTCACAGTTGACTCCTCCTAGAACACCATAGCTAAATGGAGTAGCTGAGAGGAGGAAAAAGAATCCTGTTAGACAAGGTTCAATCAATGATGAATCAGGTAACACTTCTAATAAGCTTATGGAGTTAGGCATTATAAACAGTCGCACATATCTTAAATCTAATACACCAAGAAAGTTTCAAAGATGATTTATGAGATGTGGAAGAGAAAAGGTTCTTCTCTTGGGCACATCCAGATCTAAGGTTGTGAAGTTATCGTTAGACGAGAAACTTAGCACAGACAAGAAGCTGGATCTGAAAAGTATATTTTCATTGGTTATCCACAGAAGTCGTTTAGATATTTGTTGCTCAAAAGGGAGTGTTTCTTGAAAGATAAATAATATCTAAAGAGGACAGTGGGAGTACAATTGATCTTGAAAAGATTCAAGGATCGACCAATGACGAAACTATGGTAAAACACTGACACTTAACAAGAGGTGGTAACACTTGTTGAACTTGATGGCATATTATTTCCTGCTCACAGTTGTAGAGTTAGCAAACCTCCTCGGTTCTATTATGGTTTCCATAAAGAGGAACATGATAAGATTAGTGACAGTACACTAATTGAATTAGATGTGTCTGCTAACTACAAGGAAGCGATGGCAGACCCTAAGGCTGCTAAGTGGAAGGAAGCTATGAAAAGTAAGATTCAATCTATGTCTGACAACCAAGTTTGGAATTTGGTTGGCACTACACTCAGTCTTCAGACAGTGAGTTGTAGGTGTATCTGTAAGAGGAAGATAGACATGGATGGGAAGTACACACGTATAAAGCTAGGATGGTAGCAAATGACTATACTCAAACCTTCGGGATTGATTATGAGGAAACCTTCTCACCAATAGCTGAAATAAAGTCAATTAGGATAATGCTTGCAATAGCTGCATTTCATGGTTATGATATTTAGCAGATGAATGTCAAAACCACTTTCCTTAACAGGAAACTGACAGAGGATGTGTTTAAGGCACAACCGGAAGGTTTTGAAAGTGCAAAGTATCCTAATAGAGTGTGTAAGCTTCTGAAGGCCATTTATGGACTTAAACAGGCTTCTTGTAGCTGGAATCTCTACTTCCATGAGAAAGTCTAACAGTTTAGATTTCTAGAAGCAAAGATGAGTCCAGCATATGTGTCAAAGTCTGTGGGAGCATTGTAATATTCCTGGTATTATATGTGAATGATATAATACTCATAGAAAATGTAATCTCAACATTACAAGGTGTAAAGAGTTGATTGGGAGAATATTTCGCTATGAAAGATTTGGAAGATACAATATATTCTTGGTACAAAGATTTACAGATATATGTTGAAAACGTCTCAAAAGACTTAACTAGGACATGTACTTAGAATGAAATTTTGAGAAGTTTTAAAATAGATAATTCTAAGAAAGGGAATCTACCCTTACATCATGGCATAAAGATTACTAAAAGATTAGTGTCCAAAGACTGCATAAGATTGGACTAAATGAGTCGAGTCCCATAGGCTTCGGTCATAGGATCGATCATACATGTCATGAAGTATACAAGACCCGATGTCTCATTTGCTTGGAGCATAGTGAGTTGACATCAGTAGAATCCTAGTAAAGGTCATAATATAGCTGTAGAGAATATTCTTAAGTATTTGAGAAATACTAGTGACAGGTTCTTAGATTATGGTAGAGAAGAGAAACTTAGAGTAACGGGTTATAGTAACGTAAGTTTACAAACAGATAGAGATGATAGTCGTTCACAGTCTGGTTGGGTATTCTTACAGAATAAGTGAACAATAACTTTGAAAGGTTCAAAGCAAGATACAATAACAGATGGGAATCTGAGTATATTGAAACTTGCGAGACTTAAAAGAAGTCACAAGGATGAGGAATTTCATTGGTGATCTTGGAAGTGTTCCAATAGAACGAATCCCAATGAAATGTTATGTGATAATGGAGAGTCCAAAGCACATTGAAGTAAAATACCATTTTGTTCAAAGGAAGGTAAGGGACACATGATTGTGATGGACACACGATCAGTAAACGTGCTAGGAGCATAGGTTTACGAGATAAAGTTGTAGTTGTTTGATTTTGAAACATTACAAACAATGATGGGAACTAGAATAGACTTGGTGATAAATGATGGAGATTATTTATTGGAAGGAGTTCTACCAATTACTATCATTTATCATTTTGTTTCAATTTAGCATGTTTAGACACCACTTCTAGAGTAATTAGATTCACTCAAACCTCCTCAGTCGATCACACTATAGGAAGTATGTGGTGAATAAAGACTGTCATGGAGTGTTAGTAGATTGTCTATGGAGATTAGACATTACATGGAGATTGCTGCAACACTCATGGGTACTTAATGGGGATTTAAGTATAGGAGAAACCCGCACTCATGGAAGTTACTTCATGGATTGAAATCACGAGTAACTCTGAGATGATAATATCTTATATTCTTAAAATGGAGATACACGAGTTCCTAGTTTTCAAGTCAGTTATACCTTAATCTATTCAAAATGGAAGTTACTTCATGGATTGAAATCACGAGTAACTCTGAGATGATAATATCTTATATTCTTAAAATGGAGATACATGAGTTCCTAGTTTTCAAGTCAGTTATACCTTAATCTATTCAAACGCTGTGCGTAAATGGCGATAATAAAGGGTATGATGGGTATGATATGATGAGTTGACTAGTACTATGTATGCAAAATTTATTTGTTCCTTTTGCCTTAAATGGAAAAGCGATATCCCTTGGCCCTCTGATGATTAAATGTTGACTCATAAAGTGCTTGGCCAAGCCAGGACTAAATTGATATGTACAATTCAGTAGTCCCATATAGTCAAATTGATCGGAAATCAGAAATCATAATCTTGAATCTGGAGATTGATTAAATCCATGTCCCAGTTTCATACGATATCTAAAACAAAGGAATATATGATCACTTATCTAAAAGGAACGTCACTGGATATGATCAGAGTTCGGCAGATGCATTGGATGGCACCTCTACTTAGGATAGAGACGGACCAATAGTAGTTGATGACTTGTCCAAGTGGGAGACTGTTGGAAATAGTGTCCAATGTCATAACTAATTGGTAAGACTATTCTAAAGGTAGAGTCCTTTTTGGGTTGCCCTCGATGAACAGTAAGAGAAACAATAAGAGAGATAATATTAATTGGAATTAATATCATAAAGTTAGTTGATTAGTTTGTTAATTTATAATAGTTGATAAATTAATTAGAAGCTAAAAGTAATTAACATAAACAATAAAGAATGTTTAGTTAGTTTATTAATCGGATATTAATTAGAAACTAAAAGGAACATTCTGGAAGTGAGATCCAACCGGCGGTTGGAAGCTTCAACCGGCGGTTGGAGGCTAGGGTTTGTAAGTCGGTGAAACGTGTCATTACTTGGGAAGGAATCTAATCCAACCGGCGGTTGGAAGCTCCAACCGGCGGTTGGAGGCCGAAACTGATTGTCCCACATCGGCCAGAGGTAAAACCCAAGGGGTTCCTCTTCCCCTATAAATAGAGGCCATCCCTAAGCTTTCAAGGTATCCCAGTTTCGAATTGAATTCGTTACTTTCTCTCTTTCTCATTCCGAATCCTTGTGAGAGTTTACACGACGTAGAGTCGGGACCCTAGGATTTGGAGTTTCTCTTGGTTCACGGGTATGACGCATTAGAGGTATTCTATTTTGGGTACTCATCATCCAAAGCATGGAAGTCGAGCAAGGAGTCTGCGTGAAGGTTCTGCAAGTTGGTCTGCGTGAGAAATTGATTTTCTCAAAAGGTTAGTATTTTCTCATTTATCTATTTATTTTGTTATTGTTAATAGCTTTATTAAGTAGTGGTCCTTTAGGGTTTAGTTTCCTAGTTGCTCTAGATTAATTGTTGTTTTCCGATGCATATGTTAATCTAGTTGGGGAATAGAAAACCCAACCGAACGAACATAAACGAACTTTCCGCTGAACGGTTTTTGAATTGTTTGTTGAACTTTTGGTTCACTTACAAGCCTAGTGCTAATATATCAGTCATAAAGTCAGCTACCATTTTCAGAGGTTCGTCATTTATTGATGCGGCAAGTTCATAGTCACCGCCAACGATGGCTTGTACTTGACGAGATATGTGAGTGTTTACATTTGGCATATTTACACCATGATTGACATACCTTTTACAAATTTTCGACTTCATGTTGTGTCTTAGCTGTCTATTTCAATAAGACAACGTTGGCATTTCGTTATTCTATAAGATGGTGTTTTACTTTTTTTTTTTTTTTTAATTTGATGAGCATATTTAACATCACAGATCAACGAATCAAGAAGTACATTTTTCTCACATTCATATAGAAATTGAAACTTCCGTACCTTAGTAAGAATTTCTTTATTCCAAGTGATGGCTTATGAGGTATTTGTAGAGGTGGATGGTACGCTAGTATAAGTGGATTCATTCCGCTGATATGTAACACCCCAAATTTTTAAAAATATTATTGTGTTAAAAGTAAAAGTAATTGTTTTAAGTTATTATCTTTTTAGGAGAAATAATATAATAACTGTAAGTCAGTTTTAAAGTTTCAGACAATGATAAGTACGGAATGTAAAGTAAAATATATATATATATATATATATATATATATATATATATATATATATATATATATATATATATATATATATATATATATATATATATATATATATATATATTTACTTCATGTGTACGTATCATATATTCACTAAAACATTCCAGAAAATAGAAAGGAAAGAAAGAACAAGCAGAAAAAAATGGGGAAGTAGAAATCGACTGAATTACATGAAATTGAAGCTAGAAACATCCAATTAATCATCCTTTGATTCTCTCGAGCAAGAGGTTCATACAACCGGTGGAAGTGTTATTTATGTTGTATATTGTTGATTATATATGTTGATACTATGGTATGCGATATGAATACTTGTTAAATGTTAATTGTTGAAAGAACTTGCAAATAGTGAAAGTTATATATAAATCATGTGGAAGAAGTTATAATATATTGTTTCCATTACTTACTAAGTAAGTAGATGGATATGTGGAAGAAATATGTGGAAGTAATCTCCGTTGCTTATTATTTAAGTATATGGATGATTGTGGAAGTCAATAATGACCATGACATTATCTTGATGTTTAGCCAAGTAATGATCATGGCATTATTTTGGTATAAGATGTTAATTATTATTAATTAACATGTGGAAGTGGTTAAGGATCCTTGACATTGGGGAAGAAGTAAAGTAAATGGCTAAGTAAATTTATTGTGTTAAAGTAAATTGATTGGATAAGGTAAGAATGTTAATGTAATATGTTTAGCTAGGTAATACCATTGAAATATGGTGCACTAGTGTGATAAAGGAAAGATTGACATGTTAAGTGTTATTAGTAAAGATTATGATTGTTGAATCATTGTTTAAGTATTATTCATTTAATTGCTCGTATGCTCACTAACCTTTATGCTTACCCTGTTAAGTATTTAATGTTGTAGGTGTTTTGTTCTGTTAAACCAATTGGCTAGAACAAGTTGATTATGGTGAAAAAAAGTCAGAGTGGAAATGGAGCTAGCTTATATGGTTAGAAAAGCTCCCCATCTTTTGAATTATCGTTATGAATGCCAATGTGTAAATTGCCCAAAAGTGTTTTGAAGATGTAAATATTGAAAGTGTAAAGTAATGGTGATTAATGATGTACACCTATGACTTGGCCAAGTGAAGGTGGAAAGTAGTCAAAGTCAAAGAAATATATATATTGGGTATCAAAGATGAGTATGAATCATGTGGTTAAGTTGTAAAGTTGTAAGTTGATGATATATGGCTAAGTATGGAAATAAAATTTTTATTGAGATTTGTGTTGACATATAGTCAACTACCTAAAAATGGTTAATTATGTGTGAAAGTGAAAGTGTTTAAGTCAAAGTGTGTCTAATAAAGAAAACAAGTCAAAAAGTACCCAAATGGGTCATGAAAATGTGGTTATGTCAAAACAAGCCATGGTACAAGTATGCAACTTGTTGCTATTGATTTAAGTGTCAAACGTATGGTAGAAAGTGTTGGTAAAAGATGGGAAGCTGAATGTGAGTCGTTTGTGATTTGACTTGATCAATAAAAGTGGTCAAAATTACCAAAAACTAGTCATACGTCCGTTTTCTCCATTAACGCAAATTTAAGAAAAGCGTAAAAAGAGAAAGTTTTATTATTTTGTATGTGAGGTGCATGAAAAATTTCAGGTCAAAACTCTTAATGAGTAAAAAGTTATGCACCTTTGAAATGCGTATTTATTTTGGAATGTGCAAGTTGAATCTGCAGGTCAGAGCTGCTGTAGCAGCTTTGTAACCGGCTGGTACACTTCTTTCCCGGCGGGTAAGTGTGTTATCCTGCTGGGCATCCGGCGGGTAAGTGTATGGTAAACGGGTAGAAGTAGTGTAATTTGAGACAGAGTTTGAAGGTGTGTCGGTCTGTCGCTTACCTGGCGGGTAGAGTCCCAGTTTTAGTGTTTTTGTTTCAATCACATATTTAAGTTAGTTAATGTTACGAGTTAGTTTTAGTTACTCAGACATGAAGTGTGAAATATTGTCAAGAGCGTTTTAAGATATAAAAAAAACATATTCAAATTTTCGGGGCGTTTCAAGTTGCTATCAAAGCGATGGTTTAAGAGACTTAGGTAATCCACGATATGATTGCCTAGGCTTAAACCAATATGAATTGTTAAAGTTGTTAAGATTATTATGTGCATCAGTGTATTAAAATAAAATGCAAAGGTATGATGCACTGTTATGAGTTATGTGAATAATTGCTACTTGTTAAATTAGTAGCTGAAAAATTAAATGATATGTTTAACGTATTGAATAGTTCTAATTGAACTTTAATACGTTAGAAATTTCTGAAGGAAGGTAGAACCCCGGTGTGTTGACAGGTACCTTTTCTGTTAATCTTAAACATGCATACATACTGTTTAATTCGGGTGCCTCAAGATCCTTTGTGTCTGAAAATGTTTATGAAAAAGCGGGTTATGATACGATTTTAAATTTTATTTAGGAAGAGGTAGGTCTTCCTGATCAATTGTGAACAAGCAAAAGATAAGATGTTAATTGTGAGAAGTACATGTTAAGACGAATTATGTGAAATGATGACATGATTAATATACTCTGTTATCATTAAGTGACAAGTTGTTATATGAACAGAAGTACGTGTGTTTAATTGAAAGATGAACTTATCAGAAGTAAGATGAAAGTCTATGAAAAACTGTTAAGTGCTTATGTGGAATTACTTGCTTACGTAAAATTGATTTTATGAGTAATTTTATACTCGGTGGTATGAAGTGAATGTGAAGGCAAGTAAATTCTCAAATATGAATATGTTGTTAAGATGTTATGAAGTGTATTTAAGTGTTAAGTTAAGTAATAATTGTATAGCTCAGAGTGCATGCGTGCAAGAGAACTATACAACTGTGTGAAGTTCTTATACTGTTATATTATGATTGTTTTATTTGTTAAGTATCAAAAAGTAGTGTTAATTTTGAATTAACGTGAAAGTGATAAGAATAGCTTACTCATGTTAGCTAGAAAAGTGTTATGAATTGCTAATTTATGTTAGCTATGATTGTGGTAAGACATGTGCATAAGAGTAAAGCTAAAGTGTAAGTTAATTTACTTAATGAAAGAAATCTCTATTATTTGCTAAGTTATTGTTGAAAGTTTATGTTGATATCATACTATGTGTTTAAAGTTTCAGGTAATCAAAAGTACTGACCAAGGTCAGTTATTGTGTTAATTGTAGTTTCATGTGTTAAAGTGTTTTATGACTGTGCAGATTATATGAAATCAAAGTATAGCCACACTTGAACTAGTATATAATTGACGGTGATGAATAGAAGTGTGAGACTGGTATAATAGAACAACGTCTGGCCAACGTGGTTTTATTATATTAAGACACACGGGTGTTTCATGATTGTTAAGTGTATAATGAGACTAGTGATGGTTAGCTTCGGTTGGGTGTAGAAGGGTAGACAGCAAGTGGGTAATGTTGTAAGAAGTTGATTAATAAAGATGTTTTTGATTAAACTTACGGTCGTTTTACGAATAAGCATGTCTGTTATTAGACATTTTATGGGCACAATTAATGGTAAGTCCCGTTATTGATTAAAAGTTGACACATAGTTTGAAAAGAAATGCATGTCAGTCAATGTAAAGCAGTATGAACCCACTTAATTGTTGTTTTTATGTAAGTTTGTTACAAAAGAATGTTTAAGCTATATTTAAGTAGGGGAGAAAAGTTATAACTTTTGTGGATAAAGGCTGAATCAGAGTTCTAAAGACCCAAATAGCCTATGTTAAAGAAGTAATGAAGTCATTAAATCAAGGAAAGAAAGTAGTAAAGTTATAAGTTTTGTGTCAATAAAGAAGTAAAATGTTATGAACATTGACAGTTAAGGATGTATATAAATTGTAATGATATCGTCATTAGAAGAAATTAATGTGCAAAGTACTTGTATGTTAAGGAATTAATGGTGAAGTAAAGTGGTTAAGTTGCAACTAGTAAAAGTTAAATTTTGAATTGAAGGTGAAAGTAACACGTTTTGTGTTTAAAGGTAAGTTAATTCACTATGTAAGTGAAACTAAATGATTAAAGTTATGTGATCTTGGATTACATGCGTGTAAAAGATTTCAAATAACCAAGATGATGTTATGATTACAGTTATGATAAGTAATTAACTAGTTGCCAGGGGTAAAGAATTCTAGCTTTATTGTAACACCCCAATATTCAAGGTATTATTTTAGTGTATCTTGAAATATACATCTTATGAAATGATATTTAACTAAATAAGAAGATGTAATATAAAACGCAATTGAATTCCTCAGTTCTAGACTGTAAATAATTAAAGATTTAAGCTTAATATAGTAATATAAGTTCCTTTCTTCTGAAGCATTCCAAAATTCTCCAGAACTTCAAAAGCAGAGGAACCAAAATCGTTTCCATCATCATCATTATCAAATCTTCTACTGTAATTTCAAATTCAAGAACTTAAGGGATTAATCAAGCCTCTTTCATCTTCTCTAATCCTTAGTAAGTATTTCTTCAGGTATCATAACCTAGGGTTTAAAGATTTGATGGGTTTTGAGGAATTTCACCCAATTGATGGAATTAGGGCATGAGATTGAATTAGTTAGAGTCTATTAAAATGATTATTACTAGTATTGATCATTACAATGTACGAAAATCATGAATTCATCAAGGGTGTTCTTGATGAATTTATGGGTTCTTGTTAAATCAAGTAAATTGGGTTTATTACTCTAAAATATGTCTAGTTAGGTTGATAGAAGTATTAATAAGTGATTAAACCAGAAAATTTTACAGAATCTTAGAAATTCAAGCTTTGAATTCAATATGAGTATTGAAAGTAATATGGATTAGTGGATTGGTGAATTTCTTAGATTAATCTAAGTGGGGGAGAGTGAATTATGATTCACTAACTAGTTGTTATGAATTTTAAAATCTAAATGTATCATTATGAATATGTTTGAAAAGCTTGGAATAAAATTTTATCTTGGTTGCTTGAAATCTTCAATCACGTTATAAGGTGAGTATATAGAGAATCAATTAAGTGAAGATTATGTAATACCGGATTGCTTACGAGCAAGAGGTTTTACATAATCATGTGTTTGTTGATATTATTGTATATTATCGAATATGATATCATTTTGTGAAATTGTTGTGAATTATATGTGGGCATTAGAATAGAGATTCATTGTTACGAAATATCAACTAAACAAAATAATGATTATACGAAATATGTGCTAAGCACAATGATATCTTATGGACCGCGGATCCATGTGGAGGTTAATCTCTATCTATGCTCATTTGTTGTATAATTATGATAAATGTTTCTTGTATTGCTTAATTGGTAACCTATGTATTCACTAAGCTATTATGCTTACCCCGTTGTACATTGATGTATTGTAGGTAGTAGTTTACACCGGGATGGCAACGATGTTAAAAAGGAATAGCGTGGATTAGCTTGCACGTTAGTAAGTAGCAAGCAATTTCTCTTTTGAATTATCGTTTCGTATCCACTTGTATAATACGCCCAAGTTGTTTTGAAATACATTAGTGTGACACCCGTCAAATTAGGACTAGTTTTTAGTTCCTAATCATTTAGAAATACGTGTAATTAGTTCTATGTATTAGGTTAATTGTATGTATCAAAATATATATTGTTGAATATATATCAATACGCGATTATATTTAATCGTTCATTTTCAAATCGGCCAAATTTCCGATTCATATATATATGGCGTTGGTGAAAAACAATATTAAATAGTATAAGAATTATTATTTAATATAACTCATTATTTATTATATATTATTTTGATAATATATAAAGTATTCGTATCGTACAAAATCAAATTATTCGCGACAACATTTATAAATAATGTATTATTATTGAAAATGATAATTATTATTTACTTGGATTAAAATGAAACATATTTCGTTTTATAACATTTTACTCAAACACGACGAAAACATTCAAATCGTGTCCGTCTCTAAAACATAAAACAATGATATATTTTATATCTCATTAAAAGTATTTCTATTAAAATACTTCGATTAAAATACGTACGATATCAATTATAGAAATTTATCGAATTAAAACATTATACTACTTTTCGATCGGGTACAAAAACACGGGTATTTTGTACTACGAAATTAGGCCAACTAACTCAAATAATTGAGTTAGCCGGCTATACCAACGCACCCTTTTATTTTTCATTTCATTTTCATTCTCACTTATCAATCTCTCTCGACTCCCTCTCGGTTCCATCTCAAAACAAAAACAACACAACGATTTAACTAAAACAACATCATCACAATCGTCATATTCATCATCAAGTTGGATCATCATCATCATCCGTATCGTTTTCGTTCTAAAAATCATTGTAAGGAAATTATAAACTTAAACTTTGTAATTTCGTATTTAAATAGCGTTTATTATCATATAGTAACGTTAGGATTGATGATTGTTAGTTAAAAGACGGATTAGAATTGGTTTGGGTATGAATTGGAATGGACAGAGTCGAACAGAGACCCAGAAAAATATGATCCACGCGGTGCGTCCTTTTGTACGCGGCGCGTCCTTTTAAAAACCCGAAGAACACGGTGCGTCCTTATGCACGCGGCGCGTCCTTTGGAAAACTAAAGAACACGGCGTGTACTAATGTACGCGGCGCGTCCTTTAAATGGCAGTTCCCCCGTCCTATTTCATGATCCAACGGATCAATAAACTAGCCCTGCGAATTCTAGCTAAAACAGGGTAGCTTCTCGATGAAAAATTTATTATAACGGATTGGGCTCAAATTCGCAAGGTCACTCGAAAACAACCCAATGGTCAAGGCTAAGTACCTTAGCCTAGTCAGTTTTAAGCCATCCGGAGTCATCTAGGGGTCGAAAATGGCATATTTTAGTTTTCGGACCTCCGTTTTTCCATAAACTTAAAACTAAAGGTTTACACTAAGTGTCAGACATCGCGACATATTTCATACTCATACGATACAACATTTAAACACTTCAAATATGCTTTTATAAGTTCACAACAAATGAAAGTAGTAATAATAATTGAAGAATTATTATTTCAATCAATCACCAACGATCCGTATACATTTTCACAAACTCAAACATAATCATTAACCAAAGTATTTGGTCAAAACTAGTTAAGGGAAGAACTAGCATAGATGGTCCGTAGTGTCATCAAATCAATTAAACCTTGCGCGTTTAATACGCCAGGCAGGTTTCAATATCTAATCATTATCAAAACCTTGCGCGTCTAAGACGCCCTGCAGGTTCAGTCGTTGTAACGACATCAAATCATTGTGAATCATCAATTGTGCTTAGTAGCATCTCATAGGCTCAGGTGAGTCTCATAGCCCCTTTTTAAATACTTTTACCTAGGGGTGTGATTTCATTGCTCTGTTTTGTTTTACAATATGAACGCAAGTACCATCAAATCAAATACTACATGAGTTATTTTCACTAATCATTTTAAAGCCCTCCATCAGCATAGTTTGGTAATACGTAGTAGCGTGAATATTAGTATATGGTACCATATAGGTTTGACCAGCCTCATCCGGGTTAGCACGCACTAACTATTAAAACGGATGTATTAATATTTGTGTAGACGAGTGTTGATTAGGCACTCGTAGGAGGCACCTCGATCAGGATACCTTAAATGTGGACCTGACATCTCGAGTTAAGCTCAGACTATGTGCTCATGGCTGTATAACTTTTATTTTGCTTAATTGCATTTTAAATTCAATTATCATTAAATCTTGCGGTTCATACAAATATGTGTTGATATACAAACCTGTGAGCTCACCAGCGTTTTCGTTGACCCAATTTAGCATGTATCACAGGTGATCAGCAGCAGTAGGTTTGCCACTCAAGATGCCCATTAGCTCGAGTCACATTCAGACATCAAGAGATTGTCATGCATTACTATATTTTGTATAATTTAGTTATGCCATAGAATCTCTATCAATTGAACTCATGAGCTTTTGTAAACTATGTTATAACAGTGTAAAACTTTTATAATATCAATGTATTTGTAAACGACGCATGTAGTGGTCGTTCATTATGTAATCTTGTGTGCTTTGTATATTGATTAGTCGCGCCCCGAACCGACCCGCTTCCGCATCATAATTTGGGGGTGCGACAATTAGAAATATGTAATATGTGGTCTTGGATATTAGTTGACATTGAAAGTCAACCACTGGTGTAATTTAGGATCGCGTTCGTCAGTGCAATTTAGTTACAGAATGTTTTGAACATAGGAACGCGATCCGGCTTGATTTTCTGGGATTGCATTAACATGTTGAAAATTTGTATTTTGGGTATTTTTAAAATCTAAGTGCATTTACATTAATATATTGATTTGCAATAACATAATTGAAATATTAAGAAGTAATGGGACCTAAATATGCATTGCTAGTAAAAAAAACAAGTAAAAGAATTTATGGGCGTTTAAAGTTGGTATCAGAGTGATAGTTTAAGAGAATTACGTAATCCACATTAGGATTGCATAATCTTAAACTATTTCGAGTCTATGATTATTTTGATAATTGTATTGTGAGAGAATCTTATTGTGTGAATTATGTGGAACCTTAAGAATGGTTGTTGCCTTGCTTGAATATGTTCAAGAGAAATGAATAGAAGTGTGCAATTAGTATAATATGTCTACGCCTGGCCAATGCAGTTGTATTATACTAGTGCACATGGGTGATTCAAAACCCTTGAATATAATATGGCTTTGGTGAATGATTGTTCTTGATGGTTTGTATATAAAAATCTTTAACTTGTATTATTATATAGAATCGGAATATGTTGATTAAATTGTTAATGTTTGTAGTAAATGGAATTAACAAATCAAGGTGATCATAATCCTCATGGAAATTCTCCTCAACATGAAGAGAATGCTGGTGATAGAAGTTTAAACCCTGAGGATGAAGCGATGATTAGGCAAATTATCGGGCAAGCTCTTAAAGAGTTTGGCCCAACTGTAATCTCTGAGGTAGATAATATTGTGACTTCTAAAGTTAATCAAGTTTTAACTGATAAGTTAAAAGAATTTGAACAACAACATCTTATTCTGACGAATCCTCCACCAACTGCGGGACTCTTGAATGTTCAAGGGTCGACTGAAAGTTTTGACTTTAAGAAATTCTCCAGTTGTAAACCACCCGAATTCGAAGGTGACTTAAATCCTGTTGTTAGTCTTAGGTGGTTAAGTATAATGGAGGAGATGTTTATGTTATCTAAGTGTCCTGAGGAATTGAAAGTACCCTTCGCGGCGCACCAACTTACGAGTGATGCTCACGAATGGTGGAATTCGAAGATTGACACCTATGGTTTTGAGACGTCATCTAAATTTTCCTGGAATACGTTTAAGGATATATTTAAAAGTGAGTTCTCACCACCTGCTGAAATAGAAAAATTAAAAGGTGAATTTCTCTCGATCAATCAAGGAAGAATGTCTGTAGCTGAATATTCTAAATCCTTTCATGAGAAATCTCGTTTCTGCCCGGAATATACTTCTAATCAGAAGTTGTTGACTGACCATTTTTATCGCCATCTAAATCTCGAAATCCGTGAGTCTATTGATCCGGTATTCTATAATGATATTCCAAAGATATTGAATCGAGCTTTAGTTAGAGAAAAAGACTTGCTAGCTAAGCGTGCTGAATATGCTAGTAAAAGAAAAGCTAAGCAATCTACTCCATCACAACCATCATCGTTTAAGAAAACCAGATTTGATTCTAAATCACCATCACAACAATCATCACAAAAATCTCAATCACAACAACAACAGTTTTCTCAACCCCATACTCGTGAATGGCCTTTATGTGATAAATGTGGGAAAAGACATCTAGGTGATTGTAAATGTTTTAAGTGTGGGAGACCTAGACATATGGCACCGGATTGCCTAAGTCCTTTCCGTTTGTGTTACACTCGTTTTAAAAGTGATCATGTTCAGGCAGATTGTCCCGCTAAAAAGGAAGAACAGAGAAAGCAACAACAAAGGAAAGATGCTGAGAAGAAAGGGACAACTGCTGGATCGGGGTCCAAACCCCGTGCTTTTCAAATCACAGCAGAGGAGGCTAAGGAATCACATGATGTGGTGACAGGTACCTTTATTATAAATTCCATACCTGCCCATGTTTTGTTTGATTCCGGAGCTTCTAGATCTTTTGTATCACTTTCATTTTGTAAACGTTTAAATATTTCTGTATCAAAATAGGATCATCCCTTAGAAGTTGAAATAGCTGATAATAAGTTAGTAATAGTTTCTGATGTATATAAGGGGTGTATCATTGAAATAGGAAGTGAGAAATTTAATGTTGATCTAGTCCCAATGCAAATGGGGGAGTTCAACATAGTAATTGGAATGGATTGGTTAGGAGGAAATAAATGTGTAATCAATTGTCATGAAAAAGTTATTTTCCTGAAAGCACCTAGCGGACAGGATATAACTGTTTATGGCGAACGTATTGATGTGTCCTAAACAGTCATGTTTTTAGGCACATTATTCTACACTTATTGGACTTATATTTGGTGAAATCATCTTAAAACATCGATTATTTACTTAAAATCACCAAAGTGGTCTAATTATAGGCGTTGCTGTTAAAATTACCAAGAACATCCGTTTATCACGCAAAACGAGGTAAATAATGTCACCTTAAATATTCCCTTTTTAATTTACTTATGGAAGTAGATCTTAATCCATATTTTATGATTCCATAAGGAAATCAAAGACCGGAGGTGAAAGAATCACAAGAAACGGACGAAAGACTGAGAATATACAAGGTCTGGAAGCTCGCCGATCGTCATCCGGAACACGCAAAAGATGAACACCTCCAAATTTGGCAAACTCAGTGCCATTAGAAGCGTAACAGAAAAACGAAGCCAACGGCGCAAGAATCAAGCAAATCGGAGCCCAAACGAAGAAGATACGGACGAACCAAGCAACCGAGGAATCAGCGGAGGCCAAACGGAGCACCAACCCCCCCCCCCCTGGGCACCTAGGTACCGTATACGGTACCCTAGGTGCCGTATACGGCCCTATGGGTGCCGTATACGGGGGTGTTTGCTTTGTGAGGTGACGTTTGACCCCCCCTTGGTCCAGTACCCCCCGTATGTGCTTTGATGCTTGTTCTTTATGCTTTAGGACTTGTACCAAGCTTCAACCTCCTCATCTATAAATAGAGGGCTCCTCTCATTCACACCTCACACCTCACACCTCTTATCTCATTCTCATTCTCTCTCTAGAATTAGGTTAGCATTCTCTCTCTAGCACTACTCTTAGGAGTTAGAGGAGAATTAGTAGGAAATTAGCATCCTCTCTCTAGCACTACTTTTAGGAGTTAGAGGAGGATTAGTAGGGTAGCTTTTGTAATAGAGTTGGAACTCTTGGAGGATCTCCTTTGTAATATTGCTCAAGATATTTCGGAGCTCTGTCCGTGTAACCTTTCAACTGCTATTCAATCTACGCATTAGTTTCGGTTATTTCTATCCTTATCTCTCATAATGTTGCATGCTATCATTATGTTTGATTTAAGATACATTGCCATGATTAGTGAGTAGATTAGCTATTGTGTTTGTTATGATGTAGTTAGCTTGTTAATACTTTGGGTGATGCTACTTTAAATACAATTGGGATAATATCATTATGAAACAACGGAGGTAACGTTATACGGCTTTCATTTGTATAGCGCCGGAATCATCACGAATGTGTGTAGTACGGAACGTGGAAGCTATGAAAGTCGTGGGCACAATCCGTTGTGGAATAATGATCCCAATTGTTAAATATTGAAAACCGGTGTATTGTTAACTATACATTTATGATTTTAAACTAAACTAACGCCTTTCCTCCAATAAACGTGGTTAGAACCTTTATGTCAAGGATTCGCGACCCTTAGTTAAATGGTCACTACCTATCTATGTTTTCTTAAAATAACATGGTCTGATTTTGAAGCAATGGAAATACTGTCTACCTATCGTATAGTACACTGTGAATTAATCAGGGATTTATTGGTTTGGGATTATAAAGTGAACGGGTTGTTTAGCTATCATAGATGGTTTTACTGTAGTACAAGCTTAGATATATTGAGTTCAGATGGCTGTAAAGTATGTAGCCCAGTGAAAGCCCTAATACGACTGAGTATCCGGTTTAACGTTGGAAACACCTATGGTGGAATACAACCACGTACAAACTATGGAAAAGTCGGATGCTGTATACTGTGTTACATCCTGGCTAAGTCTGTGATCCAGGAAAGACCGTAATACGAGTGAATACGCTATGTAACTGTGAAAAGCTCCGTTGGTTGAAGACTGTATCACAGCCGGATATCTCTGAACTCAATCACAACCATTAATGTATATGTTAATCAGTCACCACCTGTCTTAAATCTTAAATGCCTCGCCTAGCTTAGATATCTTCGTCTGTGTTAAGAAAGATCAGTGGATAAATTGCGGACTGTCGCCTTATTCCTGCACCCCATCTGGAGGGTCACTTGGTCTCATTATGAGAGACGGTGAGGGGGGTTTCAAGACAGTCCGATCTGATCAGAATCTTGACAGCCTAGTACTCAGTGACATATTGGTTAGTTTATCTGATCAGTAGGGTACTAGTGTTTACACCACAAGGTATCTACGTGAACGCAAGACACAAATCTTAAAAGTCGTTTTCAAATATAAAACCTCAATACAGCATCACCCCACGTAAAAGCTAACGAAGTCATAACAAACACAAGTTCCCTATTACTGATTCAACCTACTGCTTTTATTTACTGTTTTAATTAGTTTTTAATTTTAATTACGGACCTAAGTATAAAACCCCCATTCAAAACTACTTTCAAAACATCGCTAATCTGAACTTTCGTCTCGACAAGTCGTTTCACAATACGGTTAACTCTTTAGAACGACCCTAGGTCATACTTTAGCACGAGGAACCCAGTTTCCCCCACGGAACAATCAACCACCCAGGTTTCAGCCTCGATATCCGATGTACCCACAACAACCACAACTTCCATACAATCAACCACTTCCATTAACCGCCACTGAGGATACTCAACCTGCTGAACCGGTGAAGACAATCGTCCCAGTCACGAGCACTGATGACAACCTGAACAAGTTCATCCAGGGGCAGAGCGCTTTCAATCAGAAGACGACAGCTAGACAAGATCAAACCGACCTATTCCTTCGAAATCAACTCTCGGTTCTATAGAGCCTCGAGAATCAAATTGATCAGTTAGCCCACCGTCTTGACACTCGACCCCAAGGATCACTACCGAGCAATACTGTTCACAACCCCCACGTTGAGGAAGCCAAGACTCTGAACTCTACAGATAACTAGAAGGCACCGTGCCATTCTGAAGCATCTTCTCCGATGAAGAACCCTACTCCTGTCCTGACAACAGTTGAGACCAAACCCGTACCTATTCCTATTCAGGAAGTTCGAGTCCCCTTCCCACATCGTAACGGAAAAAGATATAACGCTAAATCTTTCAAACTCGACGGAAAATTCTTAGACACCGTGTCCAGAATTCCGTCCAGCTCCAAGTACATTCGACGTATGCTGGCTACTAAGGAAAAGGTACCCGAAGTACTTAAAATCTCTCTCAACGCTGAATGCTCCGCCGTCATTCAGAATTCCCTTTCGGAAAAACTAGGAGACACGGGTCGATTCACCTTGCCCTGCTCTATCTATCACTCTGGCATGATTCATTCCTTGGCCGATCTCAGAGCGAGCAGCAACCTCATGCCCTACTCACTCTACTCCAGACTTGAATTAGGACCACTGCAACCCACTGGAATGAGCGTCCAGCTTGCCGATCAAACAATCCGATATCCTAGAGGCATAGCTGAGAACGTCATGGTAAAAGTGGATGGGTTCTATTTCCCAACTGACTTCGTAGTGATGGATATTCAGGAAGATATTAACATACCCATTATCCTAGGAAGGCCTTTTATTAATACTGCTCGTGCTATTATTGACGTTTGCTCGCAGACTATCAGCCTCAGAGCACATGGACAAACTGTTGCATTCAGAATCAATCAGGCTGATGAGCTTCTCGCAGAGAAAGCAGAGATATACGCCATCTCTATGGGCAGGATCACTTCGGACGACGACACTTCTGATTCGGAACCATCAGACACATTCATACCAGATAAGCACACTTGCCTCATATCATCAACAGAAGAGTCAGAGTCACAAGAAGAGAGTGAAGATTCCGAGCCAGATAAGTCAAAACCGGAAGAAATGGAGGAAGAAGAGACTGAACCAGAACAAGAAGAAATGGAGGAATCCGAAGAAGAAATGGAGGAAGACCCAGAGGAGGACTTATACCAATCCACCCCACCGCATCACTGCTTACCTGATTCTCACTATCCGATAGAAAAAATCATGCAGATCGAGAACGCTATTCCCCTGTCAGATAATGAATCAGATGATGATCCACCTACAGATGAACCATATGATGCAGGATTCGGCATACCCATGGAAAGACTTATAGCCTCTGTCATGGACCCCTCTAAGCCTCTTATCTAGCCTCGACTCGACGCTCTATTAAACATCGAGAAAACCATTGCGTTAGCAAAACAACACCCAGAGCTTAGAGACAAACTCCTGATGAAGATCTCAGCTTACAAAGCTTCCCGATTACCGGAATTGCATTCAAGAGAGCATTCCCGAAGGATTCACACCTTCGACGCATCTGCGCCACGAACCCTGTTCGAATTTGGAAGCACCTCTGAATCCAGCCGAGGTACTGATTCCCAGGAGGAAAGAGATATAGAGATGCACTCTTCACAACCGATATCTCAAATCTCCGATGACACCCAGCCACCATCTGATCATGTTGAGTTCCCTGATTCCCAGGCTAGGGATTCTCCATTCATAGAAAGTGACGTGGATGATGTCATCTACGCTGATATTCCAATAGATATCCGGTCTATCCATCTTCCTGCGCCTCCAGCTAATCCACCTTCTCCAGAAATTCCGATTATCACCAACCATGAAGAGATGATAAGTGCTATCGAAGACTTTGAAGATGACATACCCACTATGACTAGCATTATCCTCAACTCTACCAACGAGTACACTCCACGACAACAAGCCCTGATCGAGGAAATCATAGCCGAGTCTGAAGTCAACCAAGCCGAGAATTCCCAAGATTACAGATTCTTCCACAATCGTCTCAATGCCTTCGCCGAAGATCTCGCTGCTCAGCTCCTGCAACAAAGTACTAGACCAACATCTGAAGAGCTGGAGTTCTTTGAAGAACATAAGCGCATCTACAGGAAAATCTATGACACTCTGATCAGATCCGCATTTCCATATTCCCGGGAGGAAAGTGAGTTTCTACACTCATTCCACGAGGAAATGTATCGTGCTACTGGGAACCCTGATGCAGATGCTGATATTCGACTGATGAATAATCTTCGGGGCATACTTAATTCTATGGCAAGAAACGACCACATGGACGAGACTTCTCCTCACAGGTTCTACATCGACTGCACTATTGAGTTCCATGCTCACAAGATTGCTGAAGATCTCGAGTATGTGAGTTTCACTGAAAGGTCGCGTGACATCCCTTCCTCTATACCAGAAGGTTCGATGGTTAACATCGCGAACTTCCTCACTGATCGGATCCAAGAAATCTTTGCTGAGGATAACCCGGACGAGCATCGACAGATATTTCACTATGGTTTACGTGAGGTGTACGATATAGTGTGCAACACCTTCAAAGACTCAAATCTCACGTTCACCAATTATCAAAACAGGCTCATCCAGGATATTCATGATTCAATTCAAGAAATAAGAGGAAGCTCTGGCATAGCAGATCACGACACTTTACACCTCCAATTTCTCGGATTCATGGACTCATTCAGACAGCAGCACCCTCAGAGAGAAATGATTGAATCTGATGGTTTCTCTATAGTTGATTCCCGCGGACCTATATCCAGAGCAATCAGGGATATCACCTGGGACCTTCTGCACATGAAAAGGGTTACTCAGCAACATCTTGAAAGTTTCCCTATCTTTTCAGAAGAGATTCCAAACATTGTTGAAATCATTTCTCGCCACTTTCTGAGGATCTATCCACGAAATCCCAGGGTTCCACTTCTAAGCACTTCCGACCCTGGAGGTTCCAGCACCAACTAGACTGAAGGAAGGCAAAGTCAGGCTCTCGACTCTAAAAGCAGCGCTTCTCGGGAGGCAACCCGTGGAATAAAGTCAGGCTCTCGACTCTAAAAGCAGCGCTTCTTGGGAGGCAACCCACGGAATAAAAGAAAGAATGGGAAGCTGAGAAATGAAGTAGATCTCCAAATATCCTTCACACTTGTACGAACCCAACTTTTAACAAAAACATCCTTTAAATACAACTCGTTTTGCAAATAAACCACTGTTCTTGGATGAATAGGAAAATCATCTTGTGTTTCGAGCATTTGAGGTACTTGCATACTACCTTTATGCATTCTGCTCGAACTCGTTTAAAAACACATGATTCATAAAACCAGGTTTGTATTAGAAAACATCTTTCAAAATCCAAGACAGTAAGTTCTTTTCATTTGCAACAACAAAACCGAGTTTGTAAAATGGGTACATCCAACGTGTTCACACTTAAGAGATCTCTTCATGAGGATAAAATTGAGATGATGAGATGGAAATAAGCAAAGTCGCTTGAAGCTGAGCCAATCTTCATAAAGAGCTCAGAAGAAGATCTTGGCCACATCTCCTTCTGCAAATTCAGAAACTCAGCTCCTATGCAACTTACTATATGGGGCGTATATGATCCTTTCCTCTTTTATCTGTTTTATCTTTATTCATGTTTATTTGTTTTGTTAGTGTGATAATAAAAGTAATCTATACTCTATCCTAAACTTATCACTAAGTGTGGGATTCCACCCCAAAACAAAACACTTGAGAAACATTTTCTTACATGTTCAAACTCTAAGTGTGGGATTTTTCAATCTCAACTCAGGAGAACATTAGGGACAATGTTCCTCTAAGTGTGGGATAGCAGGTATAGAATACCTTAGTTTGTTTTAATAATTTTAGTTCAAAATAGTTAACACAGAAAATGTTCCTCTAAAATTTTTCAAAATTTTTCAATTTTCAAAAGAAAAACGAGTTTAATCATCCGATTAACTCTGAATTTTTGAGTTTTGATGTTTTTAAGAGAAGTCATTTTCAAAATATGAATAAGTTGTTTTAAAATCTAAGGAAAATAAGTTAATAATTGCTTAAGTAAGAAATGATAATCTAATAAGAACATGACTAGGCACATACAACCCATTAGCAGTGAGGACTTGAGCCTTAAAAGCATTCATCTTTAATGCTACATTGTTCATTTCTTGTGTGTGCCGATGCATGTATATCTGAATTAGAACTTGCTCTTGACATACGCTTCGAGACCACATTGGTGAGTACCGTACGCGGTACAGGTGCAATTAAATGACCTTGACATTCCTTAGGATTTAACCCAATTTTTAGCCTTCTCTTTCAAGCCCAAAACCCTTTCCGATGCTTATTTTTAGTATCGATGATCCGCTTAGTAAACCCTGTTGAGCCTAAACCTTTTCGTTTCATAAACCCACATGTTTTAACCCCTACTTTCCCAAAAAAATTTCCAAAAATTTATCCTAGAATTTCTGAGGTTATGGAAAACGCTTTTTAGAAACATCCCTTCAAATTGTCTTACTCTCTCGTGTTCTCCGAAATAGAAAAATCCTTGGTATGAAAAATTGACACCATGAAAAGACTCGAAGAAGAAAGATGAGAAGAAGGATTACGGCATTTAATAATCCTTAGAAATTCTCTAGCAAAGAAGTTTTGAAAGAAAAAAAATAGAAAATAGAAAAGAGTAAAAAAAATAAAAGAAAAGAAAAAAAAAAGATATATAGTTCCAAGAATAAAGATAGTGCTTCAAAGTATCGCCCTAAAAGAAGAAGATCCGATAGAAGATAAAAGCTACTTTACTATACATCCGTTTCTAATTTAAGTTTTTCGTAACCTTAGGAGTCCTGAGATAAGCAACACCTTTACACCCAAAAATTTCCACTATCCATACCCCTTAACCCTCACAAACATTACAACCCCTGAATGTCTTGGGATAATTGGCATCGTTCTCACCTAAGTGGTGGAGATCCGATTCTCGATCAAGCTTATGACGATGAGTACTGCATGACTGGCTAATTGAGCGATTTCCTTGTTTAGAATGTTAGGTAACCCGAAACACTTTTGAGTGAATTGAGTGACCACCTTAGTGAGATCGCCTAGTCATGTATACTCCTAGATCACGAGATTTGGAAGTATGCTTAAAGAGGGTCATTACTTGTTTCTGAAATAATTATCTTATTTTTCCTGATGTTTTTAGAGCAAATATATGAATATGAGAAAATGACGACTTTTGAAAATGTTCTGACTCACCCTAAAACCAGATTTTAAAATATCTTTTTCACGAGGCATGGATGTGTTGCTTGAGGACAAGCAACGTCTAAGTGTGGGATACTTGATGTGTCCTAAAAAGTAATGTTTTTAGGCACATTATTATACACTTATTAGACTTATATTTGGTGAAATCATCTTAAAACATCGATTATTTACTTAAAATAACCAAAGTGGTCTAATTATAGGCGTTGCTGTTAAAATCACCAAGAACATCCCTTTATCACGCAAAACGAGGCAAATAATGTCACCTTAAATATTCCCTTTTTAATTTACTTATGGAAGTAGATCTTAATCCATATTTTATGATTCCATAAGGAAATCAAAGACCGGAGGTGAAAGAATCAGAAGAAACGGACGAAAGACGGAGAATATACAAGGTCTGGAAGCTCGCCGATCGTCATCCTTAACACGCAAAAGATGAACACCTCCAAATTTGGCAAACTCAGTGCCATTAGAAGCGTAACGGAAAAATGAAACCAACGGCGCAAGAATCAAGCAAATCGGAGCCCAAACGAAGAAGATACGGACGAACCAAGCAACCGAGGAATCAGCGGAGGCCAAATGGAGCACCAACCCCCCCTGGGCACCTAGGTACCGTATACGGTACCCTAGGTGCCGTATACGGCCCTATGGGTGCCGTATACGGGGGTGTTTGCTTTGTGAGGTGCCGTTTGACCCCCCCTTGGTCCAGTACCCCCCGTATGCGCTTTGATGCTTGTTCTTTATGCTTTAGGACTTGTACCAAGCTTCAACCTCCTCATCTATAAATAGAGGGCTCCTCTCATTCACACCTCACACATCACACCTCACACCTCACACCTCTTATCTCATTCTCATTCTCTCTCTAGAATTAGGTTAGCATTCTCTCTCTAGCACTACTCTTAGGAGTTAGAGGAGAATTAGTAGGAAATTAGCATCCTCTCTCTAGCACAACTCTTAGGAGTTAGAGGAGGATTAGTAGGGTAGTTTTTGTAATAGAGTTGGAACTCTTGGAGGATCTCCTTTGTAATATTGCTCAAAATATTTCGGAGCTCTGTCCGTGTAACCTTTCAACTGCTATTCAATCTACGCATTACTTTCGGTTATTTCTATCCTTATCTCTCATAATGTTGCATGCTGTTATTATGTTTGATTTAAGATACATTGCCATGATTAGTGAGTTGATTAGCTATTGTGTTTGTTATGATGTAGTTAGCTTGTTAATACTTTGGGTGATGCTACTTTAAATACAATTGGGATAATATCATTATGAAACAACGGAGGTAACGTTATATGGCTTTCATTTGTATAGCACCGGAATCATCACGAATGTGTGTAGTACGGAACGTGGAAGCTATGAAAGTCGTGGGCACAATCCGTTGTGGAATAATGATCCCAATTGTTAAATATTGAAAACCGGTGTACTGTTAACTATACATTTATGATTTTAAACTAAACTAACGCCTTTCCTCCAATAAACGTGGTTAGAACCTTTATGTCAAGGATTCGCGACCCTTAGTCAAATGGTCACTACCTATCTATGTTTTCTTAAAATAACATGGTCTGATTTTGAAGCAATGGAAATACTGTCTACCTATCATATAGTACACTGTGAATTAATCAGGGATTTATTGGTTTGGGATTATAAAGTGAACGGGTTGTTTAGCTATCATAGATGGTTTTACTATAGTACAAGCTTAGATATATTGAGTTCAGATGGCTGTAAAGTATGTAGCCCAGTGAAAGCCCTAATACGACTGAGTATCCGGTTTAACGTTGGAAACACCTATGGTGGAATACAAACACGTACAAACTATGGAAAAGTCGAAGGCTGTATACTGTGTTACATCCTGGCTAAGTCTGTGATCTAGGAAAGACCGTAATACGAGTGAATACACTATGTAACTGTGAAAAGCTCTGTTGGTTGAAGACTGTATCACAGCCGAATATCTCTAAACTCAATCATAACCATTAATGTATATGTTAATCAGTCACCACCTGTCTTAAATCTTAAATGCCTCGCCTAGCTTAGATATCTTCGTCTGTGTTAAGAAAGATCAGTGGATAAATTGCGGACTGTCGCCTTATTCCTGCACCCCATCTGGAGGGTCACTTGGTCTCATTATAAGAGACGGTGAGGGGGGTTTCAAGACAGTCCGATCTGATCAGAATCTTGACAGCCTAGTACTCAGTGACATACTGGTTGGTTTATCTGATCAGTAGGGTACTAGTGTTTACACCACAAAGTATCTACGTGAACGCAAGACACAAATCTTAAAAGACGTTTCCAAATATAAAACCTCAATACAGCATCACCCCACGTAAAAGCTAACGAAGTCATAACAAACACAAGTTCCCTATTACTGATTCAACCTACTGCTTTTATTTACTGTTTTAATTAATTTTTAATTTTAATTACGGACCTAAGTATAAAACCCCCATTCAAAACTACTTTCAAAACATCGCTAATCTGAACTTTCATCTCGACAAGTCGTTTCACAATACGGTTAACTCTTTAGAACGACCCTAGGTCATACTTATGCTATACAGCTCTAGTAGAACTTAGGTCCCCAGCAAAATATAAATTTTAAAACTTCCACACCGACGTGCTGCCATACGGTCGCGTTGACGACGCGTGACGGTTGGCGGCGCGTCACGTATCAATCGAACTATTCCTGTATGCACGTATGCACGAGCTAAAAGATTGTTATCCCACGGGTGTCGAGCCTTTTTGGCACACGTGATTGATAACACTAAATCTGTTGCTGTTCCTTCTGATATCCCTGTTGTTAATGAATTTTTGGATGTATTTCCCGATGAACTTCCTGGTCTTCCTCCTAATCGACAAGTGGAATTTAGAATTGATTTAATCCCTGGAGTTGTTCGAATTTCTAAAACACCTTACCGTTTAGCCCCCACTGAAATGCAAGAGATGATGAATCAATTGCAAGAACTACTCGACAAAGGTTTCATCCGTCCTAGTAGTTCACCCTAGGGAGCTCCTGTATTATTTGTTAAAAAGAAGGATGGATCCTTACGTTTGTGTATTGATTATCGGGAATTGAATAAAGTGACCATTAAAAATCGTTATCCTTTACCTCGAATCGATGACTTGTTTGATCAACTACAAGGTGCCAGTTTATTCTCAAAAATCGATGTCCGGTCTGGTTACCATCAGTTAAAGGTAAAGGAAGATGACATCTCTAAAACTGCTTTTCGTACCCGTTATGGTCACTATGAATTCGTTGTTATGCCATTCGGCTTAACCAATGCTCCAGCTGCATTTATGGACTTGATGAATCGTGTATGTCGTCCTATGCTGGATAAATATGTGATTGTTTTTATTGATGACATTCTCATTTATTCTAAAAGTGAGAGTGATCATTTAATTCATCTAAGACAAGTTCTTGAAATGCTTCGATGTGAAAAGCTTTATGCTAAATTTTCCAAGTGTGAATTCTGGTTGCCTGAAGTCCAGTTTCTTGGACATGTGATTAATGTCCATGGTATTCAAGTTGATCCCTCTAAGGTGGCTGCGGTGATGATGTGGGATCAACCTTCGAGTCCCACTGAAGTCAGAAGTTTTCTTGGTCTGGCTGGTTATTACCGCCGTTTCATTCAGGATTTTTCTAAGATTGCTACCCCGTTGACTCAATTGACTCGAAAGAGTGTATCATGGAAATGGGACGAACAACAACCTAAAGCATTTCAATTATTGAAAGAAAATCTCAGTCAGGCTCATATCCTTGTCTTACTGGAAGGTTATGAAGATATGGTTGTTTATTGTGATGCGTCTAAGCTTGGTTTGGGCTGTGTTTTAATGCAACGTGGGAAAGTTATTGCTTATGCTTCACGTCAACTCAAACCTAATGAGCAAAACTATCCTACTCATGATCTTGAATTAGCAGCTATGGTCTTTGCATTGAAGATTTGGCGACATTATCTATATGGAGTCAAGTCTACCATCTACACTGACCACAAAAGCTTGAAATATTTCTTTGATCATCGGGATTTGAATAACCGACAGAGGAGATGGCTTGATTTAGTAAAAGATTACGATTGTGACATTCTTTACCATCCTGGTAAGGCTAATATCGTTGCTGATGCTCTTAGCCGAAAGGCTATTCGTTATATTCTTTCAGTGAAATCTTTTAGCATGATTGTATTTCCTCAACTACTTGAATCTATAAAAGTTGCTCAAATTGATGCATTATCTTCTAATGACCCGAAGAAGCAACGTTTAAAGGGTCAACTTTCTGAATTAATTGAAGATTCTCGAGGTTAGAAAACTCGTTATGGTAGAATATGGATACTAGTAACTAGTGATGTGAATAAATTGTTATTGGATGAAGCTCATAAATCGAAATATTCTGTTCATCCAGGTGCCACCAAAATGTATCGTGATCTGAAATATGATTATTGGTGGCCTGGTATGTAACGTGATATCATTAAATATGTTCAAAATTGTCTCACTTGCCTCCAAGTAAAAGCGGAGCACTGTTGTGACCTAAAAAGTCATGTTTTTAGGCACATTATTCTGCACTTATTGGACCTATATTTGGTGAAATCATCTTAAAGCATCTATTATTTACTTAAAATCACCAAAGTGGTCCAATTATAGGCATTGCTGTTAAAATCACCAAAAACATCCGTTTATCACGCAAAACGAGGCAAATAATGTCACCTTAAATATTCCCTTCTTAATTTACTTATGGAATTAGATCTTAATTCATTTTTTATGATTCTATAGGAAAATCCAAGATCGGAGGTGAAAGAATCAGAAGAAAAGGAGAAAAGACGGAGAAGATACACAGTCTGGAAGCTCGCCGATCGTCATCCGGAACACGCAAAAGTCAAACACTTCCAAATTTGGCAAAGTCAGTGTCATTATAAGCGTAACGGAAAAACGAAGACAACGGCGCAAGAATCAAGCAAATCGGAGCCCGAACGAAGAAGATACGGACGAACCAAGCAACCGAGAAGTCAGCGGAGGCCAAACGGAGCACCAACCCCCCCTGGGCACCTAGGTACCGTATACGGTACCCTAGGTGCCGTATACGGCCCTATGGGTGCCGTATATGGGGGTGTTTGCCTTGTGAAGTGCCGTTTGACCGCCCCCCCTTGGTCCGCTTGTCCCATATGCTGCTTTGATGCTTGTATTTGATGCTTCAAGACTTGTACCAAGGCTTTCACCCTCTCCCTATAAATACTAACCTCCATTTCTCATTTTCACACACCTCACACCTCATTCTTTCTCTAGTTTTCATTCTCTCTCTAGCACTACTCTTTGGAGTTAGAGGAGAATTTGTTATGATAATTAGTTTCTCTCTCTAGCACTACTCTTAGGAGTTAGAGGAGAATTAATAGGGTAGCTTTTGTAATAGTGTTGGAACTCTTGGAGGATCTCCTTTGTAATATTGTTCAAGATATTTCGGAGCTCTGACCGTGTAACCTTTCAGCTACTATTCAATCTATGTATTACTTTCGGTTATTTCTATCCTTATCTTTCATAATGTTGCATGCTACTATTATGTTTGATTTAGGATACATTGCCATGATTAGTGAGTAGATTAGCTATTGTGTTTGTTATGATGTAGTTAGCTTGTTAATATTTGGGGTGATGCTACTTTAAATACAATTGGGATAACATCGTTATGAAACAACGGAGGTAACGTTATACGGATTTCATTTGTATAGCGCCGGAAACATCACAAATGTGTGTAGTACGGAACGTGGAAGCTATGAAAGTCGTGGGCACAATCCGTTGTGGAATAATGATCCCAATTGTTAAATATTGAAAACCGGTGTACTGTTAACTATACATTTATGATTTTAAACTAAACTATCGCCTTTCCTCCAATAAACGTGGTTAGAACCTTTACGTCAAGGACTCGCGACCCTTAGTCAAACGGTCACTACCTATCTATATTTTCTTAAAATAACATGGTCTGATTTTGAAGCAATGGAAATACTGTCTACCTATCGTATAGTACACTGTGAATTAATCAGGGATTTATTGGTTTGGGATTATAAAGTGAACGGGTTGTTTAGCTATCATAGATGGTTTTACTGTAATACAAGCTTAGATATATTGAGTTTAGATGGCTGTAAAGTATGTAGCCCAGTAAAAGCCCTAATACGACTGAGTATCCGGTTTAACGTTGGAAACACCTATGGTGGAATACAAACACGTACAAACTACGGAAAGGTCGAAGGCTGTATACTGTGTTACATCCTAGCATAGTCTGTGGTCTAGGAAAAACCGTAATACGGGTGAATACACTATGTAACTGTGGAAAACTATGTGGGTTGAAGACTGTATCACAGCTGAATATCTCTGAACTCAATCACAACCATTAATGTATTTGTTAATCAGTCACCACCTGTCTTAAATCTTAAATGCCTCGCCTAGCTTAGATATCTTTGTCTTTGTTAAGAAAGATCAGTGGATAAATTGTGGACTGTCGCCTTGTTCCTGCACCCTATCTGGAGGGTCACTTGGTCTCAGCATAAGAGACGGTGATGGGGGTTTCAAGACAGTCCGATCTGATCAGAATCTTGACAGCATAGTACTCAGTGACATACTGATCGGTTTATCTGATCAGTAGGGTACTAGTGTTTACACCACAAGGTATCTACGTGAACGCAAGACACAAATCTTAAAAGATGTTTTCAAATATAAAACCCCAATACAGCATCACCCCACATAAAAGATAATGAAGTCATAACAAACACAAGTCTCCCTATACTGATTCAACCTACCGCTTTTATTTACTGCTTTAATTAGTTTTAATTTTAATTACGGAGCTAAGTATAAAACCCCCACTCAAAAAGCTATTTTTAAACCATCACTAATTTGAACTTTCGTCTCGACAAGTCATTTCACAATACGGTTAACTCTTTAGAACGACCCTAGGTCATACTTCAGCTATACAGCTCTAGTAGAACTTAGGTCCCCAGCTAAATATATATTTCAAAACTTCCACCGACGTGCTGCTGCCAGTTGCGAAAATGACCATGACTGCTGGCAGCGCGTCAAGTTTTTGGCGCCACTGCCGGGGAAGTTAATCGTAAGATTCTGAGGCGTTCCGATGAACTTTCTCTTTAGTGATACCCGTAGATTAGATTTCTCTCTCGTAACCACCGAAAATTCTTTCCCACAATCAACAACGATATTCGACCAGATCATCCGGATCTGACCCACTCTTTTTCGTACCCGATCCTGAGTCGATTATCCGTACCATCCGCAAAGAAAGATGTTCCCGTTTTACACCAATGGCCGCTCGTGTTACTCTCACTGACAGTACCAAACCATCCATCGAAGACGAGGAGGACCGATTAGCTATCCAGTGATCGACGGACCATCTTTCGAACTTAAATACCACATCGTCCAACTCATCAAGGACAACTGCCAATTCCACGGACTACCCCGTGAAGATCCTAATGCCCACATCAACAAATTCATTCAAATCTCCAACTCGTATAAGCAGAATGGGGTTGATCAGGACATAGTTCGCCTACACCTGTTCCCCTTTTCTCTCGCTTTACATGCTTTGAGCTGGTTTAAGGGACTTGACATCGGATCAATTACCTCATGGGAGGACATGGGAAACAAATTCCTTACGAAATATTTCCCTCCGTCCAAACAAACTAAAGCCAAGAATGACATCACGAACCTTTCACAAGCTCACGACGAGTCAATTTACTCAGCATGGGTGCGATTCAAGAGTTTGGTGAGGAGATGTCTCAACTACCAGATGACCAAAACCGATAAACTCTATACTTTCTATAATGGTCTCAATCCTGTCCATCGCATCACGCTTGACGCAGCTGCTCAAGGCAACCCTCATGAAGTTAACCGACGATGAAGCATGGTCCTTAATCGAAGACATGACGATGCATCACCACGAATGGAAGTCCGTTAAGCAATCGTCATCCCTGCCTATTGCAAGCACCGCGCAAGCTGAAGCAATCAAATCTCTGAGCGGGCAGATCGAAACTCTAACGAAGCAGATTGGAGAACTGAAGAAGCAACCACAGCAGGTTCACCAAGTTCAGGCTTGCCAGAACTGTGCCTATCATCCTACCGAGGAATACGTTGTGGAGTATGAAGATCCTACTGACGGAACTGTCTACTATGCCCAATTCCCAACCAGACAACAAAATCCACCTGGCTTCGCTAGAACTTTCACGCCAAGAGCACGAGGAACCCAGTTTCCTCCACGGAACAATCAACCACCCAGGTTTCAGCCTCGATATCCGATGTACCCACAACAACCACAACTTCCATACAATCAACCACTTCCATTAACCGCCAGTGAGGATACCCAACCTGCTGAACCGGTGAAGACAATCGTCCTAGTCACGAGCACTGATGACAACCTGAACAAGTTTATCCAGGGGCAGAACGATTTCAATCAGAAGACAACGGCTAGACAAGATCGAACCGACATATTCCTTCGAAATCAACTCTCAGTTCTCAAGAGCCTCGAGAATCAAATTGGTCAGTTAGCCCACCGTCTTGACACTCGACCCCAAGGATCGCTACCGAGCAATACTGTTCACAACCCCCACGTTGAGGAGGCCAAGACTCTGAACTCTACGGGTAACCAGAAGGCACCGAGCCATTCTGAAGCTTCTTCTCCGATGAAGAACCCTACTCCTGTCCCGACGACAGTTGTGACCAAACCCGTACCTACTCCTTTTCAGGAAGTTCGAGTCCCCTTCCCACATCGTATCGGAAAAAGATACAATGCTAAATCTTTCAAACTCGACGGAAAATTCTTAGACACCGTGTCTAGAATCCCTTCCGGCTACAAGTACATTCGACGCATGCTGGTTACTAAGGAAAAGGTACCCGAAGTACCTAAAATCTCTCTCAACGCTGAATGCTCCGCCGTCATTCAGAATTTCCTTCCGGAAAAACTAGGAGACACGGGCCGATTCACCTTGCCCTGCTCTATCTATCATTCTGGCATGATACGTTCCTGGGCCGATCTCGGAGAGAGCATCAACCTCATGCCCTGCTCACTCTACACCAGACTTGAACTAGGACCACTGCAACCCACTGGAATGAGCGTCCAACTTGCCGATCAAACAATCCAATATCCTAGAGGCATAGTTGAGAACGTCATGGTAAAGGTGGATAGGTTCTATTTCCCAACTGACTTTGTAGTAATGGATATTCAGGAAGACATTAATATACCCATTATCCTAGGAAGGCCTTTCATGAATACTGCTCGTGCTATTAATATACCCATTTACTCAAAGACTATCAGCCTCAGAGCACATGGACAAACTGTTGCATTCAGAATCAACCAGGCTGATGAGCTACTCGCTGAGAAAGCAGAGATATACGCCAATTCTATTGGCAGGATCACTTCAGACGACGACACTTCTGATTCAGAACCATCACACACCTACGTACCTGACGAGCACACTTGCCTCATATCATCAATAGAAGAGTCAGAGTCAGAAGAAGAGAGTGAAGATTCCGAGCCAGATGAGTCAGAACAGGAAGAAATGGAGGAAGAAACTAAACCAGAACAAGAAGAAATGGAGGAATCCGAAGAAGAAATGGAAGAAGACCCTGAAGAAGAAGATGAGGACTTATACCAATCCACCCCACCGCATCACTGCTTACCTGATTCTCACTATCCGACAGAAGAAATCATGCAGATCGAGAACACTATTCCCCTGTTTGATAAGGAATCGGATGATGACCCACCTACTGATGAACCATATGATGCAGGATTCGGCATAACTATGGAAAGGCTTATAGCCTCTGTCATGGACCCCTCTAAACCTCTTATCTCGCCTCGACTCGACGCTCTGTTAAATATCAAGAAAACCATTGAATTAGCAAAACAACACCCAGAGCTTAGAGACAAACTCCTGATGAAGATCTCAGCTTACAAAGCTTCCTGACTACCGGAGTTGCAAACAAGAGAGCATTCCCGAAGGATTCAAACCTTCGACGCATATGCACCACGAACCCTGTTTGAATTTGGAGGCACCTCTGAATCCAGCCGAGATACTGAATCTCAGGAAGAGAGAGACATAGAGATGCACTCTTCACAACCGATATCTCAAATCACCGATGACACCCAGCCACCATCTGATCATGTTGAGTTCACTGATTCCCAGGCTAGGGATTCTCCATTCATAGAGAGTGACGTGGATGATGTCGTTTACGCTGACATTCCAATAGATATCCGGTCAATCCATCTTCCCTACGTCTCCAGCTAATCCACCTTCTCCAGAAATCCGGATTATCACCAACCATGAGGAGATGATAAATGCTATTGAGGACTTTGAAAATGACATACCCACTATGACTAGCATTATCCTCAACTCTACCAATGAGTACACTCCACGACAACAGGCCCTGATCGAGGAAATTATAGCCGAGTCTGAAGTCAACCAAGCCGAGAATTCCCAAGATTACAGATTCTTCCACAATCGTCTCAATGCCTTCGCCGAAGATCTCGCTGCTCAGCTCCTGCAACAAAATGCTAGACCTACATCTGAAGAGCTGGAGTTCTTTGAAGAATAGAAGTGCATCTACAGGAAGATCTATGACACTCTGATAAGATCCGCATTTCCATATTCCCGGGAGCAAAGTGAGTTTCTACACTCATTCCACGAGGAAATGTATCGTGCTACTGGGAACCCTGATGCAGATGCTGATATTCGACTGATGAATAATCTCCGGGGCATACTTAATTCTATGGCAAGGAATGACCACACTGACGAGACTTCTCCTCACAGGTTCTACATTGACTGCACTGTTGAGTTCCATGCTCACAAGATTGCCGAAGATCTCGAGTATGTGAGTTTCACCGAAAGGTCGCGTGATATCCTTTCCTCTATACCAGAAGGTTCAATGGTTAACATCGCGAACTTCCTCACAGAACGGATCCAAGAAATCTTTGCTGAGGATAATCCGGACGAGCATCGACAGATATTTCACTATGGTTTATGTGAGGTGTACGGTATAGTGTGCAACACATTCAAAGACTCAAATCTCACGTTCACCAACTACCAGACCAAGCTCATCCAGGATATTCATGATTCTATTCGAGAAATAAGAGGAAACTCCAGCTTAGCAGATCACGACACTTTACAGCTCCAATTTCTCGGATTCATGGACTCATTCAGGCAGCAGCACCCTCAGAGAGAGATGATTGAATCTGATGGTTTCTCTATAGTTGATTCCCGCGGACCTATATCCAGAACAATCAGGGATATCACTTGGGACCTTCTGCATATGAAAAGGGTTACTCAGCAACATCTTGAAAGTTTCCCTATCTTTTCAGAAGAAATTTCAAACATCGTTGAAATCATTTCTCGCAACTTTCTGAGGATCTATCCATGCAATCCCAGGGTTCCACTTCTGAGCACTTCCGACCCTGGAGATTCCAGCACCAACTAGACTGAAGGAAGGCAAAGTCAGGCTCTCGACTCTAAAAGCAGCGCTTCTCGGGAGGCAACCCATGAAATAAAGTCAGGCTCTCAACTTAAAAAGCAGCGCTTCTTGGGAGGCAACCCATGGAATAAAAGTAGAAAAGAGTGTCTGAGAAATGAAGTAGATCTCCGACTGTCCTTCACACTTGGATGAACCCAACTGTTATACAAAACATTTTCTAAATACAGCTCATTTTTGCAAATAAACCACTGTTCTCGGATGAAAAGGAAAATCATTTTAAAAATGACAAACGAATCTTGTGTTTCGAGCATTTGAGGTACTTGCATACTACTTTTTATGCATTATGCTCGAACTCGTTTAAAAACACATGATTTATAAAACTGGTTTGTATTAGAAAACATCTTTCAAAATCCGAGACAGTTATTTCTTTTCAGTTGCAAAAACAAAACTGAGTTTGTAAAGAGGGTTCATCCAATGTGTTCACACCTAAGAGATCTCTTCATAAGAATGAAATTGAGATGTTGAGATGGAAATAAGTAAGTCGCTTGAAGCCGAGCCGATCCTCATAAAGAACTCAGAAGAAGATCTTGGCTACATCTGTCGCACCCCCAAATTATGATGCGGAAGCGGTTCGGGTCGGGGCGCGACTAATCAATAATCACAGCACAAAGATATAATGAACGACCACTATATGCGTCGTTTGAACTTGTATTGACAAAAACATAAGTTTACATCAAAATATAGTTACATTAGCTCGGCTGAAATTGAGAGATTTAAGTACATAATTAATCTATACAAAATATAATAATGCAGCTAAATCTCAGATTGTTTGCATGCTGACTCGAGCTAATTGATCCTGATTGAGCAGTCCAACCTACTGCTGGTTACCTGTGATACATGCTAAAATGGGTCAGCGAAACGCTGGTGAGCTCACAGGTTTGTATGTCAACACATAATTGTATGAACCGCAAGATTTATAATTGAATTTAAAGTACAATTAAGCAAATTAAAAGTTATACAGCCATGAGCACATAGTCTGAGCATAACTTGAGTGTCAGGTCCAATTAAAGAAACCCAACTGAATGCCTCCTACGAGTGCCTAATCTACACTCGTCTTCCAAAATGCTAATACGTCCGTTTTACCAGTTAGTGCATGCTAACCCGGACGAGGATTGTCAATCCTATATGATATCATATACTAACATTCACGCTACTACGTATTACCAGACTATGCTATGGAGGGCTTTAAATTGATTAGTTGAAGTAACTCATGCAGTATTTGATTTGGTTTTTACTTGCATTCAACTTGTAAAATAAAACGAGCAATAATATCACACCCCTAGTTGAAAAGCAGAAAAATAGGGGCCATGAGACTCACTTGAGCCTTGAGTGTTTATCGAAATAACTTGAATTGATTAGCTGTGAACTGATGTCCGAAGACTTGTAACCTGAGGGCGTCCAATACGCGCGATGGTTATTAATTGAATAGGTATCTTAAAAGACTACCTTTGTAGTTGTTCGTTCAACTATAATGTCCAAATTATCCCCATTTGGTTGATTGACTTGTCCAAACTACTACGATTTGGTTGATTAACTTGAGTTTAGAAAGTGTGTACGGCCCGTTGGTGATTATTTGTAATAATAATTTTCAACATTATTATTTTGATTTTGAAGTGTTGTACTTAAAAAGTGTTTACAAAATTTTTGGTGACGGGGGTCCGGGGGCAGCGCCGCTGGTTAGCGGGGTCCCAGGGGTGGCAACCCCTGGCGGGATCCAAGGGGCTGGCCCCTGGTTGGGGTTGAGATGCCAAGTCAGCTCGAAAAATTTTTATTTCTACTAAATTGATTTGGTGAAAAACGCATCTGGACTTGAATTTGGGTGAAATCAAGTGATCAAATTTAGGTCTCGACACTTAGTAAAAATGAGTTGTAAACATTCTGTTTTATGCGTCACTTATAGCGACACTTAGGTTTTAGACGTCACTTAGTAAGTGTCGCATGAAATTGTAAATTCTGAATTGGTAGTTTCACTTGATGAAGTGACGCATTTAGAACGACACTTGAGCAAGTGTCGGATGTAAGTGTCGGCATAAGGATTATGAGTCACTAGAACTAGTGTCGTATGAAATCGTTTTTCAATTATGGGCGTCACTTAGGCAAGTGACGCTATAAGTGTCGGTTATAGCGACTGATATTAAAAATGCGTCACTTAAGTAGTGACGGAAAAGGAGAGTTTTTAGCGACACTTAGACAAGTGATGCAGAGTTAGGGCTTTTAGCGACACTCAATGCGTCACTTAAGTGACGCACGAAGTGACGCTATACTGATCGTCTTTGCGACACTTAAAGCTGTTGAACGGATTTTGAGCCAAAAACGAGTTTTCCGACGACCATTTGGTCCAAATCTTTTACCCAACCCTTATGTGGACATTTTAAGCTTATATAAACAACTCTTATGTAAAAATGAATGAAATCGAAGAGTTTCGGGCTTTTGTCGGAAACTTACGCGGTGTCGAAATGAAATTCCGAAAAGATGAAGCTGTAGATCGTAGAGAGGTGAACACTTTTCTCCAAAGGGCTTGATGATTTGATGACGTTTAAGGGTGTTATTTGGTGATTTAAGGTGATGGTGGTGATGGTTTAAGTTAGAGAGAAAAGAAAGAGAGAGAGAAAGAAGAGATGGAAAGATGATGATGAAAGTGAGGTGGTGGGGAGGGGATCCCTACCTTTGTTGGCCGGTTGGGTGGGGCCCGCGGGTGTGGGCTTCACCCATTTTTCGTTCCCTGCCTTTGTGCTCCGCGCGGTGTTCGTTTTTCGATTCGTTTAAACGTTAATTAATTATTTTAGACGTTCAAATACGCGTTTTACAATATAAATAATTACCCAATATTTTGTTGAAGTATTTTTCCAATTACTTAATAATTGCGTTAAAAATTATAACTTTAACTTGTTTTGCTTGGTTTGCGCGCTTAATATTTTAACCGCGTAGGTTTTGTTTATACGATACGGAATGAATACGAGATATTATAAAAATAATACTTTGGATATAATTGTGTCATTACATAATGTTTTATTATTTAATAAAATTGTTCACCAACGTCCGTATTTAATTGAACCGAATTACATTTGATTTGAAACTTGTACGATTTAACCAAACCGCATAATTGTATATATTCAACAATATATATTTCAATACATTAATTAGCCTAACACAGAACTAATTACATGTATTTCACTTGATTAGGCACTAATTTCTAGTCCTAATTTGACGGATGTCACATTCTCCCCATGTTAAGAGAATTTCGTCCTGAAATTTAGCTTGAAGTCGTGTTTGAGGTAGCATCAGCGAATAACTGAGGATACTTGAGTCGCATCTGGTCCTCCCGTTCCCAGGTGAATTCCGGACCACGCCGCGAATTCCACCTGACCTTGACGATGGGAATACGACTTTGTTTGAGTTGTTTGACCTCATGGTCCATGATTTCGGCGGGTTCTTCAACGAAATGAAGCTTGTCATCAACTCGAATCTCATCGAGTGGAATGATAAGTGTCTCCAGACAGACACTTTTTCAAATTTGAAATGTGAAAAGTGGGGTGCACACTGCTTAGCTCGGATGGCAGCTACAACCGATATGCCACTGGACCTATCCTTTCGAGGATTTCAAAAGGTCCAATGTATCTTGGGTTTAGTTTACCGTGTTTGCCGAAACGAATGACACCTTTCCAAGGTGAAACTTTGAGTAATACTCAGTCCCCAACCTGGAACTCGAGTGGTTTGCGTCTCACGTCAGCATAACTTTTCTGACGATCACGTGCGGCTTTGAGTTTGTTTTGAATCTCGACTATTTTCTCGGTTGTTTCTTGAATGATTTTCGGACCCGTGAGTTGGCTATCCCCAACTTCGGTCCAACAGATAGGTGAGCGGCACTTACAACCGTACAGTGCCTCAAATGGTGCAGCTCCAATACTGGTATGGTAGCTGTTATTGTACAAAAATTCGCACAATGGTAGGTGTTGTTCCCAGTTTACACCGAAGTCAACTACGCAGGCTCGTAGCATATCCTCAAGTGTTTGAATTGTTCGTTCACTTTGGCCGTCGGTTTGAGGATGGTATGCGGTACTCATATCCAGACGGGTACCCAGTGATTTTTGAAGTGATTGCCAAAAGTGAGATGTGAAGCGAATATCCCTATCAAAGATAATCGAGATTGGAACACCGTGTCGAGAAATGACTTCCTTGATGTAGATTCGTGTGAGGCGTTCCATTTTATCGGTTTCCTTGATCGCGAGGAAGAGAGCAGATTTCGTGAGACGATCGATGATCACCCAAATGGTATCGCAACCGCTCGATGACTTGGGTAGTTTGGTTATGAAATCCATGGCGATTTGTTCCTATTTCCATTCAGGAATGTTGGGTTGTTGAAGCAAACCAGAAGGTTTTTGGTATTCAGCTTTGACTTTCGAGCAAGTAAGACACTTGCTGACATACGTGGCGATTTCGGCTTTCATGTTCGGCCACCAATAAAATTCCTTGATGCCGTGGTACATTTTATCAGATCCCGGATGAATAGAATATTTGGGCTTGTGAGCTTCATCCATCACCAAGTCTCGCAGTTTCCCGAAACTAGGCAGCCAGATTCGGTTTGAGAAATACCTAACTCCGTTAGGTTTGATTTCGAATTGTTTATCCATGCCTCGCAACGCTTCGTTTTTTATGTTTTCGATTTTGAGGGCTTCGAGTTGAGCGGTGAGGATCTGAATGTTTAGATCGTTATGAATAGTCATACTGAGGGCTCGGACTCGAAGTGGCTTCGATCGTTCCTTTCGGCTGAGAGCATCGGCAACAACATTTGCCTTGCCCGGATGATATTTGATTTCACAATCATAATCGGTAAGCAACTTGACCCAGCGACGTTGCCTCATGTTGAGATCCTTTTGATCGAATATGTGTTGGAGATTTTTGTGGTCAGTAAAAATTGTGCACTTAGTGCCATGAGGTAATATCTCCAGATTTTGAGAGCGAACACGACAGCTCCAAGTTCAAGGTCATGAGTGGTGTAGTTCTTTTCGTGAATTTTGAGTTGTCATGAGGCGTAAGCAATGACCTTGTCTCGTTGCATCAGTACACAACCGAGACCTTGATGTGAAGCATCGCAGTATACCACGAAGTCATCGGTGCCTTCGGGTAATGATAGAATTGGAGCACTGCAAAGCTTTTGTTTCAGAAGTTGAAAGGCTGACTCTTGTTTTTCAGTCCAGTCGAACTTTTTGTCTTTCTGAGTCAGTGTCGTGAGTGGTAAGGCTATTTTTGAGAAGTTCTCGATGAATCGTCGATAGTAGCCGGCCAGTCCTAAAAACTGCCGTACTTCTGTTGGAGTTGTCGGCGATTGCCAATTTTTTATAGCCTCAATTTTCGAAGGATCTACATGAATTCCCTGACTATCGATGACGTGTCCAAGGAATTGAACGGTTTGTATACAGAACTCACACTTGGAGAATTTGGCGTAAAGTTCCTCGTGTCTAAGTAGTTCTAGAATGGTTTTGAGATGTTGCGCGTGTTCTTGTTCGTTTCGTGAATATATGAGGATGTCATCGATGAAGACGATGACAAACTTGTCGAGATAAGGTTTGCACACCCGATTCATAAGATCCATGAATACAGCCGGTGCGTTGGTTAGACCGAACGGCATCACCTGAAATTCGTAATGCCCGTAATGGGTTCTGAAAGCAGGTTTTGGAATGTCGGCGTCGCGAACACGTAGTTGATGATAACCTGACCGCAGATCGATCTTTGAATAAAAACTCGATCCCTGAAGTTGGTCGAACAGGTCATCGATTCGAGGAAGCGGGTATCTGTTCTTAATGGTCAACTTTTTCAACTCTCGGTAGTCGATACACATTCGAAAAGAACCATCTTTCTTTTTGACGAATAGGACCGGAGCTCCCCAGGGTGAAGAACTCGGTCTGATGAGACCTCTGTCCAGGAGTTCCTGTAATTGGGTGGACAACTCCTGAAGTTCGGATGGGGCTAAGCGGTATGGAGCTCGGGCCACAGGTGCAGCACCTGGCACGAGATCGATTAAGAAATCAACCTGTCTTGGTGGTGGTAAACCAGGCAGTTCTTCGGGAAAGACTTCTGGAAAGTTTCGAACGATTTGCACATCTTCAAGTCGCTTCTCCTCCGACTTTTTCTCCATGATGTCTGCGAGGATTGATGGGTAACCCTTTCTCAGAAATTTCTGGGTTTTCAAGCAAGAGATGATATTCAGTCTCGTCCCACCGATCTCCCCCTGTATGATCAAAGTTCTACCGGTGGCGAGAGGAATGCGGGTAATTTTGTCATAGCAGACGATTTCAGCGCGATGTTTGGACAACCAGTCCATACCAATGATAACGTCAAAACTTCCAATTTTGACAGTCATAAGATCGATTGAGAAGGTTTCGTCGGCTATGTTTAAAGTGCAATTAGGTATCACACTATTGGTTTCTATAAGTTTGATGTCCGCTAATTCTACAGTGTACTTAACATCTAGGGCAACAAGTGTGATGTCAAGCAATGGGTAAAATTCATCTGAAATAAAGCTCCTATCGGCACAAGTATCAAATAGAACAGAAGCAGATAAGTTGTTGAGGAGGAACATACCCGAGACCACATTCGGGTCTTAACGGGATTCCCCAGAGTTGAGTACGAAGGCTCTACCTCTGGCGTTGTTGTTGCTGTTGTTGTTGCCCTTGTTCTTTCGTTTAGGACATTCATTCTTGAAATGTCCCGCCTCTCCACATCCGTAGCAGGATTTAGGTTGTTGGGTATTGTTGTTGGAGGAGTTGTTGTTGGTTTTGGGTGCTCGGCAATCCTTGGTCAGATGCCCGTACCTCCTGCAGTTGTTGCAGGGAGTACTGCATGGACCGTCATGGTGGTAGTTACACTTGGAACAATATGGTCTGTCCCCAGTGTAGCTGTGTTTGGTTTCAGAATTGGTGTTGTAAACTTGGATGGTGTTGGTTTTCTTGTTTGGTTGATTTTGGTGTTCAGAGGATTTTCGCTTACTGTTGGAGAAGGTAATGGGTGTCTCACGGCTGACAACCATAGCCATAAGTTCATGTGCTAGCCGGATAGCACTTTCAGTAGTGGTTGGCCTAGCTGAAGCGACGTTCCCCTGAATATTCTCCGGGAGACCGCGAATGTATCGCTTGATGCTCTTCTCCTCCGGATCAACCAGACCCTGGCATAACAACTCAAATTGCTGGAATTTGGTGGTATACCCAGCAATATCGGTCCCCTGCATGGTCAGGTGCCAGAATTCTTCCTCCAGACGGTGCAGTTCTTCTTCGGGACAGTATTTCTCCTGTAGCTTTTTCTTCAACTCAGCCCAAGGAAGTTGGTTTGCTATTTCGATGCACACAGAGTTGGCGTGGGTGTTCCACCACGTAAGTGCACCTTCCTGAAAGGTGTAAGCAGAGAATTTGACCTTGTTTTCCTCAGCACAGTTACAGAGGTTGAAGACGGATTCCATACGTTCTATCCACCTGATTAGACCAATAGCACCTTCGGTGCCCTTGAAATAGAGTGGTTTGCAGCTAAGAAAATCCTTGTAGGAACAAGGCTTGATAACCGAGGTGGTATTGACGGTTTGATCGCTAGATTGTTGGGAGTTTCGAGCAGCCAAAGCATCGGCTACGACTCGGGAAACAATAGCATTGATTTCGGCATCACTGTAACTTTTCTTCTTGGGCGGCATGATTCTTCAAGAAAGAAACAAAAGGTACATAAGAAATTGTACCAGAATGAAAATTACAATAGATGCATATATGTAAAAGCGGTAACATACGACATCATAATGTAACATTAATAATGTAGAATAATTGAGGGGAATTGTCAATTGATATTACGAGTTCGTAAGATGATGGACAATTCCAAATTACGAGTTCCAAAAGTAACAGGGTTAGATGTTTTACAAAAGCACCGGGAATTGTTACATCCGGTCGAATTACATAGGTTCTACGAAAGCATAATGGAGTACAGATTTCAGCCTAAGCTAATTCTGACGTAGATTGAGTTGCAGCAGCAGTGCAGTGAGATGGTTCACAGACTCTGCAAGTCTGTTGGCAGTTCGGAGGGCGTCCTCGGTTTCCCTTCGACGTGTCTCGCACTGATGTAGCCTTGATTGTAGGATAGAGATTTCATTTCGGTTGCCAATCACTTGGTTGTGGACAACCTCCATGGTTTCGACTATTTCTTCCACTTGATTTTGAAGAGTGTTCATGGTGTTGACAGTGTGCTCGTGATCTTCAGAGACTTGCTCGATTCGTTCCATAGCTGTGAGTCTCCAGTTTTCGGGAGTTTCTTGGAGTTCGATATCCATAGCATTAAGTCGTTGCTCGTGATGGTGTAGCCTAGCGGCTAAAACTGGTGGAGTGAGGTGAGCGGAATATGGGCTAGCTCGAGGCAACCTGGTGTCCCTCCTAGCTACCCTTGAGTTTTGTGATTCGTACGGATAAGAATGCGACGAACCAGGTGGTGTGTTTGCCATTCTGAGACAAAGCGTTAGAAGGAATGAGGCCTATACTCATATAATACGTATATAATATAGCCTAAGATTGTAACGAGGCCTATCTGTGTGTGTATATATATATATATATATATATATATATATATATATATATATATATATATATATATATATATATATATCACATAATAGCCAAAGATGTCTAACACATACATGTTTGAGTCTCGGTTCTCTCGAGGTCAGAGTCAACTAGTGTATTCCTGTTTAACATAATCGTTTCAGACCTTACATCATCTTTCCTTAATTGTACATAGTTGATCAGGCTATGTTAAATTAAAGTCGTATGCTGTAATTCCTGAACCAGTCATGCCTAATAAGGAAATACTGCCTAACGGTCATAGTCTAGGCCCACTAAATGCAACCTAGTTCACTATAACCTTAGGCTCTGATACCAATCTGTCGCACCCCCAAATTATGATGCGGAAGCGGTTCGGGTCGGGGCTCGACTAATCAATAATCACAGCACAAAGATATAATGAACGACCACTATATGCGTCGTTTGAACTTGTATTGACAAAAACATAAGTTTACATCAAAATATAGTTACATTAGCTCGGTTGAAATCGAGAGATTTAAGTACATTATTAATCTATACAAAATATAATAATGCAGCTACATATCTGATTGTTTGCATGCTGACTTGAGCTAATTGATCCTGATTAAGCAGTCCAACCTACTGTTGGTTACCTGTGATACATGCTAAAATGGGTCAGCGAAACGCTGGTGAGCTCACAGGTTTGTATGTCAACACATAATTGTATGAACCGCAAGATTTATAATTGAATTTAAAGTGCAATTAAGCAAAATAAAAGTTATACAGCCATGAGCAAATAGTCTGAGCACAACTTGAGTGTCAGGTCCAATTAAAGAAACCCAACTGAATGCCTCCTACGAGCAATAATATCACACCCCAGGTTGAAAAGCAGAAAAATAGGGGCCATGAGACTCACTTGAGCCTTGAGTGTTTATCGAAATAACTTGAATTGATTAGCTTTGAATTGATGTCCGAAGACTTGTAACTGAGGGCGTCCAATACGCGCGATGGTTATTAATTGAATAGGTATCTTAAAAGACTACCTTTGTAGTTGTTCGTTCAACTATAATATCCAAATTATCCACATTTAGTTGATTGACTTGTCCAAATTACTACGACTTGGTTGATTAACTTGAGTTTAGAAAGTGTGTACGGCCCGTTGGTGATTATTTGTAATAATAATTTTCAACATTATTATTTTGATTTTGAAGTGTTGTACTTAAAAAGTGTTTACAAACTTTTAGGTGACGGGGGTCCGGGGGCAGCGCCCCTGGTTAGCGGGGTCCCAGGGGTGGCAACCCCTGGCGGGATCCAAAGGGCTGGCCCATGGTTGGGGTTGAGATGCCAAGTCAGCTCGAAAAATTTTTATTTCTACTAAATTGATTTGGTGAAAAACGCATCTGGACTTGAATTTGGGTGAAATCAAGTGATCAAATTTAGGTCTCGACACTTAGTAAAAATGAGTTGTAAACATTCTGTTTTATGCGTCACTTATAGCGACACTTAGGTTTTAGGCGTCACTTAGTAAGTGTCGCATGAAATTGTAAATTCTGAATTGATAGCGTCACTTGATGAAGTGACGCATTGAGAACGACACTTGAGCAAGTGTCGGATGTAAGTGTCGGCATAAGGATTATGAGTCACTAGAACTAGTGTCGTATGAAATCGTTTTTCAATTATGGGCGTCACTTAGGCAAGTGACGCTATAAGTGTCGGTTTTAGTGACTGATATTAAAAATGTGTCACTTAAGTAGTGACGGAAAAAGAGGGTTTTTAGCGACACTTAGACAAGTGACGCAGAGTTAAGGCTTTTAGCGACACTCAATGCGTCACTTAAGTGACGCACGAAGTGACGCTATACTGATCGTCTTTGCGACACTTAAAGCTGTTGAACGGATTTTGAGCCAAAAACGAGTTTTCCGGCGACCATTTGGTCCAAATCTTTTACCCAACCCTTATGTGGACATTTTAAGCTTATATAAACAACTCTTATGTAAAAATGAACGAAATCGAAGAGTTTTGGGTTTTTGTCGGAAACTTACGCGGTGTCGAAATGAAATTCCGAAAAGATGAAGCTGTAGATAGTAGAGAGGTGAACACTTTTCTCCAAAGGGCTTGATGATTTGATGACGTTTAAGGGTGTTATTTGGTGATTTAAGGTGATGGTGGTGATGGTTTGAGTTAGAGAGAAAAGAAAGAGAGAGAAAGAAGAGATGGAAAGATGATGATGAAAGTGAGGTGGTGGGGAGGGGATCCCTCCCTTTGTTGGCCGGTTGGGTGGGGCCCGCGGGTGTGGGCTTCACCCATTTTTCGTTCCCTGCCTTTGTGCTCCGCGCGGTGTTCGTTTTCCGATTCGTTTAAACGTTGATTAATTATTTTAGACGTTCAAATACGCGTTTTACAATATAAATAATTACCCAATATTTTGTTGAAGTATTTTTCCAATTACTTAATAATTGCGTTATAAATTATAACTTTAACTTGTTTTGCTTTGTTTGCGCACTTAATATTTTAACCGTGTAGGTTTTGTTTATACGATACGGAATGAATACGAGATATTATAAAAATAATACTTTGGATATAATTGTGTCATTACATAATGTTTTATTATTTAATAAAATTGTTCACCAACGTCCGTATTTAATTGAACCGAATTACATTTGATTTGAAACTTGTACGATTTAACCAAACCACATAATTGTATATATTCAACAATATATATTTCAATACATCAATTAGCCTAACACAGAACTAATTACAAGTATTTCACTTGATTAGGCACTAATTTCTAGTCCTAATTTGACGGGTGTCACAACATCTCCTTCTGTAAATTCAGAAACTCAGCTCCTATGCAACTTACTATCTGGGGAGTATCTGATCCTTTCCTCTTTTATCTGTTTTATTATGATTCATGTTTATTTGTTTTGTTAGTTGATAATAAAAGTAGTCTATACTCTATCCTAAACTTATCACTAAGTGTGGGATTCCAGCCCAAAACAAAACACTTGAGAAACATTTTCTTACATGTTCAAACTCTAAGTGTGGGATTTTACAATCTAAGTGTGGGATAGCAGTTATAGAATACTTTAGTTTGTTTTTATGATTTTAGTTCAAAATAGTTAACACAGAAAATGTTCCTTTAAAATTTTTCAAGTTTCAAAAAGAAAAACGAGTTTAATCCCCCCGATTAACTCTAAATTTTTGAGTTTTGATGTTTTTAAGAGAAGTCATTTTCAAAATATGAATAAGTTGTTTTAAAATCTAAGGAAAATAAGTTAATAATTGCTTAAGCAAGAAATGATAATCTAATAAGAACATGACTAGGAACATACAACCCATTTGCAGTGAGGACTTGAGCCTTAAAAGCATTAAATTTTAATGCTACATTGTTCATTTCTTGTGTGTGCCGATGCATGTATATCTGAATTAGAACTTGCTCTTGACATATGCTTCGAGATCACATTGGTGAGTACCGTACGCGGTATAGATGCAATTAGATGACCTTGACATTCCTTAGGATTTAACCCACTTTTTAGCCTTCTCTTTCAAGCCCAAAACCCTTTCCGATGCTTATTTTTAGCATCGATGATTCACTTAGTAAACCCTGTTGAGCCTAAACCTTTTCACTTCATAAAACCACATGTTTAAACCCCTACCTTCCCAAATACTTCCAAAAACTTATCCTAGAATTTCTGAGGTTATGAAAAACACTTTTTAGAAACATCCCTTCAAATTGTCTTACTCTCTCGTGTTCTCCAAAAAAAAAAAAAGAAATATCCTTGGTGTGAAAAATTGACACCATGAAAAGACTCGAAGAAGAAAGATGAGAAGAAGGATTGCTGCATCTAATAATCCTTGGAAGTTCTCTGGCAAAGAAGTTCTGAAAGAAAAAGAAAAAAAGAGAAAATTAGAAAAAAAAAGAAAATAGAAAAAAATAAAAGAAAATAAAGCTAGTACTTCGAAGTATCGCCCTAAAAGAAGAAGATCCGATAGAAGACAAAAGCTACTTTACTTTCATCCGTTTCTAAATTAAGTTTTTCGTGACCTTAGGAGTCCTAAGATGAGCAACACCCTTACACCCAAAATTTCCACTATCCATACCCCTTAACCCTCACAAACATTACAACCCCTGAATGTCTTGGGATAATTCGCATCGTTCTCACCTAAGTGGTGGAGATCCGATTCTCGATCAAGCTTATGACGATGAGTACTGCATGACTGGCTAATTGAGAGATTTCTTTGTTTAGGATATTAGGAAACCCAAAACACTCTTGAGTGAATTGAGTGACTGATGACACGTAAAAAGTCAAGTTTTTATGTGTCACTTTCTCACCTTTTTCTCAAAACTCATCATGGGGACTAAAATATAGACAACATTTCAAAAATCATCTAAAATGGTCGAAAAACACGATAAATATAACTAATACGATCATTAGCATTCCGGTTTATGCTTTCAAGCATTTTTTGAGTTCTACTGAGAATCATGAGCTCTAACTTATGTCATTTTCTTCATCAGGAGATTACAATCGCGTGGATATAAAGAACGCTGAAAACGGACACCCGAGTCAAAAGTTACGCCCGAATGGAGATTACAAGCAACCGACGAATCACGATACGGGAGAGCCAAGCCGGATACGGCCAAACTCAGCTGTATACGGCCAAGACCAAGCCGTATACGGCCTATCTTGACCGTATACGGTCACTTCCCAGCCGTATACGGCCTTGCTCCCCCGTATTCGGCCTTGTCCCTCCCCCGATACGGCCAATCTCTCCTGTATACGGCCAAATTCAACCGTATCGTGTGTTTTGGTCATCCAAGGTGTGATTTTGATACGGTTGAGGAATATGGCTGAGATTTTGAAGGCTAGAATATGGTTGAGGAATATGGTTGAGCCATGCCTATAAATACAAGCCATCACTTCCTCATTTCAATAATTCATCACTCATTCACCATTTCTTCACTTTCTCTCTCTACTCTCTCTCTCTAGAAATAATTAGATTAGGTTAGTTTAATTAAGCTAGTAGATTAGCTTCTAGCTTAGCTTTACAGAGGTGCTCCGAGACTGCGATTGCGTAAGATTTGTAATTACGCTTTGTCAGGTTTTATTATAATCTCTATCTTGTTGTTTTAAATATGTTGTGTTGTTGTCATAATTATTTAGAATTGCTTGCTAGAATTATTGCCATGCTTAGCTAAACAAATCTGTGTCTGCTATGATAATCATTATGCTAGGGTAGTTATACTTTAAAATGCAATTGGGATGCACCATTATGAAACAACGGAGGTAACGTTATACGGCTTTCATTTGTATAGCTCCGGAATCATCACGAATGTGTGTAGTACGGAACGTGGAAGCAATGAAAGTCGTGGGCACAATCCGTTGTAATAATGATTCCAATTGTAAACATGCCGTTACTCTGTCCATATGCTGTTAGTATATATTTGAATCTATGAATTGAGTCTCCAATGTTTATCTATCCAACTTATGCTGTGCTTTGTGACTTACTGCTGGTGTTTAATCAGTGGTACGCCACTTATTATTCTGTGTCTGATGATCGTTGAACTCGACATGGCCGGTGTTCTCCTGGTCGAAATACACCGGAGGGAGACACGGAGCGTAGGATTAGAGATAGATTAGATTCAATTTATTTAACGCATGTTTTTGAGAGAACTTTCGGAATATGTGTGACTTAACCAATTATCCAGTTACTCTGCACAAATTAAACTGATCCTTGTATGCTGCTCTGTCGCATGTTCTTGTTTGATTGTTGCTTTAGGGTTTGCATGCTAGTATCACTTGTGTTATTGGATATATGATTAGGTTTTCGAGTATAAATTAATTGCATACATTAGTTTAACATGCGTAAAATAGTTATGATGGTTTATATGAAATAATGATGAACAATTTAATCAGCCGTTAGACCAGGCCATCCCAACCTGTTCCGGTAGGAAACCCCTGTTTCATGTTTTTTTTCATTCAACAATTCATGCCATGATTCGGATATCTCAAATGTCCGAGATTGGGGAATAGGACTCGAGGATGGTTGTTGGTTAAATTGGTTGCTATATTTGGGAGAACTTCCGGTATATTTTACATTCTATAACTACTATCTTCGTGACATGTTATTTATCTGATTGTGGACAACTCTGCATTAGATATGTAATAGGCTAGTAGTTATGGCTCATTAGGACATATAACTTAGGATAGATAACAAGAACCTTTTAATGTTGCAACAGAAATACTGTAAAACAACTGAATACTGGTATAAGCGTTTAAATACGTGGGAGCTGAGGAAAGGTTGTAAGTAGAGTACTTTGTTGTCATTGATTGTTTCAAGTACGTCTGTTAAGTCCTGACTTCGTCATCATAGCTAATACCGTAACTGCAATAACTACCCCTAAATAGCATATATAATTATCATAGTAGACACTCGCGTTAATCTGCTGTTCTCGTAGCCACCTCACCTCCCCTATCCTCTAGTTTAGTTTAGTTTAAAATTAGTAGTTATAATAGAAAAACAACCAAAACCCCTATCAACCTTTTAATAAACCAGCTAAATTTCAAAAGATAATCAAAAGACCTAGATCCCATGCCCGTTGTAGTTTGAAGAACGACCCTAGGTCATACTTACTACTATACCCCATAGTTTTAAGTATCCTTAGGCCCCGCATTTACAAATTTTTAAAACACCCGTTGGTGGCCCGCTCAGCGGAAGGTCCCGCAACGACAGGAAGCGATTCCTTGACCGACCGTCGGGCGGCCATCAAGTTTTTGGCGCCGCTGCCGGGGACTACAACGACCGATTTATGAATTTAGTTATCTTAGTTATTTAGCGATCCTTTCGGAAGATCAATATCAACCGAAAGTTCCTTTTCCGTTATTTCCTTTTCAGTACCCTTTCCCTTCCAAAACTCTCTTTTCTACCAAAATCCCAAATTCTTCAGCCATGACGACTAGTCAACATGACTGTAAGTTTGGGACAACTTTCAAAAGCCCTGAACCAAGCTTTCAATCCACATCTTCAGTTCAGTGGCAAAACAAAACCCCTCTTACTCAATCTCTGTGTACTCTACCGTCCACTGTATCCGATTCCTCCTTTAACTCTCAACAACACTATAACGAAACTTTAATTAACTTCATGGTTGAACAAAATAACGTTAATAAACAAGTAATAGATTTTCAAGATAAAATTGATGCTTTACTTATAATTTCCAAAGATTTGATCAAAAACCTTGAAGTTAGTCTTAAACAATTATTTTCAAAAGTTGAGGAGAGTCAAAGGAAAATCGCGATCGATAACGACATCTTTGTTGTCACAAGAGGAGGTAAAGAAACCAGAGTTGAACAAACCTCAGATAATTCTTCAAATAAACCTTCCACTTCTACTGATCCAGTGCCAAGTGACACCCCTGTCTCTGCACCCGATCCAATACCTTCTCAAGTTCCAGAAATCATTCCACGTACTCGAATTCCATTCCCTTGTAGACTTAAGAAGGAGAAGCAGGAAGCGCAGTTTGGGAAATATCTTGAGATGTTTAAAAGCCTGCACTTAAACGTTAGATTATTAGATGCTCTAGTAGAAATGCCCAGTTGTGCAAAATTCTTCAAAGAACTTCTTTCAAATAAAGAAAAATTAAGGCAATTAGTTAATATACTCTTAGATGCTGAATGCTCTGCAATCATGTTACATGGCCTTCCACCAAAACTAGGAGATACTGGCCGTTTCACTATTCCTTGTTACCTTCAAAATATCCAAGTTAGTAATGCCTTAGCTGACCTAGGTGCTAGTGTCAACCTTATGCCTTACTCACTATATAAGAAACTAGGACTAGGAGAACTGCTACCCACTCAAATGACCATCCAATTAGCCGATAGATCAGTTAAACTCCCTCGGGGGATTGCTGAAGATATTATGGTTAGAGTAGGTAAATTCATCTTCCCAGTTGACTTTGTCATTATGGATATTGAGGAAGACGCCCACGTTCCCCTCATCCTTGGCAGACCTTTCCTAAACACTGCCAAGGCTGTTATTGATGTAAACGAAAAATCTTTAAAACTGAGGGTCGGAACAGAGGAAATCACCTTTAATGTCGATAAACTGATGAAACAACCTGTGGGAGAAGATCTTGGTCTTGTGGATTCCATGCAAGAAGTATATGACGAGCATTTGGAGAAGATTCTAGCAGTTAGCAATCCGGACCTTCTTCCCAACACAGTCATCACTACGAGGAGACTATGCCAGGATGATGTCGGACTCTACTCAGCTATCTCTGACAAACCAGCACACTCTGGGGAGCTGCTATTTCCTTTATCTGAAACGAAGTATCCTCTTGCACCGCCTATCAGCACTTTCACGAACAACTCCTTTGTTGATGTTCCTTTAGGCAAAGGCATTCCTCTACCAATATTAAAAAGGGGTCAAGCTGATTCATCTCCTTCAGTAGCTGAAATTCTCAAATCTTTTGAGGAGATGGAATCAGAAATCTCAGCTGAGCCGCAACTATCTGACGGTTGTGCGCCACAAAATCCAGAAATCACCAAAAGTACATCTTCAACGGCTCAATTTCAGAGGTTTGCATTCACCGACGACAACAAAATCATCCTTACTGAAGAGAATGCAACTTCCTCATCATCAACAAATAAGTACGAGCTGAAGAAGAATGCACTCTCTAACGAGACAGAATTAGTAGAGATAGCATCAGCCACTGCAGCTGACTCATCTCCAAACGAACCAGAGTTCCAGGCGGAGTATGATGAATTACGAAGAGACGAGATCGCTCGAATGAAACCTTCTACTGAAGAACCACCAAAATTGGGGCTGAAGGAACTACCCTCTCATCTAGAGTATGCTTTTCTTGAAGGAACCTCGCACTTACCTGTCATAATTGCAAAAGATCTTGCACCCGAAGAGAAAGCAAAACTCATCCAAGTGTTGAAGTCACATAAGAAGGCGATTGCATGGAAGATTTCCGACATCCAAGGGATCAGTCCAAACTACTTCACGCACAAGATACTAATGGAAAACGACTTCAAACCTTCTATACAGAGACAGAGGAGAGTCAACCCAAAGATTCAAGACGTGGTCAAGAAGGAGGTTATCAAACTCTTGGACGCTGGCTTGATCTATCCTATTTTAGATTCCCAAGGGTCAGCCCAGTTCAGGTTGTCCCCAAGAAAGGAGGAATGACGGTTATCACTAACGATGATAATGAACTCATTCCAACACGTACCGTCACCGGTTGGAGGGTATGCATCGACTATTGGAAGCTGAACGAAGCCACTCGAAAAGATCATTTCCCTCTACCGTTCATCGATCAAATGTTGGAGAGATTATCCGGGAACGAATTCTACTATTTCCTTGATGGTTTCTCTGACTATTTTCAGATTCCTCTCGATCCTAAGGACCAAGAAAAGACGACTTTCACATGTCCTTACGAAACATTCGCTTACCGACGCATGCCTTTTGGGCTATGCAACGCACCTGCTACATTCCAAAGGTGTATGGTGGCGATATTCCACGATATGATTGAACAGTGTATGGAAGTATTCATGGACGACTTCTCAGTCTTTGGAGACTCCTTCACTTCTTGTCTTTCCAACCTCGAACGAATGTTAGCCCGATGTGAAGAATCAAATCTTGTCTTAAACTGGGAGAAGTGCCACTTTAAGCTGAAGGAAGGAATAGTTCTAGGACACCGAATATCAAAGTATGGAATTGAAGTTGACAAAGCTAAAGTTGAGACTATTGCCAAACTTCCGCCACCTACTTCTGTTAAAGCCATTCGCAGTTTTCTAGGTCACGCCGGATTCTACCGTCGCTTTATTAAGGATTTCTCTAAGATTTCTCGACCTATGACGCACCTTCTCGAGAAGGACACTCCGTTTGTCTTTTCAGACGATTACCTGAAAGCTTTCAACATTCTGAAGGATGAGCTCACACATGCACCGATCATGGTTGCTCCTGACTGGAGTCTTCCATTTGAAATCATGTGCGACGCCAGTGACTTTGCTGTTGGAGCTGTCTTAGGGCAAAGGAAGGACAAGCATTTTCAACCGATATACTTCGCAAGCAAGACACTCACCGATGCTCAAGAAAATTACACTACTACAGAAAAGGAGCTGCTCGCGGTAGTATTTGCTTTTGATAAATTTCGTTCTTACTTAATATTGTCCAAAACTATTGTCTATACAGATCACTCAGCCTTGAAGTATCTTTTCAAAAAGCAAGACGCTAAACCAAGACTACTTCGATGGATTTTGCTTCTCCAAGAATTCGACATAGAAATCAGGGAGAAGAAAGGAGCAGAAAATGTCGCAGCAGATCATCTCAGTAGATTGGAAAACCCATCGATGGAAAAGCTTAATGAAAGAAATATTCAAGATCAGTTTCCTGAAGAACAACTCATGAACATCGGAGGCCACCAAAAGGGTTCACAATTCAACCACGACCCTTGGTACGCAGACTACGCTAATTATGTGGTTGGAGGAATTGTGCCGAAAGGAATGCCCACCTCTAGAAAACGCAAATTCTTCAGAGACGTTAAAAATTACTATTGGGACGATCCATACTTATTCAAAGTATGTCCGGACCAAATCATCAGAAGATGCGCAGACGAGAGGGAAGCAAGGAACATTCTCCACCAGAGTCATCACGGACACACTGGAGGACATCATGGAGCAAATATGACTGCGAGGAAGGTATACGATTCCGGATTCTACTGGCCGACTATTTTCAGAGACGCTCACGACTTGGTAAAACGTTGTGATGCTTGCCAAAGGTTTGGAAGTATCTCACAGATGAGTGAAATGCCACTTACTAACATCCAGGCCTGCGAGATCTTTGATATATGGGGGTTGGATTTCATGGGACCATTCCCAAAGTCCTTCGGAAAAGAATACATTCTGGTAGCTGTCGACTATGTATCCAGATGGGCTGAGGCACTTTCCTACAAATGACTCACGAGTAGTTTCCAAGTTCCTCAAGCAACTCTTTTCTCGTTTCGGAACTCCAAAGGCGATCATCAGCGATCGGGGCACGCACTTTTGTAATGCTCAGTTTATGAGGACATTACAATATTATGGTGTCACCCATAAGACCTCTACGGCCTATCACCCGCAGACGAATGGGCAAGCCGAAGTGACGAATAGACCGCCCAAAAGGATCTTGGAACGAACCGTGGTGAATCATAGGGAAAAATGGGCCGACAAATTAGACGATGCTCCGTGGGCGTTCAGAACAGCATATAAGACACCATTAGGAACCACGTCTTACAGACTAGTCTATGGAAAAGCATGTCATCTGCCGATAGAGATAGAATACAAGGCATACTGGGCACTGAGAAACTACAATCTAGACCCTTCCACAATAGGATTACATCGTAAGATGCAGCTGAACGAACTAGCCGAATTGAGAGACCAAGCTTATGATAGTTCTCTACATTTCAAGGAGCGAACCAAGAATATTCACGATGCCAAACTGAAGTATTCTAAGTTAAAACCTGGAGATAAAGTTATTCTCTATAATTCGCGCTTCAGAAAATTTTCAGGCAAATTCAGATCAAGGTGGAGCGGACCATTCGTTGTATCAAAAGTCTTTACCTTCGGAGCAGTCAAACTAGAAGCACCGGACGGTAACTTTAAATTAAATGGCCACCTCTTAAAGCACTACATCGAAGACTCTCCTTCAAGAAAGGAAGTCTATATCTTTGAACCACCTTGAGCCGACAAAGTAGGTAAAAGAGTCAAGCTAATGACTCGTTAAACAAGCGCTCTTGGGAGGCACCCCATTGCTTATCTTTATTTTAGCTTTAAATTTTATTTCTTAGTTTATTTTTGCTTAGTATTATCATCACTGGACTAATAAATGCAGGATAATTTAGATACCCGACAGCACCGTACTCTTACATATACATCGGAGATAAGTTTTATCTGACTTATGCAAATGCAACCACTTAGATGACTCAAACTTTTTATAAAAATCTTTTTAAAAGTCATCTGATTTTGCTGCATTTGTATAACCATATAAACTTTAGCATTACCTGTTTTTCTTTATGTTTCAGGATGGACGCTTCAGCTGAGACCTCAGGACACACTGCTGCTCAACAACAGAAGAAGAAGAGACACCACAGAGGAAGGAAGAAGTCAACCACTATACCAGAGGAGCATGTGACAGATGTGACGAGCACTCCAGTCTTTGACTACGGGATCACCACAGCATATCGAGCTGTAACCTGGGCGATTTTGCGAGAGCTCTCCATCCAGCATGACTCCCACTCTGACATCAGAGAGAGGGTTAGACTTCCGAGACTTCCTGACCAGTCTTTCATACTTGGTCAAGGTCCAAGACCACCTCTCCCTCCATGGTCATTCTTCCCAGCTGCCCCGACGTCAGAGTCCACTCTTCCTGCTGCTGATGCTGAGATAGCTCCTGATCTTCCTGTTGCACCCATCATGCCTGGTCCGATTGTTGCTACGTCACCGACTTCAGTTCCAGACAGTGACGCACTTGCAGCATTTGACCCAGACATGGATGATTTACTAGACGACTTTTAGTTTATTTTACTCTATGTCTTTTTATTTATGTTAGACTTTTATGATGTTGAAATGTTGGATTGTTGATTATGACTATGTTTATGGTATTGCAGAACTTAGCTTCGTAAGGAATGGATGAGCTTTAATTAGAGTCTGGTCCATAAATCCAGCAGATCACTAGCACCACTCCTTCGCGAATCTGGTCCTAAATCCAGTGCTCACCAACCGTAGGGAAGTACCTGTCCTAAAAACTCTTCTAGTTTCGACGTAACTTAGATATGCTTATGCCCAATTAAAACTCTAAGTGTGGGATCCTCCGTACTTAAAACTTTTAAATTAGCATTTTTCCTAAAACAAAGTATGGGATTCTCCCTACTTAGTGCAGAAACATTGGGGACAATGTTCATTTTTAAGTGTGGGATAGCAGTATATTTCTCGTATGGGTATCTATAAGTTGATTTAGAAATATGCATGTCCTCAAATAGACTTTCAATCCTTAGTTTTGCCCAAAATTTCAAAAAATTTAAATCTTTTTGAATCACAATGTAAGAAAATTTGGTTAAAACTTCGACAGTGAAATTGTCACTCATTCAGTTGGCCAAAAGTTCTTATATAAGAAAGAGTGCAGATTTTTTTTTCAAGTATTCAAAAATTGGTAAAAAGAGGTCGAATCATGTCGGATTCCAAATAATTTAAGATGAGGATCTAAGAGGGGCATCGCACGACTGGACACATATAACCCATTTTTACGGTGAGGAATTTTGAGCCTTATAAGCATTCATTTTAAATGCTTCACTGTTCTTTTGTTGTGTGTGACCGGTGCACGCATTTCTGAATTAGAACTTGCCACGGGTATACGCTTCGAGATCACATTGACGGGTGTCATACGTGACATAGGTGCAATTAGATGACCTTGACATTACCTAGGATTAAACCCCATTTCAACATATCTCTTTCAAGCCCAAAACCCTTCCAACACTCATTTTCAGTGTTGATGATCCGCCTAGAAAACCCTGTTGAGCCTTAGCCTTTTCATTTCTTTCAAACCCATATTTTAAACCTACTTACCCTCATACCCACCAAAAGCTTATCTCAGAAATTTTTAGAATTTTGGTGAAAAAAAGCTAATTAGGTATGCTTTTTGTTTCTACCCAAAGTCACAAATATAGTGTTGAGAGTCCCGTAATCACTATTGATTAGTGATTTGGAATCGCAAAGTGTAAAGTTTAATTGTAGAAGGGGGGTTGAATACAATTAAAAACTTTTTCTGATTTTAACTAAGTTAATTGAAAGTTCTTAATCATTATAACAGAAACAGAGTATACCAGATAACATATATGACAATATCAAAGAACAATGTAATAGTAGCTGAAATGGTGAATTGTATTAATCATAAAATTCACAAGTGTTGAATGCGGAATGGATTAACCAAAGTTAATCCAATTCAAACATTTAGCTAAACTATTACAATCGAGATGAACAGCAGTGGACAAACACGCTGACTGTTCACTCTATGAATCGCTAAATCGTGCTTAGACAAACTACTCACTGACACACAAGTGATTAACACGAATTGAACGACTAGCCTCTACAGTACAAAACACTGAACTATTTATACTACAAGAGTTCCTAAAATATCGCCTACAAAATAGGATCTTGGAAGGACACGTGTCGCTGCTTGATTGGTTTGAACTCTGATGAACCGACATTCTGCGGGTCCCAATTCTGTTACCGCAAATATCTCGTTACCTTAAAACCAATCACTTGCTGCCACGTAATCTTTCGGACATACTTCGAACTGGAACACTCTTGCTGATGTATAGATAAGTACAGTACTTTTTAGTACTTGATGATTGAGAGGCTTTATTGAATAGTCCCTGAAGATGCAGCAATCCTCCTCACTCACTGCGAGCTAACATGCTCTTGTAGAATGAATTGAACTAAAGATCTTCAGTGACTAGCTGTTATTCTGGCAGTGACTTTTGCCTTTATTGATTTGAAGAAGTAAGGCTCTCGCTGACGTTGATCAGCGACACATCAAGTTGAGCTTTAAATCTTCCTCAGAATATCGAACAGAATGAATGACGATCAGCGAAACCCATTATCAGCAACAGCAGCTTCGATACAATCCATTTCTTCATTGAGTAGTGAATAGTTGAGTTGGTCAGCGACCAGTGACTTCATCATGGTCAGCGACCAGTGATTCAACAATCTCCCCCTAAATGATTGTGATAGAAGATCCCTAGACAAACTTGTTGCTGTGAAAGTTTATAGTCAGTGTTTAAGATTTTAAACATTCAGTGACTTTTACTTGTGATCCATTCATTTTTCTTTTTGGATTCTTTTTGATATGATATGAGTTTTGCACTTTGGTTTTCTCAAAAAAAATCATATATTATTGAACTGCAAAATATAAAGTACAGATAGTATTTCAGTTACAATATATTTAATCTATCTCAAACTTTAAATCTACTATCTTCAGCGATTAGATAAAATAGCAGAGATTCCTGCTATCTTCAGCGATCAGATGAGATAGTGACTTAAGACTTTCAACCCAACAATCTTCAGCATGACGTCTTCTCACGAAGCTTTAACCGACTGAAAATCAATGAACCTTCATCTTCAGATACTTAGATTTGAGAAGGATTCATTGTTAAGCTGAAGTGGCACAAATATTGAATAAAATCACCAAGAAAAGAAAATTGTAACTTAAATACAGGAAATACATGTGATATGATTTCCAAGTATCAGCTACTTTGATAGCATCAGTGATTTCAACAATGATATGATTTCCAAGTATCAGCGATTTGTTGCATGAGCAACATTGGTTTTTGCATTCATTTGCACGTTTTCTCCCCCTTGACAATATAACCAAGTAGATCAGTGTTTCTTTGGTATTATCAGTAGCGCTTGAATATTTCTCCCCCTTGATGATAGCATGAAATACTGTGTGTAATAGGTGATTGGTTTTCTCATCATCATCAACTTGTGTTTTAGCTAATGGATCATTGAAAACAGAGAGATCAGCTTGTATCTCTCTCTATGACTGGAGAGAGACATTGACAGCTGGTGCAGTGAGAGAAGAGAGATAGCTCGGGTCTGTAGCCAGTGATGTGACACCAGCGAAGAGTGTGTTAACACCCACTGATGTCACTTGCCCTTTGTTTAAAACATCATTCTTTTGTGAGAATAATGAGTGGCTCATGGGTTGACTCGATAAAAGTTTGAGATTTGAAAACATGATTTTATCAAGAATGCCCAGAGTGACTGAACGTTCAGACCCTGTTTCATCCTTGGCGTCCGAGGACGTCTTCCTTTTGAGATTTCTTGCAGAGGTTGGTAAAGTATTCTGGAATGGTGGTTGACCATTTTTTATCACTGTAGGTTTTGACAGTGATATGGTCGATTTTGGGGCAGAATCAGACATATGTACAAAAGTTACATGCTGGGACACAGAGATCCCAAAAAAATGAGAGCAAATGATAAAAACTTTGTAGTGCTCTATTTTTCGTTAAAAAGTTTTAGCAAGATCTATGTTTCTACGTAGGCTTGAAAAAGCTTTGAACTTGTAGAAATGATTTGAGTAAAACTTGATTTTGATCTTGCTAACACTCCTTCTTCCTTTTTAAAAAAAAAAAAAAAACAGAGTGATAAGAAGATGATCAGACAGTGGGTGATTTGTGAAATGTGGTGAAGGGTTGGTTTTATAATGAAGTTATGTGAGAAGTATGTGGTGAAAAATGAAACGTCGTGGTTGATGATGGTGGTAAGTAGGGGTGGCATAGGGGTGATTATTTGTCGTCACCCCTATCGGTCGGTCGGATTTGACTTCGGTCGTTGTTCCAACAGCAACAGAAGCGGCGGACAGTGAGTTTTAAATTTATATGAGCTGGGGCTCAAACTATAAGTACTACCTACCTTGGGAACAAGCAGTAAGTATAACTCGAGGTCGTTCTTAAATCGGAGCGAATTGAAATAAAGCGGGTCACCAAAGATTATGGTCGCAATTAGGATGGGGGTAGGTAGATAGATCTTGGATTGATTTGGTTTTCTAATTATCCTAAATGCAGAAAAGTAAATAACGAGAAATGAAATTAGGGTTTAAGCAGACAGGTAGAGATGTGATTGCTGAAACTTGGATACTAGGGTTTCGGGATGATGTTCATTATAAAATTGATTGGAGATTTACCAGAATAAGAATAGACATACTTTCGGTGTAAACACTAGGACCCTACGTTCAGGTGAAACCCTAGAAACATATGTCACTGGAATCCTAGGTTATCATGATTCCGATCAGATCAGGCTGTTTTCAAACCCTCCTGAGCCTTTGCTTAACTAAGACAAAGTCACCCTAAATGTTCTAGGGATCAGGCATAAGGCAACAGACCGCAATTGTATTTACTGACCTTTCTTAACACCTAATCGTCTATTTACTTTCATTATAGCAAATACTGATTGTATCCTGTGTATGTTAAACTATTGGTGTGATTAGGGTTTTGCATGTCTAGGTATATGATTGACACTACCCTGTATTGTTTCTATTGAAGCACATACTTAACCATCATAAATATAGACCCTCCTTTACAGTCAGGCGTTCATCCCTAGGAATAATCACGGTGTACAGGGAAATTAGGCATTTCCACAGTGTTCCAAACCCTAGATGTACTGACGGTGTACTGGGCATTTAAGCATTTCCACAGTGTTCCAGATCTTAGGTGTACTAACGGTGTACAATGCAACAAGCATTTCCACAGCTTTGATTCCTAGACCACAGTTCTAGAAGGATCACTTCTAGGTAATTCACGATGAAACAATCCATGGCATTTCCTTAGCTTCCACGTATTTGTACTCCACACGAGGTGTTTCCAACGCTATACGAAGTACCGTGCCTTTTAAAGGAAAGTTCGTAGTTTCATACTGTAACTGGAGATAACTGTATATTCATAGTATTAGGGTTGATCAGATCCTATCCTAGGGCAACAGTCACGTGAAAGTCTGGAAAGGGTGATGAGAGACTAGATCTATATTCATGATAAGCTTAACCAGATACACAGCATAACAATTTCCAATCGTATAAATGAAACATTAATTTAACATCATCCCTACTCCTAATATCTACATTTCAACAATCACAATATTAAACTACTCTATAAACATGGCAATATGCAGAATACAAACTGAAATAACATAAAGCACAAGCATTATAACAGTAAGTAAAGTTTAGATATAACCGGGAATACAGCAGCGTAATACTGAGGATTACAAATAGTCTGAACTTGAAAAACTCGTTACAACAAGATTACCAAGCTAAAACTTCCTCTAGACTCGAACCGTAAGCTCAACCCTAACCTTTCTCCTCTAACTCCTAAGAGTAGTGCTAGAGAGAGAAAGTTAGAGAGAGAAAGTGAAAGAAAAGAGAGAAATAAGAAAAGTGAGAGAATGAGAAATGTGTGAATGTATTGAGGTGTGTGTCATGAGGAGGAGTGATCCCCTATTTATAGGCAAAGCTCAAAAATCAGCCGTACAACTCGCGAAACAGCACGTACAAGCAAACGATGCACGATACAGGGTACAGGGGGCCGTATACGGCCTTGGTAGGGCCGTATACGGTGTTAGGTAGGCCGTATACGGTTTCTGTGGGGCCGTATACGGTTCCCAGGGCCGTATACGGTGTTCGTCTGATTTCGTTCGTTGCTTAAAACGCGCGTATCTCCTTCGTTATGCGTCCGTTTGACCTGATTCTTTCGCCTGTGGTTTCGTAATTCCGTTACGCTTCTAATGATGCCAACTTCACTGAAATTGGATGTGTATAGCTCAAGCATAGATGAAATGACTTTATAAGGTCTGATACTGCTCAGTCTTCTCCGTTCTTTATCCGATTTGCATGATTCTTGATTTTCCCGTCTCGATTTTACCTGTTTTATCATATGATGAAGTTAGAATGTGATCTATATAAGGTAAATGAGGCCGGGTGATTTTGTGCACGTTTATTCGTCCTGATTTGCTTGTTATTTGGACGTTTTAGGTGATTTTTGCAGCAACGCCTATATTTAGATCTCTTTAGTGAAATTTAGTAAATAATGATCATTTTGGAATGTTTTCACTAAAGTTACATCCAAAAAGTGCGGAATATTGCCCTTAAAAACATGACTATTTGAGTCACATCAAGTTATCCCACACTTAGGCGTTGCTTGTCCTCAAGCAACACTCAGTTAGAAAAACATTTAAAATGAGGTTTTTAAGGGGTGAGTCAAAATAATTTCAAAATGATACCACTTCTAATATGACTAAGACTGTTTAAGAATAAGGGAAAGGATAAGATGATCCTTTCAGAAGCAAGAAGCAATTATCATCAAGCATACTACCAATTCTCGTGATCTTGGAGTACATATGACTAGGCGATCTCACTATAGGTGGTCACTCAATTCACTCAAAGTGTATCGGGTTCCCTAACAATCTAGAACAATTGAAATCGCTCAAATAAGCCAGTCATGCAGCACTCATCGTCATAAGCTTGGTCGAGAATCGGATCTCCACCACTTAGGTGAGGACGGTGCTAACTATCCCAAGACATTCAAAGGGTGGTAGTGTTTGGTGAGGTTTAAGGGTATGGGTAGTGGTATATGTTTGGTTGTAAGGGTTTGACTTATCTTAAAACTCAAAGATAGTGAAAAACTTTATTTCAGAACGGAACGGAGGATTTTGTAGCTGCTCGTCTTCTATCGAATTTTTCTTGAGAAGGTGATACTTGAAGCACTCAGCTTTATTTGATGGAACTGTTTCTTTTTCTTTTCTTGATTCTTCTACTTTTTATTTTTCTTTTCTTCTTCAGAACTTCTTTGCCAGAGAATTTCTAAGGATATTTTATGTTGATTCTTTCAGAAATCCTTTTCGGAACTATGATCTTTGATCTTGAACCTCAATTTCTTTTGTCGTGCCAATTTTTCGCACTTTGACTTTTTAGAGTACACAGAAGAGGAAGACTTTAGAGCATAATTGAAGAGGATGTTCCAAAAGATGTTTTTCACAACCTTAGAAATTCTAAGATAAGGTTTTGGGAATTTTGGTTGAGTGGGGGTTTAGTACGAGGGTTTTTTCGAAATGAAAGGTTTAGGCTCAACAGGGTTTACTAGGCGGATCATCGATACTGAAAGTAAGTATCGGAAGGGTTTTGGGCTTGAAGAGATATGTAAGAATTGGGTTTAAATCTTAAGGAATGTCAAGGTCATCTAGCTGCACCTATACCGCGTACGGTACACACCAATGTGGTCTTGAAACGTATGTCTGGAGCAAGTTCTAATTCAGAGATGCAAGCATCGGCACACACAAGAAATGAAAGTGAAGCATTAAAGATGAATGTTTTTAGGCTCAAGATACCTCACTACAAAATAGGGTTGTATGTGCCTAGCCATGCTCCTTTCAGATTATTGTTTCTTGCTCGAGAAATTTCTACCTTATTTTCCCTATATTCCAAAATACCTTACTCATATTTCGAGAATGATTCTTTTCGAAAGTATTTAACTCAAAAACTTAGAGTTTAGTTACATAATTTAACTCATAATTTTAAATTTTTTGAAAAAATTTGTTTGAAAAATTCGTTATTTGGGAAAACATTTTCTGAGTAATGCTATTTTGGACATAAAAATTGCCTAAAATTATCCAAGGTATTCTATACCTTGCTATCCCACACTTAGAGGAACATTGTCCCTAATGTTCTCTTGAGTTGAGTTTTTACTGGAGGTAAAATCCCACACTTAGAGTTTGAACATGTAAGAAAATGTTTCTTAAGTGTTAAATTTGGGTTTGAATCCCACACTTAGTGATAAGCTCAGGATAGGGTATAGAATATAACAAGCTAACGAGACAGAATATATGTGATTTAAGAAACTCCCCAGATAACGTTTTGAAGCATGTGAAATTTTGCAGGAGAGAGAGTCGAAGTGAGCTTTCTTCTGCCTTCTTCTTAAAGGACATCAAGCTTCATACGGGGTTATCCGGTGTCATGTATCTAACGTTATCAGAAATCAACTTCAATTCTTTTAAGTGGGGATCCTTATGGTGTAGAATCCCATACTTTAGGTTTTGAAGAAGTTTGAGTGATTTTGATAAGTGTTTGCGGTGTGGGGAGTGATCCCACACTTACTTCTTTGAAGTGCTTGGATACAAGGAAGTTTTGAGAAGAACGAGGCCCCTCCATGAGATGTTTGAATATTCCGCAGTCTGCAAATATTGAAAACTGGTTCGGGTTGCTTTTTGACTTCACGGATTTTCTTCTTGAAAGTGCGTCATCTCGCCTTTTTCCACGTTCATACATCACAACATTTCTACTTATTAAACAGAAAGAAAATAAAACATAATAAGTAATAGCATAATGTAAATATGGATAGAGTGATCAACCAACTAGTGGCTGATACAAATAGGTTCCAAAAGTAAGGTTTAACAGTAGCCAACAAACACAAGATAATAATAATGATAATGTCTGAAACCAAAGTCAGATGATGCAAATGGGGTAAAACTATGAGGCTGGGGATCCCTGGTCAGGTGCATCAATATGCTGAGTAGGAGCTGGTGCTGTGGATGGTCCTACGTCTGACTGCTGGCCACTAGATACTCTCTGTCCCTGTTCTTCAGCATTGATCAGTTTGAGCTGAATCAATATGTCTCTGAGGGTAGCTGCTGGCAGTCTCATCGGATCAGTGTAGCCCCACTCTAACAAAATAGTCGAAGTAACCCCTGCTTGCTCTAGTAAGGTCATGTAAGCCTGGTGTAGCATAGTCTCTGTCGGTACAGCTGAGGAAGAGATCGGTCCCAAGTTTAATAGCATCCCGGAAGTGTCAAAAGATACAGCATCAGTGCCCAAGTAGACTGTGTCAGCACGGTAAGATCCACTGGCGACTGGCTGGGCAGGATGAGAAATCACAGGTGCAGAAATCACTGGCTGAACTACCGGTATCTCGGCCTCAACTGACTGGACCTGCTCTGGTACTGGTGTGGTCCGGATAACGAGTGATGGTGTATGGGTGGTATGTGATGGGATGGATGTATGTGGTGGTGTTATGGCTGGTGGTGGTGGACCGGATCGGTACAAGTAAGGCTCTGGGTCAGGAATACCAAGTTTCCTGGAAATCAACAGCTAATGGGAACGGCTAACCTGAAGAGCATGCAAAAGATAATACTGTGTCAGCGAGGTCACTGGATCTGTGTAGTGAACAGTAGCCTGAGCTGGTGGCTCGGCTGTCTCAGCTCCTCTATTCGGGACACTAGCATGAGTAGTAGGTGCTCGGGCTCTATCAGATGGTCCATCCTCAGTATCTGCAACAGGTGAGGATCCTCTAACACGCTTCCCAGGGAGATGACATCCTGAATGATCTGTTTGGTGTTCTTCCATAGGCACTGTCTCTGCTCATCTACCTCAACAAGATGGATCAACTTGCAGTTTTCCAAGTTGAATGGCAAAGAACGAGAACAAACAGTAAACTCCTCAGTGTGGGCCTCAGTCAACAATCCCATATTATACAGCAATCTAGTAATGATCGACCCCATGAACATGTGCCTATCCATGTCTGTCTCAGCTCCAAGTCTCTCAGCGATCAAGAAAGCAACATTCAGATTCTTTCCTCCTATGATTGCTTCCATGAACTTCAATTCTTCGGCACTCACAGCACCACCTTCCTTCTTTCCAAATATAGAACATGCTAACAACTTGTGAAGGATGTGATGAACCGGCTTGATGAAATTGGATGACTTAACACAGCTCCTAAAGTTTGATCCTGCTAAATCCATCCAAATATCCTTATGGTTCCTGTTTGGTAGGCTGGAGATGTCTTGAACACTGTTTCTGAACCATGCAGAGTTGACCTGAGACTCTGTATATAAACCAAGATACACTCCCAAGTCGGCAACTGAGATATGATGAATCTGTTCCTGAAACCTGAATGAAATCTTTCTTTTGTCGGATACGCTCATTTTTGGGTTCAGCTGGTAAGTCATCATGAACTCTGTCACTACTTCTCGGTATGCATACTCATCTATATCGAAGAGACGGAGAAAGGCATTGTTTACTTGACCATCGGTCTCATACATCAACAAACTCTTCAACTCATCCCTGATCCCTAGCTTAATCATGTCTTTCCATACCACATATCGATTACTGCCTATCGGTCACTGCAACCACTGGCGAATGAGTGACCTATTCTTTGAAGATTTGGCCAAGTAGCTGAGTGAAGGTGGGCAATTTTCCATCTGTGATAAAAGACAAGAAAAGATTAGGCCATAATAGTGATATATTAATGGATATGCTAAAGTACTTCCAAATTTTCAGAAAAAATTGGAAATGTAGGCTTTAGAAATGGGCATATCAAGAAATTTTAAAATTGCTAAACCTAACCACAACCAATCACAAATCCAAAAACTTTTATCAACTTATGTCTAAATAAGGGTAAGTGGCACAAAGCTTCAAGTTCCTAGCATAATTAAAGCAAGTCAACAAGGTACCTAACTTAATTATCCCAGGCACTAGAAACTTAAATACTTCATGTTCATGGTTAATCAATCTAAATGAGATTAAGTCCAAGGTCATATAGTTACCTCAAGTAAATCAATTAATCATAAAACGGCATATTACCAATTAAATATGCAATCCAATATTCCGTAATTTCCAAAAGACATAAAGCTTTATTTACATGATTTCAAGCAAATGACGGAAGTAAACTTATTTGACAAGATGGTAGTTTTTAGAAAATGGCGTTTTTGTGGGTTTCATTTCAAAGTCATACACTTTATTAATTAAAGTGATAAACTTAAAAAATGATTAAATGAACCGAAGCTTGTTTTGATAATCTTGTAAGCTTTTTAAGTTTAGAAAAGTCATAAACATGGTTTAAAAATAAAAGTTTTAAGTAAAAATAATGTTTATGATGATTTTATTAAAAATGAGCTTACTTTAATTACCAAAAACTAGCTTAACCCTTTTCTAATCGCAAATGATCAATCAAAACATGTTAACCTATCATATTTAAGCATAACTCAATCAACAAAAGTCAACATAAACAATTAATCAACCAAAAAGTCAAACTAGCCATAGTTCATCAAAAAGTCAACACTTTAATTCCCAATCTTGCAATCAAGCCAACAAATCACTAGATTAAGCTTGTAATCATGTTAAGCATCGAGATAAGCATGAAATAACACTAAAGATTGCAACTTTTAACCATGAAATCTATGAAAATGAGTTACAAGCCCTAATTTTTAAAGTTTCATGAAAATCACAAAAGTAGGTCAAGAATTACCTTAAACTTGATGTAATGATGTTGTGGATGCAAGTAGATCATAAAATGATGAATTTTGAGCTTGGAATCATGCAAAATGGTTGAGTAATGAAGTTTTGAGGGTGTGGTGATGTAGGCCGACGGTTTGGGGTAGGGGAGGAGGAAGAAGATGAAGTTTTTAATGATTTTGTCTTTTGTGTGTGGCTAAAATCCCTTTTTATACCCTTTTAAACGTACGCGATTTAAAATTTGCGAAAGATACGAAACATACAAGTAAAATTTCAAAGTTTTAAAAAATTTTAATAAAACAATTTTAAAAAGTATGTTCGTAATTTTCTGAATCTTTACGCGCAGTCTGAAAAGATATTGCGAATCGTATGCGAAATCGTATACGTTTTTATTTAAAACAAGACAATCTTTTCGTGTTCTTTAAAATCCAAGACAAATTCAAAATTAATTTTTTCAAAATTTAAAAATAAACTTTTTCGAACTTTCTGAAAATGTCTGAAATTCGTTACTGTGTTGTGCGAATTTGAATTTTAAAAAACGTTTTCTTGTATTTTTAAATGCAAGCTTTTAAATTTAAAAATAAACTACTAATATTACTTATCCTAAATACTTAAAATAAAACTAAATTAACTAAAGTTTGGGTTGCCTCCCAAAAAGCGCTTGGTTAAAGTCGGTAGCTCGACTTTTGGACAAATTTATTGAATATTGCCCAAGAGCAATTGTTTAAGTGAATTTGATGCTCTTGGTTGAGGGAAAGTGTAGCGAGGAATAAAGTCACAAGTGAGAATCTTAATGACAGAATCAACTAGGTCTGCGGGATGTAACGAGAATCGTTCGTGTTCAGTGAGAAACATACGTTCCTTTTTGCCTAAATCTAGAAGATTGTCAATAAACTTGTTAAATTCCTTTCTAACTTTCTTAGGGTTTGAAATTCCGTTTCGTGATCCGTCATCTATATGGTTTAAGTCATGAAGAAGCATTCCTAGGGTTTGTTGAAATTTCCATTCTTCTCTTGAATCGGGATCTCCGGTGGTAGTGTGAACTGACTCCGTGATTTCTTCGATTAAAGATGTTTGTGAAACGGTGAAAGGAAATTTTGACTGAGCAAATAACAAAGTGAGTGAGACGTTAATATCCTTCCTTCCAGCAAAGAAAGTAGTTTCCATGTTATCGTCAGTGGCTCCAGGGAATATCTCTAACAACTTGTTGATCATATAAGTAGCGGGGTCAACGAAAAATGGAATTTTATTAGAAATGACGAGAGATATAGCGGGATCTTTGCTGATCCAGAACTCAAGCTCATAAATCATAGCCGCAACATGACGATTAATTAGGGTTTGGGAAACCGGTTGATAATCGGTGCAGGCGAATAGGTCCATTAGTAGGTCTATTTCTGATTTAAGCTTTAGTTCTTGCTCTCGATAATGTGTGAAGATACCTTCCTCCTTTTGATTTGGAAGATGGTGGAGAATACCAACCTGTTTCTTTATCCTACAAGCGACTTCTCTTTGTTCAACTGAAAAAGGAAAGTCAGACGTTTTGAGTTGTCTGGCAAATGCCCGACAAACATCCAATCTCCTATCAGGATCAAAAGAGTTACCTACGTAGCGGATATTTTATTTAGGTTTGATTGGTAAAGTCCTATCAACAACACGATAGATGGTGTACTCGGGTTCGGGTACGAGGTTCAAAAAGATAGGTGATTTTGGAGGGTATTCGTAAACTTCTTCGTCCCATGGTGGAAGACGTTCTTCAATTGGTGGAAAACGAAAGGGTTGAAGATGTTCAGAGTTACTCTCGACAAAACCAGATGAGGTAGGGAATTGAAAGAAGTTTTCTAAGGAATATGAAATCTCAGGGGCAGGTATAACCTGGTAGCTTAGAATGCTAGATGCAGAAGTTGAGATCTTCTGATGAGAATCATGGTTTCCTAAGTCAAGATCTAAGAATTGCCCTATGGTTCTAGATTCATCGTCTGAATTAGCGGAGATAACTTCGGAAGAGTATAAAGATGAAGAGTAGACGTCAGATTCCAACTCTTGTTCTAAGCAGGCGAAGAACTCAGCGTCATCCATGGCCATCATTTCTTCGGACGTCTTGAGGGTGAGTGGAGAAATGGGGCTAGACGGAAATGAATCATAGGAAGATGTTTTTGTATTTTTCATTTTTAATTAAACTATCTAAATTATTCTAAGGAAAGAAAATAACTACCAACTAAGTTTGGGAAAACCTAATTGGAAAAGGTCTCCTAAAAGCTAGAATATCTAAGGCGGCTTCAAATCGTAACGCTCTACGATCCCCGGCAGCGGCGCCAAAAACTTGTCGTCACCCCTATCGGTCGGTCGGATTTGACTCCGGTCATTGTTCCAACAGCAACAGAAGCGGCGGACAGTGAGTTTTAAATTTATATGAGCTGGGGCTCAAACTATAAGTATTACCTACCTTGGGAGCAAGCAGTAAGTATAACTCGAGGTCGTTAAATCGGAGCGAATTGAAATAAAGCGGGTCACCAAAGATTATGGTCGCAATTAGGATGGGGGTAGGTAGATAGATCTTGGATTGATTTGGTTTTCTAATTATCCTAAATGCAGAAAAGTAAATAACGAGAAATGAAATTAGGGTTTAAGCAGACAGGTAGAGATGTGATTGCTGAAACTTGGATACTAGGGTTTCGGGATGATGTTCATTATAAAATTGATTGGAGATTTACCAGAATAAGAGTAGACATACTTTCGGTGTAGACACTAGGACCCTACGTTCAGGTGAAACCCTAGAAACATATGTCACTGGAATCCTAGGTTATCATGATTCTGATCAGATCAGGCTGTTTTCAAACCCTCCTGAGCCTTTGCTTAACTAAGACAAAGTCACCCTAAATGTTCTAGGGATCAGGCATAAGGCAACAGACCGCAATTGTATTTACTGACCTTTCTTAACACCTAATCGTCTATTTACTTTCATTATAGCAAATACTGATTGTATCCTGTGTATGTTAAAATATTGGTGTGATTAGGGTTTTGCATGTCTAGGTATATGATTGACACTACCTTGTATTGTTTCTATTGAAGCACATACTTAACCATCATAAATATAGACCCTCCTTTACAGTCAGGCGTTCATCCCTAGGAATAATCACGGTGTACAGGGAAATTAGGCATTTCCACAGTGTTCCAAACCCTAGATGTACTGACGGTGTACTGGGCATTTAAGCATTTCCACAGTGTTCCAGATCTTAGGTGTACTAACGGTGTACAATGCAACAAGCATTTCCACAGCTTTGATTCCTAGACCACAGTTCTAGAAGGATCACTTCTAGGTAATTCACGATGAAACAATCCATGGCATTTCCTTAGCTTCCACGTATTTGTACTCCACACGAGGTGTTTCCAACGCTATACGAAGTACCGTGCCTTTTAAAGGAAAGTTCATAGTTTCATACTGTAACTGGAGATAACTGTATATTCATAGTATTAGGGTTGATCAGATCCTATCCTAGGGCAACAGTCACGTGAAAGTCTGGGAAGGGTGATGAGAGACTAGATCTATATTCAGGATAAGCTTAACCAGATACACAGCATAACAATTTCCAATCGTATAAATGAAACATTAATTTAACATCATCCCTACTCCTAATATCTACATTTCAACAATCACAATATTAAACTACTCTATAAACATGGCAATATGCAGAATACAAACTGAAATAACATAAAGCACAAGCATTATAACAGTAAGTAAAGTTTAGATATAACCGGGAATACAGCAGCGTAATACTGAGGATTACAAATAGTCTGCACTTGAAAAACTCGTTACAACAAGATTACCAAGCTAAAACTTCCTCTAGACTCGAACCGTAAGCTCAACCCTAACCTTTCTCCTCTAACTCCTAAGAGTAGTGCTAGAGAGAGAAAGTTAGAGAGAGAAAGTGAAAGAAAAGAGAGAAATAAGAAAAGTGAGAGAATGAGAAATGTGTGAATGTGTTGAGGTGTGTAAAATGAGGAGGAGTGATCCCCTATTTATAGGCAAAGCTCAAAAATCAGCCGTACAACTCGCGAAACAGCACGTACAAGCAAACGATGCACGATACAGGGTACAGGGGGCCGTATACGGCCTTGGTAGGGCCGTATACGGTGTTAGGTAGGCCGTATACGGTTTCTGTGGGGCCGTATACGGTTCCCAGAGCCGTATACGGTGTTCGTCTGATTTCGTTCATTGCTTAAAACGCGCGTATCTCCTTCGTTATGCGTCCGTTTGACCTGATTCTTTCGCCTGTGGTTTCGTAATTCCGTTACGCTTCTAATGATGCCAACTTCACTGAAATTGGATGTGTATAGCTCAAGCATAGCCGAAATGACTTTATAGGGTATGATACTGCTCAGTCTTCTCCGTTCTTTATCCGATTTGCATGATTCTTGATTTTCCCGTCTCGATTTTACCTGTTTTATCATATGATGAAGTTAGAATGTGATCTATATAAGGTAAATGAGGCTGGGTGATTTTGTGCACGTTTATTCGTCCTGATTTGCTTGTTATTTGGACGTTTTAGGTGATTTTTGCAGCAACGCCTATATTTAGACCACTTTAGTGAAATTTAGTAAATAATGATCATTTTGGAATGTTTTCACTAAAGTTACGTCCAAAAAGTGCGGAATATTGCCCATAAAAACATGACTATTTGAGTCACATCATTATTTATGATGTTAAATGGGATAGGGGTGATGATTGTGGAGCTTGGTGGTATTAATGGTGATTTAAGAGGTGCGCCGGAAAAGTATATGTGACGTAAGAAAGAAATAGTGTCAGAGGTGCAATTTTGTGACACATCCCTTCAAATAATGATGAAAGAATCAGGGAGACCCTGAATGCAAAAAAAAAAAAAAATAATAACACTTATATTCAAAAAAATACTAATCATAATTTTCAATTTGCCTGAGATGTTATCTCACTGATTTGGTCACAACTTAGAATACTAACTAAATCAGAGAGATTTGATCACTGGTAAATATGAATCATAATTTTTATTCATTGAGTATGAGTGATGTTTTAAAAATAAATTTATAGAGACTTATTTTACGCTGAAAGAGTTACAGCTTAGAATACTAACAAGATCAGCTAAAGAATAGGTCTCTAAAAAAAAATTATTTTTTTTTTATTTTTTTTTTAAATGAGTATAGATTATGTCTGATATGAACTATGTAATATTTTACTATATTTATCTTTCACTGATCTAGTTACAACTTAGAATACTAACACGATCAGCAAAACAAAATATAGGACAATAACAATATAGGTCATATAGAGACATAACAGATACTCAAAATTAAAAAAAATGAAGCCCTTTAAACTAAAATAACTAACTGAGCTTGATAGCTGGGCTAGTCATTTAAGTTTAACATGCCAAGCTCGCTGATAAGAAAATTAAATCTTTTCTCATCTAAAGGTTTTGTAAATAAATCAGCGAGTTGGTAATCAGTTGGGATAAAATGCAATTCAACATCACCTTTCATCACATGGTCCCTGATGAAATGATATCAGACATCAATGTGCTTTGTCCTTGAGTGCATTACTGGATTGTTGGCAATGGCAATAGCGCTTTGACTATCACAGTAGATTGGTATTTCACTGAAATCAAAACCATAGTCAGCGAGCTGATTTCTCATCCAGAGAATTTGAGCAGTACAGGCACTGGCAGCAACATATTCAGCTTCAGCAGTTGAAGTTGAGACTGAGTTTTGTTTCTTGCTGGACCAGCTTACTAGCTTTTCTCCAAGAAATTGACAGCTACCAGATGTACTTTTTCTATCCAGTTTGCATCCAGCATTATCAGAATCAGAGTATCCTTTCAAGGAGAAGTCTGAACCAGATGGGTACCAGAGACCAAGATTAGGAGTACCCTTCAGATATCTGAATATCCTTTTGACAGCGAGCAAATGTGATTCCTTTGGATCAGCTTGATACCTAGCACAGAGACATGTAGCAAACATAATGTCTGGCCTACTAGCAGTTAGATACAGCAGTGACCCGATCATTCCTCTGTAAGCAGTAATGTTTACAGATTTACCATCAGGATCAGCATGTAGCTTTACTGCAGGTGACATGGGTGTAGCAAGGGTTAAGCAATTAGCAAATTCAAATTTCTTTAACAGATCTTTAACATATTTTCCTTGACTTATGAAAATTCCAGTTTTGGTTTGTTTTATTTGTAAACCAAGAAAAAATGTTAATTCACCCATCATGCTCATCTCATAACTTTTGGTCATGAGATCAGAAAATTCCTTGCACATGTCACTGTTAGTAGACCCGAAAATGATATCATCAACATAGATCTGGACTAATATGACATCTCTCTTATCTCTTTTGATAAATAATGTGCTGTCAATTTTGCCTCTGACATAGCCACATTTTATCAAGTAGACAGAGAGAGTATCATACCACGCTCTAGGAGCTTGTTTTAGTCCATACAGGGCTTTATCAAGTTTGTACACATAACCCGGATATTTTGGATCAATGAATCCAGGTGGTTGCTTGACATACACTTCTTCCTGCAGCTTGCCATTCAGAAAGGCACTTTTCACATCCATTTGATATACTTTAAATTTCTTGTGAGCTGCATAAGCAAGAAATAGCCTGATTGCTTCAAGCCTAGCTACTGGTGCAAAGGTTTCATCATAATCGATGCCTTCTTGCTGACAGTAACCTTGTGCAACTAGTCTAGCTTTGTTTCTTGTAACCACGCCATCAGCATCCATTTTATTTCTGAACACCCATCGTGTTCCAATCACTGATTTTCCAGCGGGTTGTGGTACAAGCTTCCAAACTTTATTTCTTTCAAACTGAGATAGCTCTTCTTGCATGGCAGCTATCCAGTGATGATCAGTAAGTGCTTCATCAACCTTCTTTGGTTCCATTAGAGACACAAAACTTACAAACAAACAAAAGTTAGCAGTTGCTGATCTTGTCTGAACCCTGGATTATGGATTACCAATAATCAATTGATTATCAATATGTTTTATCCACTTAGTCATTCGCTGAGGTTCAGCAGTGACTTGATTACTTTGTGAGGGTTCAGAGGGAAAATCAACATTCGTAGCATGAGTATTGTTGTTATGTGAGTTTTGGTTTGGACATTGAGTTGATGATGATGGGACATCTGTAGGTAAAGATGATGTTCCTGAATTATTCACAGCTAAAGTAGAGCTGGAATTGATTTCAGGAATATTATCTTCACCTTCAGAGTCAGATGAGAAATTTTTATATTTCTTATCATTTGATAAGTCACCATTTATTTTGTTAAAAACAAGATTTTCATATTCTTTTGGATCAGTGAGTGACTCATCATATGATTCATCAAAAGTAACATCTATTGATTCCTCAATACATTCTCTTCTTTTATTGTAAATTCTGAAAGCTTTAGAGATAATTGAGTAACCAACAAATATTCCTTCATCAGCTTTTGGATCAAACTTTCCTAAGTGATCTCTTTTGTTTAAAATATAGCAAGTGCTACCAAAAACATGGAGAAAACTAATATCAGGTTTTCTCCCCCTTAAAAGCTCATATGCTGTCTTACTGTGTCTTTTGACAATCAGTGACCTATTCTGAGTGTAACAGGCAGTACTTACTGCTTCAGCCCAAAAATAGGTCTTAAGACCAACATCAATGAGCATTGACCTGGCAGATTCAATCAAAGTTCTATTTCTTCTTTCTGCCACCCCATTTTGTTAGGGTGTTCTAGGTGCTGAAAAATTTTGAGAAATACCTTTTGAATCACAAAAACTTTCCAGGTCAATATTTCAAAATTCAGTACCATTATCACTTCTCAGATATTTTATAGTGACATCATTCAGATTTTCCATTTTCTTCACAAAGGATATGATCTCGCTGGCAGCTTCACTTTTGGCCTTGAGAAAAAATACCTAAGTGTTTGGTGTATTCATCGATTATCACCAAACAATACCTTTTTCCTCCCAGACTTGGAATACTTACTGGCCCGAACAGATCCATATGAAGCAAGTAAAAACATTATGTTACTGATGAAGTCTGCTTACTTTTGAAAGACGAGCTGTGATGCTTTCCTTTTTCACAAGCTGAACAAAGCTTGTCTTTGTCATAAGACATTTTTGGTAGTCCAGTGACTAAACCATTCTTGCTCAGTTTGTTAATTGCTTTGAAGTTCAGATGAGAAAGTCGCTTATGCCATAACCACTTTTCTTCTGAAACGGTTCTGGAGTAAAAACATGTTCCTGACTGTGCTGAATCCATATTGACCACATAAGTATTCCCTTTCCTGTTTGCAGCAAGAACAGTACTTCCCTTTTTGTTGTAAACAACACCAGCTTCATAATCAAAAAGTACCTTGTTCTTGGAATCGCAAAACTAACTGATGCTTAATAAATTGTGCTTCAAACCTTCTACATATGCTACTCGCTTGAACATTACATTACCATTGGTTAAGACACCGTACCCTTTGGTTTTCCCAACTTTGTTATCACCAAAAACTACATCAGGACCTTTTTCATCCTGATAATCACTGAGCAGCGACTTACATCCTGTCATATGCCTGGAACATCCGCTGTCCAGATACCAGATGATTTCCCTAAGAATGCTTTTGTAGATGCTGTCAGAGTCTCATCCTGATGCTGAACAAATCTGAGCTACTTCCTTGATGTTTTCATGGAATTCAGCATCATTAGCCATCAGACAATAATCTTTGTCTAGGCAAAGCATTGCTTCTTCATCATCAGATGAAGAGGATGAATCAGAGTCACTGAGTGAACTTTCTTCAGCAACAAATCCTTTTCTCTTTTTCTTTCCAGATTTTGACAATTCTTTCAGCTTCTTATATTTTGCCTTGTACTTGTTGTACTTGTCATTTCTGACATTTGGCATGGGTTCAGGGACTTGATTTACTGACTTTGTTCTGCATTCAGCTGCAAAATGACCAATTCTGCCACACTTGTAGCATTCACCTTTGGATTGAAATTTATCAGATGATGAAGCACCAGCGAATCTTTTTGATCTGGTGTTCCTTCTGAAATTAGCAACCATCATAGCCATATCCTTCTCTAGCTTCTCCAATTCTTCATCATACTCGTATTCTGACTCTTCTTCATTCTGACCACCTTCTTCTTTAGCTATCAGTGACTTCGAGCTTTTCTTAGACACTTTTGACTTCTGTCTTTGATCGATTTCATCAAGCTCTGCTACAAGGGCATTGGATATCTTCTGACTTCCAAGAGTAGCATGAATATGCTCACTCTGATCAGCTTGTTTTTCAGACTGCTCCCAATTGAGCAAAATACCATAGACCTGAGTTAAATTCAGAATTGAATAATCATTTCTCTGTCTGGTACACGTTGCAATGGTTCCTCAGATTTTCCTTGGCAGCAACTCAAGAAACTTTTCAACAACAAATCTCCGTTCCTTGCCTATACCAGCCTTCTCCATTTTGTTCATTAGTGACTGGTATCTGGTGTAAGTGGAAGACAGAGATTCATTTGGTTCCATTGCGAACAGCTCATACTGGCGAGTGAGATTGACTTCCCTGCAGCGAGTAATATCAGGAGTTCCAATATATATATTCCTAAGGGTATCCCACATATCTTTAGCAGTTCTATAAAACCTGATTGATTCGAACACTTCATCAGGAAGTGCCATGCCTATATAGATTTTAGCTTGTTTATCAAGTCTAACCAATCGCCTATCCTCATCAGTCCATTGTTCCTCTCTTTTAGGTAAAACCATTTCTGGTATAGCTGGAGTAGTAGCTGTTGCAATTACAGCAGGAACAATAGTAGTTGGGATATGCGGACCATTGGTTATGATATTACAGAGACGGTCATCAACTAAGTCCAAAAACATCATCATCCGGGACATCCAAGTTTCAATCCTTGAAGGATCAAAAGCTGGAGGTTTGGTTGTAGAACCATTTCCCTTTTGATAGTCAGAGTCAACACAGCTGTACTTTACAGATTCCATTGCAGACCTGGTTAATTAAAGTTAAACCAACTCTGCTCTGATACCAATTGAGAGTCCCGTAATCACTATTGATTAGTGATTTGGAATCGCAAAGTGTAAAGTTTAATTGTAGAAGGGGGGGTTGAATATAATTAAAAACTTTTTCTGATTTTAACTAAGTTAATTGAAAGTTCTTAATCATTATAACAGAAACAGAGTATACCAGATTACATATATGACAATATCAAAGAACAATGTAATAGTAGCTGAAATGGTGAATTGTATTGATCATAAAATTCACAAGTGTTGAATGCGGAATGGATTAACCAAAGTTAATCCAATTCAAACACTTAGCTAAACTATTACAATCGAGATGAACAGCAATGGACAAACACGCTGACTGTTCACTCTATGAATCGCTAAATCCTGCTTAGACAAACTACTCACTGACACACAAGTGATTAACATGAATTGAACGACTAGCCTCTACAGTACAAAACACTGAACTATTTATACTACAAGAGTTCCTAAAATATCGCCTACAAAATAGGATCTTGGAAGGACACGTGTCGCTGCTTGATTGGTTTGAACTCTGATGAACCGATATTCTGCGGGTCCCAATTCTGTTACCGCAAATATCTCGTTACCTTAAAACCAATCACTTGCTGCCACGTAATCTTTCGGACATACTTCGAACTGGAACACTCTTGCTGATGTATAGATAAGTACAGTACTTTTTAGTACTTGATGATTGAGAGGCTTTATTGAATAGTCCCTGAAGATGCAGCAATCCTCCTCACTCACTGCGAGCTAACATGCTCTTGTAGAATGAATTGAACTAAAGATCTTCAGTGACTAGCTGTTATTCTGGCAGTGACTTTTGCCTTTATTGATTTGAAGAAGTAAGGCTCTCGCTAACGTTGATCAGCGACACACCAAGTTGAGTTTTAAATCTTCCTCAGAATATCAAACAGAATGAATGACGATCAGCGAAACCCATTATCAGCAACAGCAGCTTCGATACAATCCATTTCTTCATTGAGTAGTGAATAGTTGAGTTGGTCAGCGACCAGTGACTCAACAAGTGTTTACTTAAAGCTTCTCGTGTGCGTTTACGTGATGAATATTTGAAAGAATCCGAGAGCATTATGGTGTGAAAAATTGACACCAAAGTAAAAACTCAAAAGTGAAAAAGGGCTAGAAAAACAAAAAAAAGATAAGAGAAAGAAAGGATGTCTGCAGGGCAAAAGAAAATAAAAAGAAAATCCCTTAGAAGATCCCTAGCAAAGAAATTCTAAACCAAAAATAGAATAAAGCTAAGTGCTTATATCTCTCGAAAACTCCGATTCTTCAAAAGCATAAAATCCTCGTGTGTTTTCAAAAGGTAGAAGACAAAATAGCTATCTTCTTCCCTTATAGTTATCCGTTTCCGTTTTCATTAAAAAGTATATCTAAGTAGAATTTTTTTCATAAGTTTTAAAAGTGCTGAGATAAGTGAAACCCTTAAACCCTTTTTACCCTTATCCATACCCTTTAAACCCTCACCACATTACAACCCACTTGAATGTCGTGGGATAATTAGTGCCGTCCCCATCTAAGTGGTAGAGATACGATCCTTGGGCAAGCCTATGACTACGAATGCTGCATGACAGGTATTTGAGCGATTTTTCATTTGGCTTAGGATAATAGGAAACCCGATACACTTGAGTGAATTGAGTAACCACCAGTGAGATCGCCCAGTCGTGTATATTCCACATCCCGAGAATTGAAAGTTTGCCTAAGAGAATCATCTTAAAGACCTTTGGATACTCCATGTGAACATCTTTCCTTTATCTAAATTGGCAAAATACTTTATTTCAATCTGTATGACTTCTTCTTTGTGGCGTAAAAAGTTTGAAATTCAGAAGGTTTCGGCTGGTAAGATGAAGTTTGCTTGAGGACAAGCAAAAGTCTAAGTGTGGGATATTTGATGACACGTAAAAAGTCAAGTTTTTATGTGTCACTTTCTCACCTTTTTAGCCCAAAACAAGATGAATATATCCAAAACCAACACTTTATTATCAAAACTCATCATGGGGACTAAAATATAGACAACATTTCAAAAATCATCTAAAATGGTCGAAAAACACGATAAATATAACGAATACGATCATTAGCATTCCTGTTCACGCTTTCAAGCATTTTTTGAGTTCTACTGAGAATCATGAGCTCTAACTTATGTCATTTTCTTTATCAGGAGATTACGATCGCATGGATATAAAGAACGCTAAAAATGGACACCCGAGTCAAAAGTTACGCCCGAACGAAGATTACAAGCAACCGACGAATCACGATATGGGAGAGCCAAGCCGGATACCGCCAAACTCAGCCGTATACGGCCAAGACCAAGCTGTATACGGCCTATCTTGACCGTATACGGTCACTTCCCAGCAGTATACGGCCTTGCTCCCCCGTATCCGTCCTTGTCCCTCCCCCGATACGGCCAATCTCTCCCGTATACGGCCAAATTCAACCGTATCGTGTGTTTTGGTCATCCAAGGTGTGATTTTGATACGGTTGAGGAATACGGCTGAGATTTTGAAGGCTAGAATATGGTTGAGGAATACGGTTGAGCCATGCCTATAAATACAAGCCATCACCTCCTCATTTCAATAATTCATCACTCATTCACCATTTCTTCACTTTCTCTCTCTACTCTCTCTCTAGAAATAATTAGATTAGGTTAGTTTAATTAAGCTAGTAGATTAGCTTCTAGCTTAGCTTTACGGAGGTGCTCCGAGACTGCGATTACGCAAGATTTGTAATTACGCTTTTTCAGGTTTTATTATAATCTCTATCTTGTTGTTTTAAATATGTTGTGATGTTGTCATAATTATTTAGAATTGCTTGCTAGAATTATTGCCATGCTTAGCTAAACAAATCTGTGTCTGCTATGATAATCATTATGCTAGGGTAGTTATACTTTAAAATGCAATTGGGATGCACCATTATGAAACAACGGAGGTAACGTTATACGGCTTTCATTTGTATAGCGCCGGAATCATCACGAATGTGTGTAGTACGGAACGTGGAAGCTATGAAAGTCGTGGGCACAATCCGTTATAATAATGATTCCAATTGTAAACATGCTGTTACTCTGTCCGTATGCTGTTAGTATATATTTGAATCTATGAATTGAGTCTCCAATGTTTATCTATCCAACTTATGATGTGGTTTGTGACTTACTGCTGGTGTTTAATCGGTGGTACGCCACTTATTATTCTGTGTCTGATGATTGTTGAACTCGACATGGCTGGTGTTCTCCTGGTTGAAATACACCGGAGGGAAACACGGAGCGTAGGATTAGAGATAGATTAGATTCAATTTATTTAAAGCATGTTTTTGAGAGAACTTTCGGAATATGTGTGACTTAACCAATTATCCAGTTACTCTGCACAAATTAAACTAATCCTTGTATGCTGCTCTGTCGCATGTTCTTGTTTGATTGTTGCTTTAGGGTTTGCATGCTAGTATCACTTGTGTTATTGGATATATGATTAGGTTTTCGAGTATAAATTAATTGCATACATCAGTTTAACATGCGTAAAATAGTTATGATGGTTTATATGAAATAATGATGAACAATTTAATCAGCCGTTAGACCAGGCCATCTCAACCTGTTCCGGTAGGAAACCCCTGTTTCATGTTTTTGTTCATTCAACAATTCATGCCATGATTCGGATATCTCAAATGTCCGAGATTGGGGAATAGGACTCGAGGATGGTTGTTGGTTAAATTGGTTGCTATATTTGGGAGAACTTCCGGTATAGTTTACATTCTATAACTGCTATCTTCGTGACATGTTATTTATCTGATTGTGGACAACTCTACGTTAGATATGTAATAGGCTAGTAGTTATGGCTCATTAGGACATATAACTTAGGATAGATAACAAGAACCTTTTAATGTTGCAACGGAAATACTGTAAAACAACTGAATACTGGTATAAGCGTTTAAATACGTGGGAGCTGAGGAAAGGTTGTAAGTAGAGTACTTTGTTGTCACTGATTGTTTCAAGTACGTCTGTTAAGTCCTGACTTCGTCATCATAGCTAATACCTTAACTGCAATAACTACCCCTAAATAGCATATATAATTATCATAGTAGACACTCGCGAAAATCTGCTGTTCTCGTAGCCACCTCACCTCCCCTATCCTCTAGTTTAGTTTAGTTTAAAATTAGTAGTTATAATAGAAAAACAACCAAAACCCCTATCAACCTTTTGATAAACCAGCTAAATTACAAAAGATAATCAAAAGACCTAGATCCCATGCCCGTTGTGGTTTGAAGAACGACCCTAGGTCATACTTACTACTATACCCCATAGTTTTAAGTATCCTTAGGCACCGCATTTACAAATTTTTAAAACACCCGTTGGTGGCCCACTCAGCGAAAGGTCCCGCAACGACAGGAAGCGATTCCTTGACCGACCGTCGGGCGGCCATCAGTGACCACTTTAGTGAGATCGCCTGGTCATGTATAATCCAAGATCACGAGATTTGGAAGTATGCTTTAAGAGAGTCATTACTTGTTTCTGAAATGATTATCTTATCTTTCCTGATGTTTCTAGAGAAAATATATGAATATGAGAAAGTGATGACTTTTAGAAATATTCTGACTCACCCCAACACCAGATTTTTAAAATATCTTTTTCACGAGGCATGGATATGTTGCTTGAGGACAAGCAACATCTAAGTGTGGGATACTTGATGTGACCTAAAAAGTCATATTTTTAGGCACATTATTGTGCACTTATTGGACCTATATTTGGTGAAATCATCTTAAAGCATCTATTATTTACTTAAAATCACCAAAGTGGTCCAATTATAGGCATTGCTGTTAAAATCACCAAAAACGTCCATTTATCATGCAAAACGAGGCAAATAATGTCACCTTAAATATTCCCTTCTTAATTTACTTATGGAATTAGATCTTAATTCATATTTTATGATTCTATAGGAAAATCCAAGATCGGAGGTGAAAGAATCAGAAGAAACGGACAAAAGACGGAGAAGATACACAGTCTGGAAGCTCGTCGATCGTCATCCGGAACACGCAAAAGTCAAACACTTCCAAATTTGTAAAACTCAGTGTCATTAGAAACGTAACGGAAAAACGAAGTCAATGGCGCAAGAATCAAGCAAATCGGAGCCCGAACGAAGAAGATACGGACGAACCAAGCAACCGAGAAATCAGCGGAGGCCAAACGGAGCACCAACCCCCCTGGGCACCTAGGTACCGTATACGGTACCCTAGGTGCCGTATACAGCCCTATGGGTGCCGTATACGGGGGTGTTTGCCTTGTGAAGTGCTGTTTGACCCCCCCCCCCTTGGTCCGCTTGTCCCGTATGCTGCTTTTATGCTTGTATTTGATGCTTCAAGACTTGTACCAAGGCTTTCACCCTCTCCCTATAAATACTAACCTCCATTTCTCATTTTCACACACCTCACACCTCATTCTCTCTCTAGTTTTCATTCTCTCTCTAGCACTACTCTTAGGAGTTAGAGGAGAATCTGTTAGGATAATTAGTTTCTCTCTCTAGCACTACTCTTAGGAGTTAGAGGAGAATTAATAGGGTAGCTTTTGTAATAGAGTTGGAACTCTTGGAGGATCTCCTTTGTAATATTGTTCGAGATATTTCGGAGCTCTGTCCGTGTAACCTTTCAGCTACTATTCAATCTACGCATTACTTTCGGTTATTTCTATCCTTATCTTTCATAATGTTGCATGCTACTATTATCTTTGATTTAGGATACATTGCCATGATTAGTGAGTAGATTAGCTATTGTGTTTGTTATGATGTAGTTAGCGTGTTAATATTTGGGGTGATGCTACTTTAAATACAATTGTGATAACATCGTTATGAAACAACGGAGGTAACATTATACGGCTTTCATTTGTATAGCGCCGGAAACATCACGAATGTGTGTAGTTCGGAACGTGGAAGCTATGAAAGTCGTGGGCATAATCCGTTGTGGAATAATGATCCCAATTGTTAAATATTGAAAACCGGTGTACTGTTAACTATACATTTATGATTTTAAACTAAACTATCGCCTTTCCTCCAATAAACGTGGTTAGAACCTTTATGTCAAGGACTCGTGACCCTTAGTCAAACGGTCACTACCTATCTATGTTTTCTTAAAATAACATGGTCTGATTTTGAAGCAATGGAAATACTGTCTACCTATCTTATAGTACACTGTGAATTAATTAGGGATTTATTGGTTTGGGATTATAAAGTGAACGGGTTGTTTAGCTATCATAGATGGTTTTACTGTAATACAAGCTTAGATATATTGATTTTAGATGGTTGTAAAGTATGTAGCCCAGTTAAAGCCCTAATACGACTGAGTATCCGGTTTAACGTTGGAAACACCTATGGTGGATTACAAACACGTACAAACTACGGAAAGGTTGAAGGCTGTATACTGTGTTACATCCTAGCATAGTCTGTGGTCCAGGAAAGACTGTAATACGGGTGAATACACTATGTAACTGTGGAAAACTCTGTGGGTTGAAGACTGTATCACAGCCGAATATCTCTGAACTCAATCACAACCATTAATGTATTTGTTAATCAGTCACCACCTGTCTTAAATCTTAAATGCCTCGCCTAGCTTAGATATCTTTGTCTGTGTTAAGAAAGATCAGTGGATAAATTGCGGACTGTCGCCTTGTTCCTGCACCCCATCTAGAGGGTCACTTGGTCTCATCATAAGAGACGGTGAGGGGGGTTTCATGACAGTCCGATCTGATCAGAATCTTGACAGCCTAGTACTCAGTGACATACTGATCGGTTTATCTGATCAGTAGGGTACTAGTGTTTACACCACAAGGTATCTACGTGAACGCAAGACACAAATCTTAAAAGACGTTTTCAAATATAAAACCCCAATACAGCATCACCCCACGTAAAAGCTAACGAAGTCATAACAAACACAAGTCTCCCTATACTGATTCAACCTACTGCTTTTATTTACTGCTTTAATTAGTTTTAATTTTAATTACGGACCTAAGTGTAAAACCCCCACTCAAAAAGCTATTTTTAAACCATCACTAATTTGAACTTTCGTCTCGACAAGTCGTTTCACAATACGGTTAACTCTTTAGAACGACCCTAGGTCATACTTCAACTATACAGCTCTAGTAGAACTTAGGTCCCCAGCTAAATATAAATTTTAAAAGTTCCACCGACGTGCTGCTGCCAGTTGCGAAAATGACCGTGACTGCTGGCAGCGCGTCAAGCACCAACAACCATATGGAAAACTCCAGCCTTTGGATATTCCAGTATGGAAGTGGGAACACATCACCATGGATCTTGTTACAAAGCTGCCGAGAACTCCTCGTCAGCATGATGCTATTTGGGTGATTGTGGACCGATTAACAAAAAGTGCTCTTTTCATACCTATTAAGGAAGCGTCATCCTCTGAAGTATTAGCAGACATCTATATTCGTGAGGTCGTTTCTTGCCATGGAGTCTCTGTCTCTATTGTTTCGGATAGGGATACTCGTTTCACTTCACGGTTTTGGAAAAAGTTTCAAGAAGATATGGATACTCAATTGCATATCAGTACAGCTTTTCATCCTCAAACGGATGGACAAAGTGAACGTACTATTCAAACTCTAGAAGATATGCTGGGAGCATGTGTCATTGACTTTGGTGGTAGTTGGGATTCTCATCTTCCATTGGTGGAAATTCTTACAATAATAGTTATCATTCTTCCATCAAGATGCCACCATATGAAATGCTTTATGGTCAAAAATGTCGTACTCCTATTTGTTGGGGAGAAATCGGTCAATGTGAGCTAGGCAGTACTGATGTGGTTCAAATGACTACTGAAAAGATTGATCTAATTCGTCAAAGGTTAAAAATGGCTCAAGACCGACAAAATAATATGCTGACAAACGTAGACGACCAACTGAATTCTAAGTGGGTGATAAAGTGATGTTAAAAGTTTCTCCTTGGAAGGGTATCATTCAATTTCGGAAGAGAGGAAAACTAAGTCCAAGATATATTGGACCTTTCAAAATACTTGATTGTGTTGGTCGTGTAGCTTATTGGTTACAATTACCGGATGAGCTTGGTGGTATTCATGATACATTTCACATGTCACAGCTTTGAAAATGCCTTGTTGACGAAGCTTCATACGTACCTCTTCCTGAAATCCAAATAAATGAGAAGTTGAATTATATAGAAGAACCTGTCAAGATTCTTGATCAAAAAGTTAAACAATTAAGAAATAAAACGGTTTCTATCATCAAAGTTCAGTGGCAACATAGAAAAGGTTCTGAGTTTACTTGGGAACCTGAGGAATGGATGATGGTGTACTATCCTGCCGTGTATCAAGAATGGTTCGTGAGGACACGAACGGAATAAGTGGGGGAGACTTGTAACACCCCAATATTCAAGGTATTATTTTAGTGTATCTTGAAACATACATCTTATGAAATGATATTTAATTAAATAAGAAGATGTAATATAAAACGCAATTGAATTCCTCAGTTCTAGACTATAAATAATTAAAAATTTAAGCTTAATATTGTAATATACGTTCCTTTCTTCTGAAGCATTCCCAAATTCTCCAGAACATCAAAAGCAGAGGAACCAAAATCGTTTCCATCATCATCATTATCAAATCTTCTACTGTAATTTCAAATTCAAGAACTTAAGGGATTAATCAAGCCTCTTTCATCTTCTCTAATCCTTAGTAAGTATTTCTTCATGTATCATAACCTAGGGTTTGAAGGTTTGATGGGTTTTGAGGAATTTCACCCAATTGATGGAATTAGGGCATGAGATTGAATTAGTTAGAGTCTATTAACATGATTAGTACTAGTATTGATCATTACAATGTACGAAAATCATGAATTCATCAAGGGTGTTCTTGATGAATTTATGGGTTCTTGCTAAAATCAAGTAAATTGGGTTTATTACTCTAAAATATGTCTAGTTAGGTTGATAGAAGTATTAATAAGTGATTAAACCAGAAAATTTTACAGGATCTTAGAAATTCAAGCTTTGAATTCAATATGAGTATTGAAAGTAATATGGATTAGTGGATTGGTGAATTTCTTAGATTAATCTAAGTGGGGGAGAGTGAATTATGATTCACTAACTAGTTGTTATGAATTTTAGAATCTAAATGTATCATTATGAATTGTGAATAGGTGTGAAAAGCTTGGAATAAAATTTTATCTTGGTTGCTTCAAAATCTTCAATCACATTATAAGGTGAGTATATAGAGAATCAATTAAGTGAAGATTATGTAATACCGGATTGCTTACGAGCAAGAGGTTTTACATAATCATGTGTTTGTTGCTATTATTGTATATTATCGAATATGATATCATTTTGTGAAATTGTTGTGAATTATATGTGGGCATTAGAATAGAGATTCATTGTTACGAAATATCAACTAAACGAAATAATGATTATACGAAATATTTGCTAAGCACAATGATATCTTATGGACCGCGGATCCATGTGGAGGTTAATCTCTATATATGCTCATTTGTTGTATAATTATGATAAATGTTGCTTGTATTGCTTAATTGGTAACCTGTGTACTCACTAAGCAATTATGCTTACCCCGTTGTACATTGATGTATTGTAGGTAGTAGTTCACACCGGGATGGCAACGATGTTAAAAAGGAATAGCGTGAATTAGCTTGCACGTTAGTAAGTAGCAAGCAATTTCTCTTTTGAATTATCGTTTCGTATCCACTTGTATAATACACCCAAGTTGTTTTGAAATACATTAGAAATATGTAATATGTGGTTTTGGATATTAGTTGACATTGAAAGTCAACCACTGGTGTAAATTATGTATTGAAAGTGGAATAGAAGTCTTAGTATGTTGTTAAATGGCAAATGGGTCGTAAGTGTCAAAATGGGTCAATAATGACCCATGTGTGTATAAAGAGTTTTACTAAGGTTATGGAATCTTGGTTAGTTGCTTTAAGTTTATTTGGTTATTTTGGAAAAGTGGTGAAAAGTCCAATAGCTGCAAATGTGTGAGTTGTATTCTGAGTTGTCAACCAAAAATGTCAAAAATGGGCGAAAATGAGTCATGCGCTCAAATTTTGTGTTTTTATGAAAATTGAAAAAGTACAAAAAGAGAAACCTTCGTTTTGGTCAATTGAATGTGCCTGCAAAATTTTAGAACTTAATTCTTTACGGTTTATGAGTTAAGCACATTTGAATTTTGTCAAAATTTGATTTATGGTCTGATACGGAATTTAACTAGTGAACGCGATCCGGCTAGGTGTCCGGGATCGCGTTCCTCTTTGAAAAATCACCACAGTCCATTTTGAACTAGTAAACGCGATCCGGCTAAGATTCTAGGATCGCGTTCGTTAGTGCAATTTAGTTACAGAATGTTTTGAACATAGGAACGCTATCCGGCTTGGTTTTCTAGGATCGCGTTCACATGTTGAAAATTTGTATTTTGGGTATTTTTAAAATCTAAGCGCATTTACATTAATATATTGATTTGCAATAACATAATTGAAATATTAAGAAGTAATGGGACCTAAATATGCATTGTTTAGTAAAAAAAAAAAAAAAAAGTAAAAGAATTTATGGGCATTTCATTTATGCTAGTCAAGATCATGTGTAAGTACTAGCTCTTTTGCTAGTTATAGTTAACGTTGAAATGATTATTTCTAATAAGTGTAATGTGACTTTTAAAGTCACATTTATAAAATTGGTTGTTAATGTGAAAGTAATTGTTGTAAAGTAAGAATTTTAGCATGTTGCTAGTCTTAAATTGTAAAAGTTGTTTTAAGTGATTAAGTGTTTTATGTTGTTCAAGAAGTTGTTGATACAAGCAATGCTATATTTTAAGATGTTTAAGTGGTAAGTTATGATTGACCTGTGTAAGGGGTCATTTGATTAAAAAGGGATAAGATATGTGCACAGTGTATGTGCGCAGGTAAACGCAAATGAAATGTACATTTTATGTGTGTATGAGGAAAGAATTGAAAGTACGTGTTTATGTTTATAAGTTGCTTAAGTTGTGAATGTATGCTATGTGTATCAATTGTTAAATGGAAAGTTAATTTAGTGTAAAGGAACAGATAATAATGTTGCACTTTGTGTTTGATATTGCATTAGTTGCTAGGGACAAGTGGAAAATGAAAAGTGAAAGGCTAAGAGCACATGTTATGTGCTTACGCGATAAGGTAAAGGCACACTGTATGTGTGCAAGTTAATGAAACAGTTTGCACGGTTATGTGCTTCTGTTGATAAAGTTAAGTATAAGTTGTTCAAGAAATATGCACATTTTATGTGCTTGTGTTGATAAAGTTACGTGTATAAGTTGTTTAAGAAATATGCGCATTTTATATGCCTATATTGATAAGATGATATGCATAAAGTTGATAAGATTTATTAGATGTTATGTTGTTAAAGTTATGTGTAACGTGTATAGCAGAAAAGCTATTAAAAAGTGATGTGATAAGTTATCTTGTTAAGGTGATAAGATAAATTGTTAAGGAAATTAGCATTATGGTAAGGAGATATGTGTGTAATTAAGATGAATATGAAAAGTTTAAAAGTGAAAGGTATATGTTATTGTCTGGAACTACTAAGTAAAGAAGTATGTTAAGATAAGTGAACGCTTCTGCATGAGTAGAGAAAGTAATAAGTTTGAACAGATATAAGTGACATTCGTGAGGACACGAATAAGATAAGTGGGGGAGAGTTGTAACACCCCAAATTTTAAAAGTATTATTGTGTTAAAAGTAAAACTAATTGTTTTAAGTAATTATTGTTTTAGGTGAAATAAAATAATAATAACTGTAAGTCGGTTTTAAAATTCTAGACAATGATAAGTACGGAACGTAAAATAAAGTGTGTGTGTGTGTGTGTGTGTGTATATATATATATATATATATATATATATATATATATATATATATATATATATATATATATATATATGTATATCTATTTGCTTCATGTATACGTATCATATATTCACTAAAACATTCCAGAAAATAGAAAGGAAAAAAAGAACGAGCAGGAAGAAAATGGGGAAGTAGAAATTGATTGAATTACATGAAATTGAAGCTAGAAACATCCAATTAATCATCCTTTGATTCTCTCTAAACATCAAGTGATTGAAAGGTGTGGAGTCCCTAATCAAGTGTTAAGTCGCCTAATTGCCTAAAGACCTAATGTGAGTAATATGGGGGATTAAATGGGTAAGGGTTCTATGTTCCAAATTGCTTTCGAGCAAGAGGTTCATACAACCGGTGGAAGTGTTATTTATGTTGTATATTGTTGATTATATATGTTGATACTATGGTATGCGATATGAATACTTGTTAAGTGTTAATTGTTGAAAGAACTTGCAAATAGTGAAAGTTATATATAAATCATGTGGAAGAAGTTATAATATATTGTTTCCATTACTTACTAAGTAAGTAGATGGATATGTGGAAGAAATATGTGGAAGTAATCTCCGTTGCTTATTATTTAAGTATATGGATGATTGTGGAAGTAAGTAATGACCATGACATTAGCTTGATGTTTAGCCAAGTAATGATCACGTCATTATTTTGTTATAAGATGTTAATTATTATTAATTAACATGTGGAAGTGGTTAAGGATCCTTGACATTGGGGAAGAAGTAAAGTAAATGGCCAAGTAAGTTTATTGTGTTAAAGTACATTGATTGGATGAGGTAAGAATGTTAATGTAATATGTTTAGCTAAGTAGTACCATTGAAATATGGTGCACTAGCTTGATAAAGGAAAGATTGACATGTTAAGTGTAGTTAATAAGGATTATGATTGTTGAATCATTGTTTAAGTATTATTCATTTAATTGCTCGTATGTTCACTAAGCTTTATGCTTACCCTGTTAAGGATTTAATTTTGTAGGTGTTTGGTTCGGTTGAACCAATTAGCTAAAACAAGTGGATTATGGTGAAAAAAAGTTAGAGTGGAAATGGAGCTAGCTTATATGGTTAGAAAAGATCCCCATCTTTTGAATTATCATTATGAATGCCATTGTGTAAATCGCCCAAAAGTGTTTTGAAGATGTAAATATTGAAAGTGTAAAGTAATGGTGATTAATGATGTACACCTATGACTTGGCCAAGTGAAGGTGGAAAGTAGTCAAAGTCAAAGAAATATATATATATTGGGTATCAAAGATGAGTATGAATCATGTGGTTAAGTTGTAAAGTTGTAAGTTGATGATATATGGCTAAGTATGGAAATATTCTTATTATTGATATTGGTGTTGACATATAGTCAACTACCTTAGAAATGGTTAATTATGTTTGAAAGTGTTTAAATCAGAGTGTGTCTAAAAAAGAAAACGGGTCAAAAAGTGCCCAAATGGGTCATGAAAATGTGGTTATGTCAAAACGAGCCATGGTACAAGTATGAAACTTGTTGCTATTGGTTTAAGTGTCAAACGTATGGTATAAAGTGTTGGTAAAAGATGGAAAGCTTAATGTGAGTCGTTTGTGATTTGACTTGATGACTAAAAGTGGTCAAAATGACCATAAACGAGTCATACGTCTGTTTTCTCCGTTAACGCCAATTTCGGAAAAGTGTAAATAGGGAATGTTTTATTATGTTGTATGTGAGGTGCATGCAAAATTTCAGGTCTAAACTCTTAATGAGTAAAAAGTTATGCACGTTTGAAATTAGTATTTATTTTGGAATATGCATGTTGAATCTGTAGGTCAGAGCTGCTGTAGCAGCTGTGTACCCGACGGGTACACTTCTTACCCGACGGGCAAGTGTGCTATCCGGCCGGGCATCCGGCGGGTAAGTGTATGGTAAACGGGTAGAAGTAGTGTAATTTGAGACAGAGTTTGAAGGTGTGTGGGTCTGCCGCTTACTCGGCGGGTAGAGTCCCAGTTTTAGTGTTTTTGTTTCAATCACATATTTAAGTTAGTTAATGTTACGAGTTGGTTTTAGTTACTTAGACATGAAGTGTGAAACATTGTCAAGAGCGTTTTAAGATATAATATATATATATATATATATATATATATATATATATATATATATTCAAGTTTTCGGGGCGTTTCATGATACATCAAACACTCAAGCTCAGCGGGAGTTTCATCTTCGTCATATTGATGATGTCAGCAGCTCAGTGGGAGTTTCATCTTCCTCTAGATTTATAGAAACTTTTATAATGGATTCACTATCAATATATGGTTCATTCACTGAGTAATCATCATATTCATATTGTCGCACCCCCAAAACACGTGGCAGCGGAAACAGGAGGTGTCACGGGGGCGCCGACCAAATCAAATATCACAACACAAAGGTTAAAGCAAACGACCTCTATATGAGACGTTTGAAAATATTACATTACCATAATTCAAATGTTTACAAAATATCCGGAGTTCGCATAAACCGTTAGAGATTTCTAATACATAAATGTTGATACAAAATATCGTAATGCAATTTAATCTCTTGTTGTTTGTGAAAACATGCGACTCGAGCTAATGCTTTCCAAAAGCATCCTACTGCCTTGTTTCCTGTAGGAAGTCCTACAGCGTCTGTGAACCTGAGAAATACATGCTAAAAGGTCAACATAAAGTTGGTGAGTTCATAGGTTTACGCAGTTAAAATCATAGTATGAACCACAAGATTTCATAGTTATCAAAGTTGCACGAATGCCAAAGTAAATCATAGTATACTATTGCAATGAGCTCATAGTCCGAAGCTTAACCGTAGTTGTTTACCCCCAGTGAGTGTGTAACCAGTACACTCGGTTGTACGAAATATTATGCATCCGTATAGTGGTTAGAGCGACTAACCCGGATGGCGGATTGTCAGGTCCCGATAGATCTATCCATAATGTTCGCGCTTAGTATTAACGTACTATGATATTTGTTAGGGGCCATCGTAGTTTGGTTTAGTTACTCATGCAATTAGTATAAGAGTTTTCGTTACTTGCGTTCATATGTAAAACAGTTTATAAAACAGAGCATGTATTCTCACCCCAAAGTAAAAAGCAGTAAAGAGTGGGGCTATGAAACTCACCTTAGATTAGCAAGTAGCAAGCAAATATCAAATAAGCAAGCAAGCCGGTGTGCAACCTTCTAACGTCCTAAAAACGTATAAGGTTGGGTATAAGTAGATGTCTCAAAAGACCATCTATAGCGATTGTATAAGTGGGGGTCAATGTCCACTTAAGCCAATCGTGTAGGTGGAGGGTTAATGTCCACCTAGAGCTAGTTCATCAACTAGTATGTCCAAATAAGTTGTTCAAGTTTGTTTATCAAAAACGTGTACGACCCGTTGGTGAAAGTTTGTAATAATAATTCGTTAAGACATTATTATTAGGATGATGTTATACTTTCATATGTATAGTATGTTTCATGAGTTATAGCATTGCATTGTATAAGTATTAACGTTACTTGAAGTTTAACACTTAGTGAGAAAACTAGTTTTTAAAGATTCTGTTTCATGCGACACTTAAGTCTGTCTCGATTTTGCTAAGTCCAAAAACGTGGTCAACTATGACGGTTTGACCCGAACTTTTTACCCAAGTCATATTTCAGTAAATAAAGCTTATAAAAGGTGTCGGTTCGTGTCGGAGTCATTCGAGATGTCGGTTTTTAATACGCATGTCAAAACTTAAGATTTTTATGTTTTCGGTTTTTGTCGGTTTACTTCGGCACTCGATTTTAACATGTTCTAATCTGAATTTGATTCCAAAATTTTTACCAGATGTTCATGAGTGTGTCTAGTTTATAACCTGATTTTTCCAAGATCTATAATGTCCATTTAGATAGATAATAATTTTACGAAAGAACCGTACTCGGTTTTCGGCAAATATCAGGCAGTCGCAAAGATCAGAATATATACAAAAATAAGTACGGATCTGGAAAAAGTGCAAAACACGAAAGTTGTAGCTCTTTTCAATACGCAACTTTTAAAAAAAAATTCGTTGTCTAACCCTTAACAGAGCTCGAGTTATGGCCGATTTTGTGGACTGATTTTCTGGAGACAGATTCTGTCACATTTTGCATGTTTTCGGTTTATGTCGGGTCATTACGCCAACTGATTTCACCTATCTATAGTCCAAATCAAACTTCCAAATTTTTACCAACTGATTTACTAAGTGTCTTAACTAACATATCAAATTTTCAGCTTCTAACAAGTCCATTAACATAGTTAAATAAAGCCGCGTAACAACCGAACACATTTTATCGAAAAACTTCCTGGTCAGTCTTATAAATTGGTTCGTATAGAAAAACGAGTACGTTTCTGGAAAAAGTACAAAACACGAAAGTTGTAGATCTTTTCGATACGCAAATTTTAAAAAAAAATGCATCTTCTAACTCTCAGTATTTGATTTTATACGAATATTTTTGTAAACTGTCGATTTTTAGGCAGATTTCATGCATGTTCTTGTATGTGTTATAAAAACGATTTTTAACCATTGATTTGGACATATTAGTGAAAGATGAACATTATAAAATCAAAATCAGTAGCAAATAAGTATACTTTTAGAGAGAGAGAGCTTGGATCCTTACAAAATCAAGTAGTGAATGTGAAGAATGTGGTGAAGATGATGTTCTAGAGCTTGCTCTTGATTTTTCTTCCCTTGATGATGATGAAAATGACGATTTTTATGATGATATTTGGAGGGTTTCTTGCTGATTTTCTTCAGTATTTTAGAGAGAAAAGTGTGTTTTGTGTTTAATGAAAATGAAAAATGGATGGAAATATTGGGAGTGTAAGTGTTATGATGTTGCTTCATTTGCATGGATCCTAATTGGGCTATTTGGGTGGTGATCACATGGACTGATTTTTGCTGGGTCCCATCATGGGAGTCTTGTATTTTAATTTGTTTCTTGGACTGAATTCACGTACTGTGGGCGTTTACTCGTTATTTGCTTTAAAACGTTTATTCGTACGTTAAATGTTTAGTTGACGTTTTTATTTAACGATTTGAGTTTCGATATTTCTACTTGAAATATTTAATATAGTACTTGGAAACACTTATAAAAATGTTTCGTTAAATTATTGGCCTCGATTTGCGTGCACGTTCTACGGCGGTTTAATCGCGTAACGTTATTTTGAGTCGTTTAGATTGACGATATAATTTGGATAAATTTCCATTGAAGTATTATTTAAAATACTTAATTTAGGTTGTCAATTTAATTATTGACGTTCGTTTGGTTGTCGAAATAAATTCGCGCGTTATCGTTGCGTTTGAGACGTTTTAACCGAAACGTCTAGGTTTTTCGAGTATTATTTTAGCAAAATAATAGATAATGATAAATAACTTCTAAAAATAGTTTAAAGTTATTTATAGAAAGTTTTTCACCAACGTCGTATTTAAACTGTGTCGGACTCCGTCCGGTCGTTTTGCACAATTTCACCAAATTGTGTAAGCGTAATTACAACTAATTACGTAAGCGTAATATATATCAATTACGGGAGTGTATATTCACACAAATATACAAATAGTTACAAGTAATTACAAGTATTTAGCCTAATACTAAACTAAACACACGTAATTAGGGTTTCAAGTAGGATTATCAGTAACCCTAAATCGTCGGGTGTCACATTCTCCCCCTGTTAAGAGAATTTCGTCCCGAAATTAGTTTGTTGCCGCAGTTTGTGGGGTATCTAAAAATAGATGTGGGTGTTTCAGTCGCATTTGGTCTTCCCGTTCCCAAGTGAATTCAGGACCGCGCCTAGAATTCCACCGGACTTTAACGATGGGAATACGACTCTGTTTCAATCGTTTGACCTCACGGTCCATGATTTCTATTGGTTCCTCTACAAAGTGGAGTTTATCGTCGATATGGATTTCGTCGAGAGGAATAACAAGTGTCTCATCAGACAGACATTTCTTCAGGTTAGAAATGTGGAATGTGTTGTGCACGCTACTGAGTTGAGGGGGTAGCTGCAGTCGATATGCCACCGGACCAATTCTTTCAAGAATTTCAAAAGGTCCGATGTACCTAGGGTTTAGTTTACCGCGTTTACCAAAACGAATGACACCTTTCCAAGGTGATACTTTCAAGAGTACTCGGTCCCCAACCTGGAACTCGAGTGGTTTGCGTCTTACGTCAGCGTAACTCTTCTGACGATCACGTGCGGCTTTCAGCCGGTTTTGAATGGTCACGATTTTCTCGGTCGTTTCATGGATGATTTCAGGACCAGTGAGTTGGCTATCGCCGATTTCGGTCCAACAAATGGGTGATCGGCACTTTCTACCATAAAGTGCCTCGAAGGGTGCAGCACCAATGCTGGTGTGGTAACTGTTGTTGTAGGAGAACTCACACAGAGGTAGGTGGTTTTCCCAGGTGTTTCCGAAGTCGATTACACATGCTCGAAGCATATCTTCAAGAGTTTGAATGGTCCGTTCACTTTGACCATCGGTTTGTGGGTGATAAGCAGTACTCAAATCAAGACGAGTACCGAGAGCTTTATGAAGCGTTTGCCAAAATCGAGAGGTGAAGCGGCTATCTCTATCGGAGATGATCGAAATGGGTATACCGTGTCGTGCTACAACCTCTTTGATGTAGATGCGAGCCAAGCGCTCCATCTTGTCGTTTTCTTTGATAGCTAGGAAATGGGCGGATTTTGTGAGACGATCTACGATCACCCAAATGGTATCGCAACCGCTCGGTGTTTTTGGTAGCTTGTTGATGAAGTCCATGGTTATGTTTTCCCATTTCCATTGAGGTATCTCGGGTTGTTGAAGTAACCCAGAAGGTTTCTGGTATTCGGCCTTAACCTTGGCACAGGTTAGACACTTACTAACATACGTGGCTATGTCAGCTTTCATGTTGGGCCACCAATACCGTTGTTTGACGTCATGATACATCTTGTCAGAACCAGGATGTATGGAGTATCGGGATTTGTGAGCTTCATCCATGACCAAATCTTGTAGGTTCCCAAAGTTAGGTAACCAAATTCGGGTAGAGAAGTATCGGGTTCCACAGTCGTAGTCACTAAGTAACTCGACCCAACGACGTTGTCTCATGTTTAGGTCCTTCTGATCAAAGATATGTTGAAGGCTTTTGTGGTCAGTGAAGATAGTACACTTGGTACCATATAGGTAGTGTCTCCAAATTTTGAGCGCAAAAACAACGGCTCCTAATTCGAGATCGTGAGTGGTATAGTTTTTCTCATGGATTTTCAGTTGCCGGGAGGCGTAGGCGATGACTTTTTCACGTTGCATTAACACACAACCTAGTCCTTGGTGTGAGGCGTCGCAGTAAACTACGAAATCATCGGTGCCTTCGGGTAAGGATAGGATTGGTGCACTGCAGAGTTTCTGTTTAAGGAGTTGAAAAGCCGACTCCTGTTTGTCGGTCCAGTCGAATTTCTTGTCTTTCTGAGTCAAGGAGGTTAACGGTTGAGCAATTCGGAAAAAATTTTTTCGATGAATCGTCGGTAATATCCAGCGAGACCTAAGAATTGTCGGACCTCGGTTGGAGTAGTTGGTGCTTTCCAGCACTTGATGGCCTCGATTTTTGCTGGATCAACACGTATCCCTTGGCTGTCAACGACATGCCCTAGGAATTGTACTGTTCGCATCCAGAACTCACACTTGGAGTACTTGGCGTATAGCTCCTCGTGTTTGAGTAATTCCAAGATAGTTTTCAGGTGTTGGCCATGTTCGGTTTCGTTGCGAAAGTAGATCAAGATGTCATCAATGAACACAATGACAAACTTATATAGATATGGTTTGCACACCCGATTCATAAGGTCCATGAATACAGCCGGTGCGTTGGTTAAGCCAAAAGGCATCACTTGGAGTTCGTAATGCCCGTAGCGGGTTCGGAATGCGGTTTTTGGGATGTCGGCGTCTAGAACGCGGAGTTGGTGATAACCAGACCGAAGGTCGATCTTTGAATAAAAGCTTGAACCTTGAAGTTGGTCAAATAAGTCATCGATTCTAGGTAGTGGGTATCGGTTCTCGATGGTTGATTTATTTTGTTCTCGGTCTACCGGTCTCCCCTTGTTTGATCAAAGTTCCACCGGTAATGATGGGAACACTAGCGGTTTTCTAGAGACCATTGCTTTAGGAACAGTGTTTGGACAATCGGTCTATGCTTATGATGATATGGATAATCGATTTTGACGGTTATGAGATCTATGTGGGAAATGTTCGCTTGCGATGGTGTAAAATCAGTCGATAAATTTCTATGATAATAGTTTGCTTGGAACTATTAAGTCCGTTGAAAACTTGAGTAATTCAAAATATGTTGGAAAAATCTGGTTGTCAATAAGACGTTGAAAATTTCTGTCTAGCCAATTTAATTGAACGTTAGAAGTTGTAAATAGTTCCGGGTAGTTTTTTGGTGAAAATTCTTTGAAAACTTGAATCGGTAGAAATCTGTTGAAAAATCTCTTGAAAACTCTTGTTATTGTAAAGTGTTGAAAGTTTTAGTTGATTCTTATAGTGGTGTCTCCTTAAACGAAAGGGGGACAGAAGAATGAATTAGATCTTAGTATGAGAGCTAAGATTGTCACATTCATGATTAAGAGCAATATGTGGCTTCATAGTACGACGGTAAATCAGTACAATGTAATATGATTTGTAACTAATAAGGCGCAAGGTTAATAGTTTGATAGTTCATAGAATTCAAAGTTTACAAAACATGCCGGGCATCGTTACATCCGGACGAATACATAAGTCTTATACAAAATGTGATGGGGTTTTATACACCCATCGATAGATCATCGAGCTAACACTAGCTATGTTCACCGTTGTTCGAGTCTACTTCTAATCTATTCTAAGTTCAGGTCGTGTGGATAGTAACGTGCTTCGAGCATGTCACTGTATCGCGGGAGTGCAGAGTGGAGTAAGATATTGTCTGTTGAGTGTTGGCACATCCCTTTGATCCACGTTTTTGTTATTTGCTTAAAATGAGTGGCCACTTCCTTCCAGTAGTGAATCCTATCCCTGATTCGGTCGGGAATAGACCTTTTCAGAATCCTCAATTCTTGCTCGTAGGTCTTACACCTAAGCTTGAGCTCCCAATTGCGGTCATCTAAATCTTCGGCCTGATCTCTCACTCTTTCGTATTCCTCGATGCCAATCGTTCCGAAATTTGGTTGCTCATTTTCCTCCATCACGATTTCTCCCATTGGTGCTATTTCCTCATCGAGGTATGTGTACTGAATCTGTTCTTCGCAGATTAGGTCGTCGTCTGACGAGTAGTCGTTCTTAGGGGAGTTTGCCATCTCTTTCAGGAGGGCGTTCTATCAAGACAATGAATCAACAATAAGAAGGTTTAGTCAATGTCGTAGTTTCAAAGAGTAGTCACAAAAATGACAGGGTACTGTTTCCAAAGTAGTCAACCATGACTATGTTGTTTTGAAATGAACAAATGCTTGGTGAAGGTGATTAGATAGTTGATATATTCATAGTTGCGGGTAGTCCATGCAGTAGTGATTAGAATGTTCAAGTCATAGTTTGAAATAGTTTGAAGTAGTTTATAGATTTAGTCGTTGTAAGTATCCCTCGCAATACTAATCCAGTGATGTTTGGAACAGACAAAGTCGCGAATCAAGTTATGAGTAAATCGTTTGACAAACGTGTCAAAATGGTGACCAAACATGATCAAGTAGTAAGTCTCGTGTTTGAAAGGATTGTTGACATACAAGTCAAAGAGTGATCAATCATGATCAAGTAAAGAGTTGAGTGGATTGTTGAAGTTCATTCAATTGTTGGAAGAATCATTTCCGATAAGTAGGTGTGTCTGTTCCTCTAGTCGTGTGTAGCACGCATGCCTTATGGGTCTACGATATAAGTGGGAATGATGAGTGCGTACTAACAGGAGTAAGTTCGTTGAGGTGACGGAGTATCGTATGGTCTAAGTTCTATACCGTTTTCCCCGAGTGATTTAGTTGTGAGCGGAAAGAAGAAAGTGAAATAGGTGTCACTTGTTTGGGTGGCGAATCCAAAGATGGATTCTCCCCAAGTGAGTTCGATTCAATTATATCGTTGCCCGATTCGGTTGAGCGAGTGGTACCGCGAAAGTCTCCACAGTGGTAAGTAAGGTTTGTGTTTCGTGTTCGATGTCACGCGACATAGTTGTGGGAGTGGTTGCCATATAGAGTGGCAAGGAGTTTAATATACGGGAAGTTGAGGTCATATATAGCAATATAATAACCTAGCACATAAGCACGTATAAGGTTGGTCCCGTTCTATCCTCGGTCAAAGCCTTCTAATGCATTCCCATCCACCATAACCATTTCAGGTCTTGCATCAATTCTTGTTTAATTGTACATAGTTGATCAAGCTATGTTAAATTAAATTCAAATGATGCAATTGCTGAACCAGTCATAACAAATGAGGAATACTAACCTAACGGTTATAGTCTAGGTCACTAATGCAATCCTAGTTCGCTATAACCTTAGGCTCTGATACCAATCTGTCGCACCCCCAAAACACGTGGCAGCGGAAACAGGAGGTGTCACGGGGGCGCCGACCAAATCAAATATCACAACACAAAGATTAAAGCAAACGACCTCTATATGAGACGTTTGAAAATATTACATTACCATAATTCAAATGTTTACAAAATATCCGGAGTTCGCATAAACCGTTAGAGATTTCTAATACATAAATGTTGATACAAAATATCGTAATGCAATTTAATCTCTTGTTGTTTGTGAAAACATGCGACTCGAGCTAATGCTTTCCAAAAGCATCCTACTGCCTTGTTTCCTGTAGGAAGTCCTACAGCGTCTGTGAACCTGAGAAATACATGCTAAAAGGTCAACATAAAGTTGGTGAGTTCATAGGTTTACGCAGTTAAAATCATAGTATGAACCACAAGATTTCATAGTTATCAAAGTTGCACGAATGCCAAAGTAAATCATAGTATACTATTGCAATGAGCTCATAGTCCGAAGCTTAACCGTAGTTGTTTACCCCCAGTGAGTGTGTAACCAGTACACTCGGTTGTACGAAATATTATGCATCCGTATAGTGGTTAGAGCGACTAACCCGGATGGCGGATTGTCAGGTCCCGATAGATCTATCCATAATGTTCGCGCTTAGTATTAACGTACTATGATATTTGTTAGGGGCCATCGTAGTTTGGTTTAGTTACTCATGCAATTAGTATAAGAGTTTTCGTTACTTGCGTTCATATGTAAAACAGTTTATAAAACAGAGCATGTATTCTCACCCCAAAGTAAAAAGCAGTAAAGAGTGGGGCTATGAAACTCACCTTAGATTAGCAAGTAGCAAGCAAATATCAAATAAGCAAGCAAGCCGGTGTGCAACCTTCTAACGTCCTAAAAACGTATAAGGTTGGGTATAAGTAGATGTCTCAAAAGACCATCTATAGCGATTGTATAAGTGGGGGTCAATGTCCACTTAAGCCAATCGTGTAGGTGGAGGGTTAATGTCCACCTAGAGCTAGTTCATCAACTAGTATGTCCAAATAAGTTGTTCAAGTTTGTTTATCAAAAACGTGTACGACCCGTTGGTGAAAGTTTGTAATAATAATTCGTTAAGACATTATTATTAGGATGATGTTATACTTTCATATGTATAGTATGTTTCATGAGTTATAGCATTGCATTGTATAAGTATTAACGTTACTTGAAGTTTAACACTTAGTGAGAAAACTAGTTTTTAAAGATTCTGTTTCATGCGACACTTAAGTCTGTCTCGATTTTGCTAAGTCCAAAAACGTGGTCAACTATGACGGTTTGACCCGAACTTTTTACCCAAGTCATATTTCAGTAAATAAAGCTTATAAAAGGTGTCGGTTCGTGTCGGAGTCATTCGAGATGTCGGTTTTTAATACGCATGTCAAAACTTAAGATTTTTATGTTTTCGGTTTTTGTCGGTTTACTTCGGCACTCGATTTTAACATGTTCTAATCTGAATTTGATTCCAAAATTTTTACCAGATGTTCATGAGTGTGTCTAGTTTATAACCTGATTTTTCCAAGATCTATAATGTCCATTTAGATAGATAATAATTTTACGAAAGAACCGTACTCGGTTTTCGGCAAATATCAGGCAGTCGCAAAGATCAGAATATATACAAAAATAAGTACGGATCTGGAAAAAGTGCAAAACACGAAAGTTGTAGCTCTTTTCAATACGCAACTTTTAAAAAAAAATTCGTTGTCTAACCCTTAACAGAGCTCGAGTTATGGCCGATTTTGTGGACTGATTTTCTGGAGACAGATTCTGTCACATTTTGCATGTTTTCGGTTTATGTCGGGTCATTACGCCAACTGATTTCACCTATCTATAGTCCAAATCAAACTTCCAAATTTTTACCAACTGATTTACTAAGTGTCTTAACTAACATATCAAATTTTCAGCTTCTAACAAGTCCATTAACATAGTTAAATAAAGCCGCGTAACAACCGAACACATTTTATCGAAAAACTTCCTGGTCAGTCTTATAAATTGGTTCGTATAGAAAAACGAGTACGTTTCTGGAAAAAGTACAAAACACGAAAGTTGTAGATCTTTTCGATACGCAAATTTTAAAAAAAAATGCATCTTCTAACTCTCAGTATTTGATTTTATACGAATATTTTTGTAAACTGTCGATTTTTAGGCAGATTTCATGCATGTTCTTGTATGTGTTATAAAAACGATTTTTAACCATTGATTTGGACATATTAGTGAAAGATGAACATTATAAAATCAAAATCAGTAGCAAATAAGTATACTTTTAGAGAGAGAGAGCTTGGATCCTTACAAAATCAAGTAGTGAATGTGAAGAATGTGGTGAAGATGATGTTCTAGAGCTTGCTCTTGATTTTTCTTCCCTTGATGATGATGAAAATGACGATTTTTATGATGATATTTGGAGGGTTTCTTGCTGATTTTCTTCAGTATTTTAGAGAGAAAAGTGTGTTTTGTGTTTAATGAAAATGAAAAATGGATGGAAATATTGGGAGTGTAAGTGTTATGATGTTGCTTCATTTGCATGGATCCTAATTGGGCTATTTGGGTGGTGATCACATGGACTGATTTTTGCTGGGTCCCATCATGGGAGTCTTGTATTTTAATTTGTTTCTTGGACTGAATTCACGTACTGTGGGCGTTTACTCGTTATTTGCTTTAAAACGTTTATTCGTACGTTAAATGTTTAGTTGACGTTTTTATTTAACGATTTGAGTTTCGATATTTCTACTTGAAATATTTAATATAGTACTTGGAAACACTTATAAAAATGTTTCGTTAAATTATTGGCCTCGATTTGCGTGCACGTTCTACGGCGGTTTAATCGCGTAACGTTATTTTGAGTCGTTTAGATTGACGATATAATTTGGATAAATTTCCATTGAAGTATTATTTAAAATACTTAATTTAGGTTGTCAATTTAATTATTGACGTTCGTTTGGTTGTCGAAATAAATTCGCGCGTTATCGTTGCGTTTGAGACGTTTTAACCGAAACGTCTAGGTTTTTCGAGTATTATTTTAGCAAAATAATAGATAATGATAAATAACTTCTAAAAATAGTTTAAAGTTATTTATAGAAAGTTTTTCACCAACGTCGTATTTAAACTGTGTCGGACTCCGTCCGGTCGTTTTGCACAATTTCACCAAATTGTGTAAGCGTAATTACAACTAATTACGTAAGCGTAATATATATCAATTACGGGAGTGTATATTCACACAAATATACAAATAGTTACAAGTAATTACAAGTATTTAGCCTAATACTAAACTAAACACACGTAATTAGGGTTTCAAGTAGGATTATCAGTAACCCTAAATCGTCGGGTGTCACACATATTCACTCACTGAATCTGCCATATGACATAATCCAACGAGCTTCTCATTACCAGAGGATGAGGTTGTTCCTCCAGTGAGTCCACAGTGAGCAAGGATGTCTCTATCTTCAACTACAAATCCTTTGTCACTTTGCTCCTTCAGCTTCTTATACTTGGCTTTGTACTTGGAGGCTTCCGAGATTCTCTAACGGATTTGTTCTCTACGAGCTGAGACTTACATTCTGAAGCAAAATGACCAAGTTTTTGATAATTAAAACATAGAGCATCAGTTTAGTCAAAGGTATATTTTTCGTTAAATTTTTATTTATAGGGTTTCTTAATATATCTGGAAGTGGACACTCCAGATCTGGATGATGTAGATCCTTGCTTAAGAATATTTATAAATTTTTCATCCATCATGGCCATTTCCTTGGCTAAAGATTAAAGGTCACGTTCATCTTCATTAACGGGCACATCATCTTCACCTCCTTGAGTTCAGAAGGTTCATCAGCTGTCTCCACATTGGATGTAGAGAGGATATCTTCAGAGGATACCCCTTTGACCACTAAGGAAATGTTGTTAAGTTTGTAAAAATCAGAGAGTGCAAGTTTTTGAAGTTTATTTTGTTCCTTACACAAAAACGTGGCAAATAGACTTTTCATAGTCTTTTTTTTAGGGATATGTAATTGTAAATGTAATTTACTATAGTAAAAAATCTACAGTATGTATTCAACTTTCAAATATCTCTATTGTATGTATTGGACGGTATTTTTGATGATGTGTTAAGTTATATGGATAACAAATTAACGATTTGCGGAAGCATACATTGGGTGTTACTAATCAATATACAAAGCACAAGATTAACAGTAAACGACCTCTAAATGAGACGTTTGTAAAATAGTTACATTTCATAATTTGAATTGTTTGAAAACATATAGTTTTCTTTACAAAAGTGTAGTTCCCTAGAGCCCTCGCGTATAGCGGGAGATTTTATTACATAACCATAGTTACAAAAGATAATGCCAAAGAATCTCCGTTAAATGCAGTTTGGAAATCATGCGACTCTAGCTAGTAATCCTGGAGTGATCCTACTCCGTAAGTGTACCTGAGATACAAAGCTAAAAAGTGTCAACCAAAAAGGTTGGTGAATCTTACAGGTTTAGTAATAAGTAAGTGTTATGAACCACAAGTATGTACCCGTATTGCTATCAAGCAAAGTAAGTAATTCAGTAAATCAGTACAGTGCCATGAGCTCATAAGTTGAAGCTTAACCGTGTAGTGTGAATATATCACGTACCCCCGTGAGTGCTATCCGCACACTCATATGTAACAAATACTAATATGTCTGTTTCTACGTGTAAATCAGTACGTGGTGGTGCTACCACCCCAGACAGGGATTGTCAGTCCCAAATGGATCCATCTATTAGTAATCGCGCTTAAGTCCATAACTAACAACTTACGATTAGGAGGCTTTCAGTGGATAAAAGTAACTCATGCGTTTGTTTGTAATCAGTAATGTTTTCAGTTCAGTACATTGTGTTCATACGTAAAACAGTTGCTAAGTATCTCACCCCAAAGTATAAAACAGTAAAAGTGGGGCTGTAAGACTCACCTAAGTCAAGCAGTGGTAAATAGCAAGTAGTAGTAAAGCAAGTAGGTTCTCCGAACCCGTAACCTTCTAGTGCCTAAACACGTAAGGTTAAGTAAGTAGATGTCTCGCAAGACCATCTAGGCTAGTTGTTCATACAACCCGTTGTGTTTAAATGTTGGTTTGTTCGCGTTCGTATCAAAGTATACGGCCCGTTGGTGATTTTTATAATTAAAGTTTATCATTCAATACGCAAATTAAAGTAATTGTAATAGGAAAGTATGTTTTATTATGATTGTTAGGTCGTATCGTATAAGGATTTGAGGTTGTAAAAGTTCGACACTTAGTGAAAATGTGAGTTTTCAAGGTTCTGGTTTGTGCGACGTCGCATGCGACGTTGCAAGCGACGTAAGGTGCGACGTAGGCAGGTACGTCGCATGATGCGACCTTCGCAAATCAATGCGACGTAGGGGGCGGCGTCGCTAATGCGACGTTGGTTCGGTTTGCGACGTTAAAGTCTACGTCGCCATGTATGACGTCCGCAAATTAATGCGACGTAAAGGGCTGCGTCGCTAGTGCGACGTTGAGGTTTTTGTGCGACGTAGGTCGCGACGTCGCAGAGACCCCGGGCCAGGTGCGACGTAGCGATCTAATGGCCGGAATTTTAGTCGAAAACGAGTTTTCCGGTTTCCGTTGGGTCCAAATCTTTTACCCAACCCTCATATGAACATATTAAGCCTATTTAAATCATAAACTAGTAAAAATGATCAAAAACGAGAGATGTCGGGATTTGTCGGAAACTTACAAAGTGTCGGATTGAAGATCCGAAAAGATAGGAATGTAGATCGTGTGATGGTGAACGTTTTCTTCCAAAGGAGAGGTGTGATCCAAGCTCGTTTTGATGTAGTAATTAGTGATTTTGGGAGTATTTTGGTTGGTGGTGTGGTTGGTGATTAGAGAGAAAGAAAAGAAGAGAGAGAGAAGGAGGTGGTGAGAATGAGGAGGGAAAAGGGTGGGAAGTGGGATTTTGTTGAAAGCCTCACTTCTCAGCTCCCCACTCGTGCCCCGCGTGGTGTTCGTTTTCTCCGTCGTTTTACGTTAAATATTTATTTTACGCGTTTAATTATTTTTATAAAATTACAAATCTTGTTAAATAATTTATTTAAATTATTTCTTAAATCTTTAACCGTTTAAATTAAATTTAATTACTTTCGTCTTTAAATCGTGTAAGTTTTAATCGTGAAATACGAGGCAGTTACTAATTGTTATAAAATAGCATTTCGGTCATAGTTGCGTTATTTTAGTTTATAAACCTTTGTTCACCAACGTCCGTGTTAATCGAATAGAATTTCATTCTATTTTAGTTGCGTACGATTTAAGCCAAATCGCAAAGTTGTATATATTTACCAACATATAATCTGATACATAAATTAGCCTAACACAGAACTAATTACATGTATTAACAAAGAATTAGGCGCTAATACTAGCCCTAATTTGGCGGTTGTTACATTCTACCCTTGTTAAAAGAATTTCGTCCCGAAATTAGTTCGATTGCACAGTCGGTGCGTTGTCTGGGAAGAGATGTGGGTATTTCTGTCGCATTTGGTCTTCCCGTTCCTAGGTGAATTCAGGACCACGTCTAGAATTCCACCTGACTTTTACGATGGGAATACGACTCTGTTTTAGTTGTTTGACCTCGCGGTCCATGATTTCCATAGGTTCCTCGACAAAATGAAGTTTATCATCGATTTGAATTTCGTCGAGCGGTATAATCAGTGTCTCGTCAGACAGACATTTCTTCAGATTAGAAATGTGGAATGTGTTGTGAACGCTGCTAAGCTCAGCAGGAAGTTGCAGGCGGTATGCCACGGGACCAATCTTTTCAAAGATTTCGAATGGTCCGATGTACCTAGGATTTAGTTTGCCTCGTTTTCCGAATCGAATGACACCTTTCCACGGTGCCACTTTGAGAAGTACCTTGTCCCCTACCTGGAACTCAAGGTGTTTGCGTCTCACGTCAGCATAGCTTTTCTGACGATCACGCGCGGCTTTTAGTCGGTTTTGTATGCCGACGATCTTTTCGGTTGTTTCATGTATGATTTCTGGACCGGTGAGTTGTGTATCCCCCACCTCAGTCCAACAGATAGGTGACCGGCACTTACGACCGTACAGTGCCTCGAAGGGTGCAACCTTTATGCTGGTGTGATAACTGTTGTTGTACGAGAACTCGCACAACGGTAAGTGATTTTCCCAGTTTTTACCGAAGTCAACTACGCAGGCTCGTAGCATGTCTTCCAGTGTTTGTATGGTTCGTTCGCTCTGGCCGTCGGTTTGAGGATGGTAAGCCGTACTCATATCCAGACGAGTACCAAGAGATTTTTGCAGTGATTGCCAGAAGCGAGAAGTAAATCGAGCATCTCGGTCGGAGATGATTGAGATGGGTACGCCGTGTCTTGACACGATTTCTTTCAGGTAGGTCCGTGTCAAACGTTCCATCTTATCAGTTTCCTTGATGGCTAGGAAATGAGCAGATTTAGTGAGTCGGTCAACGATCACCCAAATGGTATCGCAACCGTTAGGTGTTTTCGGGAGTTTAGTAATGAAATCCATGGTGATCTGCTCCCATTTCCATTGTGGTATTTCGGGTTGTTGTAGCAAACCGGAAGGTTTCTGGTGTTCAGCTTTAACTTTAGAACAAGTAAGACACTTGCTAACATAGGTTGCAAGGTCAGATTTCATGTTGGGCCACCAGTACATTTCCTTGATGCCGTGATACATTTTGTCGGCACCGGGGTGTATAGAGTATTTTGACTTGTGAGCTTCGTTCATCACCAAGTCTCGCAGGTTCCCAAAACTTGGTAACCAGATTCGATTCGAGAAGTATTTGGCCCCGTTAGGTTTGGTTTCAAATTGTTTGTCCATGCCCCGCAAGGCCTCGTTTATCAAGTTTTCCGGTTTGAGTGCTTCGAGTTGAGCTGTGCGAGTTTGATTGATGAGGTCGTTGTGAATGGTCATACCGAGAGCTCGAACTCGAAGTGGTTTCACTCGTTCTTTTCGGCTTAAGGCATCGGCGACAACATTCGCCTTGCCTGGATGATAGCGAATTTCGCAATCGTAATCAGTGAGCAACTCGACCCATCGACGTTGCCTCATGTTGAGATCCTTTTGATCGAATATATGTTGGAGACTTTTATGGTCAGTAAAGATTGTACACTTGGTACCGTATAAGTAGTGTCTCCAGATTTTTAGAGCGAATACAACAGCCCCCAACTCTAGGTCATGAGTTGTGTAATTCTTTTCGTGGACCTTGAGTTGTCGAGAGGCGTAAGCGATAACCTTGTCTCGTTGCATCAGCACGCAACCAAGACCTTGGTGTGAAGCATCACAGTATACCACGAAGTCATCGTTGCCTTCGGGTAAAGATAAGATAGGTGCACTGCAGAGTTTCTGTTTTAGTAGTTGAAAAGCTGACTCCTGTTTGTCAGTCCAATCGAACTTCTTTTCTTTTTTAGTCAGTGCAGTGAGAGGTAGGGCTATTTTCGAAAAATTCTCAATGAATCGTCTGTAGTATCCGGCGAGTCCTAAGAATTGGCGTACCTCGGTCGGTGTAGAAGGTGCTTGCCAACACTTGATAGCCTCGATTTTTGAAGGATCGACATGAATCCCTTGATTGTCAATGACGTGTCCAAGGAATTGAACGGTTTGCATCCAGAACTCACACTTAGAGAATTTGGCATATAACTCTTCGTGTTTGAGCCGCTCTAGGATAGTTTTCAGGTGTTGCGCGTGTTCTTGTTCGTTGCGCGAGTAAATCAGAATGTCATCAATGAAGACGATAACAAACTTGTCAAGGTAGGGTTTGCACACCCGATTCATAAGGTCCATGAATACAGCCGGTGCGTTGGTTAAGCCGAATGGCACCTTGGAATTCATAATGCCCGTAGCGAGTTCGGAAAGCAGTTTTCGGGATGTCATCGTCACGAACTCGGAGTTGGTGATAACCTGACCGTAGATCGATCTTTGAGTAGAAACTCGACCCCTGAAGTTGGTCGAACAGGTCATCGATGCGAGGAAGTGGGTAACGGTTCTTGACAGTTAATTTGTTGAGTTCACGGTAGTCGATGCACATGCGGAAAGAACCGTCTTTCTTTTTCACAAACAGGACCGGAGCTCCCCAAGGTGAGGAACTTGGTCGAATAAATCCCTTGTCCAGGAGTTCCTGTAACTGAGTAGACAACTCCTGAAGTTCGGATGGGGCTAGTCGGTAAGGGGCTCGTGCCACGGGTGCTGCGCCGGGCACAAGATCAATAGAGAATTCGACTTGTCTAGTTGAAGGTAGGCCAGGCAAGTCTTCAGGAAAGACTTCTGGGAAGTCTCGAACAATAGGCACATCCTCGAGTCGCTTCTCCACCGACTTTTTCTCCAAAACGTGTGCGAGGATTGCCTGGTACCCTTTTCTCAAGTATTTTCGGGTTTTCATGCAAGAAATGATATTTATTCTCGTCCCACCGGTCTCCCCTTGTATGCTCAAAGTTCCACCGGTGACGAGAGGAATGCGTACAATTTTCTCAAAACAAACGATTTCGGCTCGATACTTGGACAACCAATCCATACCGACGATGATGTCAAAGCTGCCGATTTCGACAGGTATCAAGTCAATGGAAAAGAGCTCGTTAGCTAAGTTCAAAGTGCAATTAGGTATCACACTGTCGGCCTCAATAAGTTTTCCGTTTGCCAATTCTATTGTGTACTTAGAATCTAAGGCAATAGGTGCAGTGTCAAGAAATGGATAAAACTCATCGGAAATAAAGCTCTTATCAGCACCAGTATCAAATAATACAGAGGCAGTCAAGTTGTTGAGAAGAAACGTACCCGTGACCACATTCGGGTCTTGACGGGCTTCCCCAGATTTCAGCACAAAAGCTCTTCCTCGAGCATTGTTGTTATTCCTGTTGTTGTTGTTGTTCAGCTTTGGGCAGTCTTTCTTGAAATGCCCCGTACCGTTGCACCCATAACAGGTCTTTGGTGCAGAGGTGTTGGTGTCAGTGGTGTTTGATCTACAGTCCTTAGCCAAGTGTCCAAATCTCTTACACTTGCTACAGGGACACGAACCATGGTGGTGTCGTTGGCACTTGGAGCAGTAGGGCTTGGTTCCCTTGTACGCTCCCTTGTCATCAAAACTGGAGGTGTAGGCTTTAATGGTTTCAGGTTTCTTGTTTTGGTGGTTGTTGTGGTTGTCGGACCATTTTCGTTTATTACTGTTGGAGGACGGAGTGGGTGGTTCTGGGTCCTCGTTCATAGCTAGAAGTTCATGGGCCAACCGGATGGCACCATGAAGGGTGGTTTGGTTTGATGAGGCGACATTTCCCCGGACGGGTTCCGGGAGGCCGCGGATGTATTTCTTAATCTTGTCGAGCCCAGTACCTACCATAGCTGGGCGAAGGACGGGGAGTTGTTGGAATCTGGTGGTGTATCCAACGATATCAGTTCCTTGCACTTTTAAGTTCCAGAACTCTTCGTCCAGCTTGTGAAGTTGTTCGGACGGGCAATACTCATCCGTGAGCATTTTCTTCAGATCCTCCCAAGGGAGTAGATAAGCGGTGTCAATACCCACAGACTGGGTATAGGAATTCCACCACGAGAGGGCACCATCTTCGAGGGTGCAGGTGGAGAATTTGACTTTGTCGTCCTCCGCACATTTGCTGATGCGGAAAACGGATTCCATCTTTTCGAACCATCTGATAAGTCCGATGGCTCCTTCGGTTCCCTTGAAGCTCAAGGGTTTGCAGTTTTGAAAATCCTTGTATGAACAAGGTTTAGCAGCAGAGGTTTCAGCGGCATCGCTGTTTCTTGTGGAGTTAGGTGGAGTATTCCGAGCCAAGGCTTCAGTAACAGCCTGGGTTATGAGAGACGTGATCTGAGCATCAGTGTAAGGTCTTGACTTTGGCTGCATGATTCTTCAATAAAAGAAATGAAGATACATGAGATTTTGTAAGAAAATTGCATTTATTTCAGATGTACATGTATAAAGTTAGTAATACATAACATCAATATGAAAAGGATTATGGCAATTAATATGAGTCGAAACAGCAAGGAATATTTGATAGATGATACGAGTTCAAAGGTTACATCTTGCGGATGTATTACAAAAGGTGTCGGGAATTATTACATCCGACTTAAACATAGAGTAGCGCTTAGATAGTTACTAGATTACAGGATAGTTTACAAAACAAAGACTACGCTAGTCTTAACGTAGGTTAATCTGCTCCATCATTTCGATGAGACGATCCACAGTATTTGCAAGTCTGCTGGCTTGTCAAGCATTGTCTTCAGCTAATGCTAGTCGCTGTACCAATCCGCGGTTAGATTCTTCCGTTTCCCGTGAGCGTTGTTCACACTCATCAAGTCTGTGTTTCAAAAGAGCGGTTTCCACGCTTATCTCCACCACTTTGTTGAAAAGAACGTCCACATTATTAACGGTGGTTTCGTGATCCTCAGAGACTTGTTCGATGCGCTCAAGTGATGTAAGTCTCCAGTTTTCGTTGGTTTCTTGCAACACGACATCCATGGTGCGAAGTCGTTGCTCGTGTTGGTTCACCCTAGCAGCTAAGGCCGGCAAGGTGAAGTGAGTAGAGTACGGGCCAGCTCGAGGCAACCTGTTGTTCCTCCTTGCTACCCTTGGGTTCTGCGACCCGGATTGAGAACGAGATGAATTGGATGGGGTATTTGCCATTTATGAGACAAAGCGTTAGTAAGATTGAGGCCTATATTCATATAGTCCCTATATAATATAGCCTATTGAGTGTCTAGCATAAACATGTGTAAGTCTCGGTTCTCTCGAAGTCAGAGTCTTCTATTGTACCCTGTTCAGCCATAACTCCTTTCAGATCTTACATCATCTTTGCTTAATTGTACATAGTTGATCAGGCTATGTTAAATTAAACTCGTATGATGTAATCACTGAACCGGTTATACTTAATAAGGGATACTGCCTAATGGTCATAGTCTAGGCTCACTAAATGCAACCTAGTTCACTATAACCTTAGGCTCTGATACCAATCTGTAACACCCCCAAATTAACGATTTGCGGAAGCATACATTGGGTGTTACTAATCAATATACAAAGCACAAGATTAACAGTAAACGACCTCTAAATGAGACGTTTGTAAAATAGTTACATTTCATAATTTGAATTGTTTGAAAACATATAGTTTTCTTTACAAAAGTGTAGTTCCCTAGAGCCCTCGCGTATAGCGGGAGATTCTATTACATAACCATAGTTACAAAAGATAATGCCAAAGAATCTCCGTTAAATGCAGTTTAGAAATCATGCGACTCTAGCTAGTAATCCTGGAGTGATCCTACTCCGTAAGTGTACCTGAGATACAAAGCTAAAAAGTGTCAACCAAAAAGGTTGGTGAATCTTACAGGTTTAGTAATAAGTAAGTGTTATGAACCACAAGTATGTACCCGTATTGCTATCAAGCAAAGTAAGTAATTCAGTAAATCAGTACAGTGCCATGAGCTCATAAGTTGAAGCTTAACCGTGTAGTGTGAATATATCACGTACCCCCGTGAGTGCTATCCGCACACTCATATGTAACAAATACTAATATGTCTGTTTCTACGTGTAAATCAGTACGTGGTGGCGCTACCACCCCAGACAGGGATTGTCAGTCCCAAATGGATCCATCTATTAGTAATCGCGCTTAAGTCCATAACTAACAACTTACGATTAGGAGGCTTTCAGTGGATAAAAGTAACTCATGCGTTTGTTTGTAATCAGTAATGTTTTCAGTTCAGTACATTGTGTTCATACGTAAAACAGTTGCTAAGTATCTCACCCCAAAGTATAAAACAGTAAAAGTGGGGCTGTAAGACTCACTTGAGTCAAGCAGTGGTAAATAGCAAGTAGTAGTAAAGCAAGTAGGTTCTCCGAACCCGTAACCTTCTAGTGCCTAAACACGTAAGGTTAAGTAAGTAGATGTCTCGCAAGACCATCTAGGCTAGTTGTTCATACAATCCGTTGTGTTTAAATGTTGGTTTGTTCGCGTTCGTATCAAAGTATACGGCCCGTTGGTGATTTGTTATAATTAAAGTTTATCATTCAATACGCAAATTAAAGTAATTGTAATAGGAAAGTATGTTTTATTATGATTGTTAGGTCGTATCGTATAAGGATTTGAGGTTGTAAAAGTTCGACACTTAGTGAAAATGTGAGTTTTCAAGGTTCTGGTTTGTGCGACGTCGCATGCGACGTTGCAAGCGACGTAAGGTGCGACGTAGGCAGGTACGTCGCATGATGCGACCTTCGCAAATCAATGCGACGTAGGGGGCGGCGTCGCTAATGCGACGTTGGTTCGGTTTGCGACGTTAAAGTCTACGTCGCCATGTATGACGTCCGCAAATTAATGCGACGTAAAGGGCTGCGTCGCTAGTGCGACGTTGAGGTTTTTGTGCGACGTAGGTCGCGACGTCGCAGAGACCCCGGGCCAGGTGCGACGTAGCAATCTGATGGCCGGAATTTTAGTCAAAAACGAGTTTTCCGGTTTCCGTTGGGTCCAAATCTTTTACCCAACCCTCATATGAACATATTAAGCCTATTTAAATCATAAACTAGTAAAAATGATCAAAAACGAGAGATGTCGGGATTTGTCGGAAACTTACAAAGTGTCGGATTGAAGATCCGAAAAGATAGGAATGTAGATCGTGTGATGGTGAACGTTTTCTTCCAAATGAGAGGTGTGATCCAAGCTCGTTTTGATGTAGTAATTAGTGATTTTGGGAGTATTTTGGTTGGTGGTGTGGTTGGTGATTAGAGAGAAAGAAAAGAAGAGAGAGAGAAGGAGGTGGTGAGAATGAGGAGGGAAAAGGGTGGGAAGTGGGGTTTTGTTGAAAGCCTCACTTCTCAGCTCCCCACTCGTGCCCCGCGTGGTGTTCGTTTTCTCCGTCGTTTTACGTTAAATATTTATTATTTTACGCGTTTAATTATTTTTATAAAATTACAAATCTTGTTAAATAATTTATTTAAATTATTTCTTAAATCTTTAACCGTTTAAATTAAATTTAATTACTTTCGTCTTTAAATCGCGTAAGTTTTAATCGTGAAATACGAGGCAGTTACTAATTGTTATAAAATAGCTTTTCGGTCATAGTTGCGTTATTTTAGTTTATAAACCTTTGTTCACCAACGTCCGTGTTAATCGAATAGAATTTCATTCTATTTTAGTTGCGTACGATTTAAGCCAAATCGCAAAGTTGTATATATTTACCAACATATAATCTGATACATAAATTAGCCTAACACAGAACTAATTACATGTATTAACAAAGAATTAGGCGCTAATACTAGCCCTAATTTGGCGGTTGTTACATAGGAGACCCATCACGCATTATGTAGACTTGTATCAAGTGGGCACGTGTATGTATCTATTAGATTTGTATTAGGAAAAACTTATGTTAGAATGGGGGTATGTATAGGAAAACCCATTGTCATTCGTATAGCGCTAACCGTTAATGGACGAATTAGGGATCCCATCTTGTTTTTACAAAACTGTTGTATCAGCGTTGTACCCTTTTGATATATTATGACTTATGTTTGGTTGTATTTTGTATTCATTTCATTTGTCTACAACCATAATGTTTTATCAATACCTATATGTGTGTGATTGAAAGATAACCCCTCGATAATTATTGTAACCATTTCTTGCAAACCTTGAAATATACCGCACTTTGAATTATTGATTTTTATCTTGAATTCCATTGAGCATTTATTGTTTAAAATGATGATGAAAAGAAATATGTATTTGGCATTATATAATGACGCCTGGCCAACGTGATTATATTGTACAAAGTACATACAGGCGTTTCAAAGTCGTGCGACATATAATGTGAAAACTTATTCTTCAATCCTCCATACTATTTCTTTGATAGACAATGTGAAATCTTGTTCATCACATTCATTATCTTGGCATTGACTTCTGCATTTTATTCATCGCAGAACGAAATCATGCCACCAAAACGACGAATCACTAGGAACAGTCGACGGACGGCTACACCACCAGCTCATGAAACCACTCCACCACCTAACATCGAAGAAACCACTGAACAGATGATTGCGAGGCGGATTGCTGAAGGCATTGCCCAGTATGAGGCAAGACGCAACCACGATCAGGGAGTAAATAACAGTGGAACCACCCCTCCGAACAGTGAGACACCTGTGAACACTCGACGTGGGTGTTCATATAAAACTTTTCAGGCCTGTAAGCCACCCCCTTTCTGTGGCACCGAGGGTGCTATCGGTATCATTCATTGGATAGAAAAGATGGTTTATGTGTTGGACATCAGTGATTGTTTGCCAGACAGTGCGGTGAAATATGTCGCATGTACCCTAACTGATAAAGCTTTGACTTGGTAGAACAGTCAAGTCCAATCACTTCGACGACCAACTGCCTACTCCGTGACATGGGAAGCATTGAAGAGCTTGATGTTAGAAGAATTCTGCCCCCGAAGTGAGATGCAGAAAATTGAGACTGAATTGTGGAACATTGCCATGATTGGGGCTGATGTCACTGGTTATACGACCAAGTTCCAGGAACTAGCTCGCCTTGTGCCACATATTGTAACACCCGAGTACAAGCGCATTGAGCATTATGTATATGGTCTGGCACCACAAATCCGGAGTTTAGTTACGTCCTCAAAGCCTGACACATTCAGGAGCGTTGTTACCTTAGCGCCGAGTCTGACCGACGAGGTAGTCAGAATGGGGACACTTACTAAGAAAACTGTATCGGGTAAGGTTGAGCCGAGCAGTGCTGAAGCTGGTAGTTCTGGAGGTAACAAAAAGGGATCTGTAAATCCGAAGTCTTATGCTGCCACCATTATGGAACCAAAGCCATACTTGGGTAACAAACCTAAGTGTGATAAGTGTAGCAAGCACCACGAGGGTGAGTGTTGGTTTTGCTACAGTTGCAGGGGATGGGGTCACAAAACGTAAAACTGTAAGGTTAACCCTACCCCTAAGGAAAACACTGCACGCCAAAACCAGGGGTGTTTTGAGTGTGGCGACACGAGGCATTATCAGAACCGTTGCCCTCGACTCAACAACCAAAACCGCAACGCCAACAACGCCCCTAACCGCAACAACAATGGAAACAACTGTGGGAACAACAATAACTGAGCCAAAAACAACAATCGGGCTAACAACAACAACAACAACCAGCCAGCTCGTGGGCGTGTGTTCATGATAGGAGCACCAGAAGCAAGTCAGGATCCTAACACAGTCACTGGTACGTTTCTAGTAAACAACCACTTTGCCTCTGTGTTATTTGATTGCGGTGCTGATTTAAGCTTTGTGTCCACTGAGTTTAGACCACTATTAGAAATCGAATCCCTTAAGCTAGATAACAAATACACTGTAGAGCTAGCCGATGGTAAGTTGATTGAATCAAGAGAAATAGTACCAAGATGCACCTTAACTTTGGAAGGCCATCCTTTCAAAATAGACTTACTACCGGTAGAACTAGGAAGCTTCGATATTGTAGTTGGTATGGACTGGTTATCACTGAACCGTGCGGAGATCATCTGTTATGAAAAGATTGTATGTCTACCATTACCGTCAGGAGAAATGTTGATGATTCAAGGAGAAAAGAGTAATCGTGTAGTGAAAACGATTACATGCATGAAGGCAAGTAAGTACCTACGAAAGGGGTACCAAGCGTTTTTGGTACATGTTGTGGATAAGAAGCCCGAGGAGCGACACATAGACAATGTGCCCATTGTGCGTGACTACCCAGGGGTATTTTCTGACGAGCTACCAGGATTACCACCCCCGTGGTAGGTCAAATTTCATATCGACCTAGTGCCTGGAGCAGCACCAATTGCTCGTGCACCTTATCGTCTAGCTCCATCAGAGATGCAGGAACTGTCTGCACAGTTACAAGAACTTTTGGATTTAGGATTCATCCGACCGAGCTTTTCACCATGGGGAGCTCCGGTTTTGTTTGTCAAGAAGAAGGATGGATCAATGCGAATGTGTATCGATTATCGGGAACTGAACAAGGTGACTATCAAAAACCGATACCCATTACCACGCATCGATGATTTGTTTGACCAGCTGCAAGGGTCAAGTTACTACTCAAAAATCGACTTGCGATCTGGTTACCACCAACTGAAGGTACGGGATGAGGATATCCCAAAGACTGCGTTTAGGACTCGATACGGTCATTACGAGTTCCTAGTCATGCCGTTTGGATTGACAAACGCACCAGTAGTATTCATGGACCTCATGAATCGAGTATGCAAACCCTACCTTGATAAATTCGTCATTGTGTTTATCGACGACATATTGATATACTCACGAACGAAGGAAGAGCACGAACAACACCTGAGAATGATTCTGGAATTACTAGAGAAAGAAAAGCTTTATGAAAAGTTCTCTAAATGCAAGTTTTGGATGTGTGAAGTTCATTTCCTTGGTCATGTGATCAATAACAAAGGAATTCACGTGGACCCATCCAAAATTGAGGCAATTAAAAACTGGGAAGCCCCAAAGACTCCATCTGAGATACGGCAATTTCTTAGGCTAGCCGGCTATTACCGACGATTCATCGAGAACTTCTCGAAAATAGCTCAACCACTTACCGCCCTAACGCAAAAAGACAAGAGATTTGATTGGGACGAAAAGCAAGAGAACGCTTTTCAACTGCTTAAACATAAACTGAGCATTGCACCTATCCTGTCACTACCGGAAGGAGTAGAAAACTTTGTTGTCTACTGTGATGCTTCACATCAAGGATTAGGTTGCGTGTTAATGCAAAACGACAAGGTCATTGCTTATGCGTCTCGTCAGTTGAAAGTTCATGAGAAGAACTATACGACACATGACTTAGAGCTGGGAGCAGTCATTTTCGCGCTTAAGATTTGGAGACACTACCTGTACGGTACAAAGAGTACGATCTACACCGATCACAAAAGTCTCCAACATATATTTGATCAAAAGGAACTCAACATGAGACAAAGACGTTGGGTCGAACTATTGAATGATTACGACTATGAAATCAAGTACCATCCAGGCAAGGCTAATGTAGTAGTGGATGCCTTGAGTCGTAAGGAATGAGTAAAACCTAGAAGAGTTCGAGCTTTGGGACTAACAATTCAATTGGATCTTATTACCCAAATTCGTGACGCACAACAAATAGCTTTCGTTCCCGAACACTTTAAGGAAGAATCCTTGAAGGGAATGGACAAATAACTTGAAATAAAAGACAATGGAGTGTTGTACTTTATGAATCGAATTTGGATTCCTTGTGTTGATGAACTACGAAACTTGATATTGGATGAAGCACATAGGTCCAACTACTCAATACATCCTGGTGCAGATAAGATGTATCATGATTTGAAAGGTTTTTATTGGTGGCCTGGTATGAAAAGAGATATTGCTACCTACGTTAGTAGATGCCTGACTTGTGCAAAAGTCAAGACTGAATATCGAAAGCCGTCTGGGCTTTTGCAACAACCTGAGATGCCCAAATGAAAATGGGAACACATCACGATGGACTTCATCACGAAAATACCAAAAACATCATCTGGAATGGACACCATATGGGTAATTGTGGATCGATTGACAAAGTCAGCTCACTTTCTAGCCATCAAGGAAACGGATAAAATGGAAAAGCTGGCTAGAATCTACATAAAAGAGGTAGTTTCTAGACATGGAGTCCCATTATCCATCATCTCTGATAGAGATGCACGATTCACCTCTCGCTTCTGGCAAACGTTGCAATAAGCATTGGGCACTAGACTCGACATGAGTACGGCCTACCATCCGCAAACTGACGGTCAAATCAAGCGAACAATACAAACGCTCGAAGACTTGCTACGAGCCTGTGCGATTGACTTTGGAGGAAACTGGGATGTCCATCTCTCTTTAGCCGAATTCTCGTACAACAATAGTTATCATACGAGCATACAAATGGCACCTTTTGAGGTGTTGTACGGACGCAAGTGCCGATCTCCACTCTGTTGGGCAGAGTTGGACGACAGACAGTTATCAGGTCCTGAGATAGTCCAAGAAACTACGGACAAGATATCTCAAGTGCTTAATCGAATGAAAATGGCACGAGACCGACAAAAGAGTTATGCAGACAATAGACAGAAACCTTTGGAATTTCAAGTAGATGACAGAGTCCTACTCAAGGTATCTCCTTGAAAAGGAGTTATACGATTTGGGAAACGCGGTAAACTAAATCCGCGTAACGTTGGACCTTTTGAAATCCTAGCAAGGATTGGTCCTGTAGCTTATAAAGCTTAAACTTCCACAGGAACTTAGTAATATTCACGACACGTTTCACGTGAGTAATCTTAAGAAGTGTCTATCTGACGAAGCGTTAATCATACCTCCTGACGAGATCTATATCAACGCAAAACTTAACTTTGTGGAGGAACCGCTTGAAGTAATGGACATGAAAACGCAGAAACTCCGAAACAGTCGGATCGAACTTGTAAAAGTTCGATGGAAATCGAAACGAGGCCCAGAGTTCACCTGGGAACGTGAGGATGAAATGTGCAAGAAGTATCCTCAACTATTTGAACCCGTGACCGCGACACACGAAACAACTTAAATCTCGGGACGAGATTTTCCTTACGGGGGGAGAATGTGACAACTCTCCAAATTAGGTATTAATTAAACATTAAGCATGTGCATTCTTATGCTAATTTCCTGGTTAAGTTTAAACAAAACTTTTTGATGTGATGTAAGCCTAGCAAACCCAGTACTTTAAAACCAAAAAGTATTACATAATACGAAGTTATTTATAATTGCGTACAAATGTATCAGAACTAACCCGACAAAAGTAAATAACAAAAGTTGGTGACACAGAATAATTAATAATTCAATTATTAATTACTAGTGTTAATATATCTATAACATATAGATAAAAAGATTTAAATATACGTTTTACATAAAACGTATTATGTAACGAAAAGAAACAATTATACAACGTACCCAGAGATCGCAAATCATAAAAATTCTATTTTTATCATACATTTGAAAGTATTTGGAACATTACCTCAAAATATGAATTCGTAATTTGACTGAAATTTGACACCCAATTGGATACGCGCAGTAAAATGTACAATTTGTACAACTGTCAAAAATAATGAAAATCTCATTATTCTAGTTTTATATAACGAACCAGGAGAGCATCTACAAAATAAAAATATAAAGTGTTATATTTTATATTGCCCTAATTATATCTGTACCGAAATTAACGGGCTAAATACTCAAACTTATATACAACTGAAAAATCTTCTCGACATTTACATTGTAGCACCATACTTTCCTTTTGAAAATTTGATCAAGTTAATATTATATACTCCCTCTTGATCTCAGTACACACACAACCCACACACTCAATTATTTGAGCCACCAAACTTTCCCTCTCTGTGTTTGATCGAGCTGAAGAAGAAGCAAGGGTAGGAGCACCATTTTCTTCACCATCTTCAACCTTCATAATCACTAAACAAACAACAAAAACCATTTTATATTATCATCATTACCATCGTTCTATCATCATCATCATCATCGCACGGCATCATCATCACCATAATCTCATCGTAAGGTGAACTTTCCCTTTCGAATTTCTTTACTTAAATTTCGTTATATATAGTGTTAACATAACATAATATATGTATATAACTTAATAATTTGATGAATTTGTCGATTGTTCTTGAAAATAGTTTTTAAGAAACCAAGATTTAAAATGCACAATTTACATGTAAAAATTGTTAAAAACATGATATTATGTTATATATTGTTGTTATAAACATATGTAAACGTTTACCACTCGAATTATAGCAAAAATCTATATCAAATTCGTGATAGAAACTGAAAACAGGAAACAGAGTGAACTACGCCAGGAACAAAACTAGAACAAACTTCACATTAAAAATTTTTAGCTTAACATGGTCTTAAGCTTAACATAAAAGAAATGAAAAAGCTTCACATAGTTTAAAAACATGTTAATCTATTTTGTGAAAAAGCTTCACATAGTTTAAAAACATGTTAATCTATTTTGTGAAAAACTTCACATAGTTTAAAACCATATTAATCTATTTTGTGAAAAGCTTCACATAGTTTAAAAACATGTTAATCTATTTTGTGAAAAAGCTTCACATAGTTTAAAAACATGTTAATCTATTTTGTGAAAAACTTCACATAGTTTAAAACAATATTAATCTATTTTGTGAAAAACTTCACATAGTTTAAAACCATATTAATCTATTTTGTGAAAAGCTTCACATAGTTTAAAACCATATTAATCTATTTTTTGAAAAGCTTCACATAGTTTAAAACCATGTTAATCTATTTTGTGAAAAGCTTCACATAGTTTAAAACCAAGTTAAGCTATATTTGCTAAAACAGTTTAGCTGTGAGAGTGGTTAAATGGGACGGACGAGTGAATTTCTTAACAGGCCAAAACTGTTTCTTTACTAATGGACTCGTTCTGTTATTGGACCGGATTGATTTAGTAAACGGGCCAAACTAACTACGTTTACATTTGGGCCAATATTGATTTATGGGTCGGTTAAATGGGTCATTGAGCCTAGACAACCTAAATTGGGCCAAACGAGGAATAATTATTAATGGGTCAAAAACAATTGGGCCGTATATTTTAAATAAGTGGGCCGAATGGGTTTAATATTTTTTGGCCGAATTAAATTGTTTTGAAAACGGGCCAAGTGTTGGGCCGAGTGATAAGCATCAAACAGATAGTATATTTTATAGTAATTTATCCCTATATTTATATACATTTTAGTGCATTTATATGATTTTAGATACTTATTTTGTTAATATTTGCAGAGATGTATTTTAATTGAAGATTGAAGAAAAAGGAACAAAAACGAATCCGAAACTGAAAGAAACTGAAGAAAATGAAGAAATGAAGAAAAGGAGCTTAAACCTTGAAGAAATGAAGACCAAGAGTGTTAAAATGAAGAATTGGGCCAAGAAAACAAGTTGAATCCGTAAAAGAAGAAAGAAAGTCCACATTGTAGCCCGAGCCCGTAATTGGAATATTCTGGAAAATCAGTCCAACCGGCGGTTGGAAAGCCCAACCGGCGGTTGGAGTATTAGGGTTTTGAGGAGGTGGAAACACGTGGAGTTGGACCAGGATTCAAAGAGTCCAACCGGCGGTTGGAAAGCCCAACCGGCGGTTGGAAGGTCGGCCAGAAAAAGTATAAATAGAGGCTTAGGTTTAGGTTTTTTATATACGATTCAAGAATACTAAAACCGAAAGTTAGGGTTTTAGGTCGACTTTAGGTGCGATTTTGGAGGTTAAGGAGCTAGGGTTTGAAGGTTTTTAACCCTAGGAAAAGCTAGTTCGTCAAATGGTTCGATTTCTTTATCCTTGTAACTTTAATAACCTTATTGAGTTATTTATGATATTGTTTATTTGATTTAATTGTGAATTAGGTTTTCATTATAATTGTTTGAATGAATGTTTATTGAGTTTATTATTTGAATTATATGTTTATGTTGGAACTATATTATTGAATGTTTATTATACAAGAATTGTCTTTATTATGATGTATTAGTGATTATTCTTGACATAGTTAGACTGATTTATATTAAATGAGGATGACCATATTAAGTTTATATAAATTAAGTGATTGTGTTTATGTCTTGATCTTAACCTTATGCGATAGACGAAGAATGATTCATTAATATAAAGTAATACTGCGATTCAAGCCTAACCTTAGAAATTGTATTAATGAACTGATGATAGATCTTATTAATTAGTAACATTTTGCGTAACCTTATGATTGTGTTGCTATGATGAGGATTTGACTTAACCCTAAGTGATCTTCTACATTAGTAATTCACCAGTAATAATAGCCAACAAAGCAAATAGACATAAGTACATATAATAAGTTTAATAAATAATAGTTTGAATAATTATAATCTTTTATCCATCTGAGTATTATTAAGTTGTTCCTAAAACTTATCTATTAGAATCTGTATCAAAATATAAATTTAAATATGTTCGTTCGGAACTAAAACGTCCCCCTTATCTTGTAGATTATTGTAAATTGGATCCTTTATTTATTTGTATTATAATTGTAAATATTTGTAATTAGAAAATAAATAGATAATTAGTTATAAATAAGAATCACGTTTCTTGTGTTCCTTGTGTTCGAATTTGAACTTACTTATTAAGCTATATTACATGAACGGGTCAATCTTGCTTGAATTGTGTGATAGTATTATTTAGTATTTCCTTAATTTAAACTTGTTATTATAATTGCCTATACTTAGCACACATCAAGTTTTTGGCGCCGTTGTCGGGGATCGAATAACCGGTTGAACTTTTGTTTTACCGGGGGAGCGGTGTATTTTAAATTAAACTAATTATTTAACTTGTATAATTTTTATTTCTGATACTTTGCAAAATCAATAAGAAATATCGGCTCACCCATTGAGAATACTGACAAAAACAAAGGTATAAGGAGAGTAAAGCCCTACCTTATTGATTTATCATATTAGAGGTAAGGTGCTTCTCGAAAGAAATAGGTTTTTAATAAGCTTAGCGCTGACCTGTTTCTCGGCTTTTGTGTACTATCAATGGAGCTACCGAGATCTATTGACTAAGCTTTGTAAAAGAAATTTAATTAAATATGTGTAATTATGTAAATGTATTCTATTTGTATAATATGTTTTACTTGTATTATATGTGTTCTAAATTAAGTGATAATTTGTGTATACAGACTTCGTTAACTGTTATTGAAATGGAAAATAAGCAAATGGAAATTTTGAATGAAACTGTGGAATGCAAGGATGTCTGTGTTAATGAACATTCTCTTAGGACATTTGATAACCCTACACTAGATACTATATCTGAAGAAGAGGAAGAGGATTTAGAAAGTATGTCTGAAGAAGAAGGAAATGACTTAGGTATTAACACTGAGGTTGAAGATACTAATTTAGAAAGGATACATGTGCCAGTAGTTAGTACGAGAGGTGGATTGATTCAGCTTTTAGAAGTTGGAAAAGATGATACATATCATATTATGGCTGTTATCAGAGCATCTACTATTGACTTTACACCTGAACAAAAATACATAATTGAGAATATTGAAAAAGAATATGAAGATTGGTATAATCCTAACCAGACCCAGATGGTGAACTATTTTGATAAGTATGTAACTGAACTAATGGATACGCTATATCAGCAAGAAGCTCAAGAGGAAGATTTCTTTGAAGGTCAGAAGTTTTTGTATTCATGTGTTTACAGAGCATTGACTGGATATCCGTTTCCTTATTCTGATAAACAAATTAGTTTATTGGAATCCTATAAGCATCAAATGGATTGGGCAACTGGAAATCCAACGCAGATGGCAGATATTTGTTTGATAGAAGAATTGCAGGAAGTGATTAGCTTATTGGAACAAAATGATTATAAGAATTGCAGCACTTACTATGTAGACTGTACGGTGGAATATTATGCGCAACAAATAATCAATGATTTGTACTATCCAGCACAGGATGAACTGAATAGGAAAGTTCCGGATGGGATATCTGAAGTGGCATTAGTTAATGTGGCGAACTATGTGATTATGGAGCTTAAGTCAATTTTTCTTGGGATGAATCATTTTTGTCACAATGATCTATTTCATTTAGGATTATCTCAGATTTATACAAAAATGATAAATATGTTTAGATTTTCGGGATTGTTGTTTACTGAGCGTCATAAAGAATTAATGAAAGGAATGGTATGGGAAGTTGAAGAGGTAGTAAGAGATCCTATAACTGGAAAGTATGAAATGTAACATTTAGGATTTTATGGTTTTATGGATGAGTTACAACGTAAGCATCAAGAGCGTGAAGTTAAGGAAGTAAATGGATATAAGGTGATTAATGAGGAAGGGCAGGTAGCAAAGACAATAAAGAAAATAATGAGGGAATTTTACGAATTGCAAATAGCAGCTGATGAACATTACCGACATTTTGAAGATTCCACTGCTCAAGAACCTGATATCACTAAAACCATGTTTAGATACTTTTTAAGAATCTTTTCCCCCTGATCAGAAAATCCCTATAACCTTTATGCTACCGAATGGTTACTATGTTTCACCACTAGCTCGAGAATGGGTTCATCAACCTTGAAGACATTTCGCACATTCTTATTTTTATTTGAGTTTTTCACTTTGTTATTAGTTACGATTTCTCTTGAACTTTCGTTATTTGTTTGTTGACAGATATTAAGTTTTTAATATATGTGTTATTTTAGGAAGAATGGTCATTTTTATGTTTAAATGTTAAATGTTTTCATATTAATCTCGGTTATATTATATAAGGTATGGTACTTTTCAATTTAATAACCATATTTTATCTCTGCATAATAAATCATTTTAAGATTCATATTGGATTTTATCCTCACTTTTATAAGTTTTTTTTTATGACATCGTAAAATGTTTATAATGTTGGTTTGACAAGTATGAGTATTTTATAAGAATTGTTAAAATATTTTGATAAAATAATGGAAGTAGGTATGAGAAATTTAACTATGCTAGACTAATAATTATATATTGTTAACTTAGTAAATGAATGGTTTTTCTTTGAATATTGATATTTTTTTTTTTACTAAGGTGTGGATACATTAATCCAGTGATTGCTTTTATTTAATTGATCTTTATAGTTAGGATTTTTGGGAATCTGAATTGTATATATGTTTTTGCTATAAAGATAATTATTATAAAATGTTTTACTAAATAATGATATGAAACATTGATAAGAAAATTTTAATCAAATATTTGAAGTAAATGAAATTTGTTAAATAAGTTTAACATTATTAAAGAATTAGTGTGTTAATATTAGAAATATTGTTTGGCTATTTAATTTTTAGGATACATTGCTAATTGAATTAAATAGGGTTAAAATGATAAAAGTTAAAATCGTTGCTATAAACCAACCTGCAGCTAACGGTTGGACACTTTTTAGAATTTTACCAGTATTAAGATAGGAAATCGATAGTTGTAGGTAACCAAATAGATATTGAATACTTATCTTAATAGCAGTAGTTTCATAAGTTTTGATACATAATAAGCCATAGGAAATTAGTAGCATGTGTTTATATGTTTCTGGATTATTTATATTTGATACGTTTAATTTGTTTGCCTGTTTATTTTTAGAATACCATTGCCATTTTTTGAAGTTGGCATGCGTTCAAGAACAAGTATATTGCATTATTCTTCTTAATGTGTTAATTTTTGGAAATTTAATAAGTTTATCTTATTAAATATGAACTTTGTGGGTATGTTCACTGGAAACCCTCACGAGACTATAACTCGTCCACTTGGGATACGAAAGTGTCGATGTTGCATATTATTTTTCAAAAGATAAAGGAATCAACCAAGCATATTTTTCTTAGCCGATGACGAAATTTATAATTTCAGTCAGGGGAGTTTTTCTGTTCTATTTTTCTTTCCCTTACTCACTTTTGTTTATCAATTTTTATACAATGAGGGCATTGTATAATTTAAGTGTGGGGATAGGGTTCGTAAGAAAAAGAATTTCTTTAATTAATCATTTAAGTTTCTATTGTTCTTAAATTTTATTAAAAATTTAAAATTTTTTAAGTTAATAACTAAGTATTTATTAGTTAGAATACTTTTGTTAAAAGTTTTGTTTTGTATTTAAATGTTTAGACTTTAATGTGGATTAACTGTTTTGTATATATAACGTAAGCTACTTAAATAAGAAGTAATATATAGTTATGTGATATGATATACTAATAGGCAATCTATATGAAAATTTCTGAATTTTAATAAAATAATTAATTAGCTTGTTTATTATTTTATGATACATAATATGATGTATGACATAAAAGTCTTAATTTTTAAATTTGTTATGCAATAATTTTATATCTTTTTACTTATGTGAGTACATTTAAGGGTATATATTGATGGTTTCCTCTGTTATACGAAAGTATAGACCTGGTTTCTATTAATATATACTTAAACATTAAGCAAACGCAAGTCAAAAGTACTTGAAAAGTCTTAAAAAATAAAAGATACCTAATGAGGTCGCCAAAATGGTTTGACCAAGTCTGGTTTTGCTTAAACCTGAATCAAGTTATGTCGCTCTGTTGCATGAAAATGCAGACCTGTCACCAATGTCTTGATTCTTAAAAATGTATTTCATATATTTATTTGGAATATAAAAGTAAATTGTATAATTAAATTTAAAGGTATATCATATGTGGAAATCATAAGTAATATACATACTAACAATAAAAGTGTATTCAGAAATATAAATATAGATTGTTTAAATTGGACAAATATATTAGTAATCATTATTGAGCTATATATTACACAAATAATAATAATTTTTATTTATACATTATAGTTATCCATGTTAATTAAATTGTTTAAATTTTTCATTTATGAAACAGATTTTTAGTATTGGTATTCTGATTCTTAAATATTAGTTTGATGCTTATTTTTAAATTTTATTCAGTATTCTACTTGAGGACAAGCAAAACTTAAGTGTGAGGATATTTGATAAGCATCAAATAGATAGTATATTTTATAGTAATTTATCCCTATATTTATATACATTTTAGTGCATTTATATGATTTTAGATATTTATTTTGTTAATATTTGCAGAGATGTATTTTAATTGAAGATTGAAGAAAAAGGAACAAAAACGAATCCGAAACTGAAAGAAACTGAAGAAAATGAAGAAATGAAGAAAAAGGAGCTTAAACCTTGAAGAAATGAAGACCAAGAGTGTTAAAATGAAGAATTAGGCCAAGAAAACAAGTTGAATCCGTAAAAGAAGAAAGAAAGTCCACATTGAAGCCCGAGCCCGTAATTGGAATATTCTGGAAAATCAGTCCAACCGGCGGTTGGAAAGCCCAACCGGCGGGTGGAGTATTAGGGTTTTAAGGCGGTGGAGACACGTGGAGTGGGCCAGGATTCAAAGAGTCCAACCGGCGGTTGGAAAGCCCAACTGGCGGTTGGAAGGTCGGCCAGAAAAAGTATAAATATAGGCTTAGGTTTAGGTTTTTCATATACGATTCAAGAATACTAAAACCGAAAGTTAGGGTTTTAGGTCGACTTTAGGTGCGATTTTGAAGGTTAAGGAGCTAGGATTTGAAGGTTTTTAACCCTAGGAAAAGCTAGTTCGTCAATTGGTTCGATTTCTTTATCCTTGTAACTTTAACAACCTTATTGAGTTATTTATGATATTGTTTATTTGATTTAATTGTGAATTAGGTTTTCATTATAATTGTTTGAATGAATGTTTATTGAGTTTATTATTTGAATTATATGTTTATGTTGGAACTATATTATTGAATGTTTATTATACAAGAATTGTCTTTATTATGATGTATTAGTGATTATTCTTGACATAGTTATACTGATTTATATTAAATGAGGATGACCATATTAAGTTTATATAAATTAAGTGATTGTGTTTATGTCTTGATCTTAACCTTATGCGATAGACGAAGAATGATTCATTAATATAAAGTAATACTGCGATTCAAGCCTAACCTTAGAAATTGTATTAATAAACTGATGATAGATCTTATTAATTAGTAACACTTTGCGTAACCTTATGATTGTGTTGCTATGATGAGGATTTGACTTAACCCTAAGTGATCTTCTACATTAGTAATTCACCAGTAATAATAGCCAACAAAGCAAATAGACATAAGTACATATAATAAGTTTAATAAATAATAGTTTGAATAATTATAATCTTTTATCCATCTGAGTATTATTAAGTTGTTCCTAAAACTTATCTATTAGAATCTGTATCAAAATATAAATATAAATATAAATATGTTCGTTCGGAACTAAAACGTCCCCCTTATCTTGTAGATTATTGTAAATTGGATACTTTATTTATTTGTATTATAATTGTAAATATTTGTAATTAGAAATAAATAGATAATTAGTTATAAATAAGAATCACGTTTCTTATGTTCCTTGTGCTCGAATTTGGACTTACTTATTAAGCTATATAACATGAACGGGTCAATCTTGCCTGAATTGTGTGATAGTATTATTTAGTATTTCCTTAATTTAAACTTGTTATTATAATTGTCTATACTTTAGCACACATCACCGAGCCCAACGAATCATTAAACCATAAAATAAAGAATAAATTGAGTTAGTAATTAGTACGAGTAATTTTAGACGAGAACGGAACTTATAAACTTATATAATATATACATATATATATATATATATATATATATATATATATATATATATATATATATATATATATATATATATATATATATATATACATACATACATACATAACTAATCAAGTTCCAATACAAACGGGTGAACGACATACGAAATACATATATATAAATAACGACTTTTCAAGATAATGATATATATATTTTATAAACGAAAAATAAATACGACGAGAAGTTTTATAACAAATAAAACTTATATACATCTATACGTAAACTACGTATTAAAAACTTATCTATATATATACGTATACACATATATATATATACATACGACAAACACAATGTATTGAAATCATAACTATATATTTTCATATATATACACAAATGGAATATACGTTTAATGAACGTACGAAATATAATATACAACAAGTATATTTATATACATATATATGTACAACAATTATATATATGTACGACGCCAATAAAATGACATATATATATATATATACAATTAGAACATGTATGTGGATATATTTAACAAGAAATACGACATAAGAAATAATAACGATATTTCAACATAATGTCAACAACTATTTGTACAATTTAAGAGATTAACAATTTCTTTAAAACAAGTAAATTATTAACATAAATTGATTCAACAAATCAAAGTACTTATGTTAATACAATTATTGCGTATATGTTGACATACCTTGGACGCGCTATCCAGCTGCTAGCATTCACATCACTACCACTACTATGAGTTCACAGCCCCTACTTTGCAATGTTTTATGCTTTTAAACATAGGGGTGTAAACATAGAAACTGCATGCGAACACATGCAGCAAACTATATAAATGCTTTACTGCTTTATACAAATTGTTTGATATGAAATTACATTTTCACAAATGTTTTGGGAATTAGACAACGAATCCTAGTACGGACCCAGACTCACAATGTATGCATGAAAAATCCTTATGTCATGCAAACTATAACCAATAGCTAGGTGACTCTAGCCACTGAGTATACGAATAGTACTATTGCCGTGACGACCCTCCTAATGGATTGGAGCGTATACTTACATGTCCTGTAGGCAAACAACTTACTGATTGGTCGTGGTTTGGTTATAGGGTTAGGTCGCGTTACTTTAACCTACGAGGTGTAGCTCACCTTTCAGGGGATCATAGTCTAAGTATTTTCCCACATACTGAATAGGATGAACGTATCCTACAACTGTTTTATACCGGAAAACATTCTGGTCATCTTTAAATACTGGTAAACAACCAGACTTACATTTTGGGTAACAACCCATATAAAACTGTATTTTAGGGTGACAACCCTACAATCTTGTATTTTGCAAAACCTGCAAACATTTATTTATTGAATAACATTTCAATAATGCAAACATAAATGGTTTAACATACCTCATGCTTATACAAAACCTGTGAATTCACTCAACATATTTTGTTGACAAATTTCTTTCTATGTTTTACAGGAAATTAGCCACGTAAGTAAGAATCGCATACATTCAGGATGGACAACCCTGGACTACCTAAGATGCCACATACTTTTGGGACAGCTTTTGGGGATTTCCCTAGTATAACTGCAGACATTGCAGTCATACTTGTGAAATCTTATTTTAAAACTTATAGAGTGTAAAACTTAAATATTTTAACTCTACTACTACTGTTACGACTTACATAGTCGTATTACTTTTGTAACAACTGTTTAAACTGGCATCTTAATCTATCATGTTGCGCGATAGCCATATGCTCTGAGTATGTATGTACTATTTGTTTGATTTACTGCTCTCGCCCCGCCACGTCACCAAAGCTTTCGTATACTTAATTAGTATTGATTATGATTACCGTTTGGCGGGGTGTGACACAAGCACATCTTGGCGTCACAATCTTCATTTGGACAAGACAGACGGAATCCAACGCACAAAGAATTAACTCAATTGGGCGTATAAAGAAGAAGAGACGACACAAAACGTAAACTGAATGGGAGCCGAGACCACGCGAACCGGACTAGGCTGGCAACCAACCGGTCCACTCACCATTTGTCGCACCCCCAAATTTAGTCAACGATTGTTAGCGGAAGCATTTGGATCAAGTAGGGGCGCCGACGTAAATGTTGGACATTTATACATATCAGAGCATATGATTATCGCAGAACATATAAGTTAAGATGCCATTAAAGTAAATTGTTTACAAAAGCTACGATTCATCAAATCATAAAAGTATTTAAGTAGTTAAAGTTTTACAAAAGTGGATTTCGTAAATATGACTAGAACATATTAGTTATATAAAAGAAATTCCATTTCTTCAAAAGATGGCATCCTAAATTCACCATGGGTCGCCTAAGTTCCAAGATACGTGCAGTCTTACTTGTGCAGCTAATTCCCTGAAAAACATAGTAAAAAGTCAACAACAATGTTGAGTGAATTCACAGGTTTTATAAGTGTAGTTTATTGTACCAAATAGTTTATAAATTGTTGACACAAAAGTCAAATAGTGTTTGCGTTGGAATGTTATCCAAATATATGTTTAGTTGGGATGTCTCGCAAAATATATGTTTGAAAATATGTAGCTGGTCGTTTTCCAGCGAGTTCCCACATTTGTACCGGTCGTTCTCTGGTAAGTTCACGAGTTAGCACCGGTCGTTCTCCGGCGAGTTCACAGTTAGTACCGGTCATTCTCCGGTAAGTTCACAAGTTAGCACCGGCCGTTTCCGGCGAGTTCACAGTTAGTACCGGTCGTTCTCCGGTAAGTTCACAAGTTAACACCAGTCGTTCTCCGACGAGTTCACAGTTAGTACCAGTCGTTCTCCGGTAAGTTCACCAATTAGTTTACACAAATGTAACATTTATAGTATGAAAACGATATTTCATAAACAATAGTTGTATAGTATGAATACAAACATAAACAATTTGTATAAAAGCATAAAATCAATTATATAATAATTGCACATGTAGCAAAAGAGTTGGCTATGTTTTTCACCCCTATTTAAAAAGAAGTAAAACGGTAAAAGGGTAGGGGATGTGAACTCACCTCGTGAGCTAAATGCGTGAGAGCTAGCAAAGCGTAAGTCCAGGTAGGGTCTCTAACATCCTAAACGTATGAGATTACAAGTTTAAGTAAGTGGATATCTCTATAGACTATCCATGCTAGTGTCCACTCAACTAGTATGTCCAATTGTGTTTTGTTTTTGAAAATAAACGTGTACGACCCGTTGGTGAAAGTTTATAATAATAATTATTATAAGACATTAATATCAGGTTTGTTCATTGTACACTTTACATTAGTATATATCACATGTTATCGTATGTGGTTATCGGTTATCACGCGAATTTAATACTTAGTGTCAACGTCTTGCGGTTTACGTCTCGGTTCAAATATAAGTATCGTTTTTCGTTCGGGTTATGTTTACAAGCCTCATTTTTTGTCCAAGGCACTTAATAAGTCACTCAAACCCACTTTGTTTACAAGTTTCCAAAATTAGTAAGTTTCTAAAAATTGAAAGTTTGATGTTTTCGAAACCGAACCCCATTTTTGTTGACTCGGTCAAACCTTCTCGGTTTGACCCGAAACTTTTACCCAAGCCTTAGATATGTTCATGGACCATAAAAAGTTAGTTTGTCCATTTATAGTAAGTCCACAAGTGTCGGTTTTTATTAGCTACTAAAATCAGTCCACACTTTATATTTTCCAGAAAATGTACATGTTTGACGAATTATTCTAAAAATCTACAGTCCGTAAACAATTCCAAAAAAATTACCAGTTGTTCCCCTATATGTTATATACTTCCAGTACTTTTTTCATGAATTTTAGAGGAGTCTAAGTATTTTTAAAAATTACATGTGTCCTCTGAGGTCCAACAGTTGACCAATCTGGACACATGCATGAAGATTGAGCTTTTGGGCAAAATCTATACATTTTTACGAAAAATTCATCAGTACAATAATTGTAGATAACAAAGTTTTTGAGATTTTAGCGGTGGTTTCAAGTCATTTGAAGTTGTATAGCTCAAGATATGGCCAAAACCATAAGACCAAAGTTTCTGACATTTCTGGGCAGATTGAATATGTGTTCTTATACAAATTAGTAAAAATAGTAAATGAGCTCATAAAAATAAGAGGCTTATGGGGTTTGAAAGCTTACTTCCTGAAGTTGATTTTAGACTATAAAAACGTCCATTTTCATGAAGAAATGATTTTTTGTGGAAGTAGCATAAACTTTCTGGACAAAAAGTTAAAGTATCATTATATTAAGTTTTATGTTTAGAAAAACAATTTTTGTGCAATGTATGGACATAATACTTGTTGAGTGAGTTTATTAACATGTTATAAGAGTATAAAGATAAAGAAAAGGATCCTCACAATGGTGTTATGGAGAATTTGATGGCAGAAGTGTAATGAGATGATCTTGTAGTGTTGAAATCTTGAAAACCCTTTGCAATAAGATGGATATTTGTGTGGTGGTTCTTGGTGGTGTCAATGTGGTTTATGGTGGTTGTAGGGAGGTGGTTGGGGCTGAGATTTCTCAGAGTTTTAGTGCGAGAGAGTTATTAGAGAGAGGCTAGATGATGTAGGGTGAAAATAAGGATAATAGATTAAACCTGTTGATTTTAAGAATACCCGGGAAAAATCTCTTCCAACAAACGTTGATTCAAAAGAATACCGTTGCTAGGATAATTCAACTCAATTCTTAACACAAAATTGAGAGAAACTTTGATTTCATCAAAACCATAAACTAAAAAACCTCCATTCTATTACAACTTGATAGAATATATAAAGGACTAAAATTATTAAAAGACATTAATATATGAAATATCAAAAGTCTAGAGTTAAAAACTAATAAATGACTAAATAAACCAAGAGACTCATAACTCAAGAGACTATCAACTCAAGAGTCACTCCTAACTCAAGAGTCATGTCCAAATTCGATGAATCTTCCCCTTGAACATGATCGTTCCAGTTTATTCTTTGAAGTTGACGAAAATTCAGAAACTTTATTTGTCTTGGTGACACGTCCTGTATCATTCTCCCCGGGTTAAACCCGACTCGTCCTCGAGTCTTGACTGGATTTTTCTTTAACATTTGGAGATAAATCAGTAACATTAATAATGTAGAGGTTAAAAGAATGTAACCAAAGAGAATAAGGGTAGTAGTAGACAAATAAAACATTTTCACATTATTGTGAAATATACTTCTCTCTCTTGGAAAATGAAACGTAGCATTATCTTGCCATTTCGAAGATTCATAATTACATTCCAATAAAGATGAAACAATCAACATCTTCGTGGCACCGTTATAATCTGTTTCTTTTTTAAGTAAAGATTGATTATGATGATGTGTGTAATCTTCCTCTTCAAATGATAACTTATCAACCATATTCAATGAAATAACATTTTCACATGTTACTCCATTGTTAATGACATCCGAATGGTCATTTTTGATTTGGCAACACGGATGGAATATTTCTTCCATTTCTTTATAACTAGAAAACCCAAATTTGCCATCGAGAACATTATTTATGAATTGAATCTCTTCTTCATTGGGTTTCTCTAGTTCTTCATAGACATCGTAGATCACCATTTCGAACAGGAATTTCGGCTCTGATACCAACTGATGTAGGGTGAAAATAAGGATAATAGATTAAACCTGTTGATTCTAAGAATACACAGGAAAAATCTCTTCCAACAAACGTTGATTCAAAAGAATACCGTTGCTAGGATAATTCAACTCAATTGTTAACATAAAATTGAGAGAAACTTTGATTTCATCAAAACCGTAAACTAAAAAACCTCCATTCTATTACAACTTGATAGAATATATAAAGGACTAAAATTATTAAAAGACATTAATATATGAAATATCAAAAGTCTAGAGTTAAAAACTAATAAATGACTAAATAAACCAAGAGACTCATAACTCAAGAGACTATCAACTCAAGAGTCACTCCTAACTCAAGAGTCATGTCCAAATTCGATGAATCTTCCCCTTGAACATGATCGTTCCAGTTTATTCTTTGAAGTTGACGAAAATTCAGAAACTTTATTTGTCTTGGTGACACGTCCTGATCACTAGAGAGTTTGGAGGTGAATTGAATGTTGGTGAATGAAGTTGCATGAAGGTTGAGTGGTCTTGAAGTGGGAAATGAATGAGTGGGATTTGCATGAATTTTGAGAGGGCAAGAGTGGAGGTGGTCAGCCCCCCCATGGGCCCCCACTTATGAGTTTGTGATTTAATTTCAATTTCCAGACTGTGTTTACGTATTTAGGTCGTTTACTTGTTGTTCGTGTTAAAACGTTAAGTCGCGTAACGAAACTTTTAGTCGTTTAAATTAACGATATATTAGGGATAATTTTTCATTGAAATATTATTAAAATACTTTATTTTGAGTTGTCAAAATATTTATCGATTCTCATTTGGTTGCCGAATTCGATTCGCGCGTTTTCTTTGCGTTTGAGACGTTTTAAGCGAAACGTCTAGGTTTTTCGTGTATTATTTAAACAAAATAATAATATATGATAGATAACTTCTAAAAATAGATTTAAGTTATTTATAGAAACGTTTTCACCAACGTCGTATATTTTTGTAGAGTTTGTTCCAAATATTTTGTACGTAATTACAACTAATTACGAAATGTATAATACTACGCATATTAACTAGTTGGGCCTTGCTAGACTTACCTCTAAAATAGTTGTGAATTCACTTAAGTAGGGAATTAGCCTAAGAATGCAAGTTTTTAGTGTACGTAATTGTATCGAAATTGCGGGGTGTCACACCATTGAACCGGTCCACAACCCTTTGAGCTGACTGGCTGGTTGGATCCAACCGGAACCAACCCCACTCAACCGGCACCGGCCGACGGTGAGCCGGAACTGGCCCGATCGGACCGATCAACTCATTTTCCTACACGCGTACTAGATTTTCACTCAAATGCACCATTTTTCACTATCGTGCACCGGAATTTCAGCTATAAATAGACATCCACATTCACAATTCAAAAACACACTCTCTTGGGAACTTTTCACCTAAAAACACACACTTCCACTTTTCTCTCTAGAATTCGCATTCTTTCTCTCTCTAGGATTAGCAAGATTAATCATCGGATTAGTCTAGGAACTAGAATGAACGACTATAATCAAGGATTATTTTAGGTGTACGAGAGGAAAGTCTACCAATTGTAATAATACGATGCTCCGCTTTAATTCCGGGTGATATCTAACTCTTTCGTACTCATTTTTTGTTCCATTCAAGCATTCATTATTATCTTGTATGTGATTTACATATTGCCATGAATTGCGAGTAGTTTATTATTGTGGATGGCAACGAGTCGGGTTTGAGCTGGTTTTAGTGTATCCGCACCCATACCCGTTTAAAATATTTGTACCCATACCCGACCCAATACCCGTTCGGTACCCAATTAGAAAATATAAAAGTGTATGGTATAATATTTACCAGTTGATATATACATTATCTTCTTATATATAAAAAGATTATATATTATACAAAGACTTAAAAGAAAAATAATCAAATGCGGGTATGGATACGGGTAAACGGGTATGGATATGGGTACGGGTAAATGGGTGGGTATTACCTAAACCCGTCACCATACCCATACCTGCGAAATAACAATATTTGTACCCAAACCCATATCCAAACCTGCTAACCCCGCCTCCATACCCGCCTCTAATATTTTATGTTCGGTTTTCCCAGTCGATTTTGGGGGTTTTTTCCATTTCTATTTATTATTGTGATTGTTGAGATGTGGATAATTAAAAGTATGGATGACATTATAAGAGCAATGTACACATCAAATGAAGCTTAAACTCTGGTTTAGCATTGGAACTACCGAAAGGTTCTGTACAATTACGGGAACCAATGATAAAGCTGACGACACATTGCAATCTAATGATCAAGATTATGTTTAGACAAATAGGAATTATAAACGTTTGTGTCATTAAATATATATGCTCTTACGTTTATTTCATATAGCACCTTTTTCCGGTTATCCACTTGACTGCACCCTAGAAATTAGGAATTGATTAAGTCTAACTGTGGTAATTAAGTAGTTATGTACTTAGTCCATTACAAAGTAAGAAACTGCGAGAACAGCGTTCACTACATAGGAACCACTATGGAATTTCTGTGTATCTCTGAGTTGATTACTTAAAAAAAACATGCCAGAGGTAAGAAACTTTGAAAATACTATAACTAGTAAAGTATGTTGTGGATTACTGAAAAGTATGGTCTGCACATGAAATACGTTTTAGAACTGCGAATAGTCCAGAGATATATAAGTATTTGAAAAGGAGAGACCTAAGTCATAAATCGATATAATATGAACTTAAAATAACACTCAATAAAGACCTAGAAATGAAAGTAACAGTACGTCCAAATGGCTTACTATTTTTAAACCACTAGGTCTTACATATTTGATGGTTTAGATATACAACGTTAGTAATCAGTTAATCATTAAATGATAAGTAAATTAATTACGGGTTAAGAACAGTCGAATTATAAGACGATACGTTGCTTCAATCATGAACCTCGGTGTTGCACCAAGATAGGTCGCTTATTTTTCAACTAGATAACTGTTGAGAGTATTGTGTATTGCTTCAATCAATAGCCTAGTTCCTCGTGACATACCACTTTAGAGTATAGACTGAATTGGTAGGGTTCTAGTGTTCACACCTAGTAATATACTTATTTAATTTAATAATGTCCCTATTTATTTTGTCATCCCAAAAACTTAATTATTGAAAACTTAACAATCACATATTTATCCTTATATGCTTTAGTTTATCTAATTTGATTTAGTTATGATTAGAAAACCACTAAAAACCTACGTACTTCATATCCTATCCTAAATATTCCCCTACCGAAAGCACCAGCTTCGTTTCACACTGCGTTGCGATTTTAAGAACGGCCATAGGTTATATTTATCGCTTACCAGTCATCTAAGTAGTACATGTAATTTAATCCCCAGCAAATTACAAATATAAAACTTCCGCTGACTACAACACTTCTCGTTGCATAATAACCAATGACTGGCCGGTGAGCGCTACATCAGTCTTTGACTTCAGAACAAGTGTACGCATTTTCTTGATCAGCTTCAGGTTTTTTGAATTTTACATAGGTTACAAAGATGGTCGGTGCTAATGACCAGCGACTTATACTTAAGAGATCGCTGTTAACAGATGCAGTGGTAGATAAATTAAAGTTTTAATGTCGTATATAAATTACATGAGGGTCAGAGACCCAACATGACTAATTCTCACGCCGACTGTATATTACAGGGACCTGCCCCGTCTTTCACTTAATGCTAGTGTTTTCATTGTTGTTGCAGAATCGTTTACTTGGAGGTTTTCAACGGGAGCTAAGAATTATGATACGAACAGTAGTGAAGATTGAAAAATACGAAAATGAGAAAATTGTTATAAGATGGAAGTTAACTACAAAAGTTATAAAAATCAAGTTTATTTGTACATTTATATTAGTATAGAGACATCTACAATTAATAAGAAACAGATAGGAAGGCTCGTAGATTGCAACCCATAAGACCACCTGCAATGCAGGCGTGCTAGCGGAGGTGGCAACTCAGAACGCCCCAAAACACCGGCAATGGGGCGTTCTGAGTGGATGTTCTCGGGGCGTCGAGCGGAGAAGCACGGGGGAGCGTCGGGGCGTTTTCGTGGGGCCCACGATTATTTTATTCCCTTTCTTCCTTTTGACCGTTTGAATGTTTAATAAAAAAAAAAATTTTAAAACTAACCGTTGCAGAATAAAAAAAAATTAAAAATTAAAAAAAAAAATTGACCGTTGAACGGCTCCTTTGGGGCTGAAATTTTTTTTTTTTTTTTTTTTGAAAAATACTTTTTTTCTATCTATATATATCCACTCTTCCTAACTCATTTTTCACACCAACAACCATCTTCATTCTTCCATCTTTTATACAATCTCCAAACACTTCAAAAAACTAACACCAAAAAATCATGTCTTCTCCAAATGATTCCCCAAACCAAAACCCGAACCCTCACTTTAATCCCGAGCAAATGTCATACACTAACCTCGTGATGTTCGGAACTCCAAACACTCCCGGTGCGGCTAGCTCACAACCAACTCGTCTCCCGAATCCACCACCATACGGCACGTATCCACCATACTATCCACCACCATACGATTACGGTCAACAACAACAACCATACTTCCACCCCCAACAACCATACTTTCAACAACAACCACCATTCTCCCCCCCCCCCCCCCCCCCCCCCCCCCCCAACAAACCCAACAACCCGAACCACCCACCCAACGACTCGAAAAGCAAATCCAACAAAGTCCCCGAAAAAGAAGTCACAAAAAAACGAGCGGAGCCGGGTAGTTTAGTTATTATTTTAGTTATTATCATTGTGGTATTTAAGTTCTAGGAATAGTAATTTTAATTATTGTAATTTTTATTTCTAGGAACGTAAACTTTTTATTATTGTAATTTTAAATTTTTAGGATCGTAACTTTATTTTTAGTCAAAATGTAACGTTTTATTTTTAATATTTAATGAATTAGTTTTTAATTATTAAATTGTAGTTTAGTTTAATTAAAAAGAAAATTTAGTTTGTATTTTAAAATAAATCAAAATTAAAAGAAAATGGTGGGGCCAATGGGGGGATGATGGATGGGTGTTCTGGGCGTTCTAGATTTACCACTGCACGTGCTGACTTGTAGTCGACGCTGATGTGGCACCCAGAACGCCCCAGAATGTCCATCACCACTGCAAGTGGTCTAAGAATATAACAAGAAATAGATAGAAGAAAAGAAAGGAGTGAAGGACCCTAGCTACGAAATATACTCGAGTGAAATCCGTATGGTGGATTGCAAAATGATTACGTGATGTTTTTTTTATAAGATTCAAAAAGAAGCAAACATACCGACCAAGAAGAAATAAAGCAAGCAGGTCGGTAACATTAAATTTTCTATTAAACGCAGGCCCTACTATACGTGTCAAATTGACTTTAACCCTTAATCATATTTACAATTCCCAAACAGATAAGGCAACAATTTATTACACTTCCTACACCGAGCTATTTCATTGATTTTTATATAATTTGGTTTCTAAAGTCAAACTTTTGCTTTTTCTGGTATTTCGAAAGATAAAAGCATCATTAATTATCTTTTGTAAATATACGATACCGACATGTACAAAGGTGTGATATACATAGTTGTTAAACTCTGAGCTGGTGATCATTTGCACGGGGTTTTACCCATAGGTCTCGGGTTCGAGTCCTGTGGTGGTTTTTCCTATGTGAGGCAATATATGGGCTGGTAGTGGTAGCACGATGATACTCCATTACTGGCCCGCAGGTGTTATTTGCCGTTTCCAAAAAAGTTAAACTCTGATGATTCACGAGTCGACTCTTACGAGTTAAGTCAAAAATATAAAAAACGAGGCGACTCAGACCCGGACTCTTAAATGACTTTGACTCTTACAAGTCGTTTATTGACTCTTCCGAGTTGTGTGTGACTCTTCCGAGTCTTGGACGACTCTTACGAGTCAGAGATCGGACAAACTTCTAATGTAATGTAATAAAAAAATAAAATGACAAAATAGGAAAAGAAACGACTAATAATTAATTTTAAATTAAGCATTAGTGTTAATTATTGACTTTCACCATATTTTACTTCACTTAAGAATAAAAATCTCAACAATAATATACATATAGATGTAAAAATATATATTTATTGTAAAATTGTGACTTTTACAAATCGAGTCGAATCATGAGTCATTAGTTAAAAATCAACATTCTGAATCACGAGTTAACAGCTATGGTGACATACCACATGATAATACTCAATCTAATATTTTTACATGATAAAAAATATATATATATAAATAAATGAGTAAATGACAGACCATGTATCTTTTGCAAATACATTAAATCTACGTGTTAGTATGCTTTACCAATTTAACATATTATTTTGTTTCCGGTAGAGGATATTGTTAGACAGTTTAAAAGCTTACTTAAAAGTAAATAAATCGTGAGACCCAAAAGAAGAAACAGGCTAGAGATCTTTATATCTAAATCCTTGGAACAAATAATTGTCCTTGAAAATGGGTGTTTTTTTGTGTAGAAACTAATAATAATAAATTTAATGGATACATACTTACGTACAAGATATATATTGTGGATAGGTAATTTTTACTTGCATCATCTTAATAATAATGTGAATTCTACTATATATGGATACTAGATGCAAGACCCGGCAACGCGGGGGATTCTAAATTCTTTTGGTTATTTATATTTTCAAATATATATTTTTTAAAGATTTTAGTATTGTAGTATCATCACTATTATAGTTTATAATTTAACATTTAGTCCACTCAACTTGATTTTAATTTTTTTTATTTCTATTTTTTCTATATTTATGAATTTTGTTTTTTAATTTTAAATAACTTTATATTTTTAACAACTTTTTGGACCTTCCTGATGCGGACTACAACATTTGACTTTGTAAAAGTTGCAATTAAAAATATTTGAAACGTTTTTGTTAAATCAAAAATAGTCTCTAATGTATCAATAATAAAACTCTACTTCTCAATAAACTACGGAGTAAATATTTAGACAAACTTTAGAAGTAGATTGTAGTACAATCAAATGCCACTAATATACCAAAAATTAGCAACTATGCCACATAAATGAGCATAGAATATAGTGACATTTTTAGATGAATTGAGCTAACGAATTTATAAACATCAACCTTGTTTAAGTTCGTGATTGTGGTCTTTGCCGGTGAAAAGATTTCAAATTCTGCCTCCTTCCAACAACAAAAAAGGCGAAATATTAATGATTCATTTGAGCAGATATGTCTCAATCTCAATAAAAATATAATCTAATTGATGATAACATCACAGTTTTAAAAACTAACATCAAGTACAACAAAAATGAAAAAAGATCAAGGAAGTACATGATTTTTGTAAAGTATGGAAGTACCAATAGGAGTGTGACATGTGTACAAAGAGAAACCAACATGTAAAAAACAAATTTACCCCCTAACTTGAATATCTCACAAACGACAAATCGAAAAATTATGAAAATTGCACCATTAGATTCAGCATTTAATCCTCTTCGATTTGCCGTCCACTAAGGCATACTTTCGACGAATTTTTTTTTCACGTTTTTTGGTGGGTTTTACTAATTGCTAACACATGTGTTAATATTTGGTTAAACATTTATTTTAAGTATAGGGTTTAGGGTTTAGGGATTAGGGTTTATGAATTAGTAGGGTTTAGGGTTTAGTAGGCTTTAGGGTTTAGTAGGGTTTAGCGTTTATTAGGGTTTAGGGTTTAGTAAGATTTAGGGTTTAGAGTTATATAAAGCGTTTAGGGTTTAGGGTTTGGGGTTTAGGGGTTAGGGTTTAGTGTTTAGGGTTTGGGTTTTGGGGTTTCGGGAGAAACCCCAAAACCCAAACCCTAAACCCCAACCCCTAAACCCCAAACCATAAACCCTAAACGCAACACTTTAACACATGTGTTAGTAAATTGTAAAACCCACGAAAAAACGTGAAAAAAAAAACTTCATCGAAAGTATGTCTTAATTGACGGCAAATCGAAGAGGATCAAACGCTGAATCTAATGGTGCAATTTTCATAATTTTTCGATTTGTCGTTTGTGAGATATTTAAGTTAGGGGGTAAATGAGTTTTGTATTCTCTTTGTACACATGACACCCTCCCATTGGTACTTCCATTCTTTCTAAAATTATTGTACTCTCATGATCCCTTCTCTTATTATGATAACACAAACAAAAAAGTAAAAAAGTAATACATTTAATTATATTATTTTTTCACAAAAAATAAAAATAAATTTGACAAATTGAATTTGATAGCATTCTATCTTTCAATGAAAGCTACGATATTTTATAAGTCACTAAATTATTTAAACTTAATTAATCGATATATTCCATCTAAATTTCATTATATAGTTAAAAATAAGAGACAATTATAGAATTTTAGTTTAACTCAAATGGATTTAATTAATATAATAATAAAATTAGTCAATTTTTTAATTATTATTTATGATGTCATCATCTCCTTATTTTTAGCTAATTTGATAAAATTAAGCAATCATATTGGCTGATTAAATCTTTGATGACATCATGAGATGTTTCCTATATATAATTTAAGATTTATAGATCAGGTGTTCATTTAGTACCATTTGACATGTACATTAAGGGTGGGGAATGGAAAATGGAATAAATAATGGTGTTTGATTATATATAATGCGATCATTCATTATTCATTAGTGGGTAATCACATATTCCCCACCAAATTGGAGGTAATGGGTATCATTATCTATAATCATGCTAACATATAACATTTATATACTCATCTTGACCCGTCAACCCGCTAAACCTAAACTCCCCAACCCATTTAATTTTTTAGGTCGAACTCATGTCAAGTTTCGGGTTAACGGGTCAGCCCGTCAAACCTAAATTTGACCCGTTTTACCCAAAATTGACCTACCAACCCAAAGCAATCCAAAATCATTATGTCAACCTGTCGCACCCCAAAACACGTGGCAGCGAAAGTATAAGGTGTCACGGGGGCTACGACCACATTAAATATCATCACACAAAGATTACAACAAACGACCTCTACATGAGACGTTTGAAAAATAGTTACATTGCCATAATCAAATGTTTACAACTGTTACCCAAAAACATTGGAGTTCGCAAAAATAGTCTAGAGATTTCTAATACATAGTCGTTGATACAAAATATCGTAATGCAATTAAATCTCTTGTTTGAAAATATGCGACTCGAGCTATGCTTTCCAAAAGCATCCTACTGTCCTGTTTCCTGTGGGTAGTCCTACTGCGTCTGTAAACCTGAGAATACATACTAAAAGGGTCAACATAAAGTTGGTGAGTTCATAGGTTTGTTCTGTAAAGTAATAATATAAACACCTGATTTCCTGTTTTACAAAAAGGAATCTGCAAGATAAAGTTCTGTAAATAGTAAAGTTTCTGTACAATAAAGTTCCGATTAATAAATCCGGTTCTGTATTTAGTACACTATTGCCATGAGCTCATGTGTTCGAAGCTTAACAAATTTTGCTGCCTCGGGACACATCCTGATTCAAATAATTATGCGCCCGTGGGTTAGCTGAAGCGACCAGCTCGGACGGGGTTGTCAATCCCAATAGTACTATTCACAATTATTCGCGCTTTATGAAATTAACGAACCATGAAATTGAGGTCTTATTGGTGGATTAGTTATGCTACTCATGCAATAAGTATATGTTTTGTTTCTGTTTCTGTTTCTAGCAATCATAAGTAAAATCTGTAAAAGTTTCTGCTTCTGTTTAGGTAAAAATCTGTAAAAGCATGTGTATGTATTCTCACCCCAAAACAGTTTAAAAACAGGTAAAAGGGGGGCTATGAAACTCACCTTAGGTTTCCAAGTAGTAAGCAAATGTCAATTAAGCAAGCAAGCCGGTGGGCAACCTTCTAACGTCCTAAACGTATAGGGTTGTGTAAGTAGATGTCTCATAAGACCATCTATGGCGATTGTATAAGTGGGGGTCAATGTCCACTTAAACCAATCGTGTAGGTGGAGGGTTAATATCCACCTAAAGCTAGTTCATCAACTAGTATGTCCAAATAAGTTATTCAAGTTCGTTTATTAAAAATATGTACGACCCGTTGGTGAAAGTTTGTAATAATATTTGTAACACCCAGTCCTCGGGTCTAGTAGTATTTAATATTTTCTGACTGTGAATTATTATTAAGTGTGTCAGAAAATAGGTGTGTTGTATTATTTGAAATAAATAGTGATAATGGTCGAATAATTTATTGTGACTAATAAATTATTGAGTGTTTTAATTTTATTTAGTTGACGGTAAAAATAAAATAATGTTTCCCCGCAAATGGTTTTTAAGTTCCAGACAATGATAAGTACAGGGGACAAAACTAGTACACCTATTTCTAATATATGTGTAAAATGTGTCTGAGACTTCTCTAAAATTCCAGAGAATTCGGGAGAGAGCGAGTGGTTGATCTAAACCCTAAACCTAATCAAAATCATCATCAATCATCAAAATCTTGTGGAATCAATCCCTGTTCTTCCTTGTTCTTGGTCTGGTCGAACCGTACGCACCATAGGGAGGATTCAAAAATTTTGAAACAAGCTTGGAGGTTAAATTGAGCTTATAGAACTATGATTCAAGCTTTCAAAACATGGATTAATCATTCTTCCATCCTTTTAATCATCTTGTAAGTATTGATTCTTCAATTTTTATAACCTTAGAAAATGGGTTTTGGTGTAAATAATGAATTAGGATGATTGATATGAAATTGAAGCTTGTTATTCTTATATAATTGCTAGTTGAGGGTTGTATGAGGATTATAACTTAAATCCTAACGTAGAAATGAAGAAAATTATGTATGATCATATAGATAGTTTATGGGTTAGTTGGTAAATCATGAATTGAAGCCTATTGTTATGTTATAGTTGTTAGTTAGTGCCTAATTCATGATTATAAGTGTAGTTGTAACTTGAAATTAAAGAATTTGATTAAGTGTTCTTGAGGTTATTGATGAACTTGATGATGATAATGAATTATATGATAAAATTAGCATTTTGGTGATTAAGAACACTTAATTGATGATTAAAGATGATGATTGTGTGAACTTAATTGTTAAGTATTCATTAGACTTAAATATTGGAAGCTTGATGAATTGTTGATGGTAGAGGTTAATAACCTTAGTTGTGGTTTAACTATATTGGTTAGTGATGATGGAAGTGGATTAATGTGCTAAGGTGGTCATGATAATCATAATTTGATAAATGATGGTGAACTAATGATGTTAAAGGTGATTATTCATACTCTTGGAATGAATAATGTGAAATTACTACAAGTACCAATTTGATTAATGTATAGTTGAAAAAGTGATTATCATGATATCTAATTCAAGAAGTATGAATTTGGAATTTATAATTGGAATTTTTGATGCAAGTATGTTTGAATGGTGTTGTATACTTTTGAGACATGTAACTAACTTGTGATATTATGTTGTATTCTCAGATGTGCAGAAGGCTCAGTGATATTAGACTACTGAGTGGATGGCTGAGGTATTCGGTGAGTGGATCTCTAATCCTCAGCGTAACTTGGTTGTAACAAGTTTGGTTACAACAAGTAACGTGTTATTACTTTAGTAGTTGCTTTGATAATTATGTTGATTGTTAATAATACTGTTGATATGTTGACTAGTTGAATATGTGACTTGTTGATTACGTGATCACTTGAACTAATTTGCCTCCGGGCATCAGTTGTTAATGAGGCAACGAGTTGTTGAACTGTTGGTTGGGTAGTTGGTTATCTAAAGTTTAACACACCTCCTGTGTTAGTTGAAGATAATCACTAGCTATCGGTCTTGTCCGTATGGCTATACGGATAGGTTGGATAAGTGTTCTTGGGGAGCCACCCGGGTTTATGGTTATCCCCAGAGCCGCCGATCCTCATTATGGTGTTGTTGATTAGTTGAATTGTTGCATTGTTGAAATGATGTATTGTTGATGTGTTGTATTGTGTACTTGCTTGTTTAGTGCTAAGTGTTGTACACAAAGTTGTTGAGCTAGGTTAGGCTGTTGATTTGTTATCTGCTCACTTAGCGTTATGCTAATCCCCCACATTAACCCTCCTTGCAGGTCGTAGACATGATATAGGTGAGCAAGGAGTTGACCTGGACGGAATGTTTGACATGCTGGCGTGACTCTGACATTTGATTTAAATAAATTAATGATATCTTTTGTTTTATATAACACCCATGTTGATAAACTGTGTTTTGAATTAAGTTGATTTTATACATATATGAAACAATGTACCTTATAAATGTTGAAATTGGGATAACGCTTCCGGTACAATATATTTAAATGTTTTCAAAATAAGGGGTGTTATAAGTTGGTATCAGAGCATAGGTTTGGGCGAATTGGACATTGTAATGTGTTCAATCCCAAATCTATGGTTGTGTCAAGTCAAACATTCCTGAATGTGGGATTAGTGGTTGTATGAAAAAGTTGTTATTGAATGTGTACTAACCTATAATCAGTTGCAAGATTGTTGTTTTGGTTGCAGAGACGGAGGAACATGAGGTACCATCTGGTATTCTCAATGATTCCTCAATACTCGTGGGCCTAAATGTATCAGGTACTTTTCGATAAGCTTAATGTATTTAAATAAGCTTGAATTGTTTACTTGCTATGGTATGAGTAGTAGTAAAATTAATCGAGTTAGACTGATATGAATCCCCAGTTGTGAGTCGTTGATGATTATTACTTGTTAATAAGATGATAGAAATATTAATGGGTAATTTTGAATGAACTTGAAGTAATTGAATTGTGTAGATACATTGTTGAATAAGGTGTAATAGTTGTATTATGTGGATTTAATTGTGTCAACAATATGAAATAGGTTGTATGAATTGTTATGTGAAATAATAATTTTGGAAGTAATATGATTAGCAAAGTTGAAATGACTCTAGATAGTGAAATGAGATGTTGATATATCTCAATTGAGGTGATTTGGAGTTATGTTGTTGTTCAAATTAAAAAGTGTCCATTAATTGGAATGTGTGTTGTTGACTTGGAAAAGTCAAAGTGGAATTTGGTAGAGTTAAATGAGTAATGACTATATTATAAAGTGATGAATGTGGCAAGATGTTTATGTGTTAATATGATTAATAATGATCATGATTGTGGTTGAATTATGATCTATATACTAAAAGTAGAAAAGCAATAAAGTCGAAGTGGTCAACCAAACTTATATGTATTGACAATTTGTGAAAAGTCAAAGCGATCATGAAATTGGAAAACTTGTTGTGATTGGTCTAAATATAGTGATTTTAATGTGAATTGGTGTTTTAGAGTTATAGTATGCCACTAATGGTGAAAAATAGTTTGTTGGACTTAGAATAGTCAACGTAATGTGGAATGGGTGATGAAATAGTGGTTATATGGGTTGAAACTCAAATGGGTTAGAAAATTGCCCAAATGGGCTACTTAGTGGTTAAATGGTTGAAAAGAGTTGTGGTTCGTATATGATGAGCGTTAAAGTGACTTTAATTCATAAGTATAGTAACAAAGTGCGTTGAAAGTGTTTTGGGTAGTCAATGTGGTTGTTTGGTTGAAAATGCCCAATTGGACCCCTAAACGGGTCGATTAGTTAAAACATGATAAAACGAGTGTATGGGGGTGATGAACGTGCCCACACATCATAATTATATGTATAAACATGTTGTTAAAAGGTTAAAGTCAGAAACCATGTGGATTTGATTTTGATGTGTCCACCAAAATGGCTCAAAATAGCCTAAAGTTGGTTATACGTCCGTTTTCTCGTAAAACGTGTAAATTGAAAAAGTGGAAAAATGAAAAGTTGTATTTTGATTATATAAAGGTGCCTGTAAAATTTCAGACCCTAATTCATTACGGTTTGAGAGATATGCGCGTTTAAATTTCGGAAAATTGCACTAAGTTGTGCAGGAAATGGAGGTCTGCTGTACAGACTTGGGACCCGGCGGCTGGGGGTGTAAACCCGGCGGCTGAAGGGTGTAAACCGGCGGCTGGTAACCTAATCCGGCGGCTGCTATAGCCTTTATACGGCAAAATGTTTCTGGTAGTGAAAATTTAAATCACCCGGCGGCTGAGAGCTAGAAGCCGGCGGCTTCTTTATAGAACCCGGCGGCTCCCTGTATAAGCCGGCGGCTTGTAGCCCTTTTAGGTGAAAATAATTTTTTTTACGTTTTTCGACGTTCGACGTAACGTTTGACGTAGAAATTTCCGCTAGAAAATTTCGGTGTCCGATTCAGACGAAATTTACATGTCCACTCAAAAACGGGCCAACGGTCAAAGCTCATTGCATCACCATGAGCCCTGTCAGTTTTCGGCACTTCGGGGTCGTTTGGGGCTCAAAAATCGCGTTTTATTGTTTTTCGGACCTTATTTTGAACTTTTAGCTTACGTTTTGTATTGGGCTTTTGTTTTATTGAGCCCAGAGATCATTCATGTGACTATATGCAATATTAAAACTTGTTTTAAGAGGTCTATATGGTTCATTGTGTATGAGTCGGTTGTAGGCGGTTTACTTAACTACAAAGTATGCCAGTATATGGTATTGTTGACTATTGTTAACTAGGGTTAGTAAACATTGATTATGGGATTATGTGGATCATATTATGTGGATAAATTGAAATATGATAAAGTATTGAATCATATAGAGAAATAGAAAGTGTTGAATCAAGCATTTTAAGAATTCGCAAAATAAGTACATGAGCTCATAATTATATGTTGATTGATGTATGTGTATTAGACATTACACATGTGTTGATGATATAGTGAAAATGGTATTGAATGTCAGTGTTGTTGAAACACCCCGACACTTTACGTATATTAAATTTAAGTTTTAAAGAAATTTTAGTGTTCTGAGACAAATCGCGCCGCTATAGCAATAAATCGCGCCGCAATTTAAATTATAAATCGCGTCGCAATAATAAACAATCGCGTCGCAACTCACTTATCAATCGCGCCGCAACATACAACAATCGCGTCGCAATTAAAGTTCATAATCGCGCCGCAACCATTATACATCGCGTCGCAATTTGATAAAGATCGCGTCGCAATCTGATAAGATCGCGCCGCGACTGAAGTCTGCACAGACCCAAAACTGGCAGATTCACAATCTGTCCAAAAATGACCAAATCAAATTTCCGCGACATCTTTGAACTATAACCTGTACACAATACAAATTCCGCAATCCAAATACATCATTTTCAAAGAGAATCTAAGTCCAATTCTCTTATCAACTCACTTGACTCATTTCACTCTTTAGATTTAACAAAACCATTACTATTACCATATCAATTATCAAACCAAACTATTGACATGGTATTAATATTTACATACCATTATATTAACAACTTACTACAATCAACTTCAAGTGCCAAAGACAACTTTTAACATTAGTTTTACAAAAGATGGGGTAATAGCATCAAGAGCATGATTTAACGAATACGAGTCATTACCCCTATTTAACAAAATCCACCGCTAGCTACCAACCGATTTCTTGCCCAAATCACCTCTCGAACCACTAGCTTCACCTAAAACATGTAAATTAAGCAACGGTAAGCAAAACGCTTAGTAAGTAATGAAATACAATAACATGTAATAATGATAATTTAGCTAAGGATCCCTTGCTACCATGCTAGTTGTATACTACTAGCAATCACACGAGCCTATGGCCGCAACCATTACTCGCACAAAACCGTTAGCAAATGGCCTAAGCCATTCCTAACCCATGTTTATGTAAATCAAAACTTACTTTGCGATTGCTCAATTAAATCACTAGCAACTCTTCCAACTTCTTTAACACCTAAACACATAATCAAATAACACATAATTACACTTTGCACATATACTAGTACACTTTTACTAAATTAATTCAATATCCTTAACTTTGATCATAATCTCATTTGTATATATTTGTGCATATAAATTTCTATATACACTTGAAAATGGTTCTTTTCACCAATAATCATAATTCCTTTCTCAACAATTTCCTTTATCATTTTTTAGAACCAAAATTCCAAGTATATATGCATAATTTCCCATCATCACCACTTTCATTCTTTACTGACCATATCAATATCATAGTCTGATTAATAACATATTTAATCTACTAATTTAACATTAGCTCAATCATATATCACTTAATATAGACTTGGGGTTTATAAATTTTCAAAACCGTAACTCAATTCATCCAACAAAATTTATAATATGGATTATTAGCATATGTGTAACCTCTGTATACCATAAACCTAATCTTATATCAAAAAGAATACTTAGGGTTTCATAATTTACCAAACCCTAATCTGATTTTATAACAAATTAAACATAAAGAGGTGGAATTATACCTTAAAATCACTTAGAAAGTGATTAATAGCTTGATAGATGATGATTTATGATATGAATGATATATAGAAGAAACCCTAGCTCAAAATCGCCATCTCTCAGCTCTCTGGTCGAAATTTTGATGAGTTTTAAGTTTAATCCCGAAATGAATATGCTGGAAGCTTTATTTCTGTTTTCTGGAAATACTCGAATCGCGCCGCGATTCTCACAGATCGCGCCGCGATCTTAGTCCAAACAGGCCCAGCACTTTTCTTTTATTACACATTTAGCCCAAAACTTTTTATATTAATTCCTAACACCTATTTTAATACAATAACATATACATATACATATAATACACACAAACAAATAATATAACAAATATACATATGTATATTTTATAAATTAATATTATTTAAAACTTACGAATTTAGGATGTTACAACTATCCTCCACCAATTTAGGATTGTGTCCTCACAATCCAATCCTGATAAAGCGAGGGATAGAAATGAATGACTTCTTCTTCCGGTTCCCACGTGATTTCAGAACCTTTGCGATGTCTCCATTGGACTTTAAACATTCTAAGATCTTTATTTCTTAATTTGGTAACTTTTTCACCGAGAATAGAGACAGGTTGCTCAACATAATTCAATTGATCGTTAACTTCAATTTCTTCCAATGGAACATAAGCAGATTCATCAACTAAGCATTTTCGAAGAAAAGATACATGAAAAGTATTATGGATTCCGGCTAGTTTGTCGGGTAGCTCAAGGCGATAAGCTACATTACCTACTCTAGCCAAAATAGTGAAAGGACCAATGTATCGAGGACCCAATTTACCTCGCTTTCTGAATCGGATAATTCCCTTCCACGGAGACACTTTCAACATAACTTTATCACCAACCTGAAATTCAATCGGACGCCTTCTATTATCAGCATATGACTTTTGTCTGTCTTGAGCAGCTTTTAACCGTTCTCTGACTTGATTAATCTTTTCAGTGGTCAACAAAACGATGTCGGTGCTTCCCAGTTCTTTCTGTCCGATCTCTCCCCAACAAATAGGAGTTCTACATTCTCTTCCATAGAGCATCTCGTAAGGTGACATTTTAATACTCGAGTGATAGCTGTTATTATATGAAAATTCTACCAAAGGTAAATGTGAATCCCAGCTACCACCAAAATCAATAACACACGCCCTTAACATATCTTCCAGAGTCTGAATAGTTCTTTCACTCTGGCCGTCTGTTTGTGGATGATAGGCGGTGCTAAAATTTACACGAGTACCCATAGATTCCTGAAATTTCGTCCAGAAACGTGAAGTAAATCTAGTATCTCTATCAGAGACAATAGATACAGGAGTACCATGACGAGCAACAACTTCACGTATGAATAATTCTGCAAGTGCTTCAGAAGAGAAAGTTTCTTTAATTGGTAAGAATAAAGCACTTTTGGTTAACCGGTCCACAATCACCCAAATTGTATCATGCTGACGTAGCGTTTTCGGTAACTTGGTGATAAAGTCCATTGTGATATGCTCCCACTTCCAAACAGGTATTTCTAAAGGTTGCAATTTACCATATGGTTTCTGATGTTCTGCTTTTACCTGTAGGCAAGTTAAGCATTTCTCGACATATTTTACTATTTCTCTTTTCATACCTGGCCACCAGAAGATAGATTTTAAATTATGATACATCTTCGTAGCTCCAGGATGAATTGAATATCGAGACTTATGAGATTCGTCAAGCAATATTTTCTTTAACTCGAGTGAGTTAGGAATCCAGATTCTACCATATCGTGTCTTTAACCCGCGAGAATCATCAACGAAGTTTTGAACTTGACCTTTAATACGCTCAGAATTGAAATCACCTTTTTGCCAAGCTTCCATTTGTGCACTTTTTATTTGATCAAGTAAATCTGGGACAACAGTGATTTTGAGAGATTTGACCACCAAAGGTGGCTGAATAGCTTTCCGGCTAAGTGCATCAGCAACAACATTAGCTTTTCCAGGATGATAAAGAATTTCACAGTCATAATCTTTTACCAAATCAAGCCAACGCCGTTGCCTCATATTTAAATCCCGCTGATCGAAAAAGTATTTGAGACTTTTATGATCAGTGTAAATGGTACACTTCACACCATAAAGATAGTGTCTCCAAAGCTTTAAAGCAAAGACAACCGCCGCCAACTCAAGATCATGAGTTGGATAATTCTTTTCATGATCCTTAAGCTGTCTAGATGCATAGGCAATTACTTTACCACGTTGCATCAAAACACAGCCTAAGCCAGTATAAGAAGCATCACAGAATACAACCATATCTTCAGTACCATCAGGGAGTACTAAGATAGGCGCTTGACTAAGCTGTTGTTTAAGAATATGAAACGCTTGATCAGCTTGCTCATTCCACTCAAACTTAATATTCTTTCTGGTGAGTTTAGTGAGAGGAGTAGCAATCTTTGAGAAATCCTGGATAAAACGTCTGTAATACCCAGCTAATCCCAAGAAACTTCTAACTTCAGTTGGAGTAGTTGGAGGTTCCCATTTCAGAACTGTTTCAATCTTAGCAGGATCAACTTTAATTCCTTGATCATTAATCACGTGACCCAGAAATTGAACCTCTCTTAACCAGAATTCACACTTTGAGAATTTAGCATAAAGCCTTTCAGTTCTCAAAATTTGCAACATTTGCCTTAGATGAATTTCATGCTCACCAGCTGATTTAGAATAGATAAGAATATCGTCAATAAATACAATTACAGACTTATCGAGTAAAGGTCGACATACCCGATTCATAAGGTCCATAAAAGCGGCTGGAGCATTAGTCAGACCAAAGGGCATCACCACGAATTCATAGTGCCCATATCGAGTTCTGAAAGCAGTTTTAGGCACATCATCATCACGAACTTTCAATTGGTGATAGCCTGAACGTAAGTCAATTTTGGAAAAATAACTGGCACCCTGCAACTGGTCGAACAAGTCATCAATCCTAGGTAAAGGATACCTATTCTTGATGGTTACCTTGTTCAATTCTCTGTAATCGATACACATTCTCATGGTGCCGTCTTTCTTTTTAACAAATAGTACCGGAGCTCCCCATGGTGAACTACTAGGGCGAATGAAACCTTTGTCTAGTAATTCTTGCAATTGTTTCATCAACTCTTGCATCTCCGATGGGGTAAGTCTATAAGGAGTTTTAGCGATAGGAGTGGCTCCAGGTACCAAATCAATACGGAACTCGACTTGCCTATCGGGTGGAATACCCGGTAGCTCATCGGGAAATACATCAGGAAATTCATTTACTACAAGAATATCTTCCAGTTTAGGAACAACTTTCTAAATGTCTACCACATGTGCCAAGAAGGCATGACAACCATGTAGCAGATGACGTTTAGCACGAGCATATGTACAAATGGATAAGGAAGACTTCCGTTTTTCACCATATATATCAACTGTTTTACCACTAGGTGAGCTGACTTGAATTATCTTTTTCTCACACTGGATAATAGCATTATGATGTCCTAACCAATCCATACCTATCACAACGTCAAACTCACCCATTTTCATAGGAATCAGATTTATCACAAACATTTCATTATCGATTTCAAGTTGACACCCTCGGTAAACATTTACCACATATATATATCTATTATCCGCTACTTCAACATCTAAAGGAGTATCTAACTTTGTAAGGGGAATCGATAAGTTTTGACTGAATCGTTCAGATATAAATGATCTTGAAGCACCAGAATCAAATAATATATAAGCCGGTTTCCAATTCACAAGAAAAGTACCTGTCAATACATCTGAAGCTTTTTGAGCTTCATCAGCAGTGATCTGAAAAGAACGAGGTCTGGATCTTTGAGGTTCATTTGGTTTTCTCTCCACATTAGACCGAGGAACAACAGGAGCAGATTGAGTCCTTAAGTCAGGACACTCAGCTTTAATATGACCCGGCTTATAACAGTTATAACAAACACGAAGTGGATTAGGGCAATTGGTACTCAGATGACCTTCCTGTTTACATTTATAACATGTAGGTGGTTTATAACGACAGATTCCAGAATGTCTTTTGTGACAGATTTTACACTCAGGAGGCGGTGGTCCCCGTCTTTCATCAGATTTTGAACTATCACCGGTTCTCGGTTTCTTGGAAGGAGTAGAAGTGGTTTCAGCTTTTCTTTTGGAAACATCACGAAGTAATTCTAATTCATGAAATCTAGCCTCGTCAACCATTTCTTCAAAACTAGTACATCTTTTGGGAATGATAAATTGCCGAATTTCTTTCTTTAGAACGTTATGGAAATGACCCATAAGCATCCTCGGATTTGACATGTATTCAGGGCAGAAACGAGCTCGATCAAGAAAAACACCAACCAATTCATTCACAGACTCGGTAGTTTGTTCCATAGTAAGGAACTCCCTACGAATCCGGTTCAGCTCAGACTCTTGAGAATAAGCAGTTTGAAACATATGTCTAAAATCATTCCAAGATAATTGTTTAATAGCATCGTCACCCAAAGTACTACACTGTACCTCCCACCAACCTTTAGCACCAGATCGTAAAAGATTAGCAGTAAAACGAACCTTTAATCTTTCAGGACATTCAGTGGTAGCGAACGCCCCTTCCACCTCAGAAAGCCAACGATAACACTTTATTGGATCCATTTCACCATGGTACTCAGGAGGATTACAAACAGATAAATCTTTATAGCTGAATCTGCGGTTCTCATCGAGAGGAATAACAGGTGGTATAACAGGAGGAGGTTCTTCCTCTCTAGCTAGATCTCTCTTTTGGAATTCAGACATAACAACTTCCTGGACAGTTTCAGAAATTTGGTTTAACATAGAAGAAAGATTCGCTTCTTGAACACGTCCCACTTCTTCAGAAACAATAGCTCGTAGATCAGATAGTGATATTTTAGCTTCCCGTGCAGGAGAATCAACTCTTTCGTGTCGTTCTCCCGTTTGGTCAGTTTCACGTTCCTCAGTCATTATTATACTGAAATAGATATCAATATTTAATATAACAATTTATATGTTTACCAATCTACTTTAATTATAATCTACACAATTAACAATTAACAATCACTATAACTTCCTTATCATAACATCTCGTGGTTACAAAGATTCCGTAAAATGTCAGATGATAATTACTGCGTTGGCCAGGCGCATTAATTACCATATCACATTCATATGTATACTAAGTCCCCACGCGACATCCTGATTTCAGAAATCTAAGCAATATGTTAACCGGATCACATATCAAATAATAATAAACACTTATCATGCTCAAATGCAACTAAAGTGGTCTAAGTTCAAGTACCCTCCTAATGGTGGATACTCGAATCCCTTAAACCGATGCTCTGATACCAACTTGAAACACCCCGACACTTTACGTATATTAAATTTAAGTTTTAAAGAAATTTTAGTGTTCTGGGACAAATCGCGCCGCTATAGCAATAAATCGCGCCGCAATTTAAATTATAAATCGCGTCGCAATAACAAACAATCGCGTCGCAACTCACTTATCAATCGCGCCGCAACATACAACAATCGCGTCGCAATTAAAGTTCATAATCACGTCGCAACCATTATACATCGCGTCGCAATTTGATAAAGATCGCGTCGCAATCTGATAAGATCGCGCCGCGACTGAAGTCTGCACAGACCCAAAACTGGCAGATTCACAATCTGTCCAAAAATGACCAAATCAAATTTCCGCGACATCTTTGAACTATAACCTGTACACAATACAAATTCCGCAATCCAAATACATCATTTTCAAAGAGAATCTAAGTCCAATTCTCTTATCAACTCACTTGACTCATTTCACTCTTTAGATTTAACAAAACCATTACTATTACCATATCAATTATCAAACCAAACTATTGACATGGTATTAATATTTACATACCATTATATTAACAACTTACTACAATCAACTTCAAGTGCCAAAGACAACTTTTAACATTAGTTTTACAAAAGATGGGGTAATAGCATCAAGAGCATGATTTAACGAATACGAGTCATTACCCCTATTTAACAAAATCCACCGCTAGCTACCAACCGATTTCTTGCCCAAATCACCTCTCGAACCACTAGCTTCACCTAAAACATGTAAATTAAGCAACGGTAAGCAAAACGCTTAGTAAGTAATGAAATACAATAACATGTAATAATGATAATTTAGCTAAGGATCCCTTGCTACCATGCTAGTTGTATACTACTAGCAATCACACGAGCCTATGGCCGCAACCATTACTCGCACAAAACCGTTAGCAAATGGCCTAAGCCATTCCTAACCCATGTTTATGTAAATCAAAACTTACTTTGCGATTGCACAATTAAATCACTAGCAACTCTTCCAACTTCTTTAACACCTAAACACATAATCAAATAACACATAATTACACTTTGCACATATACTAGTACACTTTTACTAAATTAATTCAATATCCTTAACTTTGATCATAATCTCATTTGTATATATTTGTGCATATAAATTTCTATATACACTTGAAAATGGTTCTTTTCACCAATAATCATAATTCCTTTCTCAACAATTTCCTTTATCATTTTTTAGAACCAAAATTCCAAGTATATATGCATAATTTCCCATCATCACCACTTTCATTCTTTACTGACCATATCAATATCATAGTCTGATTAATAACATATTTAATCTACTAATTTAACATTAGCTCAATCATATATCACTTAATATAGACTTGGGGTTTATAAATTTTCAAAACCGTAACTCAATTCATCCAACAAAATTTATAATATGGATTATTAGCATATGTGTAACCTCTGTATACCATAAACCTAATCTTATATCAAAAAGAATACTTAGGGTTTCATAATTTACCAAACCCTAATCTGATTTTATAACAAATTAAACATAAAGAGGTGGAATTATACCTTAAAATCACTTAGAAAGTGATTAATAGCTTGATAGATGATGATTTATGATATGAATGATATATAGAAGAAACCCTAGCTCAAAATCGCCATCTCTCAGCTCTCTGGTCGAAATTTTGATGAGTTTTAAGTTTAATCCCGAAATGAATATGCTGGAAGCTTTATTTCTGTTTTCTGGAAATACTCGAATCGCGCCGCGATTCTCACAGATCGCGCCGCGATCTTAGTCCAAACAGGCCCAGCACTTTTCTTTTATTACACATTTAGCCCAAAACTTTTTATATTAATTCCTAACACCTATTTTAATACTATAACATATACATATACATATAATACACACAAACAAATAATATAACAAATATACATATGTATATTTTATAAATTAATATTATTTAAAACTTACGAATTTAGGATGTTACAGTTGTATATATATACCTGATTGATATGAGTAGTTTACCTGTAAAGTGATAAGTTGAGAATAGTAGAGAGTTAATACATAGTTGTATACCTGTTGCACGATGTGGCTATATATGTGTAAAATGTTGATATCATTGTTGTGAACTATGAGAGTAAAGATAATTATTTATGAGATAAATGGTATGAAGTGACCTGAGAATAAAGTGTGACTGACATAATATGACGACGTCTGGCCAACGTATTTATATTATGCCATTTCACATAGAGTTGTTGAGGTTACTAAGTACCATATAAAGTTAAGTGGTTTTAAAATCACAGGTAAGATATGTTGACCTGTAATTGATAAATAGTCAATGATGGACTAATATGAAAGAGTAATAAACCACTAAGTTGTTGTTACTAATGTGATATATATGGCACATTTGATGTGTATATGTGATGCATTGTCAATAGTAAGAGTTAAAAGTTGATTTAAGCAAAGTAGAGGTAAGTTGAATATGAATAATATTGTGTTAATAGTGTGAATAGATGACTAATGTCAGCACCTTGTGTTGTTGAGATACCAATGATGATGTTTGGTATTAACAGGTGTTGAGTTAGCATCCAAGTTGTAGTGAAAGGGTGCTAGTTGATTATATGAAACTGGTTGTAACAATAAAATAAATTGACCTCTACCTATTGCTTACTGATTTTCTTACTTGTTGATGGTTAGATGATTGTAGATTTCTGTCAAGTAAAGGGTTTCATATAACCTAGTCGTGTTTATAATTACAAGTTGTAAGGTTGTAATTAACTAGTTGCAAAAGTGAAAATTCACAGCAAGTTGATAGCTAAAGAAATATATAGTTGTCAGCTAAGTTGCTAGTTGTTAATGTGTATGTTGTAGTAGTCAGTACCACTTATTGATGCTGTTGTTGTTGTTGTTGTTGATGATGTGGTTGTTGTTGTTGTTGTTAGTGTAGTTATTATAGTTGTAAAGTTGAAATGTTCACATGGATATGTGTTACATTTGTAAACAGTGATTATGTGTTTTAATTGTTTACATGACTAAGTATGAATGGTCATGTAAGTGGTCAATTAAATTAATAGAAACTGGGTAGAGGCACTGTGTTGGTGCAAGGGGGAAAAAATAGAAACATTTACATTTGAATATGTCAATGTGGAAAGAATCGAAACCGTGTACATATATTTAGGAGTTGCTCAAGGGAGTAATGTATGATATATGTATTTGATGATAGTTGAATTAAGTGGTGTATAAAACACAACTTGTGTGTTTATATGAATTCAGTTGAAATACACACTGGTAGTGTGTTGGTTGATGAAATAATATATACCTATATAAGTATATGTTGATATATAGATACATTTTGTATTCATGTGATGTATAAGTTGTATGAAAAGTATAGTATTAGTGAAATGCAATGTGTGATTCTATTTCACTAGGTTGATTAAGTGTGATCAGATTTCGAGGACGAAATCTCTTTAAGGGGGAGAGATTTGTAACACCCAGTCCTCGGGTCTAGTAGTATTTAATATTTTCTGACTGTGAATTATTATTAAGTGTGTCAGAAAATAGGTGTGTTGTATTATTTGAAATAAATAGTGATAATGGTCGAATAATTTATTGTGACTAATAAATTATTGAGTGTTTTAATTTTATTTAGTTGACGGTAAAAATAAAATAATGTTTCCCCGCAAATGGTTTTTAAGTTCCAGACAATGATAAGTACGTGGGACAAAACTAGTACACCTATTTCTAATATATGTGTAAAATGTGTCTGAGACTTCTCTAAAATTCCAGAGAATTCGGGAGAGAGCGAGTGGTTGATCTAAACCCTAAACCTAATCAAAATCATCATCAATCATCAAAATCTTGTGGAATCAATCCCTGTTCTTCCTTGTTCTTGGTCTGGTCGAACCGTACGCACCATAGGGACGATTCAAAAATTTTGAAACAAGCTTGGAGGTTAAATTGAGCTTATAGAACTATGATTCAAGCTTCCAAAACATGGATTAATCATTCTTCCATCCTTTTAATCATCTTGTAAGTATTGATTCTTCAATTTTTATAACCTTAGAAAATGGGTTTTGGTGTAAATGATGAATTAGGATGATTGATATGAAATTGAAGCTTGTTATGCTTATATAATTGCTAGTTGAGGGTTGTATGAGGATTATAACTTAAATCCTAACGTAGAAATGAAGAAAATTATGTATGATCATATAGATAGTTTATGGGTTAGTTGGTAAATCATGAATTGAAGCCTATTGTTATGTTATAGTTGTTAGTTAGTGCCTAATTCATGATTATAAGTGTAGTTGTAACTTGAAATTAAAGAATTTGATTAAGTGTTCTTGAGGTTATTGATGAACTTGATGATGATAATGAATTATATGATAAAATTAGCATTTTGGTGATTAAGAACACTTAATTGATGATTAAAGATGATGATTGTGTGAACTTAATTGTTAAGTATTCATTAGACTTAAATATTGGAAGCTTGATGAATTGTTGATGGTAGAGGTTAATAACCTTAGTTGTGGTTTAACTATATTGGTTAGTGATGATGGAAGTGGATTAATGTGCTAAGGTGGTCATGATAATCATAATTTGATAAATGATGGTGAACTAATGATGTTAAAGGTGATTATTCATACTCTTGGAATGAATAATGTGAAATTACTACAAGTACCAATTTGATTAATGTATAGTTGAAAAAGTGATTATCATGATATCTAATTCAAGAAGTATGAATTTGGAATTTATAATTGGAATTGTTGATGCAAGTATGTTTGAATGGTGTTGTATACTTTTGAGACATGTAACTAACTTGTGATATTATGTTGTATTCTCAGATGTGCAGAAGGCTCAGTGATATTAGACTACTGAGTGGATGGCTGAGGTATTCGGTGAGTGGATCTCTAATCCTCAGCGTAACTTGGTTGTAACAAGTTTGGTTACAACAAGTAACGTGTTATTACTTTAGTAGTTGCATTGATAATTATGTTGATTGTTAATAATACTGTTGATATGTTGACTAGTTGAATATGTGACTTGTTGATTACGTGATCACTTGAACTAATTTGCCTCCGGGCATCAGTTGTTAATGAGGCAACGAGTTATTGAACTGTTGGTTGGGCTAGTTGGTTATCTAAAGTTTAACACACCTCCTGTGTTAGTTGAAGATAATCACTAGCTATCGGTCTCGTCCGTATGGCCATACGGATAGGTTGGATAAGTGTTCTTGGGGAGCCACCCGGGTTTATGGTTATCCCCAGAGCCGCCGATCCTCATTATGGTGTTGTTGATTAGTTGAATTGTTGCATTGTTGAAATGATGTATTGTTGATGTGTTATATTGTGTACTTGCTTGTTTAGTGCTAAGTGTTGTACACAAAGTTGTTGAGCTACGTTAGGCTGTTGATTTGTTATCTGCTCACTTAGCGTTATGCTAATCCCCCACATTAACCCTCCTTGCAGGTCGTAGACATGATATAGGTGAGCAAGGAGTTGACCTGGACGGAATGTTTGACATGCTGACGTGACTCTGACATTTGATTTAAATAAATTAATGATATCTTTTGTTTTATATAACACCCATGTTGATAAACTGTGTTTTGAATTAAGTTGATTTTATACATATATGAAACAATGTACCTTATAAATGTTGAAATTGGGATAACGCTTCCGGTACAATATATTTAAATGTTTTCAAAATAAGGGGTGTTATAATAATTCATTTAGACATTATTATTAAGTTTGTTTTCTTGTATAATATTTATTAGTATATATCGTGTATTGTAAACAGATTATTTAATTCGTAAAAACCTTAAACCGTTGGTCAAAGTTGGTCAAACCTGGTCAAACTGGTCAATGTTTAGCAATACATGTCAATTTATGAGACACTTCCCAATTTTATGAGTCACTTCCCAATTTATGAGTCACTTCCCAATTTTATGAGTCACTTCCCAATTTATGAGTCACTTCCCAATCCAAGTGTTCTAAGTGTCGGTTTCTAATTCGGAAAACTTTCTAAGTTTAGTTTTAGGTCCAAGTTACTAACTAAGTCATCCAAACCCGTTTTTGTTACCACTTTCCAAAAATAATAAGTTTTGTCGTTTTTAGAAACCGAGCCATTTTTGTTGACTTGGTCAAACCTACTCGGTTTAACCCGAAACTTTTACCCAACCCATATTTCAGTTTATAAAGCTTATAAAATTTGTCGGTTTTTGTCGGAGTTATTTCGAGGTGTCGGTTTTTAACATGCAACTTAGAACTTCAAGGTTTCACATTTTTTATTTTTGTCGGTTTATTTCGCCATATGATTTCTATCATTTCTAGTCCACATCAAGTCTCACAAATTTTACCAACTGATCATCAAGGTTTCTAGTCTAACATATAATTTTTCCAACAACCATAATGTCCATTTACATAGGTAATTAATTTCGCGTAAGAACCGAACATATTTATCGAAAACTTTCAGGTCAGTCTCAAAGATTAGTTTATTCACAAAAATCCGTACCGATCTGGGAAAAGTGTAAAACACGAAAGTTGTAGCTCTTTTTAATACGCAAATTTTAAAAAAAACATTCGTTGTCTAACTCTTCTTAGAACTCGAGATATCACAGTTTTAGTGGACTATGTTTTTCTGGACAGATTTATGAATGTTGGTGTTTGCTTTATAAAAACGATTTTTAACCATTGATTTGGACATATTCAAGTTAGATGGACATAATAACATTAAAATCAGTAGCATGCAAGAAGATTAATGAAAAGTTCATATGGTTCATACCAAGGAAATAATGAAGAAAGGAAGATGATGGTGATGATGTTCTTGTTCTTTTGAATGATCCTTGCAAATGTTGGAGATGACAATGGTGGTTTGTGATGGTGATGGTGGTGGTTATTGGGTGGTGAAAGGCTGAGTTATTTCCAGAATTTGAGAGAGAGTGTTGGTGATTTTTGAGAGAAAATGTGAAATGGAATCAAGTACATTATTGGTGTAAGTAAGAGAAGAATATTCATGATGAGTTTGCATGAGATTTTAATGGTTCATGTGGGTGGTGACCACATGGGCCGATTTTTGTGAGTCCCATATGAGGGGATTTGTGATTTAAATTGTATTCTTAGGCTGTGTTTACGTATTTAAGTCGTTTACCCGTTATATGTGCTTAACCGTTAAATCGTCTAACGTTATTTTGAGTTGTTTAAATTAACGATATATTTCGGGTAAATTTTCATTGAAGTATTAGTAAAATACTTTATTTTAAGTTGTCAAAACATTCATTGACTTTCGTTTGGTTGCCGAATTCGATTCGCGCGTTTTTACCGTGTTTGAGACGTTTTAGCCACGACGTCTAGATTTTTCGTGTATTATTTTAACAAAATAATAATATATGATAAATAACTTCTAAAAACATATTCAAGTTATTTATGGAAATGTTTTCACCAACGTCGTATAAAATGTCGGACTATGTCCGGTTGTTTCGCACAATTTCATCAGATTGCGTAAGCGTAATTACAACTAATTACGTAAGCGTAATATAAATCAATTACGGGAGTGTATATTCACATAAATATACAAATAGTTACAAGTAATTACAAGTATTTAGCCTAATACTAAACTAAACACACGTAATTAGGGTTTCTAGCAGGTTAATTAGTAACCATAAATCGTCGGGTGTCACACAACCCATTAACTAGTTTGATGCGTTTAAGTTTTTAGGTCGGACTTGGGTCAAGTGGTCAACTTTCAGGTTAAAGGATCGACCCACCAACCCGAAAGAGACAATTATATTTTACTCAATTGACCCGAAACTAACATGTCTACTATTAACCCATTTGACCCGATTCTTAGACGGGTAATAAAGATTTTGTACGGGTGGGTTGGGAAATTTTGACCCGCAACCCATTAATCAAATAATGTTGAATTTGGGTCGGGTACTTTCACTACTTTGGACCCGTCAACTTGAGATGACCCAATTTTTCACCCTACTTGTAGTTGTATGAACCAAGTAACATCAATGGTAAAGGTAAAACTCCAGAATGCTTATTGCATTGCATAGTATTCCCATTCACTTTCCTGTACCATTACCCAAATCAAACCAAGCACACCCTTAGTTAGTAAGCTCGTGACAATTATCGAGCTGCCAAACAATAATATACATTTTATACATTAATTTAAGTAAATACAGTTTTAGTTAATTCGTCGTTGAGAACCAATACTCCAAAAGTATTGTTTACGTTATTTTTAAGTGTTTATAGTTTAGTAATGTATTTATATATTTTACTATTGTGAGCTACAACTTCGAAATCTTCTATTATATGTATTCAAGTTTTAAAACCGTATATTATATATAGTTTACAAGTTTTTAAGTAAATAACTTAAGATTGGGGATCATAGGGGAATGAGTTATTTGAGGAGAAGGAGGAGAAGATTTATTTGTGATCATTGGATAATATTTTGGGTTGAATCAATGGTTATAAGGGATAACAATTTTGTAATTACTTTCAAAAATAAGGGTATTAGTTAACAAAAAAAAAAAAAAACATAACATTAAATTTCATCCCACACCCCTTCCACTATTTAAATTTTTATATTTTAACCCCTCCACTTTAATTTCTTCCCCCTCCTACATTCTTCTTCCCCCAACCCCACCTACCACCACCACACCACCTCCACCACCTGCTGCCACCACCTGGCTGCCGCCAGCCATCGTTGGCCGTCGGGAAAAAAAATTTCAAATATTTTTTTTTTCATAAATATTTTATTATATATAGTATTCCTTTTCCTAATGCATTTTGAATAAAACTATAGGTTTTTTTTACTGCATTTTGTATCTTATTGTTAATTAACTAAAATTTTTATATACTTTTCCTCATATTCTATATCGACATCAAAAAATACCGTACAAATAGAGAATATATATAATATAAAATGCAGTAAAAAGAGAACAATATGTCCTAAATGAAATATATGCAAAATGCAGTAAAAACAACAATATGTAGTATACTTTAATACAAAGTGCAGTACAAATAAATAATATGTATAATACAAAATGCGGTGATTAACAAACAATGTATAATAAACGAAATATATGAAAAATGCAGTAAAAATAACAAAATGCAGTAAAAATAACAAAATGCTGTACAAATAACAAAATTCAGTACAAACAGATTATGTATAATATAAAATGCAATAAAGATAACAAAATGCAGTAAAAATAATAAAATACAGTACAAATAGATTATTTATAATATAAAGTGCAGTAAAAAGCGAACAATGTGTACTAAATAAATATATGCAAAATGCAGTAAAAACAGCAGTACGTATTATACGTTCATACAAAATGCAGTAAAAAACAAACAATATATATTAGATCGAGGTGTATAAATAAAATGCAGTAAAACATCAAAAGAATAATGAGTAAAATTCAAAAATGCAGTAAAAAACGAACAATATATACTAAACATATATAAACAAAATGCAATAGAAATAATAAAATGCAGTATAATTATTATAAAATGCATTACAAAGTGATAATGTGTAAAAAAATTGGAAAAAAAACTATGAATTTTTTTTTTTTATAATTTTTTAAAAAAATTTAAAAAAATTATTTTCCGGCGGTCGGCGGCGACGGGTGGCAGCAGCTAATGGCAGCAGCTAGTGGTGGGTGGTGGAGGGGAAGGGTGGAAAGGAAGAAAGTAGGAGGGAGTAGTGTACAATATTAAAAATGTGGAGGGGTAAAAATGAAACTTTGGAAATTCTTCTCCTCCTTCTCCTCAAATGGTACCTTCTCCTCTGAACCTCATCCGTAACCTAATTAATGTGAATATATACGATAAAAGATTTCAAAAGGAATAATTTACGGTGCGAACTTGAATACCTTACCAAACTATAAACCATATTCTTAACGGCAACGGAGGTTGAAAGTGTACGTACTCAATTTTGACGCTTCTTTACTTTGCGTCACCGCCCAGGCTACTTGATATGACTTGACTTGACCCTCGTAAGTCAACGAGTACTATTTACCGTCTAAATCATCATTATTTCCTTATTATAGATTACATTAAGTTAATTCAAATTTGTTTAATATATTATTACCTTATACTCCCTCCGTCCCATTTCTATTGTCCATTATTTCCATTTTGGGTGTACCAAATTAATTGTCCACTTTCATAAATAGAAAGTTTAAGGAAATAAAGTTCTTTTTTACCCCTAGTGTATATATATAAGACAAAAAAATAGGTAAAAAGTAGAGGGTAAAACTGTCATTTTATTAAAAAGTAAGAGAGAGATAGTTATATTTTCTTAAACTGCGTGTCTTTTTGTCTGGTGACAATAAAATTGGGACGGAGGGAGTATATATATATATATATATATATATATATATATATATATATATATATATATAAATCTATACTTAAAGCAAAATACCATGGTGAAATCTCGGCCCTTAATTGGATTTTCCAAAATTGATCCGATGATCTATATTTAATTTCGATAATTACACTTAACCCCCTAAACCTCACCAATTATTATCTTAAAGTTAATAATAATAATAATAATAATAATAATAATAATAATAATAATAATAATAATAATAATAATATTAATAATAATAATAACTAATAATAATAATAATAATAATAATAATAATAATAATAATAATAATAATAATAATAATAATAATAATAAAACAAATCCGAAAAAATCTGCCATAATTTAAAAGAATCGGCCATATGTCTTATCTATTAAATAAATTGATTTTCTTAATGATTAAATATTTAAAAGATAAATACATGGAGCTAAGTTGAGAAGTCAAATTTGATATGATAAATATCATTGAAAAAGGTATAGAGTTTACGGCGCCGATAACACTCATGATCATATAAGAATTCAGTTTCAATTATGAATACCATTATGACTTGAAGTGTCTGATTTGCATAGCATTATTGATTTATGATTTATACAGGTATTTTTTGAGAGTTCATGTTGCTGCAAATTGCTTTTTTCCTCATGTACTAAAGGTTTTTAAATTTATGGATTTTTGCGTTCATTTAGATTTTAGTCATGGGATTGATCCGTGTTTTGAGGTTTTGTATACTTTATAGTAGCGTGCTGATTTTGTTTAAATGTTCATCATCGATTCCATACTTCTGTAATTGTGAGTGTCGTTGACATGTTCTTTGTTATATAAAAGTATGAAATTAAGAGAATTTTGTATCATTCTCCCTTTATTTTTATCTATTAATTGTTTTTTTATGGATTTTACAGGAAAAGAATTAATCTTAAGGAGCTTCAGGGTGAATCTAAGAGACTTTCTAAGGGGTAATTAATTTATTTATGTATTACTATTTGGTTTTAAGTTTATTGTTTCGTTATGTATAAAACTTTACATTCTTTACTATTGTTTCCTTTTTGGATAAGATAAAAAAAGAATGTTTAACTCATACAACAGTAAAAAGTCTAAAGTTTAATACATAACGAAACAATAAACCCTTTGATTTATAAAGTCAAGAATACTAATTCCTTATTCTTAAATTGACGAGACATTTTAAAGATGGAGGGGGTGTAGTATCGTGTGAGTGAAGAAGGGCAATGCCGAATAGACTTTCGTATGTCAGAAACCAATCCACATGATAATTGAAGTTTTTTGAAAGGTAGATCGAGCCTCCTTTTTATTGATGCTCCTGTAGTAGTGTAAGTGAATTTTACAAAGTCAAATGTCGTAGTTTGCGTTGTCACGGATCTTCATTTAGTATGTTTATTCATGTATTTTAAAGTTAATTCCCTATTTCGTTTGTGTTATGTGTATATATTCATATATATATATATTAAAAAATTATGTATCTTATATATTTTTATGCTAATATTTTATTTTTGTAAATAACTCCAATGTTGACCAATTCTATGAATGGCTAAAGTTTTTATAATGATTTTCATAATGATGAAATAAGTGATGATTTATCGAAAGATGTCACTCAAAAGATTGTTAAGACCAGGGAAAAAATAAAAAACAAACAACTGTACAAAAACAAACTATCCAACAATATATATATTCAAAAATTTATATATATCAAACAATTTAGCGTAGCACGCGTTATCGCGGGTCTTGTATCTAGTATATATATATATATATATATATATATATATATATATATATATATATATATATATATATATATATATATATATATATATATGGGAAAATCTAAGTTGTGCCCTTTATATATATATATAATATAAGAGTAATATTGTCTGAAACTTAACCATTAAATTCAATATTTAATAAAAATCATTAACAAAGACCTCGTACCATTTGATTTTACATCGTCTAAATTTCAAATCTTCCAACTTGCATGACTTTCAACGGTTCATTGACTTAGCCGACTACTTACTAATTACTATAGTACTATACGCTGATTTGGATTTTAAAAATTCTTTGTTGTTTTTCTGTTTTCTTTCTGAATTTAATTTCAAATTAGAAAAGTTTTTACCTTATCTGTTTCTAGATGTATTATTTGATTTAGGATTAATTTTCATCCAATTAGAAGTTAATTTATATTCTCTTTGGTGCTTCCTTTCTTCATCACGTTATGACGGTTCAAATGATTCTAAAATTTTCACAATCTACCGTTGTGATGTTTGTTTTATGCATTTATGCTAAGATCAATTTCTTCATCACGTTATGACGGTTTCATCTCCACTGTGACTTTACTTTTTTTTGTTTTTTTCTTTTGAAAGATTTGTAGGCTTTATTTGTGTCAGAATTATGGAAAAGACAGGTTATGAGTTGAAGTTTGTAACCTTAAAATCATTAATAATACAATGTCAACTTACTTCGAGTCTCTTGCAAACAGTTGTAGATCATTATATTGTAAAGAAAACAGTTTGGTTGGTGTATTATCTTCAATAGCATATGCAAAGCTTTTTTTCTAGTGGAGTTTAATATGATAGGATATTTAATTTAAATTATACGTTTATTATTTATACACTAGCTATGGGCTTCACTTGGCCGGATCAATGGAACTTTATTATTTATACAATGACATGTGACATGTGTGATTCAAATACGTTTGGGAAAGAAATATCGTACCTAACGTTAACCAAATCCTTAATTATATATATTCTATTCGATTCGATTCGATTCGATTCTTCATTAATTACACTACATTCTATATCTATATAACAATAATCTATTATTTTGGCAGCTTAAATATCTTTAAACGATAATATCTCAAATACCAAATTAATTAACCCACATATATACTCTTTTTTTAATATACAATATCAAAACAAACTTTATCAAATTCACTTCATCAAATGCTCGTTTAAATATTTCTTGATACGCTTTTAAATGTAGCCTAAAATTAGACTTAACAATGTTATTTGTGTAAGTGTTAAAATAGTTTGACGAATTTAATTAAGAGAGAACGAGTGAAATTCATATATTTAATTTGGAAACTTAGAATTAAATATCAGCCTATATTATTGATCATTTATATATCATTACTTTCTCATATATTTAAATTTAAATGAATGAACAATAAATTCTTTTAATTTTTCTTTTCTGGTATACTTTATTGAATATAAATACAAATATATCTTTATTTAAATTAAAATAGATAATAATTGATATATATGTATACTTGCTAGTTGGTAGTAAGGTAATACTGATAGCACTTGTACGATTACCGACTGAAATAATTTGGGTAAAACTTTATCCGATCCATGACCAAAAGTGTTACCTCCAAGTGCCGCCCACGCAAATCCACGTCATCATTCGATAGGCCGCCAAAAACATTATAAATACCCTTCCTATCTCCCCTATTTAATTCATATACACCTACACCTTAAATTTCAATTTCAACTACACCAATTTCTACTTGGAAATCGATATCTAACATGGATTCTGCCATGAAAAACGATAAACAACCACCACCACCACCACAACGAGCACCGTTGCAATTACAACACCATGAACCACCACAAAGACCAATTTGGCAAATTATAATGGTGGCTGCTATTGCCGCCGGTGTTCAATTCGGTTGGGCCCTTCAACTCTCTTTACTCACCCCTTATGTTCAACTCATTGGAGTTCCTCATACTTGGTCCTCCTTTATTTGGTTATGTGGGCCCATCTCCGGGATGATCGTTCAACCCGTTGTTGGGTACTACAGCGACCGATGCACTTCTCGTTTCGGTCGTCGTCGTCCCTTCATCGCTGGAGGAGCTGGTCTGGTTGCCATAGCCGTTTTCTTAATCGGCTATGCAGCAGATATTGGAGTCTCCTCCGGTGACAAAATAGGTGCAGCTGCAAAGCCCCGCGCCATTGCAGTATTTGTCGTTGGTTTCTGGATACTAGACGTGGCTAATAACACGCTACAAGGCCCATGCAGGGCTTTGTTAGCGGATTTAGCTGGTTCGAATTCCAGTAGAATTCGAACCGGAAACGCGATGTTTGCCTTCTTTATGGGCGTAGGAAACGTCCTTGGATACGCGGCTGGTTCCTACACTCACCTATACAGAATCGTTCCATTTACCAAAACCGCAGCTTGCGATATCTACTGCGCAAATTTAAAAACATGTTTTTTCATCTCCATAGCACTGTTAGTAACAATTACAGTGCTGGCTCTTTCGACTGTGTCAGAAGAGCCATTTGTACCAGAAGTCGACGACAGTAAGTCGTCGACTAAACAACTAGTATTTTTCGGAGAGATGTTTGCCGCTTTGAAAGAACTATCACGACCTATGTGGATCTTGTTACTAGTAACATGCTTAAACTGGATTGCATGGTTTCCATTTCTACTATTCGACACCGATTGGATGGGTAAGGAAGTGTACGGAGGAAAGGTTGGTGAAGGGCAGTTAGGGCAGATGTATAACCGTGGTGTTCGGGCAGGAGCTTTGGGTTTGATGCTTAACTCCGTTGTTTCGGGTTTGGCTTCACTTTGTATTGAGCATTTGGCTCGATGGATAGGTGGGGTGAAGAGGTTATGGGGTGGTGTTAATTTCCTTCTTGCTGTTTGTTTAGCTATGACCGTTTTAGTGACGAAAATGGCGGAAAGTTCAAGGGAGTTCACGACGCTGGCCGACGGAACGGTTACTGTTGAGTCACCCAGCGCCGGTGTTAAGGGCGGAGCTTTAACTATCTTCGCTGTACTTGGTGCTCCATTAGCAGTGAGTAACGTTTTCTTTTGTTTTAGAATTTTGCATATAATAATATAATTAACACTTGGCTCAAATCACATTAAAGCTGCATACCACTAGTCAAACTTATTAATTGTATACTAAAAAGTTAAAAAAAATTAAGAAGTATTTCAACACGGACTTAAGAGTAGACATAATTAATCAAAAAGGTAACTAGTGTATTGGGACCCAAAACAGCTCGATTACTTGATCTACTTTATATAAACTAGCTAGTTTACTTTGATACTAAAGTATTCATTCTGTATTATTATAGGTACATGCTTTATATACTACCATGTACCATTTATTTATTTTAAATTAATTTTTTTGTACATTTCTGTACTTTTTCTGTACCTTTTATTTTTAAAAAAATGCAAAAGTGGTATGGTGAGTAATTTTTAGGGGGTATGTATAGATAAAGCCTTATTATAAGTATTTATGAGACTGTTTGTTATTTGTTTAATTTCCTTAGAATTTCATAATCGATTTTAAAGCTTGAACTTCAAATTAAAGGTTATATATGCATGTTAATTGGTGATAATTATTACGTACATATATATGTGTGTGGAGTATTTTTGTGTAGTTAATAATTGAATGGATTGCATAGGAATAGGAATAGGAATAGGAATAATTACTTATGAGAGGAACATATTATACCTTGATAATAAGAGCATATATAATGGAGTAGCATATATGCAAAAATTGATATTCTGGGAAAATCATATCGTTGATAAAAAGGAGATTTCAACTTTTTTGTTACATGTCTTTGATGCAATATTTAATTAATCTTTAGATTAGGTTTAAGCTTTAAGCAAAATCATGTTTGTAACTAATTGATTTTTACTATTTAATTGATACCTTTTTAGGTATAAACAAGTTGCTTGTGTCTTACTGGTTGTTGAATTTAAAACAAATCAACTTCAATTTCAAGTACTTTAGACATAGCAAAGTATTGACTTTTGACCTGTTCGATCAATAAATAGTTAACTAGTTATCTGTTCCCCTGTTATTATTATTAATCAAAAGGATAAGTTTATAACTTTATATATATATATATATATATATATATATATATATATATATATATATATATATATATATATATATATATATATGTTCACTAAAGCAGTAGGGTTGGATTAGTGGCTGAGTCCCTTGCCTCTGAACAAGAGGTCAGGGGTTCAAATCCCATCCTCTGCAAAAAGGCCGGAGGTCCTTTCTACCTTTAGGTAGAAATGGAAGCAGCCTCTCTACCTTTGGTAGGGGTAAGACTGTCTTAGACGGTATTGGACCCTAACTAGGGGTAAGACTGTCTACATCTAACCTCCCCCATAGACTGTCTTAGACGGTATTGGACCCTAACCCGCGGAAGGCGGTATGAGATGTTACTTTACTTTACTTTATATATATATATATGTTCACTAAGTTTAATGTGGATCTTTAATTGTAACGCTTATTTTTTGATTTATAAAATTCGACGAATAGAATCTTCTTTAGCCGCGCACTACTTGCAATCATGCATAAGTTAATCTGTTATTTTGTTGTATGATTCAGGTGACTTTCAGTGTCCCTTGTGCACTAGCATCAATATTTTCAAACAACTCTGGAGCAGGACAAGGTATGTAAAATGTATTTATTTTTAACCATGATGTATGAAAATAGTTTGTTAACATCAATATTAATTTTGAACCAACAATCACAGAACTTAGGTTGCGTTTGATTCATGCAATTGATTGGAATTAAAATTGAGATATCATTCCATAGTTTGTTTGGTTGAGTAGTTGATATAGTTGGAATTTATCAAATTCCATCAGCTAAAGGAATTCAAATTTCTTTTCCTTTAATAAATTTCAATTTCTTAAAAGAAATTCCGAAAACCAAATGCACTTTTACGTTTACGATTTATAATCATCTTTTATCTTTTTCATCCCACAGGTCTATCACTTGGTGTTCTGAATCTTGCAATTGTCATACCTCAGGTACACATTCTTATTCCAATTTCCAACTCACTAATCAATTAATCATCATAAGATCAGCAATGAGAATGGAATTGGGGGTTAGAGATTACTATCAAATATCTTAAAATAAACCCATACAGGATTTGAATCTATGGTACAAAAGGACCAAATTGTCACTTGTAATCTTGCGTGGAAATATAGCCTTTATACCATTAGACAACAAATGGTCCCTAGTGTTTTCTTGATTTATGGCAAGACGACACAAGTCTACTTGAGACTTGTAGTCTTACTCCATTTGTACTCATATATTACTTCTATACCACAATCCAAGAATACGTTTTGTAAGTTTATGCATATACATCTAAAATATATCTAATATCTTACTTCATTTTTTTTTTTTTTTAAATAATTTTTGCCATCAAGTGGAACATGCTACATTACTTTCTCATCAATAACTAAAACCCAAAACATGTAACACCACATTAATCTCTCTCTCACACACGCGCACACATACACACACACACATATATATATATATATATATATATATATATATATATATATATATAATACACGACTCTTATTGAACTAATTAAAAACACATGGTATGGGATGCTAAATGGGCCCACAAGAATTGATTAGGGACACTGACATTTGTCACCATTGCTCATGGCTAAAACATGAGGTGTATGGGGAGACGACATCTCTAAGTTGCGTTGAAATTGAAAGCCTATCACATTTGGCAAAATGTTGATAATAGTTTTTCCTAGCATTGATGTTACTATGGGTATTATGTTAAGTCTATTAATGTTAAAACTTAAAATCTAAGCAAAGGCGGAACATAGAAGTGGCAGCTGGGGTGGGCTGTGGCCCCTTGTATACATGATAACTGTTGTCTACTTTTTGACGCTCTGTTCTTTAAAATTTATACATGCTAATATTGGAAGTTAATTTGGTTCAACAGATGGTGGTATCAGTACTAAGTGGACCATGGGATGCACTATTTGGAGGTGGTAACTTACCCGCGTTTGTGGTGGGAGCAGTTGCTGCAGCAGCTAGTGGGATTTTTGCGATGACTATGCTTCCTACACCACCACCGGATGTCGTACTTGCGAAGGTTTCAGGAGGTGGGATGCATTAGAGTAAATAAGTGTAACTCAAAAATGAAGGGTCCTGATGCATTGGGACATTTAGAACGATGACAAAAGTTGTATTTTTATTATGGATGTTGGATTTGTGCATATATGCTAAGCATGATGCAGAAATCATTATTACTGATTCCCGCATATGTGATACATGTTTGTGTTTAAGAGAATGTTATGCCATTCCTCCATTATTTCGGTTTCATGCTATAGCTTGATGGAATTGAGTCTTAGCTAGCTCGATCTGCTTTATTCATGTGTACAACTAAATGTGTTAGTTGGTTCAAGAATAAAACTCTAAAATATTTTTCATGGTTTCATTTATTGGTATTCCACTATTGTAAACTGTTTTATTAATTACTATGTAGCTTAAAATTTTATTTTTTAATTAAAAATCTTATCCGAAATTTTAAATTGAACGAGATATATATTATCTAGAAAAGTAATTAAAGATATATATAATAAAACTTGAAAACCAACTTGTCACGCTATTTTTGGAGTAAATTATGTTGCCAGTCCCTGTGGTATGCGTATTTCACTCTCAGTCCCTGGGTCGTTTTTTTTTGCGGTCTTAGTCCCTCGACCGGAGTTTATGTTTCACTCCCGGTCCATAACTCTAACGTCGGTTAATTTTTCTCGTTAAATCATCCAACTTGCACGGTACAAAAGGGCAAAAAGAACTTATCAAGGGCTTGAAAAAGATAGGTGGATATTCAAAGACCGAAAACAAAGGTTCACAATAGATGGAAAAGTCATTTTCGCCCTCTTGTGCTACGCACGTTGACTGACTTAACGGGTAAAATTAACCGACGTTAAGGGTCAGGGACCGGGAATGAAACATATACCCGGGTCCAAGGACTGGCAGTGAAATAACGTGTATACCACAGGGACTGGGAACGTAACTTACTCCTAAGATTAAGTAAGGATCACTACAAGAAAAATGCTTATTAGTGACAACGTAAAATCTTTGTCACTAATTGCATTACTTAGTAACCATTACAGAAGTCGTCATTAATTTTGGTCACTCTTAAAAAATTAGTGATCATTAATAATACTGGTCACTAAATAAATTGCATACAATTGCTAAAATGTGTATTCTCTGGGAGTAACACTTACGGAAAGAGTTCAAGCATGAGTAAGAATGCAATTTTTTTCTGAAAAAAAAAAAAGAAAATATAAAAAAGAGTTGAAATGAGTTGTAAAATGTTGATCAAAAAGATGAATTTATCTATGCATGTGACATTACAATAAAAGCTTCGTTATCTAGATGAAATCTTTTTAAATATGAAATTAAAATTTTATTAATAACTGATAATTAAATTTATGAAGCATGTAGATATAAATCACGTGTTCAGTATATCGTCAACCTTCAACCTTGTACCACAGGCCCAACTTAAGCCCATTAAAAAGTTTGTTTAAAATTGAGGACACACACGAAACACACTCTCAAATTTCTGGAACGAAAATGGCGAAAGGACAAGGTCCAGGTCGCCATCCCGATATCGGCAGTTGTACACTCAAATTCCTCGATAAGTTTGTACATTCTGTGTTCGACAATCGTGTAACTGGAACGCCCTGAAAACGTGAAAATTTATTTTTAACATACTAAACTTATATAAATAATTCGTATTAAGTTTTGAACTCAAACGAACTCACCCATTCGTGTCATATATATTAAAAATATCGGAACCAAAAACTGTGAGTTAAAAGCGTCGCAAAAAGTGCTACCAACACTTACGCATTTATGAAATTCACACAATTTCTTCACACATACGCAATCCTGGAAAGGACCTGGGATCGCGTATTTACAAAAGAATTCCGACTGTGAATGTTTTCTGCTATAGTACGCGATCCGGGGATTTGAGCTGGATCGCGTAATTACACGTTAAATTTAACTGTGACCAAAACACCTTACAATACGCGATCCTGGAAATCTTCTGGGATCGCGTAATTATGCTTGACAGCAGACCTGTGCCAAACTCAGATTTTTGACCAAATACAAACGCGCATAACTTTTTACTCGTTAAGAGTTAGGACCTGAAATTTTGCATGCACCTCCACTCTATCAAAATGAAACTTTCCCTTTTTACACTTTTTCAAAATATGCGTTAACGAAGAAAACGGACATGTGACTAGTTTATGGTCATTTCGGACACTTTTAGGAGACATGTCAAAACACAAACCATCCACTTTCTGACTTTGACCTTTTACCAACATATGATACCATACATTTGACACTTAAGTCAATATCAACAAACATCATACTTCAACTTTAACTCGTTTTGACACATTCACACTTTGACGACCCATTTGGATACTTTTTGACCCGTTTTCCATAATAACCACACTTGGACTATTTCACATATAATTGACCATTTCTAAGGTAGTTGACTAAATGTCAATACCAAATTCAACCAAAGACTTAATTTCAATACTTAACCATTTTTCATCAATTTAGAACTTTACTATTTTAACACCTGCTTCATACCCATCTTTGACACCCAATACATTATTCTTTAACTTTGACTACTTTTCACCTTGACTTTGCCAAGTCAAAGGTGTACATTATTAATCACCATTAACTTTACACTTTCAATACTTACAACTTCAAAACACTTTTGGGCGATTTACACAATGGCATTCATAAACGATAATTCAAAAGATTAAGAAGCTTGTCTAACCATAAAGCAAACTCCTTTCCACGCTACCTTCTTGCAACCATAATCAACTCATTCTTGTCAATTGGTTCAACCGAACCAAACACCTACAACATGAAACAATTAAAGGGGTAAGCATAAAGCTTAGTAAGCATATGAGTAATTAAATGAATAATACGCTAACAATCATTCAACAATCATAAACTTTACTAATAACGCTTTACACATGAACCTTTTTGATGTGACCCAAAAAGTCATGTTGAGCGATCATCCCGGAGATGGGCCCACATTGTGACACTCCTCCAAATTAGGTATATAATTATACTTAATACATGCATTTCTTACGCTAATTCCCTACATTTGTTTTAAACTAAACCGATGATGTGATGTCAGTCTAGCGAGCCCTAAACAATAATACAAAAAGAATTACATAATACGTAGTTATTTATAAATTACGTACGAACGTATCGGAGCGAAGCCGAAAAATAAATGACAAAAGTTTCGTGATACAAAAATAATTAATAATATAATTATTAATTACGAGTATTTATATATCTATAACACATAGATATAAAGGTCTAATTTTACGTTTAACATAAAACGTATTATAACACGAACAGAAACAATTCTAAAACGCGCATACGACGTCGAATCATAATAATGCAAATTTTCTCGTTCATTTGGAAGAAGTTAGAACATTACTTCGAAATATGAAATCCTAAATTTACTGAAAATTGGCGCTCAATTAACTGCGCGCAGTAAAATGTACAAAAATGTACAACTATCAAAAATAATGATAACCTCATTATTCTGAAAACATATTACGAACCAGGAGAGCATCTACAAGATAAAAATATAAAATGTTAAATTTTATATTGCTATAATTATACCCGTACTCGAGATTGGTGGGACAAAAATCCCACCAACCTACAATAATGCAGAAGACAGATTAGATTTAAAAACCATACTCGTTACTCCCTCCCACTTCTCCTCTGTGACCTTACACACAAACACACAACACCTCCAAAAATTGATCTTTCCCCTCTCACAAAAATTTAACAAGATCAGGAACAAGGAATCAGCAGGAAGTGGAAGTAGAACAACAAAGCCAGGGCATCATCATCATCATCATCATCATCGTTCACCATTTCTCACCATTTTCATCTTTGTAAGAAAACCTATAATCTTTGATCTCTTTGTTTAAATTTCGACATATTACTTGTATATACATCATAATCTAGCTATATAACATACAAAACTTGAGATTTGAAGCTTTGATCTTGAAATTGGTTTTTGAAACCAAACTTTGAATCCAAAAATCTAACCACGAAAACTTGTTAAAAACGTGATATTAAGTTGTTAAAATGTTGTACTATGATGATATAAACATTTGGTGTTAATGTATAAACGATTTGGAACCAAGAAAATCGGATTGTGTCTTGCCCTGCTCGAACAGGGCCTGGAACTGACATGAATCCGGCGGATTCATGTAGAATCCGGCGGATTCCCCTATGAAACTCGCACACCCCGTAAACGGTTTAAACATCTGTGAACGAGTAAAAGACACGGTCGAATCCGGCGGATTCACCTGAATCCGGCGGATTCCCAAGCTTAATATGAACGTTTTGTGAACACAAAAGAATCCGGCGGATTCAACTAAATCCGGCGGATTCACTTAATATTGACCCGACCCGGCTGTTTGACCCGAAGATCCGGCAACACCTTATCCACTAACGAGAATCCGGCGGATTCAAATAGAATCCGGCGGATTCACCTACTGGGCTGCAGATTGGGCCTAAGTCGCGAACTGGGCTGGGCTGGGCTTTGAACTGGGCTTCGTGTTTTGGGCCGAATGATTAATGGATTATACGTTAAATAAGTACATTATGGCTAATGGGCCAACAAATCGGGCCGAGCCTAACAAACTACAAAACATACGACGTTATAAAACGAGACAAACTATGATTACGGACATTGGACTTATTTAATTCATACGAACAAACGATATATGACATGTATACATACGACACTTAAGAATTATATATTCACCGATATATACATACATTGAGACTTGTGTTTTTGGAAACTTAAACGACAAACTTTTATATATATCTATATATATATATATGAACGAGACAACGGACAATAATATATATATGCGAGAACATATACATATGCAACTATATAAGTATATATGTATATATGCTTACACATTTTGGACGATTCGACAAACAAACATAACTTGGGAAAATATTATTTATTTTCAAACAACAATCATCAACGACATACACAAACTTAAGAAATTGATAATTTCTTCAAACAAACGAATTATTAACGTAAGTAAAATATAGTACTTATAGTTAATACATTATTGTGTATAGGTTGACTACGTTTGGGCTACGCTATCTTATCTCGCTAGCATTCACAACCGAGCACCTACTGTGAGTTCACAAACCCCTTTTAAATGTTTTAATGTTTTAAAACCTTGGGGTGGAAAACATAGAAATCGTATGTATATTTGCATGCGATAACTGTTTGAATACTTGATGTATTTACTTAAACTATTGATGAAATGAGATTTCATGTTGTGACTGAATAAATACTGTACGTATTTGCTTAAACTGTTTATGAAGGGGTACTTCATACTTGAACTATTTGTGAAAGGGTATTTCACACAACTATTTGAACTATGTTTTATGAAATGTTTTTCATAACTATTTTGGGAATTTAGGCAACGAATCTTGGTACAGATCTAGGCTGAACGATGTAGTGCATAAAAGACCTTATGGCTGCAGACTATAACCATTAGCTAGGTGACTCTAGCCACTGAGTATACGGATAGTACTATCGCCGTGACGACCCTCCTACGGATTTGGGAGCGTATACTTAAATGTCCTACTTGGCACAACAACAACAGATTAGGGTCGTGGTTTGGTTATAGGGTTAGATCGGGTTACCTTACTTGACAGGTTTAGCTCACCTTTCAAGGGATCACCGTCTAAATATTCCCACTAAACTATTGATCAGGAAAGGATTTCCTACGGATACTGATTTGGAAAATGTTAATCTTTATTTAGGTTAACTTGTGTTTCCTACTGATAACTGATTTAGGAAATGTTATTTGATTAATAACTTGTGTTTCCTACTACAACTACAACTGATTGGGAAATGTTATTTGTTAATAACTTGTGTTTCCTACTTGACAAACAACACTTATTTGGAAATGTTATTCTTAAATGATTAACTTGTGTTTCCTACATAACAAACAAACTTGTGAATTCACTCAACAATTTTGTTGACGTTTTACTCTATTTTTTTTCAGGGAATTAGCAGCGTAAGTAAGATCTGCATGCATATCAGGACGGACTACCCTGGACTTGTTAGGATGCCACTACTTTTGGGACACCTGGATTTCCTCTGTATAACTGCAACTATTGCAGTCATACCTATGAAATCTACTTTTGATATTATGTATTTTATGAAATACTGATTTCAACCACTACTATTACTGTTACTACTTTCCAAGTGGTAACCTTTTGTAAAACTTTAACTAATGGCATCTTAATCTATATTCGTTCTGCGATAATCATATGCTCTGAGTATGTATGTATCTGTTGGTTGTTTTACTGCTCGCAGCCCCGCCACGTCACTAAGCTTCCGCAAACCACTCTACGTAATTGTAATTACCGTTTGGCGGGGTGTGACAGACTTGGTATCAGAGCCATTGGTTATAGCGAACTAGAAGTCTTTAGGTGACTGAAAACCTTAGAGACCTAGACTATAGCCTTGGCTAGAACATTTGTGCATTCATGCATACATACTTTGCATACAACTAACATATGACTGACACGCCACACTCAATTTCTTTTGTCACAGTATGTCTAGTCAATCACATTACCATGTTTACGCTTCGGATGAAGAGCCGACCGAGGCTACTTTTGAGGGTCCCGCGATTACAGTAGGGGATGAGTCATCAGTTCATGTGAGAGCTATGTCTGATGACACTAGTGATGCTTACTTAGTACCACCTCCGACCGCACCTGAGGTCACTCATACCTCTACACCACCTGTTGCGAGTACTTCTCGTGTGCCTGTACCTAGGATGACAGCTAGGATTTGTGTTCGGGATTTTCCCAGGGGACCACTCGCGCCGCGCGATAAGGCGCCAGTGACTGAGTCTGAGGTTCCAGTTGTCGAGCCGCCTCAGAAGAGGCTCCGACCTTCTCATCTGGACTGGATGCCTCGAGTATTGAGAGAGTGGAGATCACTAGAGGGTATTCCCTCGACCTTTGAGTTTGGAGAGTCCTCCCACTCACCACCATCTGCATATCTCACTGGTGAGCCTCTGGAGCTCACTGTGCCTACTCTTGTGGCTGTGGTCCACACCATGTTTAGGATATCATCTAGCAGGAGCAGAGATTTGATGGAGCTACTGAGCGATGCCTCCCGTACTGATATGGATATGGCTATGCTCCATCAGAGGATGGATTTTGTGGAGACTCACCGTTTGACAGACTGGCAGAGTCTAGCATCCACCCGTGCACGCGTTGCAGCTTTAGAGAGGCGTGCTAGGGTGTCAGAGATTGTAGCTAGTGTTTGTGTGATGACTGCAGCAGTGATGGTTGCGGTTAGGATGTATGTACCCTGGTTCCGTTAGGACTGTGTATGGCGGTTGTGCCTACACCATATTAGACTATTTCTTTTGGGGAAATATATGTATGTATTAGTTATGGACTAGCGATATGTTGGATGGAACGTTGTTAGTAGTATGGGTATATGTATAGGAAACCCATCATCTTTTGTATAACGCTAACCATCGATGGATATATTAGAAATTCCATCTCATTTTGTACTAAACTCATGTAACAGCGTTATGATCTTTAATATATAATGTATGCTTGGTTTACGTCTCGTATTCATTATGATTATTATCAACCATGTTATTTCCTCTTACGACTGTCGACTTGTGATTAAACCTATACTTTATCGACAACTTTGTGATCAACTCTTGTAAACCCTGAAACATTTTACAGCTTGATGATTGATTATTCTTGAGAACCTCTAAAATTTACAGTGTTAAACGACAATGAAAAGAAATATGTATTGGACATTATATAATGACGCCTGGCCAACGTGATTATATTATGCTAGATACATGTGGGTGTTTCAAAGTTGTATGGCACGTGTTGTAAAATTCTATTCATTCATCTTTTCATGTCATTCATTTCTATCAAATGTGAATCTTTGATCTATTCACATTCAATATCTCAACATTAACACTCTGCATTTTATTCATCGCAGAGCTGAATCATGCCTCCCAAACGACGAGTTACTAGAAACAGTCAAAAGACGACTACGCCTCCACCACCACCACCTACTGACACCACTGAACAAATGATCGCACGAAGAATAGCTGAAGGTATTGCTGAATATGAGGCAAGCCGTAATCGCGAACCCGTGGTTAACAACAGTGGATCTACCCCTGTTAATACTGAGACAATCGTGAATGCTAGCCGAGGGTGTTCATACAAAACATTTCAGGCTTGTAAGCCGATTTCCTTCCGTGGCACCGAGGGTGCAATTGGTATGATTCACTGGATAGAGAAAACTGAGTCGGTATTGGATATTAGTGACTGTTCACCTGACTGTATGGTGAAGTATGCTGCTTGCACTTTGGCTGACAAAGCGCTCACTTGGTGGAACAGTCAGATCCAATCACTTGGTCGACCAGCTGCTTATTCAATGTCATGGGGAACATTTAAAAATTTGATGTTGGAGGAATTCTGTCCTCGCAGTGAGATGCAGAAAATAGAAACGGAGTTGTGGAACATCACCATGATTGGTGCTGATATTACTGGGTACACCACTAAGTTTCAGGAACTTGCACGTCTAGTGCCACATATGGTGACACCCGAGTATAAGCGTATTGAGCGCTACATATTTGGTCTAGTACCACAAATCCGCAGTCTGGTGACATCATCTAAACCGGACACTTTCAGGAGTGCTGTTACTCTAGCACAAAGTTTGACCGATGAGGCAGTCAGGATGGGAAATCTGACTAAGAAAACTGTGTCGGGAAAAGGTGAACCGAACAGTACTGATGTTAGTAGTTCTGGTGGTGCAAAGCGAAAGTGGAACGGTAGTGGGGCTGATCGCCAAGGTCAGCAAAACAAGAAACATTCTAGAAATGCGAAAGCATATGTTGCCACTACTACCGACTCGAAACCATACCTGGGTAACAAACCCAAATGTGATAAGTGCAACCGACACCACGAAGGCGGGTGTGGGTATTGTGGAAACTGTAAGGCATGGGGACATAAAACCCGAGAATGCAAAACTAACCCTCCCCCACGAGCAAACACTGAGCGTCAAAACCAGGGATGTTTTGAATGTGGTGAGCAAGGACACTACCGTAACCGATGCCCTAAGCTCAACAACAATAACCGCGGTAACAACAATAACCGAGCCAACAACATCAACAACCAACCGGCTCAAGGAAGGGCATTCGTGATCGGGGCACAAGAGGCACGCCAGGACCCTAACACCGTCACTGGTACGTTTCTTGTAAACAATCATTATGCCTCTGTGTTAATTGATTCGGGTGCTGATTTAAGTTTTGTGTCTACTGAGTTTAGACCACTATTAGAACTTGAATCCCGTAAATTAGACAACAAATATACCATAGAATTAGCCGATGGTGAGTTGATCGAATCAGGAGAAATAGTACCGGGATGTACCTTGGAGCTAGAAGGTCATCTCTTCGAAATAGACTTACTACCGGTTAAGTTGGGAAGTTTTGACATTGTAGTCGGTATGGATTGGTTATCTAAGAACCGCGCCGAGATCATATGTCATGATAAAATGGTTCGCTTACCGTTACCGACAGGAGAAACACTTGTGGTTCAAGGTGAGAAACGAAAAAGTTCTACAAAGATGATTTCATGTTTGAAGGCCAGTAAGTATCTCCGAAAGGGGTACCAAGCATTTCTGGCACAAGTGGTAACAAAGAAACCCGAGGAGCGACGTGTAGACGATGTACCCATTGTACGCGACTATCCAGGAGTGTTCCCTGATGAGTTGCCGGGATTGCCACCCCCACGACAAGTTGAGTTTCACATTGACCTGGTGCCAGGAGCCGCACCTATCGCACGTGCACCTTATCGTCTAGCTCCCTCGGAAATGCAAGAGCTGTCTACGCAACTGCAAGAACTTCTAGACTTGGGATTCGTCCGACCGAGCTTTTCCCCTTGGGGAGCTCCGGTTTTGTTTGTTAAGAAAAAGGATGGATCTATGCGGATGTGCATCGATTATCGGGAACTGAACAAGGTAACTATCAAGAACCGATACCCGTTACCACGCATTGACGATCTGTTTGATCAACTGCAAGGATCGAGTCATTATTCAAAAATTGACCTGCGATCTGGTTACCACCAACTTAAGGTACGAGAAGAAGATGTACCGAAAACTGCGTTTAGGACTCGTTACGGTCACTACGAGTTTCTAGTCATGCCTTTTGGGCTGACCAACGCACCAGCAATATTCATGGATTTGATGAACAGAGTGTGCAAACCCTATTTGGATAAATTCGTCATTGTGTTTATTGACGACATCTTGGTATACTCACGATCGAAAGAGGATCACGAGCAACATCTGAAGCTTGTTCTCGAACTACTACAAAAAGAGAAGCTTTATGCAAAGTTCTCTAAATGCGAATTTTGGATACGAGAGGTTCAATTCCTTGGTCATGTGATAAATGACAAGGGAATTCACGTAGACCCATCCAAAATTGAGGCAATCAACAACTGGGAAGCACCGAAAACCCCAACTGAAGTACGACAATTTCTTGGTCTAGCTGGCTATTACAGGCGATTCATCGCAAACTTTTCAAAGATAGCCCAGCCACTTACTTCATTAACTCAAAAAGACAAGAAGTTTGAGTGGAATGAGAAGCAAGAAAATGCATTCCAACTATTGAAACATAAACTGAGCAGCGCACCCATACTATCACTACCCGAAGGAGTAGATAACTTTGTTGTTTACTGTGATGCTTCGCATCAGGGATTGGGTTGCGTACTGATGCAAAACGAAAAGGTCATTGCTTATGCATCACGACAACTAAAAGTGCATGAGAAAAACTATACGACTCATGATTTGGAATTAGGAGCCGTTGTTTTTGCACTGAAGATCTGGAGACACTACCTATACGGTACAAAGTGTACAATCTTCACTGATCATAAGAGCCTGCAACATATATTCGACCAGAAAGAACTTAACATGAGACAACGACGTTGGGTCGAATTACTTAACGATTACGACTGTGAAATAAAGTATCACCCGGGTAAGGCTAACGTTGTAGCAGATGCCCTGAGTCGTAAGGAACGGATCAAACCTCGAAGAGTTCGAGCCTTGGGATTGACAATCCACTCGAATCTCATTACTCAAATTCGGGATGCACAAGAAACTGCTTTCACTTCCGAACGCCTTAAGGAGGAATCCTTAAAAGGGATGGAAAAACAACTCGAGAAAAAGGACAACGGGGTGTTGTACTTCATGAACCGAATTTGGGTACCATGCGTAGATGAGTTACGCAAGCTGATTCTGGACGAGGCACACAAGTCCAATTACTCGATACATCCTGGTGCGGACAAGATGTACCAGGACTTGAAAGGCTTCTACTGGTGGCCTGGAATGAAACGTGACATTGCCACCTACGTTAGCAAATGCTTAACTTGCTCGAAGGTAAAGGTGGAATACCAAAAGCCGTCTGGGCTTTTGCAACAGCCTGAGTTGCCCAAATGGAAATGGGAGCAAATAACAATGGACTTCATTACGAAGTTACCTAGAACAACGTCTGGAGCAAATGCCATATGGGTGATTGTCGATCGATTGACGAAATCAGCCCACTTTCTAGCTATTAAGGAAACGGATGGAATGGAGAAACTAGCAAAAATCTATATTAAAGAGATTGTTTCTCGGCATGGTGTGCCACTATCCATCATCTCTGATAGAGATGCACGATTCACTTCTCGCTTTTGGCAAACATTACAACAGGCAATGGGTACTCGACTTGATATGAGTACTGCCTACCACCCGCAGACTGACGGCCAAAGTGAGCGAACTATACAGACGCTCGAAGACTTGTTACGAGCATGTGTGATAGACTTTGGAGGTAACTGGGATACTCACCTACCTCTAGCTGAATTCTCGTACAACAATAGTTATCACACGAGTATACAGATGGCACCATTTGAGGCGTTATATGGACGCAAGTGCCGATCACCACTCTGTTGGGCAGAGTTAGACGACAGACAACTATCTGGACCCGAACTTGTCCAGGAAACCACTGACAAAATAACTCAAGTATTGAGCCGACTAAAAGCGGCACGAGATCGACAAAAGAGTTACGCTGATAACCGCCGTAAACCTCTTGAGTTTCAAGTAGGAGACAAGGTCCTACTCAAAGTATCTCCCTGGAAAGGAGTAGCACGATTTGGCAAACGAGGAAAGCTGAACCCACGATACATCGGACCATTTGAAATCCTCGCTAGGATTGGTCCTGTCGTGTACAAGCTCAAACTACCGCAAGAGCTTAGTAGCATACACGATACTTTCCACGTTAGCAACCTCAAAAAGTGTCTTTCTGATGAAACACTTATCATTCCTCCTGACGAAGTCTTCATTGACTCAAAACTTAACTTTGTGGAGAAACCTGTTGAAGTTATGGATTCTAAAACACAGAAACTTCGACACAAACGAATCAAACTGGTTAAAGTTCGTTGGAACTCGAAACATGGCCCGGAGTTTACCTGGGAACGAGAGGATGAAATGCGAAAGAAATACCCCAACCTATTTGAGAGCGTGACCGAGACTCACGGCTCGACTTAAATCTCGGGACGAGATTTCACTAACGGGGGGAGAATGTGACACTCCTCCAAATTAGGTATATAATTATACTTAATACATGCATTTCTTACGCTAATTCCCTACATTTGTTTTAAACTAAACCGATGATGTGATGTCAGTCTAGCGAGCCCTAAACAATAATACAAAAAGAATTACATAATACGTAGTTATTTATAAATTACGTACGAACGTATCGGAGCGAAGCCGAAAAATAAATGACAAAAGTTTCGTGATACAAAAATAATTAATAATATAATTATTAATTACGAGTATTTATATATCTATAACACATAGATATAAAGGTCTAATTTTACGTTTAACATAAAACGTATTATAACACGAACAGAAACAATTCTAAAACGCGCATACGACGTCGAATCATAATAATGCAAATTTTCTCGTTCATTTGGAAGAAGTTAGAACATTACTTCGAAATATGAAATCCTAAATTTACTGAAAATTGGCGCTCAATTAACTGCGCGCAGTAAAATGTACAAAAATGTACAACTATCAAAAATAATGATAACCTCATTATTCTGAAAACATATTACGAACCAGGAGAGCATCTACAAGATAAAAATATAAAATGTTAAATTTTATATTGCTATAATTATACCCGTACTCGAGATTGGTGGGACAAAAATCCCACCAACCTACAATAATGCAGAAGACAGATTAGATTTAAAAACCATACTCGTTACTCCCTCCCACTTCTCCTCTGTGACCTTACACACAAACACACAACACCTCCAAAAATTGATCTTTCCCCTCTCACAAAAATTTAACAAGATCAGGAACAAGGAATCAGCAGGAAGTGGAAGTAGAACAACAAAGCCAGGGCATCATCATCATCATCATCATCATCGTTCACCATTTCTCACCATTTTCATCTTTGTAAGAAAACCTATAATCTTTGATCTCTTTGTTTAAATTTCGACATATTACTTGTATATACATCATAATCTAGCTATATAACATACAAAACTTGAGATTTGAAGCTTTGATCTTGAAATTGGTTTTTGAAACCAAACTTTGAATCCAAAAATCTAACCACGAAAACTTGTTAAAAACGTGATATTAAGTTGTTAAAATGTTGTACTATGATGATATAAACATTTGGTGTTAATGTATAAACGATTTGGAACCAAGAAAATCGGATTGTGTCTTGCCCTGCTCGAACAGGGCCTGGAACTGACATGAATCCGGCGGATTCATGTAGAATCCGGCGGATTCCCCTATGAAACTCGCACACCCCGTAAACGGTTTAAACATCTGTGAACGAGTAAAAGACACGGTCGAATCCGGCGGATTCACCTGAATCCGGCGGATTCCCAAGCTTAATATGAACGTTTTGTGAACACAAAAGAATCCGGCGGATTCAACTAAATCCGGCGGATTCACTTAATATTGACCCGACCCGGCTGTTTGACCCGAAGATCCGGCAACACCTTATCCACTAACGAGAATCCGGCGGATTCAAATAGAATCCGGCGGATTCACCTACTGGGCTGCAGATTGGGCCTAAGTCGCGAACTGGGCTGGGCTGGGCTTTGAACTGGGCTTCGTGTTTTGGGCCGAATGATTAATGGATTATACGTTAAATAAGTACATTATGGCTAATGGGCCAACAAATCGGGCCGAGCCTAACAAACTACAAAACATACGACGTTATAAAACGAGACAAACTATGATTACGGACATTGGACTTATTTAATTCATACGAACAAACGATATATGACATGTATACATACGACACTTAAGAATTATATATTCACCGATATATACATACATTGAGACTTGTGTTTTTGGAAACTTAAACGACAAACTTTTATATATATCTATATATATATATATGAACGAGACAACGGACAATAATATATATATGCGAGAACATATACATATGCAACTATATAAGTATATATGTATATATGCTTACACATTTTGGACGATTCGACAAACAAACATAACTTGGGAAAATATTATTTATTTTCAAACAACAATCATCAACGACATACACAAACTTAAGAAATTGATAATTTCTTCAAACAAACGAATTATTAACGTAAGTAAAATATAGTACTTATAGTTAATACATTATTGTGTATAGGTTGACTACGTTTGGGCTACGCTATCTTATCTCGCTAGCATTCACAACCGAGCACCTACTGTGAGTTCACAAACCCCTTTTAAATGTTTTAATGTTTTAAAACCTTGGGGTGGAAAACATAGAAATCGTATGTATATTTGCATGCGATAACTGTTTGAATACTTGATGTATTTACTTAAACTATTGATGAAATGAGATTTCATGTTGTGACTGAATAAATACTGTACGTATTTGCTTAAACTGTTTATGAAGGGGTACTTCATACTTGAACTATTTGTGAAAGGGTATTTCACACAACTATTTGAACTATGTTTTATGAAATGTTTTTCATAACTATTTTGGGAATTTAGGCAACGAATCTTGGTACAGATCTAGGCTGAACGATGTAGTGCATAAAAGACCTTATGGCTGCAGACTATAACCATTAGCTAGGTGACTCTAGCCACTGAGTATACGGATAGTACTATCGCCGTGACGACCCTCCTACGGATTTGGGAGCGTATACTTAAATGTCCTACTTGGCACAACAACAACAGATTAGGGTCGTGGTTTGGTTATAGGGTTAGATCGGGTTACCTTACTTGACAGGTTTAGCTCACCTTTCAAGGGATCACCGTCTAAATATTCCCACTAAACTATTGATCAGGAAAGGATTTCCTACGGATACTGATTTGGAAAATGTTAATCTTTATTTAGGTTAACTTGTGTTTCCTACTGATAACTGATTTAGGAAATGTTATTTGATTAATAACTTGTGTTTCCTACTACAACTACAACTGATTGGGAAATGTTATTTGTTAATAACTTGTGTTTCCTACTTGACAAACAACACTTATTTGGAAATGTTATTCTTAAATGATTAACTTGTGTTTCCTACATAACAAACAAACTTGTGAATTCACTCAACAATTTTGTTGACGTTTTACTCTATTTTTTTTCAGGGAATTAGCAGCGTAAGTAAGATCTGCATGCATATCAGGACGGACTACCCTGGACTTGTTAGGATGCCACTACTTTTGGGACACCTGGATTTCCTCTGTATAACTGCAACTATTGCAGTCATACCTATGAAATCTACTTTTGATATTATGTATTTTATGAAATACTGATTTCAACCACTACTATTACTGTTACTACTTTCCAAGTGGTAACCTTTTGTAAAACTTTAACTAATGGCATCTTAATCTATATTCGTTCTGCGATAATCATATGCTCTGAGTATGTATGTATCTGTTGGTTGTTTTACTGCTCGCAGCCCCGCCACGTCACTAAGCTTCCGCAAACCACTCTACGTAATTGTAATTACCGTTTGGCGGGGTGTGACACACATAACCAAATAAAGGAGGACCAAGTATGAGGAACTCCAATGACACACAAAAATCAAGGTGAAAAGTAGTCTAAATGTAGACGTTGCTGCAAAAATCAGTTAAAACGTCGAAATAACACGCAAACCGAGGCAAAACTATCACCTTAAATATTTCGTTCTTAATATTCTTATAGAAATAGAGCTTAATTCATATTTTATAATTCTATAGGAAAATCCAAGACCGGAGGTGAAAGAATCAGAAGAAACGGACGAAAGAGGGAGAAGATACACAGTCTGGAAGCTCGCCGATCGTCAAACACTTCCAAATTTGGTAAACTTAGTTTCATATGAAGCGTAACGTAAAAACGAAGCCAACACGCAAGAATCAAGCAAAACGGACTCCAAACGAAGAAGATACGGACGAACCAAGCAACCGAGAAGTCAACGGAGGCCAAACGGAGCACCAACCCCCCTAGACACCTAGGTACCGTATACGGCCCTTTGGGTGCTGTATATGGGGGGTTTGCTCTTGGAAGGTGCCGTTTGACCCCCTTGGTCCGATTTCCCCGTATGCTGCTTTGATGCTCGTATTTGATGCTTCAAGACTTGTACCAAGGCTTTCATCCTTCTCCTATAAATACTAACCTCCATTTCACATTTCCCACACACCTTTCACACTCACACACTTCATTCTCACATTTCACTCTCTCTCTAGTTTAGCATTCTCTCTCTAGCACTACTCTTAGGAGTTAGAGGAGAATTAGTAGGCTATAGTTTAGAGTAGAAGCTCTTATTAGCTTTTGTACGGAGTTACTCCGAGACTTTAGATTTGTGAAGATTTGTCTGTATTACTCTCTTATTCATGTTTAATACAATCTCTCGTATTTATTCTTATAATCATGTTCTCTTATGCATGCTTAGGAATGAATGCTAGAATTATGCTAGGCTAGACAAATCAATGTTTATTGTGATGTATGCAATGTTAGGATAGTTATGATATAATATACAATTGGGATGACACCATTATGAAACAACGGAGGTAACGTTATACGGCTTTCATTTGTATAGAGCTGGAAACAACACTAATGTGTGGAGTACGGAACATGGAAGCTATGAAAGTCGTGGGCACAATCTGTTGTAGAAATAATGATCCCAATTGTAACATGCTGTTACTCTGTCTGTATGAGTTTAAACTATTTGCGAACTTATAATCTGAACCTCTGCCCGTTTATCTATCCAACTTATGCTGTGGTTTGTATCCTCCTCCCTAGAACCTGGCCAATTGCTAGAAGTAGGATTGCCAACTATTATGTGTATGATGATCAATGAACTCAACATGGTCATTGTTCCCTTGATTGAAACACATCCGAGGGACACGAAGCATAGGATTAGAGATAGATTAGGTTCATGCTTGTTTGTTGTGTATCTTTGGGACAACTTCCGGGATACCCATGATTTAATTATTAGGTCAGTTAATGTGATGACTAGAGTTCCGTCCTATTGCATGTTCTTGTTTGATTGTTGCTTAGGTACTGCATGCTAGACATACGTAAACACTATCACTGCCCTGTTAATTAGATTTTCATAAACATAATAAACATAATACAGATAGGTTAATACGCATGTAATAGTTGTGATGATTGTATGATTAATGATGAACAATTCAGCTGACCGCTAGACAGATTATCCCAACCGGTTCCGCGGGTTAAACCATGTTCATGTTATTGTTCAATGAACAATTCATGCCACGATATGGACGTCCTCCGGATGTCTGAGATTGGGGACCTGGATTAGAGGATAATCGTCGGTTGAATTGGTCTGTGCATTTGGGAGAACTTCCGGTGGAGTAGACACTCTATAACTGCTATCCATGTGACATATTGTGTATCTGATTGCGGACAACTCCACATTAGGTATATAATAGGATCGTAGTTATAGCTCATTGAGAAATAAAGGAATGTCTAGTGAGTAATCTTGAATCCTAATTGATATAACGGAAAAGCTGTAAAACGCCCGAGTATCCGGAATAGCGTTGGAACCACCATCGGTGTAGTACAAATACGTGGGAGCCGAGTAAAGGCCGTGGGCATAATACTTTATTACCAATTAAGCTTCTATGACCTCACCGGATTAATCATCACACCTAGTAGCCTTATCCCTCATAACTGTCCATCCAAATAACATTGCCGAAATCACAGCAAACATATTCCTTATCTTGATTTCTCTGCGTTCTCAGTACAAACCCCTGTCTTTAATTTAGTTTTTAATTTTAGTAATTAGATTAGAAAACCAACCAACCTATCAAAAGTTTCAAAAAAATCCCAGCTAAATTACAAAAGATAATTAATCCTCATAGATTCCCATGCCCGTTGTAGTTTGAAGAACGACACATGAGTCATACATACCGCTTACTGCCCTTTAGGTCTTTAAGTTGTATTAAAACTTAGGATACCCTGCATTATAAATATAAAACACACTGTCCGCACGTCCTGGTTGGAAGGTTCAACGACCGGAGTAAAACCCGACCGACTGCTAGGATGCGCGACAAGTTTTTGGCGCCGCTGCCGGGGACTACAACGACCGACTTTAGGAATTTAGTTATCTTAGTTATTTAACGACCCTTTCAGGAGATCAATATCATCCGGAAGTTACCTGATTTATCCTTAGGTTAATTAGGTTAATCAGATTAATTAGGTTAATTAGTTTAGATTAGCTTTCCTTTCCGTAACCCTAATTTCTACCCTACGAGTTATGACGAACCGTATCATGCTCGCCTCATCAATCAAGCCACTGCTAGAGGGATGAGGAGGACCGATCGTAGCACCAACCGACGAAACCCTTGAAAGTAAGCCTCACTACATAAAAATAATTAAATCTGAGTGTCAGTTTCATGGTCTTTCGGTTGAAAACTCAAACGCCCATCTCAACAAGTTCATCAACCTTACCGACTCCTTCGATATAGTAGGAACCAATAGAGACCTTCTTCGACTCCATCTGTTTCCTTATTCTCTATCTTCTCGAGCCTTAACCTGGTTTTTTGATTTCGAACCCAATTCGATTCATACATGGGAGGAGATAGCTACTAAGTTTCTAGCTAAGTACTTTCCTCCTTCCATGCAAACCAAGCTTAAGACCGACATTGCTAACTTCCGTCAGGAAACTAACGAATCATTATGCAAGGCTTGGGAACGATTTAAGAATCTTATCGGAAGATGTCAGAACCATCAGTTGGCTGAAACGAATCTGGTCTGCACGTTCTATAACAGCTTAAATCCTCAGCACCAACAAACCCTCGATGCTGCTTCATCCGGAAACTTCATGCAACATACTTTAGACGAAGCTTGGAAATTGATTGAGACGATAACGATGCACCATCATAACTTGGAGCCAGATGAATCCATTTCAGAAGAAAGGAATACTTCAGATCAAGCCTTGGACACCTTGAAAACTCAACTCGAATCCATCTCTAAAGTTGTCAAGGACTTGCAAGAATCTTCTAAACCCATGCAAAAGAAGAAACCCCCAAAGTTCTTCCCAAACATACAGGCCAACGAAGAAATTCTTGACACCACTGGTAGAAACCCTGACCAATCCTTTCACTCTAAATCATTCGTTCAGCGGTTAACCACACTACCCCCGTCTCAATCTTTAGTTCTCTTTACTCCTACCCAATTGACTTCTCGTCTAAACAATACGACTTTCAATAACTTCATGGTTGAGCAAAATAATACAAACAAATGAATTCTTGATTTTCAAAATCAAAATGACTATTTGCTCAGGATTTCAAATGATTTAATTAAAAACATGGAGGATAATGTTAAAAGGTTGTTTTTAAAAGTTGAGGAGAAGCAAAGGAAAGAAGCGATCTACAATTATGTCTTTCACTCATCCTATGAGCACGATGACATGCTTGTGGTCACTAGAGGAGGAAAAGAGACTAAGAATGAGAAAACCATAGATATTCCTTCGAATGAACCTTCTACTTCTCTACCTACTGACTCGGTACAAGCTGACACCCCTGTCACTTCTCCTGAGCCAGAACCTTCTAAAGCCCCAGAAGTCTCTAAACCTGTTCGAATACCTTTCCCTGGTAGGCTTAAGAAAGAGAAACAAGAAGCTCAATTTGGAAAATATCTAGAAATGTTCAAAAGCCTACACTTAAACGTTAGATTATTAGATGCTTTAGTAGAAATGCCCAGTTGTGCTAAATTCTTTAAGGAACTGATATCCAACAAAGAAAAACTTAGACAGATAGTTAACTTGCCCCTAAATGCCGAGTGCTCTCTAATTATGCAACAAGGACTACCCCTTAAGCTTGGAGATACTGGCCGTTTCACTATTCCTTGTTATCTTCAGGATGTTCAAATAAGTAACGCCTTAGCTGACCTAGGAGCTAGTGTAAACTTTATGCCATTCTCGCTTTATAGGAAACTAGGATTAAACGAACTCTTGCCTACTCGTATGACTATCCAATTAGCATATAGATCAGTTAAACTCCCCCGAGGAATTGCTGAAGATATTATGGTCCGTGTCGACAAATTCGTCTTCCCAGTTGATTTCATTGTTATGGATATTGAAGAGGACACCCAGGTTCCACTCATCCTTGGCAGACCTTTCCTAAACACTGCCAAGGCCGTCATTGACGTAAATGAAAAATCTTTAAAACTCCGAGTTGGAACTGAAGAGGTCACCTTCAATGTTGATAAACTAATGAAACAACCTATGGGAGAAGATCTTGGTCTTGTAGATTATATGCAGGAAATAATTGAAGAACACTTGGAAGAGATCCTCACAGTAAGCATCATTAACCCCCTTCCCAATACTGTCATCACTTCAAGAATACTCTGTGAAGAAGGTGCGGGGTCTATGCTCAGCTATCTCGGATTCTTCCAACACATCTGGAGAGTTACTATTTCCTTTAAAGAATTCCGAGCCGCATCTCAACTCCATCTTGACTGCTCCACTTGGATATGGCACTCCTGTCACTCTGCTACGAAGGAACCCGACTTCTGAAGTAGATCATTCATCTCTTTCAAGGGAAGAAATTCTGAAGACTCTTAAAGACATGGAGTCAATGCTTAAAACACCTGCTTCGCAACTATCCGAAGGTTGTGAAAATCTTAATCCAGAAATCACCATCAATGAGTCTTCATCAGCTCAATTCCAGAGATTTGCAACAACTGACAAAGGAAAAGAAATAATCACTGAAGAAAATGAAATCTCTCAATCTTCCCAAGAAAAATATGAGCTGAGAAAAGATGAGTTGTCCAACAATACAGAATGGGTTGAGATAGCATCAGCCGACAATCAGGAAACACCTTCAATGGAGTCAGATTATCAAACAACGTACGACGAGCTTAAAAGAGACGAGATTTCTAGGATGAAACCATCTACTGAAGAACCACCCGAATTGGAACTAAAGGAACTTCCCCCACACCTTGAATATGCTTTTCTTGAAGGAACTTCACACTTACCGGTTATCATATCTAAAGAATTGAAGCCCGAAGAGAAAGCAAGGCTGGTACAGGTTCTAAAGTCACACAAGAAGGCGATTGCTTGGAAGATCTTTGAAATACAAGGGATTAGTCCAAACAACTGCATGCATAAAATCTTAATGGAAAACGACTTCAGACCATCAGTTCAAAGGCAAAGGAGAGTCAACCCAAAGATTCAAGATGTGGTGAAAAATGAGGTTATCAAACTCCTGGATGCTGGTCTGATCTACCCTATCTCAGATTCCCCATGGGTTAGCCCAGTTCAAGTCGTCCCAAAGAAAGGAGGCATGACGGTCATCGCTAATGAAAACAATGAATTGATTCCAACACGAACCGTCAATGGTTGGAGGGTGTGTATCGACTATCGAAAACTGAATGAAGCTACACGCAAAGATCATTTCCCTCTACCATTCATTGATCAGATGCTCGAAAGACTGTCAGGGAACGAATTCTATTGCTTCCTTGATGGCTTCTCAGGCTATTTTCAGATACCTCTCGATCCGAAGGACCAAGAAAAGAAGACGTTCACTTGTCCCTATGGAACATTTGCTTGCCGATGTATGCCTTTTGGTTTATGTAATGCACCTGCGACTTTTCAAAGATGCATGGTAGCAATCTTCCACGACATGATTGAACAATGCATGGAAATGTTCATGGATGATTTCTCAGTTTTTGGGGATTCATTCACCACTTGTCTTTCTAACTTGGATAGGATGCTTGCTCGATGTGAAGAATCAAACCTACTTCTGAATTGGGAGAAATGTCACTTCATGGTTAAAGAAGGCATAGTTCTTGGACACCGCATTTCAAAATCTGGAATTGAAGTTGACAAAGAAAAAGTTGAGACTATCTCGAAGATTCCACCCCCTATTTATGTGAAAGCCATCCGAAGTTTTCTAGGTCACGCCGGATTCTACCGTCGCTTTATTAAGGATTTCTCTAAGATTTCTCGACCTATGACTCATTTTCTCGAAAAAGATACTCCGTTTGACTTTACAGATGAATGTCTCAAAGTTTTTAACTACCTGAAGGATCAGCTTGTACATGCACCGATCATGGTTGCCCCCGATTGGAGTCTTCCATTTGAAATCATGTGCGACGCCAGTGATTTCGCTGTTGGAGCTGTACTGGGACAGCGGAAGGAGAAACATGTTCAACCAATGTACTACGCCAGCAAAACGCTCACAGATACTCAAGAAAACTACACCACTACAGAAAAGGAGCTGCTTGCGGTAGTATTTGCTTTTGATAAATTTCGTTATTATCTAATCTTGTCCAAAACTATTGTCTCTACAGATCACTCCGCTTTGAAATACCTTTTCAAGAAGTAAGATGCTAAACCGCGCCTTCTACGATGGATTCTACTCCTACAAGAATTTGATATTCAGATTAAAGATAAGAAAGGGGCAGAAAACGTCGCGGCCGATCATCTTAGCCGATTGGAAAATCCATCAATGGAGAAGTTGCACGAGAAAGATATTCAAGATCAGTTCCCCGAAGAACAACTCACGACTGTAGGAGGCTACCAACAAGGTTCACAGTTCACACACAACCCTTGGTATGCCGACTTAGCCAATTATCTGGTATGGAACATCATACCAAAAGGAATGCCAACCTCTCAGAAATGAAAATTCTTCCGCGATGTCAAGAACTATTTTTGGAACGATCCTTATCTCTTTAAGGTTTGTCCCGATCAACTTATTCGAAGATGCGTCGATGGGAAGGAGGCAGAACAAATTCTACACCAGAGCCACCACGGACCTACTGGAGGACACCATGGCAACAAAATGACAGCACAAAAGGTTTACGATGCCGGCTTTTATTGGCCAACCATATTCCGAGACGCTTGCGACCTGGTGAAGCGCTGTGATATTTGCCAAAGGCAAGGCAATATCTCAGCTCGAAACGAAATGCTACTTACTAATATCCAGGCCGTGGAGATCTTTGATATCTGGGGATTAGATTTTATGGGACCATTCCCTAAGTTTAACGGTAAAGAGTACATCTTAGTCGCAGTTGACTACGTCTCCAGGTGGGCCGATGCCCAAGCTTTTCCAACCAACGATTCAAAAGTAGTAACCCAGATCCTCAAAAAGCTGTTCAATTGATTTGGAACTCCTAGAGTGTTGGCGCCCGATCAGGTCGGTGTCGTTAAACGATCGCTAACCGGGCACCAGCAGTGGGTGTTTTAAATTTGTAATTGCGGGGCCTAAGTTTTCCCTAACAATGCTAATCCTAAGGGTGAGCAAGTGGTAGGTATGACCTAGAGTCGTTCTTCAAACCGACTGAATTGAAACTAAGGCGTGGCAGATGAGGGCTTTCAAACTAGTGAATGGTTTACAAAATGGTGGAGGTTTTGGTTTTTATATTAACTAACTTAGGCAAGTAAATAAATAAAAGCGAAATAAAAGTAAAATGTAAAGCAGATAAATAAAGATAGTGTTTGCTGAGACTTCGTTAATTAAGTTATGGGATGATGTTTGGAGAAACTGTTTTAAAAGATATTAATTTTTATTCTTGAATGCTTGTGATGTAAACACTAAATTCCCTACTAATTAAAATCCAATTAGCATGTCACACCGGGAGCTAGGTTATGGTAACATTACAAAGTATTTAGAATAATAAGCAACATCTTACTTATGGTTTAATAATACTTTCACATGAACGGGAATAAAATCTTAAGGTACTAGACATAATTGAATCATATAATGATTCCTCGTCATCCTAACAGATTTGTATATGTAAACAGTCCATTTACGACTTTAAACCAGCCCTTGCTTGAGACTACCCAATAAATCCCCTAGTTATTCACAACGTTCCTCACTTTAAGTGGTTCCACCGCTTCAAACCTTGGCCATGTCTTGTCCTACGATAATCCCCCATGTAGCCTTGCGGTTCCATAGTTTCATACCTTTGACAAATTATATTGACACAGATAATTGACTACCTTTTAATTGGACGTCGTAAAAAGGTGTTGTAATCACATTTATTGGTGGAAAGGCGATAGATTAATTTGAAGTTTAAAAGTCTTTTAAGAAAGGTTAACTGAACTAGGTTTCTCATTTTATATATCTTAGTCCGTAATATAACTACCTTCAGTCGTTACGCAGCTTCCACGTGTTTGTAGTACACCTAGAGTGTTTCCAACGCTATACTGAGTAACAGTCGAATAGGGGCCATCATATTACTTCATAGTATTATATCGTTTCGTAATATGACTACCTTCGGTCGTTCCTCGACTTCCATACATTTGTACTCCACCTTGAAGTGTTTCCAGTACTATATCGAGTAACAGTCGAACAGGGGCCGTCATATTACTTCACGATAATTAAGACCGTTTACATTTTACTACTATGATGATCCTAAGGCAACAATCAAACAAGAACATGCAATAAGACGATCAAAGTAATATTACCGATCTTTAATATGTAATTATAAATCATCCCATAATTAACTAACTACATCGCAAACAAACATAACAAGTATACTACTCTCTAATCATGGCAATAACTAAATCTAGCATAATCAATATAAACGTAATTAATTAAGATAGATAAGGATTAGAAAGAACCAGAATTAAATGCGAGAGAAAGTAGACTTGAATTAATTGACACAATTCCGAGCATACTCCAAAGATTACAAAGCGTTACACACTTTCCTTCTATTCCTAATTAAACTTCTAAACTAGTTTGCATACTAGTTAAAACTAATCTAGAGAAAGAATGTAGAGAGAGAAAGTTGGAGCTTAATTCTAGAGTGAGAAAATAAGCTAGGAAGGTGTGTTTTGCAAATGGAACCCAAGCCCTCTATTTATAGGTGAGCTTTGGCTCACATTAGCACCATGAGGTGCATGTTAGAAAGCTTTCCAAAAATGGCGTGTACCACACGAAAAGTAGGCGCACCGGGTACCGTACAACGCGAAAAGGTGGTGCACCAGGTACGGGTTTTAACCAAAAAAGGAAAGCGAGACGGGGGGTGGCCAGCCGGCGGCAGCACTGTAGCAGCAGGCGGCTACCCGCCCCGTTTCGCTTCGTTTCTTGATTCGTGCGTATTTTCTTCGTTATGCGTCCGTTTGCGTTGATTATTTTTTTGTTGGATTCGTAATTCAAAAACGAAGATTTTGACATAGGATAGGCCCTGAAATGAGGTACCTAGCTCCAGATATTGCGTGCGAATCATTTGGATCTTCCGGCGGGCGCGAAATCTTCATTTTTTACCCGTTTCAGTTGATTCTTCTTCTGTTGGATTCGTATTTTGAAAACGAATATCTTGGAAATAATGGATGTTGATGGAGGGCACTTTAGTCTTGAAATCTCATTTTTATGCCTTGAATCTTCAAACGTGTGTGGAATCTTCGTTTTACATCCGTTTTGCTTGATTTTTATCGTGCAACCTTGTTTTGACTATCTTGGCATAATGTCACTGATTTGTAATGTTTTTGAGCTAATATGCCAAGAATCGTTCCAGAATGAGAGAGATATCGGTAGTAAAAACGTGACTTTTTACGCGATATCATAGAGCTATAATTAGTGACCGTGGCACGCATTTCTGCAATACTCAATTCATGCGAGTGCTGCAGCAGTATGGTGTCACTCACAAAACTTCGACGGCTTACCATCCACAAACAAATGGGCAAGCTGAAGCGACAAATCGGGCTTTGAAAAGGATATTGGAACGAACTGTCGGAAATCACGGGCACAGGTGGGCCGAAAAATTAGACGATGCGTTGTGGGCATTCAGAACTGCCTACAAAACACCATTAGGAACCACACCGTATCGGCTAGTCTACGGAAAGGCGTGTCACCTTCCAATCGAGTTGGAATATCGGGCGTACTGGCATTAAAACACTGCAACTTGGAAATTTCAGCAGCTGGAGAACAACGGAGAATGCAATTGAATGAGTTAGCAGGGCTAAGAGACCAAGCGTATGACAGTTCGCTAAGCTTCAAGGAAAGAACTAAAAGGGTCTACGACGCTAAATTGAAGCCCTCTAGGTTCAAACAAGGAGATAAAGTGCTGCTCTTCAATTCACGATTCAAGAAATTCTCCGGTAAATTCAAAAGTAGGTGGAGCGGACCATTCATAATCTCAAAGGTATTTCCCTATGGCGCAATCGAAATCGAAGCTCCAGAAGGTAATTTTAAGGTTAATGGTCATCGCTTAAAGCATTATGTTGAAGACTTTCCCATCAGGGAAGACGTCTTCATCTTTGAACCTCCACGAGTCTTCAAGAAAGGTACAAAGAGTCAAGCTAGAGACTCATAAAACAAGCACTCTTGGGAGGCACCCCAAGCTTATCTTTACTTTTCTGTCAAATTTTTTACTTTTTAGTTTATTTTTGTTAAGTATGATTATCTCTAATGAAATTTCAGGATTTGCTACTTATCAGACTACAAACTTCAAATTTTTACAAAATCAGAGATAAGTTTTAAGAATTCAAATGCTAGAACTCTGATAACAGAAATCTTTATAAAACATCTTCACACTGTCATCAGATCTCTGTGCATTTGTATTCACCATTTTATGCATTACCTGTTTATTTTGTTTGTTTCAGGATGGATAGCTCCAGTGACACCAGAGAGATCATAGCTGAGATACCACCGAGACGTCGCAGAGATCGTAGACGAGGACGTAGAGCATGTAGGACCATGCAAATATTCGCGAGGAGGACCTTACTGATGTCCCGATCACTCATGAGGAGCCATCCGCTAAGAGACCCCCATCACCTATTCACCAGTCAGCTCCCATACCCACTCTTGAGTACAGGATTACACTAGCTGACCCGGTTGCAGCCTGGGCCCTCTTTCGGACACTCCACCTTTAGCATGACATCATGTCCACCCTCTATGTGCATGTAGGGCTTCCGAGGCATTCTGACTGTCCGTTCCATCTTGGTCCGGACCCAGGACCGTCTTGCCCGCCCTGATCATTCTTCCCTCCCGCTGGACCGTTCGCTGCTGGACCTTCCACTACTCCACCTGCTGGTGTTGAGCCTGCCATGTCATCAGGGAGTGCATCAGCAGAGCCTTCACTTACTGAGCAGTTGATGGCTATGTTAGATGTCTTTAGCCCACCTCACGCTCATGCTTCTGCTGGCATTACTGAGCCGAGCATGGATATGATGGAGAAGCCTACACCATCACCCACCTCAGTCCTTGTTGCTGCTATTGCTGACTTCGATCCTGATAGCGATGATCTACTTGATGACTTTTAGTTTATTTTATCTTATTTCAGTACTTAGATTTTTTATAACTCTTTGTTATTTTCGAGATATGACATTGTGTTGATGTTTATTGCAGAACTTAGCTTTTTGTGGAATGGATGATCTTACACGAGACTGGTCCTCCAATCCAGCAAATCACACGCACCATTTCTACACTAACCTGGTCCTGTCCAGTAAACAGAATGAGGAGTACTTTAAACCTTTCTCCGTTTTTGATGATTCTAAGTTTACTTAAGTTTATGTGTTATAATCTATGCCACATCCTAACTTATCACTAAGTGTGGGATTCCAGCCCAATTCAACACTTAGGAAACATTTTCTTACATGTTCAAACTCTAAGTGTGGGATTGTAGTCGTAAAATCTCAACTCAAGAGAACATTAGGGACAATGTTCCTCTAAGTGTGGGATGGTAGGTATGGAATACTGATGTGCTCACACCATGTCGTTGTTTTTCAAATGATGATGCGAGCGCAGCAGGGGTTTTAAATTTATATTTTGCGGGGCTTAAATTAACCGTACTACCTACTCTGATTAGTAAGCGGTAAGTATAACCTAAGATCGTTCTATGAATCCAAACGTGTGGGCGATTAAAGTTAACACTTTCAGTAGAGAAGTATTTAGAATGACACAAAGTAGGTAGGTTTTGGGATTTAAAGACAGATAATTAAAATGCAGAAAAGTAAATTGCAGGAAATTAAAATGCTGGAAAGCAGATAAAGATAAAGATGTGATTGCTGAGATTTCGATAATTAACATTTCAGGATGACAGAACAAATAGGGTTGATACTAAATGTGGTGGTTAAACTACTAGGTGTAAACTCTAGAACCCTACCAACTCAGTTTCCCATTGGCGTGTCACTTGGAACTAGGTTATCGTGATTCTGATCGGAGCAATACGCAAACTTCCAATACTCATCTAGTTGAAAGATGAGCAACCTATTTTGGTGTTATACCGAGGTTTATGAATCAGTAGCGTATCGTCTCATAGGTCCGACCGTTCTTAACCCCTAAGGTAGTTTACTACTCTATTAGCACGAAGATTAATAGCTTTGTATGTTTGGACCGCCGATTATGTAAGACTTAGTATTTTATGATCTCTAGGTAACTAGGACTTTGTTCTATTCCTAAGTCTCGTCTTTGTTTAGTTAAGTTCTAATTACTTCGACTTATGACTTAAGTTCTCCTTTTCAAACAGTTATACATCTCCAGATTATCCGCAGTTTGATAAAACGTGTTTCATATGAGGACCATGCCTTTCAATAATAGACAGTGTACTTTACATGGGATTTCCACTGCTTCTTATATCCAACACGCGGTCAAGAGTAATTGACAGTGAAAGTGACACTCTAACTAATTAAATGTAAAGCAGTGCAGAAATGTAAACCTAATATATACAACGAGTGATTTCATTGTGTCTTACTTTTTGCATGTCATGGGCACAGATAACTACTTACCATAATTAAGGTTGATCAGGTCCTAATTACTAGGTTGCAGTCACGTGGATAACTGGAAAGGGTGCTCCATAAATTAAACTCAAATTCATAAAGTCCTAACGGTACAAAGATTATTATCTCCTATTTATTCTGAACGTACGTTACGAACATTATTTAATAATGCATTGATTCTCGTAGGATACACCAGTTAGTTGTGTAGTTGTATTATCCTTTCGGAGTTCCAACTTTTGAACCAGAGCTGATTCCAATGATGTAATTACCTTCGGTCGTTTACCAGCTTCCGTACGTTTGTACTTTGCATAACGCATTTCCAGCACTATACCGAATAAACAGTTGAATAGGGGCCGTTATATCATTTTACGATTATCGTGCATTGATTGTGTAATGACATCCTTACTTATAATTATCTACATCATCAGCAATCACAATAATAAACTACTCGCAAATCATGGCAACAAATAAATCACATACCAGGCAATAATACATATTCAAAATATGAAATGAGACAAGTATAATAAAAGTTTAGATATCACCCGGAATTAAATGCGTAGCAGCGTATTATTATAATTGACAAACTCTTTCACACGTACAAAGATTGATCTCCGAATCTCTAGCGTTCGCCCTAGCTTCTATGTTAGTCCGTAGACTAATTACAATATTCCTAGAATGAGAAAGACTAAAAGACTACGAAAGATTTTCTAGTGAGAAAGAAAGAGTGAAATATGCTAGAATGTGTGCATATGTGGTGTGTGTTTCAAATGAACCTAAGCCTCCTATTTATAGGTGAGCTTTGGCTCACATTAGCATCAAGAGGTGCATGTTAGAAAAAGGTAGCCAAAAGGGTGCACCGGGTACCTTACAACACGAAAAGTAGGCGCACCGGGTACTGTACAACACGAAAAGTAGGCGCACCAGGTACCAAAAGTTACCAAAAAAGGAAACCGAGATGGGGGCAGGGTGGCCGGCACCGCCCATGGTGTGGCCAGCAACGGCTGGTGGGTGGCCAGCGGCGGCTGGCCCACCCCCGCCCCGTTTCGCCGTTTTTTGCTTCGTTTCTTGATTAGTGCGTGTTTTCTTCGTTATGCGTCCGTTTGCGTCGATTCTTTTTTTGTTGGATTCATAATTCAAAAACGAAGATTTTGACATAGGATAAACCCTGAGATGAGGTTCCTAGCTCCAGATATTGCGTGCGAATCATTTGGATTTTCCGGCGGGCGTAGAATCTTCATTCTTTATCCGTTTCAGTTGATTCTTCTTCTGTTGGATTCGTATTTCAAAAACGAACATCTTGGATAGAATGGATGTTGGTGAAGGGAATTTTAGTTTTGAAATCTTGTTTTGATGTCTTGAATCTTCAAACGTGTGTGGAATCTTCGTTTCTCATCAGTTTTGCTTGATTTTTATCGTGCAACCTTGTTTTGACCATCTTGGCATAATGTTATTGATTTGTACTGTATTTGAATTAAAATGCCAAGAATCGTTCCAGAATGAGAGAGATATCGGTAGTAAAAACATGACTTTTTACGCGATATCAAGTATCCCACACTTAGAACTTTGCTTGTCCTCAAGCAAACTCATTCATAAAAACTTCTGGAAGGATTCTAATTGCATCATTTGCTAGAAATACTATTTTCAGAAAATATAAAATTATGGTTATGAAAGAGTTTTTTACTGGAAACTAAGGGTTTATAGAACTTGATACCTTCTTCGGGCAACTTATAAGGTGATCATGACTAGGCAATCCTCACAAGTGGGTCACTCAAATCACTAAAGTGTTTAGGGTTTCCTACTTACTAGTGTCAATCACTCAGATAGCCAGTCATGCAGCATTTTCGTCATAGTCTTGATCGAGAATCAAATCTCCATCACTTTTGATGAGGATGATACTAACCTTTCGAGATATCTTGGAAGGAATCGGGTTTTTGGGTTGAAGAAGGTAAGTGGTGAGGGGTGTGATGGTTTTCCTTGTATTTTCTCGAAGCTTTTCTTTGGAATTCCTTAGGTTTTTGAAAGGACTACATAGCCTTCCTTCTTTGGATTCTTCCTTTTTCTTGGCCCTTTTCATGATTGTGTCGGCGTGATTCTTTCGATTTCTTTTTCTTTTATTCTGCCGATCTTAATAATGTACTTCGTGGCCTGGAAGGTTTTTAATGATTTGGGTTATGTTGGCTTTTCTTGCTAAGGTCTTAGGAACTCGGGAGTGTCTCTGAAGGTTTGCGGGTTGATGAGACTTCTGTAGGTTTGGGATAAATGACAGGAGATCCTTATTGGGTGTGAAGAGTGGGTGAATGTTTGATGGTGGAAATGTGTTTTGGATTCCTTGGAAGCTATCAAAATAGGTTGTACCTATGCCACGTGTGGCATTCATCGATGTGATCTCGAAATGCATTACAAGAGCAAGTTCTAATTCAAATGCATACATTGGCACACACATGAAACGAAAAGTGTAGCATTAAAGATGAATGCTAATTATGGGCTCAATCCTCATGAATCGAATGTTTTGGTTAGTATGTAGGCGTAGCCAAGTGTTGCCTTTTTCGTTCGTATCTTATTCTAAAACAGTTTCGTTTCTTTGTTAAAAACTCATTTCTCGCTGTAATTCATAGTTTTGAAAGATAGGATTTCTAAAGAGATGTTTTTGAATCCGAAAAAATTTGAAATTTTTTCCATTTTTAGCCTTTTGATGAAAATATTGTTTGGCTTACGGACAAGAGGTAAAACTTGCGGTTGTATACCGAATATCCCACACTTAGAGGAACATTGTCCCTAATGTTCGAATCTATTTGTTGAACACCTCTTGACGAAGTATCCCACACTTAGAGATTCTACTTATCTTTGGGTTATTTCATAAGTGTTGTGTGGTATGAAGGATCCCACACTTAGTGTTGGAATATCGGGTGAGATAATCGAAGCATTAAACGGATAGAGGGTTTTGGAACGGTGTACCACTTTTGCTGCATGCGTTGTTTGCTGATTGCCAGGAGTTTGCTAGTCTGCGGCTTGTAGCTTATGGCTCCAGAATTCTCCACCGTGGGGTTCTATTGCTTCTTTTGATCCGGTCTTTGATAAATAGTCGTTTGATCAAACAAACAATCCATTCAACAATCAAATAATAGCTGCTAATAAGAAAAATAAAGTGAAAGCATAATAAAATAGTAAATAGATAGATGTGATGTCGAAGCATCAATCGTACATCAATACAGACAATAATAAAATAGTAAATAGAGTTTTGGTAGAAAGTAGAGAGAAGTCAGAAGGTGGAGCAATCCATTGCTCTGCTGATGATCATACTGCTGCAGTATATGTGGTAGGCCCAGGAGAAGTCTCGTCTGATGAAGAGTCAACATGCTGATCATTGGTGCCTTCGTTTGATGCATCATGGACAGCTTCTTCTTCTTCTGGCATACCGATTGTAAAAGCTCCTTGATCTACTAGCTGATCGATTAGTGGCCCGGATGGTATTTCAAAGCTGTCGAACGGGAACATGGCTGATCCTTGGTGTGTGTTGTCTTGAAAGAGATCTGTCTGTCTGTGAGATGAGACCGGCACAGGTATAGTAGCTGAAGGGATGGTATGTCTGCCAGTCCTGGGGCTCTGAATTATGACAGTCCATGCAGATACTCTAGATGTCCTGCTGCCTCTCGATGTATGTACTCTAAATGACCCAACAACTGATGGAATAGTATGTCTAGTGACTGAGACCTGTACTGGAGGTGGCTGTGGTCTAGGAATGATGCTCCGAGGTGGTATAACATGCCCACGGCCTGGCGGTGGTCAAGGTGCTGGAGTAGGGACTACAGGTGGATACATGTGTGGTGGTGCTCGGCCCATCCCACATGGTAAGTGTGGTAGTGGAGTCATGGGCATCCCAGCTGCCTACTGTCTCATGGCTGTATAGATCCTAATCTGCATCTGCATAGACCAATACCAATAATCTAGACCTGGAGGTTCCCCGTAGTGGTAGATGTATGCGGGTACTCGCGGTCTTGGGGCAGGAGTAGAAGGTCATGTCCTAGTATGTGGTGGCATCACTGGTGGTGGTGATGGGATGTCATCATTATCATTATCATCATCATCCTTATCATCATCATCATCCTCGTCATCAGTATCATCGTCATCTGTATCTGAATCACTAGGTCCTTGCTGGCGTTTCCTTTTCTTTTTTTTCCTTTGGCAGAACCAGGTCTGGTATCAACGTGTCAACACTGCTAGGATCTGCTGCCCGTGCTTTGATGTAAATAGCACCGTCTTTCGTGATCCGGAGTATTTCCATACTCCTAAGAAAATGGTAGTCGAGTGGCTTAGAGCTCCATCCTGATTTAAATTTCTCGACATCTGTTGTCCGAAGTAATCCCATCTTTCGTATCAATCTGGTGATTACTGAGCCCAAGTACGATCTTTTCTTTCCAAAGCCTTTTTCTTCTAAAAGTCACTGAGCAACTAAATAAGCAACCTGTATGTTTCTCTTGTCGAGAATACATGCCATAAGAGCGACATCAAATCCTGAAAATCGACCGCTAGTCGTATGTTTCCCTTCAAATGAACAAGCTATGAGCTTGTGTAGGATCTGTAGGACTGGGTCTCGGAGTCGGGTTGCCTTAATACCCGAGAAGTATGGTGCAGGTGACCATTGACTCCATGCTTCAGCGTGTGTTGTCGAGATGGAAATAGAGGTGGCTCCGGTGATGAACAGAGGTGATTGTATCTCTTCTGGGGTGTACAAATCTAGGTGGAGCGAGAACTGGGCAAGTGATAAAGTGTGCGGGCTGCCCATGTACTGAAATGAGATCGAACATTCTTCAATTCTCTCCTTCTTCTGAAATTTGAAGGTGGCCATAAATTCAGTAACCATCTCCACATATACTGGCTCATCAATACTGAATAATCTTTTAAATGATTCAAACTGCTGCCCATCAACTGTATAGGTGAGTATGCTTTCAAGTATTTGCTTAAATCCTAATGTTTGCATAATATTCCAGTCAATGTGCCTGAGACAACCAAACTTCTTGTCTCTCCAGATTCGTGCCATCTTGTCGTAAGCTGGTGTGGCACTCAGGTATGCTAAGGATCCTGCAAGGGGTCGTGCGGGGTTTAATTTCTTCTTTCATGCCATTGTACCTGAGAACATTTAAAGTAATGGATTCTTTGAGAAAGAGAAATTTTAAGCATGCTCCGAAGAATTTCGAAGTGAGGGCTTTAATTTCTAGACAATCTAAAGATTACATAAAATGTTCTCATGCAGCAAGTAGTCAATTATTTATCAAGGCAATATCGTCACTTAGAAAAATATAGTCATGGAATGGCAGTTGTCTTATTGTGAAGTACTGTTATTTACAAAGTTTGGTGCAAACCAAGTTGGAAACAACATGAATTCACAATTCATGGTAATATCATTATTGGTAGGGTTTGACTTTAAGAGTGCAGGCTGAAGTAAGGTTTTTGAATAAAGCAGTTTGTCTTAAAAATTCAATACTTCAAGTTGACTTTTCAGGTCAAAGCTTTCTTCAAGTGATATTTTCAAATGTCCGCATGCCATAATTTTAACCTATTCATGCATGCATGTTCTAAATCATTTTAAGCATTTCCTAATTGATAAGCTAACCAGGTTGTGCATTAAAAGTTATTATGCCCATGTATTTGGTGTGGTCCAAGACTTTTTATTTAAAAGTGATGATTCTCTAGGTACATTGCCTAGTTTGACTAGTCAAGTAAGTACAAGTGTGGTCATGCAATTTTCAACCTATCATGTTGTTCATGCAAGCTAGCCAACTTGTTGATGTCTTTCAAAAGTCAAATTTACTAACCCTAATTTGTTCACATAGAGCAATTAACATAGAGTGATCATACAAAACACCATAATTACTAAGATACTTAGTATACTAACTCTCAATTAAGCAAAGTTCTAAGCTAAATCAATGGGTCAAAGTTATTCCTATTGAAAAAGTCGAACATATTGCTAAGTGGTAGGAACATGTAGTAACGAAGTATTTAATCAAGAAAAGCTCTATTTCCTAGTTACTAGCTTAGCTAACTTCAAGAAACAAGCTCTTTCAAGTTCAAAGTGGGTTTTGTGATCATACTTTGCTTTTAGTGAATGAAATGCAAAAACGAAAGTACAACCGCGAAGTATACGCAACAAGGAGCTCGAAAGGACAAGAGATTATGCAATTTGATGGAGTTTTGATGGTGGATTCATGGGGATCATGGTGTGGCCGATTTTTTTGAGGGAGGAGGGAGGAAGGTGAAGTTTGTTAGATGATTTGAATTGTGGGGAGTTAAGGAGATTCATAGTGGTCCTTTAGGGTACATGTACTCACCCTAAGTACTATGGTACTCATATGGTCCCTAAGGTGATTTGAATGTCAAGTATTAATGTCTTTGGATTAATTTCCAATGTCCCACTAATAATGATGAGGAATCTTAAATGTGTTACTTGTAACTAGTTACTTGTTAGTCTCTTGTTACGTTGTAAATAATATAAGAAACGCGCAAATTTTTGCGGAACAATCAAAATCAACTTTAAACATTAAACTCACACTATTTTTGGTGTTTAAAAATCTTTGTCTGACGCGGGTTTATAGAATGTACTACTGTTTCGGCAGAATGCTAAAAAGGTGTACGTTCTTTTAGAAGTGCGTGCGTTTTCAGACAATGATTAAGAAACGTTTTCTATTAAAGGGAATTTTCAAAAATTTATTACATATATGTATTAAAATATGCTCATTTAAAGTCGCGAGCCCCGACCTTTTCAGAGAAAATTGTTTTATGATTCGTTCCGATCCCTCCAAAGGGAAAGGGTCGAGATTTGCTCCCTTAATCGAACATTTTTCGGTACAAAACATTTTGATAGCTCCAAGATGACATTGTAAACTAGAAAATGACGATCCTCTAAACCTCCTAGGATCTCTCGTTCGTCATACCCTAAATTGACAAGATCATCAAACAACTTATTATACGCCTTCCTTATCTTCTTGGGATTTGATAGACCGTCGCGCTCTCCTTTGTTTTTGTAGTTCAGATTGTGAGTAAGTTTATTCACAGCTTCCATAAACGCATTCTCTTCCGGTGAATCAGGTTCTCCGGTTGTAAGTTTAACTAGCTTACAGAGTTCACTAATTTTGGCTTTTTGTGTGGAAGTGAAGGGGTATTTGGTGAAGGTGAAGATTCGAACAAGCTTGACGTGAAGGTCTTTTCTTTTTTCAAAGAAGCTTGTGTCGATTCTTTCCTTTGTGGAATTAGGGAAAGCTTCTCGCAATTTTGAGATTAGGTAAGAAGCGGGGTCAACAAAGAATGGAATTTTACCAAGAAATGTGATAGGAATCATCAGGTTTTGTTCTATCCAGAACTCAAGTTTGTTGATCATCGTGGCGACATTGTGATTTATTAATATCATAGATATTGGAAGGTAATTCATGTCGGCAAATGATTCGAAGAGAAGATCTAAATCTTCTACAAACTTTAGTTCTTGGTCCTTGAAATTTGTGGAGGGGCTTTCGCATTCTTGATTTGACAGACGAAGAAGAAGGTTTACTTGTTTTTCTAATCCAGCAATCGTTTCTCGTTGGTTGAAGGAAAACGGGAGATTGGCATAGGTCAATTGTATGACGAATGCTTTATAGACGTCCGCCCTTCTGGAAGGATCGACAGAAGCACCAAGGTGGCGTTCTTTAAAACAAGGTTGTTATATTTAGACGGATGGAACCTTATCCACCACTCGGTATATGGTGTATTTAGGTTCGTATGAAGAGAATGGAAAGATATTGTCATTGTGAGAATCGGATATAGTTTGGGCATATACCGATGTCTCAGGAATGAGGGTAATTTGGTCACATGTTTTCGGAGGCTTTACTTCATGATTTTCTTCGGGAAGTTAATCGAAGTGGACAGATTTTGACACTTTAGGCATTTGCAAAGTTGGAGAGTGATCTTCTAGAGATGATGCTAGATCAGGTAGCTAATCCGTGACATCAAAGTCCAGGAAATGGTTTGGAATGGAATGTGGGATCCTAAATTCTTCTAGGGAAGCATATAATTCATCCTTTGAAGTACTAATAGAAGTGGGTTTTTTAGATGTCATGTTTAAACTAAGATTATCCTAACTAACACTAAATTAACAGCGAATTAAATTAAAACTGCTTAAAGTAACTTTCGAGAGACTTCTAAGAAGGAATCAATCGGAAGGATCTCCTAAATACTACTACTTAAGGTGGCTTGAATCTACGTTTGTGATTCCCCGGCAGCGGCGCCAAAAACTTGATGTGCTCACACCGTGTCGTTGTTTTTCAAATGATGATGCGAGCGCAGCAGGGTTTTAAATTTATATTTTGCGGGGCTTAAATTAACCGTACTACCTACTCTGATTAGTAAGCGGTAAGTATAACCTAAGATCGTTCTATGAATCCAAACGTGTGGGCGATTAAAGTTAACACTTTCAGTAGAGAAGTATTTAGAATGGCACAAAGTAGGTAGGTTTTGGGATTTAAAGACAGATAATTAAAATGCATAAAAGTAAATTGCAGGAAATTAAAATGCAGGAAAGCAGATAAAGATAAAGATGTGATTGCTGAGATTTCGATAATTAACATTTCAGGATGACATAACAAATAGGGTTGATACTAAATGTGGTGGTTAAACTACTAGGTGTAAACTCTAGAACCCTACCAACTCAGTTTCCCATTGGCGTGTCACTTGGAACTAGGTTATCGTGATTCTGATCGGAGCAATACGCAAACTTCCAATACTTATCTAAGCAACCTATTTTGGTGTTATACCGAGGTTCATGAATCAGTAGCGTATCGTCTCATAGGTCCGACCGTTCTTAACCCCTAAGGTAGTTTACTACTCTATTAGCACGAAGATAAATAGCTTTGTATGTTTGGACCGCCGATTATGTAAGACTTAGTATTTTATGAACTCTAGGTAACTAGGACTTTGTTCTATTCCTAAGTCTCGTCTTTGTTTAGTTAAGTTCTAATTACTTCAACTTATGACTTAAGTTCTCCTTTTCAAACATTTATACATCTCCAGATTATCCGCAGTTTGATAAAACGTGTTTCATATGAGGACCATGCCTTTCAATAATAGACAGTGTACTTTGCATGGGATTTCCACTACTTCTTATATCCAACATGCGGTCAAGAGTAATTGATAGTGAAAGTGACACTCTAACTAATTAAATGTAAAGCAGTGCAGAAATGTAAACCTAATATATACAACGAGTGATTTCATTGTGTCTTACTTTTTGCATGTCATGGGCACAGATAACTACTTACCATAATTAAGGTTGATCAGGTCCTAATTACTAGGTTGCAGTCACGTGGATAACTGGAAAGGGTGCTCCATAAATTAAACTCAAATTCATAAAGTCCTAACGGTACAAAGATTATTATCTCCTATTTATTCTGAACGTACGTTACGAACATTATTTAATAATGCATTGATTCTCGTAGGATACACCAGTTAGTTGTGTAGTTGTATTATCCTTTTGGAGTTCCAACTTTTGAACCAGAGCTAATTCCAATGATGTAACTACCTTCGGTCGTTTACCGGCTTCCGTACGTTTGTACTTTGCATAACGCATTTCCAGCACTATACCGAATAAACAGTTGAATAGGGGCCGTTATATCATTTTACGATTATCGTGCATTGATTGTGTAATGACATCCTTACTTATAATTATCTACATCATCAGCAATCACAATAATAAACTACTCGCAAATCATGGCAACAAATAAATCACATACCAGGCAATAATACATATTCAAAATATGAAATGAGACAAGTATAATAAAAGTTTAGATATCACCCGGAATTAAATGCGTAGCAGCATATTATTATAATTGACAAACTCTTTCACACGTACAAAGATTGATCTCCGAATCTTTAGCGTTCTCCCTAGCTTCTATGTTAGTCCGTAGACTAATTACAATATTCCAAGAATGAGAAAGACTAAAAGACTACGAAAGGTTTTCTAGTGAGAAAGAAAGAGTGAAATATGCTAGAATGTGTGCATATGTGGTGTGTGTTTCAAATGAACCTAAGCCTCCTATTTATAGGTGAGCTTTGTGATGTGCGTCGAGAGGTCGGTTGCGATTTAACTCGCGTCGTTGCGGGCCTTCCTCCTGGCGCGCCGATCAGTGGGTTTTTAAAATTTATGTTTTGCTGGGCCTAAGTATACTTAAAACTATGGGAGTACAGTAGTAAGTATGACCTAGGGTCGTTCTTCAAACTACAACGGGCATAGGATCTAGGTCTTTTGATTATCCTTCGTAATTTAGCTGGTTTATCAAGAGTTTGATAGGGGTTTTTGTTACTTTTCTGTTCTTAACTAACTAATCTAAAAACTAAAACTAAAGATAGGGGAGGTGAGGTGGCTACGAGAACTACAGATTAACGCGAGTGCTTGCTATGACAATCTTATATGCTATTTTAGGGGTAGTTATTTTAGTTAAGGCGTTAGTTATGATGACGGAGTCAGGATTCAACAGACGTACTTGGAACAATCAATGACAGCAAAGTATTCTACCTACAGCCTTTCCTTAGCTCCCACGTATTTGTATTTAACGCTCATACCAGTATTCAGCTGTTTTACGGTATTTCCGTTGCAACATTAAAAGGTCCTTGTTATCTATCCTGAGTTATATATCCTAATGAGCCATAATTACTAGCCTATTATCTATCTAACGTAGAGTTGTCCGCAATCAGATAAATAACATGTCACGAAGATAGCAATTATGAAATGTAAACTCCACCGGAAGTTCTCCCAAATGTAGCAACCAATTTAACCAACAACCATCCTCGAATCCTGTTCCCCAATCTCGGACATCCGAGATATCCGAATCATGGCATGAATTGTTGAATAAACAAAAACATGAACAGGGGTTTCCTACCGGAACAAGTTGGGATGATCTGGTCTAACGGCTGATTAAATTGTTCATCATTATTTTATATAAATCGTCATAACTATTTTACGCATGTTAAACTGGTGTATGCAATCAATTTATATTCAAAAACCTAATCATATATCCAACAGCACAGGTGATACTAGCATGCAAACCCTAAAGCAACAGTCAAACAAGAACATGCAGCAGAGCAGCATACAAGGATCAGTTTATACGTGCAGAGTTACTGGATAATTTGGTTAAGTCACAAATATTCCGAAAGTTCTCTCTAAAATATTTGTTATATGAAATGAATCTAACCTATCTCTAATCCTACGCTCCGTGTCTCCCTCCGGTGTATTTCAACCAGGAGAACACCGGCCATGTCGAGTTCAACGATCATCAGACACAGAATAATAAGCGGCGTACCACCAGTTATGTACCAGCAGTAAGTTACAAACCACAACATAAGTTGGATAGATAAACATTGGAGACTTATTTCATAGATTCAAATATATATTAACAGCATACGGACAGAGTAACGGCGTGTTACAATTGGAATCATTATTTCCACAACGGATTGTGCCCACGACTTTCATAGCTTCCACGTTCCGTACTACACACATTCGTGATGGTTCCGGCGCTATACAAATGAAAGCCGTATAACGTTACCTCTGTTGTTTCATAATATCCCAATTGCATATTAAAGTATAACTACCCTAGCATAACGACTATCATAGCAAACACAGATTTGTTTAGCTAAGCATGGCAATAATTCTAGCAAGCAATTCTAAATAATTATGACATCAGCACAACATATTTAAAATAACAAGATAGAGATTATAATAAAACCTGACAAAGCGTAATTACAAATCTTGCGCAATCGCAGTCTCGGAGCACCTCCGTTACAACCAAGCTAGAAGCTAATCTACTAGCTTAATTATACTAACCTAATCTAAATATTTCTAGAGAGAGAGTAGAGAGAGAAAATGAAAGAAATGTGAATGAATGAGTTGATTGATTGTGAAAATGAGGTGAAATGATCCCATATATATAGTAGTTGCTCAGCCGTATCGTCCAGCCGTATTCCTACCTCCAAATGCTCAACCGTATCGCTCAGCCGTATCAAAATCGCATCTTGTACGGGGGAGGAGGACGATACGAGGGGACCTCCCGTATTTCGAGTGGAAATGGCACGATACGGGCGAACATGGGCTGAATACGGGAGAACGAGGCCGTATACGGGGAAACACCAGCCGTATACGGCTGGACAAGGCTGTATACGGTCATGCCAGGCCGTATACGGTCAGTGCATGGCCGTATACGGCTTGTTCCACCCGTATCCGGCTTGGTTTGCCCGTATTGGTCTTCTCCGGTTCCTTGGATTCTTCGTTCGGCCATAACTTTTTACTCGAGTGTCCGTTTTCAGCATTCTTTATATCCATGCGATCGTATTCTCCTGATGAAGAAAATGACATAAGTTAGAGGTCATAATTCTTAGTGGATCTTAAAAAGTGCTTAAAAGCGTGAACGAGAATGCTTATGATCGTTTTCGTTACATTTATCGTGTTTTTCGACCATTTTAGATGACTTTTGAAATGTTGTCTATATTTTAGCCCGAGTGATGAGTTTTAATGATAAAGTATTGATTTTAGATATATTCATCATGATTTGGGCTAAAAAGGTGAGATAATGACACATAAAAACTTGACTTTTTGCGTGTCATCAAATATCACACACTTAGACATTTGCTTGTCCTCAAGCAAACTTCAATCTTACCTGCCGAAATTTCCTGTTTAAGATTTTTATTAAAGCCATAACGAAGAAGTTATACAGAATGAAAACAAGTATTACGCTAGTTAGATAAAGAAAAGATGTTCACATGAAGTATCCAAAGATCTTTAAGATGGTTCACTTAGGCATACTTTCAATTCTCGGGATGTGGAATATACACGACTGGGCGATCTCACTGGTGGTCACTCAATTCAATCAAGTGTATCGGGTTTCCTATTATCCTTAAGCCAAATGAAAAATCGCTCAAATACCAGTCGTGCAGCATTCGTCGTCATAGGCTTGCCCAAGGATCGTATCTCCATCACTTAGACGGGGACGGTACTAATTATCCCAGGACATTTAAATGGGTTTTGATGTATGGTGAGGGTTTAAAGGGTATGGATAAGGGTAAAAATGGTTTTAAGGGTTTTACTTATCTCAGGACCTTTAAAACTTATGAAAAATTCTATTTAGACATACTTTTTAATGAAAACGGAAACGGATAACTAAAAAGGCAGAAGATAGCTATTTTGCCTTCTATCTTTTGAAAACACATGAAGATTTTACGCTTTTGAAGAATCGAAGTTTTCGAGAGATTTAAGCACTTAGCTTTATTCTATTTTTGGTTTAGAATTTCTTGGCCAGGGATCTTCTAAGGAATTTTCTTTTTATTTTCTTTTTCTTTTGCCCTGCAGACATCCTTTCTTTCTTTCATTTTTTTGCTTTTCTGACCCTTTTTTCACTTTTGAATTTTACTTGGTGTCAAATTTTCACACCACAAGGCTCTCGAATTCTTTATAAATATTGATCATGTAAACGCACACGAGTAGCTTTAAGTAAACACTATATTTGTGACTTTGGGGTAGAAACAAAAAGCATACCTAATTAGCATTTTCAAAAACCTGATGTGCGTCGAGAGGTCGGTTGCGATTTAACTCGCGTCGTTGCGGGCCTTCCTCCTGGCGCGCCGATCAGTGGGTTTTTAAAATTTATGTTTTGCTGGGCCTAAGTATACTTAAAACTATGGGAGTACAGTAGTAAGTATGACCTAGGGTCGTTCTTCAAACTACAACGGGCATAGGATCTAGGTCTTTTGATTATCCTTCGTAATTTAGCTGGTTTATCAAGAGTTTGATAGGGGTTTTTGTTACTTTTCTGTTCTTAACTAACTAATCTAAAAACTAAAACTAAAGATAGGGGAGGTGAGGTGGCTACGAGAACTACAGATTAACGCGAGTGCTTGCTATGACAATCTTATATGCTATTTTAGGGGTAGTTATTTTAGTTAAGGCGTTAGTTATGATGACGGAGTCAGGATTCAACAGACGTACTTGGAACAATCAATGACAGCAAAGTATTCTACCTACAGCCTTTCCTTAGCTCCCACGTATTTGTATTTAACGCTCATACCAGTATTCAGCTGTTTTACGGTATTTCCGTTGCAACATTAAAAGGTCCTTGTTATCTATCCTGAGTTATATATCCTAATGAGCCATAATTACTAGCCTATTATCTATCTAACGTAGAGTTGTCCGCAATCAGATAAATAACATGTCACGAAGATAGCAATTATGAAATGTAAACTCCACCGGAAGTTCTCCCAAATGTAGCAACCAATTTAACCAACAACCATCCTCGAATCCTGTTCCCCAATCTCGGACATCCGAGATATCCGAATCATGGCATGAATTGTTGAATAAACAAAAACATGAACAGGGGTTTCCTACCGGAACAAGTTGGGATGATCTGGTCTAACGGCTGATTAAATTGTTCATCATTATTTTATATAAATCGTCATAACTATTTTACGCATGTTAAACTGGTGTATGCAATCAATTTATATTCAAAAACCTAATCATATATCCAACAGCACAGGTGATACTAGCATGCAAACCCTAAAGCAACAATCAAACAAGAACATGCAGCAGAGCAGCATACAAGGATCAGTTTATACGTGCAGAGTTACTGGATAATTTGGTTAAGTCACAAATATTCCGAAAGTTCTCTCTAAAATATTTGTTATATGAAATGAATCTAACCTATCTCTAATCCTACGCTCCGTGTCTCCCTCCGGTGTATTTCAACCAGGAGAACACCGGCCATGTCGAGTTCAACGATCATCAGACACAGAATAATAAGCGGCGTACCACCAGTTATGTACCAGCAGTAAGTTACAAACCACAGCATAAGTTGGATAGATAAACATTGGAGACTTATTTCATAGATTCAAATATATATTAACAGCATACGGACAGAGTAACGGCGTGTTACAATTGGAATCATTATTTCCACATCGGATTGTGCCCACGACTTTCATAGCTTCCACGTTCCGTACTACACACATTCGTGATGGTTCCGGCGCTATACAAATGAAAGCCGTATAACGTTACCTCCGTTGTTTCATAATATCCCAATTGCATATTAAAGTATAACTACCCTAGCATAACGACTATCATAGCAAACACAGATTTGTTTAGCTAAGCATGGCAATAATTCTAGCAAGCAATTCTAAATAATTATGACATCAGCACAACATATTTAAAATAACAAGATAGAGATTATAATAAAACCTGACAAAGCGTAATTACAAATCTTGCGCAATCGCAGTCTCGGAGCACCTCCGTTACAACCAAGCTAGAAGCTAATCTACTAGCTTAATTATACTAACCTAATCTAATTATTTCTAGAGAGAGAGTAGAGAGAGAAAATGAAAGAAATGTGAATGAATGAGTTGATTGATTGTGAAAATGAGGTGAAATGATCCCATATATATAGTAGTTGCTCAGCCGTATCGTCCAGCCGTATTCCTACCTCCAAATGCTCAACCGTATCGCTCAGCCGTATCAAAATCGCATCTTGTACGGGGGAGGAGGACGATACGAGGGGACCTCCCGTATTTCGGGTGGAAATGGCACGATACGGGCGAACATGGGCTGAATACGGGAGAACGAGGCCGTATACGGGGAAACACCAGCCGTATACGGCAGGACAAGGCCGTATACGGTCATGCCAGGCCGTATACGGTCAGTGCATGGCCGTATACGGCTTGTTCCACCCGTATCCGGCTTGGTTTGCCCGTATTGGTCTTCTCCGGTTCCTTGGATTCTTCGTTCGGCCATAACTTTTGACTCGAGTGTCCGTTTTCAGCGTTCTTTATATCCACGCGATCGTATTCTCCTGATGAAGAAAATGACATAAGTTAGAGGTCATAATTCTTAGTGGATCTTAAAAAGTGCTTAAAAGCGTGAACGAGAATGCTTATGATCATTTTCGTTACATTTATCGTGTTTTTCGACCATTTTAGATGACTTTTGAAATGTTGTCTATATTTTAGCCCGAGTGATGAGTTTTAATGATAAAGTATTGATTTTAGATATATTCATCATGATTTGGGCTAAAAAGGTGAGATAATGACACATAAAAACTTGACTTTTTGCGTGTCATCACTTTGGCTCACATTAGCATCAAAAGGTGCATGTTATAAAAAGGTAGCCAAAAGGGTGCACCGGGTACCTTACAACACGAAAAGTAGGCGAACCGGGTACTGTACAACACGAAAAGTAGGAGCACCAGGTACCAAAAGTTACCAAAAATGGAAACCGAGATGGGGGCAGGGTGGCCGGCGGCGGCTGGCCCACCCCCGCCCCGTTTCGCCGTTTTTGCTTCGTTTCTTGATTCGTGCGTGTTTTCTTCGTTATGCGTCTGTTTGTGTCGATTCTTTTTTAGTTGGATTCGTAATTCAAAAACGAAGATTTTGACATAGGATAGGCCCTGAGATGAGGTTCCTAGCTCCAGATATTGCGTGCGAATCATTTGGATCTTCCAGCGGGCGTAGAATCTTCATTCTTTATCCGTTTCAGTTGATTCTTCTTCTTTTGGATTCGTATTTCAAAAACGAACATCTTGGATAGAATGGATGTTGGTGAAGGGCATTTTGGTCTTGAAATCTTGTTTTGATGTCTTGAATCTTCAAACGTGTGTGGAATCTTCGTTTCTCCTCCGTTTTGCTTGATTTTTATCGTGCAACCTTGTTTTGACCATCTTGGCATAATGTTATTGATTTGTACTGTATTTGAATTAAAATGCCAAGAATCATTTCAGAATGAGAGAGATATCGGTAGTAAAAACATGACTTTTTACGCGATATCAAATACCTTGGATAAACGATTTTTATGTCTACATGGCATATCTCAGAAAATGTTCCCTAAAATTTTTCAAATTTTTCAAAAATATTTTTCAATAAAACTAAAATATGAGCTAATTCTTGCGATTAACTCTAAAATTTTGAGTTTTGGTATGCCTAAAGGAATCATTTTCAAAATATGAGGAAAATATTTTAAAAACTTAAGGAAATTAAGGTAGAAATTTCCTAAGCAAGAAACGATAATCGAAGAGGGGCATCGCATGACTAGGCACATACAACCCAAATTTGTAGTGAGGTTTTGAGCCTTTAAAGCATTCATTTTTAATGCTACATTGTTCATTTCTTGTGTGTGCCGATGCATGTATCTCTGAATTAGAACTTGCTCTTGACATACGCTTCGAGACCACATTGGTGTGTACCGTACGTTGTATTTGCGCAATTAGATGACCTTGACATTCCTTAGGATTTGAACCCCTTTTTAGCCTTCTCTTTCAAGCCCAAAACCTTTCCGATACTCATTTTAAGTATCGATGATCCCCTTAGAAAACCCTGTTGAGCCTAAACCTTTCATTTCTTCAAAACCCTCAATCTTAAACCCTACTTTCCCAATTCCAAAAATCTTATCTTAGAATTTCTGAGGTCATGAAAAACATCTCGAAGAATATCCTGCTCGATTATCCTACTCGTTCGTGTTCTCCAAAAAGAATCAAACCTCTCCAAAAGTGCGGCAAAATTAGCACAAGAGAGACAAGAAAACAACGGTGCGGGAAAATTAGCACCCGAAGAAAAGACTCGAATTGATCAAGATAAAAGAAAGGATTTCTGAAGGAAAAAAAAAAAGAAAATAAATTATCCTCGGAAGTTCTCTGACAAAGAAATTCTGAAGAAAGAAAAGAAAATAAAAAGTAGAAAAAGAAAAGAAAGAAAAGAAAATAAAGCTCAAAGTGCTTCAAAGTATCAACCATTCAAAGATAGATCCGATAGAAGACGAGTAGCTACCTCATCCGTTCTACAAATAAGTTTTTCATGATTCTTGGAAAGTCAAAGATAAGCAACACCCCTACAACCCAAAAGTTCCCTTATCCATACCCCTTAACCCTCACAAACCATTACAACCCTCGAATGTCTTGGGATAATTAGCGCCGTTCTCACCTAAGTGGTGGAGATCCGATTCTCGATCAAGCCTATGACGATGAGTACTGCATGACTGGCTTTATAAGCGATTTCGTTTGAACTAGATTGATAGGAAACCCGATACACTATTGAGTGAATTGAGTGACCACCTTATGTGAGATCGCTTAGTCATGTATACTCCAAGATCACGAGAGTTGGAAATATGCCTATGAGAATCGCTTCTTGTTTCCGAAAGGATCATCTTATTTTTGCTTTGTTTTCTGAAACTATTTACTCATATGAGGGAACGGTACCGACAGGGATGTCAAAACTCTTCTGTAAAACCTGCTTTAAAAATGTGTTCAAAGGGAGTATTGATGAGTGTTGCTTGAGGACAAGCAACGCCTAAGTGTAGGATACTTGATATGACCCAAAAAGTCATGTTTTTAAGGACATATTTCCACACTTTTTGGACTATTCTTTGGTGAAAACATTTCAAAACCATCATTATTTACCAAAAATCACCAAGGTAGTCTAAATATAGACGTTGCTGCAAAAATCGGTTAAAACGTCCAAATAACACGCAAACCGAGGCAAAACTATCACCTTAGATATTCCGTTCTTAATATTCTTATAGAAATAGAGCTTAATTCATATTTTGTAATTCTATAGGAAAATCCAAGACCGGAGGTGAAAGAATCAGAAGAAACGGACGAAAGACGGAGAAGATACACAGTCTGGAAGCTCGCCGATCGTCATCCGGAACATGCAAAATTCAAACACTTCCAAATTTTGCAAACTTAGTGTCATTAGAAGCGTAACGGAAAACAAAGCCAACGGCGCAAGAATCAAGCAAAACGGACTCCAAACGAAGAAGATACGGACGAACCAAGCAACCGAGAAGTCAACGGAGGCCAAACGGAGCACAAACCCCCCCCCCCCCCCCCCCCCGGACTCCTAGGTACCGTATACGGTACCCTAGGTGCCGTATGCAGCCCTTTGGGTGCCGTATACTGGGGGTTTGCTCTTGGAAGGTGCCGTTTGACCCCCCTTTGGTCCGATTGCCCCGTATGCTGCTTTGATGCTTGTATTTTATGCTTCAAGACTTGTACCAAGGCTTTCATCCTTCTCCTATAAATACCAACCTCCATTTCACATTTCCCACACACCTTTCACACTCACACACTTCATTCTCACATTTTGCTCTCTCTCTAGTTTAACATTCTCTCTCTAGCACTAATCTTAGGAGTTAGAGGAGAATTAGTAGGCAATAGTTTAGAGTAGAAGCTCTTATTAGCTTTTGTATGGAGTTACTCCGAGACTTCAGATTTGTGAAGATTTGTATGTATTACTCTCTTATGCAGGTTTAATACAATCTATCGTATTTATTCTTATAATAATTTTCTCTTATGCATGCTTAGGAATGAATGCTAGAATTATGCTAGGCTAGACAAATAATGTTTGTTGTGATGTATGCAATGTTAGGATAGTTATGATATAATATACAATTGGGATGACACCATTATGAAACAATGGAGGTAACGTTATACGGCTTTCATTTGTATAGCGCCGGAAACATCACTAATGTGTGGAGTACGGAACGTTGAAGCTATGAAAGTCGTGGGCACAATCCGTTGTAGAAATAATGATCCCAATTATAACATGCCGTTACTCTGTCTGTATGAGTTTAAACCGTTTGCGAACTTATAATCTGAACCTCTGCCCATTTATCTATCCAACTTATGCTGTGGTTTGTATCCTCCTCCCTAGAACCTGGCCAATTGCTAGAAGTAGGATTGCCAACTATTCTGTGTATGATGATCAATGAACTCAACATGGTCGTTGTTCCCTTGATTGAAACACATCCGAGGGACATGAAGCATTGGATTAGAGACAGATTAGGTTCATGCTTGTTTGTTGTGTATCTTTGGGACAACTTCCGGGATACCCATGATTTAATTATTAGGTCAGTTAATGTGATGACTAGTGTTCCGTCCTATTGCATGTTCTTGTTTGATTGTTGCTTAGGTACTGCATGCTAGACATACGTAAACACTATCACTGCCCTGTTAATTAGATTTTCATAAACATAATAAACATAATACAGATAGGTTATACGCATGTAATAGTTGTGATGATTGTATGATTAATGATGAACAATTCAGCTGACCGCTAGACAGATTATCCCAACCGGTTCCGCGGGTTAAACCCTGTTCATGTTATTGTTCAATGAACAATTCATGCCACGAAACGGACGTCCTCCGGATGTCTGAGACTGGGGACCTGGATTAGAGGATAATCGTCGGTTGAATTGGTCTGTGCATTTGGGAGAACTTCCGGTGTAGTAGACACTCTATAACTGCTATACATGTGACATATTGTGTATCTGATTGCGGACAACTCCACGTTAGGTATATAATAGGATCGTAGTTATAGCTCATTGAGAAATATAGGAATGTCTAGTGAGTAATCTTGAATCCTAATTGATATAACGGAAAAGCTGTAAAACGCCCGAGTATCCGGAATAGCGTTGGAACCACCATCGGTGTAGTACAAATACGTGGGAGCCGAGTAAAGGCCGTAGGCATAATACTTTATTACCAATTAAGCTTCTATGACCTCACCGGATTAATCATCACACCTAGTAGCCTTATCCCTCATAACTGTCCATCCAAATAACATTGCCGAAATCACAGCAAACATATTCTTTATCTTGATTTCTCTGCGTTCTCCGTACAAACCCATGTCTTTAATTTAGTTTTTAATTTTAGTAATTAGATTAGAAAACCAACCAACCTATCAAAAGTTTTAAAAAATCCCAGCTAAATTACAAAAGATAATTAATCCTCCTAGATTCCCATGCCCGTTGTAGTTTGAAGAACGACCCATGAGTCATACATACCGCTTACTGCCCTTTAGGTCTTTAAGTTGTATTAAAACTTAGGATACCCTGCATTATAAATATAAAACACACTGTCCGTGCATCCTGGTTGGAAGGTTCAACGACCGAAGTAAAACCCGACCGACTGCTGGGATGCGCGACAATTTTCTTTATCAAGCTAATGCACCATTATTCAATGGTACCACTTCGCTAAACACATATTATGAACTTTCTTACGTTATCAAGCTAGTGTACTTTATCATAACGAACTTACTTGTCAATTCTCTTTACTTCTTCCACATGTTAAGGATCCATAACAACTTCCACATATCCATCTACTTACTTAGTAAGTAATGGAAACAACTTCCACATATCCATCTACTTATTTAATAAGTAATGGAAACACTTCCACAATGTCAATTCATAAGAATCGACTTACGACTAAGCTAATGACATAGTCATTACCTGGAAACCGCCAATCCAATGATAAAATCATTCTTGACTCCACAATCATATCCATATACTTACACTTATCAAAAGTTTTATCAATACTTACCCTTTTAGCATATATACATATCACGTGCCAAAGCAATAACATAACAATACAATAATATATGATGTGACACCAGGTTAAAAAGGGCCAAAATTAGCGGCCAATTTAAACTTTAAACCTTTGTACTTAGTACAAGATAGTACGAAAGTATTGGATATTATATATATGTATTTATATATATATATAACACAATGATCGTTTAATAATCACGTACAAACAAAACTGAAAGAACGCACAATCTCAAATACGGATGTTGGTGAAAAATATTTTTAAATAATGTATTATTAATGAGAATAATAATTATTTACTCGATTTTAAATTTAAACATATTATGTACACAGAAAACTATCTGTATGTTTTAAGTAAAACAAAGATATAATTTTATATCTCATTTAAAACATTTTTATAAAACATTTTAATTAAAAGTATATACGATTATATTTTTAGAGATTTATCATTTTAAAAGATTATACTACTTTACGATAACACGGAGCGGAATTACTATACTACTTCAATTATTGGAGCTGGTTATACAACCAACTCCAATAATTCACAGATCACACACACGCACACAATGCATTCTCTGATCTCTCTCTCGCTCCCTCTTCTCCTCTCGGTTTCAACTTCAAACAACAACAACAATTAACAATAACAAGATCAACAATTCAAGCATCATCATCATCTCCTTCTTCATCTTCATCATCATCGCGATCATCATCATCCTCACCACCATCTTCATTTTTCGGTTCCAAACTTCAATACGTAAGAACCTTTACTAAATTACTTTAATTTTGTGATTATAATACTTATATTAGCTTGTAATAGGATTGTACATGCGAAAATTTGGTCAAAACTAAGCTAGAACTCGTTTTGTGAAATTTTTGTTCGAGCAGACTGAAAATCACTTGGATCCGGCGGATCAGAACTGGATACGGCGGATCGGATATTGGATCCAGCGGATCGGACATTGGATCCGGTGGATCGGACATTGGATCCGGTGGATCGGACATTGGATCCGGCGGATCGGACATTGGATCCGGCGGATCGGACTTGGATCCGGCGGATCCAACCAATAATGCCAAATTTCACATTTTGAGACATTAACCTCAGTGTCGCAACCCATATTAAGTGCCGCATTGCGTGTTACTAATAATACAGAGTTTTATAAATACTTTTCCACAAAATACCATATTTATTGCGAACACGAATATTATACACGGCACGATACGCTAAAGTAGAATTACATTTATACGAGATAATACTATATTACTAATAATTGGAAATTATTATTTCAAACCGTCACTAACGAACATACCCATTTTTTAAACTACAACACCAATACAAATAGAATACTTTTGGGAATTATTATCCAAACCGTCATTAATGAGCCATACACTTTTACAAACTACAAACTTAATTGGGTTTCAAACATATAAACGTAAACACTAGTCGAATGCGTTGAACATAACTAATCAAGTGAACAATTATACGAATGATTTACTAGACGTCCACTTACAAATATATAATCTCGGGTGTATAGGATACTAGGAAGTTACACTTGGTACACGCGTGCACATTTAGGATTGCTTGCTCTTCAGGTGAGTCTCACGGCCCCGTTTTACTGTTTTACTTTGGGGGAGATGCATTGCTTGTTTACTGAAATTACCTGTTTACTAAAATTACTTGATTTACTTGAATACATGTGCAAATTTATTTTTACCGACTTGTTACTTTACCGACTTACTATTTAATAAACTTATACTCTACTGTTTTACCAACTTACAGAATCACTGCTTTACAGACTTACCGACTTATTACTTACCGACTATTGGACAGACTATACTGTTTTCAGACTTACAGATTTACAAACTTACAGACTTACTGATATACTGAATTACACGAGTTTCCTTTTAATCCAATGAAGTCCTCTGAATTATAGTTGTTAATTATACGATAAGCGCGAGTTTAATATATGGATCCATATGGGACTGACAATCCCTGCCTGGGGTAGTAGCGCTACCACGGATTACACCGTAGAAACATGCATATTAGTATTCGTATCATATGAGTGTTTTTGGATAAGCACTCACGGGGGCAAATAACAGAGGTGTTAAGCTTCGACTATGATGGCTCATGACATGGCAGACTACACCGACCTTACTATACTTGTGAAATCCTTGCTTACTGATTTACTATCTTTGTACAATTATACTTTACTGTCTTACTTATTGTGAATGATTTATTTATTGGTTTACACTAATCTGGTTATGACTGTTTATTACAAACCTGTGAGATTCACCAACCTTTTGGTTGACATTTTTAGTGATGCATTCTCAGGTATACAGCATCAGTAGGGATGTCCAGCAGGACTAATTGATAGCTTGAGTCTCATGCATACTTACTTGGAGATTTTATTGCATTACTTTTGTACTAGCTGTTATGTTTTAAAATCTCTAGATACTATTAGTTGAACTCCAAGCTATGTAAACTTTTGAAAACTTATGTAATGTACTGTATGTTAATGTAATTTTCTAAAACGTCTCATTTAGAGTCGTTTGCTTATACTTTGGTGTTTTGATATTTGATTAGTCCGCAAATCACGAAATTGGGGGTGTGACAGATTGGTATCAGAGCCTAAGGTTATAGCGAACTAGGTTGCATTTAGTGGGCCTAGACTATGACCGTTAGGCAGTATTCCCTATTAGGCATGACTGGTTCGGTGATCACATCATACGAGTTTAATTTAACATAGCCTGATCAACTATGTACAATTAAATGAAGATGATGCGAGATCTGAAAGAGGTTATGGCTGAACAGGAATGCACTAGTTGACTCTGACCATGAGAGAACCGAGACTCATATCTGTTTTGTGTTAGACATAACTAGGTGGATAATAGGTATATATGGGTTACACATGTATGGTTAGGCCTATTAATATCCTCAGATATTTGGTAACACACTTACTGTCCGAATACACTTTAGAATTGGCCTATGGTAAGTTGATCGAGTCAGGAAAATAGTACCGGGATGTGCCCTGGTTCAGAGGGTCATCTCTTCGAAATAGACTTACCTAGATAGAGATTAAAAACTTCGACATTATATTTTGCACGAATTGGTCATCAGAGGACCCGTCATTCGCTCACCCATCATGTTTAACATTCGGATCCAGTATTCCTCTAAGTACAAAATATTTTCCTACCTTCCTATCACATTCCGCATAACTGCTGATATCTGTTCGGACATAATATCCCCGACACCTCTTATAACACTCTAACTCTTGTAATCCTTTGAACTCGCATGTTAAATGATTACAATCTTCATTATTCTATACAATTGATTGTCACTTGTGTTGTGATATATTACCGTTATATATGCAACTACGATAATCATACTCTTACACAAACCTCACATCTTCCTTTGCTTTTCTTGAAGAATCATGCCGCCGAAGAAGAAAAGCTATAGTGAGGCTGAACTAAACGCGATTGTTGCTCGAACGGTAGATGAAGCCATCGCTGCTCGAGACTCTAGAAGAAGTGACGAGATAGTCAATACTACCCCTACTCCTGTTACCAAGCCTTGTTCATACAAGGATTTTCTTAATTGCCAATCCCTGAACTTTAAGGGCACTGAAGGTGCCATTGGGTTGGTCAGATGGATTGAGAAGATGGAGTCGGTCTTCAGAATCTGTAGCTGTCCTGAAGACTGTAAGGTTAAGTATGCCACCTGTACATTTCTGGAAGGTACACTGACTTGGTGGAACTCGTACATTCAGTCTGTGGGAATTGATGCTGCATACGGAATCCCATGGGAAGAACTGAAAAGGATGCTAAGGGATGAGTACTGTCCCAATGAGGAACTTCAGAGACTAGAAGATGAATTCTGGCACTTGACAGTTCAGGGAACTGACATCATCGGTTATACAACCCGATTTCAGCAGCTCGCTCTCCTCTGCCCATCCATGGTAGATCCTGAACGCAAGCGGATTGAGAGGTACATCCATGGACTTCTGAAGGATATTCAGGGGAATGTCACTTCATCAAAGCCTGGAACCATCCAAAGTGCTATTCACATGAGCTCATGGCGCAGATCGTCAGGCGCGAGACATCTGCAGCACCTGCCGGAAACTCTAGCAAGCGCAAGTGGGAAGGAAACCCCAACACCTCCAACAAAAAGGTTGAGACTGTTAAAACCTACCCGACTGACTCTAGCGACAAGAAGGAGTATAAGGGAAGCAAACCATTTTGCTTCAAATGCAGCCTTCATCATGATGGTGCATGTCCTTGCACCAAATGCAAGAGATTCGGGCATGTGGCCAAAGATTGCAAGACAGCCGCAAGTGATACCAACACCTCCACACCCAAGACCTGCTATGAATGCAATGGTACCGGGCATTTCAGGAAGGATTGCTCGCAGCTGAAAAACAAAAACAACAACCCTGCTCGAGGAAGATTCTACGTACTGAACGCTAGAGAGGACCACCCGAACCCGAGGCTTGCTGACTTGCTCAATACTGGTACATTCGCTTACAGATAACCCTACTATCTCCATGCTACTTACTTTGGAAAATCTTACATACTGCTTAACTATTCTTGTGTTTTCCTAGATTCTAAGTACACGATAGAATTAGGAATCGACAAACTACTTTAGGTCGTTAGTGTAACACCAAGAAATTGCACTTTAAACTGGGAGCCTCGATAATACTGACTATACGAATAGACTGTCTAAATACTGTACTGAAATCATCCATTCCTTGGGATGTGCATTTCCTATCAACTTGATTGTGTTGACTTGTGATGAGTATAATATGATATATGTGTTATGAACTTCTACATGTCTTAGGGATGATTGAAAACAACTACTAAAATATCACCTTAACACGAAACATCTAACTGTAGGAAATGGCTAAACACTCTACTAACAACTGCACGTCGGATGACAAACAATTCAGTGAAGAGCATATGATGTTTCCTTACCTCCTCACCTTAGATGATGATATGAGGCTAGCAACTGAAGAGACGTCAGAAGAGACGACGCATGTGGAGAAAACTGTGAGACAACCAGCTGAACCAATGACAGAACCTGCGTTGTTTACCATTAAAGGGACTACTAAGATACCTAGATCAGATTCTGTTCCTAACCCCACCATTGATAACACCACAACCCTTATCGATACACCTACTACTAGTAACATAGGCACGGAAGTTGTCCACTTCCTTAAGGAAACCCTTAACTTGTTTCGAAATCAATTGACTGAAGCACGAGGAGACATCGTTGCGTTACGACAAATTGCTTACCAGAGTGAAAGACGCGCCCACGAATACGAACTGCGCATGCTAACAATGGAAAACAGACTAAGACAGTTGATGCTACTTTACCCGACCGCTCAAAATGTGAATGTCGTAGCTGACAGCCCGACCTCACAATTGACTCAACATGGTGAACATACTGAGGAGAATACTAAGGCAAGAATGACGAACTGTAAAAGGAATTTGGAAGAAATTCCCATCTACAATCCTGCTGTACCTCAGGCAAAGAGGGTGAAAACAGTCAATACATACAAAGGAAAACAACCTTTCTGCTCTCTATGCAACCGACATCACAAGGGGCCTTGTATCACGCCCTGCAGCCGATGCAAAGTATTTGGGCATCAAGTTAAGGAGTGCCCAAAGTTGAAGAACAAAAGTAACAACAACGCTAAGGGCAGGTTCTTTGTGCTTAACACTGAAGCTAATTACCAAGACCTGACTGAGGACGCGAGTACTTTCAATTTCTGACAGTCTAACTACTTATGTGTTACTTGCCTTACTTCAACAGTCTAACTACGTACGTGTTGCTTGGTTTACTGACATTTACCTACTACTTGGTACTTCATTCTGTACTTAGATCCTATATGGGAGATAAGATTTGTTTCTTTGCGATGCTGGTAGAGTATAGCTTACTCTATAATACTACCGACAATTACAAACTATAAGAACACTGTAGCGATTGCAGTTACTTTAGGCTACTAGTACAAAGTGTAGCTACACCTTAATGACTGACTGACCGACTGAACTTGCTTCTACAGACAAAATGATTGAATATGTTGGAAACACACTTCCTCTATTCCTTTAGCTGTCAGTAGGGCACTAATTTAACAAGGGGAGGAAGGCAACACTAGATAGATGATATATCACTCACAGTAGACTCACACACTTTCTTGGATAAGACACAGACTATTACTCTGACACACAGACAATTACTACGCACAATTTCGGGACAAAATTCTCCTAACAAGGGGAGAATGTGACACCCGGTTAAAAAGGGCCAAAATTAGCGGCCAATTTAAACTTTAAACCTTTGTACTTAGTACAAGATAGTACGAAAGTATTGGATATTATATATATGTATTTATATATGTATATATATTACACAATGATCATTTAATAATCACGTACAAACAAAACTGAAAGAACGCACAATCTCAAATACGGACATTGGTGAAAAACATTTTTAAATAATGTATTATTCATGAGAATAATAATTATTTACTCGATTTTAAATTTAAACATATTATGTACACATAAAACTATTCGTATGTTTTAAGTAAAACAAAGATATAATTTTATATCTCATTTAAAACATTTTTGTAAAACATTTCAATTAAAAGTATATACGATTATATTTTTAGAGATTTATCATTTTAAAAGATTATACTACTTTACGATCGGGTACGCAAACACGGAGCGGAATTACTATACTACTTCAATTATTGGAGCTGGTTATACAACCAACTTCAATAATTCAAAGATCACACACACGCACACAATGCATTCTCTGATCTCTCTCTCGCTCCCTCTTCTCCTCTCGGTTTCAACTTCAAACAACAACAACAATTAACAATAACAAGATCAACAATTCAAGCATCATCATCATCTCCTTCTTCATCTTCATCATCATCGCGATCATCATCATCGTCACCACCATCTTCATTTTTCGGTTCCAAACTTCAATACGTAAGAACCTTTACTAAATTACTTTAATTTTGTGATTATAATACTTATATTAGCTTGTAATAGGATTGTACATGCGAAAAATTGGTCAAAACTAAGCTAGAACTCGTTTTGTGAAATTTTTGTTCGAACAGACTGAAAATCACTTGGATCCGGCGGATCAGAACTGGATCCGGCGGATCGGAAACTGGATCCGGCGGATCGGATATTGGATCCGGCGGATCGGATATTGGATCCGGCGGATCGGATATTGGATCCGGCGGATTGGAATTGGATCCGGTGGATCGGATATTGGATCCGGCGGATGGGATATTGGATCCGACGGATCGGATATTGGATCCGGCTGTAACACCCTCAAATTTCGGGTTGCGGAAGCGATCGGGTCAGGTGTTACCAAATCAAATATCACAAGCACAAAGGTAAATAATGAACGACTCTAAATGAGACGTTTGAAAATAGTTATACATTTCCAAAATAAAAGTGTATACAAGTTGCGAGTTCGCAAAATAATTTCATTACATAATTGTAATACAAAAGTTATGCAAGAAATCCAGTTGTTGAAAACATGCGACTCGAGCTAGGATCTTGACGGGCCGATCCTACTAGCAGTACCTGAAATGCATACTAAAACACGTCAGCGACAAGCTGGTGAGTTCATAGGTTTAGTTGGAAGAATAAATCTTTGTGAGCATAATTCTATGCTAAGTGTACACTCCGTGTACGATCCTGATTTCTTGGAACCTCTAAGTTGGGCGGTAATTCGAGTGTGGAGATTCTTGACCTAGTTTCTTGATCTACACAGTTCTCACAACAATATAAACAGATAATAAAGTCACAGAGTATCAATTAGCACGTAACACAATTAGGCAAATAGCATATTTCACATATCACTTAACACATATAACACGTAATAATAAACACATAAGTTCTTGAAGATCTTGTTTTATTGATCTTGATCTTGAAAATCTTGAGTTCTTGACCTTGCACATAGTTCTTGATCTTGCACATAAGTTCCTGATCTATCTTGATTTCTAGTTCTTGAATCTGGTGTTTCTTGAATCTAATTTCTTGTAAGTTCTTGATCTATCTTGATTTCTAGTTCTTGGATCTAGTTCTGGTTTCTTGTATTTCTAGTTCTTGGTTTCTAATTTCTTGTTATCTAATTTCTTGTTATCTTGAGTTCTCGAGGGTCTTGTTTCTCGTTTCTAGGTTTCTTGTTCTCTAGTTCTTGTTTTCTTGTATTTCTAAAATTTAGTTTCTTGGGTTCTAGTTTCTTATACCCTGGTTTCTTGGTTTCTAGGTTCTTGTATTCTAATCACGAGTATTATGTTCTCTAATGAATCAGTACCTTACAATAATAGCCTACAGCTATCGAGATTCTTGGGATCTTAGTTAAGTGTCTAGTTAATCCTGTATATCCTGGAAAGTCCAGATTCATGAAACCTATCTCTTACGAGTTTTGCAACGGTGACTAGCACCCTAGTCTAGTGCGATTAATTGTAAATCATTTACAATGAGTAATTTCATAAATAGGTTTTTGAATAGTAAATAACGAGTATGCATGTCACCCCAAAACAGTAAAACAGTTTGAAAAGTGGGGGCTATGAACTCACCTGTGAGTTGTCAGCGATCCTACGATGCGTGTGTTGTCCGAATGGTAAGCTCCTAGTGCCCTAAACACGTGAGGTTATATGAGTAAGATACTAATCGGTTTAGCTAAACGTGTCATGAAAGTACACTTCTGTTGTTTAGTTTTTAGAATGGTGTACGGCCCGTTTGTGACGGTTTGTAATAATAATAATTCTCAATTAAATCATTATTAAAATCGTTTCGTTGTCTACTTCTCAAAAAGATAGTTTTGTATGTAAGTCATCGTTGTAAAAAGTGTAGTTGTTGTTATGCAAATGTTGAATCGTTGGGAAGAAACTCATTTCGCAGACCAGGTCAGTTCGGCTCGCTCGTTCGGCTCGGTTCGCTGCTCGGTTCGACTCGCAGCTAGGCTCGGTTCGCTGCTCGGCTCGGCTCGCAGCTATGCTCGGTTCTATAACACCCCATATTTTTTTTTTAAAACCTGGAAGCGTTGAACAAAACATACATAATATATCATTGAAACCTTGTACATTACATCATGTCTTAACTTAGTACATATTCTATATATATATATGATACCAAAAGACATAATTTCGGTGTCATATCATACTACTTTAGTGTTAATTTACATCAAAACAGATCAGAGTAAGAGGTTGCCAAAACATTCTTCAAAGCCCAACTTCTTGACTTAAGAATAGCAAAATTAACAACCTGCAAGAAGTTGAAGCGGTGGGATTAGCACGAAGCTAAGTGAATAGACTTTTAGCTAACAGTCTAACTTAGCCACAACAATTCAGTTCACGGCAAATAATATGGTAAACACGATATCAGAGAGGATCGGTGGTTCTTGAGGTAACCCTCAAGCCGCAGTGGCCCTCAAGAACGCTTATAACCAACTGTATTTGGCCGATACAGGAAACCGATAAGCTAGTGTACTATTTATTCACACAACACAGTTTCCATAATAACACATGTGCAAGAACCTGTATTGGCCAATCAATAGCAGCCTTAAGCTCAAGAACATATTGACCTCTCATTAAACACTTATATGCACATGGAAATATAGCATAGAATCAATAATACTTGGATCATGACAGGCAGCAGTATAATACAGTAAACCACAATTACTCATTGTAACCTTAACTGTTACAACTAAATTATACTGAGAGTATAAATCCACTCACTGTCCTTTGTATCTTCAACTCAAAGATCTTATATTATTGAGTTCTGGGATTATCTGAAATACAACAAAACAACTGAAATCATTAACTTGTTCCAGATATTCATAAAATTGAAAAATCACATCAATCATTCAAACTATAGCAGTTAAGTTAATTACATCTTAACACATATATTGGTACTAACATATATTTACATATAGGTCAGAATAAGTAGTCTCTGTACATATACAATGCAAGCTTATACAATTACTACTAGTAAACATCAAAATTTCAAGTTCTGAGATAAGTGGGGAATCCGCCCGAATTCAATTGAATCCGCCCGGATTCATGCTGAATCCGCCGGATTCAGACTGAATCCGCCGGATTCCCGACCCCTTTTCAACTCAAATTTGAGACAGATCAAAATCTAAGAAATACGCTCAGTGAATCCACCGGATTCACTTAAATCCGGTTACCAATTTTGCTCGGAATCCGCCGGAGTCACTGGAATCCGACCGGATTCCCTTGTTTTTCAGCTCAACGCATAAGTAGGTTTTCCTGCACTCAATTACGAACCAAAACCTAAAAATCGCCAAACTCAGCTATATACCCAAACTTTTACCAATATTTGACTACAATAACACCTATTAACATCATATAACAAGTATTCAAGCATCAACTCATTACAATTCAACCAAATTCACATATAACCCAATTCATCCATATTCAAACCTAATTTTCAAGAAATCTAGTAATTTCTTCATGAAATCATCATGTAATCAACTTAATAAAGATTAAAATCATCATTCAATTATTATACAATTAACAAGTTAATTTATCAAACATTAATTTATACCACTCAACAACTTAACCCAATTTCATATTCTATGTTAAAAGAACTCTTACTTACATGAGAATCAAGAGCAAGGTAGTGATGATGAAGGTATGAATTCCTAGCTTCAATCTTGTCTAAACTTGCAATAATTTAAGTGTATATTTGTGTTCTTGAATTGAGCTTAAGGTTTTCAAAGAAAGAGTAAAGTGAGAAGAAAGAATAGGTCGGCCCCAAAATTATATTAAACCGACTCTCATTTAATTACAGTGTAATATTATACCCTTCTTTGATCTATTGTCTGGAACCTAAATACCAGATTGCGAAAAACTTAATTTATTGTACCATCAGTTATAACTATTTAAAACAAACAATATTTCACTATTCACAATTAACTAATTGATCAAATCATCTAAGTTACACACAAAACATATAAATGTGCTTAGTTTCTTATAACATATTAAATAATTATATAAAATAAAAGGAAATTACCAGTTTACCCCTAGGTCCAAGGAGTGGATGTTACAGGTTCACTGCTCGGTACGACTCGCATCTCGTTCCGCTCGGTTCGCTGCTCGGCTCGGCTCGATCGACGAACTGAGATATGGAAATCTCAACTCGGTTCGTTGCTCGGTTCGGTTCGCAGCTCGACTCGGCTCGCTCGACGAACTGCTCTTATTTTTGGCTTTAAAAGTGCATTTTTGAGTCGGTTTTTGGGCAAATCTTCGTTGAGTAAACGTTCTAGCATGTAAATAAAAGCTTTACAAGTATATTAAATGGGTTTTAAAGCTCCTTACCAACAAAACCGAAAATCGAAGAGGATGGGGATGATGATGATGAAGAAGATGATCCGCAGCTGCTGCTGCTCTCGTTGTTGTTGTTGATGATGATGCTTCCGAAAATGTTGATGGTGGTGGCAGTTTCCAGCTGTGGTGACCGGCGGTGGTGGTGAGGATGAGGTTGAGAGAATTTTGGTGTGGGGTGTGTGTGTAGAAATGAATGGATGGAAAGAATGGGGGGGTTTGGAGGTGGTTTTATCCATTTCCAGATCCCCACCTTGGGGACTGTGGTCTCCAACCACAGTGCAAAATGCCCGTGTTTTTGTACCCGATTTTAATATAAATTAATACTTTTAATTTATAAAATTCATTTATATGATTTCGAAATATTTTCGAGTTGAAACATTTTATAAAAATAAGATGTCTGAGTTAAAGTTTTTATAACTTTATTTCGCGCGTTTTTAGTTTATTCAAACGTGATTATTAAATAATCGTTTCATGTTCCGTATATCTATAATTATATATATATATATATATATATATATATATATATATATATATATATATATAAAATACTTGAATACTTCAATATTATTTGTATAGAATACGCGAATAGAAAAGTTTAAATTGGGGGTGGATTTTGGTTCTTTTTGACCGGGTGTTACATTCTCCCCTTGTTAAGAAAATTTCGTCCCGAAATTTCATGTGAGGTCGTGATCGCGTGGAGTCTGGGGAGACATGTATGTACGAAAGGTCTGTCGAATGGGTTGTAGATGTATAATGTCTATGTTAGGTTTGAAGCAGTCAATCCATGATTGTGTTGTTGTTTATTCATTGTAGTCACATTCTGACTATTTCGTTTGTTTAAGGTGTGGTTAAGTCGTGGTTAAGTCGTGGTTACCAGGTAATCATTCACATTGTAGTCCATCCGGGACTGGATAGTTGTCACCAAGTGACCGTTTAAGGAGCAGTCCTAGATTTCTTGATCTACAGTTTCTTGCCTTATAATTTATTGACCTACGGTTTCTTGACCTAGAGTTTTCTTGTTTAGCGGTTCTTGACCTACGGTTTCTTGAGTTACAATTTCTTGTCCTACTATTTCTTGGCTTATGATTTCTTGATCTTGGGTTTCTTGACCTATCCTTTCTTGACCTATGATTTCTTGACTTATGATTTCTTGTCCTACGGTTTCTTGACCTACTGTTTCTTGATCTACAAATTCTTGATTTAGTGTTCCTTGATTCTATGAATTTTTGGCTTAGTGATTCTTGATTCTATGAATTCTTGGCTTAGTGATTCTTGTAACAACACCCTATCTCCTAATATAGGAGTATAGAAATTTGGGTCACACATCCGTATGTTGTCTAGTTCCTACCTTATCTTGCTCCCCCTGTTAGGATTGACGTCCTACAGACGGCGTGAGGATTCAAAACCCTCAGTTAATATCGGGAATGTGTGAGGAGTAAGTTTTCATTGTCAATGACTACCAACAGTAGTGCGAATCTTGAAATAAATAAGAGTGAAATGAGTAGGGTCACAGTAAGATACGTACCCTAATATTATGTAGCATCTTAGCAGACATGGTTGTTCTAATCTTGACGTTCCGGACAGTCCTTCATGAAATGTCCTGAGTTACCGCACACAAAGCAGACTCTTGGTTCGTGGGGATTGACGGGTGTAGCTGGAAATTTACATTCCTGAACCAGGTGTCCCCTAAGATTGCATCTTGCACAAGGTGCGCTACAGGGGCCTACATGATGATGTTTGCAGTTGGAGCAGTATGGCAGATAGCCGCCATAACCGCTACTACCTTCAGTTCTAGCGACGTAAGCCTTAGGCGCTTCCAGTCGCTTGGTTGGTGATCAGTACTGGTCGTTGTCATTGGGATTCCCGTCCCAAATGCGTTTGTGGTGATTTCCGGTAGGGGTCACAGGTGTTTACCTTTGGTCGATCATGGCCATAAGTTCATGAGCCAGACGGATGGCACTCCGGATAGTGGTAGGTTGAGATGAGCCGACATTCCCTCGGACAGGTTCCGAAAGGCCTCGTATGTACTTCTTGATACGTTTGGATTCAGGATCCACCATGTTTGGGCATAAGAGCGTCAGTTGTTGAAATCGAGTGGTGTAGCCTTGAATGTCGTTTCCCTGAACAGTTAGGTGCCAGAATTCTTCTTCCAACTTTTGTATCTCCTCCGGGGGACAGTACTCTTCCCTGAGCATGGTTTTCAGATCTTCCCATGGGAGTTGGTAAGCAGCATCAAATCCCATAGACTGAACGTAAGTGTTCCACCACGTGAGAACACCTTCTTGAAATGTGCAGGTTGCGAATTTGACCTTGCACTCCTCGGTGCAATTGCAGATGCGAAGGACTGATTCCATTCTCTCGAACCATCGGACCAAACCGATAGCCCCTTCGGTGCCAGTAAAATCGAGAGGTTTGCAGTTTTGGAATTTTACTTGTAGGTGCATGGTTTGACAGTAGGTGTGTTTTCGGGGGTGTCGGTATTCCTCCGATAGTTTTGTGGTCGTTCCCGCGACAAAGCCTCAGTCACTGTTTGAGAGATGAGGGATGCCATCTGAGCATCAGTGTAGTTTCTTGACTTCGGCGGCATGGTATTTTAAGAAAGAGAAACAAAGATACATGAGATTTGATTTTGTAATTGTGGTGGTTAACGCCGACATAGTATTGAGAAAAGTGTAGGAAACAAGTTGATATACAACATGAATGTGCACATAGTCAGATAATATACGAAGATGTGTCATTGATTTTTTAACGTATTAAAAGTTTTCAAAAAGTTGTGCCGGATGATTTTTGTCACGAGAGGGGAGAAATACTCCAGGTTTTAGCAAGATTTGGTGGCGTTCGCGCGATGTAATAGGTAAAATAGGTGACGCGTCATTTCTAAATGTCGTGTTTTAGGTGACGTGAACGTCAGCGAGTTAGGCCTATGTATATATAACCCAATATATAATAGCCTAATAAGTATAGCATAAGTGATGTGACCCAAAAAGTCATGTTTTTAAGTACTTATTTCCGCACTTTTTGGACTGTTCTTTGGTGAAAACATTTCAAAACAATCATTTATCATCAAAAATCACCAAGGTAGTCTAAATACGGGCGTTGTACAAAAATCAGTAAAAACATCCAATTTGCACGCAAACCGAGGCAAAAACAATCACCTTAAATATTCCATTCTTGATTATCCTATCAAAGTAGATCTTAATGCATATTTTATGATTCAATAGGAAAATCCAAGATCGGTGGTGAAAGAATCAAGAGGAACGGGTGAAGAACGAAGAAGATGTGCAGTCTAGAAGCCCGCCGATCGTCATCCGGAACATGCAAAAGTCAAACACTTCCAAATTTGGCAAACTCAGTGTCATTAGAAGCGTAACGGAAAAACGAAGCCAACGGCGCAAGAATCAAGCAAATCGGAGCCCAAACGAATAAGATACAGACGAACCAAGCAACCGAGAAACAAGCGGAGGCCAAACCAAGCACCAACCCCCTGGCCCTAGGTACCGTATACGGTACCCTAGGTGCTGTATACGGCCCTTGGGGTGCCGCATACGGGGTCTGGTGGCTTGTGAGGTACCGTTTGCCCCCCTTGGTCCGATGGTCCCGTATGCAGCTTGGATGCTTGTATTTCATGCTTCAAGACTTGTACCAAGATCAACTAGCTTCTCTTATAAATACCTCATTCATTCCACCATTTCAAAACACACCTTACACCTCTCATTTCATACTTCTCTTTCTCTCTCTAAAATTCTCTCTCTAGCACTACTCTTAGGAGTTAAAGGAGAATTATTCTTGTAGTTAGTTCTCTCTCTAGTTTCTCTCTCTAGCACTACTCTTAGGAGTTAGAGGAGAACTAGAGAGATATAAGTTAGCGGTTATGTAACACCCCCAAATTTAGTGATTTGCGGAAGCATACTTGGGTGTTACTAATCAATATACAAAGCACAAGATATACAGCAAACGACCTTTAAATGAGACGTTTTGTAAAATAATTACATTTCATAATTAAATCGTTCGAAAACATATAGTTTTCTTTACAAAAATATGTAAGCCTAGAGTCCGCGTATGTGGCGGGAGATTCTATTACATAACCATAGTTACAAAAGATAATGCCAAAGAATCTCCGTTAAATGCAGTTTGGAAATCATGCGACTCTAGCTAATAATCCTGGAGTGATCCTACTCCGTAAGTGTACCTGAGAATACATGCTAAAAAGGGTCAACCAAAAGGTTGGTGAATCTCACAGGTTTATCAGTAAATAATCAGTTTGAACACAAGATTTCATCAGTAGTGCCCGTAGGCGTATATCAAGTATTTGCAAATCTCGCAAAAGTAAAGTAATCAAGTTATACCGTTGCCATGAGGCTCATAATCGAAGCTTAACCCGTAATTAATCAGTTGCTCCCGTGACATGCTCATAATTGAGCAAGCATAAGTAAACGAATTAATAGTCGCCCGTTTATACATAACGGTTCGTGGTAGCGCTACTACCCCGGGCGGGGAGGGTCATTTCCCTAATGGATCCATTAACTACTGTTCGCGCTTAAGTACATAACTAACGATGTATGATGGAGAGACTTCAGTAAATAGTAAGTAACTCATGCAATTCCGTTTGGTATAGTAAACAGTTTAGTACTTGTGTTCAAGAAAAATCAGTAGCATGTATCTCCCCCAATAAGTTAAAACAGTAAAAGTGGGGCCGTAAGACTCACCTGAGTCTTTGCAAGTGCGTTTATATCAATAAACGAGTAAGTAATATCAACAGTTGGTTCTCCGAACCCGTAACCTCCAAATGCCTAAACACGTAATGTCAAGTAAGTAGATGTCTCGCACGATCATCTAGGCTAGTTGTTCATGCAACCCAATGTGTCCGAATGTTGGTTCGTTATCGTTTGTATAAAAGTGTACGACCCGTTGGTGACGAGTTTGAAATAATAAACTTTAAGTATTATTATCAAATTATCGATGTTTTGCACTTACAAAAGTGTCCCAGAGTGCTTCATAAGTCGTATCGTATAAGGATTTGAAGTTGTAAAAGTTGGACACTTAGTGAAATTTTAGTTAGACAACCTGCTGTTTTATGCGACACTATATGCGTCACTTATGTGTTCTATGCGTCACTTATGTGTTCTATGCGTCACTTATGAAGTGTCGGGTATTGGTGTCAGTTTAAGGGTATGCGTCACTGAGATAGTGTCGTGTATCATCTTATGCGTCACTTCAGAAGTGACGGGTTTCGTAACATCGCGGCACTCAAGGAGTGTCGTGTAAAATAGAAGATTCTGAGATTTAGGCGTCACTTATGGAGTGACGTATAGTATAGCGACACTCAAGAAGTGTCGTGTAAAAGAATATGGCGGCACTAAGGGAGTGACGGTAACAAGTGTCGGTTTAAGGTTCTAGGCGTCACTAGAGTAGTGTCGGGCAAGAGAGTCGTATAAAAATTAGATTTCGATCATAGGCGTCACTAAGGCAAGTGACGCTAGTAGTGACGGGTATTGAAAATGCGTCACTTAGGTAGTGACGGGAAAAGAGGGCTTATGCGACACTTAGTCAGTGTCGCACGAAGTGACGCATATCTGGGTTCATCAGTGCGTCACTTACGTCTGGTCGACGGATTTTGAGCCAAAAACATGTTTTCGGGTTTCCGTTTGGTCCGATTCTTTTACCCAACCCTTATATGAACATAATAAGCCTATAGAAACCATAAACTAGTAAAAATGATCAAAAACGAGAGATGTCGGGATTTGTCGGAAACTTACAAAACGCCGAAATGAAATTCCGGAAAGATAGCGTTGTAGATCGGGATGCGGTGGTCGTTTATTTCCAAAGGGCCGATGAAATCCAAGTGCGTTTAGTGGTAGTATTTTGTGAATTAGTGAGAATGGTGGAGGTGGTGGTGATTTAGAGAGAAAGTAAGAAAGAGAGTAAGAGAGAGAAAGAGATAGGTGATGAATGAGGGAAAAAGAGAGAGAGGAGGGGGTTTTGATGAAACTCCCCCACTTTCAGTCTCCGCTCCGCGCTCCGGGTGGTGTTCGTTTTCTCCGTCGTTTTTCGTTAAATAACTATTTTAAATATTACTGGTGCGTTTTAAAAATACAAATTATTACGCGATATTTTATTTAAATGTTCTACTAATCGATTTATATTTGAGTTATAAAATGTATGTTATTTTATTTAGTTGCGCGTTTTAACATTTTAAATTGTGTAACTTTCTGATTGTGCGATACGAATGAATACTAAATATTATTATAATAATATTTTTGACATGACAGTGTTATTTAATAAAATTGGTCACCAACGTCCGTATTAAATTGAATCGAAATACATTCGATTTAGATTGCATACGATTTAACCAAATCGCATTTTCGTATATATTCAACAATATATATAATTCGATACATTAATTAGCCTAACACAGAACTAATTACATGTATTAACCAAGAATTTGGCACTAATTCTAGTCCTAATTTGCCGGTTGTTACATTCTCCCCCTGTTAAAAGAATTTCGTCCCGAAATTTAAGTCGAAGTCGCGTTAGGGGCAGAATCGGTGAATAAGTGGGGATACTTGAGTCGTATTTGGTCTTCCCGTTCCCAAGTGAATTCTGGACCGCGCCGCGAATTCCACCTGACTTTGACGATTGGAATACGACTTTGTTTCAGTTGTTTGACCTCACGGTCCATAATTTCGACGGGTTCCTCAACGAAATGAAGTTTGTCATCGATGCGAATTTCGTCAAGGGGTATAATAAGTGTCTCGTCAGACAAACATTTCTTTAAGTTAGAAATGTGAAAAGTAGGGTGCACGCTGCTGAGTTCAGAAGGCAGCTGCAATCGATATGCCACTGGACCTATTTTCTCGAGGATCTCAAAAGGTCCAATGTACCTGGGGTTTAATTTTCCGCGTTTGCCGAATCGGATTACGCCTTTCCAAGGCGATACTTTTAAGAGTACTCGATCCCCAACCTGGAACTCGAGTGGCTTGCGTCTCACGTCAGCATAGCTCTTCTGACGATCACGCGCGGCTTTGAGTCGGTTTTGGATTTCAACGATTCTCTCTGTGGTTTCATGTATGAGTTCAGGACCAGTGAGTTGACTTTCTCCCACTTCAGTCCAACAGATCGGTGATCGGCACTTACGACCGTACAGTGCCTCAAAAGGTGCAGTTTTAATGCTGGTGTGATAGCTGTTGTTGTACGAGAACTCGCACAACGGTAGATGTCTTTCCCAATTTGTACCAGAATCAACTACGCAGGCTCGTAGCATGTCTTCCAGTGTCTGAATAGTTCGTTCCCTCTGGCCATCGGTCTGAGGATGGTACGCAGTACTCATATCGAGACGGGTACCCAGTGATTTTTGGAGAGATTGCCAGAAGCGAGATGTGAAACGAGCATCCCTGTCAGAGATAATCGAGATAGGGACACCATGTTGGCAAATGATTTCTTTGATGTAAATTTGTGTAAGGCGTTCCATTTTGTCGGTTTCTCTGATTGCCAAGAAATGAGCCGATTTGGTGAGACGATCGACGATCACCCAAATGGTATCGTAACCGCTCGCCGATTTAGGTAGTTTGGTTATGAAATCCATGGTAATTTGCTCCCATTTCCATTGAGGAATTTCAGGTTGTTGGAGCAGTCCGGAAGGTCTTTGGTGCTCGGCCTTGACCTTGGAACAAGTTAAGCATTTGCTGACGTACAATGCAATGTCAGCTTTCATATTCGGCCACCAGTAAAACTCCTTGATGCCGTGATACATTTTGTCGGATCCCGGGTGGATAGAATATTTGGACTTGTGAGCTTCATCCATCACCAAGTCCCGTAGGTTTCCGAAATTAGGCAACCAGATTCGGTTAGAGAAACACCTAACTCCGTTGGGTCTGATCTCGAATTGTTTATCCATGCCTCGCAAGGCCTCGTTCTTGAAGTTATCGGGTTTCAGGGCTTCGAGTTGGGCAAGATGTATTTGGGTGGTGAGATCGTTATGAATGGTAATACTGAGTGCTCGGACTCGAAGTGGTTTTGTTCGTTCTTTATGGCTGAGAGCATCAGCAACTACGTTTGCTTTGCCCGGATGATATTTGATCTCGCAGTCGTAATCGGTGAGTAATTCAACCCATCTACGTTGCCTCATGTTAAGATCTTTCTGGTTGAAAATGTGTTGGAGGCTTTTGTGGTCGGTGAATATAGTGCTGCGGGTACCATAAAGATAATGTCTCCAGATTTTTAAGGCGAACACCACGGCCCCTAACTCGAGGTCGTGAGTTGTGTAGTTTTTCTCGTGAACTTTAAGTTGTCTGGAGGCGTAAGCAATGACCTTGTCCCGTTGCATCAACACGCAACCGAGACCTTGGTGAGAAGCATCGCAGTATACCACGAAGTCATCGGTGCCTTCGGGTAGTGATAGAATAGGTGCACTGCAAAGCTTGGATTTCAACAGTTGAAATGCCGACTCTTGTTTCTCGGTCCATTCGAATTTCTTTTCCTTCTGAGTCAGCACGGTGAGAGGTTTGGCAATTGTTGAAAAGTTTTCGATGAAGCGGCGGTAGTACCCGGCCAATCCCAAAAATTGGCGTACCTCGGTGGGAGTGGTTGGAGCTTGCCAATTCTTGATTGCCTCGATTTTTGACGGGTCTACATGAATTCCCTGACTGTCGATAACGTGTCCAAGGAATTGAACGGTGTTTATCCAGAACTCACACTTAGAAAATTTGGCGTAAAGCTCCTCGTGTCTAAGTAGTTCTAGGATGGTTCTGAGGTGTTGTGCGTGTTCTTGTTCGTTTCGCGAATAGATAAGGATGTCATCGATAAAAACAATGACAAACTTGTCGAGGTATGGTTTGCACACCCGATTCATAAGGTCCATGAATACAGCCGGTGCGTTGGTTAGGCCAAAGGGCATTACTTGGAATTCGTAGTGCCCGTAACGGGTTCTGAATGCGGTTTTTGGGATGTCGGCATCGCGAACACGCAACTGATGATAACCTGATCGAAGATCAATCTTTGAATAACAGCTTGATCCTTGAAGTTGATCGAACAGATCATCGATTCGGGGGAGTGGGTATCGGTTCTTGACGGTTAGTTTGTTCAACTCTCGGTAGTCAATACACATTCGAAATGAACCGTCTTTCTTTTTGACAAATAAGATTGGAGCTCCCCAAGGTGAAGAACTCGGTCTAATGAATCCTCTATCCAAGAGTTCCTGTAACTGAGTGGACAACTCCTGAAGTTCGGATGGGGCTAGGCGGTACGGTGCTCGGGCCACCGGTGCGGCACCCGGCACGAGATCAATCGAGAACTCAACCTGTCTAGGTGGAGGTAAACCAGGTAGTTCTTCGGGAAAGACTTCGGGAAAGTCTCTAACGATTGGCACATCTTCAAGTCGCTTCTCCTCCGACTTTTTCTCCGTGATGTGCGCGAGTATTGCTGGGTAACCCTTTCTCAGAAATTTTCGGGTCTTTAAACAGGAGATTAAGTTTAGTCTCGACCCACCAGTCTCCCCCTGTATGATCAAGGTACTACCGGCGGCGAGAGGAATTCGGACGATTTTATCATGGCAAACAATTTCGGCCCGGTGCTTGGACAACCAGTCCATACCCACGATGACATCAAAACTTCCTAGTTCAACAGGCATTAGATCGATTGAGAAGGTTTCGTTTGCTAGGTTTAAAGTGCAATTAGGTATCACACTACTGGTTTCTATGAGTTTACCATTTGCGAGTTCTACTGTGTACTTAACATCTAAGGCCGCGGGGGTGATATCAAGTAGTGGGCAAAACTCATCAGATATGAAACTTTTATCAGCACCAGTATCAAATAATACTGAAGCAGTAAGATCGTTGAGAAGAAACGTACCCGTTACAACATTCGGGTCTTCCCTAGCTTCCCCAGCTTTGATGACAAATGCTCTGCTACGAGCTGGGTTGTTGTTCCGTTTGTTGCTGTTGTTGTTGTTGTTGTTGTTTCTCTGCTTAGGGCAATTATTCTGAAAATGCCCGGGACTTCCGCACCCATAACAAGTCTTCGGGGTACTGGTGTTTCGACAATCCTTGGCCAGATGCCCAAAGCGTTTGCAGTTTGTGCAAGGGCAGGAACCGTCGTGGTGACGATTGCATTTGGGACAGTAGGGCCTGCTTCCAACGTACCCTTTCCTTTCAGAAGTGCCAGATGAATAAGCCCTAAGGGGCTCAGGCTTTCGGTTGGTGATTTGGTTGGATGAGTTGGGGTTTCCTTCCCACTTTCGTTTGTTGTTTGCAGGTGGGGTTGAAGTTGTGTTACGGCGAACAGCGTTTGCCGTGAGTTCATGGGCCATACGGATGGCGTTCTGGATAGTACCTGGTTTGGATGAAGTCACCAGGTCCTGAAGTTTTTCGGGTAATCCATCAACGTATTTCTCGATCCTCTTATACTCAGGATCGACCATGGTTGGGCACAGAAGTGCCAGCTGGTGGAAACGGTTGGTGTAACCGGTGATATCATTACCTTGCATCTTATGGTTCCAGAATTCCAGCTCCAGTTGTTTCAGTTCATCCCTGGGGCAATACTCACCCCTTAACATCTCCTTCAACTCCTCCCACGGGAGTTTGTAAGCATCGGCAACGCCCACAGTTTGGGCATAGGTGTTCCACCATGTGAGTGCGGTGTCGGTAAAAGTACTAACAGAGAACTTAACTTTGTCCCCCTCCGCACAGTTGCAGATCAGAAATACCGATTCAACTTTCTCGATCCAACGTATCAGACCAATAGCTCCCTCGGTACCTGCAAAGTTTAGAGGTTTGCAGTTCTGGAAGTCCTTGTAAGAACAAGGTTTAGCAGCAGAGGTTTCAGCGGCATCGCTGTTTCTCGAGGAATTTGGTGGTGTATTCCGAGCCAAGGCTTCAGTAACAGCCTGGGTTATAAGGGAGGTAATCTGGGCGTCGGTGTATGGTCGTGTCTTTGGCGGCATGATTCTTCAATAAAAGAAATGAAGATACATGAGATTTTGTATGAACTTGTAATTGTCACAGATGTACATGTATGAAAGCAGTAATACATAACATCAACATGGAAAATGACAATTAATGTGAGTTGAGATAACAAGTGATATTTGATAGATAAAGTGAGTTTAAGAGTTACATCATACAGGGATATTACAAAAGGTGTCGGGAATTGTTACATCCGACTAGTTTATAGAGTAGCGCTAGATAGTCCTTAGATTACAAGATAGATTACAAGACAAAGGCTACGCTAGTCTTGTAGATTAATTTGTTCCATTAGCGCGACAAGGCGGTCCACGGTTTCTGCTAGTTGGTTGGTTTGCCTGGCATTGTCTTCAACCAAGGCCAGTCGTTGTGCTAGTGTTCGCGAGTGATCCGCAGTCTCCTGTGAACGCTGTTCACATTCTTCTAATCGGTTTCTTACAAGTTCATCCGCACCTAATTCGGCGGTCATGGAATCCTGAATTATGCTTACAGAGAGGTTGGTATCCTCTTGTTCTCGCTGTAGTTGTGATATGCGGTCAAGAGCTTGACGAAGCAGGTAGGTCATTCGGTGTTGTTCCAGTTCCAGGTTTTCGAGTCTTTGTTCCTGACGGCGGAATTGGGTAGCCAATACTGGCAACGTGAGATGTGCCGAGTTCTGAGAGTTATGTACAGGATAAGGGCTGGTTCGAGGTGACCTTGTGTTCCTCCTGGCTACTCGTGGGTTCCGTGACCCACGTGAGTGAGAGTGTGTCAGATTAGGTGGTGTGTTTGCCATTCCTGTGGCAGAGTGTAAGTAAGACGAGGCTAATGTATATATACATATGTCATATCCAGCCTAGTGTCTAGCACGTATCAAGCAATGGTCCGGTTCTCTCGTGGTCAGAGTCAACTAACGCATTCCTGTTCGACACAGCCATTTCAGACCTCACATCATCTTTCCTTAATTGTACATAGTTGATCAGGCTATGTTAAATTAAAGTCGTATGATGTAATTCCTGAACCAATCATGCCTAGTAAGGGAATACTGCCTAATGGTCATAGTCTAGGCCCACTAAATGCAACCTAGTTCACTATAACCTTAGGCTCTGATACCAATCTGTAACACCCCCAAATTTAGTGATTTGCGGAAGCATACTTGGGTGTTACTAATCAATATACAAAGCACAAGATATACAGCAAATGACCTTTAAATGAGACGTTTTGTAAAATAATTACATTTCATAATTAAATCGTTCGAAAACATATAGTTTTCTTTACAAAAATATGTAAGCCTAGAGTCCGCGTATGTGGCGGGAGATTCTATTACATAACCATAGTTACAAAAGATAATGCCAAAGAATCTCCGTTAAATGCAGTTTGGAAATCATGCGACTCTAGCTAATAATCCTGGAGTGATCCTACTCCGTAAGTGTACCTGAGAATACATGCTAAAAAGGGTCAACCAAAAGGTTGGTGAATCTCACAGGTTTATCAGTAAATAATCAGTTTGAACACAAGATTTCATCAGTAGTGCCCGTAGGCGTATATCAAGTATTTGCAAATCTCGCAAAAGTAAAGTAATCAAGTTATACCGTTGCCATGAGGCTCATAATCGAAGCTTAACCCGTAATTAATCAGTTGCTCCCGTGACATGCTCATAATTGAGCAAGCATAAGTAAACGAATTAATAGTCTCCCGTTTATACATAACGGTTCGTGGTAGCGCTACTACCCCGGGCGGGGAGGGTCATTTCCCTAATGGATCCATTAACTACTGTTCGCGCTTAAGTACATAACTAACGATGTATGATGGAGAGACTTCAGTAAATAGTAAGTAACTCATGCAATTCCGTTTGGTATAGTAAACAGTTTAGTACTTGTGTTCAAGAAAAATCAGTAGCATGTATCTCCCCCAATAAGTTAAAACAGTAAAAGTGGGGCCGTAAGACTCACCTGAGTCTTTGCAAGTGCGTTTATATCAATAAACGAGTAAGTAATATCAACAGTTGGTTCTCCGAACCCGTAACCTCCAAATGCCTAAACACGTAATGTCAAGTAAGTAGATGTCTCGCACGATCATCTAGGCTAGTTGTTCATGCAACCCAATGTGTCCGAATGTTGGTTCGTTATCGTTTGTATAAAAGTGTACGACCCGTTGGTGACGAGTTTGAAATAATAAACTTTAAGTATTATTATCAAATTATCGATGTTTTGCACTTACAAAAGTGTCCCAGAGTGCTTCATAAGTCGTATCGTATAAGGATTTGAAGTTGTAAAAGTTGGACACTTAGTGAAATTTTAGTTAGACAACCTGCTGTTTTATGCGACACTATATGCGTCACTTATGTGTTCTATGCGTCACTTATGTGTTCTATGCGTCACTTATGAAGTGTCGGGTATTGGTGTCAGTTTAAGGGTATGCGTCACTGAGATAGTGTCGTGTATCATCTTATGCGTCACTTCAGAAGTGACGGGTTTCGTAACATCGCGGCACTCAAGGAGTGTCGTGTAAAATAGAAGATTCTGAGATTTAGGCGTCACTTATGGAGTGACGTATAGTATAGCGACACTCAAGAAGTGTCGTGTAAAAGAATATGGCGGCACTAAGGGAGTGACGGTAACAAGTGTCGGTTTAAGGTTCTAGGCGTCACTAGAGTAGTGTCGGGCAAGAGAGTCGTATAAAAATTAGATTTCGATCATAGGCGTCACTAAGGCAAGTGACGCTAGTAGTGACGGGTATTGAAAATGCGTCACTTAGGTAGTGACGGGAAAAGAGGGCTTATGCGACACTTAGTCAGTGTCGCACGAAGTGACGCATATCTGGGTTCATCAGTGCGTCACTTACGTCTGGTCGACGGATTTTGAGCCAAAAACATGTTTTCGGGTTTCCGTTTGGTCCGATTCTTTTACCCAACCCTTATATGAACATAATAAGCCTATAGAAACCATAAACTAGTAAAAATGATCAAAAACGAGAGATGTCGGGATTTGTCGGAAACTTACAAAACGCCGAAATGAAATTCCGGAAAGATAGCGTTGTAGATCGGGATGCAGTGGTCGTTTATTTCCAAAGGGCCGATGAAATCCAAGTGCGTTTAGTGGTAGTATTTTGTGAATTAGTGAGAATGGTGGAGGTGGTGGTGATTTAGAGAGAAAGTAAGAAAGAGAGTAAGAGAGAGAAAGAGATAGGTGATGAATGAGGGAAAAAGAGAGAGAGGAGGGGGTTTTGATGAAACTCCCCCACTTTCAGTCTCCGCTCCGCGCTCCGGGTGGTGTTCGTTTTCTCCGTCGTTTTTCGTTAAATAACTATTTTAAATATTACTGGTGCGTTTTAAAAATACAAATTATTACGCGATATTTTATTTAAATGTTCTACTAATCGATTTATATTTGAGTTATAAAATGTATGTTATTTTATTTAGTTGCGCGTTTTAACATTTTAAATTGTGTAACTTTCTGATTGTGCGATACGAATGAATACTAAATATTATTATAATAATATTTTTGACATGACAGTGTTATTTAATAAAATTGGTCACCAACGTCCGTATTAAATTGAATCGAAATACATTCGATTTAGATTGCGTACGATTTAACCAAATCGCATTTTCGTATATATTCAACAATATATATAATTCGATACATTAATTAGCCTAACACAGAACTAATTACATGTATTAACCAAGAATTTGGCACTAATTCTAGTCCTAATTTGCCGGTTGTTACAGGTTAGAGCTAGAGGAAAGTTGTAATTGGGTAATCAAGCTGTAGCAAGGTTATTCAAGTCAGACTGTTGTAATCCTCAGTATTACTCTTCTAATCCGGTGATATTATCTTACTTTCTTACAATTATAGTGTTTACTTTGCATATTATTTCAATACGATCTATGATTGTTGCCATGCTGATTAGCTAGATTAATATGTGATTGTTGAAATGTAGATGCTAGGATTAGGGATGATGTTTAATTAATATATCTTATATATGATCGGTAGTTGTTATGCTGCATACATGTTTAGACTTATCCTGGATGTAGACTTAATTAATCACCCTTTCTGGTCTCTCACGTGACTGTTGCCTTAGGATAGGATCTGATCAACCCTAACTACGAATACACAGTTATCTCCTGTTTGTATGAAACTGTGAGATCGCCATAACACGTCAGAATACTTGGTATAGCGTTGGAAATACCACCGGTAGAGTACAAATACGTGGAAGCCAAGGAAATGCCGGTGGTCTATCTCACCGTGGATTACCTGGAAGCAACCCTTCCAGACACGGGTCTAGGTCTTGTTAAGCCGTGAAAATGCTATAGTACACCGTTAAACTACCTCTGGTTATAAAGCTGTGTAAATATATAATAGGTCTTTAAAAGACCGTAGATATACCTAGGGTTAGAGTGCTGTGGAAAATAAGGTCACTATACAATGTACGCATGCCTAGGGATGAACGACCGATGGCAAAGGAGGGTCTAATCCATGACGGAAGTATTAGAACTTAAATAGATAAAACATGAGTTAGGAAATGAAAGCAAGGATGCCGGCTGTGTTCCTAGATGCTTAAAACCCCTAAACCCTACTTAACCGATATTTTAACTTATTCAGCATACAACCAGTATTACTCTGTTAAAATTGGATAGACATAGGTGTTAAGAAAAGTCAGTGTTGTGGACTGTCGCCTTATTCCTTAACCCCATTCAGAGGGTCGCTTGGTCTCCGAAAGAGACAGTGAGGTGGGTCTGAAGACAGTCCCATCTGACCAGAATCAGGATAGCCTAGGATTCAGTGACATATGAATTAGGGTTACACCTAGACGTAGGGTCCTAGTGTTTACACCGACTGTTTAGAAGATTCTTAACCAGAGTAATCACCTATCATCAATATAATATCATCCCAAAACCCTAATCATCGAAGTTTCGGCAATCACTCTCTACCTGCTGCTTATATTCTCGTTTACTTTTCCGCACTTTAATTTCTGTCTTTAGGTTAGATTAGATAAAACCAAAACCCATACCTACCTTGTTTTAAACCCATCCTATTGTCAAGTTATCTTTGGTAGGTTCCAATTCAATTCAATTCGTTCCGATTTTGGACGACACTCGAGTTATACTTGCCGCCTTACCCACAAGGTAGGTAGCTTGCATAGTTTGAGCCCAACAAATATAAATTTTTAAAACTTTCAACCGCTCGCGCGTCTCGGTAGCCGTCGGTGCAACGACTCGGATTCTAAAACCCGACCGACCGCTGAGACCGCGACAAGTTTATGGCGCCGCTGCCGGGGATCAGTTTCGTCAAGAATTGAATTATGCCTTAGATAATTAACTTTAGGAGATCCTTCCTTAAGATTATCATTACTTAGGAAGTTAATTGCTTTATTAGTTAGATAACTTAGTTCTTAAACCCTAGAAAATACATAAAAATTAGAAAATGAAAAACCCTAATTCTCCTTCAAACCCCATCTCTCCTCTCAATCAAATGATGAAGGATGAGATGACGGCTTTGGTTGATGAGGAATTCTTTGACTGTCCAGAGTATGAGTCAAACTCCTCTGACGTTAGAGAGATCTGTGTTAACCATGAATTTGAGAACCCAAAAATATCGAGCTTAGACTTAGGTTTTGATGAATCTCAGCAGAAGATTCCAGCTTCTGTTACTGTTGCTTTAAGTGGTCAACCTACACTTGACCCGGAGATTCTGTCAATATTGTCTAGGTATCCACACTATATTAGACCTGCTACTTTACCTGATGATGAACCATTTGGAATCGAAGTGTTCTTCTATCCACCCATGCCTTGGATGGATTTGAATGAACATCTTCATTGTTTAGATGAATACTTTGAGTACGATCTCCCAGATATTTTGCGAGCCCACCCCACTACACTTTATTCAAGTGTTGTTGAGGAAGAGTGTCTCCAATATCAGGTTGAGAATGAACTTGGGATAGAAACACCAACCCGATTAAACACTGAATCTAGGAATCATCCACCCAAATCAGAAACAGACCATCCCTTAGGAAATTCTCTCAAGCCCAATAGGAGGATAGATATCCATGCCAACTTTCTGAAATATCTTAAGATATCTGATTTTCCATTTTCATTTGAGCAGAGAAAGACCTTTGTTGAGATTGATAGAATACTTAGACTTCTTCGTGCTAATCACAGTAGAAAAGACGAGCTATTGTTAAAATCAGAATTAGATCTTTTAATGGATTTACTTGCCAGCACCGATTATCCCTCTGATTCACAACCTAGGATTAATCGTTATGTTGCGCTCCTGATTGACGAGCTTGAATTTTGGATAGAAAGAAGCCCTATCAAGTCTGACATGATTCTTGCAGATATTCCATTCTTTGTTGATCCTGCTACTTATTTAATTAGTGAGCTTAGAGCTATTTTTCCCGAATCAACTGAGGAAGCTATAGACGCTGCTTTCTTTGCAAAAAGGAAACAGATCCATATCCAGCTAATCCAGTTATTCCAAAAAACCAAATTCCCGTTTACTAACCAACAGAAGATTTATATCGAAGAGCTTTCGCAAGCAGTTCACACTACTTACGGAAATCCCGATTCTTCTAAGGAAACGGAATTTGTGGATTTACTTTCAAAACTGCTCTATGATCTGTCTTATCTAGATACAAGATTTAGGGATGGCATTTCAAACCAGAAAAAGATGAAACGGGAATTTAATCGTTTTGTCGATGCATTGTTACAACTCAGTCAGGAAGAACGAGAATTCTTAACAGAATTTGAACGGTATTTCATAAATCCTGCTGATTTAGTTTACTATGTCATCCGAGCTCTCCGAGGTACGTTTATTTACCGCTATACCTTGTCTCTATCCAAAGCATCAACCGTACCCAACAGTGTCATCTCGGACACTATCCGGTAAAACAGTAAGTCTGATATGGACGAGCTTTCGTCTTTAACAAAGCGCTCTTAGGAGGCACCCCAAGCCTATCTAGGTTAATTAATATTAGTTAGTATTAATTTTTGTTTAAATTAATTTTTCGTTTTAAAGCTTTCGTTTAAAAATCAAGAAAACGTCCTTTAAACTTTAAACTCGCGCAATTTGCGTAAGTTCGAACTTTTCAGAAACATTTAACAAAGTTTTAATTTTAAAATTTTGGTAAATTAATTATGATTTGTTTTAAAGTTTAATGCACACAAAAATATTGTTTCGTTTTTAAAATAAACTCGTTTCAGTTTAAACGCAACGAACCTTTCGCGCGCAATTTAAAACACAATTTTAATTCGCGAAAACTTTTTATAAAGATTCGTATTTACTTTTGGTTACTTTATTAAAAATCTTAAAACCTTTCGAAAACCAATCGTACGTATCGTATCTTTCGCGTTTTAAATCGAAACGTATTTAAACCAAGAGGAAGGGACTCACTACCAAACAAAAAGTCAATTTTGGTCAATTTTCTCTCCCCCTTCTTCCCCAAAACCCACGGCTTTCCATCACCATCACCAAACCTCCATTTCTCCACCATTTTTGATGATTTAAAGCTTCAAGTTCTTCATTTTATCATCTCTCTTGCATACATAACATCATTTCATCACTTGCAATGTCATTCCTAACTCAAATCTTTAAATTTCATTAACTTTTAAAAAGTTAGGGTTTCAACTTTTGATCTATGAAATCCATGGTGAAATCTTGTGTTTTATGGTTCAAAAGTGTTCTTGCATAGTTGCTTAACATTATTACATGCTTGATTGAGTAGATTACTTGATAATTTGTGACTTTGATCTTCAAGTGTTGACTTTAAGTTGTCAATGTTGCTAGATTTGTTGACTTTTGATAACTAGTAAATTGTTTTGACTTGTTTTGATTAATTCATGCTTAGTATGATTTGATAAACATGTTTACATGATTGCTAGTTTATTTTGAATGATCTTTAGGATTATTGAAAGTTAAAGTAAGCACGCTGTGATTAAAAATTAACCAAGTATCATACTTTATTTTAATATTCAATTTTTAAAATGGTACTTGTGTTAATTAAATCATGGCAAGTTTCTTAGATTTTCAATAATTCCTTAGTTGGCTTTTGGTCCTTGATTATTTTAAATATTCACCACCTTAATTAATAAAGTGTTGAATATTTTTAATATGACCATCACACGTAAGCTACCATCATTCATTTATCAAAATCTTTAAATCTTGAAAAATTAACCGAATAAGTTAACACGTGTCTTTAACCATATGGTATTTGCATGAATAAGTTAGTTTATGCTCTTTTTGGTTTACTTGATATATTTGAGGTAATTACATGGTTAAGCTCACTTAGATTAAGTTGCCATGAAAGAAAGTAAAAATATTTGCTAGTTGTTTGAAATGACGAGTTTACTTGGATTAAACACTAGTATTATTATTGCTTTAGTACCCTTGGAATAGGTTAGACACTTATGGTTGCGAAAAATTGCGGATTGAGGATTGGTTATGCCTAGGTTTAGTTTAAAATAAATTGCGGATTTATTCATATTTTAAAGCCTACATTTCCAATTTTTGTTTAAAATTTGGAAATGTACTTAGCAATTTGTTATTACTTATGCATCTCATTTTCTTGTCAACAGATGGATCTATCAAACCCTTCGTTGAGGAAGCTTGCTTCATCCCCCGAAAATATGGACGATATTGAGAAATGGATGGGACGATACTTAGGGTCAAACAGAGTTATCATGTGGCCGGATATGAGACGTTTGGGTATTAGGGATGAGTTGGAAGATTTGATTAAATATGATAAAGATGGCGAAGAACATGCTGCGTTTTTCCATCTTTTCTCCATTGATGAGGCTATATACCGAGAGGTCGTCAGTGAGTTTATGATGGCTTACGAGTTCCGAGAGAGATTGGAGATCACTGATAAGAAGAAGATCACTTTTCGGTATCGTGGGAAGAAATATCATATGACAGTTAGAGATTTCGGGGTATACCTTGGCCTTTACACAAAGTCTCAGGCCAGTTCTGATTGGTTCACCAGCAGTTTCCAGTCTATCTCCAGTTTACCATCACGGGATCATAAGGAGATATGGAGAGGATTGACGGGGACAACCTTTAGGAGTGGAGTGAAAGCTTCACTCATGACCCGACCAGTTCATCACATTCTTCACAAGCTCCTGTGTTGTACTATCTTTGGGAAGAGAGATGCTGGAGCTGCTACATCAGAAGAGCTTAAGTTCATGGATGCGATCATAAGGAAGCAGAACCTGAATGTCGCATACATCATAGCGGATAGATTGTGGAAGGAGAAGAGAGAGGATAGACACCAAGTATTCATGGGAGCCATTATCACGAGATTGTTAGTCGGCATGAGGATTCTCACTGACCGTCACCGTGAGGATTACACCCATCACGCTAGCTCGCAGCCGTTTGATCTAGAGTACTGTAAGTTGATCTGGATGATTGATGAGGGACCTGAGAGATAGTGCTTATGGTATCAGACTCGGCAGCCCATTCCTGGATGCTTCATGACCAGGAAGCGTGTGACTACAGAGGATAGAGATATTGGTCCCCAGCCACAGAGACCAGTAGCAGCAGAGATACATGAGACATCACGAGGAGCAGACACATCAGTACTGCCTACACAGGCCGTTGTGCATCACATAGATCCGGTCACTCCTCTTACTCAGTACTATCTATTACATGTTTTACAGGTTATCCGTGATCAGTAGGTTCTGACAGCTAGGACACATGGTACCCCTGAGCCTGATCACTTCTTATACAGATGCGGACCACCACCACCACCCACTACCCATACCGCCACCACTCGCCCATATACCACCTTTCCTCCACCACATCCACATACCTCCGCTCAGCCACCACATCCATATAGACGCCCACGCACACCTACCACATACTCCGCACCATTACCCACTCACAGATCGACATCTGATATAGCAAGAGTCTACTCAGTACACATACCATCACCAGCCCGTCAGCAGGCATCATTGCCTCATCCGACTATACCCATTCCGACCCATGACCAGCATCCAGAGGCTAGCACATCATACAGACCAGATCTGCTCTACATTGGCACTGATGCATTATTCACTGGTAGCATCGGCCCTTACTTGGATTTGGGCCCCATCTTCTCAGATCAGGTTCCTACTGAGAGCACTCTCAGGCAGCTCTACCTTGATATGTTGCAGACGGCAGGTGTTACCACTGCGGACATGCTCACACAGGGTTATGATGATGTGATGGCGCTTCCAGCGATGACCCTCAGGCAGATATTGATTCAGAAAGGATTACTACCTCCAGATGAGCAGAGGGTATCTAGCGGACAGCAGTCAGTTGCAGGACCTCCAGCTCAGCCTGATGACATACAAGCAGAGGATCCTCCATTCTAGACTACTTATCTTGTGATTCATATTTATATCACTGACTTTTGGATTGTATTGATTACAGTGATCTCTATCTTGCACTTGGTTAAACTTTTGGGATATTTCTCGACCTATATGGTTGAACTTTATTATTATATTTCGTTTATCATATTTACTTATTATGTTTTGTTTCTTTATTTAGAATAAGTGATTGAATATGTGTGAATGAGCACGAGACCATATGAGATGACGAGCGTTCAAGAAAAAGAACCGTGGAGTAAAAGGCAGACAACCAAGGAATTCACAACTGCAGACCACGGAACTTACACACATCTCAGGAGAGGAGCTTTGGTCTATCTTCTTCTGAAACTCGCACATGCACCGCAAACTCTTCAAAGATCTAAGTGTGGGATCTCAACCCACACTACAAGACATCTTAGCAAGAATCGTCTCCAAATCTTAAATCACAAAAGTGTGAAATTCACTAATAAGAATTTCCACTTACATCATGGATCGACTCTTAGCTAAGCATGAACGAGAAGCGCTGTGCACCATAATAGGACATGCGGAGCTGAATCACTCTTAATGAAGATCTTCGAATCCTCAGCTTTCGCCTCTAAACGTTAAATCGTCATTTGGGGAGTTTCTTACCTTTAACCTCGTTTTCATAACTTGATTCATTTTGTTAGCTTAGGAATGCAAAGTAATATATATTCTATCCTAAACTTATCACTAAGTGTGGGATTCCAGCCCAAACCAAACACTTGAGAAACATTTTCTATATGTTCAAACTCTAAGTGTGGGATTATATTTTCAAATATAATCTCAACTCAAGAGAACATTAGGGACAATGTTCCTCTAAGTGTGGGATAGCAGGTATAGAATACCTTGAATTAGATGTTTTACAGATTTTAATGTCCAAAAAGCTTTACTCAGAAAATGTTCCTCAAAATTTCAAAATTTTCAAAACTTTTTAAACAAAAATAATAAAGTATGAGCCAAATCATCCGATTAGCTCTACTATTTTTGAGTTATGATATCTTTCAAAGAGGAACCATTTCTAATATGAGTTAGTTATTCAAGAATATTAGGGAAATTAAGGTAGAAATTTCTTAAATAAGTATTAACAATCTAAGGAGCATGGCTAGGCACATACAAACCCAAATTGCAGTGAGGTTTTGAGCCTTAAAAGCATTCATTTTAAATGCTACATTGTTCCTTTATTGTGTGTGCCGATGCTAGTATCTCTAAAGTAGAACTTGTTCCTGACATACGTTTCGAGACCACATTGGAGAGTACCGTACGCGGTATAGGTGCAATTAGATGATCTCGACATTCCGTAGGATTAAACCCATTCTTACATGCCTTTTCAAGCCCAAAACCCTTCCGATACTCATTTTTAGTATCGATGATCCGCCTAGAAAAACCCTTTGAGTCTAAACCTTTCATTTCTTCAAAACCCTATACCTTTAACCATTTTTCCCAAATTCCCAACAACTTATCTTGGAATTTCTAAGGTTATGAAAAACATCTTGAAGAATCTCTTTCTGAATTGATCTACTCCTCCGTGTTCACCAAAATTAGAAAATCAAGGGTGCGAAAAATTGGCACCAGAAGAAAAGACTCGAAGAAGTCCGTGATAAGAAAGAAGAGATTTCCGAAAGAAAATATCCTTGGAAGTTCTCTGACAAAGAAGTTCTGAAGAAAGAAAAGAAAATAAAAAAGCAGAAAAAGAAAGAAAAGAAAAAAGAAAAAGAAAATAAAGCTAAAGTGCTTCAGAGTATCAATCTTTCAAAGAAAGATTCAATGAAATACGAGTAGCTATCTTCTCCGTTCTACAATAAGTTTTTCATGATTCTTAGAATGCCCATGATAAGCAACCCCTTACAACCAAAAATCACCACTATCCATACCCCCTAACCCTCACAAACACTACAACCCACTCGAATGTCTTGGGATAATTAGTGACGTCCTTTTCCTAAGTGGTAGAGATCCGATTCTCGACCAAGCTTATGATGATGAGTGCTGCATGACTGGCTATTTGAGCGATTTCAATTGTGCTAGATTGATAGGAAACCCGATACACTCTGAGTGAATTGAGTGACCACCTTTAGTGAGATCGCCTAGTTATGTATACTCCAAGATCACGAGATTTGGAAAGTATGCCTGGGAAAGTCAATACTTATTTCTGAAAGGATCATCTTAGCTTTCCCTATGTTCTCTAAATAATTTTCCCATATGACAAAGTGGTAACTTTTTGTAGGTGCTCTAACTCACCTAAAATCTATAAAATGTTTTCACCGGGACACAACTGAGTGTTGCTTGAGGACAAGCAATGCTTAAGTGTGGGATACTTGATGTGACCCAAAAATTCATGTTTTTAAGTACTTATTTCCGCACTTTTTGGACTATTCTTTGGTGAAAACATTTCAAAACAATCATTTATCATCAAAAATCACCAAGGTAGTCTAAATACGGGCGTTACTACAAAAATCAGTAAAAACATCCAATTTGCACGCAAACCGAGGCAAAAACAATCACCTTAAATATTCCATTCTTGATTATCCTATCAAAGTAGATCTTAATGCATATTTTATGATTCAATAGGAAAATCCAAGATCGGTGGTGAAAGAATCAAGAGGAACGGGTGAAGAACGAAGAAGATGTGCAGTCTAGAAGCCCACCGATCGTCATCCGGAACACGCAAAAGTCAAACACTTCCAAATTTGGAAAACTCAGTATCATTAGAAGCATAACGGAAAAATGAAGCCAACGGCGCAAGAATCAAGCAAATCGGAGCCCAAACGAAGAAGATACGGACGAACCAATCAACCGAGAAACAAGCGGAGGCCAAATCAAGCACCAACCCCCCCCCCCCCCCCCTTGGCCCTAGGTACCGTATACGGTACCTTAGGTGCCATATACGGCCCTTGGGGTGCCGTATACTGGGTATGGTGGCTTATGAGGTGCCGTTTGCCCCCTTGGTCCGATGGTCCCGTATGCAGCTTGGATGCTTGTATTTCATGCTTTAAGACTTGTACCAAGATCAACTAGCTTCTCCTATAAATACCTCATTCATTCCACCATTTCAAAACACACCTTACACCTCTCATTTCATACTTCTCTTTCTCTCTCTAAAATTCTCTCTCTAGCACTACTCTTAGGAGTTAGAGGAGAATTATTCTTGTAGTTAGTTCTCTCTCTAGTTTCTCTCTCTAGCACTACTCTTAGGAGTTAGAGGAGAACTAGAGAGATATAAGTTAGCGGTTAGAGCTAGAGGAAAGTTGTAATTGGGTGATCAAGCTGTAGCAAGGTTATTCAAGTCAGACTGTTGTAATCCTCAGTATTACTCTTCTAATCCGGTGATATTATCTTACTTTCTTACTGTTATAATGTTTACTTTGCATATTATTTCAATACGATCTATGATTGTTGCCATGCTGATTAGCTAGATTAATATGTGATTGTTGAAATGTAGATGCTAGGATTAGGGATGATGTTTAATTAATATATCTTATATATGATCGGTAGTTGTTATGCTGCATACATGTTTAGACTTATCCTGGATGTAGACTTAATTAATCACCCTTTCTGGTCTCTCACGTGACTGTTGCCTTAGGATAGGATCTGATCAACCCTAACTACGAATACACAGTTATCTCCTGTTTGTATGAAACTGTGAGATCGCCATAACACGTCAGAATACTTGGTATAGCGTTGGAAATACCACTGGTAGAGTACAAATACATGGAAGCCAAGGAAATGCCGGTGGTCTATCTCACCGTGGATTACCTGGAAGCAACCCTTCCAGACACGGGTCTAGGTCTTGTTAAGCCGTGAAAATGCTATAGTACACCGTTAAACTACCTCTGGTTATAAAGCTGTGTAAAGATATAATAGGTCTTTAAAACACTGTAGATATACCTAGGGTTAGAGTACTGTGGAAAATAAGGACACTATACACTGTACGCATGCCTAGGGATGAACGACCGATGGCAAATGAGGGTCTAATCCATGACGGAAGTATTAGAACTTAAACAGATAAAACATGAGTTAGGAAATGAAAGCAAGGATGCCGGCTGTGTTCCTAGATGCTTAAAACCCCTAAACTCTACTTAACCGATAGTTTAACTTATTCAGCATACAACCAGTATTACTCTGTTAAAATTGGATAGACATAGGTGTTAAGAAAAGTCAGTGTTGTGGACTGTCGCCTTATTCCTTAACCCCATTCAGATGGTCGCTTGGTCTCCGAAAGAGACAGTGAGGTGGGTCTGAAGACAGTCCCATCTGACCAGAATCAGGATAGCCTAGGATTCAGTGACATATGCTTTAGGGTTACACCTAGACGTAGGGTCCTAGTGTTTACACCGACTGTTTAGAATATTCTTAACCAGAGTAATCACCTATCATCAATATAATATCATCCCGAAACCCTAATCGTCGAAGTTTCAGCAATCACTCTCTACCTGCTGCTTATATTCTCGTTTACTTTTCTGCACTTTAATTTCTGTCTTTAGGTTAGATTAGATAAAACCAAAACCCATACCTACCTTGTTTTAAACCCATCCTATTGTCAAGTTATCTTTGGTAGGTTCCAATTCAATTCAATTCGTTCCGATTTTGGACGACACTCGAGTTATACTTGCCGCCTTACCCACAAGGTAGGTAGCTTGCATAGTTTGAGCCCAGCAAATATAAATTTTTAAAACTTTCAACCGCTCGCGCATCTCCGTAGCCGTCGGTGCAACGACTCGGATTCTAAAACCCGACCGACCGCTGGGACTGCGACAATAAGCTAAGTCGGTCCAGCCCTAGCGAAATCAGAGTCATCTATTGTATTCCCGCTCAGTATAACTCCTTTCGGATTTCACATCATCCGTATTTAATTATACATAGTTAGCTACGCTATGTTAAATTAAACCCGTAGGACGTGATTTCTGAACCAAGTCATACCTAGTGGGAAATACTGCCTAACGGTCATAGTCTAGGCCCACTAAATGCTACCTAGTTCACTATAACCTTAGGCTCTGATACCAATTTGTAACACCCTCAAATTTCGGGTTGCGGAAGCGATCGGGTCGGGTGTTACCAAATCAAATATCACAAGCACAAAGGTAAATAATGAACGACTCTAAATGAGATGTTTGAAAATAGTTATACATTTCCAAAATATAAGTGTATACAAGTTGCGAGTTCGCAAAATAATTTCATTACATAATTGTAATACAAAAGTTATGCAAGAAATCAAGTTGTTGAAAACATGCGACTTGAGCTAGGATCTTGACGGGCCGATCCTACTAGCAGTACCTTAAATGCATACTAAAACACGTCAGCGACAAGCTGGTGAGTTCATAGGTTTAGTTGGAAGAATATATCTTTGTGAGCATAATTCTATGCTAAGTGTACACTCCGTGTACGATCCTGATTTCTTAGAACCTCTAAGTTGGGCGGTAATTCGAGTGTGGTGATTCTTGACCTAGTTTCTTGATCTACACAGTTCTCACAACAATATAAACAGATAATAAAGTCACAGAGTATCAATTAGCACGTAACACAATTAGGCAAATAGCATATTTCACATATCACTTAACACATATAACACGTAATAATAAACACATAAGTTCTTGAAAATCTTGTTTTATTGATCTTGATCTTGAAAATCTTGAGTTCTTGACCTTGCACATAGTTCTTGATCTTGCACATAAGTTCTTGATCTTGCACATAAGTTCCTGATCTATCTTAATTTCTAGTTCTTGAATCTGGTGTTTCTTGAATCTAATTTCTTGTAAGTTCTTGATCTATCTTGATTTCTAGTTCTTGGATCTCGTTCTTGTTTCTTGTATTTCTAGTTCTTGGTTTCTAATTTCTTGTTATCTAATTTCTTGTTATCTTGAGTTCTCGAGGGTCTTGTTTCTCGTTTCTAGGTTTCTTGTTCTCAAGTTCTTGTTTTCTTGTATTTCTAATATTTAGTTTCTTGGGTTCCAGTTTCTTATACCCTGGTTTCTTGGTTCTAGGTTCTTGTATTCTAATCACGAGTATTATGTTCTCTAATGAATAAGTTCCTTGCAATAATAGCCTACAGCTATCGAGGTTCTTGGGATCTTAGTTAAGGGTCTAGTTAATCATGTATATCCTGGAAAGTCCAGATTCATGAAACCTATCTCTTACGATATTTTGCAACGGTGACTAGCACCCTAGTCTAGTGCGAGTAATTATAAATCATTTACAATGAGTAATTTCATAAATAGGTTTTTGAATAGTAAATAACGAGTATGCATCTCACCCCAAAAAAGTAAAACAGTTTGAAAAGTGGGGGCTATGAACTCACCTGTGAGTTGTCAGCGATCCTACGATGTGTGTGTTGTCCGAATGGTAAGCTCCTAGTGCCCTAAACACGTGAGGTTATATGAGTAAGATACTAATCGGTTTAGATAAACGTGTCATGAAAGTACACTTCTGTTGTTTAGTTTTTAGAATGGTGTACGGCCCGTTTGTGACGGTTTGTAATAATAATAATTCTCAATTAAATCATTATTAAAATCATTTCGTTGTCTACTTCCCAAAAAGATAGTTTTGTATGTAAGTCATCGTTGTAAAAAGTGTAGTTGTTGTTATGCAAATGTTGAATCGTTGGGAAGAAACTCATTTCGCAGACCAGGTCAGTTCGGCTCACTCGTTCGGCTCGGTTTGACTCGCAGCTAGGCTCGGTTCGCTGATCGGCTCGGCTCGCAGCTAGGCTCGGTTCACTGCTCGGTTCGACTCGCATCTCGTTCGGCTCGGTTCACTTCTCGGCTCGGCTCGCTCGACGAACTGAGATCTGGAAATCTCAACTCGGTTCGTTGCACGGTTCGGTTCGCAGCTCGACTCGGCTCGCTCGACGAACTGCTCATATTTTTGGCTTTAATAATGCCTTTTTGAGTCGGTTTTTGGGCAAATCTTCGTTGAGTAAACGTTCTAGCATGTAAATAAAAGCTTTACAAGTATATTAAAGGGGTTTTAAAGCTCCTTACCAACAAAACTGAAAATCGAAGAAGATGGGGATGATGATGATGAAGAAGATGATCCGCAGCTGATGCTGCTCTTGTTGTTGTTGTTGATGATGATGCTTCTGAAAATGTTGATGGTGGTGGCGGTTTCCTGCGGTGGTGACCGGCAGTGGTGGTGAGGATGAGGTTGAGAGAGTTTTGGTGTGGGGTGTGTGTGTAGAAATGAATGGATGGAAAGAATGGGGGGTTTGGAGGTGATTTTATCCATTTCCAGATCCCCACCTTGGGGACTGTGGTCTCCAACCACAGTGCAAAATGCCAGTGTTTTTGTACCCGATTTTAATATAAATTAATACTTTTAATTTATAAAATTCATTTATATGATTTTGAAATATTTTCGACTTGAAACATTTTATAAAAATAAGATGTTTGAGTTAAAGTTTTTATAACTTTATTTCGCGCGTTTTTAGTTTATTCAAACGTGATTATTAAATAATCGTTTCATGTTCCGTATATATATATAATACTTGAATACTTCAATATTATTCGTATAGAATACGCGAATAGAAAAGTTTAAATTGGGGGTGGATTTTGGTTCTTTTTGACCGGGTGTTACATTCTTCTCCCCCTGTTAAGAAAATTTCGTCCCGAAATTTCATGTGAGGTCGTGATCGCGTGGAGTCTGGGGAGACATGTATGTACGAAAGGTCTGTCGAATGGGTTGTAGACGTATAATGTCTATGTTAGGTTTGAAGCAGTCAATCCATGATTGTGTTGTCGTTTATTCATTGTAGTCACATTCTGACTATTTCGTTTGTTCAAGGTGTGGTTAAGTCGTGGTTAAGTCGTGGTTACCAGGTAACCATTCGCATTGTAGTCCATCCGGGACTGGATAGTTGTCACCAAGTGACCATTTAAGGAGCAGTCCTAGATTTCTTGATCTACAGTTTCTTGCCTTATAATTTCTTGACCTACGGTTTCTTGACCTAGAGTTTTCTTGTTTAGCGGTTCTTGACCTATGGTTTCTTGAGTTACAGTTTCTTGTCCTACTATTTCTGGGAGATTCTTGACCTATTCGTTGTTCTGATGTTTTCAATGTGAAGCATTTGTTACCTTTTCATGGAGATTCTTCTGAAGATGAACCTGCTGTAGATTCGAGGACGAATTTTGTCTACCCAGGGGGGAATAATGGAGGCCCAAGTATTGAAGATTGAGCCCACATGTTTCTGGAGGCCCACGAGCGTGTCACAAAAAGGGCTGCACGGAAAAGGGCATAACTTGGGCTACAGGGCTCCGTTGTGTGAAACTTTTTCACCTTGCAACTAGTTAATTATAGAATCACAAACTGTAATTATAACATTACTCTGGTTGTGTGAAACTTTGTACACGTATGTAACTCAAAAGCACACAATTTTTATTCATTTGGTTTCACTTTGATGGTGAATTAACTCACCATTTACACACAGACTATATTACTTTCACTTTCCATTCATATTCTAACTTTCACTAGTTGCAACTTAATTACTCTACCTCGCCATCAATTTTGCAACATACAAATACTTTACACATAAATTTCTTTGAATGGCGCTATCATTACAAATTCTACATTCTTAACTGTCAATGTTCATAATACTTTACTTCCTTATTGACATAAAATCTTAACTTGTCACTTTACTATTTTCTTTCTCTGAATTTATGACGTTATTATTCCACGTATAGCCTTTATTATCATAAATTTATAACTTTTCTCCCCTACTTAAGATTTGCTTTACCATTCTTTTACAACAACTTACATAATAATAACAATTAAGTGGGTTAATATTGCTTTACCTTGACTAGCATACATTTCTTTTCAAACTATGTGTCAACTTCTAATCAATAATGGGACTTACCCTTAATTGTGCCCGTAAAATATCTAATAACAGACATACTTGTTCACAATATGATAGTAAGTTTGATCATAAACATCTTCATAATCAACTTATTACAACATTATCCACTTACTGTCTACCCTTTTACACCCAATCAAAGTTAACCATCACTAGTCCCATTATACACTTAACAATCATGATACACCCGTGTGACTTAATATAATAAAACCACGTTGGCCAGGCGTCGTTCTATTATACCAATCTCACACTTCTATTCATCACTGTCAACTATATATTGGTTCGAGTGTCACTATACTTTGATTTCATATAATCTGTACAATCATAAAACACTTTAATCTACACAATAAGAAATCATGAAGATTTTAACTGAACACATAAACTGTTGTAACACCCGTTTTCTGGGCCTAGTAGTTAATGATATATTTCCTGACTTCAAATAATTATGTAATGTGTTAGGAAATAGTATTGTTTGGTTTACCTGAAAATAATAGGTAAAAGAGTCTAAGAACTTATTGTGATAGATGAATTATTAATTGTTTCAAATTAATAAAGTTGTAAGAAAAATAACATAATTGGACTCGTAAATGATTTTCGGGTTCCAGACAATTGGTTTAGAAGTGAATTAAATTGTACTGAATATTAAGGTCGGTTGATGGTGAACCAACTTCACTTACTATTTCTTTCCTCAACTTCTTGTTCTTCATTTCATATAAACTAAAAACATAACCAAATTAAAAGATAATTGATGCTTGTGAATTCTGATTAACACTCCAGCTTATCATCCTCTTGTACCTCTCATTCTTCAAATTGTAAGTTGAATTCTTGTTCATACAAGTTCTTAAATTTGATTTTGAGATTGATGGGTTAGGTTTAGTGATTCATAGTGAATATGAAATTGAAGTTGAATAGTATATGTATGTTATTCCTTGTTGATTATATGATGATAATTGATGATTACATAAAGCTAATATGCAAGATTTTTAGTGTTCTTCAAGTTGGAGTTGAGTTGATTTAAATGAATTGGGTAATAATGTGTATAAGTGAATTAATGCTTGAAATGTTGTTACATGATGATATATGATGTTTATTAAGTGTTATGGACTGTATTTGGTTGAGTATAGCACTTGAGTTGTGATTTTGGGGTTTAAATACGAGCTGGAAGAAATTACAGAGATGCAGATTGCTGGTTCGGGTAAAGTACCCGGCGGGTACTACACTTACCCGGCAGGTAGTGTGAATTTGTGGTGACCCGGTGGATCACAATGAGATCCGGCGGATCCTTTGTGTTTGACTAGAACCCGGATGTTATTTGTTCAACCCGGCTGATTCTCTGGGCTTTAAAACAAAGATTACTTATGTTACCACATCTTGTAATTTACCCGGATGCTTAGTTGTTTACCCGGCGGGTAGTGAGAGAACCCGGCGGGTACTCTGTGTTTTTGTGTGCTTTTGAGTTTTGAACCTTAAATGGTGATGAGACTTATTCTAGCATGAATAACCTGTGATTGTGTAATTTTTTGTGTTTTTACTCAAACACCTGTAGTATTGATTATGTATATCAGTTTTAAACTGAATTACTGACTCGTTATTCTGTTTTATTCTCAGATTGTGAGAAGACTCAGTGATATTAGACTACTGAGTGGATGACTGAGGTATTGGTGAGTGGACCTGTACTCTCAGTATGATTTATTTGTAACAGGTTTGGTTACAACGGGTAACCGTAGATTTTACTGTTGATAGACTGTTAGTTTGATATGATTCCATGATAATTATGGATTATGTGCTACATGGACTTTGGGCATATGTGATAATAAAGAGGTCAACAAGAGTTGGGCGTGGTTGCTATTGTTTAGCCGACGGAGGGTTCCTTGTACACATCGTTAATGGGAACCTTAGTCGTGTGAGAGAATATCAATAGGCTATCGGTAAACCGTTGTATTGGCCTGCAGCTCAGTGGGTTTTACAAGTGTTGCTTGAGGGCCACCGCGGCATTAAGGGTTCTTCAAGGACCACTGATCCTCTTTGATATCTATGTGTTTACGATTATTTGTTGTATACAGATTTTGTTATGCTGCTGATGGCTATAGTTTCATTCACTTAGCTTCGTGCTAATCCCCCACATTACTTCTTGCAGATTATGATTAGATAAATGGCTGGTCAAGAAGCTGTTGATTGGAATTGAATGTTTGACGAGATGGGGTTTACTCTGATATCTGATTTGTATAATCAGTGTTGTATGTTTTAGAATTATATAGCACCCAATTTGATACATTAGGACTTTTGAAAGGTTTGACTTTATATATATAATATGAAACGTTTGTTTTAGACTTGCGCTTCCGATGTAAAACATTATTTAAATATGTTATGAAAGATGGGGTGTTATAAGTTGGTATCAGAGCGTAGGTTTGGGCGAATTGAACGTGGTAAGTGTTCAATCCCAAATCTATTTGTGTTTAGTCAAACATTCCATGGTGTGGAATTTAGTATTGTATGAGAATTGGTTAGCATGTTATGTACTAACTGTTAACAAGTTGTGAGATGTTGTTTTCATACAGATATGGCAGATAATATTTTCTCGACCAATATTCCCAATAATGCCTCTCAGATGGATGCTTCTCCTTTGAAAACACATAATGATAGACAAGGGCAAACTGGTACCTCATTTTCAGCTCATGAGGATACTGATTGTGATGAGTATGTATTTCGGTTAGAGGATGAATTACTTGAACTTAGAGGATTCAGACAACAGGTTTTACAGGACAGACAGGCTGGATCTTCTCAGCATCAGCAGAGAGTTTGTTCTTTTAAAACATTCATGACTAGTAAACCTTCAGAATTTTATGGAAGTTCAAATCCTTCAGTTACTTTAGATTGGTTACGGGATACCGAGAGAAAATTTGAGATTTGTCAATGTGAGGAGGAAGTTAAGGTTCCTTATGCAGTTCAACTTTTGAAAAGTCATGCAATGACTTGGTGGGATTCGATTATAGCTGTTTTGACTCCACAACAGAAAGTATCTATTAGATGGTCAGATTTTTATAATGAGATGTGTAAACAATTTTGTTCTGATTTTGATATATCTCGTATTAGACAAGAGTTTATGGAACTTCAATTGACTGATCAGATGACGATTGATCAGTTGATTAATCAGTTTACTGAGAAATTGAGATTTGTACAGCAGTGGGTTCCAGATGACAAGACTAAAATTGATCATTTTGTTGGAACCTTGCCACCCAATTATCGGATAACGGTGAGATTAGCAGGTTCGCTTTCTCAGGCTTTTGCCTTAGCTCGTTCAGTGGATAGTGACTTACGGGCTCAGGATGTACAAAATAGAAAAAGGGCTTTGCAGCAATCTGAAAGTGATCCTTCTGGTAAGGGTAAACTGAAATGGCAGAGTAGCCAGCAAAATAGGAAGTAGAGTAACCGTGATGGTTCAGCTGATAAACCTAAATGGTGTTATAAATGTAAATCCAGACATACGAGGCAGTGTACTTCTCAGACTGCCAGATGCATTAAATATGGTGTGTTTGGACATGATGCTAAGGATTGTACTTATCCTAATCATGTTTGTTGGAATTGTCATAAGGAGAATCATCGAGCGAGTCAGTGTACAGAGACTAAGAGATAGGAGTTGGGATTTGTTGGGGAGTTGTCATCTTCTGGCCATAAGTGAAGAGTCCGCCATTAGCAGCTGACAAAGTTCTTCAGATGACAGTTGATGAAACTGTCAGGACGACTGATGTCATCCCAGTTACTTTTGTATTAACCCTGTGCTAGCATATATTTTATATGATTGTGGAACTGATTATTCCTTTATATTGGTTTATTATGTGATAAATTGAAATTGATCCCACTCTGATAGTTAATTCTCTTAAAGTAGAATTAATTGATAATAAGATAATTCATGTTACCACGTAGGTGACTGGAATTAGTATTTGATAGTGGGTCATAATCATTGGGTTAAATTCTGTTGATGTTAATCTCTATTTTAATGAGGTTTCGTATTGATTAAGACATGTGGTACAATATTGAAATGATGATTAACTTTATCTCGGATAAGTTATATGATTTGTCTCGAGGAATATGAGAAAATTATTATTTCTTGGATTAACTGTGAAATGAACAGCAGGAATTCATTTTTTGACACTAAAACAGCTTTTGTGTCAGGCTTTTGATTCAGTATTACTTGATGGATTTGATGATTTGATAGTGTATTATAATACATTTTGCGAGTTTAGATCGTGTTTGATGCAATGAGATGGAATTATTGTTTATGCTTCATGATAGCCCAAGCTATATGAGAGGAATTATCTTATCCATGACTTGGAGTTTGTAACTGTTGCTTTGCATAAAAAATATGGAGACATTGTTGATGGTCAAGATATTGTAAAGATCTGATTGTGGGATTTAATATTATCTGGAAAGGATAATGTTATTGCAGAATTGTGACAGGATCTGCCTTATGTATTTGGAAATCTTTTCAAACTTAGTGGATTAACTGAAAGCTGTTCAGTTTGAGATTGTTATTGAACAATTTTTAGAGGATTAAAGATTGTAATCTTGTGTTGAATTCAATTGAATTAAGAGTTTTGGGATGTGAATTTAATTGAAACTTCTAAGTTTTGATAGTTTGATCATCAGAGGATTATTAAATTGCAATGATTTGATTTCCTTATATTGAAGGATTGTCAAAAGAACATATGTGACATGGATTGTGAATCCTTGATAAATATGATTTCAAGTAAAATCGAGTACCGAGAGTTTTATGGATTATTGAGATAACCTGACATATTCAGATGACAAATGTGGATTATATGCGATCATGTACTTTGAATAATTGAGCTTGATCAGATTTTGAGGGCGAAATCTCTTTAAGGGGAAGAGATTTGTAACACCCATTTTCTGGGCCTAGTAGTATATGATATATTTCCTGACTTCAAATAATTATGTAATTTGTTAGGAAATAATATTGTTTGGTTTACCTGAAAATAACAGGTAAAAGAGTCTAAGGAAATAATAATTCCCTTCTCTGTAACATCCTGCAATTTCGACATAATTATAAACACTAATTGCACACATTTTTAGGCAAATTCCCTAACTTAGAGTGAATTCAAAACACATTTTAGAGGTAAGTCTAGCAAAGCCCAACTAATTAATACGCGTAGTATTACATTTCATAATTAGTTGTAATTATGTACAAAACAATTGGAACAAACGCGAAAAAAATATACGACTGTTGGTAAACAAAATTATTTAATAAAATGAAATAATTAAATCACATTAACGCTTATTAAATATTATATTGATAATATTTGCAAAGTATTTTGTAGCGTGTAGCATTTATTTCGTAAACTGAAACAACTCGAACCCTGTCCGTAAAACTGAAACAAAACAAGTTATAATTTTATAACTCAACTAAATTATTTCTATAAAATATCTCAACTAAAAATATATTCGAATACGCATTTAAAAAGTTACCAATTAAAAATATTTTAACATTTAACGATCGGGTAAACGAACATGGGTTAAATATCACAAAATTGGGACAAAAATCCCCTCCCTTCTTGGCACCCAAAATCAGCCCCAATACCCCCACCCCATCCCATTTCTTTCATTTTCATTTTCATCTCACCGAAAAACACACATCACCTCTCTCTCTACTCCATCACCACCACCGCCCACTTCCACCGCGAAAACCACCACCAAACAACCTCCAATCACCTCGCTCATTTGGAGAAAAATGATCACGACAACGAGCTCTACATTTCCATCTTTTCGGATTTCTCTCACGACAACTTTGTAAGAGCCTTACTTTGATGTCGCTATTTACTTTGATATCTCATGTTTATATTGCTTAATACATCATGTTTTAGTGTTTTTATCAACTGATTATGTCCAAAAATCGAACCAAAACTCGTTTTTCCAAACCGATCTTCGAACAGTTGTAAGTGACGAATCAGGGCCAAAAACAGTAGAGCGACACTTAAGTGACGCATTAAGCGTCGCATAAAACCCTCTTTTTGCGTCACTTGCTTAAGTGACGCCACAAACCCTCTTTTTGCGACACTTCGTTAAGTGTCGGTGACCATCCCACCCGACACTCCTTGCGGCACTAACCTAAGTGACGCCTAAAATCCGATTTTACTTTGTCCAACACTACCAACAAATGACGCAAAAAACTATTAAACATTATTAGCGTCACTTACTCTGTGACGCAACCCCAAGACGAGTGATGCCTCAAGTGTCGCTAAAAACAGAATACTTACAACATCTTTTGCACTAAGTGTTGGACTTAACCGAAAACGAATGTTTACATACGATACGATACGCGAACTGTACAAACATTACAAACACACTTATATTATTTAAATTTTGATTTTAAACTATCACCAACAAGTCGTATGCATTTTCATAACTATGAAATACAAACGTAAACGTTAAACAAACGCTTTGGACATAACTTGGTTGTACGAACACTACCATGGATGGTCGACCTAGACATCCACATACTCATTAAATCTCATACGTTTAGGGCGTTAGGAGATATCGGATTAGACTTGGGCTTTAGGCAGCTAGCACACGCACTTTACTTAACTCAACAGGTGAGTTCACAGCCCCTACTTTTACTGCTTTACTACTTTTGAACAGGGGTGGAAAACATAGTCACTGTTTTACTATTGCCATAGCTTACCTTGATTATATAAAATGCTTTTATGCTTTTATACTTGTAGATTGTTGACTTCGAACGTATCCATGTTTTACTCTACAACTTGAGTACTTTTAAACCGTATTTATGAATGATTTCATACCATATTACAAACCGTTTATGAAATGCTATTAGACTTTTATACAAACTGACTTTTATGAAACAACATTTTCATAAACATTTGAAAATTCCCAACGTCTTGGGCAAACACACAGAAAGTCCCTACGTCTTGGGCACACGCACAGAAAGTCCCACTTCTTGGGAACGCATTGAAAAGTCCCTACGCCTTGGGCACACAGAAAGTCCCTACTTCTTGGGCAAGGTTCCATCCTACGTCTTGGGTGAAGGCTCTACTTCTTGAGCGGATGGGTCCTATGTCTTGGATGCCAATCCTACTTCTTGGACACAACCTAAAAAGTCCCTACTTCTTGGGCAGACACTGTTAGGTCCTACTTCTTGGACAAACGTTTTAGTCCCTACTTCTTGGGCAAACATTGATAGGTACTACTTCTTGGACAAACTTTTTAAACTATACTTTTGGGCAAATTTATAGGATTCGTCTTTCCTACTGCAACCTAAACTATACTTTTGGGCGACAACCCAACAAAACTTCACGTTTGATTAGCATTACTTAAATTGTTATGGCAAAACGTTACAAATATACTGGTTGATCAAACTATATACATAAACACAAATCCTGTGAATTCACTCAACCTCGTTGTTGACTTTTTACTATGTTTTTCAGGGAATTAGCTGCACGTAAGAACCGCTGCACATATGGAACATAGGTGACCCACGATGAAAATAGGATGCCAACTTTTGACAATGGGATTTCTTTTATATAACTAATCTGTTTTAGTCATATTTACGAAATATACTTTTGTAAACTTAACTACTTTTACACTTGTACGATTCGATGAATCGTAAAACTTTGTAATTATTACTCTTGCCATCTTAATATATATATTCTGTTGTAATATTATGCTCTGATATGTATGTATGTACGACATTGACGTCATCACCCCTGCTCGATCTAATGCTTCCGCGAACATCTTATAAACTCGATTAATGAATTTGGGGGTGTGATAGATTGGTATCAGAGCCATTGGTTATAGCGAACTAGATTTCTTAGGTGACTTAGAGACCTTAGAGACCTAGACTATAGCCTTGGCTAGAACGCACATGCATACACACATTTGCATACGTCTAACTATCGTTATGACACCTCGATAAGTGCAATCCATTATTTGAACCGCACTGCATCCAACTTCATTCATACACACTCTGATCTCATACGAACCTGATCGTATTGAACGGTTGATGAAAAGAAGTATGTATTTAGCATCATATAATGACGTCTGGCCAACGTGATTATATTATACTAAGTACAAATGGGCGTTTCATGGACGTAAGATACGTAATGGGGATTTAACAATCCTTATTAATGTTCCATAACTAAAAATATGTGAAACTTCATTCTTCACATCCTTTTCATTGGCATTGACTTCTGCGTTTCCTTCATCGCAGAACGTCATCATGCCGCCTAAACAAAGAAAGACCCGAAACAGTCGCCGAACGGATACACCTCCTGTCAACGAAACCATCGAACAAATTATCGAGCGATGGGTAGCCGAAGCCATCACTCAATACGAAGCCAGTCATGCTCGCGACACTGGGGTGAACAACAGTGGAGCCACCCCCGTCAACAGTGAAACACCAGCGAATACCCAACGAGGGTGTTCATATAAAACCTTCCTCGCCTGCAAACCCAGCACCTTCGCCGGGACTGAAGTGGCCATTGGCCTATTCCACTGGATTGAGAAAATGGAATTGGTGCTCGACATCAGCGACTGCGCAACCGATAGAATGTGATGTCACCCAAAAAGTCATGTTTTTAAGGACATATTTCCACACTTTTTGGGCTATTCTTTGGTGAAAACATTTCAAAACCTTCATTATTTACCAAAAATCACCAAAGTAGTCTAAATACAGACATTGCTACAAAAATCGGTTAAAACATCCGAAATAGCACACAAACCGAGACAAAACAATCACCTTAAATTTTATGTTCTCAATATTCTTATAGAAATAGATCTTAATTCATATTATATGATTCTATAGGAAAATTCAAGACCGGAGGTGAAAGAATCAGAAGAAACGGATGAAAGACGGAGAAGATATGCAGTCTGGAAGCTCGCCGATCGTCATCCGGAACACGCAAAAGTCAAACACTTCCAAATATGGAATACTTAGTGTCATTAGAAGCGTAAAGGAAAAACGAAACCAACGGCACAAGAATCAAGCAAAACGGACTTAAAACGACGAAGATAAGGACGAACCAAGCAACCGAGAAGTCAGCAGAGGACAAATGGAGCACCAACCCCCCCCCCCCCCCCTCCACACTAGGTACCGTATACGGTACTATAAGTGCCATATATGGCACCCTGGGGTACCATTTGCTCCATTTTTGCCTTGATAAATGGTATCTAGGTGCCATTTGACCCCCCTGTTGCTTGCTCGCCCCGTGAAACGCTTTGGTGCTTGTTCTTTGTGCTTAAAGGCCTGTACCATGACCAACCTACTTCTCCTATAAATACTCACTCCATTTCCATCATTTCATACACCTTACACACCATTCACATCTCATTTCTCAATTCTCTCATTTCTCTCTCTCTCTAGTTTGTTTCTCTCTCTAGAAATAAGCTAGTAGGTTATAGTTTAGGGTAGAAGCTTTTAATAGATTTTGTACGGAGATACTCCGAGACTTCAGATTCGTGAAGATTTGTCTGTATTACTCTCTTATTCAGGTTTAATACAATCTCTCATATTTATTCTATTTATCATGTTATCTTATTATGCATGCTTAGGAATAAATGCTAGAATTATGCTAGGCTAGACAAATCAATGTTTGTTGTGATGTATGCAATGTTAGGATAGTTATGATTTAATTTGCCATGCTGTTACTCTGCCTGTATGAGTTTAAACTGTTTACGAATTTATAAGCTGAACCTCTGCCCGTTTTATCTATCCAACTTATGTGGTGGTTTGTATCCTCCCCCCTAGAACATGGCCAATTACTAGAAGTAGGATTGCCAACTATTATGCGTATGATGATCAATAAACTCAACATGGTCGTTGTTCCCTTGATTGAAACATATCCGAGGGACACGAAGCATAAGAGTAGAGATAGATTAGGTTCATGCTTGTTTGTTGTGTATCTTTGGGACAACTTCCAGGATACCCATGATCTAAGCCTCAGGTCAGTTAATGTGATGCTAGTGTCCCGTCCTACGGCATGTTCTTGTTTGATTGTTGCTTAGGTACTGTAACACCCGGTCAAAAAGTCAAATTTCGCGCCGATTTTAAACTTTGAATAATTACATTTTATAGTTCAAGTGAAATATTTTTATTAAAAATACTTACAAAATAACATAACCAAATTATAGATTTAAAGTAATAAATCTACATTTTAATCAGGTATAAAATCACGGACATTTTGTACTGTGGTTGGAGACCACAGTACACGAGTTAGGGATCTGAGTTCAAATAAAAACCCAAATCCCTCCTCATTCTTTCTCATTCACCACATTTCACTCTCTCTCTCCTCTCAACTTTTCTCTCATCTCTCTCTCTCTACAACCTACCACCACACCACCGCCACCATAATCCGCCAAAAACCACCGTCAAACGACCTCCAATCTCAAAGCTCCTTTAGGGAAAAACGATCACCACGCAACGATCTACAATCCTATCTTTTCGGATTCTCCTCGCGCGAATTTGTAAGTTTCCGACAATTCTCGAAATCTCTCAAAACTTTGTTATTTTGCTTGTTTGCGGTTTAGATAAGCTTAAAATACTTAATTATGGGTTGGGTAAAAGAATCGGACTCAACGGAGGCCGGAAAACTCGTTTCCGACTCAAACTCCGGCGAACAGTCCGCTACGTCGCAGGGACCAAAAACAGTGCTGCGACGTCGCAGCCGACGTCGCAGCCAACGTCGCAAAAACATCTCAACGTCGCATGATTCGACGTAACACCCTACGTCGCAGTAAATCTTAAACGTCGCACATTGCGACGTAACACGCAATGTCGCATTAAATTGCGACGTCGCACATAGCGACGCAAGACCCTACGTCGCATCTGACGTCGCAGTTGACGTCGCATCGGACGTCGCATCTGACGTCGCATCTGACGTCGCAGAACCTTAAAAACCTATGTTTTTCACTAAGTATTGACAACCAAATTTTACCACTCGATTTTACCCGAATTTGGATTTCGAATGCATTTTCTTTAAAGCAAAGTAGTAGAAATAAAATTTTTCCAAGCTGACCTGGCAGCTCGACCCCAGCCAGGGGCTCTGCCCCTTGGACCCCGCCAGGGGTTGCCACCCCTTGGACCCCGCTATCAGGGGCGCTGCCCCCGAACCCCCTTACACGGTCTTTAAAACCAAGCGACAAACAAACATTCGAACGACTTACTTGGTCAGACTATTTGATCTCGTACTTATACAACCTCACGTGTTTAGGACATTAGAAGGTTACCATTCGGACGACGCGCATATCATCGTATCGCTAACAACTCACAGGTGAGTTTCATAGCCCCACTCTTTCAACTGTTTTACTGTTTTCGGGGTGAGACGCATGTACAATTACCGTTTTCGAATTATAATGAGAAACTTTTATAATTCACACGTAACTATATTACTGTTATGTAATACAAATGTGTAATAGTTAGGAATTACACCCCCTATATTGTCGTAGGACTATATGATAGCTTAACTTGGATAGGTTTACAACTGTACACTATCTCGTTGTTGAAATACAACCACCATTACATAACTGGTTTAGGTTATCATTTTAATTTGGCCATATTGTCGCGGGACAATATCATTAGATACATTAGAACTGGTTAGTTCTACCTACACTGGACCACGACTAGACTTTTACAGGATTAGTTTTCCTTTTTGGAACTACGACTGCTAATATAGTCCAGGACTTCTAAACTGGAATAGTACCCAAGTAAACGACAACCAAGGACTTCTGATATACTTGCTAGGCTGAGGCTAGGAGTATACATTAGTGACAAACGTTAGTATAGGATCTGTATACTAATACAAACCAACTAGGTGTTGACTATTCACACCTAGGTCCAATGTGATACAATTAATATCTAAGTATTGTACATATATATTTAGATACAACCTATTTCTTCATGCGTAGCATGATACACTATTTCTGGTGCTTGTGGATTTGACTTATATATGTATATATATATAAATATACCCGTACACTATATCAAGCACCTGGTGCTTCTCACAATTTACATATGCATATTGGCATACATACATACAAACATAACTACTTAAGTCAGGCGCGTCGTTGTACGGCTGGCTCTCATCTACTTAGCTAGTCTGTCGTAGTACAGCTGGCTCTACATTTCACCAGTTGGGCTTGTCGTAGTACAGCCGGCTCGATTACATACTTTGCTTACGAGCAATACGGACGATGTCCAGATTGGACACACAACGATGCCACGGTAAAGTGGGCACAAAACGATGCCACGGTATTAACAGTGGGCACAAAGACGTATTCGCGGTAAAGCGATACACTCACGGATGGGCGGGCTTGTGCTCGTGATCCACAACAGTTAACGGGTCGGTGAGGTTTCACGCGAGGTCGTTAGCTCAGTATTTGATTAAATACTCTATCGTAGTTCTACGGGACTGCACGGTTACTCATACTCAGCAACAGATCGGCGAGCTTATACTCGAGGTCGTTGGCTTAATTTACATTGCCGGAGGCAACACTACATGCCAGATAGGCATACCGATTATTACTCGATATCATATGACGTGGTCATACATTTACTTGGACTATACTCAGGCAGGTTTTGCCTCGCATTGGTTTATTACACTTATACCAGATAGGTATCTAGGCATGGATTGCCAATCATATATATGTACTTAGGTACACGATTCAAACTATTTAGGTATGGGATACCTCGATTAGACTTTTACACATTGATGTTACAAACTTCAGACATAATACATATCAAAATCGCTGATTTTGGAAACAACTTTACAAAACATAAATTGTTTTATTACTTTATGTTTTCAACTTACAATCCTATGAACTCACCAGCTTTATAGCTGACCTGTTTTAGCATGTGTTCTCAGGTGCCCAGCAGGATTAGGATTACTACAAGATCTTACTAGCTCGAGTCGCATATTTTCAACAATTGGGACTACTCTGCATTTACTTTTGTATTTTCAAATTATGTTTTTGGAATTTACTGTCAAATTCATAACGTTGTAAACGTTCTATTTTGGGAGATGTATAATTATTTTCAAACGTCTCATTTAGAGTCGTTCATTATGTATCTTATGCTGTGATATTTGATTTAGTAACACCCGACCCGATCGCTTCCGCAAACCGAAATTTGAGGGTGTTACAGATTGGTATCAGAGCCTAAGGTTGTAGTGAACTAGGTTGCATTTAGTGGGCCTAGACTATGACCGTTAGGCAGTATTCTTCGTTAGGTATGACTGGTTCAGGGATTACATCTTGCGAGTTTAATTTAACATAGCGTAGCTAACTATGTACAATTAAATAAAGATGATGTAAGATCTGAAAGGGGTTATACTGAGTTAGGAATGCACTAGTTGACTCTGATTGTTTTGTGCTAGACATCCTAGGCTATTATATGTGCTGTAGGTATATATTAATAGGCCTTACATGTATACTACTTCTACATATCAAATATATACTGGGAATATACAACTCAATTTCGCTGTACCATCATTTACTCGCGAAGAGGCACATCGCCGTCTTCCTAACTATCACGACTCGACACTTTTCTTCATATGCACGCATAGGAGAATATCACATTTATCACTGAGCCTCGGGAAGGAGGTACAAACGTTACCAATGGGAATGGAAACCCGCACATGCTAAACCTTCACGAAACTTAAAACAAACTGACAACTTTTAAACCTTGAACATATGGATCACAACTGGATTAGTGTTGACTAAGTCCACAACAAAATTATCTCGAATCACAACTTGATCACGTAGATCAACAAATTCAATCATGCGGTACTTTGACCCCTACATTTTAGCCTTTGTGCTACAACTGAGAAATTCGAACTTCAAACACATTTTTGGCCGTGGGGCCACAAATCAAACCACACATGGCACGTGGTGCTACGATTTCAAGGTGTGTTGATACCACAACTTGAGCACGTTAGTGCAACCTTCACAGTACGTCGATACTACAATCATGGCATGTTGATGCCACACTCATAGTGCATGGGTACTACAATTTCAATGCCGCGGGCACTTCATTACAGCATGTGGTGCTGCGTTTCATGGTACTTTGGTACTACAATTACAAAACATTAGTATTTCAATTACTGTGCTGATAGCACTGCATTATAGCATTAGGTGCTACTTCAATTATGCATGTAGACTTGTTATAGTTGCATGTACGACTTACATATATACATATACACTTACTTAACTGGGCACGAGGTGTCACACCTGACTTTTATTACGCACGTATACTTGAATAGTTACGTGTACACCATATATGTATATACGACTACTCTACGGGACACGAGGTGTTCCACTCGATTTCTATGCGTATGAACACTCGCTATACGCACTTATACACTTATACGCATACGCGATTACCTTACTGGGCACGAAGTGCCACACCACGACTACTAAGGCATGTAATGCCTCAATCGATAAATACACGATGTCACCACCCACATGGGTTGTGTTGGGAGACCCCGCTTCAACACCACATAGGGCACTATAGGTGTCACATTCACCGGCGTGATTGGCCGTATAGTATCTTAGTACTACACTATAGTCCGTGGGACTACTCACAATAACATAGTCTGGTTGACTACATTAAAACACGATTTAGTCATTATTACGACTATTCATCAAAACTACAACCTAATTGGTCACAACTCTCGAAAAACATGGAAACAGGACAATTTAACCAAGGTTAACTCGACAACGGATACTTAAACTGTTGTGACAACCCCACAAAAAGGGCAGAAATATGACTGCCACACGCGATATCAAAACTTCAACATCAAGGATCATGGGATCCCGTATCACTCATTTAAGAACTCAAGTTTACTATTCATGTCACTGTAATAATCAAAATCTTTGAATAAAGGTCTCACACTTTGTCGTTTCATTCTTGTTCAAGAATCATGCCTCCTAAACGACAAACTTTCACTCAAGCTGAGCACGATCAAATCATTAATCAAGCAGTGACTGCGACCTTAGCTGCTCAGAACCAAGTAAAGCCTTGCACTTTTAGGGATTTCCTGAGGTGCGAACCACCAAACTTCGTTGGTACTGAAGGAGCTATCGGATTAATTCGATGGTTCGAGAAAATGGAATCTATTTTCCACGTGTGCAACTGCCCCGACGACTGCAAAGTCTTGTACGCCACATACACCCTCCAGGATAATGCTTCTACCTGGTGGAATTTTCACGCCCGAACTGTAGGAATCGACACTGCTCACGAACTTCCGTGGGAAGACCTGAAACGAATCATGAAGGACAAGTATTGTCCCATCGAAGTACTTCACAAACTTGAGGACGAACTTTGGCACCTCACCGTAAAAGACAACGATATCGAAACATATACCACTCGTTTCCAACAACTAGCACACTTGTGCCCCACCATAGTAAACCCTGAAAGTCAACGAATCGCAAGATACACCGGTGGACTCCCGCTACTAATTGAGGGAATGGTCACCGCCTCTAAACCCACTACTATTGAAGAGGCCATTCGTATGGCCCACAGACTTATGGCACAGAGGGAACGACGCGAAACAACTGCAACTGAAAACAACCTAACAAATTGGGATGGGAATTCCATCACTAGTCACAATCCAACCAATCAACCTGAACCCTTGCGGTACCATGCTGTCGAACCCAACGAAAGACAAGGCTATGCGGGTACCAAACCATTTTGTCACGGCTGTAAACGTCATCATGACGGATTATGCGGATTACCCTGCGAAAGATGCCAACGATACGGTCACGTAATCCGGGACTGCAGAGTTCCCGCCAATCCCGACTCTCGAAGGATATGCTTCAAATGTAAGGAACCCGGTCATTACAAGAAGGACTGCCCAAAAAGACGCAAAATTCACTTAATCGACTCCGAGTAAATCAAATAAATCTCCAACGAAAATGTAAGTACAATTTCTCCTCGAAAACATAACTCTTCAATTATAGATTCGCTAAACGTGTACTTATTGTCCCCACCATCATTTTAACGACTTAATGTCGATCACATCTTAGGGCTAGTTGACCTAGGCCCACATAAAACCCCAAAGTTTGCTTTCAGCAGACCAATCGATAGAACACTCACCAACAAAACTCAATGTTTACTTTCAGTAGACTAATCGACTCAACGATAAATCGCTCAGCCCTGATATAACCAATTACAAAACAGTCACTATGTGACAACCATCTAATCCCGAATGGACTATGACGTAAACGGTTACCGAGTAACCACAAAATAATCATACTCTGAACAAACAATATAGTCAGAATGTGACTACAACGATTAAACATGATGCGGTCATGGAGTGACTGCTATTCAACCTCGTTATAGACATCATGTGTCTACAATCTATTCGACAAATACCTCGTACGTGCATTGCTCCCCAGACCATGCGCAACCCTGACATCACTTTAAATTTCGGGACGAAATTTTCTTAACAGGGGGAGAATGTAACACCCGGTCAAAAAGTCAAATTTCGCGCCGATTTTAAACTTTGAATAATTACATTTTATAGTTCAAGTGAAATATTTTTATTAAAAATACTTACAAAATAACATAACCAAATTATAGATTTAAAGTAATAAATCTACATTTTAATCAGGTATAAAATCACGGACATTTTGTACTGTGGTTGGAGACCACAGTACACGAGTTAGGGATCTGAGTTCAAATAAAAACCCAAATCCCTCCTCATTCTTTCTCATTCACCATATTTCACTCTCTCTCTCTCCTCTCAACTTTTCTCTCATCTCTCTCTGTGACACCCGGTCAAAATAACCCAAAATTAGCACCGAATTTAAACTTTTAAAACACGTAATTACATACGTGTCAATACTCAAGTACACAAGTATTATATATATATGTATATATATAAACCGAAACGATTAATTAATAATCGCAAAGACACGAATTTAACAAAACGTAGAAACTCAAAATGAAAGCGAGCGAAAAACATTTTTAAACAAAGTATTATTATTGAGGATAATAATTACGTACTCCATATTAAATTTAAATACATTTTGGATACTGAAAACTATCTGTACATTTTAAGTTAAACAAAGATATATTTTTATATCTCTTTAAAAAGTATTTTTATAAAATACTTTGATTTAAAACGTATACGATTCTATTTTTAGAAAATTATCATTTTAAAAGATTTTACTATTTTACGATCGGATACGCAAACACGGGTCGAAAAGTCCCCATCTACCTCAATAATTGAGGCCGGTTATAATAACCCGACCTCAATTATTTTCACACACACGAACACATATTTTGATCTCTCTCGGTCTCTTGCTCCCTCCCTCTCTCGGCTTTCATCTTCAACAACAACAACAATCATCAACATCATCATCACCACCTTCTTCTTCTTTTTGGATCATCACCATCACCATCGTGTTCATCTTCATCAACACCCACACGATTTCGTTTTCAAAAATTGTAAGGAATCGTTTCGTTTTTCCTTTTTATTTCGTGTTTAAACTACGTAATATAACATGTATTAGCTTTGTATTAAGTTGTTGTAAGCGGAATTTGGATTTAGAAATGGTTTTGTATGTTTTCTGTGCGTACAGAGTCGAACCAGTTACGTGAATCCGGCGGATTCATGATGAATCCGGCGGATTCCTACCCAGAAAACATGAACACGGCGGATTCAAGGGAATCCGGCGTATTCCCCAAACTTTGAGCCCAATCCGGCGGATTCGGGTGAATCCGGCGGATTCCCCTCGAAATCCATTTAATCCGGCGTATTGATTTAAATCTGGCGGATTCGACCCATTACCGTTTTACCCGGCGGGTACCTCGACTACCCGGCGGGTACCTAGCCCAGCCCAGTTTTCTGATTTCAATGTTAACTAAAACGAATACAAACATTTATATGGATACAATATACGTTTAAATAAACATTTTTACATGAAACAAACTTAATTATATTTTTGAAATATAATTGTAACCTGACGACTACGAGTCGTACCTTTTTACAAACTAAGTAATTAACTTTATACGTTTTCAAATAAGGATAAACGACACGGTATACAAATGTACGAAAGGAGTTTATACAAAACAAACAATATTATATTTTCAAAATATAATCCCGAAGCACCACCAAAGGGCCGCGTATTTTATGAAACATCGAATGTAACACGTAACAAATACTTTAGAAGTAATCAACCACATGAACAACTAAACAAACGAACTACTACGCGTACACTTACAAACATACAATCTTGCGTGTTTAGGACGTTAGGAGATTACTGTTGGGATACGTACGCACAATAGGATTGCTCGCTCTACAGGTGAGTCTCACAGCCCCATTTTTACTGTTTTTACATATTGGGGTGAGATACAATGCTTACTTGTTTTCGTGATCATATGTTATTTGATTAGTTAATATGATTATTAACTCAGGGAATTAAATGATTATTTAGTTCAGTTAACTATATTAGTTACATTGTTTGGCTACCATTCTTTGGTCCTGATTAGCATTGTTAAACTTCACACTGTTCGGAAACCTGCGTTGGTTTGTTCCATGTTGCGAAACCTGCGTTGGTTTCATCATTGTTTAATTGCACATTGTTCGAAGACCTGCGATGGTTTGTTCAATGTTACGAAACCTGCGTTGGTTTCATCATTGTCTAATTTCATATTGTTCAAAAACCTGTGTTGGTTTGTTCAATGTTCCAAAACCTGCGTTGGTTTTATCTTAGTTGATTTCGTTATTGTTTAGGGAACCTGCGTTGGTTTAAAATCATTGTTTGAGTAAATTGCTTAAATCACTACTCATTTATAACTTTTTATTATCTTCGGATAATCATATTGATCACATCAATGTTTATTTAAACCTGTGAGATTCACCAGCTTTATAGCTGACCTTTTAGTGTTGTATTCTCAGGTGCTCATCAACAGTAGGACTGGCCTACAGGATAAGCTAGCTATCACGAGTCGCATGCATCCATTTAGACATGAAGATTTTCTTGCATTATATTTTGTATAATGGTTATGTATTAAAATCTTCTGAAATCATTTTGCGAACTCACTACTATGTTTCAAACTTATGACTTAAACTTTGTACTACTTTTGAAAACTTATGTAATGTAATATATTTTCTACAACGTCTCATTTAGAGTCGTTTGCTTGTACTTTGGTGTTTTGATATTTGATTAGTCACGCCCAAAAACAATCGCTTCCGCAAAGCATGAAATTGGGGGTGTGACAGATTGGTATCAGAGCCTAAGGTTATAGCGAACTAGGTTGCATGTAGTGGGCCTAGACTATGACCGTTAGGCAGTATTCCTCATTAGATATAACTGGTTCAGGGATTTCATCATACAAGTTTAATTTAACATAGCCTGATCAACTATGTACAATTAAATAAAGATGATGTAAGATCTGAAAGGGGTTATGTTGAACAGGAATGCATTAGTTGACTCTGATCACGAGAGAACCGGGACTCATAATTGTTTTATGCTAGTCACGACTAGGTGGACGATATGTATATATGGTTTATACAATTAGGCTATTATATAGTATGGATAATAATACGCCTCAGATACTTGTTAACATAATTAATGATAAGATACATTTTAGAATTTGCCTATGGTAAGTTGATCTAGTCAGGAAATATAGTATCGGGATGTGCCCTACCTGAGAGGGTCATCTCTTCGAAATAGGCTTACCCTAGGTAGAGATTAAAACTTCAATATCTTATTTGACATCAACTGGTCATCAGAGGACCATCCTTCGCTCACCCATCAGTTTTAACATTCGAATCCAGTATTTCTTTAAGTACAAATCTTTTCCTACCACCTATCATATTCCGCTTAACTGCTGATACATGTACGGATGTAATATCCCTTTCACTTTTGTAAACCCTAATCCTCGTAATCATTTGAACTCGCATGTTAAATGATTGCAATCTTCTTTATTCTACACTATTGATTGTCATTTGTGTTGTGGTATATTATTGTTATATATACAACTACGATGATCATATTCTTATACGAAACTCTGACATGTCCCTTATCTTCATTGAAGGAACATGCCTCCACGTCGCCAATTCACTCAAACTCAGGTCGATCGACTGGTTGCTGACGCAGTAAGTGCTGAGCGACAACGATCCAGCGGCGCTGAAACACCACCAAATGCCCCTGTAGTGAAACCTTGCACCTACAAAGACTTCCTCAACTGCAATCCTTTGACCTTCAAAGGCACAGAAGGTGCCATTGGGTTGTTGCGATGGATGGAGAAGACAGAAGCAGTCTTTCGCATCTGCAGTTGCCCTGAGAACTGTAAGGTCAAGTTCTCCACCTACACTTTCATGGATGATGCTCTGACATGGTGGAACACTTATGCTGACTCCATAGGCCAAGACATTGCTCTGGAAACTCCCTGGGATGATCTGAAGAGAATGCTCAAGGATGAGTATTGTCCTAGGGATGAAATTCAACAGCTTGAGGCAGAATTCTGGAATCTCTCCACTCAAGGGAACGACATTGCCAGCTACACTTCTCGATTTAATTAGTTGGCCCACCTGTGTCCATCTATGGTGGATACGGAATCCAAGCGAATTGAGCGCTATGTCTGGGGACTTCCTCCACAAATTCAAGGGATGGTTACTTCATCCAACTCTCCTACATTTCATGGTACTGTGCGCATGGCACATAAGCTGATGACACAGATCGTTCGCCAAGGAACGTCTGTTGTCAAGAGTACTGTAAACCACCCTAGTGATAACAAGAGAAAACTTGAGGGAAATCCTGATAATCAAAGCTCGGCTAACAAAAAGCCTGCAACCATCAAGGCCAACACCTCTGGGTCTGAAAACAAGAAAGAGTACGCTGGAACCAAGCCCTTCTGCTCAAAGTGCAAACGCCATCATGATGGGCCTTGTGGCGACCACTGTGAGAAGTGCAAGCGTTTTGGGCATCTTGCTAAAGATTGCCGTGTGAAAGCCTGTTTTGAATGTGGAACTGTAGGTCACTACAGAAATGACTGTCCGAATCTAAAGGACAAGAACATCGGCCCTGCTCGAGGAAGAGCCTACGTACTCAGAACTAGGGATGACGACCAGAACCCTAGACTCATTGACTTGCTCAACACTGGTATGGTCACTCATACATGACCTAATTGCTTTACACTGTTTACATGGATAGATATTACTTGTTGCTTGATATCTTTTATGTTTTCCCTAGATCCTAACTGTACGATAGGGTTAGGGCAAGGTGACAATTTAGGTTCTATAGTTTCTTTATGAGACGAGGTTTAGCTTGCATAAGTGTTGGGATAACAAATCCTACATTGTTTTATACCGGAAAACACACCAGTTAATATTTTTATGAAAACAATGGGTCACATCCCATATAAAGCTAATGTAGGCTGAATCATTTCGTTTCTATAGGAGACTGATAGAGTCTAAGGTGGGCTACTAGTGCAAAAAGTAGTTGTACTCAAGCAATTGGCTAAACGACAAACTTTGTCCTACCGACCAAACCATCAAGGATTTACTGAATTACTTTAAGCTACTAGTACACATTGTAGCTACTCCCTAGTGATCGACTGGACTGATCATGTAGGCACAATAGTTAAAACATCTTGAAACCTCATTTCGAACTCCTTAGTTGCCGGAAGGGCACTAGTTCAACAAGGGGAGATAGACAACTCTAGATAGGTGTTGTCAGACTTACGTAGATAACACGCAATCTACAACTTAAATACAACGATAAATACTACGAACAAATTTCGGGACGAAATTCTCCTAACAAGGGGAGAATGTGACACCCGGTCAAAATAACCCAAAATTAGCACCGAATTTAAACTTTTAAAACACGTAATTACATACGTGTCAATACTCAAGTACACAAGTATTATATATATATGTATATATATAAACCGAAACGATTAATTAATAATCGCAAAGACACGAATTTAACAAAACGTAGAAACTCAAAATGAAAGCGAGCGAAAAACATTTTTAAACAAAGTATTATTATTGAGGATAATAATTACGTACTCCATATTAAATTTAAATACATTTTGGATACTGAAAACTATCTGTACATTTTAAGTTAAACAAAGATATATTTTTATATCTCTTTAAAAAGTATTTTTATAAAATACTTTGATTTAAAACGTATACGATTCTATTTTTAGAAAATTATCATTTTAAAAGATTTTACTATTTTACGATCGGATACGCAAACACGGGTCGAAAAGTCCCCATCTACCTCAATAATTGAGGCCGGTTATAATAACCCGACCTCAATTATTTTCACACACACGAACACATATTTTGATCTCTCTCGGTCTCTTGCTCCCTCCCTCTCTCGGCTTTCATCTTCAACAACAACAACAATCATCAACATCATCATCACCACCTTCTTCTTCTTTTTGGATCATCACCATCACCATCGTGTTCATCTTCATCAACACCCACACGATTTCGTTTTCAAAAATTGTAAGGAATCGTTTCGTTTTTCCTTTTTATTTCGTGTTTAAACTACGTAATATAACATGTATTAGCTTTGTATTAAGTTGTTGTAAGCGGAATTTGGATTTAGAAATGGTTTTGTATGTTTTCTGTGCGTACAGAGTCGAACCAGTTACGTGAATCCGGCGGATTCATGATGAATCCGGCGGATTCCTACCCAGAAAACATGAACACGGCGGATTCAAGGGAATCCGGCGTATTCCCCAAACTTTGAGCCCAATCCGGCGGATTCGGGTGAATCCGGCGGATTCCCCTCGAAATCCATTTAATCCGGCGTATTGATTTAAATCCGGCGGATTCGACCCATTACCGTTTTACCCGGCGGGTACCTCGACTACCCGGCGGGTACCTAGCCCAGCCCAGTTTTCTGATTTCAATGTTAACTAAAACGAATACAAACATTTATATGGATACAATATACGTTTAAATAAACATTTTTACATGAAACAAACTTAATTATATTTTTGAAATATAATTGTAACCTGACGACTACGAGTCGTACCTTTTTACAAACTAAGTAATTAACTTTATACGTTTTCAAATAAGGATAAACGACACGGTATACAAATGTACGAAAGGAGTTTATACAAAACAAACAATATTATATTTTCAAAATATAATCCCGAAGCACCACCAAAGGGCCGCGTATTTTATGAAACATCGAATGTAACACGTAACAAATACTTTAGAAGTAATCAACCACATGAACAACTAAACAAACGAACTACTACGCGTACACTTACAAACATACAATCTTGCGTGTTTAGGACGTTAGGAGATTACTGTTGGGATACGTACGCACAATAGGATTGCTCGCTCTACAGGTGAGTCTCACAGCCCCATTTTTACTGTTTTTACATATTGGGGTGAGATACAATGCTTACTTGTTTTCGTGATCATATGTTATTTGATTAGTTAATATGATTATTAACTCAGGGAATTAAATGATTATTTAGTTCAGTTAACTATATTAGTTACATTGTTTGGCTACCATTCTTTGGTCCTGATTAGCATTGTTAAACTTCACACTGTTCGGAAACCTGCGTTGGTTTGTTCCATGTTGCGAAACCTGCGTTGGTTTCATCATTGTTTAATTGCACATTGTTCGAAGACCTGCGATGGTTTGTTCAATGTTACGAAACCTGCGTTGGTTTCATCATTGTCTAATTTCATATTGTTCAAAAACCTGCGTTGGTTTGTTCAATGTTCCAAAACCTGCGTTGGTTTTATCTTAGTTGATTTCGTTATTGTTTAGGGAACCTGCGTTGGTTTAAAATCATTGTTTGAGTAAATTGCTTAAATCACTACTCATTTATAACTTTTTATTATCTTCGGATAATCATATTGATCACATCAATGTTTATTTAAACCTGTGAGATTCACCAGCTTTATAGCTGACCTTTTAGTGTTGTATTCTCAGGTGCTCATCAACAGTAGGACTGGCCTACAGGATAAGCTAGCTATCACGAGTCGCATGCATCCATTTAGACATGAAGATTTTCTTGCATTATATTTTGTATAATGGTTATGTATTAAAATCTTCTGAAATCATTTTGCGAACTCACTACTATGTTTCAAACTTATGACTTAAACTTTGTACTACTTTTGAAAACTTATGTAATGTAATATATTTTCTACAACGTCTCATTTAGAGTCGTTTGCTTGTACTTTGGTGTTTTGATATTTGATTAGTCACGCCCAAAAACAATCGCTTCCGCAAAGCATGAAATTGGGGGTGTGACACTCTCTCTCTACAACCTACCACCACACCACCGCCACCATAATCCGCCAAAAACCACCGTCAAACGACCTCCAATCTCAAAGCTCCTTTAGGGAAAAACGATCACCACGCAACGATCTACAATCCTATCTTTTCGGATTCTCCTCGCGCGAATTTGTAAGTTTCCGACAATTCTCGAAATCTCTCAAAACTTTGTTATTTTGCTTGTTTGCGGTTTAAATAAGCTTAAAATACTTAATTATGGGTTGGGTAAAAGAATCGGACTCAACGGAGGCCGGAAAACTCTTTTCCGACTCAAACTCCGGCGAACAGTCCGCTACGTCGCAGGGACCAAAAACAGTGCTGCGACGTCGCAGCCGACGTCGCAGCCAACGTCGCAAAAACATCTCAACGTCGCATGATGCGACGTAACACCCTACGTCGCAGTAAATCTTAAACGTCGCACATTGCGACGTAACACGCAATGTCGCATTAAATTGCGACGTCGCACATAGCGACGCAAGACCCTACGTCGCATCTGACGTCGCAGTTGACGTCGCATCTGACGTCGCATCTGACGTCGCAGAACCTTAAAAACCTATGTTTTTCACAAAGTATTGACAACCAAATTTTACCACTCGATTTTACCCGAATTTGGATTTCGAATGCATTTTCTTTAAAGCAAAGTAGTAGAAATAAAAATTTTCCAAGCTGACCTGGCAGCTCGACCCCAGCCAGGGGCTCTGCCCCTTGGACCCTGCCAGGGGTTGCCACCCCTTGGACCCCGCTATCAGGGGCGCTGCCCCCGAACCCCCGTACACGGTCTTTAAAACCAAGCGACAAACAAACATTCGAACGACTTACTTGGTCAGACTATTTGATCTCGTACTTATACAACCTCACGTGTTTAGGACATTAGAAGGTTACCATTCGGACGACGCGCATATCATCGTATCGCTAACAACTCACATGTGAGTTTCATAGCCCCACTCTTTCAACTGTTTTACTGTTTTCGGGGTGAGACGCATGTACAATTACTGTTTTCGAATTATAATGAGAAACTTTTATAATTCACACGTAACTATATTACTGTTATGTAATACAAATGTGTAATAGTTAGGAATTACACCCCCTATATTGTCGTAGGACTATATGATAGCTTAACTTGGATAGGTTTACAACTGTACACTATCTCGTTGTTGAAATACAACCACCATTACATAACTGGTTTAGGTTATCATTTTAATTTGGCCATATTGTCGCGGGACAATATCATTAGATACATTAGAACTGGTTAGTTCTACCTACACTGGACCACGACTAGACTTTTACAGGATTAGTTTTCCTTTTTGGAACTATGACTGCTAATATAGTCCAGGACTTCTAAACTGGAATAGTACCCAAGTAAACGATAACCAAGGACTTCTGATATACTTGCTAGGCTGAGGCTAGGAGTATACATTAGTGACAAACGTTAGTATAGGATCTGTATACTAATACAAACCAACTAGGTGTTGACTATTCACACCTAGGTCCAATGTGATACAATTAATATCTAAGTATTGTACATATATATTTAGATACAACCTATTTCTTCATGCGTAGCATGATACACTATTTCTGGTGCTTGTGGATTTGACTTATATATGTATATATATATAAATATACCCGTACACTATATCAAGCACCTGGTGCTTCTCACAATTTACATATGCATATTGGCATACATACATACAAACATAACTACTTAAGTCAGGCGCGTCGTTGTACGGCTGGCTCTCATCTACTTAGCTAGTCTGTCGTAGTACAGCTGGCTCTACATTTCACCAGTCGGGCTTGTCGTAGTACAGCCGGCTCGATTACATACTTTGCTTACGAGCAATACGGACGATGTCCAGATTGGACACACAACGATGCCAAGGTAAAGTGGGCACAAAACGATGCCACGGTATTAACAGTGGGCACAAAGACGTATTCGCGGTAAAGCGATACACTCACGGATGGGCGGGCTTGTGCTCGTGATCCACAACAGTTAACGGGTCGGTGAGGTTTCACGCGAGGTCGTTAGCTCAGTATTTGATTAAATACTCTATCGTAGTTCTACGGGACTGCACGGTTACTCATACTCAGCAACGGATCGGCGAGCTTATACTCGAGGTCGTTGGCTTAATTTACGTTGCCGGAGGCAACACCACATGCCAGATAGGCATACCGATTATTACTCGATATCATATGACGTGGTCATACATTTACTTGGACTATACTCAGGCAGGTTTTGCCTCGCATTGGTTTATTACACTTATACCAGATAGGTATCTAGGCATGGATTGCCAATCATATATATGTACTTAGGTACACGATTCAAACTATTTAGGTATGGGATACCTCGATTAGACTTTTACACATTGATGTTACAAACTTCAGACATAATACATATCAAAATCGCTGATTTTGGAAACAACTTTACAAAACATAAATTGTTTTATTACTTTATGTTTTCAACTTACAATCCTATGAACTCACCAGCTTTATAGCTGACCTGTTTTAGCATGTGTTCTCAGGTGCCCAGCAGGATTAGGATTACTACAAGATCTTACTAGCTCGAGTCGCATATTTTCAACAATTGGGACTACTCTGCATTTACTTTTGTATTTTCAAATTATGTTTTTGGAATTTACTGTCAAATTCATAACGTTGTAAACATTCTATTTTGGGAGATGTATAATTATTTTCAAACGTCTCATTTAGAGTCGTTCATTATGTATCTTATGCTGTGATATTTGATTTAGTAACACCCGACCCGATCGCTTCCGCAAACCGAAATTTGAGGGTGTTACAGGTACTGCATGCTAGACATACATAACCCTTATCACTGCCCTGCTAATTAGATTTTCATAAACATAATAAACATAATACAGGTAGGTTAACATGCATGTAATAGTTGTGATGATTGTATGATTAATGATGAACAATTCAACTGACCATTAGACAGATTATCCCAACCGGTTCTGCGGGTTAAACCATGTTCATGCTATTGTTCAATGAACGATTCATGCCACGATACAGACGTCCTCCGGATGTATGAGACTGGGGACCTGGATTAGAGGATGATTGTCGGTTGAATTGGTCTGTATATTTGGGAGAACTTCCGGTGTACTGGACACTCTATAACTGCTATCCATGTGACATATTATGTATCTGATTGCGGACAACTCTACGTTAGGTATATAATAGGATTGTAGTTGTAGCTCATTAAGAAATATAGTAATGTCTAGTGAGTAATCTGGAATCCTAATTGGTATAACGGAAAAGCTGTAAAATGTCTGAGTATCTGGTATAGCGTTGGAACCACCACTGGTGTAGTACAAATACGTGGAAGCCGAGTAAAGGCCGTGGGCATAATACTTTATTACCAATTAAGTTTCTACTACCTCACTGGATTAGTCATCGCACTTAGTAGCCTCATCCCTCATAACTATCCACCTAATAACATTAGCGAAATCACAGCAAACATATTCCTTATCTTGATTTCTCTGCGTTCTCCGTACAACCCCACCTTTAATTTAGTCTTTAATTTTAGTAATTAGATTAGAAAACCAAACCAACCTATCAAAAAGTTTAAAAAAATCCCAACTAAATTACAAAAGGTAATTAACCCTCCTAAGATCCCATGCCCGTTGTAGTTTGAAGAACGACACCTGAGTCATACGTACTGCTTACTGCCCTTTAGGTCTTTAAGTTGTATCAGAACTTAGGATACCCATCATAACAAATATAAAACCCACTGCCGTGAGCCCTTGCCGGAAGGTTCAACGACCGGAATAAAATCCCACCGACCGCTAGGGCCGCGACAGCATGGTAAAATACGCCACGTGTACCCTCGTTGACAAAGCGTTGACTTGGTTGAACGCTCAAATCCAAATTCTTGGGCGTACAACTGCTTACTCCATCTCGTGGGAGACTTTGAAACAGATGATTATGGAAGAGTTCTGCTCTCACAGCGAGCTTCAGAAACTCGAAACCGAGCTATGGAACATCCAGATGATCGGTGCTGACATTACCGGATACACGACAAAGTTCCAAGAGCTTGCACGCCTCGTACCTCACATGGTGACTCCCGAGAGCAAACGCATTGAGCGTTACAACAGAGGTTTGGCCCCACAAATCAGAGGCATGGTGATGTCCTCTAAACCGACTACTTTTAGGAGTGTAGTGGACCTGGCTCAAAGCTTGACTGATGACGCGGTACGAACTGGAATCTTGAAAGCTGCTTCAGGGAAAAGTGAACCCAACCGTACTGATGCTAGTGATTCAGGTCAAAACAAACAAAAATGGAACAGTGAGGGTAATGACCGCCAGGGTCAACAAAACAGAAATCCGGGAAACACCAGAGCATACGCCATTACCACCATAGAACCAAAACCATATCTTGGCAAGAGACCCAAGTGTAACAAATGCGAAAGGCATCACGAGGGCGAATGCACTATCTGTGGTAAGTGCAGCTAATGTAGAAACAACCCTCCCACTCAAGCAAACACCGGGAGACAAATCACGGGCTGTTTCGAGTGTGGTGAATTAGGACACTACCGAAATCAGTGCCCACATCTCAATAACGCCAACAATGTCCAAAACAACAACCAAAACAACAACCAAAACAACAACAACCGCATCGCCAACAACGAACCCGGCCGCGGACGCGCATACGTCATTCGTGCACGGGACGCACCAGAGGATCCCTACGCTAACATTGGTACGTTTTACCAACCTATTATTTCGCTTTAATGTTACACTATTCGAATGTTGATCCGAACCTAACACTTGGTAAACTTTAACCACTTTCGAACACACAACTTATTGAACTATACAACGAGTATACGAAGACTATTCATAGTTACGTGGTAACTTACAATGTCACAATTGGTGACAACACGTCTTTTCGGAAAACATGCGCAACGGGCGTTCCGACTTGATTTTAAATCTCGGGACGAGATTTCTCTAACATGGGGAGAATGTAACATCCCGCAATTTCGGCATAATTATAAACGCTAATTGCACGCATTTTTAGGCAAATTCCCTAACTTAGAGTGAATTCACAACACATTTTAGAGGTAAGTCTAGCAAAGCCCAAATAATTGTAATTATGTACAAAACAATTGGAACAAACGCGACAAAAATATACGACTGTTGGTGAACAAAATTATTTAATAAAATGAAATTATTAAATCACATTAACGCTTATTAAATATTATATTGATAATATTTACAAAGTATTTTGTAGCGTGTAGCATTTATTTCGTAATCTGAAACAACTCGAACCATGTCCGTAAAACTGAAACAAAACAATTTATAATTTTATAACTCAACTAAATTATTTCTATAAAATATCTCAACTAAAAATATATTCGAATACTTATTTGAAAAGTTACCAATTAAAAATATTTTAACATTTAACGATCGGGTAAACGAACACGGGTTAAATATCACAAAATTGGGACAAAAATCCCCTCCCTTCTTGGCACCTAAAATCAGCCCCAATACCCCCACCCATCCCATTCCTTTCATTTTCATTTTCATCTCACCTAAAAACACACATCAGGTATACTTTGAGTCCACGCGTTCGTATTTTCCTAACGAAGAAAATGACATAAGCTAGAGGTCAAAATTCAAAGTGTAGCTCAAATTGTGCTAAAATACGTGAATAGAAGATTGAATGATCGTTTGTGCTCTGTTTTACTCATTTTTAGGTTGTTTTTGCTGATTCTTGAAACATCGTCTATATTTTAGCCCTTATGATGAAATGTGATGTTTAAGTTCATTTTTAAGTGTTTTTTTTAATAATTGGGCTAAAATGGTGAGATAATGGCACACAAAAACATGACTTTTTACGTGTCATCATTGAGTAAAGAAAAGACTTCTTCACAGGTTAAGAGTAGTTCTTCGGGGAATAAAGGACAGAATAGAAGATTAGTTTTCAGTGATGATTCGGTAGGTAGTAATCCATGGTGTGTTAATTGTAAGTCAAAGCATTCTGGGCCTTGTACTTCTGAGACAGCAAGGTGTGTGAAATGTTGCCAGTTCGGTCACAGTATGCGAGATTGTACTTTTCCTCAGTTTGTTTGCTGGAATTGTCAAAAGGAGGGACATAGGTCAGGAAGGTGTCCGGAGAAGATTAGGATGGGATCTGGATTGGAAAGGGATTCGGCTTCGGGTTCTGCATCATCTGTGGGACAAAAGAGAAAGACTATACCGCCAGGAACTGGTAGAGCATTTCAGATGACTGTGGGAGAAATGCTTGGGTTGGATGACGACACAACATGTATACTTTGAGTTAACTTGATTTTAATATATGTTATATATATATATATATATATATATATATGAATGAGATAGTTGCTTAGTGAATAAAGAATGGTAAGATTAGGATTTTAAGTTGGATGTGTATGATTAGATTTCGGGGACGAACTCTTTTTAAGGAGGGTAGATTTGTAACACCTAGTTTTCGGGTCTGGAATTAAATATTATTTTAATATGTTTTAAAATGGTTTATTTGAAAATAAACGAGTAAAAGTGTCTCAGGCTTTATTGTGACTAATAAAATGTTACTTGTTTTAAATAAATAAAGTTGGTGGTAAAATAAAATATTTTGTTTCGCGAAAATTTTAAAGGTTCCAGACAATAGGTTAAAAAGGGGTATAATATTTACACTGTGTTTTAAGTAAGAGTGGGATTAAAATTTGTGGACCGACATTTCCACCTAACTATATTCTCTCTATTTCTTTGTTCTTCATCTAACTAAATACTCTCATTAAATTTCAAGTAATCAAAAGAAATTAGTAATCAAGTTGAGATTAAGGTTCAAGGGTGGATTACATCAGATTATATATCATCATCTTGTTCAATTTATTTAACAGTAAGTGTTCTTAATAGCTTAAGAACTCATTTGGGTAAAGTAGAAATAATCATGTGCATATGAAATTGAAGTTAAAATCTGTTATAATTTGATTATAAGATGATTCTATGATAGATATATGATGATTTATGATTATTTAATGCTTGTATATGTGAGTTGTTGATATTATTCAAGATATGAGTTTATATGAAAGAAATATGTTATAGCTAGCTTAGGATAATGATTGATTGTTGTTCTATTATGTTTATGATAGATGTTAGTAGTTATTTGTAGTGTAAATTTGAGTATTGAAGCTGATATAAGTGATATGTGGTATTAGATTCGGAGCTGTGCAAGAACAGGTTCAGGGTCTGCTGTACAGACCACGGTAGCGACGCGACCAAAACATAATAGCGACGCGATTTGTTTTGGATCGCGACGCGATTCTTAGGCATCGCGACGCGATTATGGGCTGGGCAGAACAGTTTGCTGTTTTGAAGGTTCAGATATCGGTGAGTGGTTACTGTAATCCTCGGTTCAAACCATTTGTAACGGGTTCGGTTACAATGGGTAAACCAGGATAGATTTAATTATGTTCAGTTATAGTTATTGTTTATGTTATTTCCAGTTGATTAGTTCTTGATATATTGATTAGTTAATTGATTCAGTTTGATTGATACAGTTGTACCAGTTGTTTAGTTGTTATTCCATAACTGCATTCAGACAATGCCTTTATGTGACTAGTTGTTCAGTTGTTTTGGAGGGAGGTCAACAATGGTTGGGTCTGATTACTACTGTGTAGCTGTTTAGGTTTCTTGGATACACATAGTTGAAAATTAACCTATTCAGTGAAGGTAGTATTCAGGCTATCGGTAAATCACTGTGATAGTATACCAGTGATTGTAGGTGACTGTGATAGTATACCAGGAACCGCCGGTCCTCTTGTACTTATGTGTTTATGTGTTTTGGTTTATCAGTTGTAAGACTTGTTACTTGTGAATTGAACTGTCGGTTACAGTTCCATTCACTTAGCGTGAGCTAATCCCTCGTTGTTGAATCTTTTGCAGATTTTGGTTAGCTTTTGATGTAGATCGGAATATGGTGGTAAACTGGATGTTTGACAGCACGCGCTAACTCTGATATTTTGGTTATCAAGTTTTGGAAAAGTTTAAATAACACCCGTTTTAGTTGATATAGTTTGTAATTATATAACGATAGAACAGTTTGCTTTGGTAAATGTTTGGCTTAAGTAAACATCGGCTAATTATGTTTTGGGACTTGCGCTTCCTATAATGAAATATATTATAAAATATGTTGTGTAAAATGTCGAGTGTTATACAGTCGGTGTAAACACTAGGACCCTATGTTTTAGTCTAAAAGCCTAAAGCATATGTCATTGAATCCTACGTTATCCTGATGCTGATCAGAAACAGGTTGTTTAAACCCCCCTCACTTGCCTTGTAAGACTAAGCGACCTCTACGGATGATATATCATGGGTGTAGCCATAAGGTAACAAACTGCAATTTTCTATCTGACCTTTCTTAACACCTAAATCTATCTGAGTTTATCTAGGTATGTACGAATTGTATGCTATATATGTTGAGCTGTCGGTTATGTTGAGTTAAGCGGTTTAAGCATCTTGTATTACAGCCGAATACCTGCTTTCTTTTCAGAACTCATTTATATCAGGTTTAAGCACAATTAACTCCATCATGAATTAGACCCTCCTTTGCTATCAGGCATTCATCCCTAGGAATACTCACAGTGTACTATGCAATTGGCATATCCATAGTGTTCTAGACTCAAGGTATACTCACGGTGTACATTGCATTTGGCATATCCACAGTGTTCCAGACTCAAGGCATACTAACGGTGTACTGTACATTAAAGTAGTTCCACAGCTGTATGTTAACCTTGGTGTACTAACGGTGTATGGTGCAGCGAGCATTTCCACAGCTGTATTTTAACCTTGGTGTACTAACGGTGTACAGTGCAACGAGCATTTCCACAGCTTTATTGTTCCTAGACCCATATTCTAAAAGGGTGACTTTTAGGTATTCCACGTTGAAATAAACTTACGGCAGTTCCTTAGCTTCCACGTATTTGTACTCCACACGAAGTGTTTCCAACGCTATACGAAGTACTATGCCGATTTATGGAATATTCATATTTTCATACTGTAATATGAGATAACTATATCTATGTAGTATTAGGGTTGATTAGATCATATTCTAAGGCAATAGTCACGTGAAAGACTGGAAAGGGTGGACACTTTATTAAGTCTATATTCATGTAAAACTCAACCAGATATATAGCAAAACAATCACCAATCATAGCATGTTAAATATGAATTAAATATCATCCATTATCCTAATATCTACATTTCAACAATCACAGTATCAAACTACGTAAATAGCATGGCAATATTCGCAACAAAAACAAAGATATCATGCAAACAAAACATAATAACCGTAAGTAAAGGAATAAGTAATAACCAGTATTTAAGCAGTGTAACACTGAGTAGTACAAGCCAGAGTCTTGAAAACTTCAATACAATAAAATTCCCAAGCTACAGCTATCTTCCCCACTCGAACCGTGCCTACATCTCTCTAGTTCTCTAGAGAGAGAAACTAAACTAATCTAGAGAGAGAGAGTGTGAAAGAGAAAGTGAGAGAATTTTTGTATGAAGAATGGTGTGTGAAATGAGTATGAGATGTGCTCTATTTATAGGAAACCAAGGATGCAAGAGTACAAGTCCACAAGCATGCACGTACAAGCAAACGAAGCAAAACTAGAGACCACAAGACCAACCAGGGCCATACACAGCCTAAACAGGGACGTAAACGGCCTGTTTAGGGCGGTACACGGCTCCACCAAGGCTGTACACGGCTTGGTGGTGGCCGTGTGCTAGGCCGTGTGATTTTTCTGACTTTTCGCGTTGCTTCGGAAGGTCGTATCTTCTTCGTTTCACGTCCGTTTGACTTGATTCTTTCACCTACTGTCTCGTAATTCCATTATGCTTCTAATGATGCAATTTGGTAGAAATTGGATGTGTGGATCCCAGGCGTGTTCAGAATACGTTTCGTAGTCTTCGGTTGTGCTGTTTGTAGCATATCTTCTTCATCCTTGATCCATTTTGAGCAATCCATATATCCACGTTCTCGTAATCTCCATGTATACAAAATAAGATAGTTATGATGTTCTGGTATGATGTTTACAGCGGAATTAGGGTTAGGCTCAAAACGGTGCCTATTTAGGTCAGTTTTCCTCCCTTTTTTGCTTGAATTTCTAAAGACCGACAAGTTTATACCTTTCTAACAAAAGTTGGTAAATAATGATGATTTTAAGATGTATTTGTTAGAAAAGAGCTAAATATGGGACAATTAATGCATGTAAAAACGTGACTTTTTGCGATACATCACTCGGATGCCCGAATCTTCAAACGTGCATGGAATCTTCGTTTTTCACCCATTTTTAGTGATTTTTCTCGTGCTTCCGTGTTTTCACCTTCTTGGCATAATATCACTGATTTACGTAATAATTGAGCTTTTATGCCAAGTATTAGTCTTAGATGAGAGAGATATCTGTGACACCCGACGATTTAGGTTAACCGTTAAACCTAACCGAAAACCTAATTACGTGTATTTAGATGGGATTTAGGCTAAGTACTTGTACTTACTTGTAACTATTTGTATATTTATGTGAATATACACCTACGTAATTATTTAAAATTACGCTTACGCGATTTGTTGAAATTACGCGGAACAACCGGACGGAGTCCGATAAACTGTACGACTTTGGTGAAAAACTTTCCATAAATAACTTGAATCTATTTTTTGAAGTTATTTATCATTATTTATTATTTTATTAAAATAATACACGAAAAACCTTGACGTTTCGATTAAAACGTATCAAACTCTATTAAAACGCGCGAATTAAATTCGGCAACCAAACGAAATGTCAAAAATTAATATGACAAATTAAATTAAGTATTTTAAATGATACTTCAATAAGAAAAGTTACCCAAAATATATCGTTAATTAAAACGAATCAAAATATCGTTACGCGATTTAACGATTTGAAGCAAATAACGAGTAAACGAACACGGTACGTAAACACAGTATGAAAACGAAATTTAAAACACAATACCCACCATATGGGCCCCATGAGGTCAGCCACCACCTCACCCTCCTACCAATTGTGAGGCATGCAATTACTTTTCCTTCAATCAATACATGCATTCTCTAAATGATCTTTCATTTTTCACCAACACACATTTCTCTCAACTCTCTCTCTCCCACTCCACTCTCTCTCTCTAGAACGATTTTCCAGCCCTAAAATCAGTCACCACAACCACCACACAACCACCATTGATCACCATATAAATCCCTTTGACCACCATAGAACCACCACTCAAAAACACCACCATTTTTCAAGTAAATTCAAGAAAACAAGGCACCAAGACTTCCTCATTTCATTTCTGTTCAAATATCTTCATAATCACCATTGTAAGGACATTCTCTACTCTGATTTATGCTAAATATCATGTATTTAAAGTTCACTCAAGTATTATGGCCATAAACAAACTTAAAAACCAACTTTTCTTAACTCAAAGTTTATAAAAATGCAAGAAATATTTCTGGACAGAAAGTTTTATCAAAATCCACGATTTTTATAAAAATTATTTATCCATAAAAATGGACGTTTTTATAGTCTAAAATCAAGTTTAGGAAATAAGCTTTCCAATCCCACAAACCTTATATTTTTCTGAGTTCATTTACTATTTTTAATATTTTTTGTGAAATCACATAGACAATCTGTTATACAAAGTTAGAAACTTTTCTCTCAGTATTTTGACCATAACTTGAGCTAAATACCTCTAAATCACTTGAAACAAACGCCAAAAGTTTACAAATTTCGTTGTCTACAACTTTTGTGTTGACCACTTTTACTGATTCCTTGTATATTTTGCCAAGAAATGATGATTGAATGCATGTATCCAAATCTGGACATAGGATAGGAAAGTAATTTTTAAAAATAGTTATAATCCCCTAAATTTATTGGAAAAATTAAACAAAGTATCTGACATAGGTTGGAACAACTGTTATTTTTTTGAATATAATTTCGGACTAGAAGTATTTTTAATAAATACAACCATGAGATGTATTTTCTGGAAATGGTAAAAAGTGGACTGATTTTGACAAGTTTTAAAAACCGACACTTATGGACCTACTATAAAGAGAAAGACTAACTTTTTGTGATCTATGAACATAAGTAAGGATTGGGTAAAAGTTTCGGGTCAAACCGAGTAGTTTTGACCAAGTCAACAAAAACGGCTCGGTTTCTAAAAACAACAAAACTTACTATTTTGGAAAGAATGGTAACAAAAAGTGTTTGGGTGACATATTTAGTAACTTTGACCAGGTTTGATCAACTTTGACCAAGTTTGACCAACTTTGACCAGATTGACCAACTTTGACCAGTTTCACCAACTTTGATCAGGTTTGACCAACTTTAACCAGCTTTGACCAACGAGTTGACCAACTTTGACCTACGGTTTAAGGTTTTTACGAACTAAATAATCTGTTTGCAATATACGATATGTACTAATAAATAATATACAACAAAACAAACTTAATAATAATGTCTAAATGAATTATTATTACAAACTTTCACCAACGGGTCGTACACGTATTTAATAAACAAACTTGAACAACTTACTTGGAAATACTAGTTGAGTGAACTAGCTTTAGGTGGACATAAACCCTCCACCTACACAATTGGCTTAAGTGGACGTTGACCCCCACTTATACAATCGCCATAGATGGTCTTATGAGACATCTACTTACACAACCTTATACGTTTAGGACGTTAGAAGATTGCACCTTGGGACACATCGCTTGCTTATTTGATATTTGCTTGCTACTTGCTAATCTAAGGTGAGTTTCATAGCCCCTTTTTACTTGTTTTAAATTATTTTGGGGGAGAATACATACTACAACTGCTTTACACAACTACTTTTACTTGAACACATGTACAAACTTGCTATCTTACAGACTTACAGACTATTAATGTACAGAATACATACACACGTGTTTATATAATTGCTTTTACCTGAACACATGTACAGACTTGCTATTTTACAGACTTACAGACTATTGATATACTGATTTGCATGAGTTACGATTAATCTAATGAAGGCCTCTGAATCATAGTTGTTAGTTATCGACTTAAGCGCGAGTATTAGTAAATGGATCCATTTGGGACTGACCATTCCCGCCCGGGGTAGCACGCACTACCACGAACCGTACTGTATAAACGGGCGTTTCTTACTCGTTTCACATGAGTGTTTTTGGATTAGCACTCACGGGGGCAAATTTTCGGGTACTTGATTGTACTTTACAGACATGTTAAGCTTCGACTATGATGCTCATGACAATTGTATATTCACTACAATGCACTCGTGCAATATTTTAACTAGATTGTGTTCACAACTGTTTATTTACTACAAACCTATGAACTCACCAACTTTATGTTGACCCTTTTAGTATGTATTCTCATGTTTACGGACGCAGTAGGATTACCCACAGGAAACAAGACAGTAGGATGCTTTTTGAAAGCATAGCTCGAGTCGCATATTTTCAAACAAGAGATTTAATTGCATTACGATATTTTGTATCAACGGCTATGTATTAGAAATTTCTAGACTATTTTTGCGAACTCCAATGTTTTTGGGTAACAGTTGTAAACATTTGATTATGGCAATGTAACTATTTTTTTTTTAAACGTCTCATGTAGAGGTCGTTTGTTGTAATCTTTGTGTTGTGATATTGGATTTGGTCGGCGCCCCAGTGACACCTCATCCTTCCGCTGCCATGTGTGTTTGGGGGTGCGACAGATTGGTATCAGAGCCAAAGGTTATAGCGAACTAGGATTGCATTAGTGACCTAGACTATAACCATTAGGATAGTATTCCATATTAAGTATGATTGGTTCAGGAATTACATCATTCGGATTTAATTTAACATAGCCTGATCAACTATGTACAATTAAATAGGGATCGATGCAAGGTCTGAAGCGATTATGCTGAACAGGAATGCTTTAGACGACATATACCAAGGATTGAAACGGGACCAACCCTTTTATGTGCTTTATGTGCTCGGTTTTAAATGTATATGTAGATATATATAACCTTACGTATACGAACTTATTCGCCACCCTTCATGGCAACTACTCCCACCGTTACGTCACCCAACTCCGAGAACGAGGCTCAAGCCTTACGCACTATTGTGGAGACTTCCACGGTACCTCTCGTCTAACCGTATCGGACAACGGCATAATCAAAGATGACCCACTTGAGAAGAATCCATCAAAGGATTCACCACCCCGAAAAGTGATGCCTACTTCACCCTCTCCCTCCCGCTCTCATCCAAATCATTCGGCAACACGTATGGGACTAGAACCACACGAAAATTCGTCACCTAAGCGCGCTACATTTACTTCCTCTACTTCGCACTCTTTCTCTCACTCGAGTCGTAGACAATCGGGATCGCGTGCATTACACACGACTAGAAGGACTAATAGACCACCTCGAACTAGACCTTACGCTAACTATACTACTACCACTGATACTCCACCCACTAGGACTTGTCTTCTTGCAGACGCCGCCGATGCAATTGGTCAACCACAACACCTACATATTGGAAACGTTCAAAGCACTCTAATGAATTCCAACTATTTACGCATCTTTTCTCCGAACGAATCAGGGATAGGATTCACTACTGGAGGGAAGTAGCTACTTAGTAAAAGCAAAGGACAAAAAAAATGTAGAACTAATGAATGTACAAACAATCAACAGAGGATATCTTAATCCATCATGCGCCTCTACGATACAGAGACATACTTGAAGCACGTTACTACCCTCACGACCTGAACCTAGAATAGATTAGAAGTAGAACGACGTTCTCGAATGACAGAGAACATAGCTAGAGTTAGCTCGATGATGACTGGACTGACGACTATCGGGGAGATGCAACCGTTTTGTTAAGCTCACGTATGATAAAATTACGCCTACCTCTTGTTATAGTAAAAACTTCTATCCCGATGAGTAGATAAGAAACCCCATCACATTCTAATTTAAGACTTTTGTATTCGTCCGGATGTAACAATGCCCGGCATATTTTGTAAACTTCAAATTCTGTAATCTATTAATCTTGCACCCTATTGGTCACTAATCATATTACCTTGTACTGATTAATCATTGTACCGATTAAATACGTCTGCGATAATCTTAGTTCTCATATAAGGATCTCGTTCATTCTTTTATCTCTTTTCGTTTAAGGATATGCCATTACGAGAATCAACTGAAATTTTCAACACTTTATAGTAACAAGATTTTTCAACAGATTCCTACCAACCCAAAGCTTTCAAAGGATTTTGACCAAACATCTACCTGGAATTATTTAAAACTTCTAATTTTCAACTGATTTGGTTTGACAGAGATTTTCAACGTCTTGTCGACGACAGGAGTTTCCAACATATTTCAATTGACTAAACTTTTCGACAGACATTAAATTTTCAAACAAATTTTTATCATAGAAATTTTTGACAGATCTTACACCGGCTCTTTCACAAAATGTTTCATAAAAGTTTTCTAAATACTTAAACCACTTATCTATTTATTTTTACAAAGTCCAAATCCTGAAATTTTTAGCAAAATTTCGTTGACGCTTTAATGGATGAAAATTTTATATAAGAACAAGCACTTGATTTTCACTAAGCCTTTCTAAAGACAGACTTGACGTTAACAATACTGGTGTTAGCATTGATTTAACCAGAAATGGTACCAGCAGTTTTGTGTTAAAACATGAGATGGTTAAAACTCTTTTCATATATCAGAAATTTATGTAGCTTTAGAGGCTAAACCCTCTTTTACAAATTTACTATTTTGATAAAACAATTATCTCGTAGGAAATGGCAAGTCCCACTGTAGACCAATGCGTATCTGATGACAACCAACTCAATGATGAGCCAACGACATTCCCATACCTACTCACTTTAGACGACAATACGAAACTAATTACTTGACCTCGATTAACCATTACTTTGACTTGTGTGTCAACGATACATCCAAAACTCGAGACTTAATACCTATAGACATCGAAATCCTTCTTTCACCTTTCCCTTCTCGATGATATCATTGCCATGAATTGGCTTCTCTAAGATTCGCACCGAAATCGTCTGCGACGAGGAAATCGTTCGTACACTTCTCATACTGGTGGAACATTTATCAAACAAGGGGAGACCAGCAAAACAAGGTTGAACACCTAATCGTATCGAAAGTGTATGAGAACTACACCAACTACGAAATTGGACTTAAGAGCCGTAGTATTTGCCCGCTGGATTTGTAGATACTACCATAAGGTACGAAGTGTACAATATTATTCGGTTATAAGAACCCCTAACCATATTCGATCGGAAGGATTTGAATATTAGACAACGCCAATGGGTCGAACTACTCAGTGAATTACGATTGCAAGTTCTCGTACAACAATAACTATTCCACCAGCATTAAGGCTGCACCATTTGAGGCACTTTATGGAAGAAAGTGTCGATCACACGTTTGCTGGACCGAGGTGGACGATAGCCACCTCACTGGTCCTGAATTCACTTAGGAACGGGAAGACCAAATGCGACTGAAACACCCACATCTATTCTTAGATGCCTAACAAACCACGACAACAAGCTAATTTCAGGACGAAATTTCTTTAACAATGGGAGAATGTGACACCCGACGATTTAGGTTAACCGTTAAACCTAACCGAAAACCTAATTACGTGTATTTAGATGGGATTTAGGCTAAGTACTTGTACTTACTTGTAACTATTTGTATATTTATGTGAATATACACCTACGTAATTATTTAAAATTACGCTTACATGATTTGTTGAAATTACGCGGAACAACCTGACGGAGTCCGATAAACTGTACGACTTTGGTGAAAAACTTTCCATAAATAACTTGAATCTATTTTTAGAAGTTATTTATCATTATTTATTATTTTATTAAAATAATACACGAAAAACCTTGACGTTTCGATTAAAACGTATCAAACTCTATTAAAACGCACGAATTAAATTCGGCAACCAAACGAAATGTCAAAAATAAATATGACAAATTAAATTAAGTATTTTAAATGATACTTCAATAAGAAAAGTTACCCAAAATATATCGTTAATTAAAACGAATCAAAATATCGTTACGCGATTTAACGATTTGAAGCAAATAACGAGTAAAAAAACACGGTACGTAAACACAGTATGAAAATGAAATTTAAAACACAATACCCACCATATGGGCCCCATGAGGTCAGCCACCACCTCCCCCTCCTACCAATTGTGAGGCATGCAATTACTTTTCCTTCACTCAATACATGCATTCTCTAAATGATCTTTCATTTTTCACCAACACACATTTCTCTCAACTCTCTCTCTCTCCCACTCCACTCTCTCTCTCTCTAGAACGATTTTCCAGCCCTAAAATCAGTCACCACAACCACCACACAACCACCACACAACCACCATTGACCACCATATAAATCCCTTTGACCACCATAGCACCACTACTCAAAAACACCACCATTTTTCAAGTAAATTCAAGAAAACAAGGCACCAAGACTTCCTCATTTCATTTCTGTTCAAATATCTTCATAATCACCAATGTAAGGACATTCTCTACTCTGATTTATGCTAAATATCATGTATTTAAAGTTCACTCAAGTATTATGACCATAAACAAACTTAAAAACCAACTTTTCTTAACTCAAAGTTTATAAAAATGCAAGAAATATTTCTGGACAGAAAGTTTTATCAACTTCCCCGATTTTTATAAAAATCATTTATCCATAAAAATGGACGTTTTTATAGTCTAAAATCAATTTTAGGAAATAAGCTTTCCAATCCCACAAACCTTATATTTTTCTGAGTTCATTTACTATTTTTAATATTTTTTGTCAAATCACATAGACAATCTGTTATACAAAGTCAGAAACTTTTCTCTCAGTATTTTGACCATAACTTGAGCTAAACACCTCTAAATGACTTGAAAAAAACGCCAAAAGTTTACAAATTTCGTTGTCTACAACTTTTGTGTTGACCACTTTTACTGATTCCTGGTATATTTTGCCAAGAAATGATGATTGAATGCATGTATCCAAATCTGGACACAGGATAGGAAAGTAATTTTTAAAAATAGTTATAATCCTCTAAATTTCTTGGAAAAATTACACAAAGTATCTGACATAGGTTGGAACAACTGTTATTTTTCTTGAATATAATTTCGGACGAGAATTATTTTTAATAAATACAACCATGAGATGTATTTTCTGGAAATGGTAAAAAGTGGACTGATTTTGACAAGTTTTAAAAACGGACACTTATGGACCTACTATAAAGAGAAAGACTAACTTTTTGTGATCTATGAACATAAGGATTGGGTAAAAGTTTCGGGTCAAACCGAGTAGTTTTGACCAAGTCAACAAAAACGGCTCGGTTTCTAAAAACGACAAAACTTACTATTTTGGAAAGAATGTTAACAAAAAGGGTTTGGGTGACATATTTAGTAGCTTTGACCAGGTTTGACCAACTTTGACCAGATTGACCAACTTTGACCAGTTTCACCAACTTTGATCAGGTTTGACCAACTTTAACTAGCTTTGACCAACGAGTTGACCAACTTTGACCTACGGTTTAAGGTTTTTACGAACTAAATAATCTGTTTGCAATATACGATATGTACTAATAAATAATATACAACAAAACAAACTTAATAATAATGTCTAAATGAATTATTATTACAAACTTTCACCAACGGGTCGTACACGTATTTAATAAACAAACTTGAACAACTTACTTGGAAATACTAGTTGAGTGAACTAGCTTTAGGTGGACATAAATCCTCCACCTACACAATTGGCTTAAGTGGACGTTGACCCCCACTTATACAATCGCCATAGATGGTCTTATGAGACATCTACTTACACAACCTTATACGTTTAGGACGTTAGAAGATTGCACCTTGGGACACATCGCTTGCTTATTTGATATTTGCTTGCTACTTGCTAATCTAAGGTGAGTTTCATAGCCCCTTTTTACTTGTTTTAAATTATTTTGGGGGAGAATACATACTACAACTGCTTTACACAACTACTTTTACTTGAACACATGTACAAACTTGCTATCTTACAGACTTACAGACTATTAATGTACAGAATACATACACACGTGTTTATATAATTGCTTTTACCTGAACACATGTACAGACTTGCTATTTTACAGACTTACAGACTATTGATATACTGATTTGCATGAGTTACGATTAATCCAATGAAGGCCTCTGAATCATAGTTGTTAGTTATCGACTTAAGCGCGAGTATTAGTAAATGGATCCATTTGGGACTGACCATTCCTGCCCGGGGTAGCACGCACTACCACGAACCGTACTGTATAAACGGGCGTTTCTTACTCATTTCACAAGAGTGGTTTTGGATTAGCACTCACGGGGGCAAATTTTCGGGTACTTGATTGTACTTTACAGACGTGTTAAGCTTCGACTATGATGCTCATGACAATTGTATATTCACTACAATGCACTCGTGCAATATTTTAACTAGATTGTGTTCACAACTGTTTATTTACTACAAACCTATGAACTCACCAACTTTATGTTGACCCTTTTAGTATGTATTCTCAGGTTTACAGACGCAGTAGGACTACCCACAGGAAACAAGACAGTAGGATGCTTTTTGAAAGCATAGCTCGAGTCGCATATTTTCAAACAAGAGATTTAATTGCATTACGATATTTTGTATCAACGGCTATGTATTAGAAATTTCTAGACTATTTTTGCGAACTCCAATGTTTTTGGGTAACAGTTGTAAACATTTGATTATGGCAATGTAGCTATTTTTTTTTTTTAACGTCTCATGTAGAGGTCGTTTGTTGTAATCTTTGTGTTGTGATATTGGATTTGGTCGGCGCCCCCGTGACACCTCATCCTTCCGCTGCCATGTGTGTTTGGGGGTGCGACAGATTGGTATCAGAGCCAAAGGTTATAGCGAACTAGGATTGCATTAGTGACCTAGACTATAACCATTAGGATAATATTCCATATTAAGTACGATTGGTTCAGGAATTACATCATTCGGATTTAATTTAACATAGGCTGATCAACTATGTACAATTAAATAGGGATCGATGCAAGGTCTGAAGCGATTATGCTGAACAGGAATGCTTTAGACGACATATACCAAGGATAGAAACGGGACCAACCCTTTTATGTGCTTTATGTGCTCGGTTTTAAATGTATATGTAGATATATATAACCTTACGTATACGAACTTATTCGCCACCCTTCATGGCAACTACTCCCACCGTTACGTCACCCAACTCCGAGAACGAGGCTCAAGCCTTACGCACTATTGTGGAGACTTCCACGGTACCTCTCGTCCAACCGTATCGGACATCGGCATAATCAAAGATGACCCGCTTGAGAAGAATCCATCAAAGGATTCACCACCCTGAAAAGTGATGCCTACTTCACCCTCTCCCTCCCGCTCTCATCCAAATCATTCGGCAACACGTATGGGACTAGAACCACACGAAAATTCGTCACCTAAGCGCGCTACATTTACTTCCTCTACTTCGCACTCTTTCTCTCACTCGAGTCGTAGACAATCGGGATCGCGTGCATTACACACGACTAGAAGGACTAATAGACCACCTCGAACTAGACCTTACGCTAACTATACTACTACTACTGATACTCCACCCACTAGGACTTGTCTTCGTGCAGACGCCGCCGATGCAATTGGTCAACCACAACACCTACATATTGGCAACGTTTCAAAGCACTCTAATGAATTCCAACTATTTACGCGTCTTTTCTCTGAACGAATCAGGGATAGGATTCACTACTGGAGGGAAGTAGCTACTTAGTAAAAGCAAAGGACAAAAAAAATGTAGAACTAATGAATGTACAAACAATCAACAGAGGATATCTTAATCCATCATGCGCCTCTACGATACAGAGACATACTTGAAGCACGTTACTACCCTCACGACCTGAACCTAGAATAGATTAGAAGTAGAAAGACGTTCCCGAATGACAAAGAACATAGCTAGAGTTAGCTCGATGATGACTGGACTGACGACTATCGGGGAGATGCAACCGTTTTGTTAAGCTCACGTATGATAAAATTACGCCTACCTCTTGTTATAGTAAAAACTTCTATCCCGATGAGTAGATAAGAAACCCCATCACATTCTAATTTAAGACTTTTGTATTCGTCCGGATGTAACAATGCCCGGCATATTTTGTAAACTTCAAATTCTGTAATCTATTAATCTTGCACCCTATTGGTCACTAATCATATTACCTTGTACTGATTAATCATTGTACCGATTAAATACGTCTGCGATAATCTTAGTTCTCATATAAGGATCTCGTTCATTCTTTTATCTCTTTTCGTTTAAGGATATGCCATTACGAGAATCAACTGAAATTTTCAACACTTTATAGTAACAAGATTTTTCAACAGATTCCTACCAACCCAAAGCTTTCAAAGGATTTTCACCAAACATCTACCTGGAATTATTTAAAACTTCTAATTTTCAACTGATTTGGTTTGACAGAGATTTTCAACGTCTTGTCGACGACAGGAGTTTCCAACATATTTCAATTGACTAAACTTTTCGACAGACATTAAATTTTCAAACAAATTTTTATCATAGAAATTTTTGACAGATCTTACACCGGCTCTTTCACAAAATGTTTCATAAAAGTTTTCGAAATACTTAAACCACTTATCTATTTATTTTTACAAAGTCCAAATCCTGAAATTTTTAGCAAAATTTCGTTGATGCTTTAATGGATGAAAATTTTATATAAGAACAAGCACTTGATTTTCACTAAGCCTTTCTAAAGACAGACTTGACATTAACAATACTGGTGTTAGCATTGATTTAACCAGAAATGGTACCAGCAGTTTTGTGTTAAAACATGAGATGGTTAAAACTCTTTTCATATATCAGAAATTTATGTAGCTTTAGAGGCTAAACCCTCTTTTACAAATTTACTATTTTGATAAAACAATTATCTCGTAGGAAATGGCAAGTCCCACTGTAGACCAATGCGTATCTGATGACAACCAACTCAATGATGAGCCAACGACATTCCCATACCTACTCACTTTAGACGACAATACGAAACTAATTACTTGACCTCGATTAACCATTACTTTGACTTGTGTGTCAACGATACATCCAAAACTCGAGACTTAATACCTATAGACATCGAAATCCTTCTTTCACCTTTCCCTTCTCGATGATATCATTGCCATGAATTGGCTTCTCTAAGATTCGCACCGAAATCGTCTGCGACGAGGAAATCGTTCGTACACTTCTTATACTGGTGGAACATTTATCAAACAAGGGGAGACCAGCAAAACAAGGTTGAACACCTAATCGTATCGAAAGTGTATGAGAACTACACCAACTACGAAATTGGACTTAAGAGCCGTAGTATTTGCCCGCTGGATTTGTAGATACTACCATAAGGTACGAAGTGTACAATATTATTCGGTTATAAGAACCCCTAACCATATTCGATCGGAAGGATTTGAATATTAGACAACGCCAATGGGTCGAACTACTCAGTGAATTACGATTGCAAGTTCTCGTACAACAATAACTATTTCACCAGCATTAAGGCTGCACCATTTGAGGCACTTTATGGAAGAAAGTGTCGATCACACGTTTGCTGGACCGAGGTGGACGATAGCCACCTCACTGGTCCTGAATTCACTTAGGAACGGGAAGACCAAATGCGACTGAAACACCCACATCTATTCTTAGATGCCTAACAAACCACGACAACAAGCTAATTTCAGGACGAAATTTCTTTAACAATGGGAGAATGTGACACCCGACGATTTAGGTTAACCGTTAAACCTAACCGAAAACCTAATTACGTGTATTTAGATGGGATTTAGGCTAAGTACTTGTACTTACTTGTAACTATTTGTATATTTATGTGAATATACACCTATGTAATTATTTAAAATTACGCTTACGTGATTTGTTGAAATTACGCGGAACAACCTGACGGAGTCCGATAAACTGTACGACTTTGGTGAAAAACTTTCCATAAATAACTTGAATCTATTTTTAGAAGTTATTTATCATTATTTATTATTTTATTAAAATAATACACGAAAAACCTTGACGTTTCGATTAAAACGTATCAAACTCTATTAAAACGCGCGAATTAAATTCGGCAACCAAACGAAATGTCAAAAATTAATATGACAAATTAAATTAAGTATTTTAAATGATACTTCAATAAGAAAAGTTACCCAAAATATATCGTTAATTAAAACGAATCAAAATATTGTTACGCGATTTAACGATTTGAAGCAAATAACGAGTAAACGAACACGGTACGTAAACACAGTATGAAAACGAAATTTAAAACACAATACCCACCATATGGGCCCCATGAGGTCAGCCACCTCCTCCCCCTCCTACCAATTGTGAGGCATGCAATTACTTTTCCTTCACTCAATACATGCATTCTCTAAATGATCTTTCATTTTTCACCAACACACATTTCTCTCAACTCTCTCTCTCTCCCACTCCACTCTCTCTCTCTCTAGAACAATTTTCCAGCCTTAAAATCAGTCACCACAACCACCACACAACCACCACACAACCACCATTGACCACCATATAAATCCCTTTGACCACCATAGCACCACCACTCAAAAACACCACCATTTTTCAAGTAAATTCAAGAAAACAAGGCACCAAGACTTCCTCATTTCATTTCTGTTCAAATATCTTCATAATCACCATTGTAAGGACATTCTCTACTCTGATTTATGCTAAATATCATGTATTTAAAGTTCACTCAAGTATTATGACCATAAACAAACTTAAAAACCAACTTTTCTTAACTCAAAGTTTATAAAAATGAAAGAAATATTTCTGGACAGAAAGTTTTATCAACTTCCCCGATTTTTATAAAAATCATTTATCCATAAAAATGGACTTTTTTATAGTCTAAAATCAATTTTAGGAAATAAGCTTTCCAATCCCACAAACCTTATATTTTTCTGAGTTCATTTACTATTTTTAATATTTTTTGTCAAATCACATAGACAATCTGTTATACAAAGTCAGAAACTTTTCTCTCAGTATTTTGACCATAACTTGAGCTAAACACCTCTAAATGACTTGAAACAAACGCCAAAAGTTTAAAAATTTCGTTGTCTACAACTTTTGTGTTGACCACTTTTACTGATTCCTTGTATATTTTGCCAAGAAATGATGATTGAATGCATGTATCCAAATCTGGACACAGGATAGGAAAGTAATTTTTAAAAATAGTTATAATCCTCTAAATTTCTTGGAAAAATTACACAAAGTATCTGACATAGGTTGGAACAACTTTTATTTTTCTTGAATATAATTTCGGAAGAGAAGTATTTTTAATAAATACAACCATGAGATGTATTTTCTGGAAATGGTAAATAGTGGACTGATTTTGACAAGTTTTAAAAACCGACACTTATGGACCTACCATAAAGAGAAAGACTAACTTTTTGTGATCTATGAACATAAGTAAGGATTGGGTAAAAGTTTCGGGTCAAACCGAGTAGTTTTGACAAAGTCAACAAAAACGGCTCGGTTTCTAAAAACGACAAAACTTACTATTTTGGAAAGAATGGTAACAAAAAGGGTTTGGGTGACATATTTAGTAACTTTGACCAGGTTTGACCAACTTTGACCAAGTTTGACCAACTTTGACCAGATTGACCAACTTTGACCAGTTTGACCAACTTTGATCAGGTTTGACCAACTTTAACCAGCTTTGACCAACGAGTTGACCAACTTTGACCTAAGGTTTAAGGTTTTTACGAACTAAATAATCTGTTTGCAATATACGATATGTACTAATAAATAATATACAACAAAACAAACTTAATAATAATGTCTAAATGAATTATTATTACAAACTTTCACCAACGGGTCGTACACGTATTTAATAAACAAACTTGAACAACTTACTTGGACATACTAGTTGAGTGAACTAGCTTTAGGTGGACATAAACCCTCCACCTACACAATTGGCTTAAGTGGACGTTGACCCCCACTTATACAATCGCCATAGATGGTCTTATGAGACATCTACTTACACAACCTTATACGTTTAGGACGTTAGAAGATTGCACCTTGGGACACATCGCTTGCTTATTTGATATTTGCTTGCTACTTGCTAATCTAAGGTGAGTTTCATAGCCCCTTTTTACTTGTTTTAAATTATTTTGGGGGAGAATACATACTACAACTGCTTTACACAACTACTTTTACTTGAACACATGTACAAACTTGCTATCTTACAGACTTACAGACTATTAATGTACAGAATACATACACACATGTTTATATAATTGCTTTTACCTGAACACATGTACAGACTTGCTATTTTACAGACTTATAGACTATTGATATACTGATTTGCATGAGTTACGATTAATCCAATGAAGGCCTCTGAATCATAGTTGTTAGTTATCTACTTAAGCACGAGTATTAGTAAATGGATCCATTTGGGACTGACCATCCCCGCCCGAGGTAGCACGCACTACCACGAACCGTACTGTATAAATGGGCGTTTCTTACTCGTTTCACATGAGTGTTTTTGGATTAGCACTCACGGGGGCAAATTTTTGGGTACTTGATTGTACTTTACAGACTTGTTAAGCTTCGACTATGATGCTCATGACAATTGTATATTCACTACATTGCACTCGTGCAATATTTTAACTAGATTGTGTTCACAACTGTTTATTTACTACAAACCTATGAACTCACCAACTTTATGTTGACCCTTTTAGTATGTATTCTCAGGTTTACAGACGCAGTAGTACTACCCACAGGAAACAAGACAGTAGGATGCTTTTTGAAAGCATAGCTCGAGTCGCATATTTTCAAATAAGAGATTTAATTGCATTACGATATTTTGTATCAACGGCTATGTATTAGAAATTTCTAGACTATTTTTGCGAACTCCAATGTTTTTGGGTAACAGTTGTAAACATTTGATTATGGCAATGTAACAATTTTTTTTTTTTAACGTCTCATGTAGAGGTCGTTTGTTGTAATCTTTGTGTTGTGATATTTGATTAGGTCGGCGCCCCCGTGACACCTCATCCTTCCGCTGCCATGTGTGTTTGGGGGTGCGACAATATCGATAGTAAAAACGTGACTTTTTACGCGATATCAAGTATCCCACACTTAGACTTTTGCTTGTCCTCAAGCAACTCATTCATAAAGGGTCTTTTGGAAAGATTGTAGTTACACTTATCTTTAGAAATACTATTTCCGAAGAATATAAAGTTCCAGTTATGAAAGACTTCTCACGAGAAACTAGGGGTTTATAGAATTTGATACTTTCTTCAAGCAACTTAGATGGTAATCATGACTAGGCAATCCTTACAGTGGATAACTCAAATCACTCAATTGTTTTAGGGTTTCCTACTTGCTAGAGTCAATAACTCAGATAGCCAGTCATGCAACATTTTCGTCATAGGCTTGATCAAGAATCAAATCTCCATCACTTTGGATGAGAACGGTACTAATTTTTCAAGATATCTTGGAAAACAATATGGTATTTGGTTTTGAAGGAGTGAATAGGGTGTGTGGAAAGGAGGATATTTTTCTCGGTTTTCTTTGCATCATCTTGAAACTGGGGTGTTTTTTTCGAGAAAGTCTCTTTTGGAATTTCTCAGTTTTGAAAAGACTTGATAGTGCAACCCTTTTTGGATTTTGATTTCCTTTTCTGGTCTTTCTTGGGTAGTGCCGGCATATACGTTTCTTTTTTTCTTTCTTTTTTTTCTCATTTTTTTTGTTGTAATGTCGGCCTTACCAAGGGATATTTGCCTGAAAGGTTTCTTATGGCATTGGGTTGTGAAGTTGTATTGGCTTTTCTTGTGTAAATTTAGGAAATTATGAGTATCTCTGAAAATTCTGGAAGACGTGACTTCCGTAGGTTCGGGATGAAGATAATAAGGGGGGTTTTGATTGGATAGTAGGTGTGAAGAGTGAGTGGATGTTTGGTGGTAGGAGGGTGTTTGGATTCCTTAGAAAATATCAAGATAGGTCGTACCAATGCCACGCATGGCACTCATTGGTGTAATCTCGAAATATATTGCATGAGCAAGTTCTAATTTAAATGCATACATCGGCACACACATGAAACAAAAAATGAAGCATTTTAAAGATGAATGCTAATTATGGGCTCAAACCTCACGAATCGAATGTTTTGGTCAATATGTGCCTAGCCATGCGTTGCCCTTTTCATCCGTATCTCATTCTAAGAAAACCGTTTTGTTTCTTTGTTAAATTCGTTTATTGGTGTAATTTATATTTTTGGACAATAGAGTTCCTAAAAATGTTGCTTTTGAATCCAAAATTTTTGAAAATTCCTTTTTATGAAGATATTGTTTATTTTACGGATAAGAGGTCAAACTTGCGGTTGCAAATCGTATATCCCACACTTAGAGGAACATTGTCCCTAATGTTCGAATCTATGTATAAGATACCTCTTGTCGAAGTATCCCACACTTAGAATTTCTACTAATTATGAAAAATATCTCTCAGTGTTTTGTGGATTCCAAGGATCCCACACTTAGTGTTTGGAATGGAATATAGGTCAATATAATCTTGCAAAAATGGATAGATAAACTAAAGAAAGGAATGCAGAACTCCCCTATCGTCTATACGATTGTGAGCTGAGGATCTGAGTGGTAGACTGTGTCAGCACCAAAGTTTGCTTAACTTGGTTGTCATTGGTCTTCATGTATTGTACTCAAGCTCTAGCGGTATAATCTTTCTTTAATCACTCAACCAATTTTCTCACGAAAATAACTAAGAACTAAAGGATAGATTGCAGAAAATGAAGGGATAGCTTTCTCAGGATGTAAGGAGAGTCATGTGTCTTTGATATGATCCTTATCGGGTAAGATTTTCAATTCCGTTGTCAAACCCGATCTACTACTTTGTATTCTATTGGTCTATCATTTCCCTTGAAGTGAGATGTTTAATTTGTTTCTAGATCTAATGAACTGTGATGCTCCCATTTTCCGTTTCACCATTATAAAGATTCTCCATCCATAGGTGTAGGTACCTGTCTTTTAGGCATTTGTATAAGCAACGGGCGAATGTGATCTAAAAGACAGATGATTATTCTCTAAATCATAGACTCACTTTCAAAAGTATTTTGAAAACAAACCGGTGTAGGACTTGGAGTCTAATCATATACTTTCACAAAACAAACAGTATATACGGAAATACTAGTATCAACAGATAGGTATCCAAGTATAGATGTATCTAAAGCACACATTTATCAATGAGTTTGAGCATAATTTATACATTGACATACAAACTATGTTATCAGATAAAGTATTAAAAGATCTCATGTAAGTTCACATAAATATATGCAAATACCTCAAAGCTCATTATATGTGAGTGAGGGTACAAGATGTCCTAGGTACCTATTGTACTGCTTACGTTTGTTAGTAAAAGGATGTTTGCGAATTTTGAGATCTATAAATAATGGTGAAGTTCAAACAAGTGGGAGAAGGAAGATTTTAAGGTTTTTAACAAAAGACTTCAATGCATATGAGACTTTAAATTTCAAGTCATGTTAAAAACCATCATTTGTTTATCATAAAGATCTAAGATACTTTAAACATGTATTCCAGGGCTTCATTTCTACTTATGGGGGTTAGTTCACTACTTAAATTACTTTAACTACTACTGATAATCCTATGTTAGACACGGGTTGCCTCCCGAGAAGTGCTTATTTTTGTTCGAGTTACTAGCTTGACTCCAAACCTATTTATTGGGAAATCTAGGGGGCTCCCTTGCATCCATCAGTAGACACAAGCGGGAATATTGGTACACACCTAAGGGATTAAAGCAGATTATGGTCATGGTATGTCCAATCAGGCAAGAAGGCATGGCAAAGTGAGGGAATTGTTTTACTTGAGGTAAAACAAAGCTCTTGACTTTTTCTACCTCTTGAGTTTTGGGTTGTTCGGGTTGATCAAAGAGGTCCTTATCACTCCATGACGTGTATGTCATTATGTAATGGAGAGAAGGTTTGTAGGGTGCTCTTGACGCAAAAACCACCTTGCTTCCAAAGGTCTTTGGTTTGATGAGAATGTTGTACTCTGGGCATGGAGGTGGGACAATGTCCATTAGCGTCTCCAATCTCGTAGCAACATTATCATCAAATACTTGGGTGTCTGTCTCCTCTAAGGCACTAGTAAAGTCTATTAAATCAGGAAGCGAATCAATCAAAGGGATTTTCGGGATACAGTCGACCACAACTGGTTGTGGGACGTGTTCAACCATATCAGTTTGAATGAGTTTACTACTCAGAATTGGTATGTATCCATCCAGTCTATGTGAAGTTGAGTCTTCTGTGTAAACCTCCCAATTTGGGCTTTCCATCTCGATCTCTTCGTCTACCTCGTCATCCTCGTCACTCCGGCCGGAAGTTTTGAGTTGCAGTGGTTCGGGAAATTCTTCTAGAACAAACCCTCTGTCGATCTTCGACGTTGATAGGTCAGGAATAGGTGAAATTGAAGGTTTAGAAGATTGGGTTGTTGTGGGAGTTGAAGGGATATTGCAACCGAACTCATGAGAATGTAAGTCTGTTTCGGGTGTAATAGATGTGGAGTGTGTGCATCTCTTAACTTTATGTATACTAGAGTTAGCTCTAGCTTGATTCCTACTCTCCTCACTACTCTCTTGGGCTTGTGTTGGTAGTTTAGTAAAGATTTTAGACATATTATAAGTAAAGCTTCTTAGTATGTCTTCTTGTTCTTTAATCATTTTTTCAAGTGGGTTGGAAGGAGGTGAGAAAGCAGCATTACTGCTAGGATATGCTAGGGGCGTATCTCTCAAGTTAGGAAGCTCGTAAGGTTGTGGTTCACATACAGGGTAAGGTGAGTGTGGGTAGATTTCGAATGGTTGGGGATAGAAAGCTTGGTATGGATGTGTTTGGATAGCATGGGGGTCATATTGATATTGTATTTGAGGATCTAAGTACAATACGTTATCTGATAACATCGTACTTTGGCGTTGGCATTCTCCATCTAAGTGGGTATTACCGCACATCCTACATCTATTCTTGATTGAATTAACAAGACTTTGCATTTGATCTAATTGTTGTCCTTGAGTTAACATTTCCCAAGGGATCAGAAAAGACGGCATAAGGAGAAGGTTTCAGAATTAAAGTCGGGGGTGAGAAGGAAACTAAATCTAAACTAATACTAAAATAATCCTAACTACACTAAACTACGTGCAAAAAGTAACTTCTGATAAGGATGGTGAGTCCCACTCAAAAAGGATCTCTTAAAAACTAACTTATCTAAACAGGCTCCAAATCGTACTTCCGTCCCCGGCAGCGGCGCCAAAAACTTGATGGCCTCCCGGCCGTCAGTGTCGTTGGTACTATTGTAACGACTGAGGGGGCAATTAGGGGTTTTAAAATTTATTTTGCTCGGGGCCTAAACCTCCGAACTACCAACTGGTACTAGGTACAATTACATGATACTAGTACGTGGTAAGGATGATCAGGGTCGTCTTGATATCGCGTAAAAAGTCACGTTTTTACTATCGATATCTCTCTCATTCTGGAACTATTCTTGGCATTTTTAAACTCAAAAACAATACAAATCAATAGTATTATGCCAAGATGGTCAAAACAAGGTTGCACGATGAAAATCAAGCAAAACGGATGAAAAACGAAGATTCCACGTACGTTTGAAAATTCAAGGCATCAAAACAAGATTTTAAAACAAAAGTGCCCATCACCAACATCCATCTCATCCAAGATGTTAGTTTTCAAATTACGAATCCAACAGAAGAAGAATCAACAAAAACGGACGAAGAATGAAGATTCTACGTACGCCAGAAAATCCAAACGATTCGTACGAGACATCCAAAGATGGGAGACATATTTTTAGGATATCTTTTCATCAAATTATTCATTTTTGAATTACGAATCCAACGCAAAAAGAATCAACGCAAACGGACGCATAACAAAGAAGATAAGCGCGAATTAAGAAACGCAGCAAAAGACGGCGAACCGGGACGGGTGGCAGCCACCAGCCGTCGGCCAGCCACCAGCCTCCGCCGGCCATCTGGTGGGCAGCGCCGGCCTCCCCTCCCCTGTCTCGTTTCCGCTTTTTGGTCCTTGCGCGTACCTGGTGCACCACCTTTGCATGCTTTTTGGTACCCGGTGCACCACCTTTACGTGCTTTTTGGTACCCGGTGCACCACCTTTTCCACATTTTGCTAAAGTGTGCCTTGGAATGCTAACGTGAGCCGAATTTCTCCTATAAATAGAAGCCCCAAGGCTTCATTTGAAGATGTCCCATATGCATTAGGCATAATTCTCTCTTTACTTTCTCATTCTATTTTCGTACTTCAAAATTAGTATTAGCCTAGTTAGGAAGCTTGTTTAGAGTAGAACGAAAGCTAGGGAACATCTTGTAATCTTTGGTGAACGCTTGGAGATATGCTTAGGTTCTTTCTATCCCATTCTATCTTAATTAAATATGTATGTTTTAATTATGCTAGAATCAGTTTGTGCCATGTTTAGCGAGTAGATTACCATTGTATTTGTTGTGATCTAGTTAGCATATATAATTGTGGGATGACTTTAAATGTGTCGTGAAATAATATGACGGCCACTATTCGACTGTTTACTTGGTATAGTGCTGGAAATGCTTTCGAGCAAAGTACCAACGCATGGAAGCCGGTAACGACCGAAGGTAGTTGTATTATGGATCGACATTATTGAAATGGAAACTTTATGAACGGACTTATCTTATGATTTTAAACCTAAAACTTACATTCGCCTTTCGATTAACAAACGTGATTGTAACCTTGTAAAGAGGAGTCACGAACCTTAATATTTGGTCAATAGTTATCTTTGTAAAAACTATGTTTTTAATTGTAACGTCATGCAAGCATCATAAAATGCAATGTGATTACGAGGAATTGCCATGAGTATAGTACACTTCCAATCACAATGTACTTATCATGTAAACATCGCGAAGCAATTAAATTCACAATGGAAACATCGGTAAATGATTAAATACCTTGTGAACATCCATAACATTTTCTAACATGGTCTGGGTTTAACTTTATGCAAAAAGCCGTCAGCATTTTAAATTGCATTTTAATTAGATTAGTTTAGATTAGATTAGAGTAGGTATGCTATAGGCTAAATAACCATTTACGAAAACCTAGGGATTTGTTAATTGTATAGAGAAAGGCAAGTTTAAAATCCAATTTAAAATGATATTCTTCCCTAACCTATGAAACCTAAAGTAAGGTACGCAAGAAACCTAAACGCTTTCCCTCGCTTATCATGATGGAGTTTCATTAATAGGAGTTAATCAATTAAGTCCGAACATATTTGCTAAGTTAGTTGTTTGCTGGATTTGTAGTCTTTATGGTATTAAGAACGGTTAGACTTGTTATGGACTTGCTACTCTGTTCCTTTGCCCATGAGCGAATGCGTTCAATAATAAGGACCACTGACTCCTTCATAGGAGAGTGTGGGGAGTTGAGCATTGTCTGTCTGATCAGAATCATGACACCGTAGTTCCTCGTGACATATTAGTTGATAACCGACTAATAGGGAATCTATTGGTTATACCATAAGTTCTTAGATCCAACAAACATTCCCAATTTAGTTAAATGTTTTCCCCAAAAGTCATCATCCCACATTATAAGCTAATGAAATCACAACAAATACTACTTTTATTATCTGATTTATTATTACATTTTATTCGCTTTAATTAGTTTACTTAGTTAACTGAACCAAAACCCCCAACACACTCTTTTAAAACCTTTACTAGAAAAGAAAGATTGATTGGATCACCTCCGTTTCAATTCAGTTTCTCTTTAAGAACGACTCTAGGTCATACTTACCATCTACTAGCCTTTGGTTCAGTATTAGTAAGTCACGCTTAGACCCCAGCAATTATAAATTTTAAAACCCACCGATCGCCGTTACGAACCACTCGTTTGTAGCGGGCATCAAGTTTTTGGCGCCGCTGCCGGGGAGACTAACTGTCCGATACAGAGGCCCAACCAATCCCAATTCTAGTAAACTCTTAGGATAAAACCTTCTAAAAAAAACAAGTATTTCCTTTATTGTCTTTCTTTTTAGTGTATGACATGTTCCCCTAGATTTGCACCACTGTTTAATTTCCCTGATCCAGAACTTATAATACGTACCATTCGACGAGAAAAGAAGCAATCTGCACTTAGACAAGCAATGGTTGAACGCATCACTCTCGCTGACAACAGTAAGCCCTCTATTGAAGGAAGAGGAGTCCCAATTCTCTACCCCAAAACCCCAGGACAATCATTCGAGCTTAAACACCACATCATCTAACTAATCCAAAACCACTGTCAATTCCATGGATTACCCAGTGATGATCCAAACTCTCACCTCGACAAGTTCATATCTCTTTCAAACTCCTACAAACAAAACGGAATTAGCCAAGACACAATCCGCTAGTATCTTTTCCCTTATTCGCTCACACATCATGCGCAAACATGGTTTGAAGGTTTAGAGACCGGCTCTATCCCTTCATGGACTGTGATGGCAACAAAGTTTCTAACTAAATACTTTCCGCCTTCTAAACAAACCAAACTTTGAAATGACATCATGAACTTCCGACAAGCTTTCGATGAATCATTATACACCTCATGGGAACGATTCAAAGGAGCCTTGAAGAAATGCCCCAATCACCATCTCAACAAATCCGCACAATTGTGCACCTTCTATAACGGTTTAGATCATAACCACCGAACCACCCTCGATGATGCCGCATAAGGAAGCTTCATGGCAAAGACCGACGAAGAAGGATGTGACCTGATAGAGAACATGACTATGCATCACCATGATTGGAACTCTGGAGATCACTCAACATCTTCAGCACCTCTCGCTGCATCGAATCCGATTCCAGTCGAAGCAATTAAGGTATTGACAGAGAAAATGGACTCACTTGTCAAACAGTTTGGAGAACTTAAGAAATAACAGCACCAAGTACACCAAGTGCAAGTCTGTCAACATTGCACCAACCCGCAACCATCTGGTGAATACCAAGTTGAATACGAAGAAGCAGACGGCACCGTTTACTATGCTCAATTTCCCGCTCGACCACAAAATTTTCCACCCGGTTTCAATCAAAACAACAACCAACCTAGAGGACCTCCATTCCAACCAAGAAATAACCAACCACCATACCAACCCGATACACACCTAGATACCCACCTTACCCACAACAACCACAACATCCTTACAACCAACCCCTCGCACTTCCTGCACTAACTTCCGATACAAACCAAACCCCTGAACAACCTGCAAAGACAAATGCCCCAGCTTCAAGTTCAGATGATGCCTTCACCCCGTTCATGCAAGGTCAACACCTACTCAACCAAAAGACGTCTGCTAGACAAGATCAAGCCGACCTCTTTATGAGAAACCAATTGGCTGTGCTAAAGAATTTGGAAGCTCAAATTGGACAATTGGCAAAATGTCTTGATAACAGACCTAGAGGAAGTTTGCCTAACAACACGGTTCACAACCCACATGTTGAGGAAGCGAAGCAACTCACTACCACCAAGGAAGCAGCCACTCCACCTCCTGCTGCTGTACCAGTAAAGGAAGAACCAGAGATCAAGATACCAGCTGTGGAAACCACTCCGACCATAAACAAAGAGGTTAGAATCCCCTACCCCGCTAGACTTAAAGTTCAACCTAAGAAATTATCATCCTTTAAGTCAGACGGAAAATTCCTTGATACTATGTCTAGAGTTCCCGGTCGTAACAAATATATTAGGAAATTGCTATCTACTAAGGATAAATTGCCCGAAGTAAATAACATTCCCCTTAGTTCTCAAAGCTCAGCCCTACTTAAGAATAGCCTTCCCGAAAAACTAGGAGACACCGGTAGATTTACACTCCCTTGTTCTATTTACCAATCTGGAGATATAAGCGCCTTAGCCCACATAGGAGCTATCATTAACCTTATGCCCTACTCCCTGTTTAAGAGGCTAGAACTTGAAAATTTGAAACCCACTAAGATGACTGTCCAGCTAGCTAACCAATCCATTAGATACCCAAAAGGAATAGCTGAGAATGTCTTAGTTCAAGTTAACAAATTTTTCTTTCCTACGAATTTCGTGGTAATGGATATCCACGAGGACATAAACATCCCGACCATCCTTGGAAGACCATTCATGAACACCGCTAGAGCAGTGATTGATGTGTATGTAGGTTCCGTAGACGGACCTGATCAGATCGTATAACTCGATTGAAAGTGCGGAATCCAAACAAACGAGTACTAATGAACGTTTAATCAACACGAACAATACTATAATCTTTTGTATATATTAACACTTGAAGAATAAAGATTACAATGACAAACTCTGTCTCTTCTCTCTGCCTCACGACCTCTCTCACTCTCTAGGGTTTGATTAACCCTCAAATGAAACTAACACTCTCTATTTATAGTCTGTCCAACCCTACCTGCGACACAAGCTGTGTCGCATGAACAATATTCTATGTATATTCTATAATTACATTTCATTTACAGACTCGAATATACATACTAATCACATCACATACTAAGACTAATTGACTTTGACAAGTACAAATGTTGACTAAGTGAATGACACACAGAAATGCACCAACAGTGTATAACCACACGATTGTTCTACGATCACACGGTGAAAGCATCACTTACAAGATCGACCAACCAGAATGCACCCCAGAACAAGAAGATTGTTATGCTATATCAACAGGCAGAATTACCTATAATAATGAATCAGAATCCGAAGAAGAATGATGTTTCACTCGACCAACAACCTTGATCTATGACACTGAAACTGACCGAGAAGAGGATGAGGAATATCAAGAAGCATAGGAAGATGAAGAATCTGAGGAGGAAGAATCAGAACCTGATGAAGAAGAAGAAGAACCCGCTGAGGAAGAAGAAGAAACTGAAGAGGAAGAGGAAGAAATGGAAGAAGAAACCGAAGAAGAAGAGGAAAGATATGAAGAAATGGAGGAAGATGTGGATTCACCCCAAATGGCTGAAGTCAAAAGGATACAATGCTCTGAAGACAACAACTCATCGGACGAATCTGTTGATTACGAATCCGTTCGTCAACACTTCAGATCCACTCATCTCAAGAGAATGGAGACCATGCTTAACTCTCATCTTGACCCCTCAAAACCTTTCACCCGAACCCAACTCCGAGAGATAGATACTTTTGAAGAAGAACTCCGATCATCAAGCACCCCGGACATATACGCTAAACTCCTACAAAGAATCGCTGCATATAAGGCAACTCAAACGGGTGGTTTAATTGAAGAAAACCTTCAAGATCCAATCACGGAAGTCAGGACCATCGAAGTCGACAGTTCCCAACCTTTCAATAACGCACCCTCAGATGAAGAATTCCACCAATTTCCAAACTCGCGTGATGAAAATTCTGAAAGCGAAAACGATAATGACGACGATTGTATCGACATCATTATTGATGAACGCTCTATTCCAACAACTCCCCCTGCTCCAGCAAATTCTCCTACCGCCTCAATTGAGATAATACGAGTCCCCCTCATAGATACCCACCAAGAGTTGATTGACTTGATTGATGAATACGACGATGTCCGCATCATCGTAGAAGCTATCATAGAATCAACAAATGACTACACCACCGCCCAGAGACACCTGATAAGGGAAATCGAATGAGAATACGATTCATATATCGCCAGCTTTGGAGTGCAGGAATCTCGCACTTTACGCAAACATATTCAAGAACTATCCGATTCCCTTCAACAATAGATCACCAGAGAAGCTCAACAGCCAGAAAGACCCCACTACCCGATGGGAGAAGTCGAGTTCTGCAGCAACTAAAAGCAAATATACCAAAGAGTATATTGTGCCTTAGCAGGATCAGCTTTTCCCTATTCAGCAAGTCAGAAGGCTACACTAGCATCCATGAGAACCCATCTTGAAAGAGCTACTGGAAACCGACAGAATTATGCCGATATCAGAATGGTGGGGGATCTTAGAACCCTTCTAGATCTCATCGTGACTGGAGAACACCTCACAGCTTCAGAAAACTACAGGATAGTCATTCACTCTACCATTGGTCATCATGTTGAGCTGATAATTGATGAACTAAACCACTTAGTATATGAAGAAGAAACTCGAGAAGTACCAAGATTCATTCCGCACTTGTCACAAATCAACCTGGCAACTTATGTGACAACTCGACTTCGCGAAATGTACACTGAAGAAGATATAGAGCTTAATGTTTATCGTGATGGATATCGCGAAATATTCAGCAAGTTAATCTATATCTTCACAGACTTGGACTTTCCCTTCAACCGTGAGCAGCATCAACTCATCCGACAAGTATGCTAAGCAACCAGATCCTTTGGAGGAGACCCTTTGGCTAGTGACTTTGAAGAAGTGAAAACTCAGTTCATGGCCCTAATTGCCTCAGTAGGTCGAAACCACCCCCAGTGTGAGATTGTTCAAACTCACACCTACACAAGAATTGATCCTAATGGACCAGTCACACGGTCAGTTAGATACATCAGCTATGGGATGGCAATCCTCGACCGACTGGCCACTGCTCACTTCAAAAACTTCAGGATGGAATCCACCAACCCATTAACCCTAATTGCTGACATGATAGAGCAATTCCTTCGATACTTTCCTCCACGCTACAGCTTACCAAGGAACCACGGTAACCAATCCAGCACCAGGGACGCATCCAGCAGCATCATCTGAAGAAATGGCTAAGTCGAGCTCTCGACTTTAAAAGAGCGCTTCTCGGGAGGCACCCGTGTTTTTACATTTCTACAACTTTACTTTCCAATAAGTGATGAAATCTCCGACTATCTTTCACACTCGGATCATACAAAGCATGCTCCAGCCTGCAAGGAAGCATCAACACCCGAAGAATCGGATATCCGACTTGTTCACACCTACGAGACCAATCACAAGAAGACTTGATCAAGAATGCACCAAGAAAGACGGAGTCCGGCAGATGCAAACCAAGGAACACTACAACTACCGGGGAGTACTTCTATACCGTCTCTTTCATTCGTTATAAATATGCCATATCCACTATGATTGTCACAAAGTGTGGGATTCAAACCCAAAACACACCACTAAAAGAATATGTCTTAGATGTTGGCAAATCCTAAGTATGGGATTTTTCCCCAATCAGAGCTTAGAATAACATCGAGGACGATGTTCCTTTAAGTGTGGGATAGCAGTAGTTGCACTACTGTAAATTGGATAATGGTATACGCTTAATTCTAAAATCGTTGCTCTTTATAAGACCCTGCTTCTCCAAAAAGTAAACAAAATTTTTAAAATTGAGTTAAAAATTGGTGAATATGAAAAATTTTAGACAAAGAATGATTTACTTTGGGGAAGAAGGACAAATAAAATACAAATTCTTTTGAAAAATTAGTTTAGTAATCCCATAAAGAGCATCTAATGACTAGGCATACAACAACCCAACTTTCGATTCGTGAGGTATCTTGAGCCATATAAAGCATTCACTTTTAATGCTTCATTTTTTTCGATTCTTGAGTGTGCCGATGTATGCGTTTAGAATCAGAACTTGCTCTTGATATACATTTCGAATCCAGACAGGTGAGTAAAAAGGAGATCGAATCACATCATTCTTAAACCCATCCATACACCCAAAAAAAAAATACGTTATCCCTACCCACTCAAAAACATCCCTCAACTTCATAGAAAGTTCCAAAGATGAATGAAGAGAAGCTACAAGGATATGACGTCGAAAAAAAAATATTCAAAAGAAAAGAATTCGAAGAAAAGAAAGTCAAATTGAGAAAGAGACTCCTTCCAAAAAAATCTTGAGAAGAAGGCGTCAATCCTCCCCAAAATTCCAGCTTTCCTCTTCACAAAAAAAATTTATGAAAAACCAACACAACCCCCTCTCATATCACCAACACTCCAAAAACCCTATATCACTTCTCCTAGAATGATTGTGGCTAGATCGACTTCGCGCTCACTTAAAAGGTAACGATTTGATTCTCGATCAAGCCTATGACGATAAACGATACATGACTGGCATTCTGAGTGATTGATATAATAGAATAGGAAACCCTAAACACTTTGAGTGATTTGAGTGACCACCTTGAAAGGATCTCCTAGTCATGTATCCAAGATCAAAGATCAAAAGCATGCACCCAAAGATTACAACCCTGCTTTTTCAAAGAACAAATATTTTATTTTTCCAAAACCCCCTTAGTAAAAAGTTTTGCCTTAAAATATCTCATTATCTGCTTATACTTTCAAACATGCTTGAAATTCAAGTTTGCTTGAGGACAAGCAAAGTTCTAAGTGTGGGATACTTGATATCGCGTAAAAAGTCACATTTTTACTACCGATATCTCTCTCATTCTGGAATGATTCTTGGAATTTTTAAACTCAAAAACAGTACAAATCAATAGTATTATGCCAAGATGGTCAAAACAAGGTTGCACGATAAAAATCAAGCAAAACAGATGAAAAACGAAGATTCCACGCACATTTGAAGATTCAACGCATCAAAACAAGATTTTAAGACAAAAGTGTCCATCACCAACATCCATCTCATCCAAGATGTTCGTTTTCAAATTACGAATCCAACAGAAAAAGAATCAACAAAAACGGCCGAAGAATGAAGATTCTACGTACGCCGGAAGATCCAAACGATTCGTACGAGACATCCAAAGATGGGAGACATATTTTTGGGATATCTTTTCATCAAAGTCTTCATTTTTGAATTATGAATCCAACACAAAAAGAATCAACGCAAACGGACGCATAACGAAGAAGATACGCGCGAATTAAGAAACGCAGCAAAAGACGGCGAACCAGGATGGGTGGCAGCCGCCGGCCAGCCACCAGCCGCCGCCGGCAAGCTAGTGGGCGGCGCCGGCCTCCCCTCCCTTTTCTCGTTTCCGCTTTTTGGTCCTTGCGCGTACCTGGTGCACCACCTTTACATGCTGTTTGGTACCCGGTGCACCACCTTTACTTGCTTTTTGGTACCCGGTGCACCACCTTTTCCACATTTTGCTAAAGTGTGCCTTGGAATGTGAGCCGAATTTCTCCTATAAATAGAAGCCCCAAGGCTTCATTTGAAGATGTCCCATATGCATTAGGCATAATTCTCTCTTTACTTTCTCATTCTATTTTCTTACTTCAAAATTAGTATTAGGCTAGTTAGGAAGCTTGTTTAGAGTAGAACGAAAGCTAAGGAACATCTTGTAATCTTTGGTGTACGCTTGGAGATACGCTTATTAATTCAAGTCTATTCCTTCTCGCTTTTTAATCCGGGTTCTTTCTATCCCATTCTATCTTAATTAAATATGTATGTTTTAATTATGCTAGAATCAGTTTGTGCCATGATTAGCGAGTAGATTACCATTGTATTAGTTGTGATGTAGTTAGCATATATAATTGTGGGATGACTTTAAATGTGTCGTGAAATAATATGACGGCCCCTATTCAACTGTTTACTTGGTATAGTGCTGGAAATGCTTTCGAGCAAAGTACTAACGCATGGAAGCCGGTAACGACCGAAGGTAGTTGTATTATGGATCGACGTTATTGAAATGGAAACTTTATGAACGGACTTATCTTATGATTTTAAACCTAAAACTTACATTCGCCTTTCGATTAACAAACGTGATTGTAACCTTGTAAAGAGGAGTAGCGAACCTTAATACTTGGTCAATAGTTATCTGTGTAAAAACTATGTTTTTAATTGTAACGTCATGCAAACATCATAAAATGCAATGTGATTACGTGGAATTGCCATGAGTATAGTACACTTCCAATCACAATGTACTTATCATGTAAACATCGCGAAGCAATTAAGTTCACATTGGAAACATCGGTAAATGATTAAATACCTTGTGAACTACCATAGCATTTTCTGACATGGTCTGGGTTTAACTTTATGCAAAAAGCCGTCAGCATTTTAAATTGCATTTTAATTAGATTAGTTTAGATTAGATTAGAGTAGGTATGCTATAGGCTAAATAACCATTTACGAAAACCTAGGGATTTGTTAATTGTATAGAGAAAGGCAAGTTTAAAATCCAATTTAAAATGATATTCTTCCCTAACCTATGAAACCTAAAGTAAGGTATGCAAGAAACCTAAACGCTTTCCCTCGCTTATCATGCTGGAGTTTCATTAATAGGAGTTAATCAATTAAGTCCGAACATATTTGCTAAGTTAGTTGTTTGCTGGATTTGTAGTCTTTATGGTATTAAGAACGGTTAGACTTGTTATGGACTTGCTACTCTGTTCCTTCGCCCATGAGCGAATGCGTTCAATAATAAGGGTCACTGACTCCTTCACAAGAGAGTGTGGGGAGTTGAGCATTGTCTGTCTGATCAGAATCATGACACCGTAGTTCCTCGTGACATATTAGTTGATAACCGACTAATAGGGAATCTATTGGTTATACCATAAGTTCTTAAATCCAACAAACATTCCCAATTTAGTTAAATGTTTTCCCCAAAAGTCATCATCCCACATTATAAGCTTATGAAATCACAACAAATACTAATTTTATTATCTGATTTATTATTACATTTTATTCGCTTTAATTAGTTTACTTAGTTAACTGAACCAAAACCCCCCAACGCACTCTTTTAAAACCTTTACTAGAAAAGAAAGATTGATTGGATCACCTCCGTTTCAATTCAGTTTCTCTTTAAGAATGACTCTAGGTCATACTTACCATCTACTAGCCTTTGGTTGAGTATTAGTAAGTCACGCTTAGACCCCAACAATTATAAATTTTAAAACCCACCGATCGCCGTTACGAACCACTCGTTTGTAGCGGGCATCACGTCTCCAGATGGTCGAATTTGAAGCGGAGCTCGTTTGGATAATTCAGTCTTCAAGATGGGGTTCAGATAGTTGATTTTGTTTGGTTTTTATCTAATTTAAACTACTAAGCAATAAAATTAAAATAAGCTAGCTATCACGTATGGAACAACTAAGGATAAGGAAGATGTGGTTTGCCATGACTTGGGATAGTATAATATCGGGATGGTGTTTATGATGGGGACACGTTCAGATTAATAGATTGGCAGACTTTGGTGTAAACACTAGAACCCTACCAATTAAATTCCCATTGGCATGTCACTAGGATCTAGGTTATCGTGATTCTGATCGGAGCAATTCGCAAAACTTCCAATACTTACCTAGTTGAAAGATAAGCAACCTATCTTAGTGAAACACCGAGGTACATGAATAAAGCAGCGTATCGTCTCATAGGTCCGACTGTTCTTAACACCTAAGCTTATCTCTCGTTCCTCTAATTGTATAACTAATTATTAACTTGTTATGTTTAAATAATCAAATGTGTAAGATCTAGGGGGTTTATGTATCTAAGTCACTTTGGACTATCCTTTCTAGACCTTGTTAATACATTTCTTAAGCTCTATTTAATTTGCTTTATGACCTAGACCTCTCCTTTTCAAACAGTTATACATCCCTGGATTATTCACTAATGTTTTAACATCGTTTCATATGCAGAACATGCCTTTCAGGAATAAACAGTGTACTTTATAGGATAATTTCATGGCTTCTTACGTCCAACATGCGGTCACGAGTAATTGACGGTGAGAATGACACTCTAACTAACTAATTAAAATGTAAATGTAGAGCAGTGCAGAAATATAAACCTAATATGTACAACGAGTGGTCTCACTGTGTCTTACTTATTGCATGCTATGGGCACATATTACTTTTGGGTAATGGGTAAAATTTTACCCAGTAAATATATTCCCTAAATCATTGAAGTACAATTGACATGGGTGAATCCCATGCCCTCAGCCCGTTACATAGGCGATTTGACTCTACAAATGTAACAAGCAAACAAAACTGCTAAACGTAGCACAACTACACTACTAACCGCAGAAACTAACCAACAACTAACCCTGCTAAATGCAGAATAAACCAATTACATTTAAATACGCCAATCTAAATGTAAAAAACCAGGTTCAAAGAACCACTTCCACAGTGATCGTCTCGGTCTTCAATAATCTTCGAATCATGACCTATGAGAACAAACACCAACGACTAAATTGCAAACAGCAAATACACTTCGTGGAGCTAACCTGTCCTACCAACACGTCCCACGATCATTGGCAAAAGGTCCAAGCCAACTCACCAAGTATAAAGCCAAACTTTAAACCTGCCCTACCAACAACACGGATGGCAAAAGGTCCAGATTCAAAAGCACAACTCCTTGACTGAATATGCTTGTCCTACCAATACCGGCAATGGCAAAAGGTCCAAACACATCCACGGTAGATACGAAGAAACCAAAGCAAGCCCTGATAGACTAGTGGAACCCTAACCGGAAAAGGAGCCACCATCAACCACGACATTATCCTCTACCTCAAAGACGAAACCCATCAATGGAGGTTGGTATAGAGTGTGTTAGGGAACACAAACAACCAACACAAACGCACCATTGACCAACAAAAAGTCAACCAAAGCGTGCCCCCCCCTCCCCGTTCAACTCACACGACTCTCAAAACCCTAAATTCCTTTGAAAACCACCAGCCGGAAACCAAATCCGGTATTACACTAAGCCTCGTCTTCCACCTCCGGAAACCCTAATTCCGCCTGATCCCCAGATCCAAACAAACCACAGCAGATAGATAATCAATTAAGTACATCATCAAGTCGACAATCACACCGCAATCTAACAGGAACCAAACTTTACATACGAAAATCCTAACAAACAATTAGATTAAAAACCACAATCAAATGAAGAATTAACACAGTAAAAGTTTAGAGTAAATCGTTAACATATAATTGCGGATAAATCCAAAACCAACACCAACCAAGTCGTGAGCCAAATAGATCAGATCAAACACCCTAATCGCCGCAACCCTAAATCGTTTCAGATTTAAAACCCTAATCGGAATAGACTTGTGAACGATGATGATGAAGACTAGATTCAGACCCAAGGCGATATCTCCACCCACCAGAATATACGAAATAGAGGAACCCTAAAACGTAATTGAAACACTAACAAGAAACGGCCAAACAAAACCGAAAGATATCTACGAATCAATCTGTTCAAACAAGAAATCGGATGATTTAATGTTTGAAACAAAAACAATCCGCAAACATCAATGATTAAGGGGCAGAAATCCGATCAGGATCAAAGAACGAGTTAGGTTTGGTGCTGGGAAAAAAAATCGCCTAAGGCATAGAGAGAAAACAGGGGCAGTCAAACCACTACATAACAAGCACATACTTACCTTAATTAAGGTTCATGACTCCCTAATATCTAGGTTATAGTCACGTGGATAACTAGAAAGGGTACTCCATAAATTAGATCTAGTGTCATATATTTGAATGATAACAAAGTATAATAATTCTCATTCATATAAGTTTCCTTTTTATAAATTTAAGCTCTATTGGAATGAGTTGTTTTTACGATCCTATCAACTAACTAACGTAGAGTTGTCCGCAATCAGATAGAAGATATGTCACATGGATAGTAAACATAAACAATTACAATACACCGGAAATTCTCCCAAATGTACTAAACACATCGGCCAACAACTACCCTCAAATCCTATTCCCCAATCTCGGTCGTCAGAGATGTCCGTATCATGGCATGGTCTGTTGAATAATCAGTCGCATGAACAGGTTTTACCCTACCGGAATAAGTTCGGGCAGTCTAGTCATAAGCGGTTGGCCAAACATGCCATCATTCGTTCATAATATTATAATTAAACTATAAATAGAAACTCATTTAGCACATTTATAGTATTGATCCGCAATATAACTATCTTCGGTCGTCCCAGACTTCCATACGTTTGTACTTCGCAAAAAGCGTTTCCAGTACTATATCCGGGAACAGTCGAATAGGGGCCGTCATATTACTTTACAATATTTAATATCATCCCATTATAACTATCTAAATCGTGGCAAACATATAAGCAACTACTCGCAGGTCATGGCAATAAACATTTCTAACGTTAATTAATCGTAAACATCAAACAAGAACATTACGAAGAATTAATAAAAGAAAAGGATAGATATTACCCGTAACTATTGCGAGCAAAACGATACTTGTATTACTTCCGAATATTCCAAAGCGTTACATCGTAAAGCTAGCTACTACTAACTATTACATAATAAAAGTTGAGAAAAACTGATTTTTGAGAGTGTAGGAAGGTGTATAAGGTGTGTGTTTCAAATGAGCATTGATGCCCTATTTATACTTGAAGATGGGTGCATGTTAGCCATCTTAGGCTCAAGTTAGCATGCATTTGGGGGGTGGTCCTTTTCCGGAAAGTGGTAGCACATGTGCCCTAAAGGCGCGAAAAGTGGTAGCACGTGTACCCTAAAGTTGCGGAAAGTGGTAGTACATGTACCAGAAAAGTACGAGCAAGGACGCAAAAAGGAGGAGGGGAGGGTTGGCCGTCCCGGTTGCTGCCCGTTCGCTCGTTTCTCGTTTCGCGTGTATCTTCTTCAATTCGTTATACGTTCATTTTCGACGATTCTTTTTGCGTTGGATTCATTTTTTTAAAACGAATACTTTGGATATGATGAATCTTGATGGTGGACACTTTATCTCTAAATCTTGTCTCGGATGCCCGAATCTTCAAAAGTGCGTGTAATCTTCGCTTTTCACCCATTTTTAGTGATTTTTCTCGTGCTTCCGTGTTTTCACCTTCTTGGCATAATATCACTGATTTACGTAATAATTGAGCTTTTATGCCAAGTGTTAGTCTTAAATGAGAGAAATATCGATATTAAAAACGTCACTTTTTAAGCGATATCATAGATCTTTGAGATTCATTGATTTCTATCAATGGCATGTTATCTCGGTTATGCATATCTACTATTCATGACTGGTATGCCGAGGATCATGAACAAGATGGTGAATTAACCATGCAAACCCCACGTGATCCCCGGCTCGAGTACACTCGAGAATCGCGAGTCTCAATCACCTCTCATTATGTCCTCATATTAATATGCCGGTAAACCACACACGCTCCATTAACAATTCATACGAGACATGTGCGGATTTCATGGGTTAGCATACTATTCATCATTTCCTATAGCTAAAACGGGATTTTGTTTTACTATTTTAAGTCTACTTTTAATCTTGACATCATCCTATCAAAAGTCCTCGGTAACTCCATCGAACGCACAAAGAAGCAGAGAAGCAGGTCAGCGCGAAGCCTATTAAAAACCTGACTTCTTTAGGGAAGCAAAGCACCCGCCTTATACCTCTCTTATAGTTTGTTCACTATGGGTGAGCCGATTTATCAATTGACTGACGATGTATTTGGACTTTAATTATACATATATATAAATCATATTATACATATAATATCTCTTGAAGTTTAGGGTTCTATTTTAAACCTTTTAAAATTGAGTGGTCTATTTTAAACAATTTAAAATTATCAGTATCTAAACTATAAATGCATATTACCTGTTTAGATAATTCTCTTTCCAATTTGTCTTAACCTACATACTATTGCAGATAATTAAATGTTACTATTTGTTAAGCTATGGCTCTGATACCACTGTTGGGTTTTCTATTCCCTAACTAGATTATTTTACACGCAGCGGAATAACAAAACTTTAAATAATCTAAGGCAATTAGTAAACTAAAACCCTAAGGGATCTTTAACTTTAACAACATAGTACAATTAACAAGTTGGATGAAGAGAATAAGGAAAACACTAACCTTAAGAGAAAACCTATTTCTCGCGCACAAACCAACGAGCAGAGCTTCGTTACTTGGAGGCAACTACCCAAAGTAGAATACCTCTAATGCTTCACACCCAAAAACCCAAGAGAAAGTCAAATTTTTGGAATCCTTGAAAATTCGTAGCTGACTTGATACATAATGAAGGTATAGGATGCCCCTATTTATAGTTGTGGAAGAAACCCCAGATTCGACTCTCAACCCGCGGTTGGACCTTCCAACCGGCGGTTTGAGCTGTCAGAGTTGTACTCCAAGTCTGCGACTTGCACCGCCTTTGAAACCCTAATCCCAACTGGCGGTTGGACTATCCAACCGGCGGTTGGATCCTGTTTCTGGAACCATCCGCCAAATTTAATTACTTTTGATTTTCTAATTAATAAACTATTTATTAATTAACCAAAAATTTATAATATTAATACATTTAATATTATCCTTCATCTTTCTCTTGACTGTTTGTTGAGGGCAACCCAAAAAAGACTTTACCATTAATGATAGTCTCACCAATTAGTTATGATATTGGACACTATTCCAACACATAGTTCGTTAATACTAAGCGCGAACATTATGGATAGATATATCGGGAATTAACAATCTGTCGTCCGGGTTAGTCGCTCTAACTACTATACGGAAGCATAATATTTCGTAATTGAGTATACTAGGTTATACACTTACTGGAGGCACCAACTACGGTTAAGCTTCGGACTATGAGCTCATGGCAATAGTATACTACTTTGGCATTCGTGCTACTACGATAACTCTGAAATCTTGTGTTTCATACTACGATTTTAACTATGCAAACCTATGAGCTCACCAACATTATAGTTGACGTTTTAGCATGTAATTCTCAGGTTCACAGCAGCAGTAGGATGCTTTTGGAAGCACTAGCTCGATTCGCATGTTTTACAACTCACAATAGATTTTCCTGCGTTACTAATTTTGTAACGGTAGTTATGTATTAGAATCTCTATGCTTTGATGTGAACTCGGGGATGGAGACTGATGTAAACACTTTTGAAAATAATGTATTATTTTTGAAATGATTTTCTAAACGACGCATATAGAGGTCGTTCAATGTAAGTTTATGTGATGGTATTGATTAGTCGCGCCCCGGACATGACTTTCGCTGCATCATAATTTGGGGGTGCGACAGATATGTAGAGTTCTTTGAAAAGAATCTCATTGCTCAAGAAGCAAGTAGGAGGGCAGTAGAACTAGAAGAAATTCAAGAAGATGATACATCACCTTCTGAAAACACTAGCGAACATCATGTTGAGGCAGAAAGTCTCGAACCTCATGTTGATGTTATTCACATGCTGAGGCTTGCCCGTATAGGGTATTGACAAAATGCATACCAACATCGATCGAACGTGCTGAGTCTTGTTCTTTTAAGGGCAATGACAAAATGCATACATTGAAAGCGAATGTGATCTGATAATTTGTGGAGCGAACTGATATACTGATTTCATTTATGTGTACCTTTTCTCATTGCATTTGTCCTATCGTACTTATTACTCACAGTAAAACTGAATTTATGTGTGTCATATATCAAACCTGCGAAGCTCACCAACCATTGTGTTGATGTTTTTGAGCATTTCTTTTCAGGTAGCACTAGTACAGCTAAGGAAGAGGCCAAGAGAACTTAGTGGACCATTATGTTGCATTAAGTATAAACTCAAGATATATTATTCTATTTGCTTATGTTACTTGTTTGGAAGTCGTGTTTAGCCTTAATACTTTGGATTGAAAGATAGACATTTGTTGATTGTAAGACTTCTTCATTGCTGATGTGTTTGTCTATGGCACGAACCGCTATTCGTTTTAATCGACGTCACAATGCATTGATTTTATTTCATTTAGTGAATTCTATATATTGATGTGTTGTGATATAATCGTGATTGCATTCCGTCGTTTCCGCCTTGGACGGGGTGTGACAATATCTCAAGTTCAGTAATCTTCAAATATCATATGTATATTGTGAAAAAGTAACTGAGAAATCACAAGGCTCATGGACCCAACTATAAGTAACCCGACTACAATTTATGATGTGTAAGAAGCTAAAGACGAATCATGCCTAAAAGGTTCTTAAGGCCCATCCATTTGACACAACATGCCATTATCCTCGATTCTTTCATTCTGGTACTAATAGCCATATATCACCTTTTCATCTCCCTTGTAGATAGAATGTAAATGTTCCAGTTCTATCTCCACATGCTTCTCAACTGGTTTGCATTTTAGCCTTATATTTTCATTGTATAATATTATAATATAATTTTTGTTAAACCCTATAATTAGTTGAGTTATTTAATGCCATTTCCTTCCTTTCTTTGTTTTTTAATTGTATTTTTATTTTTTATTTAAATTGTGATGGGTTTATTGTTTCGTTATGTATTAAACTTTACACTTTTTACTATTGTATGCGACATACTTTTATTTGTTCTATTGTATGTATTGAACTTGTAAATATGATCTATTGTATGTATTATTTCATTTTTGGGTAAGGTCAAAAAAGGAAACTTTCCTATTTGGGCCTTACCCAAAAAGGAAATTTTACATACAATAGACCATATTTACAAGTTCAATACATACAATAGAAATTTTCAAAGTTCGACTCATATAATAGTAAAAAGTGTAAAGTTTAATACATAACGAAATAATAAATAAACCCAATTGTGATATACTATCTTTTAAGATTTGTTTCTTTCTTGCGGTATTTAATGAATTATGGTAGCCATTAACTAAAAAAAATCGAATTAAAATCATTTCCATTATCAGGTGGTGATTCACGACAAATTCGACGAGCAATTTCTTCTTGATCATTACTTATTCACTGTAAGTTATTACTTATTTTAATTTTATCATGGGTTCTGAAATAGTGATGGTTAAGATTTTTACTCCGGTATATCTTAAATTATATAAAGGAAACCAATAATGATGTCACCATTAATCAATTAACCAATAAGAACTCTTAATTTTTTATTGATGACATCGTCATTTATCAATTAGCCGATTAAAACTCTTAATTAATTTTAATTTGAAAAATTAAATCCTTTTATAATAAAGTCATTATATATAATCCGTATTAAACAATCATATGCGTAGGATCCCATTCAAATTCAAACTCCTATTAACAAGTCTAACTTTCTAATTCTAAATATAATTATTATTAATTAAACATTGAAGTATAGTATTTATATAGAAAACGTAACAAATTCCAAAATATATAACCTCATGTTTGTTTATGCATAAAAGGACAACTAACTAAACACCAATATCATCTCATCAAATCGATTTGTGTTTTTCACAAATCATCACCGATTGAAGCCTCCAATCATCGTCAACTACTTTCAATCAATGAATTTTGATATGCTTTGTTATAAATTCTTGATGGTAACACCTTATTCCTTTATTTGGTTAAATAATATTCATCCGACTGAAAATAAATGTTCACATATATTATTTATTTATATATATCTCAAAATAACTGTCCCCTATTAAAAATCATTAAACTCCCTGTATTACCTTCATTTATTACTTTAAGTCATTTATTTTTAAAATAAATTAAGTCAAAGTTACATTTGCTTATATGAGCAAAACTGACATTTAACTAACCTATCTTAGTCCCAACAAAAAATGTTGAGCTGACATTTTTTATGGGACGGATAGAGTATTTGTTAGCTTAGGCTTTTAAGAATATAGAGATTGACATTGATATTTTTACTTCAAGGTGAGTTATTTGTATGACTATATTTTTCTTAAAAAAAAAAGTATTATTTCATTCATCTACCATATCTATATCTATATAAGTGGTAAGTGGCTAATTGTTGGTGAATATTTAACGTATTATAGAGGCCTTATCTTTCCTATATACTAATAGAGTATCCCCTTCTCCTATGTGACATACTCTCCTTACCTAAAGTCCATGTGTCATCTTCACACTTCACCTTTTAATATATCACTAGTTTATTGACCCGTGAAAACACGGGTTTGACAAAAATTTAGATTATAAAATTAATTATAGGTATTGTTAACGATAGTCCTTAGGGCTGGCAATAATCAATTTGAATACCCATAAATGATTGTACTTCAACAAAAATTCAGGTGGGATCAACTAAAATTCAGTGGGTCATGATATTTATTACGATTATATTACAAATGTTAATGCACATGTTAGAATCTTATTGTCAGCCCTTAAAATTGTCTTTATCATTTTCCTAAAATTATTTGATCAATTTTGTAACTATATTTGGTGATCAAATAAAACATAAAATAAATTTAACCACTATTATTCATATTCATTTCTAAATAAATCATGTGTAACAACCCAAACAATTTAAGAAAAAAATTAAAACGTTAAAAAGAATAACATATATATGTTGCATATATCATCTTCAAACCCCAATAATAAAGATTAAACAGCTATAAAATTAAGAATTAAAGTACCTTTGAAATAATACTGAATGTGGACCCAAAATATATTTAGAAAAAAATTACATATATACATTCAAATTAAATAGCAGCAGATAAGCTACAATTATATTCCATTCCTTATGCCTACTGTATTTGATCATTCTTCAAGTTCAAGTCTTCCATTTTTCTTTTTGTTTGCAAAGCTGATGTCTTTCATTCTCAAATTCTTTATAGAACTTCATGCAAGAGTTCCATAAGAACCATTTAATGGTCACTTTGACAAAAAAGAGTCAAACTAAACCAAACTTGAAGCCAATTAAAACCCATTTCAAACACAATCAAATCTTCAAAATTTAATACCTGTCCAGACTCATTATTTCACACCTGTCCAGACTCATTATTTTACATAAGCCTATGAATCAACTCAGGTGCACATCTCCACAATGTTCCATTACATGCTTCCATGTTTTGCCTACATCCAAATAATAAAAGTCTGCAAATCATTACCAAATTCAAAATGAGATTGAAAAACAATCATGGTAAACTAAATATAACAGTATGGATAAATATTGTTACATTATGCACTACTTTTGACCCATGGACCATTTCTAAGATTTAAATAATAAATCTATAGTATACCCTTGCAGCCTTAGTGCCTTACAGTCTTAGAAATGTGATATATATTTAGTAAGTAAATGTTTGTAAATATCTTGAAATTCTCAATCACATTTTAAAAGTTCATAAGACTAAAATTAAAGGTCAAACATTTATATATAGTTGATCTCAGTCATGGAAACCGAAAATGTATACATACAACTAAGAATAATATAGCTTCACTAAGTAGACACGACAACTCTACCAATTAATTATGGTTGAAGCTGTGGATGCATGAATGGAGAATAGAATATCATAAGGTCATCAAAATAAATCGAATAATTTCAAAATAAATCAAACAAATTCAAAATTGTGCAGATCATCATAAGGTCATAAACTGAATAGAATATCAAAGTGAAATCGAACAATAGCTCTCAATAATGTTTTAGCAATACGTACAATCATAAGTTGTGAACTCCAATTAAACAAACAAAAGTCGAAACTATAAAGCATATTATATGTGATTCGGAGTTTGAATTCAACTTGTAAACAGTTCCATACGGAGTATAATTCAGTACCTGTTTGTAAATATGCCCCTCTGCTACTTCATTCAATACTTATTACATATAAAAAATATTAAATTCAATGCTTATTACATGAAAACTACCTTAACCTTTCCGGTTGAAACCTTGACGGAAGTATAATTCAGTACCTGTTTGTAAATATAAGAGTGCAGTACATGTTATTAATAAATCATTTTACATCAGTTAGTATGGCTTAGTGATTACCTCTTGCAATATATCAGTAAGAGTATGGCTGAAGCCAAGGCACACCCAAAAGCATTTTAAACACCATGCCAAGGCACACCCAAAAGCATTTTGAGCACCATGCCAAGTTCAACTATCATTGTGAACTAACCTACAAATTTCAATAGTAATCAAACAACCATATAAGAAATGAGAATAGAAAAAAATTACAAATCTTCATAAAAGATTGAGTAAACAACGGACACCTCAGTAAATAGCATAATCGTACTTTTCCTTAGCAAAAACAGAACCTACACAAGTCATAATAACCACAAATCACAAACATAGACATTTTAACAAACACTTGGAGGGCATCCCAAGATAAGCATAATCCCATCAAATTTAAAGCAAATTAAGAACTTGATGTGATGAAATCTTAGGGAAGATGAAGCATAGCTGCGTCAAAACCAGGTACACATGGGTCTACACGAACTCAAGGAACAAAAAACATTGAAATTAAACATGTACATAATCTGAAAAAAAAACCTTGTTAAAAACATCATACACGAACACACTCTAGATTCACTATGAAAATAACAATAAATTAGAGAGCCTTTACTATACTAAAGTGAGAAGAAACGTAAACAGAAGCAAGTAAGCTCTTTGATGAAAATTGATTTTATCTCACATTTTGAATTTGTAACTATGAAACAATTACCTGATAATGCAAACGAATCTCATTATCTCTTGAAGTGACTTTTATGCCTACAAAAACGGATACAAATATAGATATTGATTAAATACTTGCAACACCCAAAACGTTCATAAAAAATATCTTGAAGGTGAGGAAATATACAGCAATCAAATCATCTTGATCATAATGCAAACAAACCCTAATTTTCAGAATAACATGAAAATGGAAGAAAATTGGAAGTATAAGAGATACCTGGTGAGGATCAGGTTTGAGAGATGAAGTTAATACATTGATTTACCTGAAATAGATTCGTGAATATGTTTCAGATAAAACGTGGAGAAGGTTGAGGATGGAGAATATGATAAGAAGTGAATTTGAATGGATGGCAGGGTGATAAGAGATTAATTAGATAAAAGCTTTTAACAAATTTGAATTCTTGGAGATGCCAATAGAAAAAAAGTTGGCGTGCAAAATAAAACCATTCACATTCCAATCCTATTACAGAAAAGAGAGCTTGCGTGCATCAAATATCCAATCCAAATGTTCCGCGTGAGATATCGTAGTTATTGCTATTAAATTCGCAACAATCTGCTTAGGAAAATCAATTAAAACGATTTTTATCCAAATTTAAATTTAAAAACATATTATTATGATTTTTGGATGAAAATATATGAGGCATTGTTGACATCACCTTTTTAACCACAGCTTGACACATCAGCATCATGACATCAGCAGAACTCCCCTTTATTAGATAAGATAGATGTCATGTCATTCAATCATTCTTAATTAATGATATTTTTATTATATATAATTAATAAATAATAAGTTTTAATATAATTCAATATTAAATGAAGGTAACTAAAAACATAACTAATAATGAAAAGAAGTTGAATTGATACATCATTTATGAAGGAATTGATACATTGTTTAGTACTTTAGTGTTATTACAAAGTGTTACAACAATATGAAGATGCTTTTTCCCCCTTCCATAGTTACATGTTCAATTTGGCTAAGTAGTTTTAATTATAATATTCATGTTGTTGATATAAACACGCTAATCGTTTCTTATTGACTTATAAACATAGATAAGAGTTTAATTAAGACCATTTATTTTGTGTGAGAATGGGGGAACCAACCACAATATGCCATGTGTCACTTATTTCTCTCTCATCCACGTTTTTAAAAATTAAATATTTCACAAACGACAAGTCGAAAAATCATGAAAATTGCACCATATTTTTCAGCGTTTTATCCTCTTCGATTTGCCGTCCATCAAGGCATACTTCCGACGAACTTTTTTTTTTCATTTTTTTGGTGGGTTTTACATATTAGTAACACATGTGTTAGTGATTGATTATACATTTGATTTAGGGTTTAGGGTTAGGGTTTAGAGTTAGGGTTTAGCATGGTTTAATGTTAGGGTTTAGTAGGGTTTAGTGTTAGGGTTTAGCAGGGTTTAGGGTTTAGGGTTTAGTATGATTTAGGGTTTAGAGTTTTATAAAGCGTTTAGGGTTTGGGGTTTAGGGTTGGGAGTTTGGGGTTTCGGGACGAAACCCCAAACTCCAAACCCTAAACCCTAACCCCTAAACCCCAAACCCTAAACCTTAAACGCAACACTGTAACACACGTGTTAGTAATGTGAAACCCACTAAAAATAATGGAAAAAAAAACTCGTCGAAAGTATGCCTTAATGGACGGCAAATCGAAGAGGATCAAATGCTGAATCTAATGGTGCAATTTTCATAATTTTTCGATTTGTCGTTTGTGAGATATTTAACTTAAGGGGTAATGGGTTTTGTATTCTCTTTGTACACATGGCACCATATCATTGGTTCCTCTATTCTCACACAAATTTTTAGTCTCATTTGAACCTTACCCTATAAACATATACAACTACAGAAATTAAAAGTTCTCCTACCATATATGTTATTATAAGATGAATTTTGTATAATGTGCCAATTTTCTATTTTTCATGATACTTTTACCGAATAAATGCCTATAGGATTTTTTGGTACTTTTAACTTTGTGATCCTTTTCTTCTGATATCTAAAGGTTTCAGATTATTGAATGGATCGAAATAGGTTTGCTCTTTAGTTACACTTAGAGAAGATCAATAATTTGGATGTTATTGAATTATCAATTATGTAGATGTGTTTCTTTCTTAATATCTTTTAGTTACTCAAAATGTATATTAAGTTCACTTGTGAGGATATATGATGCTGATTTGTGTAACTAGCAGGCGATGCCGGGACACAGCAGGCAACTTAAAGTTTCATGTTGCTGAAGGTTTTCGTGACATTTGATTAACTTTCATAGTGTTCCATCTCGGTACGTATATTGTTTGGATAAGCGATTCTCGACCTAATGTTGTTGATTTCTTGAAAGTCAATATGCTATATAATAAAGATATTTTGTTGTGATTTATTTAAAATCTTACTTTATTGTATCTACTTAATACTTAATATATTTGCTTTGTTATTTCACACCTTATAGGTATTCTTGAATCTTGATAGTGAAATTCGAGTAGTAAGTATGAAAGTCGACACAATTAAAGCTCTGATGTTGGTAAAGTCCCGATAAACATCTGAACAGTTGAACATCTAAGTAAAAGGGGTGCGCGCACTTCTTATGGAATGTAGAACTTGTAGCAAAAAAGGACTCACTAGACCTCAAGGCATTCACGAACTTGGCTTCATTGACCAAATCATATTCTAAAAAAACCATCTGGCAATTCAGATCGAGTAAAAAATATTTTATTTAAGTAACCACGAATTTAGCATATCATGAAAATCTTCGATCCAGATGGGTCATTTATCAACCCATTAGGATTCGGTAAATATGAGAAGTCAGTGGAGGAATGGAAGCTAAAAGACATCAACAATGGTAGCTTCGTTATGTTAGCAGTCTTGGTTACTTCATTCAGGGCTTGGTGACTAGAGTCTGATCTTTCAAGACTTGTGGGATCACTTTGTACATTGTAACAAGTTTTTAGACAAAATATTCTTTGGCTTGGAAAATGTCGTATTACAATTATTTGGACTTAAAATGCAGCTTGGGACTGTTATTATGTGTTGTGTGTTAGAAACGACGACTTGCATTGTTGTAAAGCACACAAACCCTTGTGAGGTAAGCTGTAAAAGACTCAAAGCGGATCCCGTAAGTGGGTTTGATGGTATCGTAAAGAAGTCGACGAGGTTAGTTGTTGGGTCTAATAATTTAGACATTCTTTGAAATATACTATGTGATCGTAAAAAAGTTCAAATTTTTAATTGCAAAATTTACAAAGTTAAATGTTGTAGCCCGCGAGTTATCACGGGTCCCTCAACTAGTAACTTAAATAATTACATAATCTACCAAATGGCTTATCACCTAGCGATATGTGTGGAACCTTTTAACCTAATGATTACGGGTTCAAGCCTCGTGGGAGACAATTTGTAAATATTCGTGGTTGTATATAATAATCGTGGGTAAGTAGTGTAGATTTGCCTTTCTAAAAAAAATAAAAAAAAAATTGTCAAAATTACTGAACTGAGCCATTTTATTCAGTTATTATAGTTTAAAACTAGCAGTATATTCCAAACTTCAATGGCGATTTTACGGTGAGGTACCGAAGTACAGAGAGGAAATACATTTCAACAAAATTAATTAAATTTATCTCTTACACAAAAAGCAATTTCTTAAAAAATCTCACCATTATTGTGGATACTCTAACAAGTAACAACCATTGAACTAATAAGGGTTTATTTTTTCGTTATGTATTAAACTTTACACTTTTTACTTTTGTATGTATTGAACTTATAAATATTGTCTATTGTATGTAATCTTTCTTTTTTGGTTAAGACCAAAAAAGGAAACTTTCCTATTTTGGCTTTACCCAAAAAAAAAAGTTTATATACGATATACTATATTTGCAAGTTCAATACATATAATCGAAGTTTTCAAAATTTGAAAAAATCTAAAATTTAATACATAACCAACCAATAAACCCAACTAATAATCTAACTAACTCTGTTACACAATTTACAAGCGAACCTTCTAGAATCTAAAACTAACAAAATAACAAATGACTTGCTGTTTGCACTCCATCATGTCACACGTCACAACCGACAGGGTCACATCGTGCAATTTACAATTTTCTATATTTATTTTTAGTAGTAATTTTTTATTTTTATTTATAATATTTGATGAAAAATTTAAATTCTAATAAAAACTGAGTACCCAAATGTGATCGTTGAATTTTGTGGAGTTTATATATACAAAAACAAATTAATTCATACAACAATGTATAATCGCGAAAACTCACACCACAATCACACGGAAACATAAATTTGGTTTATAAATCAATATATATATATATATATATATATATATATATATATATATATATATATATATATATATATATATATATATATATATATATAATATAGTTGGGGGATCAAAAAAGAAGGATTATTAAGGAGGGAAACGGGGAGAAGCATTCTGGACCACTCATTTAAAATTAGGCTGGAAGGGTATAATGGGTATTTACTAAACACTAATTAGTTTTAATTCCAGCCATTTCTAATCCCTTAAATCATGGAGGAGCAGTTTTTTTTATTGGTTTTAATACTATTCATGTAATTCACATCATACGGAGTGCAAATGACCAATTGAATATTTTCGTACATTACAATCATCAAATAAAGTTTTGATAGTTTAAATCGAATTTTGACTTGTGTGTTAAATCTTGGTATCATTTTATCAAATCGATTTTCTTTATTACAAAGAGCAAGCTTTGTATAATATAGAATCAATTACCGATTAAAAAATTGATTACGTAAATTTGTCGGTAAAAATTAAATCGATCCATTAAAGTAGTGAGCATGGATAGTGGCGAGCAAAATTAAGAGATCATGTGAATTGTGTGGGGCTGAATTCAATCTCTTGAATAAATAAGCCAACATCACTATACCAATTGTGTGGATGTAATATGTATTATTTAATTCCATTACTGCAACTCAAGAACTCAAATTTACTAACAAGTGTGCATGAAATTGATTCAAGAAATTTATAAATTTGAGATATGAATTTTATAACTATGATTCACAAATGTTATCACATTGATTCATTAAATTATAACATTGATTCACAAATTTTATCACATTGATTCTCAACTATTATAACATTGATTCAAAATTATTATCAAGTTGATTCTTAAATTTTGTAGCATCAATTCACAAATGGTATAACCTATGATGCAAAAATTTTATAATTCATAACAGTATAGAGTCTAAAAGTGATGAATCACTTGAAACATTTCAAAATAATGCATACGTCAATGTGTTAAAAAAGCACCACTTTAAGCACCTTAATTCATTCTTAAGATTCAATTTTGTGAAAAATAAAATAAAATTAATTTAACATGATCGAATAAGTTGTAATTGTTTCAAGAAAATAGTGTTGAAAGCCAATAATTAATTAATAATATGATGATGATTATACAGGACATTGCAACTGACGAGCCCCATTTTTTAGTAATATACGCAAAATTGACGGCAGGTAAAAACTAAATGAATCTTCATGGACCATTATACCCTCACAACCTTCTATTAGTATTGTAAATATTTACAATCATGCCATTTTAGTTTTTGAACCATCGATTAAGTAAATAAATGGTCCAAATCTCTTCTCTCGTTTCTCTCCTATAAAATCCTTCTCCCTTGTACCAAATCCTATATATATATATTTTGGTATATATATATATATATTTTGGTATTTATCACTTCCCTTAATTATCCACCTTCCAACTTTTTTTTTAGTCTTATTATTTATTCAACTCAACACAATTTTTTTTAATCAACTAAACGTAATCGAATAGTAGTAGGCCTATAATGAACCAAACATTTAACAACAGTTTCGAGAACTGTTCAGCGAAAAGTTATTTTATATGTTCGTTCGTTCGTTTCGTTATATATATAAAAGAATACGAATGAAAATTTATGTTCGCTTAACTGTATGAACGAACAATTATTGTTATTGATGTTCGTTTCGTTCGTTCATTTACGTTTATTTACGAATAATTAGCCTAAATTTAATATAATAATAGTTTTTATTTTAGTCTCATTTTGAATATAACAATATTATTTTCATTTGAAAAGATTTTGTGTTGAAGTTTGTCGAAAGGATAAATATTTGTAAACGGTTTTCAGTTTTAAACCAATGTTTACTCTATGCATCCAATTTATACCGATTCTGTTATGTGTCTCATTTGTATCCAACTTTCAAATATCGTTATTCTATCTATTGAAGTTATTTTGCTGACATATACTCGGTCCGTCCCACAAACATTATCCCCCAACAAGTTTTGTGGGATTTAAGATATGTTGCATAGAAGTCATTTTTAGTCTTTATATTCAAGGTAAGTTTAACTGAATTTATCTAAATTATAAATGATTGAGAAGAACAAATAATATTGAATTGGAGAGTTTAATGATTTTTTTTTTTTTTTTTTTTTTTTTTTGCAAGTGGACAATTATTTTGGAGCATATATAAATAGTACTCCAAAAAAATACTTATTTTCGGACGGATGGAGTAATTTATAAAAGGTGTCATGTGTCACCCATACAAGTTGTCAGATCAGACTAAGTAATACTTAGTACATACAAGAAGAGTATTTACAGTTTAAATTGTTTCAAGTAGGACACGTAGAATAGAATTTAGACCAACTTTAAGTACATTTAGAAACAGTTGTCCAACATCACACGAGTTAATTAAAGATTGAGTTTTCGAGTTATGAGTTACGAGTTAACAACTATTATTTATAAAGTTATACAAATAATATAATGAGTACGTACATATTTGCAAAATATAATAAGAAAATAACAAACAAAAATGAAATATAAGAAAATAATATGCTTGTATATATGTGACTTCCGTATAGTGGCTGGATCACGTCAATCAATTAAGAGTGTAAAGAGAGCTTTTTTCCTTGCAAATAGAATTTGCCACAAATTACACCTTGCAAACTTTACTTCAAATTGCTCGAACCAAATTACAGAATCAAGATCTTCAAAACATATTGCTATCACCGGTTTTTGTCAAATTATGCTTTTTAATTATCATCATTTTCAAGTTGACGTACAGTATATGTAGGCAATACCGCAATATCCGTTTTCCAATACGAGAGATGATTTTTAGCTGATTATTGACTCATGTTGAGTATTTTTTATTTCTTTCACATATTGTGTGTGGAGCAAGGTGAGTTAGCTGGTCAACGTTATTTGATATTAACATATTACAATTTCAATCAATGATTTGCTTTTCTAATTATCACTTTTTAAGATTAGGCTTTATGTGTATTTTAATTTATGTAATGTCGACAAATGCTTCCTGTTCGACAATGGCATGTGAGATTCTTATTGCAATCATGTGTGCACAATATATGGATCGGAACAAAGCATGCAAGAAACAATTCGGTGAAAATGATATGAAGTTTGTAGCACGAACATATGCGATCTCAACCTAGCTAGCTATTCATCACATAATTAAAAGATTAATTGTACCCCAGCAAGCAAGTACTACAAACAAACAGAAATAACATCAGTTAGATCATGAACAAGATTCTTAAACTTTATTATCATCTTAATTGTTTAAGGAGGTTGTCTAATAAGAACCGTTAAACTAAGTGTCCTAGCTACAGACTACTTCGTTTGCTATTTTATGTTATTTTGGTAGGCAACACACTATATATGTTGATCCATCTTACATGAATATAATGGCCGGGTAATATCTGTCAACTTGCAGATATTAGTTAAGATAAAATCATGATGTAAGCTTGCAAATTTTCCAGATGGTGATTTCTACGCCGTTATTTTTTACCCAATCACCACTAAATTAGAGATTTTTAAACATTTTTATCCTTCACTGGAAACATAGTAAGATTGTTACTTGTTAGGGGTAAAATGGTTTAAATCCACTAAGATAATGTTGATGGATAAATGGGTGATGTACAAATCACCACCAAAACTTTAATTATATTTATAGTCGGATATTTATCCTCTTTGTATCAAATTACATCAGTTGCTTCAGTAATTCTACCTTGTTTGAGCATATAGTTTATGTGCATAGTGCATATCCGTACCAGTATCACGTTGAATTTGGAGACTTCATTCATACTTGAGGTAATAAAACTTTGCAGAAAGTTCAAGTGCATGAATCTGCTAGCTCATCAAAAAATTATTCCCCTAACAAATAAACAATAGGTATTGTGAAGAACATATTCCATATAAAGTAGAGTTCAAATGAGTACAACAATTTTGAATCTGAATAAAGGAATCAATCTCAACCACTCATTTTCATCAAATACCTATTTTCCCCACATTTTTGAAATTTAAATATCTCACAAATGGTAAGTCAAAAAATATGAAAATTGCACCATAAAATTCAGCGTTTTTTCCTTTTCGATTTGACGTCCCTCAAGGCATACTTTTGACAAGTTTCTTTTTTATCGTTTTTTGTGGCTTTTACAAACTAGTAACACATGTGTTGGTGATTTGTTGTACATTTGATTTGCGGTTAGGTTTAGGGGTTTAGGATTAGGGTTTAAGGTTTAGGGTTTAGTAGGGTGTAGGGTTTTGGGTTTTGGGTTTTGGGTTTAGCAGGACTTAGGGGTTAGGGTTTGGAAGGGTTAGGGTTTAGTATGATTTATGGTTTAGAGTTTTGTAAAGCGTTTGTCGAAAGTGTAGCTTGTAGGATCTTAAATCGAAGAGAAGAAAACGCTTAATTTTATAGTGCAATTTTTATAATTTTCCGACTTATCGTTTGTGAGATATTTAAGTTTCAAAAAGTGGGGAAAATAGGTATTTGATGAAAATGAGTGGTTGAGATTGATTTCCCTATTCTCACACAAATTCTCATTCTCATTTGAACCTCACTCATTTCTTATATTATACGGAGTATTCATTTTAATAAACGTGTAACTCGATCAACTTGTACGTATTGAACTTTCAATATTACAGCTCAAGTTTCAGAAATATTGGTTAGCTGATGTCATTGGATGTATACATCAATGGTAAAACCTATAACATTAAAATAGAGACTAAGGTTCAAATAAGTACAATAACATTGGATGAGAATGAGAGAATCAATAATTTCCTCTTCTCTAAAATCTTAATTTTTCTGATAGGAACAGGCTAAACAAAAAGAAAAGGGGCTATTTTTCGTCGGAATAGGGGCATATTGACACAATCCCATTTCTTTCCGTTGGTCAACAACCTACAAAAGTTCTCGTTTAGTTCTTCACTACTCGTACAGGAAGGCCTCTCTTTCTGTATGGGGGAATCCTTTATTCTCAATCAAGATGCCTTAACTGGATAAATTGACTTATTTCACACAATTCTTCTGGTAGATTGGCTGCAGGGCCACAGATACTTCAAAATGGAGACGGCATGGAAAGAGTTTCGTGAGAAGAGATGGTAGGATTGAAACGTGTCATAAAATACACTTTCCCCATGTTTTTAAAAATTAAATATCTCACAAAACGTAAGTAGAAAAATTATAAAAACTGCACCATAAAAATCAGCGTTTATACTTCTTCGATTAAGGATGTTACAAGGTATACTTTTGACGAATTTTTTTTGTGGGTTTTACAAATTGTACAATATTATTATCACATGTGTTACAAGCTGTTAACACATGTGTTACTCGCGCTGTTTTCAAAACCCACTAAAAAAACGACAAAAAAAAGTTCGTCAAAATTATACCTTATGAGATTTCTAATCGAAGAGGAAAAAAGGCTGATTTTTATGGTGCAATATTGTGATTTTTTGACTTACCATTTGTGAGATAATTAACTTTTAAAAGCTTGAGAGAACGTGAATTTTGTGACACGTAACGTATTTTAATGGTTCATTCATTCTAACACAGATTTAATGTACTCATTTGCAGCTCACTATAATAACAGTTTCTAAACTATAAACAATACATGCGATTTAAGTACTTTAATGTTTAGTTACATATTGCTAGAAACATTCAACTGATTAAAAAACTGCTTAATGTCACTTTTACCCTAATTGGAAGGCAAAGTAAAATGGAGTTAGCCGTGAGGATCAAAGAAAATAATATAACTAGATATTAAACTTGTGTACATGTAGATTGTTTATATGAAATTTCGTATTCAATATCTTGTTCCTAATAATAAATTGTGTAAGTTAATATGTATATTAAGCATTTAGTTGGTTTCATGATAATATTACTTTATCACACAAATTTATATGTGCAGAGATAGATAATTAAGAGATTTAGAATCCAAGTTAGTGAAAAAAATAAATTTTATTAAGTCTATATTGATTTTTTCAAGTAATTTTATTCTCACCTGTTGAATTATAAATAGAAACATCACATATCAATTTGGATAATGGTTTAATTAATGAATTAAATTACCTTTTATACGTAAGTTGGTGGTTGATTAAAAAAATTACTTTTCTAATAAGTTAGCGATTATATTCTAAAATTTACTAAAATAAAAAACTTAATTGACAAATTGAAATAAATTATAATTACGACATCATCAAGGCGTTTCCTATATTATATTGAAGATATAAAGAGTTGGCGGATAAATCGTCGATGCTTCAATTATACCATCTCTATCTCAGTCTAATTTTTCATATTTTTATTTTAGTATATATGTCTCAAAATTACTGTTCAATACGTACACTTGTATATAATTTAGAGGTGGCAATTTGAGACCCATGGGTCTAGTTGGGTTTTTCTAATATTTATAGATGGGTCTAGTTGGGTAATTAAAAAAAAGATTAAGTATATCATTATTAGTCATTATAACCCAATAGGTAATAATGATATACTTAAGCCTTATTTTAATTACTCAATTAGACCTATCTATAAAAATTAGAAAAACCCAACTAGACCCATGGTCTCAAATTGCCACCTCTAAATTATAATTGTATGTCCATGGTGATTGGCTAAGTTAGTTACTCATCTTGACTCCTTATCTAAGCTTTTAAATTTGCTAGTTAGTTAACCCTTTAGAATTAGAGTAATAGGAAAAGAGTAGTACTAGGAACATTCTTTCTAGCTAGTTGCAATGATAAGGTGAAAATGGTCCTGAATGCCTACTTAAAATGTTGACAGCGAAGAAGAAAAAAAAGATGCGGAGACAATTTTGTTGGCATTAAGTTACGAATCATGACCAAATAATATGGAGACGTAATGGATGAAACCATTGACTACTTCCTACTTGACCCACCATCAATACTTCTACTACTATTACCAACTACCCACTCACTTTATTCCCCTTTTACCTCATCATATCCTTTTCAAGAATCCAAAATGCACTATCCCTTTTATCAATTTTATTAATTAATCAGTCTTTTAATTTTCAAATTGATTATTCGCATTTCTATTTTGGTACGTTCTAAATTAATTGTTTACATTCAATTTCAATTCATAAAAAATAGTAACTTAAATGGAAAAGATTGATTTTCATTGAACGGAACAATATAATTACTACGTATTATACTTTTTCTTAAACTGCGTACTTTTGTTTGTGGACAATAATTTTACAGACATATATTATGGGGTATGTTAGTTGTAGGATTGTCTTTCTATAAAATAGAAGAAAAAATGAATTACTAGGGTCAAAATGTAAATTGATAAGTAGATGTAAATTCACATTGTTAGATTTATATAACATTACTCATTTTAATAATACATCGTATTATGATTATCATTGATCTCTGTTTGAGTCAAACATATATGTCAATGTGCAAACCAATTTACAACGACAAAAGGTTGATGTTATGTTGTATTCATATTCAACTACCTTGTATTTTTGGTGTTAAAAAAATGCAATCTAGCCATCTAGGAAGTAGATTCAATTATAATTTTACTATTTCAAAAATAATAAAGTTAAAAAACACAGTATCATACCAAAATCTATAGTGGGGGTTTAGGTAAAGAATATAGTAGGGGATGGGGTAGAAGAAAAGGCAAAAGAGAACACCTTTCTATTATGCACAAAAAGACCCGAGTATATGACACTGAGAGTCCCGGAATCATTATCAGTTAGTGATTTGAAATCGCAAAGTGTAAAGTTTAATTGTAGAAGGGGGGTTGAATACAATTTAACAACTAATTCAGATTTTAATTAAGTTACTTGGTTAGTTGTTAATTGATTAACAGAAACAGAGTATGAACGATAATGACAGAGTATTCAAATATATGACAATATCAAAGTAAATAAGTAATAGTAGCTTAAATGGTGAATTATATTGATCATAAAATTCACAAGTGTTGAATGCGGAATGGATTAACCAAAGTTAATCCAGTTCAAACACTTAGCTAATCTATTACAGATTGAGAAGAACAGCAGTGGACAAACACGCTAACTGTTCTCTCGCTGGATCGACAATACAAACTCTAGACAAACTGATCACTGACACACAAGTGATAAGTACGATTGAACGACTAGCCTCTACAGTACAAAACACTGGACTATTTATACTACAAGAGTTCCTAAAATATCTCCTATAAGATAGGATCTTGGAATGACACGTGTCGCTGCTTGATTGGCTTGATCTCTGATGAACCGACATTCTGCGGGTCCCAATTCTGTTACCGCAAATATCTCGTTACCTTAAAACCAATCATTCGCTGCCACATAATCTTTCGGACATACTTCAAGTTGGAACACTCTTGCTGATGTATAGATAAGTTCAGTACTTTCTGTACTTGATGATTGAGAGGCTTTATTGAATAGTCCCTGAAGATGCAGTAATCCTCCTCACTCACTGCGAGCTAACATGCTCTTGTAGAATGACTTGAACTAGAGATCTTCAGTGACTAGCTGTTATTTTGGCAGTGACTTTTGCCTTTATTGATTTGAAGATGTAAAGCTCTCGCTGTCAAGATCAGCGACACACTAAGTTGAGCTTTAATCTTCCTCAGCATATCAATTCCTTGAGAGCAGAATGAACGATGATCAGCGAAACTAATCTTCAGCAACAGCAGCTTTGATACAATCCATTTCTTCATCGAGTAGTGTTAAGTTGAGTTGGTCAGCGACCAGCGACTCAACATGGTCAGCGACCAGTGACTCAACAATCTCCCCCTAAATGATTGTGATCGAAGCTCCCTAGACAAAATTGTTGCTGAAAAAGTTTTTAAGATTTTAAACATTCAGTGACTTGTACTTGTGATCCATTCATTTATCTTTTTGGATTCTTTTGATATGATCTGAGTTTTGCACTTTGGTTTTCTCAAAAGATCAGATATTATTGAACTGCAAAATATAAATGACAGATAATTTCAGTTACCATAAATCTAATCTATTACAAGTTTTAAACCTACTATCTTCAGCAATCAGATGAGGCAATCAGATAAGGCAGTGATTCTTGGTATATCAAACCTATTATCTTTTAGCGATTAGATAAATAGCAGTGATTCCTACTATCTTCAGCGATCAGATGAAACAATGATTCTTGGTATATCAAACTGTAACAACCGCCAAATTAGGGCTAGTATTAGCGCCTAACTCTTTGTTAATACATGTAATTAGTTCTGTGTTAGGCTAATTTATGTATCAGATTATATGTTGGTTAATATATACAACTTTGCGATTTGATTAAATCGTACGCAACTTAAATAGAATGAAATTCTAATCGATTAATACGGACGTTGGTGAACAAGTGTTTATAAAATAAAATAACGCAATTATGACCGAAATACTATTCTATAATGGTTATTAACTGACTTGTACTACTCGATTAAAACGTACACGATTTAGAAACAAAAGTAATTAAATTTAAGTTAAACTATTAAAGATTTAAGGAAATAATTTAAATAAATTATTTAACAAGATTGTAATTTTATAAAAATAATTAAACGAGTAAAATGGATATTTAACGTTTAAACGACGGAGCAAACGAACACCGCACGGGGAGCGGGGACTGAAAAGTGGAGGTAAAACCCCCACCTCCCTTTCCTTTCTTCTCATAATCTCCCACTCACTCTCTTTCTCCTTTCTCTCTCTTTTCTTTTCTCTAATCACCACCATCTTCAAATATCCACAAAAATCAACAAATAAACATATTAAACGCACTCGGATCATAGCCTCCCTTTGGAAGAAAACGTTCACCACTACCCGATCTACATTCCTATCTTTCCGGATTTTCGATCCGACACTTTGTAAGTTTCCGACAAATCCCGACAACTCTCCGTTTTTACTCATTTTTACGTTTTTATAGTTTATAATGGCTAAATATGTTCATATAAGGGTTGGGTAAAAGATTTGGATCGAACGGAAACCGGAAAACTCGTTTTCGGCACATTTTCCGGCCAACAGACCGCTACGTCGCTTTTGGACCCAGATTCATGCGACGTTGGCCTCTACGTCGCACAACCCTTCGTGACGTCGCATTGTGCGACGTCCGTCACTACGTCGCATTAAGTTGCGACGTCGCGCCTAGCGACGCCAGCCCCTACGTCGCATTGATTTGCGAAGGTCGCATCATGCGACGTACATGCCTACGTCGCACCCTACGTCGCACCTTACGTCGCATGCCTACGTCGCATGCTACGTCGCACAAAACAGAACTTTGAAAACTCACATTTTCACTAAGTGTCGAACTTTTACAACCTCAAATCCTTATACGATACGACCTAACAAACATAATAAAACATACTTTCCTATTACAATTACTCTAAATTGCGTTATAAATGACAAACTTTAATTATAACAAATCACCAACGGGCCGTATACTTTGATACGAACGCGAACAAACCAACATTTAAACACAACGGGTTGTATGAACAACTAGCCTAGATGGTCTTGCGAGACATCTACTTACTTAACCTTACGTGTTTAGGCACTAGAAGGTTACGGGTTCGGAGAACCTACTTGATTTACTACTACTTGCTAATTACCACTGCTCGACTCAGGTGAGTCTTACGGCCCCACTTTTACTGTTTTATACTTTGGGGTGAGATACTTAGCAACTGTTTTACGCATGAACACAATGTACTGAACTGAAAACATTACTGAAAACATTACTGATTACAAACAAACGCATGAGTTACTTTTATCCACTGAAAGCCTCCTTATCGTAAGTTGTTAGTTATGGTCTTAAGCGCGAGTACTAGTAAATGGATCCATTTGGGACTGACAATCCCTGTCTGGGGTGGTAGCGCCACCACGTACTGATTTACACGTAGAAACAGACATATTAGTATTTGTTACATATGAGTGTGCGGATAGCACTCACGGGGGTACGTGATTTATTTCACACTACACTGTTAAGCTTCAACTTATGAGCTCATGGCACTGTACTGATATACTGATTAACTTACATTGCTTGATAGCAATACGGGTACATACTTGTGGTTCATAACATTTACTTATTACTAAACCTGTGAGATTCACCAACCTTTTTGGTTGACACTTTCTAGCTTTGTATCTCAGGTACACTTACGGAATAGGTTCACTCCAGGATTGCTAGCTAGAGTCGCATGATTTACAAACTGCATTTAACGAAGATTCTTTGGCATTATCTTTTGTAACTATGATTATGTAATAGAATCTTCCGCTATACGCGCGGACTCTAGGAAACTACATTTTTTGTGTACGAAAACCTACGGTTTTCAAACGATTCAAATTATGAAATGTATCTATTTTACAAACGTCTCATTTAGAGGTCGTTTGCTATATATCTTGTGCTTTGTATATTGATTAGTAACACCCAAAGTATGCTTCCGCAACTCGTTAAATTTGGGGGTGTTACAGATTGGTATCAGAGCCTAAGGTTATAGTGAACTAGGTTGCATTTAGTGGGCCTAGACTATGACCATTAGGCAGTATTTCCTTACTAGGCATGATTGGTTCAGGAATTACATCATACGACTTTAATTTAACATAGCATGATCAACTATGTACAATTAAGGAAAGACGATGTAAGATCTGAAATGATTATGTTGAACGGGGATACGTTAGTTGACTCTGACTACGAGAGAACCGGACCATTACTTGATACGTGCTAGACACTAGGCTGGATATGATATATGTATATATATTAGCCCCATCTTACTAACGCTTTGTCTCAGAAATGGCAAACATCCCATCCAATTCACCTCGTTCTCAATCCGGGTCGCAGAACCCAAGGGTAGCAAGGAGGAACGCTAGGTTGCCTCGAGCTGGCCCGTACTCTACTCACTCTACCTTGCCGGCCTTAGCCGCTAGGGTGAACCAACACGAGCAACGACTTCGCACCATGGATGTCGCGTTGCAGGAAACAAACGAAAACTGGAGACTTACATCCCTCGAACGCATAGAAGAAGTCTCCGACGACCTAGAAACCACAAACAACAACATGGATATCCTTCGCAACCAAATTATAGAAATAAGGGTAGAAAATGCCCTTCTGCAACAAAGGATGGATGAATATGTGCAGCGCTCACTTGAGGCAGAAGAGTATGCGCGTGGACTAACCCAACGACTAGCGCTAGCAGAAGACAACGCCCGACAAGCTAGCAGGCTTGCAAACACTGTGGACCGTCTTGTCACGATGATGGAGCAGATTAACCTACGTTAAGACTAGTGTAGCCTTTGTCTTGTAATCTATCTTGTAATCTAGTAACTATCTAAGCACTACTCTACGTTTCAGTCGGATGTAACAATTCCCGACATCTTTTGTAATACATCTGTAGGATGTAACCTTTGAACTCGTATCATCTATCAAATATTTCTTGTTGTTCAACTCATATTAATTGCCATAATTCTTTTTCATATTGATGTGATGTATTACCATCTTTATACATGTACATCTGAAATACATACAACTTTCTTGCAAAATCTCACGTATCTTCATTTCTTTTATTGAAGAGTCATGCCGCCAAAGACAAGACCTTACACGGATGCTCAGATCACTTCACTCATAACCCAGGCGGTTACTGAAGCCTTAGCTCGGAACACTCCACCTGGTTCCACAAGAAACAGCGATGCCGCTGAAACTTCTGCTGCTAAGCCTTGTTCATACAAGGATTTTCAAAACTGCAAACCCTTGAGCTTCAAGGGGATCGAAGGAGCCATCGGACTTATTAGATGGTTTGAAAAGATGGAATCCGTCTTCCGCATCAGCAAATGTGCGGAGGACGACAAAGTCAAATTCTCCACCTGCACCCTCGAGGATGGTGCCCTCTCGTGGTGGAATTCCTATACCCAGTCTGTGGGTATTGATACAGCTTATCTACTCCCTTGGGAGGATCTGAAGAAAATGCTCACTGATGAGTATTGCCCGGCCGAACAACTCTACAAACTGGACGAAAAGTTCTGGAACTTGAAAGTACAAGGAACTGACATCGTTGGATACACCACCAGATTCCAACAACTCACCGTCCTTCGCCCAACTATGGCGGGTACTGAACCCGAAAAGATCAAGAAATACATCCGCGGCCTCCCGGAACCTGTCCGGGGGAATGTCGCCTCGTCAAAACAAACCACTCTTCATGGTGCCATTCGGTTAGCCCATGAACTTCTAGCCATGAACGAGGACCCAGAACCACCCACTCCAACCTCCAACAGCAACAAAAGAAAATGGTCCGACAACCACAACAACCACCAAAACAAGAAACCTGAAACCATTAAAGCCTATACCTCCGGTACTGATGACAAGGGGGCGTATAAGGGAACCAAACCCTATTGCTCCAAGTGCCAACGACACCACCATGGTTCTTGTCCCTGTAGCAAGTGTAAGAGATTTGGACACGTGGCAAGGGACTGTAGATCCAACACCACTGACATCAACTCCCCTGCACCAAAAACTTGTTACGGGTGCAACGGGACGGGGCATTTCAAGAAAGACTGCCCGAAATTGAACAACAACAACAACAACAACAGGAACAACAACAATGCTCGAGGAAGAGCTTTTGTGCTGAAATCTGGGGAAGCCCGTCAAGACCCGAATGTGGTCACGGGTACGTTCCTTCTCAACAACTTGACTGCTTCTGTATTATTCGATACTGGTGCTGATAAGAGCTTTATTTCCGACGAATTTTATCCACTACTTGACACTACACCTATTGCCTTAGATTCTAAGTACACTGTAGAATTGGCAAACGGAAAACTTATTGAGGCCGACAGTGTGATACCTAATTGCACTCTGAACTTAGCTAACGAGCTCTTTCCCATTGACTTGATACCTGTCGAAATCGGCAGCTTTGACATCATCGTCGGTATGGATTGGTTATCCAAGCACCGAGCCGAAATCGTTTGTTTCGAGAAAATTGTACGCATTCCTCTCGTCACCGGTGGAACTTTGAGCATACAAGGGGAGACCGGTGGGACGAGAATAAATATCATTTCTTGCATGAAAACCCGAAAATACTTGAGGAAAGGGTACCAGGCAATCCTCGCACACGTTATGGAGAAAAAGTCGGTGGGAAAGCGACTTGAGGATGTGCCTATCGTTCGAGACTTCCCAGAAGTCTTTCCTGAAGACTTGCCTGGCCTTCCGCCACCTAGACAAGTCGAATTTTCTATTGACCTTGTGCCCGGTGCAGCACCCGTGGCACGAGCCCCTTACCGACTAGCCCCATCCGAACTTCAGGAGTTGTCTACTCAATTACAGGAACTCCTGGACAAGGGATTCATTCGACCAAGTTCCTCACCTTGGGGAGCTCCGGTCCTGTTTGTGAAAAAGAAAGACGGTTCTTTCCGCATGTGCATCGACTACCGTGAACTCAACAAATTAACTGTCAAGAACCGTTACCCACTTCCTCGCATTGATGACCTGTTTGACCAACTCCAGGGATCGAGTGTTTATTCAAAAATCGATCTACGGTCAGGTTATCACCAACTCCGAGTTCGTGATGAAGATATTCCTAAAACAGCTTTCCGAACTCGCTACGGGCATTATGAATTCCAAGTGATGCCATTCGGCTTAACCAACGCACCGGCATTATTCATGGATCTTATGAATCGGGTGTGCAAACCTTACCTTGACAAGTTTGTTATCGTATTTATCGATGATATCTTGATTTACTCGCGCACTGAACATGAACACGCGCAACACCTGACAACCATCCTAGAGCTGCTCAAACACGAAGAGTTGTACGCCAAATTCTCTAAGTGTGAGTTCTGGATGAAAACCGTTCAATTCCTTGGACACGTCATTGACAATCAAGGGATTCATGTTGATCCTTCAAAAATCGAGGCTATCAAGGGTTGGCAAGCTCCTACAACCCCGACCGAGGTACGCCAATTCTTAGGACTCGCCGGGTACTACAGGCGATTCATTGAGAACTTTTCGAAAATAGCCCTACCTCTCACTGCACTGACTCAAAAAGAAAAGAAGTTCGATTGGACTGACAAACAGGAGTCAGCTTTCCAGCTACTAAAACAGAAACTCTGCAGTGCACCTATCTTATCCTTACCCGAAGGCAACGATGACTTCGTGGTATACTGTGATGCTTCGCACCAAGGTCTTGGTTGCGTATTGATGCAACGAGACAAGGTCATCGCTTACGCCTCTCGACAACTCAAGGTCCACGAAAAGAATTACACAACTCATGACCTAGAGTTGGGGGCTGTTGTTTTCGCTCTGAAAATCTGGAGACACTATCTATACGGTACCAAGTGTACAATCTTTACTGACCATAAAAGTCTCCAACATATCTTCGATCAAAAGGATCTCAACATGAGGCAACGCCGATGGGTCGAGTTGCTTACTGATTACGACTGCGAGATTCGCTATCATCCGGGCAAGGCGAATGTTGTCGCCGATGCCTTAAGCCGAAAAGAACGAGTGAAACCACTTCGAGTTCGAGCTCTCGGTATGACCATTCACAACGATCTCATCAATCAAGCTCTCACCGCTCAACTCGAAGCACTCAAACCAGAGAACTCGATAAACGAGGCCTTGCGGGGCATGGACAAACAATTTGAAACCAAACCTAACGGGGCCAAATACTTCTCGAATCGAATCTGGTTACCAAGTTTTGGGAACCTTCGAGACTTGGTGATGAATGAAGCTCACAAGTCTAAATACTCTATACACCCCGGTGCCGACAAAATGTATCACGGCATCAAGGAAATGTACTGGTGGCCCAACATGAAAGCTGACATTGCAACCTATGTTGGCAAGTGTCTCACTTGTTCTAAAGTTAAAGCTGAACACCAGAAACCTTCCGGTTTGCTACAACAACCTGAAATACCACAATGGAAATGGGAGCAGATCACCATGGATTTCATTACTAAACTCCCAAAAACTTCTAACGGTTGCGATACCATTTGGGTGATCGTTGATCGACTCACTAAATCTGCTCATTTCCTAGCCATCAAAGAAACTGACAAGATGGAACGTTTGACACGAATCTACCTGAAAGAAATCGTGTCAAGACACGGCGTGCCCATCTCAATCATCTCCGACCGGGATGCTCGGTTTACTTCTCGCTTCTGGCAATCACTGCAAAAATCTCTTGGTACTCGTCTGGATATGAGTACGGCTTACCATCCTCAAACCGATGGCCAGAGCGAACGAACCATACAAACACTGGAAGACATGCTACGAGCCTGCGTAGTTGACTTCGGTAAAAACTGGGAAAATCACTTACCATTGTGCGAGTTCTCATACAACAACAGTTACCACACCAGCATAAAGGCTGCACCCTTCGAGGCACTGTACGGTCGTAAGTGCCGGTCACCTATCTGTTGGACTGAGGTGGGGGATACACAACTCACCGGTCCAGAAATCATACATGAAACAACTGAAAAGATCATCAGCATACAAAACCGACTAAAAGCCGCACGTGATCGTCAGAAAAGCTATGCTGACGTGAGACGCAAACACCTTGAGTTCCAAGTAGGGGACAAGGTACTTCTCAAAGTGGCACCGTGGAAAGGTGTCATTCGATTCGGAAAACGAGGCAAACTAAACCCTAGATACATCGGGCCATTCGAAATCCTTGAAAAGATTGGTCCAGTGGCATACCGCCTGCAACTTCCTGCTGAACTTAGCAGCGTTCACAACACATTCCACATTTCTAATCTGAAGAAATGTCTGTCTGACGAGACACTGATTATACCGCTCGACGAAATTCACATCGATGATAAACTTCATTTTGTCGAGGAACCTATGGAAATCATGGACCGTGAGGTCAAACAACTAAAACAGAGTCGTATTCCCATCGTAAAAGTCAGGTGGAATTCGCGGCGCGGTCCGGAATTCACTTGGGAACGGGAAGACCAAATGCGACTGAAATACCCACATCTCTTCCCTGACAACGCACCAACCGTGCAATCGAGCTAATTTCGGGACGAAATTCTTTTAACAAGGGGAGAATGTAACAACCGCCAAATTAGGGCTAGTATTAGCGCCTAACTCTTTGTTAATACATGTAATTAGTTCTGTGTTAGGCTAATTTATGTATCAGATTATATGTTGGTTAATATATACAACTTTGCGATTTGATTAAATCGTACGCAACTTAAATAGAATGAAATTCTAATCGATTAATACGGACGTTGGTGAACAAGTGTTTATAAAATAAAATAACGCAATTATGACCGAAATACTATTCTATAATGGTTATTAACTGACTTGTACTACTCGATTAAAACGTACACGATTTAGAAACAAAAGTAATTAAATTTAAGTTAAACTATTAAAGATTTAAGGAAATAATTTAAATAAATTATTTAACAAGATTGTAATTTTATAAAAATAATTAAACGAGTAAAATGGATATTTAACGTTTAAACGACGGAGCAAACGAACACCGCACGGGGAGCGGGGACTGAAAAGTGGAGGTAAAACCCCCACCTCCCTTTCCTTTCTTCTCATAATCTCCCACTCACTCTCTTTCTCCTTTCTCTCTCTTTTCTTTTCTCTAATCACCACCATCTTCAAATATCCACAAAAATCAACAAATAAACATATTAAACGCACTCGGATCATAGCCTCCCTTTGGAAGAAAACGTTCACCACTACCCGATCTACATTCCTATCTTTCCGGATTTTCGATCCGACACTTTGTAAGTTTCCGACAAATCCCGACAACTCTCCGTTTTTACTCATTTTTACGTTTTTATAGTTTATAATGGCTAAATATGTTCATATAAGGGTTGGGTAAAAGATTTGGATCGAACGGAAACCGGAAAACTCGTTTTCGGCACATTTTCCGGCCAACAGACCGCTACGTCGCTTTTGGACCCAGATTCATGCGACGTTGGCCTCTACGTCGCACAACCCTTCGTGACGTCGCATTGTGCGACGTCCGTCACTACGTCGCATTAAGTTGCGACGTCGCGCCTAGCGACGCCAGCCCCTACGTCGCATTGATTTGCGAAGGTCGCATCATGCGACGTACATGCCTACGTCGCACCCTACGTCGCACCTTACGTCGCATGCTACGTCGCACAAAACAGAACTTTGAAAACTCACATTTTCACTAAGTGTCGAACTTTTACAACCTCAAATCCTTATACGATACGACCTAACAAACATAATAAAACATACTTTCCTATTACAATTACTCTAAATTGCGTTATAAATGACAAACTTTAATTATAACAAATCACCAACGGGCCGTATACTTTGATACGAACGCGAACAAACCAACATTTAAACACAACGGGTTGTATGAACAACTAGCCTAGATGGTCTTGCGAGACATCTGCTTACTTAACCTTACGTGTTTAGGCACTAGAAGGTTACGGGTTCGGAGAACCTACTTGATTTACTACTACTTGCTAATTACCACTGCTCGACTCAGGTGAGTCTTACGGCCCCACTTTTACTGTTTTATACTTTGGGGTGAGATACTTAGCAACTGTTTTACGCATGAACACAATGTACTGAACTGAAAACATTACTGAAAACATTACTGATTACAAACAAACGCATGAGTTACTTTTATCCACTGAAAGCCTCCTTATCGTAAGTTGTTAGTTATGGTCTTAAGCGCGAGTACTAGTAAATGGATCCATTTGGGACTGACAATCCCTGTCTGGGGTGGTAGCGCCACCACGTACTGATTTACACGTAGAAACAGACATATTAGTATTTGTTACATATGAGTGTGCGGATAGCACTCACGGGGGTACGTGATTTATTTCACACTACACTGTTAAGCTTCAACTTATGAGCTCATGGCACTGTACTGATATACTGATTAACTTACATTGCTTGATAGCAATACGGGTACATACTTGTGGTTCATAACATTTACTTATTACTAAACCTGTGAGATTCACCAACCTTTTTGGTTGACACTTTCTAGCTTTGTATCTCAGGTACACTTACGGAATAGGTTCACTCCAGGATTGCTAGCTAGAGTCGCATGATTTACAAACTGCATTTAACGAAGATTCTTTGGCATTATCTTTTGTAACTATGATTATGTAATAGAATCTTCCGCTATACGCGCGGACTCTAGGAAACTACATTTTTTGTGTACGAAAACCTACGGTTTTCAAACGATTCAAATTATGAAATGTATCTATTTTACAAACGTCTCATTTAGAGGTCGTTTGCTATATATCTTGTGCTTTGTATATTGATTAGTAACACCCAAAGTATGCTTCCGCAACTCGTTAAATTTGGGGGTGTTACACAAACCTACTATCTTCAGCATGACACCCTCTCACGAAGCTTTAACCGACTGAAAATCAATGAAAATGATCCTTCAGATACTGATCAGGATAGAGAAGGATTCATTGCTAAGCTTCAGATACTGATCCGGATAGAGAAGGATTCATTGCTAGGCTGAAGTGGCACAAATATTGAATAAAATTGCCAAGAAAATTGTAACTCAAATACAGGGAATATGTAAGTTTTGTGATAGAAGCCGCAAAGATGATTCCCAAGTATTAGCAACGTTGATAGTATCAGCGATTTTTCTTATGAGCATAAGCAACATTGGTTTTTGCATTTATTTGCACATTCCCTCCCCCTTGATAACAACACGAAGTAGATCAGCATTTCTCTGGTAGCATCAGCAACAATCGAATATTTCTCCCCCTTGATGATAGCATGAAATGCTGCAGCAAATGTTTGATCTTTTTGTAATAAGTGAGTGATTTTCTCGTCATCATCAGCTTGTGTTTTAGCTGATGGATCATTGAAAACAGAGGGATCAGCCTGTATCTCTCCCTGTGACTGGGGAGAGACATTGACAGCAGGTGCAGTGATAGATGAGAGATAGCTCGGGTCGGTAGCCAGTGATGTGATACCAGCGATGGGTGTGTTATCACCCACTGATATCACTTGCCCTTTTGTTAAATCACTATCCTTTCGTGAGTATAGTGAGTGGCTAATGGGTTGACTCGATAAGAGGGTGTGGGTTGCACCCGAAACACTGCTAGCAATGGGTTGAGCCATTGTAGCTGTTAGTAGGTTTCCCTTGATAGAGTCACTGGATTTTTGGGAATCCAGTGAGGCGGTTGAAGGCTGGGTTTCATCAAGAGTGCCCACAGCAACCACACGTTCAGTACTTAACTAGAATGGATGTTAATAAGTCATATTATTCTTTTTATAATTCAGCACTTTACCTATTGAGATAACATATCTAATGGTATTTATAGAAAATAAAACGTAAAGTTCAAACTTATATCTTCATAAATGGGTAATTGAATTTGAAAATATTAGATAAAGTAGGATAAACCTTATAATTTAGATGATTAAGTGGGTTAAAAAAATGTTTAATACGAAAATGTTTAAAATCACATGTAAAGTTGTAAAAGATTGACATCTAATCTTCTAATTATAGAGGAAAGAATGACTATTACATTGTTTAATTATAAAAATAACACATCTTCTAATCACATATGTAAAATTGAGAATACTATCATGGACAAATTGGAACTAAACAACTTTTTGATTCTAAGAAGACACACAATCAATAATGATACAACACATTTTCGAGTTAAATATGTGAAAGACAACAATCTTGTATCAACTTTTAAAAATTAACTATTACATTGTTAAGTATACTTTATGTGAGAAATAACTATCACATTGAAACGATATCTAATATTATCAACATTCAAAATTGTTGAGTATATTGTATGCGGTCACTAAGAAATGGTTGATCTTCTATAACTAATGGCAAGACATTAATAAATATTGAATGACCTCTTATATGTATAGTTGTCATGAGGTGACACATAATTACATGAAGTAAATAATATGATGACACATAGGACAAAATTATATACGGTGAAAGAAGAAGTTTGCCACATGTACAAAAAGGCTTGTATGTAAGATTTGAATCAAATAGAAGAAACATTAAAATAGAGTAGATAGCATGTGCATCAACGTCGATGAAAAATAGAATGCACATCAAGACATATTATAACTCGAAGTTTAGCATCAATATGGATCAAAAATTGTATAATTGTCCTTACCCATAAAAAATATTAGTGTTCATTAACCATTACGATTGATATTTTATTGTACTTAATATAACTTAACTTTAGTGTGAAATCTAAGATTGATGACCACAGTGGTGAATTTAAATGATTATTCCAATGTCCATCGAACGTGACAAAACGGTCCAAATGTAGAATAGTACCATGAACTTGGTTGATTAGGATTTTTAGTATCCTGAACGAGTAAAGATATAGCATGGTACCCTGAACTTGTAAAAATGGTTGGTTCAATACCTTGACTCAGTTTAACTCGGTCATGTACTTATCATGTGTAACACCCCCAGATTTACTGTTGGCGGAAGCATACTTTGGGGTGCTACTAATCAAGAAATCACAGCACATAAGATATAGCAAACGACATCTACACCGTACTACTTAAAATTCTGATACCGAGTACTACTTAAAGAACTTTGGCACTGCAAATAAGATCATTATGTGATTGCAGAAAGTATCATATCCATTAGCATTCCTATTTTTCCAAATCAAATATGGCGTGACCCATATTACCCCCACCCATACGAAAACGGAATACCCGGTCCCAGCCGGACCGGACCCTGTAATAATATGTATGTGTTGACGTGTTGTATCCAATGGCATCTAATGTCAGTATCTGGTTACAAAGTTTATATTTGAATATTTGAAATGGATTGAAGCATTCCATTAAATAATTAAGCTAGCTTTAACTTGTTTTGTCGAAGATAAAGTTGGGCGAACGGTGATCCTATGTGACACCTGAACAATTTGGAAGTTTGTAAAATGATGATCATCACAATCTCATCTTGATACGATTGCAACTTTTTAATATCATTCTTAGTTGTGTATTGAATTGCTGTGTTTGGCTTTTGTTTTTCTTTTCAATTTTGAAGTATCTTGAAGTCGCTATGTAAGATTGAATATAATTGCTATTATCGAATATTAGTTCATAATGTTATCACGTAAGTTACTCACGTCTATTCAATTTTCTTTTTCAATTTCTTGCTAAATAAAAAACCACAGTTTCTTTTTCTTTTTCATTTTCTTGCAAAAAATAAAAATAATGTTTTCATGGTGTGATCTGGTTTGGCCAAAATTGAAAACAGTCAAGTCCATAACACAATTTTCGTTAAATCCCAACCGGACCGAATCGTGGACCAGATCGTGAACATATAGGGGTGAGCCGTGAGCAAGAGATAACCAAAACCGACCCATAACCGCCTTGGGCCAAAATAATGATATATAAATAACTGATAAATTCAGAGGTATCCATTGGGCCAAAATATCCTTTAAATAAAAAGAATTTATAAGCCCAAAACTCACTCTCGAAGACAAACACTATACCCCTAAAACACATATCGGTATTACATTTAGGTTAACTTGCTGTCATATTTCCTTCCCCTCATCTAACCTGGCACACACAAAAAAAGGCGAACTTTTGGTCCGGCAAACGAATTCAAGTGTTTCTACAACAGTTTATAGTGTTTGTAATGCAAACAATGCCTTCCGGCCTCCGGCTTAACCGTCGGTTCTTCGTTTAGCATGTGACGTCAAATGTTTATGACTTATTCGAGATAATTGAAGGGTAAGATATGACAATTTATAATTGTCATAATCTATCTTTTCATATTTAGTAGTTATTATATTTTGATTAGGAGATCTTTTATGTTTGGAAATGATTGTTTTCTTTTCCTCTAAGTTTCATTTAGGTTTAGGACTATTATATAAGCTTTTGAATTGTATTAGAATTTTAGTTTAAGTTGATGCATTGAGAAAAGAAGAGTGTTAATCTTGAAATCCCAATTTGGGCACCCGTTTGGGTTTATCGAATTTCCGTTCATTGTTTATTTGTGTGGTTTCTTCGATTCATAAACACCTCGTCATTAGTTTGTTCACATCGATTTTATGACGATGTTTCTATTAGTAACAACAAAGCTCCAAGGTTGAATTTCATAGTTGACGTTAAGAAAACACCATCTTCTTTTACTTGATGGTGATTACAATTTGAGTTCGTGATTTTGATTTTGGTTTTGTGTTCATCAACTTCGGTTATTAACTGACGGAACCGAAATAAAAACCGACACATAGGTTTTAACTCATAATCATCGGTTTCATTTTCCAGTTAACCGACAATGGTGGTTCGGTTTGGTTTTGGGTCATAACCAACACAAACCGACCCGTGCTTACCCCACTGAACATCCTTACTAGACAACATGAGCGACTATCAAATCTCAGATTGTCCACAAATAGCACAACTTTTTATATTCATACATATACATTCATACATAGATATGACATGTACCTCCTGTTTTAAAGGTAACTACATACATGACATGTATGGTTGTGGTGTCTGTATATATATTATATATTATATTATGTAAATGCAGCTTGTCCAACTACAAATAGCAAAGGTCAACAAAACCGAAAAAACCAACTATTGAACAAGTGAAAGCTCCAAATATAGCTGTAGCACATAACACCCTAAAAACCAGCGATTCAAAAATTTACCACCCATCAAAAATCCCCATACAGAAGTTCAATCACTAAGTGATCAGCTGAATTTCATAAAATTACATTTGAAATACAAATTTTCCCTCACTACACCCCTGTGAGACTAACACAGAAACTGATTCACCATCATCAATAAGAAAAATGAGAACGCCATGAATAGTTAAATGCATAGTAGTCGATCACAGTATATAAAAATCAAGAAAATAGGAAGGTTGAAAAGCCCCTGACCAGAAGTGGATAATGACGAAATTGCACCTGTACACCAACTCCATGTCCAAGTAATCTAACTTCTTCCTTTGAAATTCAAAGTTCATTCACACAATTTTGAATTTTGTCAAATCTTGTATTTTGCAACGGGGAAAAGCAGAATTTGGCTTTCCTCAGGCAAAAGATAATGCACAACATGGGTCTGACAGATTTTTGCTTGCTTCCAAAAAATGCATGAAAAATGAAGGCCACGGCCAATTCCAGCCAAAACAACTATTATACTTTATACTTGGAGAGCCTCTCCATTACAGGTGGCTCTAAAGCCGACATACACTGCTCCCATGCTCCATTTTTCAGCATCTGTCAAGCAAATACATCAGTGAAACTGTCATGCACACAGCTTACAATAAAAGCCATAGATTCCATTTCACTGCAACTCCATATGATGTAAAGGAATAACAAATGGCATGTTGGTTAGCAGGTCAACCCATCAAATTTGTTTATGTTTTGCAAACAATTAGTGTACATGATTAAAATGACTATATAAAAGTTTATTAAATAAAATGATCTAAAGAAAATGTAAGCAATTGATACATGTTGGGCTATTTTTGAGCCCATTTATTGCTATCATTCTTCAATTGACCTATTATCAATATAACACGACCTGATTGTTCACATATAAACAGGTTCATTGGTGTCCAATTTAAAGTTAGGAGATGAGCATACATACCTGCTTATAACCAAGCAGTACCTGTGAAACGTCATTATGCAGCTGCTCGCTCCTAATTTCCTGTTAAATGAAAGGACGTAAGCATAGGTCAAACAAAAGTAGTTATCTACTATTCTACTTGAATAAGAACCCCATCAGGACTAAGTAGCAAACAGAAAAAAGATGTAACTCCTCACCATACCTCCACAATTTTCATAATAACTAACTAGATCATAAAGAAGATACATACATACTGATACTATTATAATCATATCTAAAAAGACCATTTTTTGTCTACTGTTCAACGAATTGCCCAACATAAAGCATTTATAACAGTTCAAAAACTATCATTTACTTTGTCAACTATGGTCGCAATGAAAAACTTACATGCCAACTTGCAATAGCTCTACACAAGAAAACAAGGGAACTCAAAGCCCCTGATGGGTTAGCTTTAACCTGCAAAGCAACAAAACATAAGTTTCTGACTTGAAACGAAACAAAGCTAACACGACCTCCTTACCATTGCACATAGACCTCGAAAGGCATCCTCCTTTTCAACATCATCTCGGATCCTGTCCACATAAGCCACTTAATAAACTTTGAAGCCACCAGATGATGAACATTCAGCTATTACACAAATTAATACCAATTACATACAAAATGTGTTTTCACGGTATGCAGGACAAATACTTACATAGCTAAAGCAATACACCATGATTGCATGAAATGCTCCATGTGGGGTGCCACAAGCTCAGGACAAACCGAGGCAAGTCTACCAAGGGTGATGGCACTATTTTCAATCAATGACTTATTCAGCCCCTGGTCATCATCAAGTAAAAGAAATAGAAAAAAAAATAGAACTGTTCAGATAATATATATATAAAAAAGCAAAAACATGCAACAATTATACGAACTAAACCACCTCTGGATGTTGAAGGATTGGAACTAAGCATGAAATTACTGTCATCACCACCGGAGATATTTCTTGGTTAACCTGAAGCGTTTGATATACAAGCATGAATAGAAGCACTTATTTATATGAAAATGTTCCAAAAACCGTGAAATCTAATGAAACTTATTTCCAAGATAGAGATTAGAAACCTAAGAGAAGAAGTGCAATTTTGACCCACTCATGGTTGTAAAACCCGGCCGACTCAGGGAGTACTCGTGACTCAGGGGGTGGTCCGAGTCGGTTCGGACTGACTAGAACTAAAAAATTGGTCCAATTTGTTCAACGGGGAAAACATAGTCAAACTCGGGATTAGTCGGTCGAACTCGGTCAATATTTTGATATGTTCTAAAATTAGGGTTTTTAGTCCAATTAAATGTTTGGGCCGCTTTCTTTTCCTTCGATCTCACTTTTTAGTGCCTTTCGCCAACGTTCTTCACTCTCTTGTCCATATTTAAACATATATATTATTTATATATTATTATTAAATGTAAAAAAAGTCGATCCGAGTACTTCCCGCCTAAACCAAGTACTCGCTACAAGGTCACGGCCGAGTACTCCCCGCCTAGCGAATTTTACAACCTTGGACCCGGTTACTTGTGAATGGGTCGAATTGGGTTGTGTTATCTCAAACGGAGTCAAATGAAGCAAAAAAACAGGTTATTGAAAAATAAATATAACTAAATAATAATTAAAATCAATGGAAACGACTTGCATGGGTGAAACAGGTTGGAGGTCGGTGAAAGTTTTTACTTCTAATGCATACCTTTATAGAAACTCTTAAATTGCCTTTACTGTTATGTGATCATTATTAACGCATTAATTTATTAATTATTTATATAAAAATAGAGTACATGCAGGTAAAACCCAACCCAATACTGCCCATTGCACCCCGTATCAAAAATGACTTTTTTCAACAAGAACACGGTTTCTAGTCATTATTAGCTCATTACTTGTTTATAAATATAGAGAATAGAGCATTTGCAGGTAAACCCCAACCCATCCCTGCCTGTAACAACCCGTGCTAAAAATTGTCATATTGGTATTTGACCAGATAGCGAACCCGCCAATACTGCCCGTTAAGTTTTGACAAATGTAGCATACTAAAGAGAATTCACCTTGATTGCTAATTCCCCAATAGCCCAGCATGCATTATTTGCTACAGATATGGTTTCTTTCAGTTTGGGTGTATTCTGCAAAACGTGTAGATGGATACAGATTGTAAAATATTCAGAATCATATTATACAAATTTGAGTTCAGAAGTCATCATACCAGTTGCTTAGCAGCAACCTCTAGAAACTCAGGTAAGCGAGGGCGTAGATGTATTGGACAAACCTGATAAAAAAAAATTTGACAAACCAAGTTAACAGTTAATGTGAACGTTTAGAGCTAGGGTTTATACCCAAAGCCAGGCTCTTGGACCACAGAATGCATATTATCCCAGTATCTATTACAGCAAAAAGCAATATATAAATCTGGACAATGGCCAAAACAAACATAGACCCAAATAAGCACCTACAAGCAAAATATCACAATGACATAGTTGGCCTACAGATTTAGACAAAGGTATATATGAGTGGATGTTGGATGTGTGTTTCAAATGAGAGACCTCAAAACTAAACAACTGAAATCAGAAATCGATTTGCATACAAAACACAGCTCCTAGAATCCATCCCCCCCCCAATAAAAAAGAAGGAAAACAAAAATTAATAATAATAAAAATAAATAAAAGGAAATGAAACACTATAGTTTATAAAGAAGCTTCAGAGGATCAGCAGATTATGTTCCCAAATTACCCTTGCAAGATCTCCAAGCAACGCGAACGCACTTTGACGGATATCAGCACCATCATCCATGCAACATTGCAGAAGGAGATCCCTTAAATTACTTTGTGCAACCTGCAAAGAAAAAAGACAATACATACGAAGTCAAAAATTATATTCCTACAAATTACATTTCAGAATTTAATAGAGGTGTTTGAGAAAATATGGAAAAGAAGTGTGAATACCAGGCTCTCTATTCCACTACCAAGACCTTCGGTAAGTCCAGAGAGAAGATCCAACGAACAAACAACAAATTCTTTGTCAAATTGAACCCCAGCTGAAACGGGATCAACCTTCAAAAAGAGTACTTCAGAGTTAAAGAAATTCCACATCATGTCAAAAAAATGGTATCCATGAATACATTCCAAGCAAATGCTATGTTATACAGGTTATACCATAATGACAGCAAATATATAAGACAAATATAACTGTCAATTGTATATTACATAACTGATTTATTGAACAATCAATTTTCTAAATCCACAACCTTGGCATGCAGTTGGCTCTGAATGATGTCTAGGCATCTTTGGAAAACAGGTTGAGAAAATTGGGCGAATCCACTACCCAATGCCTGAAAGACAATGAAACATGTTATTAAGGTCCATGTGTTCTTGAGGTATATAAAAAGTAAGAGAGAGAGGGGGTGAAGAATTTGAGACACTTATAAGGGGGAGGATGCATGTGAAGACTTCCCATAACCCTCGTATTAGTGAGGAATGATTCATTGCCACATACTAAATTATCGTTGATTGGATTATATACTCAACCGACCTTATTTGATGATTAACATTATCATTCCTTACACATTCAATATATACATACAAAAATACACAATCTTGTGTTGTATATAAACAGGATATATACATACGTCATTAAGCTGTATTTCATGTTCATTTTGTTTTTAATTTCAAATTTAATAAAACAAGCTAATATTTTATCAAATTCAGGACCTAGTCATGTTGAGCAAATACGTGGGAGAAGTGGCCACACCGCATATCTGCTTCGTTGTCATCCCAAGCTAAATTATATTAGCAAGATTAGAGAATTGAAATCAGATAATAATATTAATACCTGTGCTATGGATGTAAAGCACTCCAAAAGTGGGAAAAGGTCTTTGTCAGTATTTGAAAGTTGCTGCCACTTTGCAATTAAAGGTGGCATCAAAATTTCAAGAAATTTAGGCTGCAATAAAGATAAAGTTTATCATGTAGACAGAATGCTTTTATAAATCTCTCAATTAATTTAATAGAAGACAAATAATAAAGCGAATAAAAGATTCAACGTATTACCTCATTCAACTCCCCTCCAACTGCATCTGCCAAAGTACCAATAGCATCATAAACAATTCTGAGATTCCGCCTCTACATAGCATCGAGCAAGAAACATCAGATAAAGCGAAAAAACACGAGACACAGAAAGAAGGCAATTATCGTCTTGATAAGCACAATCAACACAAACTAAAGGTGGCCATTTTGGCTCCTTTATTTTTAAAAGGATCAACTCGACTAATATTTGTTTGTAACGGAGTAATGGGACAACAGGAAAATCAAAAGCAACACGAAAATGAATTGAAGGTATGCGTATTTCTAATGCAGATCCTACCTAAAGATTTAGTTTAGATTATTTATAAAACAGCACACTTTTTGTAATTACGTCTGACACATGGGTGGTTCATTAAATATAACAAAATTTAGACACAAAACTGTTTTGGGCTGACCAGACCCGAAGTGGTTTGATCTAAAACTGTTTTGACACTCCACCCAACCTACCCATCCTGCCACATCTAGTCACAAGCCAACAAGATCACCTGGTACTTCCCATACGCACACATTAGGTGCTGTAAAATGATCTCCAAGCGTGGGGCTAACTCGTCAGCAGCTTCCTGTAGTTAAAAGCTATTTTAAAAATAGATTTAAGTATCAGACAATTCAAGTTATGATTCATCGCTTCCTCAATAACCTCTTCAAGAGTTGCAAAAGCTGAGCAAGCAGCCTCTTGCACGCGTTTGTTGTTATCCAAAATTCTTCTTAAAAGACCTGTGAGAACTTTTTCGAATTGCTCATGTCCCTCCCTATTACCAATGCCCTAAAAAAGAAAACCAAATTACTTTCATAAACCAGCTGCCAAGTTATAACAAAGAGCATATACAATATTAACTGTAAGACCTGATTGACAATATGACAACTCGATAAACTGATTCGGGAATATAAATATGATATTGAACATTCATAGAACTTGGAATTGAACATAATAGGACTTCACTTCCCAAGAGTATGCCATAGTAGCTAGATGTGTAAGATGGGATCATTATCATACCTGAACAATGAACTTGCTAAAACGTGAAAGTGTCCAGCAAGAAATGCTCCGTATCAAAGGGAACTTATCATCCAAAAGTGGAATGAGGAAGGCTACAATCTGCAAAAGATAATTAGTTCTTATTTTCAAACTCTTCACTTCAAGAAGAAACTAAGAATCATATATAAATACGACAGAAAGGGCATCTGTTCCATTCAAACACATATATATTGGACCTATGTTCCACTAAAAATTAGAAGACCCCAATAAAAAAGATTCCAACCCACGAAAGTCCCAACTTTGCTTTGACGCATGCATTATAAAGAACAGGTTCATTCCCTTAAAAAAATGATTTTTCAAACATATTTCAAAATGTAAATTCTGATATTTCAACACATCCATACACACACATGTACAAACAAAGATACATGTGTGCATGGACTAGGCATCGCGTTTCCAACTTCAATACGTCCTTGAAAAATCTCAAGAATATTATTATTAATGTAAAATATTGTGTGGCTGAAACTTATCAACACGTAACATATGTTCTTACCTCTGAAAGATGAGGATAAAGACCGTTAATGCAACCCTCAGCTATGGCACCAAGAGCTAAAACTGCAGCCTCCCTCTCTTTCCAACTTGCATCATCTGATGTGGATAGCTTAGACTGCACAGTCCATGAACTTATAAGATTTCCCATTAGGAAAAAGTGAATCCAGTTGCAAGCAATTTGCTTGATGAACTGATTTAAGAGCTTTACCTTTTAATAAGAAAACAATTACCTCGACAAAAGGCATTAAAGATGAAAGAATCTCATCACCAAATACATTAGAGATTATATCCAAGGCTGCAGCACTGCACTTTCGGAGGTTCCAGATATTCACTATGTCGTCATCCTATAATGGTGAGTACCAACCACGTCAGCATATTAAGATCACTTAAAGAGTAATGCTATTCCTTAAAGGTTACAAGATGGGTAGGATAGGTAACTGGTCAAAACTGATTAGGATTGAAACGGGCAGATTCAAGTAAAGATCAAGTTAGGTTGACCCGCTAGCGTCTAAAACTTTTGCAATTGATAATTGTTAATAATGATGCCAAAAATAATGCTGTTGCTTTATATTCGTAACTTGGATGTTCAGATTAAAATAAGCTAAGAGGTATGCATTACAGATAGACATCAAAATTTGACCTTATTCTCCATTTAATTATGTATTTCAATTACCAAAATAAAACACAACCCAAAACAACCCATGCATAAGTATATGGGTTGAAACTGCCGCCTCTGAGCTACATTTGTCAAACAAAAATGAACTCTCAATGAAGAGTATTGCAGAAACATACATCATCTTCAGCATCATCTGATCCATGAAAACGTGATGAATGAAAACGTGGCTTCAAGTCCTGCATAAGTAATGTAAATAAGAAGTTGTTCGAGGAACATAGTTTAAATGTATCCTAGAAATTTCTTAAGAGAGACTGAATTCAGAACCTGATCTCGATCTGGAAGAGATCCGTCTTCCTGCAATTACAAACTGAAATTATGATATGCAAAAATAGGAAGTAAAGGAAAACTGAATTCAAGGCATAAAGAGTTTACCTCTGCATCAAGTAGTGACTCATCATCCTCCGCATAAGCCATGTTCGACAGCAAAATCTACCAATTAAACACACAAGTGTAAGTAAAATAGAATAACATTCTCCAGAATAAGGCATAAGCTAATGCAGAAAGAACAGTATGAAGGCAAGAAATCAGGATAGCTTCACATACTGGAATCAAACGTGGCAAGAATGCTCTTAAATTCTCTGGTGGCAATGGAGCTTCACAATATGCAGACCTGAAAATTTAGGAATTATGAATGGTAACATATAAAAAACAGATGTAAAATAGACATAAAATATAGAGTTATCTAAGCAAAGCAATACACTGTATCCAAACTTCATCAACAAATAATCTAATCATAATACGAAGCTATTCAAGCCAACCAAACCATTGTATCATAACATGAAGCTGTGGAACTTCAAAGTATGGCACATGAAGCAATAATAATATAACTTCAATTATTGCACAAATGAAGATTTGTCGTACAAATTACTTTGAACGAACAAATATATTAACCCAAAATTCACTAGCGTATTAGCAACACAAAAGCAAAACTGATATACTGCATCAAGAAAAGTCACTAGTCTATATTTTGGGTCAAATAGAATCAAACACGCACCAACAGAAAACTTAAACGACGCACCCAAATGATAAAGACATAAGAAAACAAAAGATAGTACAACATAAAAATAACAATTTTTTTAAAAAAATGGAACAATAATCAGGAAACAAAAGAACAAGAAAAAACCAAAACTGAAAAGTAAAATCATACGTATAATGTGTGTTCAAAACATGATGAATGATACACTCGTCTTTGTTCAAAAGATTAAGTTTCTTATTAGCAAATGCACAAGTAATTTACATCGTTAAACTTTCTCACGACTTACTGACACCTATTTAGTCTACAGAAGAGCGTAATCAACTAGAGTTAAGTTCAGTTTGAGACAGAATTTTGGTCAACTCTAACCCATAACAGATCAGATCATAGATAAAGGGATTTGTACTATCATTTATTTCATATATTTGACCCCAAACAAATTTCTCGAACCGAAAGAAAAAGCTATGGTAATTAATAATAATAATAATAATAATAATAATAATAATAATAATAATAATAATAATAATAATAATAATAATAATAATAATAATAATAATAATAATAATAATAATAATAATAATAATAATAATAATAATAATAATAATAATAATAATAATAATAATAATAATAATAATAATAATAATAATAATAATAATAATAATAATAATAATAATAATAATAATAATAATAATAATAATAATAATAATAATAATAATAATAATAATAATAATAATAATAATAATAATAATAATAATAATAATAATAATAATAATAATAATAATAATAATAATAATAATAATAATAATAATAATAATAATAATAATAATAATAATAATAATAATAATAATAATAATAATAATAATAATAATAATAATAATAATAATAATAATAATAATAATAATAATAATAATAATAATAATAATAATAATAATAATAATAATAATAATAATAATAATAATAATAATAATAATAATAATAATAATAATAATAATAATAATAATAATAATAATAATAATAATAATAATAATAATAATAATAATAATAATAATAATAATAATAATAATAATAATAATAATAATAATAATAATAATAATAATAATAATAATAATAATAATAATAATAATAATAATAATAATAATAATAATAATAATAATAATAATAATAATAATAATAATAATAATAATAATAATAATAATAATAATAATAATAATAATAATAATAATAATAATAATAATAATAATAATAATAATAATAATAATAATAATAATAATAATAATAATAATAATAATAATAATAATAATAATAATAATAATAATAATAATAATAATAATAATAATAATAATAATAATAATAATAATAATAATAATAATAATAATAATAATAATAATAATAATAATAATAATAAAAAATTAGAGGCAGTAATTTTAACCCATTTACATATGAAGGGATGCTTTAGGCTATGTTTTATATAAGATTGGTCAATCAGAATAATGAAACAGCTTGAACTCGTCAAAAGCATATTTTTCATGCATACCACCAAAATTTAGATTATTGTTATCAGATGATAAAGTTCTTGTAAATCATATTTACCATATTATTTTTTCATAAATTAAAAGGGGGCATTTATACTTGTTTACAAGTCAACATGACCCAACCCTACCTGTTTAAACATGTACTGATACCCGTTTTGACCACAACCCAACCCGCCCCTTCTGCCACCTATACCCTGTTTAGAAAAATGATGTGCTTCAGCATAGTGTATAGAGATCCCTTACAGGGTTGAATTTAATCCTAAAACCACTAAACTTGGGGGGAAAAAATGAAATAAATGATCTACTTTTGACCTCTGTGCGTTTAGTGATAGTAGACAAGCACATAGGAGACAGCCAAGCATAGAAGAGCAATAAAGCTTTAGTAGGGCCCAAATGATAACATCTACAAAGAAGTTTCTCAAGAGAGTAAGTTCTTTAGCTACAAGCAACAGATTACCAAAATTCACAGGCTTCAAGTGAGACTTCATCATCAGGGTCCTTGTTCACTTGCAACATGTATTCAATTACATTGCGCAGATGTGGCTGAAGAAAATCATACGGAACCGCGTAAGATAAGAAAAGGAAGATTATCACAAGGTTACACATGAGGAAAATCACCTTCTGTTGGAACACTAATGTAATAATAAAGTAAAGAATTATAAAGATGCTAAGTAAAGAATTTAAACAACATCACACCTCAAGGAAAGAAGGACGGACTTCAATTAACTGAACGAAAGCCGAACAAACCTATCCACCATGCGAGTAAATATTATTAATGATGAAAAGCAACAGATGACAAGAGAATGACAAAGAAAAGATATACTGCTAAGATTGGAGAACTAGTTGCAGGAAACTGCAGCTGATCACGACATAATAATTGTATTTGAGATGCAAAGAAATATACAAAATCAAAGAAAGATAGAGCAATGGTATAAATGTCAAATAAAGATTTGCTATTGGGATGCCATATATGATGACAAGTGGTGAAAATATGAAATACATACCAATTTCCGTACATCCGACGATTGATCATTAGCGAGAACAAACAAACCTTGCAAGTAATTATCCATAGACATATACAAAACCTGTGAAAAGTTGAAGTGACCACTGCTAAGTATTTCTACAGTCGTAACTAAAGTTATTTAGCAAAATAACAAATCCTCAAATGATACTTACTGGTGGCATCAACATAATGAACTGATTTACAGAACCCAATGCTAGCTTTCTAAGAGTGGCATGTGGAGACTGAAACAACTGTACAAAAAAGAAAAGAAAAAAACAACAATAATGACCATGAGATGGTTAACCAAAAATTAAGTATTTATAATATAAGAAGAAAGTATTACAGAAAGTAATCTTGGGAGAAATATATCAATGGGTCTTTCAGATGATCCAGGAGTTTCCGCATCCAACACTTCAGGAATATCCTCGCAGATCTGTAATTAACAAGAGATTATTATTCATGTATGCTAATCTCACGTATATTTAGTGACACAGCTCATCCTTACTCCTTAATCTAGGTATTCCAATAGCGTTTTGCCACATGGCATCTCAATGGCATAAGCATCTATATATATATATCAAGGGTTTTTGGTCTAAAATAACAACTTACTTTCATTTTTGTTCTTTTGAACCAATACTTATTTTATGTCCATCAGGGCCCTTAAAGTTGTCTTTAATATAAGTTTGGGCCATTATTTGCATGATTCATCAGTATAACCAGTAGACTATTGGTGATGTGCTCATTTTTATAGATATAATTTTATATCATGGAATCATACTTTTTATGAAAGCTAAAATTAAAATATATATATACAAATGAAATGACATCGTTTTACGAGTTAGAACTTATACGTCGTTTGAAACCACCGTTCGAATCGAATGGATTTTGCTTACTAAAACCATGTCATTTCATTTGTATATTTTTTATTTGTTACCTTTTAATCATACGGTTCAATGTTATAGAATCATATTTATAAAAATTGACCACATCATCGATAGTTTACTACTCTTCCGATAGATCACGCAATAATGACCCAAACTTGCATAAAAGCCAACTTTTAATGGCCCCATAGGACATAAAATAGTACAACGGTTCAAAAGTACAAAAAGGAAAAGTACGTTGTTATTTTAGACGTAAAAAAGTTTACATAAAAAATAGTACAGCATAAAATGATTTACAAAAGTGCAGAGAAGTAATCCAAGTAAGCTTAAGAGACTTCTCACTGTTACATCTATCATGCTAGAGGAATTACTTCTACCCAATTTAACATATTTTAAGCAAGACGCTACAACTGATACGCTACTATGCAAGCTTATTAATCCTTTCAGATGGCCTAATGCAATTGCAATATGATAATCAGAAGCTATATGTGAAAAGGAACCTCCTTCAGTATCACAGACACAGACATACAGTCAATTTGAAAAATCATGAAGATGACAAAAATCTATGAAAGAACTTGAGTATGATAAAGATCTATGAATGACGATTACAGTGACTCATTTATTACCTTGTACATATATTAGCAAATATTCAGTCTTATCTCACTATAAATTTCACCAAAAATTCTGCATACTTTTAAGTTTTAACCCTTACATCTTTCAATAATAGTATCTCTTGCATATAGCAAATTCTCATTTACTTATTCTCATTTTAATCCTCAAATTCAAACAAAACAAAATTAGTGATCACATGCGCTGATAATTGAAAACTTTCAATTACCTTTTTCACAAGCACACATGAGAATTGAGAAAGCACACAAAATACATAATGGGGAAAAAAATAATGAACATTTACATTTACACTGATATAACAAGTTACAAAAAGTGAAACAATTATATATAACAATATGCTCTAGAGCAAAAAAAAAAAAATAATAAAGGAGCGAAATATACCTTAGACAAAGCATCCATAGCACCTTCCATATGAGTCAGGTCATTACTATCCAAGCACTTAACAAGGGAATGCAGCAACTCGGGCCATCCTAAAACTCCCCCCAGCTGAACAAGAACAGTAATGATTGTTCCAGAAGTAGATCTGATTTGTCTATCTGTTGATCCCAAACATGGTAAAAGCTCAGCTTTTATGTATTCCTGATTTGTTGGAGGCATGGACTTGAATGCAGTTTTTAAATTATTCTTCAAAAGTAATCCAGCCGCCTGACGGACCTCCACCGGCTTACCCTATAATTTATACACGTCATATAAACCCAATGAACATGCATATCAATGAACATTCCCCTTGCAAACAAAAACCGTAAGCATTTTTAATATCAAACCCACAGAATGATATGAAAAAGAATGACAAACTAAAGAAAAACTATCACTCCCTTATGAAATACATTAAAGTCCACAAGAAATGATCTTAGCTTTGGCACCAGTAGCATGAGCATTTCTTTTTCTGAAAAAGGTTTCAAAACATAGAGTTCGAGGGTTTGTTTTGTAATCATTGACCTACATATCCCATCACCCCAGAAAGGACAACGCTTCTATTTTGCGACGTACCTTCTGTGTGATGGCTTTCTAGGTGACCTAGTGCCTTTACGAGTGAATATTTGCCTCTGACTTCAGGCTTAGAGATTCAAAAATGCGTCGAGCTACTAGTATTATCACTTCCATGGACATATATATGCTTATCTGTGAGTAGGAAGCTTGAGTGGTTTGCCTTTTGCGTAGTAGCTTCCTCCAGACTTTGTTTAGGTGCCTTCTCGCATAGATGTTTTCCCTTGCTTTTAGGTGTCGTCACGTCAAGATAACTTAAAATATCTAGTTCGTAGTAATTTAGTATCATAGCGTTTCCAACTATATATGATAATACCTACAATGCCTTCTTATTTGCTTTTTAACCCTTATTGTAATATACTCCTTTGTTCTTACACTTATATACATAGATATTTGTACACATAAATTTACACAAACCCTTGCCCGATGTCTCTTTAAAAGCAGTCTCTCTACCCTTGTGTAGTGGTATGACCGTATGAACCTCATCTCACCTCCCCAAACACCGCCCTTAGCAGGATTGGGTATGTGTTGTTCTAAGCAATTTTACTTATCTACCTTAGAACAAACATTCATATAACTATATAAGATAGTCGGTAAGTAGATACTGGTACATAAGTTTTCTAAATTTTGCTTGGTCAAACGGGTATTGTAGACTTGTAGGTATTTGATAGGCAACCAAAGACACGCATTCCTCGTTGATAGAAGGTTTTGATCACACAATAGTCATTAGCTACAAATATCTTAGAATTCTCTACTATGAAGACAAATTAAAGATCACCAAGAACTCTACAAATATAATAAAATAAATGCAAAGAAGCTAAAATACTTGGTATCCAGAACACAGCAATCAAATTAGTCTTCAACAATGTGATATAAGGGGAACATATTTTGATCAATTGTAGACAAAATCAAAGATGTAAGAAGCTAGAAGTAAAATACTAATGCAAGTCTCTTTTCATTTTATTTTATTTTTTTGAAAAAAAATAAAGATACTAATGCAAGTCTTCAACAGTGTGATATAATAAAAACAGATATTATTTCAGATTCTGATTAGAAAATTTTGACAACCAGCTAACTCTATAGTTTAACTAAATCTTAGACAAAGGTCCATAATAACTTCCATCAACAGTTGCTTGTAAGTATGTCCAACTCCTAGGAACTATAACCAAAAACAAATGATGAATTGCCGCATGCAGATTAAGACACGCCAAGCTCATCAACCTAGCATGCAAATGACTCTTAGCCATTGTGACATATACTGGCTCTACAGCCCACCTAGTCTGTTTAAACAAGTAGCAAGAACTAAAAGAAAAAATGTTAAAATTTCAACTGACACTTAGCCAATCCCTATCAACAACTATAAAAGAGTTGCTTGGAATTATAATCAACAAAACAGTAACTTCCTGATAGGAGAGCAGTACCACCTTCAACGATGGATAGACTTGAGAATATTCGGATCATATGGATCATGTAAAAACAGATAGCTTCATTTTCCAAATTCCTATTACAAAACTTTAGAGCTGCTTTTTTCATACAATCGACATATAATTTCAACTTTTGCAGCTTTAATGCATCTTTTTCCAAAACCTAACACGGCCAACAACATGCCTTTCATCCCAACCTAAGTCTATGAAACTAAATAACCCCAAGAGCTAGTATAAATCATCTAGGTTTCAAAAAATACATGAATGATAAGTTTATTTTTTTACTCACTCAAAGCTCATCAATCACTTAATTAAAGGTCTGTCTGTTTATATGCTTTTTCTCAACCACCAGAGCCCAATCAATTTACAGTTCTAAAAATAAAATAAAAAACCCTTGATGAACGGACACACATATAAGTAAAAAGCTATCTAATTTATGTTTTAAACTAAAGAGTCTTTACGAGCAAACACCTTTAACATTTTGATTGAATGTTCAACACCATAATAACTAACCCCTAAGTTTGTATTATGCAAGGAAATCGTACACAACAATAATAACAATGAATTAACTAAAATATAAGAATAAAAAATGTCGAATTTGTTAACCTAATCAAATCCTAGCAAACAACCAGCTAATGCTGTTTTTTCAGACTAAAAAAATAATAATACTAATAATTAAAAGAAGACCTGAGCGCGTGCAAGGATGAAAGCGAGGTAATTATTGAAATCAGGAAAGTGAGAGTAGTGTTGTAATTGTTGCCAAATTTGAGATTTATCAGATGAAGGTGAAATCTGTTGCTCAAGTAATCCGCAGATCTCTTTAAACCCTACTTCTTGCGGTTGCCATGTCACACACCCGGCCGCCGCCGCCGCCGCCGTCACACCCACTGCCGCCATACTTGTTGTAGATGATGATGATGATGATGATGATGATGATGATGAGCTGGTAAAAGACTGTTTATAAATTAATTAATTGATTAATTGATGACGATGATGATGAAGATGATGGTAGGGAAGGAGGTGTCAAGTTTCGCTTTTTTGTAAATAAATTATATATATGATGAATCCAACAGGGGTTTCGGTCTTTTTCCCCCTTTTGTTTCCATTTTCACCTTCTCCCTTTCCTTTTTAAAAAAATGGAAAAACAATATTTATTTAAAATAATAATAGTATGAATTAAATTTTGTTAATCTCTCTTTTTACTGATGTAAAAAAAAAGTAAAATAAAGACCAATAGTTCGTTTAATTTGCCCAATGGAATCACTATGTGTATGAAATTGATATAGGAATGAGAATAATCTCTAAACCCGTCTCCTTCCTTGAGTTCAAGATCCGCTTAATCCACTCATTGATTTCTGTTTGACATGCATATGTCGAAGTTCAACATAGGAGTATTGCATGACTTAATAGTAGAATAGATAAATTAATGCCTTAACAAAAACTTAGTTGAATGCTCAATCATGATTATGCTCCATAAATATTAATATAAATTGAAGTCATTGATATTTTTAACAATGTTAATATTGTTTTGTGACACCCGTCAAATTAGGACTAGTGATTAGTAACTAATCAAGTTTTAATACACGTAATTAGTTCTGTGTTAGGCTTATTTGTGTATCAAGTAATATATATATTGTCAAATATATACAATTAGGTGATTTGATTAAATCGTACAAGTTTCAAATTGAATGTAATTCGGTTCAATTAATACGGACGATGGTGAACAATTTTATTAAATAATATAATATTATTTGGTAACGCTATCATATCCAAAATATTATTTTGATAATATTTCAATGCAATTTCGTATCGTACAAACAAGGTTTACACGATTAAAGTATTAAACGCACAAACAAAACAAAACAACATAAAGTGACGTTATATAACTCAATTATTAAGTATTTGGTGAAATACTTCAAGTAAAGTGTGACACCCGGTCAAAAAGGGCAAAATTAGCCCTTAATTTAAACCTTAATTATTCGTACTCGGTAAGTACTAAAACAAAAGTATCCGAATATTATATATGTATTTATATATATAATACAATGAATATGAAATAATCACATACAAATAAATCTGAAAGAACGCGCAAACTAAAATACGGACGTTGGTGAAAAACATTTTTAAATAATGTATTATTAACGAGAATAATAATTATTTACTTGGTTAAAAAAAATACATTTTGTACATTGAAAACTATCCGTACATCTAAAGTTTAACAATGTTATATTTTTATAACTCACTAAAAGTATTTTTATAAAATACTTCAATGAAAAATATATACGATTTCATTTTTAGGAAATTATCATTTTAAAACATTATACTACGTTACGATCGGGTACGCAAACACGGGGCCAAAAATCACCAACCACCATCAATTATTGGAGCCGGTTTAAACCGACTCCAATAATGCAAAACACACACACACGCACAAACTCAAACTCTCGCTCTCTCATCTCTCGGTCTCCCTCTCCTTTCTTTGATCATCGGATAACAACAACAACAACAACAACAACAACACAATCAACATCATCTTCACCATCATAATCTTCATCTTCGATCATCACCATCATCGTGCACATCATCATCTCACGGCGTCAAACTTTAAATTGTAAGAAAACTTAAACTTTGTTTAAATTTGTGTTTTACAAACGTATATTATCATGTATCGAAATTATATTTATGTATTATATCTGAAAATTTATGTTACAAACGGGTTTGGGATGAACTGCACGAACTGATCTGATAGAAACAAACCACCCGGACGGGTGAAGGAAGACACCCGGACGGGTATCAACTCCCACCCGGACGGATATGGGGCCTCACCCGGACGGGTGTGTGGCCTCACCCGGACGGGTCACTTGAATTTTGTAGCCCTCTGAGTCACGGTCGTCTGGGCAGCTTGATCGCCTAAATCCGAGTTCGTATGAGGGAGATATGACCAAAACGGTGTAGCCCTGTCAAATCGATTTAACAACAAAGTTTTATCATATATATATATAATACGAGATGGATATTTTTATAAAAACAAATCATATTAGATTTTGAAACACGAATATACGAGTTATATTCATACAAACAAACATACCTTATGTTTTAGAACATTATATATATATATATATACACGATGAATATTTCTACGAAAACAAAGCAAGATATGTTTTTGAAACATAATCTCATGTCACCACCAACGGGCTATACATTTTTACAAACTTTGAAATGGAAATACAAACATAAACATTCGAACATAATTTAAACGGATAAACATTGATTCGGAATACATTAGACAAACGAATGCTCATTAGAATCTTGCGTGTTTAGGACACTAGGATACTTCGGGGGATTGTCTATTCCACGTCGGATATACTCATTGCTCGGATAGACTCAGGTGAGTCTCACGGCCCCATTTTCAATGATTACTGTTTTTTTTTTAATTCGGGGGAGATGCAACACAACTTATTTTCGTGATCACTGTTATTCGGTTAGTTAATTTAGTATTAACTCAAGTTATCTGCATTGTTATTTAATTCGGTTAATCACATTGGTTACATTGCTCGGTTATCATTGTCAGTCTTGATTTTCATTGTACGGTATATGCACGAGTGTTTTAATTCGGTAAAAGTCCTCAACAGTGTATGATTCATTAACTTAATAAGGCGCGATTACTAAAGGATAGTACTATCATGGGAGTGACGTCCCCTCCGGGTTGCTAGCTACAACCAAGTTAAAAACGGGCACTTTAGTAATTGTTACGGGTGTATCACCAAAAAGGGAGGCAAAGATCGGGTTATGCTTTGAATCATAGCTCAGTGCAATATCAGTGTCGGCCAATCATTGTTCGGTAACCTTAATGGTTAACTCATTGTTCGGGAACCTAATTGGTTCATCATTGTTCGGTTACATTACATATCACTGTTCGGTTTACATTGTTTACTCATTGTTTGGTTATAAATACGTCGGATAATCATGTTGATCACATCAATGTTTATTTGAAAACCTGTGAGATTCACCAGCTTTATAGCTGACCCTTTTAGTGTTGCATTCTCAGGTAACAGCAACAGTAGGGTTGCTCAGTAAGGATGGCCCGCATGATATGCTAGTTAGTATGAGTCGCATGCTTGCAAACAGAACGAAGATTTTCTTGCATTATATTTTGTTAATCGTTATGTATTAAAAATCATTTTCGCGAACTCATTTAACGATGTATTATTATGACTTAAAACCTTGTATTACTTTTGTAATGTAAAGTATTTTCGAAACGTCTCATTTAGAGTCGTTTGCTTGTACTTTGGTGCTTTGATTATTGATCAGTCACACCCAAATCGTCGCTTCCGCAAACCATGAAATTGGGGGTGTGACAGATTGGTATCAGAGCCTGAGGTTATAGCGAACTAGGTTGCATTTAGTAGGCCTAGACTATAACCGTAAGGCAGTATTCCTCATTAGGTATAATTGGTTCAGGAATTTCATCATACGAGTTTAATTTAACATAGCGTAGCTCACTATATACAATTAAATAAAGATGATGTGAGATCTGAAAGGGGTTATATTGAACAGGAATGCATTAGTAGACTCTGACCACGAGAGAACCGGGACTCATGATTGTTTTGTGCTAGACACAACTAGGTGGATATATGTACGTATATATGGTAAATACATATATGATTAGACTATTATATATATTGAAGATATATTGATAAGCCTCATTTATTGGGTACTATACATGATATGTATATCAATTGGTTTCAGATGTTCGGTAATATACTCGGTATATGTATATATATAGTATATGTACATATAGGTCTCGGATACACTTCAACATATTCGGTCACAATGTACGGCTATTTAACTGGAATAAAGGATCGGTTATCACTTCGATGATCTTGTTCGGTTATCACTTCGGTAATCTTGTTCGGTTGACACTTAGGTGATCTAATTCGGTTAACACTTTGGAGATATAATTCAGTAATATACTCGGTATGTGTATAATGTATATAAAACTCGGATATTCAGAAATATACTTGGTATACCTATTAATAGGCCTCGGACACGGGATATACTATAGGCTATTGTATATAGTATAAATATTTGTAGACCTCGGATACTAGGAAACATATTCACTGTTCGGATACATCATAGGATTTACCGGTTGTAAGTGGATCGAATCAGGATAAATAGTACCGGGATGTACCCTAGCTTTAGAGGGTCATCTCTTCGAGATAGACTTACCACGGTAGAGTTAGGAAGTTACAACATCATAGTTGGCACATTGATCATCGGCAAATCGCCCTTCACTTGCTATCATAATTAACATTCGGAAATCGGTATTCCTCTAAGTACTGAAATTTTTCCTATCATGTCTATCAAGTTCATTTGAACAGTAATGGCAAACCCTACGACGGATAACTCTGTGTCGAATGACGAACCAATTTTGAAAATATCCCTCCGGATGTGATAGCTTCCGGCATTTTTGTAAACTTTGACTCTTGAAATCTTTGGATACATATGTTTAATAATTTTCAACTTCGATTCCATCTATGGTTAAACTTCGGTTTTAGAAATGGCATACTTTGATTTGGCATATGTGCCAACTTTGAAAACTCTGACAACTTTAAAAAAAAATTCTGACAAACTTTGAAAACTTAGGGATTTAAACTATGATTTTTACTATGGTTTTAACAGTGATTCTTACTATGATTTCAACCACGAATTCTACTATAGTTTCGACTATCATTGAAAATCTGCATACTCTGTTTTGGCATTTGTACAAACTTTGGAAATATGTGATTCATACTACGTATTTGAACTAAGATTTGAACTATGATTAGAACTACGATTTTTACCTACGATTTCAACTACAACCTCAACTACAGTCTTTACAATGTTTTCAACTATGATTTGTAACTATGTTTTATAAACTACTTGTCTCTCTTTTATGAACTATTTGGAACTGTTTTACGAACTACGTTAGATAGTACATGAGTTTTAAATCGGGCGTAATAACTATTTTATTCCTCGACGTTAAAAATATAACTAGATTAGCAAATGGTGGCTAGTCGAATCCGGTAGTGTAATACGTAATTACATTTTAGAATTTAATGGTGAGGCTTTCTGTTGAGATCGGTAATTCGGATATTATAGGTAATATACATGGGCAAATAAGCCATCTTGTCGGAATCATTCATTCGGAGGAAAACTAATTGTCTTCCTAATCATGGATAAACCATTGATAGTGTAAGCTATAGCATTCGGTTAGCTAATACGGTATATAATTCGATTTACATGATTATGTATATAAATCGGTTAAGATGTAAGTTCGGTATTCACTTCGGTGATCCGGTTCGGTGATATTATTCGGTTTAGGTATTCGAAACCTATACATGTTAACATAGAACGGTTATACATCTTGTACGGTATTGATAATTTACTAGAAATACTCGGAATACAGTAAGATTTGCAAAGTTTGGTGGACTATAAGTTCAATTCAGAGTTAAACTCAGTAATGTGGACCGACCCTGTCATGTAGACAATGGTCGTGTAAAGATCGAAAATCTTACTTGTTGCTTGATATCTTTTATGTTTTCCCTAGATTCTAAGTGCACGATAGAGTTAGGGAAAAAAATGACAATTTAGTTTCTATAGTTTCTATATGAGACGAGGTTTAGCTTACATATGTATAGGAATAACATATCCTGCACTGTATTATACCGGAAAACATACCGGTTAACTTATATACACTGGGTAACATCCCACATAAAACTAATGTAAGCTAAACCACTTAGTTTCTATAGGGGACTGATAGAGTCTAAATTATGCTACGACACTACTGACCGTCACAAACTATATGAACACAGTAAGACTCAGTGGATCCGGGGAATTAGTAATCCAAAACATAGTAATACTTACGGGACGACCTGGTCATGTAAACATAACGGTCGGGTAGAATTCGAACCTCCCCATTTCTTGAGTAAATGGTAGGATTATGTCTAACAAGGGGAGAGGACTTGGATGCCTTAGAATTAGACATATCACATAGTCGGCCTTAGAAACAAGCGGATCTAGGTTTCACTTGAATTTCGGGACGAAATTCTCCTAAAAAGGGGAGAATGTGACACCCGGTCAAAAAGGGCAAAATTAGCCCCTAATTTAAACCTTAATTATTCGTACTCGGTAAGTACTAAAACAAAAGTATTCGAATATTATATATGTATTTATATATATAATACAATGAATATGAAATAATCACATACAAATAAATCTGAAAGAACGCGCAAACTAAAATACGGACGTTGGTGGAAAACATTTTTAAATAATGTATTATTAAAGAGGATAATAATTATTTACTTGGTTGAAATTTTAAATACATTTTGTACATTGAAAACTATCCGTACATCTAAAGTAAAACAATGTTATATTTTTATAACTCACTAAAAGTATTTTTATAAAATACTTCAATGAAAAATATATACGATTTCATTTTTAGGAAATTATCATTTTAAAACATTATACTACGTTACGATCGGGTACGCAAACACGGGTCCAAAAATCACCAACCACCATCAATTATTGGAGCCGGTTTAAACCGACTCCAATAATGCAAAACACACACACACGCACAAACTCAAACTCTCGCTCTCTCATCTCTCGGTCTCCCTCTCCTTTCTTTGATCATCGGATAACAACAACAACAACAACACAATCAACATCGTCTTCACCATCATAATCATCATCTTTGATCATCACCATCATCGTGTACATCATCATCTGACGGCTTCAAACTTTAAATTGTAAGAAAACTTAAACTTTGTTTAAATTTGTGTTTTACAAACGTATATTATCATGTATCGAAGTTATATTTATGTATTATATCCGAAAATTTATGTTACAAACGGGTTTGGGATGAACTGCACGAACTGATCTGATAGAAACAAACCACCCGGACGGGTGAAGGAAGACACCCGGACGGGTATCAACTCCCACCCGGACGGATATGGAGCCTCACCCGGACGGGTGTGTGGCCTCACCCGGACGGGTCACTTGCATTTTGTAGCCCTCTGAGTCACGGTCGTCTGGGCAACTTAATCGCCTAAATCCGAGTTCGTATGAGGGAGATATGACCAAAACGGTGCAGCCCTGTCAAATCGGTTTAACAACAAAGTTTTATCATATATATATAATACGAGATGGATATTTTTATAAAAACAAATCATATTAGATTTTGAAACATGAATATACGAGTTATATTCATACAAACAAACATACCTTATGTTTTAGAACATTATATATATATATATACACGATGAATATATCTACGAAAATAAAGCAAGATATGTTTTTGAAACATAATCTCATGTCACCACCAACGGGCTATACATTTTTACAAACTTTGAAATGGAAATACAAACATAAACATTCGGACATAATTTAAACGGATAAACATTGATTCGGAATACATTAGACAAACGAATGCTCATTAGAATCTTGCGTGTTTAGGACACTAGGATACTTCGGGGGATTGTCTATTCCACGTCGGATATACTCATTGCTCGGATAGACTCAGGTGAGTCTCACGGCCCCATTTTCAATGATTACTGTTTTTTTTTTAATTCGGGGGAGATGCAACACAACTTATTTTCGTGATCACTGTTATTCGGTTAGTTAATTTAGTATTAACTCAAGTTATCTGCATTGTTATTTAATTCGGTTAATCACATTGGTTACATTGCTCGGTTATCATTGTCAGTCTTGATTTTCATTGTACGGTATATGCACGAGTGTTTTAATTCGGTAAAAGTCCTCAACAGTGTATGATTCATTAACTTAATAAGGCGCGATTACTAAAGGATAGTACTATCATGGGAGTGACGTCCCCTCCGGGTTGCTAGCTACAACCAAGTTAAAAACGGGCACTTTAGTAATTGTTACGGGTGTATCACCAAAACGGGAGGCAAAGATCGGGTTATGCTTTGAATCATAGCTCAGTGCAATATCAGTGTCGGCCAATCATTGTTCGGTAACCTTAATGGTTAACTCATTGTTCGGGAACCTAATTGGTTCATCATTGTTCGGTTACATTACATATCACTGTTCGGTTTACATTGTTTACTCATTGTTTGGTTATAAATACGTCGGATAATCATGTTGATCACATCAATGTTTATTTGAAAACCTGTGAGATTCACCAGCTTTATAGCTGACCCTTTTAGTGTTGCATTCTCAGGTAACAGCAACAGTAGGGTTGCTCAGTAAGGATGGCCCGCATGATATGCTAGTTAGTATGAGTCGCATGCTTGCAAACAGAACGAAGATTTTCTTGCATTATATTTTGTTAATCGTTATGTATTAAAAATCATTTTCGCGAACTCATTTAACGATGTATTATTATGACTTAAAACCTTGTATTACTTTTGTAATGTAAAGTATTTTCGAAACGTCTCATTTAGAGTCGTTTGCTTGTACTTTGGTGCTTTGATAATTGATTAGTCACACCCAAATCGTCGCTTCCGCAAACCATGAAATTGGGGGTGTGACATAAAGCATCAAATAATTTTTCGTATTTCAAAACATGTATTTTAAACGTAACTAAATATTAATTAAACGTTTAAACGACCGAGAAAACAAACACCGCACGGAGCGCGAACGCAAGGATTAAAAATTTGGGACACACCCACTTCGGGTGGGCCCCACTAACCGGCCAAGAGAAAAGGGAGGGAAACCCCTTCCCTTTCCTCATTCTCACCATCTCAATCTCTCTCTACCTTTTCTTTTCTCCTCCTTCTCTCTAAACACCATCACCCACCACCTTAGATCATCAAAATAACACCACTAAACCACCTCGAATCATCTAGCTCGTTTGGACGAAAAGAACCACGACATCACGATCTACATTTCCATCTTTCCAAAACTTCCCGGCGTTAACTTGTAAGTTTCCGACAAAAGTCGAAACCCCTCGATTTTACTTATTTCTACTTGAATATAGGTTGTCTAAGTTGATAATGTCCATATAAGGGTTGGGTAAAAGATTTGGACCAAGTGGTCGCCGGAAAACACATTTTTGGCTTAAAAATCCGTCAACAGCTTTAAGTGTCGCAACGATGACTGCAGTATAGCGTCACTTCGTGCGTCACTTAAGTGACGCATTTAGTGTCGCTAAATGCCCTAATTTTTTGCGTCACTTGCTTAAGTGCCTGATGTGACGTAAAAAGTCATGCTTTTAGAAGCTTTATTCCTCACATTTTGGACCTTTCTTTAGTAAAAACGTTCCAAAACATTGATTATTTATTAAAATTCACTAAAGTGGTTCAAAAGTAGACGTTGTGGTAAAAATCACTGAAAACACTCTGAAATCGCACAAAACATAGCATTTTAATACAGGCCGATTCTTCCGACCTCATTTTCCTGTCAAGGCACACCTCTTAACTTCTACCATCTGTTGTACAGGTAAAATCGAGACGGAAAAATCAGGAATCAAGTGAAACGGCCAAAGGACGGAGAAGACACTGCACTTTCAGAGCCACTAAAAGTCATTTCGGCTACGCCTGAGCTCTACATACCCAATTTCTATGAGATTAGCATCATTAGAAGCGTAACAGAATTACGAAACCACAGGCGAAAGAATCGAGTCAAACGGACGCATAACGAAGGAGATACGGACATTTTAAGCAACGAACGAAATTAGACGGAGCTCGTATACGGCCCTAGGCACCGTATACGGCCCTATACAGACCGTATACGGCCCTATACAGACCGTATACGACCTTTTATAGACCGTATACGGCCCTATACAATCCGTATACGGCCCCCTTCCCCCATATTGTGCTTCGTTTGCTTGTACGTGCTGCTTCGTGAGTTGTACGTGCGATTTAATGCTTTGCCTATAAATAGTGGACACCCCTCACTTCACCAACATACCATTCCTCTCATTTTCATTCTCTCCCTACACTTTCTCTCTCACACACATCACTCTCTCTCTAGTTTCTCTCTCTAGAAGAGTTTCTCTCTCTAGAATTGGGCTAGTTAGAGAGATAGTTAGGTAGAGGTAGCTTTTAGCTTTTGTACGGAGTCACTCCAAGACATTGTATTCGCGAAGATCTGTCTGTAATAAATTCGTATCAGGTTCTATTTATATATCTCTTACTTTCCAGTTTTAAACATGTGTTGCTTTGTTTATGCTTGTTTAGGATTGTATGCTAGATATATAATGTTAGGCTAGACATTTCTTTGTGTTTACTATGATGTAGTTATGTTAGAATAGTCAAAATGTTTATGCCATGCTGTTACTCTGCCCGTGTTACTTTAAGCTGTGTATGAACTCATAAACTGAATCTCGAATGTTTATCTATCCAACTTATGCTGTGGTTAGAAGCTTCCTGCTAGAACTTGGCCAATTACTAGTGGTACGTTCTCTACCTATTCTATACTTGATGATCAATGAACTTGGTATGGCTGTGTTCTCTAGGTTGAAACAAATCATAAGAGACACGGAGCGTAGGATTAGAGATAGGTTAGATTCATGTTTATCTGTTATATATCTTTGAGAGAACTTTCGGGATATCTATGATCTGATTATTGGTTATCTGCTATGCTTAGGATTATGGTGTTCTGTTATGTGTCACCCTATTGCATGTTCTTGTTTGATTGTTGCCTTAGGAATGATGCATGCTAGAGTTATCCTCCTGGTTCATATCAGTAACTGTATAATTAGGTTTTCAGACACAGAATATTGGTTTACACAGTAGATTAACATGCATGGAATAGTTGTGATGATTTATATCTGTAATGCTGAACAATTTAACTGATCGTTAGCTCGATTATCCCAACTTGGTCCGCGGGATTATCCCCATTCGTGTTCTTGTTCAATCAACAATTCACGCTACGATACAGACATCTCTGATGACTGTAACTGGGGACCAGGATTCGAGGATAGTCGTCGGTTAAATTGGTCTGTACATTTGGGAGAACTTCCGGTGTTTTTGACTTCTATAACTGCTATCCACGTGACATGTTATTTATCTGATTGCGGACAACTCTACGTTAGGTATTTAATAGGCTCGTAGTTGTAGCTCATTAGAATATAGGAAATCTGCGAGAGTAATGTGGAACCCTAATTAATGTAACGGAAAAACCGTAAAACGCCCTATTACTCGGTATAGTGCTGGAAACACCAATTGGTGGAGTACAAACGTATGGAAGCCGCGGAACGGTCGTAGGTACAATACTTTGCATTAATTATGTTTCTATCCTCTCCGGATTAGTCATCAAATCTAGTAGCCTTACCCTTGACTATTCATCAATAACATATAACGAAATCATTGTAAACACTCGCTTATCCTCTGTTGAACGAGTCTCCGTACAAACCTCTTTTGTTTTATTTTCTTTATTTAAATTAGTATTTAGTTATAAAAAAAACCAAACCTATCCAAAAGCTTTAAAAAACCCTAGCTAGATTCCCAAAGATAATAAAACTTCCTAGACTCCCATGCCCGTTGTAGTTTGAAGAACGACACCTGAGTCATACATACCACTTGCTGCCCTTTTAGGTCTGTCAGTAGTATACAACTTAGGATTCCCCTGCTCTATAAATTTAAAACCCTGTCCGCGCATCCTGGTTGGTTGGTTCAACGACCGGATTAAAATCCGTCCGACCACTGGAAGCACGACAAGCTTTTTGGCGCCGCTGCCGGGGACTACAACGACCGATTTTAGGAATTTTGTTATCTTAGTTATTTAGCGATCCTTACGGAAGATCAATATCATCCGGAAGTTACAGTTTTATTCCCTAGGTTAGTTAGTTTATAATTTCCCGTCCTTAGTTAAACATATCTTTCCAAAACCCTATTTTCTTCTAAAAACAAGTTATGGCGAATCGTATCACTCTCGCCTCATCAACCCAACCACTGCTAGAGGGACGAGGAGGACCAATCATATCACCAACTGACGAAACCATTGAAATCATACCACACTTCATTAAATTACTTAAATCTCAGTGTCAGTTTCATGGTCTTTCGGTTGAAAATCCAAACGCCCATCTTAACAAGTTCATCAACCTTTCTGACTCTTTCGAACAAACCGGATCCAGTGTCAAAGTCACCCGACTTCACCTGTTTCCTTATTCTTTAGCTTTCCGAGCTTAGACATGGTTTTATGAACTCGAACCCAATTCGATTCATACATGGGAGGAGATGGCTACTAAGTTCTTAGCTAAGTTTTTCCCTCCGTCCCTACAAACCAAGCTCAAAAATGAAATCATTAACTTTCGTCAAGAAACTACTGAATCATTAAGCTCAGCTTGGGAACGCTTTAAGAATCTGCTTGGAAGATGTCCGAATCATCAGTTGGCTGAAACGAATCTGGTCTGCACATTCTACAATAGTCTGAATCCTCATCACCAACAAACCCTCTATGCTGCTTCATCCGGAAATTTCATGCTACATACGTCTGAAGAAGCCTGGAAGTTGATTGAGACGATAATGATGCACCAACATGACTTGGAGTTTGATGAATCAACCTCGGAAGACAAAGAGACTTCTACTCAAGCGTTCGACACTTTAAGAACTCAACTCGAATCCATCTCTAAAGTTGTTAAGGATATGCAAGACTCTTCCAAATCTAAGAAGCAACCTCAACGGCTCTTCTCACGCTCGAAGCCCAAGGAAGATGTTCTCGCCACATCTGGAACCACTGAATAAATCATTCATTCAAAACCTTTCACTCAGCGGTTATCCAAACAACCTATCTCTCATTTGTTAGTTCCCTCTACACCCTCTACTTCTTCTCAATTGTCTTCTCGTCTAAACAATACGATTTTCAATAACTTCATGGTTGAGCAAAATAATAAAAACAAACAAATTGTTGATTTTCAAAACCAAATTGATTATTTGCTCAGAATTTCAAACGATTTAATTAAAAACATGGAGGATAATGTTAAAAGATTATTTTTAAAAGTTGAGGAGAAGCAAAGAGAAGAAGCGATTAGCAAAGCTATTCATCATTCATCTTATGATTATGATGATATCCTTGTTGTCACTAGAGGCGGAAAAGAGACTAAGAATGAGAAATCAGAAGATATTCCTTCAGACGAGCCTTCTAGTTCTTCTCCACCCACTGATTCAGTACCTGTTGACACTCCTGTCACCTCTCCTGAACCAGAATCTTCCAAAGCCCAGAAGTAGTTAAACCAACACGTATACCTTTCCCTGGTAGGCTTAAGAAAGAGAAACAAGAAGCCCAGTTTGGAAAATATCTAGAGATGTTCAAAAGCCTACACTTAAACGTTTGATTATTAGATGCTTTAGTTGAAATGCCTAGTTGTTCCAAATTCTTTAAAGAACTTATATCTAACAAAGAAAAACTCAGACAAATAGTTAACTTGCCCTTAGACGCAGAATGCTCTTTAATTATGCAACAAGGACTGCCCCCAAAGCTAGGAGACACTGGCCGTTTCACTATTCCTTGTTACCTTCAAGATGTTCAAATAAGTAACGCCTTAGCTGACTTAGTAGCTAGTGTAAACCTTATGCCATACTCGCTTTATAGGAAACTAGGATTAAGTGAACTTTTACCAACCCGTATGACCATCTAATTAGCTGATAGATCAGTTAAACTCCCTAAAGGAATTGCTGAAGATATTATGGTGCGTGTTGATAAATTCGTCTTTCCTGTTGATTTTGTTGTTATGGATATTGAGGAAGACGCTCAGGTACCACTCATCCTTGGCAGACCTTTCCTAAATACTGCCAAGGCCGTCATTGACGTGAATGAAAAATCTTTAAAACTTAGAGTGGGAACTGAGGAAGTCACCTTCAATGTCGATAAACTAATGAAACTTCCTATGGGAGAAGACCTTGGTCTTGTAGATTCTATGCAGGAAATAATTGAAGAACACTTGGAAGAAATCCTCGCAGTAAGCAGCATTAATCCCCTTCCAAACACTGTCATCACAACAAGGAAAATCTGTGAAGAAGGTACGGGTCTATGCTCAGCTATCTCGGATCCATCCATTGCATCAAAGGAAGTGCTATTACCTTTAAAGAATTCCAACTTACAGCCCAACAGATTTATCACTGCTGTACCACTTGGACAAGGCACTTCGGTCACTCTCTTGAGAAGAAACCCTAATTCTGAAGTTCCTGATTCATCTCTCTCAAAAGAAGAAATTCTGAAGACTCTCAAGGAAATGGAGTCAATGCTTAAACCATCCGATCTGCAACTTTCTAAAAGTTGTGAAAACTTGAATCCAGAGATTACTTTTACCACATCTTCTTCAGCTCAGTTTCAGAGATTCGCATTCACAAAGGACAACAAAGAAATAATCACTGAAGATAATGCAATCTCTCAATCTTCCCAGGTAAAATATGAGCTGAGAAAAGATGAGCTTTACAACAATACAGAATGGGTTGAAATAGAATCAGCCGACATTCCAGAGGCACCTGCAGTTGAGTCAGATTATCAGACAACATACGATGAGCTTAAGAGAGACGAGATTGCTAGGATGAAGCCTTCCACTGAAGAACCACCCGAATTGGAGCTAAAGGAACTTCCCTCACACCTTGAATATGCTTTTCTCGAAGGAACTTCGCACTTACCAGTTATCATATCCAAAGATCTGAAGCCTGAAGAGAAAGCACTACTCATTGAGGTTCTAAAGTCACATAAGAAAGCGATTGCATGGAAAATCTCTGATATACAGGGGATCAGCCCAAATTACTGCACACACAAGATCTTAATGGAAAATGACTTCAGGCCCTCTATTCAAAGGCAAAGGAGAGTTAACCCAAAGATTCAAGACGTGGTGAAAAAGGAGGTTATCAAGCTCTTGGATGCTGGTTTAATTTACCCTATTTCAGATTCCCCATGGGTCAGTCCAGTTCAAGTCGTCCCAAAGAAAGGAGGCATGACGGTCATCGCTAGCGAAGACAACGAGTTGATTCCAACACGAACCGTCACCAGTTGGAGGGTATGTATCGACTATCGGAAACTAAAAGAGCTACACTCAAAGATCACTTCCCCCTACCATTCATTGATCAGATGCTTGAAAGATTGTCAGGAAACGAATTCTATTGCTTCCTCGATGATTTCTCCGGCTATTTTCAGATACCTCTCGATCCAAAGGACCAAGAAAAGACGACGTTCACTTGTCCATACAGAACCTTTGCCTACCGACGTATGCCGTTTGGCTTATGCAATGCACCGGCGACATTTCAAAGATGCATGGTAGCAATCTTCCATGACATGATTGAACAATGCATGGAAGTGTTCATGGATGATTTTTCGGTTTTCGGAGATTCGTTCACCACTTGTCTTTCTAACTTGAACAAAATGCTCACCCGATGTGAAGAATCGAACCTAGTTCTGAATTGGGAAAAATGCCATTTCATGGTAAAAGAAGGCATAGTTTTAGGACACCGTATATCCAAAGCTGGAATTGAAGTTGACAAAGCAAAAGTCGAGACTATCTCAAAACTTCCACCACCCACCTCTGTCAAAGCCATCCGAAGTTTTCTAGGACATGCTGGGTTCTACTGTCGCTTTATCAAAGATTTCTCTAAGATATCTCGACCTATGACTCATCTCCTCGAAAAAGATACTCCGTTTGTCTTTACAGACGAATGTCTCAAGGCCTTCGATCATCTGAAAGATCTGCTTGTTCATGCACCGATCATGGTTGCTCCAGACTGGAGTCTCCAATTTGAAATCATGTGCGACGCCAGTGATTTCACAGTCGGAGCAGTTCTGGGACAGCGGAAGGAGAAACAGTTTCAACCAATATACTACGCCAGCAAAACGCTCACTGACGCCCAAGAGAATTATACAACCATAGAAAAAGAGCTGCTAGCGGTAGTATTTGCTTCTGATAAATTTCGTTCTTATCTAATCTTGTCCAAAACTATTGTCTATACAGATCACTCAGCTCTGAAATAACTTTTTAAGAAACAAGATGCTAAACCTCGCCTTCTACGATGGATTCTACTCCTTCAAGAATTCGACATCGCGATCAAAGACAAAAAGGGAGCAGAAAACGTCGCGGCGGATCATCTCAGCCGATTAGAGAATCCTTCAATGGATAAGTTGCACGAAAAAGACAGTCAAGACCAGTTTCCAGAAGAACAGCTCATGCATGTTGGTAAATACTATCAAGGGTCACGATCTACAAATGATCCCTGGTATGCTGACTATGCCAATTATTTGGTGGGAAAAGTCGTACCTAAAGACATGCCAACCTCTCGAAGAAAAAAATTCTTCCGCGATATAAAATATTACTATTGGGACAACCCTTTCCTCTTTAAGGTTTGCCCTGATCAAATCATTAGAAGATGCGTTGATGGGAAAGACGCAGAACATATCTTACACCAAAGCCACCATGGACCTACTGGAGGACATCACGGTACCAACATGACCGCAAGAAAAGTGTACGATGCCGGCTTTTTCTGGCCAACCATATTTCGAGATGCGTACGATCTGGTGAGACGCTGCGATATCTGCCAAAGACAAGGCAATATAACAGCCTGGAATGAAATGCCACTCACAAACATCCAGGCCGTGGAAATCTTCGATATCTGGGGATTAGATTTCATGGGACCATTCCCTAAATCTAACGGTAAAGAGTACATCTTGGTTGTAGTCGACTACGTCTCCAGGTGGGCCGAGGCCCAAGCTCTCTCAACAAATGACGCCAAAGTGGTAACCAAATTTCTCAAAAAGCTATTCAGTCGATTTGGTACTCCAAAAGCAATAATCAGTGATCGTGGTACACACTTTTGCAACGTTCAATTCATGAAAGTTCTGCAACAGTATGGTGTCACTCACAAGACGTCAACAGCTTATCACCCCAGACAAATGGGCAAGCTGAGGCAACAAATCGAGCTTTGAAAAGAATCTTGGAAAGAACTGTTGGTAATCATGGGTACAAATGGGCTGAAAAATTAGACGATGCATTGTGGGCATTCAGAACCGTCTATAAAACACCATTAGGAACCACACCGTATCGTCTAGTTTATGGCAAGGCATGTCACTTACCAATTGAGCTGGAATATAAAGCATACTGGGCTTTGAAGAACTGCAACTTAGATATTTCTACAGCTGGATCAAATAGACGCATGCAGTTGAACGAGTTAGCCGAACTAAGGGATCAGGCATATGACAGTTCGTTAAGCTTCAAGGAACGAACTAAGAGAATTCACGATGCTAAGCTGAGGCCCTCAAGATTCAAAACAGGAGATAAAGTGCTTTCTTTCAACTCGCGATTCAAGAAATTCTCTGGCAAGTTTAGAATCAGGTGGAGCGGACCATTCATAGTTTCAAAGGTATTTCCTTACGGTGCAGTCAAACTCGAGGCACCAGAAGGTAATTTTAAGGTTAATGGTCATCGCTTAAAGCATTACTTCGAAGACTTTCCCATCAGGGAAGATGTCTTTATCTTTGAACCACCGTGAGTCGATAGAAAGGTACAAAGAGTCAAGCTAGAGACTCTTAAAACAAGCGCTCTTGGGAGGCACTCCAAGCCTATCTTTATTTCTGTCAGTTTATTTCTTAGTTTATTTTTATTAAGTATGGTTGTCTCTGAACTAATAAAATTGCAGGCTTGCCACTTATCTGACTTCAAATTGCAAAATCTGAGACAAGTGTTGTTCATTAACTATCACTATTAGCATTACCTATTTATTTTATCTTGTTTCAGGATGGACGCTGTTGACACTGATCATGTAGCTGCGAGACCACGCAGACAACATAGACCTCGTAGACGCAGAGCGCAGAGAGCGGCTATGCTGACCATCACTGAGGAGGACCTGACTGATGTCCCGATCACTCACGAGGAGTTGCCCGATGAGAGGCCCTCATCACCTTTGCCAGCCCCCGTACCTACTTTCGAGTACGGTATCACTACGGCTGACCCAACTGCTTCATGGGCCCTCTTCCGGACACTCTCCATCCAGCATGACATCATGTCCTCTATCTGTGAGCAGCTCGAGATTCCGAGACCTGATGCCATTCCCTACAGGCTTGGCCCAGATCCAGGACCATCTAGCCTTCCATGGTTCTTCTGTCCTCCTGCTGATTCACCTGTTCTCTCTACTGCTGGACCTTCTGTGACACCCGACGATTTAGGGTTACTGATTAACCTACTAGAAATCCTAATTACGTGTGTTTAGTTTAGTATTAGGCTAAATACTTGTAATTACTTGTAACTATTTGTGTATTTATGTGAATATACACCCCCGTAATTGATTATATTACGCTTATGTAATTAGTTGTAATTACACTTACGCAATTTGGTGAAATTGTGCAAAACAACCGGACGGAGTCCGACGCAGTATAAATGCGACGTTGGTGAAAACATTTCTATAAATAACTTTAATCTATTTTTAGAAGTTACTTATCATTATTTATTATTTTGATAAAATAATACTCGAAAGACTTAGGCGTTTTGGTTAAAACGTCTCAAATGCAAAGAAAACGCGAGAATTTAATTCAGCGACCAAATAAACGTCAATAATTATTTTGGCAACATAAATTAAGTATTTTAAATAATACTTCAATGGAAATTTATCCAAATTATATCGTTAATCTAAACGACTCAAAATAACGTTACGCGATTAAACCGCCGTAGAACAAACACGCAAATCGAGGCCGACGAATTAACGGAACATTTTTATAAATGTTTTTAAGTATTTTAATAAACGTCTCAATCAAAAATATCGAAATTTAAGTCGTCACTTAAAAACACGCATAAAACGTTTAACGTATAAATAAACGTTTAAACAATCGGGTAAACGAACGAAAAACACAACGATTTAAGCTAGAAATGAAAAATGACCAAAATACCCTTGTGGGGCCACCAAGGGGGCCGGCCCATGTGCCACACCACCCCCACCACCTCTCACAATACATGCAATGTGATGATTGCTAGCCTTGATCACTTCACTACTCCACCTCACTTACACCTCATTTCATTCACTTCTAATCTTTCAAAAATCACACCAACACTTTTCTCTCTAAAAATGCTGCATCAAAACAGCCCAAAAACCTCTCTAGTATCATCATAAAAATCGCCATCATCATCATCTAAAGAGGAAGATCAAGATTAAGCTCAAAAATCATCAACACTTTCATCATCTCTTCTTGTTCTTCATCAATTCTTGGTATAAATCATCAAACCTTTTACTTATTTTACTTATTTAATATACTGATTATGATGTTATTAAGCTCTATCAACAAGATTATGTCCAAACCTTGTGCTAAAATACGTTTTTATAACTTATACTTTAACATGCATGAATCTGCCTAAAAATCGACAGTTCACGAAAATATTCGTATAAAATCATCTGTTAAGAGTTAGAGGTCGAATTTTTTTTTAAAATTTGCGTATCGAAAAGATCTACAACTATCGTGTTTTACACTTTTTCCAGAAACGTACTCATTTTTCTCTACGAGCCGATTTATAAGACTGACCAGGAAGTTTTTCGATAAAATGTGTTCGGTTGTTACGCGGCTTTATTTAACTATGTTAATGGACATATTGGAAGCTGAAATTTTGATATGTTAGTCTAGACTCATTGTAGATCATTTGGTAAAAATTTGAAAGTTTGATTTGGACTATAGATAGGTGAAATCAGTTGGCGTAATGACCCGACATAAACCGAAAACATTGAATCTTGAAGTTTAAGGTGTAAACTTAAAACCGACATCTCGAAATAATAACTTTTATAAACTTTATTTACTGGAATATGGATTGGGTGAAAGGTTCGGGTCAAACCGTCATAGTTGACCACGTTTTTGGACTTAGCAAATTGAGACAGATTTAAGTGACGCATGATCCCCGAAATTCTAGCGACACTTGGCAAGTGACGCTTGTAGTGACGCTACTTTATTTTTAACGACACTCCCATAGTGACGCCCTTATTATCTGAAAATGCTTATGTACGACACTACTTAAGTGACGCTTAATCACCTTATCCGACACTACCTAAGTGACGCCTGAAGTGACTGAACTATTATATTAGCGGCACTTACCCTTAGTGCCGCCATGCCTTAGTGACGCCCGTATCCGGCACTTCTTAAGTGACGCTATTTAAATCTGAAAACGCATATTATGCGGCACTTCCTAAGTGCCGCCCCTAACTAGCAAGTGACGCATGAAGTGTCGCATGAAACAGAATCCTTAAAAACTAGTTTTCTCACTAAGTGTTAAACTTCAAGTAACGTTAATACTTATACAATGCAACGTTATAACTCATGAAACATACTATACATATGAAAGTATAACATCATCCTAATAATAATGTCTTAACGAATTATTATTACAAACTTTCACCAACGGGTCGTACACGTTTTTGATAAACAAACTTGCACAACTTATTTGGACATACTAGTTGATGAACTAGCTCTAGGTGGACATTAACCCTCCACCTACACGATTGGCTTAAGTGGACATTGACCCCCACTTATACAATCACTCTAGATAGTCTTATGAGACATCTACTTACACAACCTTATACGCTTAGGACGTTAGAAGGTTGCGCTTTGGACTTTGCTTGCTATTTGATTATTGCTTACTACCTGCTTAACTCTGGTGAGTTTCATAGCCCCCTTTTTACTGTTTTACAACTACTTTTGGGGGAGAATACATACTACAACTGATTTATACTCATTTTTTTGCATTCGTGCAATAACATATTTACTTATCGTTTGTTAACGATACACTAGCAACATATTTACTTATCGTTTGTTAACGATACACCTGCAACATATTTACTTATCGTTTGTTAACGATACACTTGCAACATATTTACTTATCGTTTGTTAACGATACACTTGCAACATATTTACTTATCGTTTGTTAACGATACACTTGCAACTCATTTACTCATCGTTTGTTAACGATACATTTACAACACCACTGCTTTTATGATCACAAGTACTATAACAACTTTTTTATACGGATTGCATGAGACCTGAATAATCCACTAAAGTCCTCTACCCCATCATAGTCATTAAAATTTGTGCGTGAGTATTATTGGGTGGTACCATCAGGGTTTGACAAACCTCGTCCGGGCTAGTCGCGCTAGCCAACCCACGGGCGCAGTATTACTTGTGATTTAGAGGTGTATTCGGATTAGTACACTTACCGGAGGCAAACAACGTTAAGCTTGACTATGAGACTCATGTAAATGGTATACTTATATTGCATTTTGCAATACTTTTACTTATCGTTATCTAACGACACTTTTAACTGTCATTTGCGAATGATACAACTTGAAATCTTGTGGATCATAACTAAACGATTGTTTACAAACCTATGAACTCACCAACTTTATGTTGACCTTTTAGTATGTATTTCTCAGGTAACCCGCCGCAGTAGGAAGCTTATGGAAAGCTTAGCTCGAGTCGCATTGTTTTTCAAACATCAAGAGATTAGATTGCATTTAGCTGTATTTTGTATAATCAGTTATGTATTAGAAATCTCTTAGCGGTTTATGCGAACTCCAGACTTATTGTAAACATTTGAAAGTATGGTAATGTAACTTTTTATTAAAACGTCTCATATAGTGGTCGTTTGTTGTAATCTTGTGTTGTGATATTTAATTTGGTCGGCGCCCCCATGACAACTCATGTTTCCGCTGCCACGTGTTTTGGGGGTGCGACAGATTGGTATCAGAGCCTAAGGTTATAGCGAACTAGGATTGCATTAGTGACCTAGACTATGACCGTTAGGTTAGTATTCTTGTTTGGTATGACTAATTCAGTAATTGCATCAATTGAACTTAATTTAACATAGCCTGATCAACTATGTACAATTAAAGGATATTTGATGCAAGACCTGAAATGGTTATAGTAAACGAGGGTACGATAGAAAACGTAACCAAGGATAGAACGGGACCAACCTTATACGTGCTTATGTGCTAGGTTATTATATTTCTATCTATAACCTCAACTTCTTATATACAAAACTCCTTGCCACAGAAAATGGCAACCACTCCCATCGCTACGTCTCCCAACTCTGAGAACGAAGCCCAAACACGACCCGCTACTGAAGGAATCGTTACTATGTCTTCAGCACCAAACTCACCTGAACGACTTTACTACATCACTGGCGAAGCCCGAGTGTTACGTACTCGCCCAAGGAGTACCAGATCATCTCGAGCCAACCCTTACTCAAACTCCATCGATAATACCTCACGCCATTCCGCATACCCCCGTAGATGGGACTGGCTACCCACAACTCTCAATACTTGGAGATCTGAGGAAAACATACAAGTTTCTGCTGATCCTATGGACATCTCCCCATATACACAAGAACCCATCCACCATACTGTTCCAGTGCTTACTGCTCGACTTCATCGTCATGAGGAAAGACTCGAGAGCTTAGAGCGGGAGGAATATGTGGTACAAACATACTGGATGAGCCAATCACACGACCGCATCGCACAACTTTTTCAAGAACAGGAGGCCGCGACGCGTACTATAGAGATGATTCACCAACAAGTAATTGATGACAGAGGCGCGGTCGACCTCCTACAAGCAAGATTGGAAGAATGTGAACAACGCTCACGGGAAGCTGAAGAGTACACCCGAACACTAGAGCAACGACTAACCTTGGCTGAGGATAATGCCAGACAAGATGGCAGACTTGCAGGAACCGTGGACCGACTTGTCACATTAATGGAACGAATAAACTTGCGTTGAGACTAGTTTGATCTTTATCTTGTAACCTACTAAGGCGGGATGTGCCCATTTATCTATCTTATGTTGTCTTTTGTAAACTCTTAAACTAAGACCGGATGTAGCGCTGCCCGGCATGTTTTGTGAACTCTCAAGTATTGTAATCATTTGAACTCGCGCCTTTGTATGGTCATGAAATTTGCTTCCTTGTTTTATTGAATATCTTGCTGTACATACTTGTTTTACCTTCTTGTGTACACCTGCAAAGACTTTAAGATCCTACTCACTGAAATCTTATGTGCCTCTTATTTTCTTTCTTTTAGAATCATGGCACCAAAACGTCAAATGAGCTCCGCTGATATCGAAAGACTTGTCAATCAGAGGGTCCAAGCAGCCCTAGAAGCTGCCAGAAACAATCCTGATCCGAACCAAGGAAATCCAGGAGGTGCAGGCAACAACCCACCTGTGCCAAAGCCCTGCACCCACAAAGAGTTCATGAATTGTAAACCTCTCCATTTCAAAGGAACCGAAGAAGCCGTCGGTCTCTTGCGATGGATTGAGAAAATGGAGTCCGTTTTCCGCATATGCAACTGCCAAGAAGAGAACAAAGTCAAATTCTCTACCTACACTCTAGCTGAGGGTGCACTCACTTTCTGGAACACATACGCCCAAACCCAGGGTATTGATGCTGCCTATCAAATATCTTGGGACGAACTCAAGAACTTGCTGAGGGAAGAATATTGTCCCCACGAGCAACTCCAACAGCTTGAACACGAATTCTGGAACCTCACAGTTCAAGGAAACGACATTACTGGCTACACAACCAGATTTCACCAACTTGCACTCCTTTGTCCATCCATGGTGGACCCTGAATCCAAACGTGTCGAAAGATACATTTGGGGGCTACCTGATTCCATCCAAGGCAATGTCATCTCTTCCAAACCTGGGACCATCCAAAGTGCCGTCCGAATGGCACACGAGCTGATGGCTCAAATCGTCCGCCGTGGGGCACCCACCGTGAAAACCCCAAGGGACAACAAAAGAAAATGGTCTGGGAACAACAGCAACCAACAACAACAAACCAACAAAAAGGCCGAGACTGTAAAGGCCTACACTTCTGGTTCAGGATCTGGGGATAAGAAAGGGTACGTTGGGAACAAACCTTACTGTTCCAAGTGTACTCTACACCACGAAGGCCCCTGTACCTGTACCAAGTGCAAACGGCAGGGACATCTAGCTAAAGATTGCAGAACCCCCAACCCAAATACCAACCCCAATGCACCAAAGGCTTGTTTCAAGTGTGGCAGCACTGCCCATTTCAGGAATAATTGCCCGAAACGAAACAACAACAACAACAACAACAGGAACAACAATAACAACAACAAACCTCGCGGTCGAGCTTTTGTACTCAATGCTGGAGAGGCCCGTCAAGATCCCAACGTTGTTACGGGTATGTTTCTCCTCAACGATCTAACCGTTTCAGTTTTATTCGATACTGGTGCTGATAAAAGTTTCATATCGGATGAGTTTTGTCCGTTACTCAACATTACTCCCACTGCCTTATATGCTAAGTTCACAGTAGAATTAGCAAACGGCAAACTGATAGAGGCCGATAGTGTGATACCTAATTGCACTCTAAACCTAGCCAACGAAATTTTCCCTATAAATCTCATCCCTGTTGAAATCGGGAGCTTCGATGTCATCGTAGGCATGGACTGGTTGTCCAAACATCATGCTGAAATTGTCTGTTTTGAAAAGATTGTGCGTATACCTCTCGCTACCGGTGGGACCTTGATCATACAGGGGGAGACTGGTAGGCGAAACTTAAACATCATCTCTTGTATGAAAACCCAAAAGTACCTGAGGAAAGGGTACCCGGCAATCCTTGCTCATGTAACCGAAAAGAAGTCGGCTGAAAAGCGACTTGAAGATGTACCCATTGTACGAGACTTTCCTGAAGTCTTTCCCGAAGACTTGCCAGGCCTTCCCCCACCTAGAAAAGTCGAATTCCAAATCGACCTTGTGCCTGGTGCTGCACCCATGGCACGAGCCCCATACAGATTAGCTCCATCCGAGTTGCAGGAGTTGTCCACCCAATTACAGGAACTCCTGGACAAGGGATTCATTCGACCGAGTTCTTCACCTTGGGGAGCTCCGGTCCTATTCGTTAAAAAGAAGGACGGATCCTTCCGAATGTGTATCGATTACCGTGAACTAAACAAACTTACCATCAAGAACCGATACCCACTTCCTAGAATCGATGACTTATTTGACCAACTTCAAGGTTCAAGCTTTTATTCAAAGATCGACCTTCGGTCTGGTTATCACCAACTTCACGTTCGAGACGCCGACATCCCGAAAACCGCCTTCCGAACTCGCTACGGGCATTACGAATTCCAAGTGATGCCTTTTGGCTTAACCAACGCACCGGCTGTATTCATGGACCTTATGAATCGGGTGTGCAAACCATATCTAGATAAGTTTGTCATTGTGTTCATTGATGACATCTTGATCTACTCTCGCAACGAAACAGAACATGGCCAACACCTCAAAACTATCTTGGAATTACTCAGACACGAGGAGTTATACGCCAAGTACTCCAATTGTGAGTTCTGGATGCGAACAGTACAGTTCCTAGGGCATGTCGTTGACAGCCAAGGGATACGTGTTGATCCAGCAAAAATCGAGGCCATCAAGTGCTGGAAAGCACCAACTACTCCAACCGAGGTCCGACAATTCTTAGGTCTCGCTAGATATTACCGGTGATTCATAGAGAACTTTTCCCGAATTGCTCAACCATTAACCTCCTTGACCCAGAAAGATAAGAAATTCGATTGGACCGACAAACAGGAGTCGGCTTTCCAACTCCTTAAACAGAAACTCTGCAGTGCACCAATCCTGTCCTTACCCGAAGGCACAGATGATTTCGTAGTTTACTGCGACGCCTCACACCAAGGACTAGGTTGTGTGTTAATGCAACGTGATAAAGTCATCGCTTATGCCTCTCGGCAACTGAAAATCCATGAGAAAAACTATACCACTCACGATCTCGAATTAGGAGCCGTTGTCTTTGTGCTCAAAATATGGAGACATTACCTGTATGGTACCAAATGTACAATCTTCACTGACCACAAAAGCCTTCAACATATCTTTGATCAGAAGGACCTAAACATGAGACAACGTCGTTGGGTCGAGTTACTTAGTGACTACGACTGTGAAATCCGATACCACCCGGGTAAGGCTAACGTTGTTGCCGATGCCCTAAGCCGAAAAGAACGAGTGAAACCCCTTCGAGTTCGAGCCCTTGGTTTAACCATCCACAACGATCTTATTTCTCAAATTCATTCCACTCAACTCGAAGCACTCAACGAGAAAAACATCAAAAATGAGGCCTTGCGAGGCATGGAAAGACAATTCGAAATCAAACCCGACGGAACCAGACACTTCTCTAACCGAATCTGGTTACCAAACTTTGGAAACCTACGAGATTTGGTGATGGATGAATCTCACAAATCTCGATACTCCATACATCCTGGTTCTGACAAAATGTATCATGACATTAGACAACGGTATTGGTGGCCCAATATGAAAGCCGACATCGCCACCTATGTTAGCAAATGTTTAACCTGCGCCAAGGTTAAGGCCGAGTACCAGAAACCCTCTGGGTTGTTACAACAACCCGAAATACCTCAATGGAAATGGGAAAACATAACTATGGACTTCATTACTAAACTACCAAAGACACCGAGCGGTTGCGATACCATTTGGGTGATCGTTGATCGTCTCACGAAATCTGCCCATTTCCTAGCTATCAAAGAAACCGACAAGATGGAGCGCTTGGCTCGCATCTACATCAAAGAGGTCGTAGCACGACACGGCATACCCATCTCGATCATCTCCGATAGAGATAGCCGCTTCACCTCTCGATTTTGGCAAACACTTCAGAAAGCTCTCGGTACTCGTCTGGATATGAGTACCGCTTATCACCCACAAACCGATGGTCAAAGTGAACGAACCATCCAAACTTTAGAAGATATGCTGCGCGCGTGCGTTATTGACTTCAGAAACTCTTGGGAAAACCACCTACCTTTGTGTGAGTTCTCCTACAACAACAGTTATCACACCAGCATTGATGCTGCACCCTTCGAGGCACTTTATGGTAGAAAGTGCCGATCACCCATTTGTTGGACCGAAATCGGCGATAGCCAACTCACTGGTCCTGAAATCATCCACGAGACGACCGAGAAAATCGTGACCATTAAAAACCGGCTGAAAGCCGCACGTGACCGTCAGAAGAGTTACGCTGACGTGAGACGCAAACCCCTCGAATTTCAGGTCGGGGACAAAGTACTTCTAAAAGTGTCACCTTGGAAAGGTGTCATTCGTTTTGGTAAACGCGGCAAACTAAACCCTAGATACATCGGACCTTTTGAAATTCTTGAAAGGATTGGTCCGGTGGCATATCGACTGCAGCTACCCCCTCAACTCAGTAGCGTGCACAACACATTCCACATTTCTAACCTGAAGAAATGTCTGTCTGATGAGACACTTGTAATCCCGCTCGATGAAATCCACATAGATGATAAACTCCATTTCATCGAGGAGCCGATAGAAATCATGGACCGTGAGGTCAAACGCTTGAAACAGAGTCGTATTCCCATCGTTAAAGTCCGGTGGAATTCTAGGCGCGGTCCTGAATTCACTTGGGAACGGGAAGACCAAATGCGACTGAAACATCCACATCTATTCCTAGATACCCCACAGACTGCGGCAACAAACTAATTTCGGGACGAAATTCTCCTAACAGGGGGAGAATGTGACACCCGACGATTTAGGGTTACTGATTAACCTACTAGAAATCCTAATTACGTGTGTTTAGTTTAGTATTAGGCTAAATACTTGTAATTACTTGTAACTATTTGTGTATTTATGTGAATATACACCCCCGTAATTGATTATATTACGCTTATGTAATTAGTTGTAATTACACTTACGCAATTTGGTGAAATTGTGCAAAACAACCGGACGGAGTCCGACGCAGTATAAATGCGACGTTGGTGAAAACATTTCTATAAATAACTTTAATCTATTTTTAGAAGTTACTTATCATTATTTATTATTTTGATAAAATAATACTCGAAAGACTTAGGCGTTTTGGTTAAAACGTCTCAAATGCAAAGAAAACGCGAGAATTTAATTCAGCGACCAAATAAACGTCAATAATTATTTTGGCAACATAAATTAAGTATTTTAAATAATACTTCAATGGAAATTTATCCAAATTATATCGTTAATCTAAACGACTCAAAATAACGTTACGCGATTAAACCGCCGTAGAACAAACACGCAAATCGAGGCCGACGAATTAACGGAACATTTTTATAAATGTTTTTAAGTATTTTAATAAACGTCTCAATCAAAAATATCGAAATTTAAGTCGTCACTTAAAAACACGCATAAAACGTTTAACGTATAAATAAACGTTTAAACAATCGGGTAAACGAACGAAAAACGCAACGATTTAAGCTAGAAATGAAAAATGACCAAAATACCCTTGTGGGGCCACCAAGGGGGCCGGCCCATGTGCCACACCACCCCCACCACCTCTCACAATACATGCAATGTGATGATTGCTAGCCTTGATCACTTCACTACTCCACCTCACTTACACCTCATTTCATTCACTTCTAATCTTTCAAAAATCACACCAACACTTTTCTCTCTAAAAATGCTGCATCAAAACATCCCAAAAACCTCTCTAGTATCATCATAAAAATCGCCATCATCATCATCTAAAGAGGAAGATCAAGATTAAGCTCAAAAATCATCAACACTTTCATCATCTCTTCTTGTTCTTCATCAATTCTTAGTATAAATCATCAAACCTTTTACTTATTTTACTTATTTAATCTACTGATTATGATGTTATTAAGCTCTATCAACAAGATTATGTCCAAACCTTGTGCTAAAATACGTTTTTATAACTTATACTTTAACATGCATGAATCTGCCTAAAAATCGACAGTTCACGAAAATATTCGTATAAAATCATCTGTTAAGAGTTAGAGGTCGAATTTTTTTTTAAAATTTGCGTATCGAAAAGATCTACAACTATCGTGTTTTACACTTTTTCCAGAAACGTACTCATTTTTCTCTACGAGCCGATTTATAAGACTGACCAGGAAGTTTTTCGATAAAATGTGTTCGGTTGTTACGCGGCTTTATTTAACTATGTTAATGGACATATTGGAAGCTGAAATTTTGATATGTTAGTCTAGACTCATTGTAGATCAGTTGGTAAAAATTTGAAAGTTTGATTTGGACTATAGATAGGTGAAATCAGTTGGCGTAATGACCCGACATAAACCGAAAACATTGAATCTTGAAGTTTAAGGTGTAAACTTAAAACCGACATCTCGAAACGACTACAATATGAAATAATAACTTTTATAAACTTTATTTACTGGAATATGGCTTGGGTGAAAGGTTCGGGTCAAACCGTCATAGTTGACCACGTTTTTGGACTTAGCAAATTGAGACAGATTTAAGTGACGCATGATCCCCGAAATTCTAGCGACACTTGGCAAGTGACGCTTGTAGTGACGCTACTTTATTTTTAACGACACTCCCATAGTGACGCCCTTATTATCTGAAAATGCTTATGTACGACACTACTTAAGTGACGCTTAATCACCTTATCCGACACTACCTAAGTGACGCCTGAAGTGACTGAACTATTATATTAGCGGCACTTACCCTTAGTGCCGCCATGCCTTAGTGACGCCCGTATCCGACACTTCTTAAGTGACGCTATTTAAATCTGAAAACGCATATTATGCGGCACTTCCTAAGTGCCGCCCCTAACTAGCAAGTGACGCATGAAGTGTCGCATGAAACAAAATCCTTAAAAACTAGTTTTCTCACTAAGTGTTAAACTTCAAGTAACGTTAATACTTATACAATGCAACGTTATAACTCATGAAACATACTATACATATGAAAGTATAACATCATCTTAATAATAATGTCTTAACGAATTATTATTACAAACTTTCACCAACGGGTCGTACACGTTTTTGATAAACAAACTTGCACAACTTATTTGGACATACTAGTTGATGAACTAGCTCTAGGTGGACATTAACCCTCCACCTACACGATTGGCTTAAGTGGACATTGACCCCCACTTATACAATCACTCTAGATAGTCTTATGAGACATCTACTTACACAACCTTATACGCTTAGGACGTTAGAAGGTTGCACTTTGGACTTTGCTTGCTATTTGATTATTGCTTACTACCTGCTTAACTCTGGTGAGTTTCATAGCCCCCTTTTTACTGTTTTACAACTACTTTTGGGGGAGAATACATACTACAACTGATTTATACTCATTTTTTTGCATTCGTGCAATAACATATTTACTTATCGTTTGTTAACGATACACTAGCAACATATTTACTTATCGTTTGTTAACGATACACCTGCAACATATTTACTTATCGTTTGTTAACGATACACTTGCAACATATTTACTTATCGTTTGTTAACGATACACTTGCAACATATTTACTTATCGTTTGTTAACGATACACTTGCAACTCATTTACTCATCGTTTGTTAACGATACATTTACAACACCACTGCTTTTATGATCACAAGTACTATAACAACTTTTTTATACGGATTGCATGAGACCTGAATAATCCACTAAAGTCCTCTACCCCATCATAGTCATTAAAATTTGTGCGTGAGTATTATTGGGTGGTACCATCAGGGTTTGACAAACCTCGTCCGGGCTAGTCGCGCTAGCCAACCCACGGGCGCAGTATTACTTGTGATTTAGAGGTGTATTCGGATTAGTACACTTACCGGAGGCAAACAAAGTTAAGCTTGACTATGAGACTCATGTAAATGGTATACTTATATTGCATTTTGCAATACTTTTACTTATCGTTATCTAACGACACTTTTAACTGTCATTTGCGAATGATACAACTTGAAATCTTGTGGATCATAACTAATCGATTGTTTACAAACCTATGAACTCACCAACTTTATGTTGACCTTTTAGTATGTATTTCTCAGGTAACCCGCCGCAGTAGGAAGCTTATGGAAAGCTTAGCTCGAGTCGCATTGTTTTTCAAACATCAAGAGATTAGATTGCATTTAGCTGTATTTTGTATAATCAGTTATGTATTAGAAATCTCTTAGCAGTTTATGCGAACTCCAGACTTATTGTAAACATTTGAAAGTATGGTAATGTAACTTTTTATTAAAACGTCTCATATAGTGGTCGTTTGTTGTAATCTTGTGTTGTGATATTTAATTTGGTCGGCGCCCCCATGACAACTCATGTTTCCGCTGCCACGTGTTTTGGGGGTGCGACACCTTCCACTGGCCCCACTGCTGCAGCTGCTGATCCTGATCCAGCATTGCCCACAGGACTTGCATCACCAGATCGCAGCCTCACTGAGCAGCTTCTGGCTGTTTTTGATGCTCACACTTCTGTCACCCACACTTCCACTGACGAGATTGTGAGTCAGGCTATGGCTACTATGGATTTTTCCATTCCATCTCCGACTTCTGTTTTCGACAGGGATGCTAAGGCAGAGTTTGATCCTGACACTGACGACCTACTTGATGATTACTAGATTTTATCTTTATTATTTACTTTATGTATTATGACTCTGTACTTACGCTTTAGACCTGCTACCTAGATGAGATACTGTGATATGTGTGTTGTTGTTTATTGTAGAATTCAGCTTTGTGTGGAATGGATGATCTTAAACGAGCCTGGTCCTTAAAATCCAGCAATTCACTAGCACCACTCCTGCACAAACCTGGTCTTTTCCAGTAAACACAAATGGGGAGTCTCTCTGTTCCTTTCTCCCCGTTTCAATTATGTTTTACTATGCCTATGTTAGTGCGTTTAATTTCTGTGCCTCATCCTAAACTTATCACTAAGTGTGGGATTCCAGCCCAAATTAAAACACTTGAGAAACATCTACTTACATGTTCAAACCCTAAGTGTGGGATTTTACTAGTAAAATCTCTACTCAAGAGAACATTAGGGACAATGTTCCTCTAAGTGTGGGATGGCAGGTATAGAATACCTTAAATGGTGATTTTTTCGTCCAATAGCAATCTTTCTCTAAAATTTTTTTCAAAAATAAGGTCAAATTTTTTTCAAAATAAATGAGTCTAACTCAGTTTTTGAGTCTCAGATACTACTGAGAGAAACCATTTTCAAAATATAAGTATGATATTTCTAAAAGCCTAAGGGAAATAAGGTAGAAATTGCTTAAGCAAGAAGTGATAATCAAAGGAGCATGACTAGACACATACAACCCTTTGCAGTGAGGTATCTTGAGCCTAAAAGCATTCATCTTTAATGCTTCACTTTCATTTCTTGTGTGTGTGCCGATGTCTGCATCTCTGAATTAGAACTTGCTCTTGACATACGCTTCGAGACCATATTGGTGTGTATCGTACGCGGTATAGGTGCAATTAAATGACCTTGACATTCCTTAGGACTTAACCCATTTCTTACATATCTTTTCAAGCCCAAAACCCTTTCCGATGCTCATTTTTAGTATCGAAGATCCACCTAGTAAACCCTGTTGAGCCTAAACCTTTCGTTTCTTGAAAACCCTAATTTTCACCCACTACCCAAAATTACCCCCCAAACTTATCTTGGAATTTCTGAGGTTATGAAGAACACCCTTTTAGAATATCTGTTTCAAATATCCTACTCATTTGCATTCTCCAAAATCAAGCTTCTCAACAAATGGTGCTAGAAAATTAGCACATAAGAGAACTGGAAGGACGATGCTGCGGGAAAAATTAGCACCTGGAAAAGAATCAAAATGATCAAGATAGAGGAAAAGATTTCTAAAGGATTCAATATATAAAATTCCTCGGAAATTCTCTAAAAGAAATTCTGAAGAAAAGAAAAAGAAAAGACAAAAGAAGAAAAAGAAAAAAGAAAAAAAAAAGAAAAGAAAATAGCTCCGCAAATAAAGCTGAAAGTTTCAAAACATAGCTCTTCATGGAAAATCCGACAAAAGCTGAAACAGCTACCAACTCTCAGTTCCTCTCCGTTCTAAATAAAGTTGTTCATAATCTCAGTGATTTTAGGATAGACTAAACACCCTCACAACCAAACAAACCACTATCCATACCCTTCACCCTCACCAAACACTACAACCCTCTGAATGTCTTGAGATAATTAGCACCATCCTCACCTAAGTGGTGGTGATCCGATTCTCGATCAAGCCTATGACGATGAGTGCAGCATGACTGGCTATTTTGAGCGATTTCGTTTGAGCTAGATTGATAGGAAACCCGATACACTTTGAGTGAATTGAGTGACCACCTTTAGTGAGATCGCCTAGTCATGTGTACTCCATGATCACGAAATTTGGATGTACGCCTAAGAGAATCTCTTCTTGTTTATGGAAGGATCATCTTATCCTCCTCCACACTTTTAGAAGTAACTTGCTTATATAAGAAAATGCTAATCTCGGAAAATATTCTCTGACTCGCCCCTAAAAACATGACTTAAAACATTTTTCAGAAAGTTGTTGCTTGAGGACAAGCAACGTCTAAGTGTGGGATAACTTGATGTGACGTAAAAAGTCATGTTTTTAGAAGCTTTATTCCTCATATTTTGGACCTTTCTTTAGTAAAAACATTCCAAAACATTGATTATTTATTAAAATTCACTAAAGTGGTTCAAAAGTAGACGTTGTGGTAAAAATCACTGAAAACACTCTGAAATCGCACAAAACACAGCATTTTAATACAGGCTGATTCTTCCGACCTCATTTTCCTGTCAAGGCACACCTCCTAACTTCTACCATCTGTTGTATAGGTAAAATTGAGACGGAAAAATCTGGAATCAAGTGAAACGGCCAAAGGACGGAGAAGACACTGCACTTTCAGAGCCACTAAAAGTCATTTCGGCTATGCCTGAGCTCTACATACCCAATGTCTATGATATTGGAATAATTAGAAGCGTAACGGAATTACGAAACCACAGGCGAAAGAATCGAGTCAAACGGACGCATAACGAAGGAGATACGGACGTTTTAAGCAACGAACGAAATCAGACGGAGCTCGTATACGGCCCTAGGCACCGTATACGGCCCTATACAGACCGTATACGACCTTTTATAGACCGTATACGGCCCTATACAATCCGTATACGGCCCCCTTCCCCCATATTGTGCTTCGTTTGCTTGTACGTGCTGCTTCGTGAGTTGTACGTGCGATTTAATGCTTTGCCTATAAATAGTGGACACCCCTCACTTCACCAACATACCATTCCTCTCATTTTCATTCTCTCCCTACACTTTCTCTCTCACACACATCACTCTCTCTCTAGTTTCTCTCTCTAGAAGAGTTTCTCTCTCTAGAATTGGGCTAGTTAGAGAGATAGTTAGGTAGAGGTAGCTTTTAGCTTTTGTACGGAGTCACTCCAAGACATTGTATTCGCGAAGATCTGTCTGTAATAAATTCGTATCAGGTTCTATTTATATATCTCTTACTTTCCAGTTTTAAACATGTGTTGCTTTGTTTATGCTTGTTTAGGATTGTATGCTAGATATATAATGTTAGGCTAGACATTTCTTTGTGTTTACTATGATGTAGTTATGTTAGAATAGTCAAAATGTTTATGCCATGCTGTTACTCTGCCCGTGTTACTTTAAGCTGTGTATGAACTCATAAACTGAATCTCGAATGTTTATCTATCCAACTTATGCTGTGGTTAGAAGCTTCCTGCTAGAACTTGGCCAATTACTAGTGGTACGTTCTCTACCTATTCTATACTTGATGATCAATGAACTTGGTATGGCTGTGTTCTCTAGGTTGAAACAAATCATAAGAGACACGGAGCGTAGGATTAGAGATAGGTTAGATTCATGTTTATCTGTTATATATCTTTGAGAGAACTTTCGGGATATCTATGATCTGATTATTGGTTATCTGCTATGCTTAGGATTATGGTGTTCTGTTATGTGTCACCCTATTGCATGTTCTTGTTTGATTGTTGCCTTAGGAATGATGCATGCTAGAGTTATCCTCCTGGTTCATATCAGTAACTGTATAATTAGGTTTTCAGACACAGAATATTGGTTTACACAGTAGATTAACATGCATGGAATAGTTGTGATGATTTATATCTGTAATGCTGAACAATTTAACTGATCGTTAGCTCGATTATCCCAACTTGGTCCGCGGGATTATCCCCATTCGTGTTCTTGTTCAATCAACAATTCACGCTACGATACAGACATCTCTGATGACTGTAACTGGGGACCAGGATTCGAGGATAGTCGTCGGTTAAATTGGTCTGTACATTTGGGAGAACTTCCGGTGTTTTTGACTTCTATAACTGCTATCCACGTGACATGTTATTTATCTGATTGCGGACAACTCTACGTTAGGTATTTAATAGGCTCGTAGTTGTAGCTCATTAGAATATAGGAAATCTGCGAGAGTAATGTGGAACCCTAATTAATGTAATGGAAAAACCGTAAAACGCCCTATTACTCGGTATAGTGCTGGAAACACCAATTGGTGGAGTACAAACGTATGGAAGCCGCGGAACGGTCGTAGGTACAATACTTTGCATTAATTATGTTTCTATCCTCTCCGGATTAGTCATTACATCTAGTAGCCTTACCCTTGACTATTCATCAATAACATATAACGAAATCATAGTAAACACTCGCTTATCCTCTGTTGACCAAGTCTCCGTACAAACCTCTTTTGTTTTATTTTCTTTATTTAAATTAGTATTTAGTTATAAAAAAAACCAAACCTATCCAAAAGCTTTTAAAAACCCTAGCTAGATTCCCAAAGATAATAAAACTTCCTAGACTCCCATGCCCGTTGTAGTTTGAAGAACGACACCTGAGTCATAAATACCACTTGTAGCCCTTTTAGGTCTGTCAGTAGTATACAACTTAGGATTCCCCTGCTCTATAAATTTAAAACCCTGTCCGCGCATCCTGGTTGGTTGGTTCAACGACCGGATTAAAACCCGTCCGACCACTGGAAGCACGACAGTGCCGCATAAAACCCTTTTTCCCGACACTTACCTAAGTGTCGCAAATTCAATACCCGTCACTACGAACCGACACTTATAGCGTCACTTTACTAAGTGACGCCTACAATCGGGAACTGATTTCACCCGTCACTAACCTTAGTGACTCATGACATTTGTACCGACACTTACAACCGTCACTTGCCCAAGTGACGCTATCAATTCAGAATTCACAATTTCATGCGACACTTCCTGAGTGACGCCTAAGCCCTAAGTGTCGCTATAAGTGACGCTAAAAACAGAAGGTCTCAAACCAATTTTTCACTAAGTGTCGAACTTATAAAACTTCAAAACTCTATACGATACGACTTTTGAAACACTTTGGGACATGCTTTTCAAGTATAACACTTCGAATCATAATGATAATGTTGAAATTATTATTACAAACAATCATCAACGGGCCGTACACGTTTTCAAAAACTCAAGTCAATCAACCAAATCGGGGTAATTTGGACGAACAACTACAAAGGTAGTCTTTTAAGATACCTATTCAATTAATAACCATCGCACGTATTGAACGCCCTCAGGTTACAAATCTTCAGACATCAATTCAAGGCTAATCGATTCAAGTCTATTTAGATAAACAAACAAGGCTCAGGTGAGTCTCATAGCCCCTACTTTACTGTTTTTCAATCAGGGGTGTGATTACATTGCTCGTTTTATTTACATGTTGAACGCAAGTACAAATCAATCAAATACTACATGAGTTGTTTTCAACTAATCACTAAAGCCCTCCATAGCATAGTCTGGTAATACATCTGTAGCGTGAATGTTAGTATATGATATCATATAGGATTGACAATCCTCGTCCGGGTTAGCACGCATTAACTGGTCAAACGGACGTATTAGCATTTGGGAAGACGAGTGTAGATTAGGCACTCGTAGGAGGCACCTCAGTTGGGTTTCCTTAATTGGACCTGACACTCAAGTTAAGCTCAGACTATGTGCTCATGGCTGTATAACTTTTATTTTGCTTAATTGCATTTTAAATTCAATTATAAATCTTGCGGTTCATACAATTATGTGTCGACATACAAACCTGTGAGCTCACCAGCGTTTCACAGACCCATTTTAGCATGTATCACAGGTACACAGCACTAGGTTGGACTGCCCAAGTAGGAATCATTAGCTCGAGTTAGCATTCATACAATCAGAGATTTAATTGCATTATTATATTTTGTATAAAGTAATTATGTGATGTAAATCTCTCAATTTCAGTAACTGAGCTAATGTAAACATTATTTTGATGTAAACTTATATTTTTATCAATACAAGTTCAAAATGACGCATATAGTGGTCGTTCATTATACCTTGTGTGCTTGATATGTGAATAGTCGCGCCCCGACCCGATTCGCTTCCGCAACCCGAAATTGGGGGTGCGACAGATTGGTATCAGAGCCTAAGGTTATAGTGAACTAGGTTGCATTTAGTGGACCTAGACTATGACCGTTAGGCAGTATTTCCTTATTAGGCATGACTGGTTCAGGAATTACAGCATACGACTTTACTTTAACATAGCCTGATCAACTATGTACAATTAAGGAAAGATGATGTAAGGTCTGTAGTAGTTATGTTGAACGGGAATACACTAGTTGACTCTGACCTCGAGAGAACCGGGACCCAAACATGTCTGTGCTAGACACCCAATAGGCTATTATATGATAATAAGTATACATAGATAGGCCTCGTTACAATCTTAGGCTATATTATATATGTATTATAGGCCTCATTCCTTCTAACGCTTTGTCTCATAATGGCAAACACACCACCCGGTTCGTCGCGCTTTTATCCGTACGAATCACAAAATTCAAGGGTAGTTAGGAGGGACACCAGGTTGCCTCGAGCTAGCCCATATCCAGCTCACCACACTCTACCGGACTTATCCGCTAGGGTGCACCATCACGAGCAACGACTTAACGCTATGGATATCGAACTCCAAGAAACCAACGAAAACTGGAGACTTACATCACTCGAACGTATCAATCAAGTCTCCGAGGATCACGAAAACACTGTTAACAACATGGACATTCTCCGCAACCAAGTGGGGGAAACCATCGAAACGATGGAGATTGTCCACAATCAAGTAATTGGCAATCGAAACGAAATCTCCGTCCTACAATCAAGGTTGACACAGTGCGAGACACGTCTAAGGGAGACCGAGAACGCCCTCCGAATGGCCAACAGACTTGCAGAGTCTGTGGACCATCTCACTGCACTGTTGCCACAACTCAATTTACCTCAGAATTAGCTTAGGGTTGAATCTGTACTTTATTTTTGCTTTCGTAGGACCTATGTAATTCGACCGGATGTAACAATTCCCGGTACTTTTGTAAAACGTCTAATCCTGTAACTTTTGGAACTCGTAACTCGGAATCGTCTATCATCTTTTGAACTCGTAATATCAATTGACAATTCCCCTCGATTATTCTACATTATTGATTTTTACATTGTGATGTCATATGTTACCACTTTTACATATATGCATCTGTTGTAATTTTCATTCTGGTACAATTTCTTATGTACCTTTCGTTTCTTTCTTGAAGAATCATGCCGCCCAAGAAGAAAAGTTACAGTGATGCTGAAATCAATGCTATTGTTTCCCGAGCCGTAGCCGATGCTTTGGCTGCTCGAAACTCTCAACAATCTAGCGATCAAACCGTTAATACCACCCCGGTTACCAAACCTTGTTCCTACAAGGACTTTCTCAGCTGCAAACCACTATACTTCAAGGGCACGGAAGGTGCTATTGGTCTAATCAGATGGATTGAACGTATGGAATCCGTCTTCAACCTCTGCAACTGTGCTGAGGATAACAAGGTCAAATTTTCTTCTTACACCTTTCAGGAAGGTGCACTTACATGGTGGAACACCCACGCCAACTCTGTGGGCATCGAAATAGCAAACCAACTTCCTTGGGCTGAGTTGAAGAAAAAGCTACGGGAGAAATACTGTCCCGAAGAAGAACTACACAGTTTGGAGGAAGAATTCTGGCACCTGACTGTGCAGGGTACTGATATTGCTGGGTACACTACCAAATTCCAGCAATTTGCCTTGTTATGCCCGGGTTTGGTCGATCCAGAGGAGAAATGTATCAAGAGATACATCCGCGGCCTCCCAGAGTGTATTCAGGGGAATGTCGCCTCATCAAAACCAACCACTACTGAGAGTGCAATCCGTTTGGCACACGAGCTCATGGCGCTGGTTGTCAGCCGTGAGACACCAAATACCTCCTCTAACACTAAGCGAAAATCCTCTGAACACCAAAATCAACCAAACAAGAAAGCCAACACCATCCAAGTTTACAACACTAATTCTGAAACCAAACGTAGCTACACTGGGGACAGACCATACTGTTCCAAGTGTAACTACCACCATGACGGTCCATGCAGTACTCCCTGCAACAACTGCAGGAGGTACGGGAATTCGACCCGAGATTGCCGAGCCCCAAAATCCAACACCAACGCCGCCAACAACAATACCCAACAACCTAAATACTGCTATGGATGTGGAGAGGCGGGACATTTCAGGAATGAATGTCCTAAACGAAAGAACAAGGGCAACAACAACAACGACAACAATGCCAGAGGTAGAGCCTTCGTACTCAACTCTGGGGAAGCCCGGCAAGACCCAAATGTCGTCTCGGGTATGTTCCTCCTCAACAACTTATCTGCTTCTGTTCTATTTGATACCGGTGCCGATAGAAGCTTTATTTCAGATGAATTTTACCCACTGCTTAACATCACACCTGTTGCCCTAGATGTTAAGTACACTGTAGAATTAGTAGACGTCAAACTTATAGAAACCAATAGTGTGATACCTAATTGCACTTTAAACTTAGCCGACGAAACCTTCTCAATCGATCTTATGCCTGTCAAAATTGGAAGTTTTGACGTTATCATTGGTATGGACTGGTTGTCCAAACACCGCGCTGAAATCGTCTGTTATGACAAAATTGTCCGCATTCCTCTCGCCGCAGGTAGAACTTTGATCATACAAGGGGAGACCGGTGGGACGAGACTGAACATCATCTCTTGCTTGAAAACCCAGAAATTTCTGAGAAAGGGTTACCCAGCAATCCTCGCACACATCATGGAGAAAAAGTCGGAGGAGAAGCGACTTGAAGATGTGCCGATCGTTCGAGACTTTCCAGAAGTCTTTCCCGAAGAACTGCCTGGTCTACCACCACCTAGACAGGTTGAGTTCTCAATCGATCTCGTGCCAGGTGCTGCACCTGTGGCCCGAGCACCATACCATTTAGCCCCATCCGAACTTCAGGAGTTATCCAACCAATTACAGGAACTCCTAGAAAGAGGATTCATCAAACCGAGTTCTTCGCCTTGGGCAGTTCCGGTCCTGTTTGTTAAAAAGAAGGACGGTTCATTCCAAATGTGTATCGACTATCGAGAGTTGAACAAGTTAACCGTCAAGAACCGATATCCACTTCCACGCATCGATGACATGTTTGACCAACTTCAAGGGTCGAGTTTTTATTCAAAGATCGACCTGCGGTCAGGTTATCATCAACTACGTGTTCGCGACATCGATATCCCGAAAACTGCTTTCAGAACCCGTTATGGGCATTACGAATTTCAGGTGATGCCATTCGGTCTAACCAACGCACCGGCTGTATTCATGGATCTTATGAATCGGGTGTGCAAACCCTATCTCAACAAGTTTGTTATCGTCTTTATCGATGACATACTCATATATTCACGAAACGAACAAGAACACGCGCAACATCTCAAAACCATTCTAGAACTACTTAGACACGAGGAGTGATGTGACCCAAAAAGTCATGTTTTTAAGGACATATTTCCACACTTTTTGGACTATTCTTTGGTAAAAACATTTCAAAACCATCATTATTTACCAAAAAATCACCGAGGTAGTCTAAATATAGACATTGCTGCAGGAATCGGTTAAAACGTCCAAATAACACGCAAACCGAGGCAAAACAATCACCTTAAATTTTCCGTTCTCAATATTCTTATGGAAATAGAGCTTAATACATATTTTATGATTCCATAGGAAAATCCAAGACCGGAGGTGAAAGAATCAGAAGAAACGGATGAAAGACGGAGAAGATACACAGTCTAAAAGCTCGCCGATCGTCATCCGGAACACGCAAAATTCAAACACTTCCAAATTTGGTAAACTTAGTTTCATTAGAAGCGTAACGGAAAAACGAAGCCAACGGCGCAAGAATCAAGCAAATCGGAGCCCGAACGAAGAAGATACGGACGAACCAAGCAACCGGGGACTCAGTATACAGACCATGGAGCACCAACCCCCCTGGCCACCTAGGTACCGTATACGGTACCCTAGGTGCTGTATACGGCCCTTAGGGTGCCGTATACGGGGGGTTTGCTCTTGGAAGGTGCCGTTTGACCCCCTTTGGTCCGCTTGCCCCGTATGCTGCTTTGATGCTTGTATTTGATGCTTTAAGACCTGTACCAAGGCTTTCATGCTTCTCCTATAAATACCAAGCCTCATTTCTCATTTCCACACACCTTACACCTCTCACACTTCATTCTCACTCTCTCTCTAGTTTAGCATTCTCTCTCTAGCACTACTCTTAGGAGTTAGAGGAGAATTAGTAGGTTATAGTTTAGAGTAGAAGCTCTTAGTAGCTTTTGTACGGAGTTACTCCGAGACTTCAGATTTGTGAAGATTTGTCTGTATTATTCTCTTATTCAGTTTTAATACTATCTCTCGTATTTATTCTTATAATCATGTTATCTTATTATGCATGCTTAGGAATGAATGCTAGACATATGCTAGGCTAGACAAATCAATGTTTGTTGTGATGTATGCAATGTTAAGATAGTTATGATTTAATATACAATTGGGATGACACCATTATGAAACAACGGAGGTAACGTTATACGGCTTTCATTTGTATAGCGCCGGAAACATCACGAATGTGTGTAGTACGGAACGTGGAAGCTATGAAAGTCGTGGGCACAATCCGTTGTGGAAATAATGATCCCAATTGTAACATGCCGTTACTCTGTCTGTATGAGTTTAAACTGTTTGCGAACTTATAAGCTGAACCTTTGCCCGTTTATCTATCCAACTTATGCTGTGGTTTGTATCCTCCTCCCTAGAACCTGGCCAATTGCTAGAAGTAGGATTGCCAACTATTCTGTGTATGATGATCAATGAACTCAACATGGTCGTTGTTCCCTTGATTGAAACACATCCGAGGGACACGAAGCATAGGATTAGAGATAGATTAGGTTCATGCTTGTTTGTTGTGTATCTTTGGGACAACTTCCGGGATACCCATGATTTAATTATTAGGTCAGTTAATGTGATGGCTAGTGTTCCGTCCTATTGCATGTTCATGTTTGATTGTTGCTTAGGTACTGCATGCTAGACATACATAAACACTATCACTGCCCTGTTAATTAGATTTTCATAAACATAATAAACATAATACAGATAGGTTAACATGCATGTAATAGTTGTGATGAATTCAGCTGACCGCTAGACAGATTATCCCAACCGGTTCCGCGGGTTAAACCCTGTTCATGTTATTGTTCAATGAACAATTCATGCCACAAAATGGACGTCCTCCGGATGTCTGAGACTGGGGACCTGGATTAGAGGATAGTTCTCAGTTGAATTGGTCTGTACATTTGGGAGAACTTCCGGTGTACTGGACACTCTATAACTGCTATCCATGTGACATATTGTGTACCTGATTGCGGACAACTCTACGTTAGGTATATAATAGGATCGTAGTTGTAGCTCGTTGAGAAATATAGGAATATCTAGTGAGTAATCTGGAATCCTAATTGGTATAACGGAAAAGCTGTAAAACGTCCAAGTATCCGGTATAGCGTTAATACAAATACGTGGGAAGCCGAGTAAAGGTCGTAGGCATAATACTTTATCTACCAATTAAGCTTCTATGACCTCACCGGATTAATTTTCACACCTAGTAGCCTTATCCCTCATAACTATCCATCCAAATAACATTGCCGAAATCACAGCAAACATATTCCTTATCTTGATTTCTCTGCGTTCTCCGTACAAACCCCTGTTTTTAATTTAGTTTTTAATTTTTAGTAATTAGATTAGAAAACCAACCAACCTATCAAAAGTTTTAAAAATCCTAGCTAAATTACAAAAGATAATTAATCCTCCTAGATTCCCATGCCCGTTGTAGTTTGATGAATGACACCTGAGTCATACATACCGCTTACTGCCCTTTAGGTCTTTAGGTTGTATTAAAACTTAGGATACCCTGCATTATAAATATAAAACACACTGTCCGCGCGTCCTGGTTGGAAGGTTCAACGACAGGAGTAAAACCCGACCGACCGCTGGGATGCACGACAAGTTTTTGGCGCCGCTGCCAGGGACTACAACGACCGACTTTAGGAATTTAGTTATCTTAGTTGTTTAGCGACCCTTTCAGGAGATCAATATCATCCGGAAGTTACCTGCTTTATCCTTAGGTTAATTAGGTTAATTAGATTAGTTAGGTTCATTAGTTTAGATTAGCTTTCCTTTCCGTAACCCTAATTTCTACCTTACGAGTTATGACAAACCGTATCACGCTCGCCTCATCAATCAAGCCACTGCTAGAGGGACGAGGAGGACCGATCGTAGCACCAACCGACGAAACCCTTGAAATTAAGCCTCACTACATAAAAATGATTAAATCTGAGTGTCAGTTTCATGGTCTTTCGGTTGAAAACTCAAACGCCCATCTCAACAAGTTCATCAACCTTACCGACTCATTCGATATAGTAGGAACCAATAGAGACCTTCTTCGACTCCATCTGTTTCCTTATTCTCTATCTTCTCGAGCCTTAACCTGGTTTTATAATTTCGAACCCAATTCGATTCATACATGGGAGGAGATGGCTACTAAGTTTCTAATGAAGTACTTTCCTCCTTCCATGCAAACCAAGCTTAAGACCGACATTGCTAACTTCCGTCAGGAAACTAACGAATCATTAAGCAAGGCTTGAGAACGATTTAAGAATCTTATCGGAAGATGTCAAAACCATCAGTTAGCTGAAACGAATCTGGTCTGCACGTTCTACAACAGCTTAAATCCTCAGCACCAACAAACCCTCGATGCTGCTTCATCCGGAAACTTCATGCAACATACTTCAAACGAAGCTTGGAAATTGATTGAGACGATAACGATACACCATCATGACTTGGAGCCAGATGATTCCGCTTCAGAAAAAAGGAATACTTCAGATCAAGCCTTGGACACCTTGAAAACTCAACTCGAATCTGTTGCACCCCCAAATTATGATGCGGAAGCGGGTCGGTTCGGGGCGTGACTAATCAATACACAAAGCACATAAGATACAATGAACGACCACTACATGCGTCGTTTTACAAGTTATATTGATATTATAAAAGTTTTTACACTGTTATGATATAGTTTACAAAAGCTCCTGAGCCAAAATGATAGAGATTCTATGGCATAACTAAATTATACAAAATGTAGTAATGCATGACAATCTCTTGATGTCTGAATGTGACTCGAGCTAATGGGCATCCTGAATGAGCAGACCTACTGCTGCTGAGAACCTGAGAATACATGCTAAAGGTCAGCTATAAAGCTGGTGAGCTCACAGGTTTAATGATAAGAACAATGTATGAACCACAAGATTTAATGATAATTGAAATTAATCAAATATAATGTACATACAGCCATGAGCACATAGTCTGAGCTTAACTGAGGTGTCAAGATCACAATTAAGTGCCTGAGCAAGGGTGCCTCTATGCTTATGCCTAATCAACATACGTATGAACAAATGATAATGCGTCCGTTTTGACCAGTCAGTGCTTGCTGACCCGGACGGGGATTGTCAGTCCCATATGGATCCATACACTAACATTCACGCTACAAAGTATTACCAAACTATGCTAATGAGGACTTAAAATGATTAGATGATTTTAACTCATGTAGTATACATCAATGTTTTGATACTTGTGTTCACATGTAAAACAAAATGAGCATGTATCTCACCCCTAGGTAAAAACATTTAAAAAGGAGCTATGAAACTCACCTGAGTCTAATGAGATGCTATTAAGCACAAATGATGATTCACAAGACAATGATGTCGATCAATCGACTGAAACCTGCAGGGCGTCTTAGACGCGCAAGGTTTTTGATTGATTAGATGACTTAACAGACCATCTATGCTAGTTGCTCATTCAACTAGTAATGTCCAAATGATTAGTTTTGGATTATTTATATTTTGTAAATATGTACGGCCCGTTGGTGAGTTTTTGTAATAATAATTTCAAGTGTTATTATTATGCGTCTCATCATTTTGTTTACTTGTAAAGTATATACCTATGCATTTTCAAAAGCGAGTACTTTTATATATATCCGAAGATATATATATTTATGTCCGAATGTTTGTAGTCCGAAGGTGTCTAGGTCCGAAAGTGTATATGTGTCCGGATGTAAGTTTTAGTCCGAAAGTCAAAGGTTCGGGTTCGGGAAAGTGGTCAAACGACCACCGTTTGACCCGAAACTTTTACACAAATCCTAATATGTCAAGATAGGCTTATAGAACTTGTCGTTATGTTTCGTGGATGTCTCGAAGTGTCACATTCACCAAACTACCAAAACAGTCCCTAGTTTCCTGTTTTCCAGATTTTGTACTCAACAAATCCCTCGATTTGGACCACTTCTAGTCCGATTCATAGCTAACCAAAAATCTCACATGTTCTCATATATGTCTAGATCATTTATGCATTTTATGGTATTTTTACATGTCCGTTTACTATTTTTAACAAAAATAAATATGAAGAGTAGTCGGTTTCGGCTCAAAACAGACCTTGGATCAAAGATTAGCCTCTACACTAAAAACCGTGTATTTTTTTGAAAAGTCTCAGAGAGAACTTTTTGTAGATGACATCCATACGGACATTTCGGTATAAGATTTGCGTGTTGATTCATCCTACAACTCAAGTTATAGTCGTTTTAGTGAAGATGAAAATTCTGGTCAGATTACTGTTTTTATATAACTACCTCAAAAACGTGTTTGAGCTTAAGATTTGGACATTATCTTGTTAGATGAACATCATAACATGTATATATATGTAAATCACAAAAATATAGAGAGAGAAGTTAGGGTTTTATACCAAAAACGTGTTCTAGAGAGAGAGGAAAGTGAGATGGTGCTTGATTCGAGTTCCTAGCTTCCTTTCCTTGCTTTCCTTGCCCAAAATGATGGCGGTTGATGGTGGTTTGATGGTGGAGATGTGGTGGTTGTAGAGAGAGGGTGAGAGAGCAGATTTTAGAGAGAGAGATTAGAGAGAGAAGTGGAGGAACCAAATGAGGGAATTAAGGGTGTGATTGGTGGCTTATGGTCAAGGGCATGATCCACAAAAAGTGGATCATGTTGGCTGGTTTTTATTAAACAAATGGGGGCAAGGTTTGGTTTAAATCTTGTCTCCATGCTTGGTATTATACCCGCGTTCGATTACCCGATCGTTTAAACATTTATTTATAGGTTAATGTTATACGTACGTGTTTTTAAATAACAATTGGTTTTCGATATTTTAAGTTGAAGTAATACTCCATATTACTTGATAACACTTATAAAAAAAATGTTTGATTAATGTGTCGGTTTTCGTTTACGGGATCGCGTTACGATTATTTAATCGCGTGCGGTTTTAATTAGACGTTTTTGTGATCGGTTTGATATACGCTATTTCAAATGAATATTTTCCATCAAAATAATATATTTTAAATTTGTAAAATATATTTTGGTTTTCGTTCGATTGTTGGGCGCGTTTCGCTCGTTTTTGGGTCGCGTATGAGCATTTTATGCGATACGGAATACTTATGAAATATTATCGAAATAATATTTAGTAACTAATATGTTTATCGAATAATCTCATATTATTTAATAAAGGGTTCACCAACGTCCATATTAATGTATCGGAATTCGGCCGATATAATAAAATGCACGATTAAATAGAATTGCGTAAATGCGTATATTTATAAAATACACGTAATGATACATACAATTAGCCTAGCATGGAACTAATTACATGTATTACAAAATGATTAGGCGCAAATTTCTAGCCCTAATTGGTCGGGTGTCATATTCTCCCCTTGTTAAGAGAATTTCGTCCCGAAATTCAGCTCTGAGTTGGCGCGTGAGTGGAGTCTGAAAATAGATATGGATATTTGAGTCGCATCTGGTCTTCCCATTCCCAGGTGAATTCCAGACCTCGCCGCGAATTCCACCGAACTCTGACAATAGGGATACGACTTTGCTTGAGCTGTTTGACCTCACGGTCCATGATCTCCACTGGTGTCTCGACAAAATGAAGTTTGTCGTCGATTTGAATTTCCTCGAGCGGAATGATGAGTGTCTCATCGGACAGGCATTTCTTCAGGTTAGAAATGTGAAATGTGGGATGCATGCTACAAAGCTCTGGAGGTAGCTGCAATCGATATGCGACTGGACCAATCCTTTCAAGGATCTCAAAAGGTCCGATGTATCTCGGGTTTAACTTCCAACGTTTACCAAAACGGATGACACCCTTCCAAGGTGATACTTTGAGCAATACTCGATCCCCAACCTGGAACTCGAGATGCTTGCATCTCACGTCAGCATAACTTTTCTGACGATCACGTGCGGCCTTCAGCCGTTGCTGGATACCAACGATCTTCTCGGTGGTTTCATGAATGATTTCAGGACCAGTCAGTTAGCTGTCTCCAACTTCGGTCCAACAGATGGGCGACCGGCACTTACGACCGTACAGTGCCTCGAATGGTGCAGCTCCAATGCTGGTATGATAGCTGTTGTTGTACGAGAATTCGCACAATGGCAAGTGGTGTTCCCAATTTGCACCGAAATCAATTACGCAGGCGCGTAGCATATCTTCCAGTGTTTGAATTGTCCTTTCACTTTGGCCATCAGTTTGAGGATGATACGCAGTACTCATATCCAGACGAGTACCTAACACTTTCTGTAATGATCTCCAAAACTGAGAAGTGAAACGACTATCTCTGTCAGAGATAATTGAGATAGGAACGCCATGTCTAGATACGATCTCCTTCATATAGACTCGCGTGAGACGTTCCATTTTGTCGGTTTCCTTGATGGCAATGAAATGAGCTGATTTGGTGAGCCGGTCTACGATCACCCAAATGGTGTCACATCCGCTAGCTGTTCTTGGGAGTTTAGTGATGAAATCCATAGCGATTTGCTCCCATTTCCATTTAGGAATGTCCGGTTGCTGTAGCAGACAGGTGGGCTTCTGATATTCTGCTTTGACTTTTGAACATGTGAGGCACTTGCTGACATATGTGGCAATCTCTGCTTTCATGTTTGGCCACCAATATGATCCCTTGATGCCATGATACATCTTGTCAGATCCAGGATGTATAGAATATTTGGACTTGTGATCTTCATCCATCACCAAGTCTCGAAGATTTCCGAACTTAGGTAACCAGATCCGGTGTGCGAAGTATTTGACCCCATTGGGTTTGGTTTCAAATTGATTCTCCATGTTGCGCAAGGCCTCATCCTTGATGTTTTCAGGTTTCAGTGCTTCGAGTTGAGCAGTTAGAATTTGAATGATTAGATCATTATGGATGGTTATACTAAAGGCTCGGACTCGAAGTGGTTTTGTGCGCTCTTTGCGACTTAGGGCATCGGCAACTACATTTGCTTTGCCCGGATGATACTTGATTTCACAATCATAATCAGTGAGCAACTCGACCCATCGTCGTTGCCTCATGTTGAGATCCTTCTGATCGAATATATGCTGGAGGCTCTTATGATCGGTGAAGATGGTACATCTCGTGCCATACAGGTAATGTCTCCAGATCTTGAGTGCGAACACCACGGCCCCCAGCTCGAGTTCGTGAGTCGTGTAATTCTTTTCGTGAACCTTTAGTTGTCGAGAAGCGTAGGCAATCACCTTGTCCCGTTGCATCAACACGCAACCAAGACCTTGGTGTGAAGCATCACAGTATACCACGAAGTCTTCGTTGCCTTCGGGTAATGATAGTATTGGTGCACTGCAGAGATTTTGCTTCAATAGCTGAAACGCTGACTCTTGTTTATCAGTCCAATCAAACTTCTTTTCTTTCTGAGTCAGTGTCGTGAGAGGTTGAGCTATTTTGGAGAAATTCTCAATGAAGCGCCGATAATAACCAGCCAATCCTAAAAATTGACGTACTTCGGTCGGCGTTGAGGGTGCTTGCCAGCACTTGATTGCCTCAATCTTCGAGGGATCCACGTGAATTCCTTGACTATCAATTACATGACCAAGGAATTGAACAGTTTGCATCCAGAACTCACAATTGGAGAATTTTGCATATAACTCTTCGTGTCTAAGAAGTTCTAGAATGGTTTTGAGATGCTGCGCGTGCTCTTGCTCATTGCGCGAGTAAATAAGAATGTCATCGATGAAAACAATGACAAACTTGTCGAGATATGGTTTGCACACTCGGTTCATAAGGTCCATGAATACGGCCGGTGCGTTAGTCAAACCAAATGGCATCACTTGGAACTCGTAATGTCCATAGCGAGTTCGGAAGGCAGTCCTTGGGATGTCGATGTCACGAACTCGTAACTGATGATAACCTGATCTTAGATCTATCTTCGAATAGAAACTTGACCCTTGAAGTTGATCAAATAGGTCATCAATACGAGGAAGTGGGTAACGGTTCCTGACGGTCAACTTGTTCAACTCTCTATAGTCGATACACATTCTGAATGAACCTTCTTTCTTTTTCACAAACAGAACCGTAGCTCCCCATGGTGAAGAACTCGGTCTAATGAATCCCTTATCCAGGAGTTCCTGCAACTGAGTAGACAACTCCTGAAGTTCTGAAGGGGCTAAACGATATGGTGCTCGTGCAACAGGTGCTGCCCCCGGCACGAGATCGATCGAGAACTCAACTTGTCTCGGTGGTGGAAGGCCAGGTAAGTCTTCGGGAAAGACTTCTGGATAATCTCTAACAATGGGCACATCCTCAAGTCGTTTCTCTTCCGACTTTTTCTCCAAGACATGTGCGAGGATCGCCTGGTACCCTTTCCTAAGGTACTTGCGAGTTTTCATGCAGGATATGATATTCAGTCTCGTCCTGCCGGTCTCCCCTTGTATGATTAGAGTACTACCGGTGACAAGAGGAATACGGACGATTTTGTCATAGCAGACAATTTCAGCTCGGTGCTTGGATAACCAATCCATTCCAATAATTACGTCGAAACTTCCAATCTCAACGGGTATAAGGTCAATAGAGAAGATTTCATCAGATAGATTTAAAGTGCAATTTGGTATTACACTGTCAGTCTCAATTAACTTGCCATTAGCTAATTCTACAATGTACTTAGCATCTAAGGCAATAGGGGCAATGTTAAGCAATTTACTAAACTCATCAGATATGAAGCTCCTATCAGCACCAGAATCAAACAGAACAGAAGCAGTAAGGTTGTTGAGAAGAAACGTACCCGAGACCACATTCGGGTCTTGACGGGCCTCTCCTGAGTTCAGAACGAAAGCTCTTCCCTTCGCAGTGTTGTTACCCTTGTTCTTCAGCTTTGGGCACTCATTCCTAAAGTGACTAGTTTCTCCACACTCATAGCAGGACTTTGGTTGGCTGGTGGTGGTGTTGTCGGTGGTAGATCTACAGTCTTTGGTCAAATGTCCATACCTTTGACATTTTCCACAAGGTGTGCCGCAAGGACCATCATGATGACGGTGGCACTTTGAACAGTAGGGCTTATTTCCAGTGTAGCCCTTGTTGGAACCAGAACCAGTGTTGGTGGTCTTATCAGACTCAGACCTCTTGAATGATGATTGATTTTGAGTGGTGTTTCCAGACCACTTTCTTTTGTTGTTGTTACCAGAAGATGGAACAGATGTCTCACGGCTGACAACCATGGCCATGAGTTCATGAGCAATTCCGATAGCTCTTTCCAGAGTGGTTGGTTGAGCTGAGGCGACATTCCCCTGGATATTCTCCGGAAGGCCGCGGATGTACTTCTTGATACTTTTTCCTTCCGTATCAACCAAACCTGGGCACAACAGAGCAAATTGCTGAAACTTGGTGGTGTACCCAGCAATATCGTTCTCTTGTACCGCCAGATGCCAGAACTCCACTTCCAGTCGGTGTAGTTCTTCCTCGCGACAGTACTTCTCCCTTAGCTTTTTCTTCAATTCAGGCCAAGGAAGTCGGTTTGTGATCTCGACGCCAATAGAGTTTGCGTGGGTGTTCCACCACGTTAGTGCACCTTCTTGAAAGGTGTAAGCAGCAAACTTGACCTTACTATCTTCAGCACAGTTACAGAGACTGAAGACAGATTCCATTCTTTCAATCCATCTGATCAGGCCAATGGTGTCGCACCCCCAAAACATGTGGCAGCGGAAACATGAGGTGTCACGGGGGCGCCGACCAAATCAAATATCACAACACAAAGATTAAAGCAAACGACCTCTATATGAGACGTTTGAAAATGTTACATTACCATAATTCAAATGTTTACAAAATATCTGGAGTTCGCATAAACCATTAAGAGATTTCTAATACATTACTGATTATACAAAATACAGCTAAATGCAATCTAATCTCTTGATGTTTGAAAACAATGCGACTCGAGCTAAGCTTTCCATAAGCTTCCTACTGCGGCGGGTTACCTGAGAAATACATACTAAAAGGTCAACATAAAGTTGGTGAGTTCATAGGTTTGATAATCAATCAGTTACTACTATGATCCACAAGATTCCAAAAGTAGTATCATTCACAATGATAAGTAAAAGTATCGTTAGTCAACGATAAGTAAAAGTGTTGCAAAATGCAACATAAGTATACCATTTGCATGAGTCTCATAGTCAAGCTTAACGTTGTTTGCCTCCGGTAAGTGTACTAATCCGATACACCTCTAAATCACAAGTAATACTGCGCCCGTGGGTTGGCTAGAGCGACTAGCCCGGACGAGGTTTGTCAAACCCTGATAGATCTATCCAATAATACTCACGCACAAATTTTAATGACTATGATGGGTAGAGGACTTTAGTGGATTATTCAGGTCTCATGCAATCCGTACGAAAAGTGTTTCAAGTTACTTGTGATCATATAAGCAGTTGTATAAAATAGTTGTATGTATTCTCACCCCAGTTGAAAAACAGTAAAAAGGGGCTATGAAACTCACCTTAGATTAGCAAGTAGCAAGCAAATATCAAATAAGCAAGCAAAGTCCAAAGCGCAACCTTCTAACGTCCTAAACGTATAAGGTTGTGTAAGTAGATGTCTTATAAGACCATCTATAGCGATTGTATAAGTGGGGGTCAATGTCCACTTAAGCCAATCGTGTAGGTGGAGGGTTAATGTCCACCTAGAGCTAGTTCATCAACTAGTATGTCCAAATAAATTGTTCAAGTTCGTTTCTTAAAAACGTGTACGACCCGTTGGTGAAAGTTTGTAATAATAATTCATTTAGACATTATTATCAAGTTTGTTTTGCTGTATACTATTCATTAGTACATATCGTGTGTTGCAAATCAATTATTTTAGTTTGTATAAGTCTTAAACCGTAGGTCAAAGCTGGTCAAACCTGGTCAAACTGGTCAAACCTGGTCAAACCTGGTCAAACCGGTCAAACTGGTCAAACCTGGTCAAACCGGTCAAACCTGGTCAAACCTGGTCAAACTGGTCAAACCTGGTCAAACCTGGTCAAACATGGTCAAACTGGTCAAAACTGGTCAAACCTGGTCAAACCTGGTCAAACCTGGTCAAACTGGTCAAGGTTGGTCAAACTTAGCATCACTAGCAAAATGTAGCATCACTAGGTTAGTGTCTCTACTTGAGACTTAGGATATTTTCAGAAAATGTGGCATCACTAGCAAAATGTAGCATCACTAGCAAAATGTAGCATCACTAGCAAAATGTAGCATCACTAGGTTAGTGTCTCTACTTGAAACTTAGTATATTTTCAGAAAATGTGGCATCACTAGCAAAATGTAGCATCACTAGCAAAATGTAGCATCACTAGGTTAGTGTCTCTACTTGAGACTTAGGATATTTTCAGAAAATGTGGCATCACTAGCAAAATGTAGCATCACTAGCAAAATGTAGCATCACTAGCAAAATGTAGCATCACTAGGTTAGTGTCTCTACTTGAGACTTAGGATATTTTCAGAAATTGTTCTAAGTGTCGGTTTCTAATTCGGGAAACTTTCTAAGTTTAGTCTTTGGTCCAAGTTACTAACTAAGTCATCCAAACCCATTTTTGTTACCACTTTCCAAAAATAGTAAGTTTTGTCGTTTTTAGAAACCGAGCCGTTTTTGTTGACTTGGTCAAACCTACTCGGTTTGACCCGAAACTTTTACCCAACCCATAAATCAGTTTAAAGAGTCCAAATAATTTGTCGGTTTGTGTCGGAGTCATCCAAAGTGTCGGTTTTAATTACACTTCTTAAGATTTTCAATATTTCACATTTTCGACTTTTGTCGGTTTGGTTCGCCATTTTATTTCTACCACTTATGGTCCAAACTAGGGTCTGAAATTTTTACCAACTGATCATGTATGTATCTAGTCTAACATATAATTTTTACAGCAACCATAGTGTCCATTTACATATTTAAACAAATTCGCGTATGAACCGTACTCAGTTTTCGAAAACTTCCAGACCAGACTCAAAGATCAGATCATTCACAAAAATACGTACATATCTGGAAAAAGTGCAAAACACGAAAGTTGTAGCCCTTTTTAATACGCAACTTTTAAAAAAAAATTAGTTGTCTAATTATTCCTACAGCTCGAGATATGGTCATTTTAGTGGACTGACTTTTCTGGGACAGAAACTGTCTTCTTACATATGTGTTACAAAAACGTGTTTCAACCTTTTATTTGGAAATAATAGTGTTAGATGAGCAATATAACATGTAAATAACATAGAGTAGAGTTTCCTTACAAAGACTTGGATTGAGATGAGATGAGATGATGATGCTAGAGTTCTTGAGCTAATTATTATTGCAAAATGTTAAGTATTTTTGTTGGTGGAGCAATGGTGGTTCTTGGTGTTTGCTAGGTGGATTGTGGTGGTTATTGGGTGGTGAAAGGCTGAGTTATTTCAGTCTTTTAGAGAGAGTGAATGTTGAGAGAAAATGAGTTTGAGTGTAATGAAGAAAATGAAGTGATTTGATCTTTTTGCATGAGATTTGTATGGAAGTAAAGGGAATAATGATCATGTTCTTGCATGGATGAAGAGTGGATAAGGGGTGGGGTGGCACATGGGGGGGGCCAGCCCATGGGGGGGTCCCACACAAGGGTATTTTGGTCATTTCTTGTTCCCAATTTAACTAGTTACGTTTTCGTTCGTTACCCGATTGTTTAGACGTTTATTTATACGTTAAACGTTTTATACACACATTTAAGTAACGGTTTAAATTCCGATATTTTCGATTGAAATATTTATCTAGATACTTGAAAACATTTATATAAAAATGTTCCGTTAATTTATCGGCCTCGATTTGCGTGCACGTTTTACGGAGGTTTAATCGCGTAGCGTTTTAAATAGACGTTTTTCATTGACGAACTATTATATGATGTTTTCAATAATAATTTCATACAAAATAATATATTTAAATTATTAAAATATATTTCGGCTTTCGTTCGATTGTCGGGCGCGTTCCGCGCGTTTCTGTTGCGTTTGAGACGTTTTAGCCAAAACGCCTTAGTTTTTCGTGTATTATTTTAACAAAATAATAATATATGATAAATAACTTCTAAAAATAGATTCATGTTATTTATAGAAATGTTTTCACCAACGTCGTATAATTTGTCGGACTCCGTCCGGTTGTTTTGCACAATTTCACCAAATTGCGTAAGTGTAATTACAACTAATTACATAATCGTAATATAATCAATTACGGGAGTGTATATTCACATAAATACACAAATAGTTACAAGTAATTACAAGTATTTAGCCTAATACTAAACTAAACACACGTAATTAGGATTTCAAGTAGGTTAATCAGTAACCCTAAATCGTCGGGTGTCACAAATGACACCTTCTGTGCCCTTGAAATACAATGGTTTGCAGCTGAGAAAATCCTTGTAGGAACAAGGTTTGATAACAGGAGTAGGAGTGGTATTGACTGTCTCTTCATTCCTTTGAGCGTCTCGAGCAGCCATGGCTTCGGCTACAGCTCGGGTAACCGCAGCATTGAGTTCAACTTGACTGAAACCTTTCCTTTTTGGCGGCATGATACTGACAAAAGCAAATAGAGTGGATGAGTTGTTTGCACCAAAACATGATACATCGCATATGTATATATATATTTATGGGGTAATATACAATGACACAAGTGATAATCACATTTGACAAACAACAGAGTTGCATACTAGATGCGAGTTTGCGAGTGGGTGGGGTAAGCAACTACTTATGGGAACCTATAGTCCTTCTAACAACAGGTTCCACTTGTGATTCCAAAGAATTAGAATGATGGAGGAAGTACGAATGATATATTCCTCGCGAACATGTGATTGTACAGCGGAATGTGTTGTGAGATGTTATGTGCGTATAAAAGGGATAGACGATAGTAATTCATACTCATCGTCTTTGGTAGTGAAGATGTTAACGAGTGTATTATCGTGTGTGATCTATATATATTCGATATATATAATAGCTTAGAAGATAATACGCGAGTGGGGCTTAATCATATATCTTCAATATATAATAGCCTATAAGGTAGCACATAAATGAGGCCTATGTATGTATATACGCCTATATCACATAATAGCCTAATGATTTTCTAGCACAAACCAAGTATATATTTCGGTTTCTCTCATGGTCAGAGTCAACTAGTGCATTCCTGTTCAACATAACCCCTTTCAGATTTCACATCGTACTCATTTAATTGTACATAGTTAGCTAGGCTATGTTAAATTAAACTCATATGGTGTAATCACTGAACCAGTTATACCTAATAAGGAATACTGCCTAACGGTCATAGTCTAGGCCCACTAAATGCAACCTAGTTCACTATAACCTTAGGCTCTGATACCAATCTGTCGCACCCCCAAATTATGATGCGGAAGCGGGTCGGTTCGGGGCGTGACTAATCAATACACAAAGCACATAAGATACAATGAACGACCACTACATGCGTCGTTTTACAAGTTATATTGATATTATAAAAGTTTTTACACTGTTATGATATAGTTTACAAAAGCTCCTGAGCCAAAATGATAGAGATTCTATGGCATAACTAAATTATACAAAATGTAGTAATGCATGACAATCTCTTGATGTCTGAATGTGACTCGAGCTAATGGGCATCCTGAATGAGCAGACCTACTGCTGCTGAGAACCTGAGAATACATGCTAAAGGTCAGCTATAAAGCTGGTGAGCTCACAGGTTTAATGATAAGAACAATGTATGAACCACAAGATTTAATGATAATTGAAATTAATCAAATATAATGTACATACAGCCATGAGCACATAGTCTGAGCTTAACTGAGGTGTCAGGATCACAATTAAGTGCCTGAGCAAGGGTGCCTCTATGCGTATGCCTAATCAACATACGTATGAATAAATGATAATGCGTCCGTTTTGACCAGTCAGTGCTTGCTGACCCGGACGGGGATTGTCAGTCCCATATGGATCCATACACTAACATTCACGCTACAAAGTATTACCAAACTATGCTAATGAGGACTTAAAATGATTAGATGATTTTAACTCATGTAGTATACATCGATGTTTTGATACTTGTGTTCACATGTAAAACAAAATGAGCATGTATCTCACCCCTAGGTAAAAGCATTTAAAAAGGGGCTATGAAACTCACCTGAGTCTAATGAGATGCTATTAAGCACAAATGATGATTCACAAGACAATGATGTCGATCAATCGACTGAAACCTGCAGGGAGTCTTAGACGCGCAAGGTTTTTGATTGATTAGATGACTTAACAGACCATCTATGCTAGTTGCTCATTCAACTAGTAATGTCCAAATGATTAGTTTTGGATTATTTATATTTTGTAAATATGTACGGCCCGTTGGTGAGTTTTTGTAATAATAATTTCAAGTGTTATTATTATGCGTCTCATCATTTTGTTTACTTGTAAAGTATATACCTATGCATTTTCAAAAGCGAGTACTTTTATATATATCCGAAGATATATATATTTATGTCCGAATGTTTGTAGTCCGAAGGTGTCTAGGTCCGAAAGTGTATATGTGTCCGGATGTAAGTTTTAGTCCGAAAGTCAAGGGTTCGGGTTCGGGAAAGTGGTCAAACGACCACCGTTTGACCCGAAACTTTTACACAAATCCTAATATGTCAGGATAGGCTTATAGAACTTGTCGTTATGTTTCGTGGATGTCTTGAAGTGTCACATTCACCAAACTACCAAAACAGTCCCTAGTTTCCTGTTTTCCAGATTTTGTACTCAACAAATCCCTCGATTTGGACCACTTCTAATCCAATTCATAGCTAACCAAAAATCTCACATGTTCTAATATATGTCTAGATCATTTCTGCATTTTATGGTATTTTTACATGTCCGTTTACTATTTTTAACAAAAATAAATATGAAGAGTAGTCGGTTTCGGCTCAAAACAGACCTTGGCTCAAAGATTAGCCTCTACACTAAAAACCGTGTATTTTTGTGAAAAGTCTCAGAGAGAACTTTTTGTATACAACATCCATACGGACATTTAGGTATAAGATTTGCGTGTTGATTCATCCTACAACTCAAGTTATAGTCGTTTTAGTGAAGATGAAAATTCTGGTCAGATTACTGTTTTTATATAACTACCTCAAAAACGTGTTTGAGCTTAAGATTTGGACATTATCTTGTTAGATGAACATCATAACATGTATATATATGTAAATCACGAAAATATAGAGAGAGAAGTTAGGGTTTTATACCAAAAACGTGTTCTAGAGAGAGAGGAAAGTGAGATGGTGCTTGATTCGAGTTCCTAGCTTCCTTTCCTTGCTTTCCTTGCCCAAAATGATGGCGGTTGATGGTGGTTTGATGGTGGAGATGTGGTGGTTGTAGAGAGAGGGTGAGAGAGCAGATTTTAGAGAGAGATTAGAGAGAGAAGTGGAGGAACCAAATGAGGGAATTAAGGGTGTGATTGGTGGCTTATGGTCAAGGGCATGATCCACAAAAAGTGGATCATGTTGGCTGGTTTTTATTAAACAAATGGGGGCAAGGTTTGGTTTAAATCTTGTCTCCATGCTTGGTATTATACCCGCGTTCGATTACCCGATCGTTTAAACATTTATTTATAGGTTAATGTTATACGTACGTGTTTTTAAATAACAATTGGTTTTCGATATTTTAAGTTGAAGTAATACTCCATATTACTTGATAACACTTATAAAAAAAATGTTTGATTAATGTGTCGGTTTTCGTTTACGGGATCGCGTTACGATTATTTAATCGCGTGCGGTTTTAATTAGACGTTTTTGTGATCGGTTTGATATACGCTATTTCAAATGAATATTTTCCATCAAAATAATATATTTTAAATTTGTAAAATATATTTTGGTTTTCGTTCGATTGTTGGGCGCGTTTCGCTCGTTTTTGGGTCGCGTATGAGCATTTTATGCGATACGGAATACTTATGAAATATTATCGAAATAATATTTAGTAACTAATATGTTTATCGAATAATCTCATATTATTTAATAAAGGGTTCACCAACGTCCATATTAATGTATCGGAATTCGGCCGATATAATAAAATGCACGATTAAATAGAATCGCGTAAATGCGTATATTTATAAAATACACGTAATGATACATACAATTAGCCTAGCATGGAACTAATTACATGTATTACAAAATGATTTGGCGCAAATTTCTGGCCCTAATTGGTCGGGTGTCATAGAATCCATCTCTAAAGTTGTCAAGGACTTGCAAGAATCTTCTAAACCCATGCAAAAGAAGAAGCCCCCAAACTTCTTTCCAAACATACGGGCCAACGAAGAAATTCTTGACACCACTGGTAGAAACCCTGACCAAACCCTTCACTCTAAACCATTCGTTCAGCGGTTAACCACACTACCACCGTCTCAATATTTAGTTCTCTCTACTCCTACCTAATTGACTTCTCGTCTAAACAATACGATTTTCAATAACTTCATGGTTGAGCAAAATAATACAAACAAACGAATTCTTGATTTTCAAAATCAAAATGACTATTTGCTCAGGATTTCAAATGATTTAATTAAAAACATGGAGGATAATGTTAAAAGATTGTTTTTAAAAGTTGAGGAGAAGCAAAGGGAGGAAGCGATCTACAATTCTGTCTCACTCATCCTATGAGCACGATGACATGCTTGTGGTCACTAGCGGAGGAAAAGAGACTAAGAACGAGAAAACCATAGATATTCCTTCGAATGAACCTTCTACTTCTCTACCTACTGACTCGGTACAAGCTGACACCCCTGTCGCTTCTCCTGAGCCAGAACCTTCTAAAGCCACAGAAGACTCTAAACCCGTTCGAATACCTTTCCCTGGTAGGCTTAAGAAAGAGAAACAAGAAGCTAAATTTGGAAAATATCTAGAAATGTTCAAAAGCCTACACTTAAACGTTAGATTATTAGATGCTTTAGTAGAAATGCCCAGTTGTGCTAGATTCTTTAAGGAACTGATATCCAACAAAGAAAAACTTAGACAGATAGTTAACTTGCCCCTAGATGCCGAGTGCTCTTTAATTATGCAACAAGGACTACCTCCTAAGCTTGGAGATACCGGCCGTTTCACTATTCCTTGTTATCTTCAGGATATTCAAATAAGTAACGCCTTAGCTGACCTAGGAGCTAGTGTAAACCTCATGCCATTCTCGCTTTATAGGAAACTAGGATTAAACGAACTCTTGCCTACTCGTATGACCATCCAATTAGGGAATAGATCAGTTAAACTCCCCCGAGGAATTGCTGAAGATATTATGGTCCGTGTCGACAAATTCGTCTTTCCAGTTGATTTCGTTGTTATGGATATTGAAGAGGACACCCAGGTTCCACTCATCCTTGGCAGACCTTTCCTAAACACTGCCAAGGCCGTCATTGACGTAAATGAAAAATCTTTAAAACTCCGAGTTGGAACTGAAGAGGTCACCTTCAATGTTGATAAACTAATGAAACAACCTATGGGAGAAGATCTTGGTCTTGTAGATTCTATGCAGGAAATAATTGAAGAACACTTGGAAGAGATCCTCGCAGTAAGCAGCATTAACCCCCTTCCCAATACTATCATCACTTCAAGAATACTCTGTGAAGAAGGTGCGGGTCCATGCTCAGCTATCTCGGATTCTTCCGATGCATCTGGAGAGTTACTATTTCCTTTAAAGAATTCCAAGCCGCTGCTCAACTCCATCTTGACTGCTCCACTTGGATATGGCACTCCTGTCACTCTTGTAACACCCCCAAATTTAATGACTTGCGGAAGCATACTTGGGTGTTACTAATCAATATACAAAGCACAAGATATATAGTAAACGACCTCTAAATGAGACGTTGTAAAACGATTTCATAGAAATATATGTTTGAAAACTTAATGTTTTCGTATACAAAAATAGTTCCCTAGAGTCCACGCGTATGGCGGGAGATTCTATTACATAATCAACATGTACAAAAGATAATGCTGAGAATCTCCGTTAATGCAGTTTAGTTGAAATCATGTGACTCTTGCTATGTCCTAGAGAAATCCTACTCCATATGAGTACCTGAGAATACATGCTAAAAGGTCAACACGAATGTTGGTGAATCTCACAGGTTTGTAAGTAATATCAGTTTTGAACACAAGATTTCATAAGTAGTGCCCGCAGGCGTAAATCAAGTATTTGCAAATCCAGCAAATGTAAGTAAGTAAGTTATACCGTTGCCATGAGGCTCATAATCGAAGCTTAACCCGTAAGTAATAAGTTGCTCCCGTGACATGCTCGTAACTGAGCAAGCATAAGTAACGAATAATAGTCGCCCGTTTATACAGAACGGTTCGTGGTAGCGCTACTACCCCGGGCGGGGAGGGTCATTTCCCTAATGGATCCATTAACTAGTGTTCGCGCTTAAGTCCATAACTAACGATATATGATGGAGAGACTTCTGTAAATAAATAACTCATGCAAGTCCGTTTGGTATAATAAGCAGTTTAGTACTTGTGTTCAAGTAAAAGCAGTAGCATGTATCTCCCCCAATGAGAAAAACAGTAAAAGTGGGGCCGTAAGACTCACCTGAGTCGAGTAGTAAGCGGTGGAAATCAGTAAGTAGTGAGTAGGTTCTCCGAACCCGTAACCTTTAAATGCCTAAACATATAAAGTCAAGTAAGTAGATGTCTCGCAAGACCATCTAGTCTAGTTGTCTACACAACTCGTTATGTCCAATGTTGTTTCGTTATTGTTTGTTCTTAGAAAACACGGTTGGCCCGTTGGTGACGGTTTGTATTAATAGTTTTGATGTTATCACATTGATTTTGAAGTGTTATACTTGAAAAGTATATTCCATTATGTTTGAAAAGTTGTATCATATAAGCGTTTCGAAGTTGTACAAGTTTGACACTTGGTGAGAAATGTGCTTACGGAATCTAAGTACGGGGGTCCGGGGGCAGCGCCCCTAGCGGGGTCCAAGGGGCTGGCCCCTGGCTGGGGTCGAGATGCCAGGTCAGCTCGAAAATTTTTTATTTCTACTATATTGTTTTGGTGAAAAACGCATATGGGATCTGAATTTGGGTAAAATCGAGTGATAAATTTCGAGTCTCGACACTTAGTAAAAATCTGTGTTTTTAAGGTTCTGGTTTGTGCGACGTCGCATGCGACGTTGCAAGCGACGTAAGGTGCGACGTGGGCATGTACGTCGCATGATGCGACCTTCGCAAATCAATGCGACGTAGGGGGTGGCGTCGCTAATGCGACGTTGGTTCGTTTTGCGACGTTAAAGTCTACGTCGCCATGTATGACATCCGCAATTTAATGCGACGTAATGGGATGCGTCGCTAGTGCGACGTTGAGATTTTTGTGCGACGTAGGTCGCGACGTCGCAGAGGCCCCTGGCCAGGTGTGACGTTGCGGTCTGATGGCCGGAAATTTAGTCGAAAACGAGTTTCCCGGTTTCCGTTGGGTCCAAATCTTTTACCCAACCCAAAAATGGACATAACAAGCCATTATAAACCATAAACAAGTAAAAATGATCAAAAACGAGAGATGTCGGGATTTGTCGGAAACTTACAAAGTGTCGGATTGAAAATCCGAAAAGATTGGATGATAGATCGTGAAGTGGTGGTGCTTTTCTTCCAAATGACCGAGTAAAACCGAGTGCGTTTTGAGGTAGTATTTTGTGAATTTAATGAGGTGGTGGTGGTGTTTAATTTGAAAGAGAAAAGGAGGAAGAAAGAGAAAGAGTAGAGAAAGCGAGGAGAAAGAGAGTGAGAGTGGGAGGTTAACCTCCCATTTTCAGTCCGCGCCTCCGCGCTCCGTGCGGTGTTCGTTTCCTCCGTCGTTTAAATGTACAATATTTATTTTGCGCGTTAATTATTCATTTAATAATACAAATTTTGTTAAGTTATTTAATTGAATTATTTTTCTAAAACTTTAAATAAATTTTTGGGTAGTTTGTTTTTAAGTCGCGAAATTTCAATTGTACGAAATAGGACAATTTGCGAGTATTATTAAAATGTTATTCCGGATGTCATATTGTTTTTAAATAATGTTTTATGCTTAAATTAAAATGTTTCACCAACGTCCGTATTTACCGAATCGAATTGCACTCAATTCTTAAAACTGTGTACTATCAAATCCAACCGCGTAATCGTATATATTCACCAAAGTATATTTTGATACATTAATTAGCCTAACACAGAACTAATTACATGTATTTACAGAGAATTAGGCACTAATTACTAGTCCTAATTTGGCGGTTGTTACATTCTCCCCCTGTTAAAAGAATTTCGTCCCGAAATTTAAGTCGAAGTCGCGTTCGGGGTTGAATCAGTGAATAAGTGAGGATACTTGAGTCGCATTTGGTCTTCCCGTTCCCAAGTGAATTCCGGACCACGCCGCGAATTCCACCTGACTTTGACGATGGGAATACGACTTTGTTTCAGTTGTTTGACCTCACGGTCCATAATTTCGGCGGGTTCCTCAACGAAATGAAGTTTGTCATCGATGCGGATCTCGTCAAGGGGTATGATAAGTGTCTCGTCGGACAGACATTTCTTCAAGTTAGAAATGTGAAACGTAGGGTGCACGCTGCTGAGTTCAGAGGGCAGCTGCAGTCGATAAGCCACGGGGCCAATCCGTTCGAGGATCTCAAAAGGCCCAATGTACCTGGGATTTAATTTCCCGCGTTTACCGAACCGGATTACGCCTTTCCAAGGCGATACTTTTAAGAGTACTCAGTTCCCAACTTGGAACTCGAGTGGTTTGCGTCTCACGTCAGCGTAGCTTTTCTGACGATCACGTGCGGCTTTGAGTCGGTTTTGGATTTCAACAATTTTCTCGGTGGTTTCGTGTATGAGTTCAGGACCAGTGAGTTGACTATCTCCCACTTCAGTCCAACAGATCGGTGAGCGGCACTTACGACCGTACAGTGCCTCAAAAGGTGCAGCCTTAATGCTGGCGTGATAACTGTTATTGTAGGAAAACTCACACAACGGTAGGTGTCTTTCCCAGTTGGTACCGAAATCAACTACGCAGGCTCGTAGCATGTCTTCCAGTGTCTGAATAGTTCGTTCGCTCTGGCCATCGGTCTGAGGGTGGTACGCGGTACTCATATCGAGACGGGTACCCAGTGATTTTTGGAGTGATTGCCAGAAGCGAGATGTGAAACTAGCATCCCTGTCAGAGATAATCGAGATAGGGACACCATGTTGGCAAACGATTTCTTTGATGTAGATTTGTGTGAGGCGTTCCATTTTATCGGTTTCTCTGATTGCCAAGAAATGAGCTGATTTGGTGAGACGATCGACGATCACCCAAATGGTATCGCAACCACTTGACGACTTAGGGAGTTTGGTTATGAAATCCATGGCAATCTGTTCCCATTTCTATTCAGGAATGTCGGGTTGTTGGAGTAAACCGGAAGGTTTCTGGTATTCGGCTTTGACTTTTGAACAAGTAAGACACTTGCTGACGTACGTGGCGATTTCAGCTTTCATGTTCGGCCACCAATAAAACTCTTTGATCCCGTGATACATTTTATCAGACCCCGGGTGGATAGAATATTTGGACTTGTGAGCTTCATCCATCACCAAGTCCCGAAGGTTCCCGAAACTAGGCAACCAGATTCGGTTAGAGAAGTACCTAACTCCATTAGGTCTGATTTCGAACTGTTTATCCATGCCTCGCAAGGCCTCGTTTTTGACATTATCGGGTTTGAGAGCTTCGAGTTGAGCGGTGAGAATCTGGATATTCAAATCGTTGTGAATGGTCATACTGAGGGCTCGGGCTCGAAGTGGTTTCGACCGTTCTTTTCGACTGAGGGCATCGGCAACAACATTTGCCTTACCCGGATGGTATTTGATTTCGCAATCGTAATCTGTAAGCAACTCGACCCATCGACGTTGCCTCATGTTGAGATCCTTTTGATTGAATATGTGTTGAAGACTTTTGTGGTCGGTGAATACAGTACTTCGGGTACCATAAAGGTAGTGTCTCCAGATTTTGAGAGCGAATACCACGGCCCCTAACTCGAGGTCGTGAGTTGTGTAGTTCTTCTCGTGAACTTTAAGTTGTCGGGAGGCGTAAGCAATGACCTTGTCTCGTTGCATCAACACGCAACCGAGACCTTGGTGAGAAGCATCGCAGTATACCACGAAGTCATCGGTGCCTTCGGGTAAGGATAGAATGGGTGCACTGCAAAGCTTTAGTTTCAACAGCTGAAATGCTGACTCTTGTTTATCAGTCCAATCGAACTTTTTGTCTTTCTGAGTCAGTGTCGTGAGTGGTATGGGTATTTTTGAGAAGTTTTCAATGAATCGGCGATAATACCTCGCCAATCCCAAGAATTGGCGTACTTCGGTAGGAGTGGTTGGCGCCTGCCAGTTCTTGATGGCCTCGATTTTTGATGGGTCTACATGAATTCCCTGACTATCAATCATATGCCCAAGGAATTGAACGGTTTTTATCCAGAACTCACACTTAGAGAATTTGGCGTAAAGCTCCTCGTGTTTAAGTAGTTCTAGGATGGTTCTGAGGTGTTGTGCGTGTTCTTGTTCGTTTCGTGAGTATATGAGGATGTCATCGATGAACACAATGACAAACTTGTCAAGATAAGGTTTACACACCCGATTCATAAGGTCCATGAATACAGCCGGTGCGTTGGTTAGACCAAAGGGCATCACTTGGAACTCGTGGTGCCCGTAACGGGTTCTGAATGCGGTTTTTGGGATGTCGGCATCACGAACACGCAATTGGTGATAACCTGATCGAAGATCAATCTTTGAATAACAGCTTGATCCTTGAAGTTGATCGAACAGATCGTCGATTCAAGGAAGTGGGTATCGGTTCTTGACGGTTAGTTTGTTCAACTCTCGGTAGTCAATACACATTCGAAATGAACCGTCTTTCTTTTTGACAACAAGACCGGAGCTCCCCAAGGTGAAGAACTCGGTCTGATGAATCCTCTATCCAGAAGTTCCTGTAACTGAGTGGACAGCTCCTGAAGTTCGGATGGGGCTAGTCGGTACGGTGCTCGGGCCACTGGTGCGGCACCCGGCACGAGATCAATCGAGAACTCAACCTGTCTAGGTGGTGGTAGACCAGGTAGTTCTTCTGGAAAGACTTCGGGGAAGTCTCTAACGATTGGCACATCTTCAAGTCGCTTCTACTCCGACTTTTTCTCCGTGATGTGCGCGAGAATTGCTGGGTAACCTTTTCTCAGAAATTTCCGGGTTTTCAGACAGGAGATTATGTTTAGTCTCGACCCACCGGTCTCCCCCTGTATGATCAAGGTTCTACCGACGGCGAGAGGGATGCGGACGATTTTATCATGACAAACAATTTCGGCCCGATGCTTGGACAACCAGTCCATACCCACGATGACGTCGAAACTTCCTAGTTCAACAGGCATAAGATCGATTGAGAAGATTTCGTCGGCTAGGTTTAAAGTGCAATTAGGTATCACACTATCGGTTTCTATGAGTTTACCATTTGCAAGTTCTACTGTGTACTTAACATCTAAGGCCACGGGGGTGATGTCAAGTAGTGGGCAAAACTCATCAGAAATATAGCTCTTATCGGCACCAGTATCAAATAGAATAGAAGCAGATAAGTTGTTGAGGAAGAACATACCCGAGACCACATTCGGGTCTTGACGGGCGTCCCCTGAGTTGATCACAAAGGCTCTGCTCCGAGTGTTGTTGTTGCGGTTGTTGTTGTTGTTGTTCTTCAGCTTGGGGCAGTTGTTCTTAAAATGCCCAGAGTTTCCGCACCCAAAGCAGGTCTTTGGTGCATTGGTGTTGGGGGTAGGAATGATGGCTCGACAATCCTTGGCTAGGTGCCCGAACCTTTTGCAGTTGGTGCAAGGGCAGGAACCGTCGTGGTGACGATTGCATTTGGAACAGTGGGGTTTGTTCCCGCCGTACCCTTTCTTTTCAGTAGTCCCTGATGAATAAGCCTTAACAGACTCAGGCTTCTTGTTGGTGAGTTGGTTGGATGAGTTGGGGTTTCCTTCCCATTTGCGTTTGTTGTTTGCTGATGGGGTTGATGTTGTGCCACGGCGGACAGAGTTTGCCGTTAGTTCATGGGCCATACGGATGGCGCTCTGAATCATACCCGGTTTGGAAGATGTCACCAGGTCTTGTAGTCTGTCGGGAAGTCCATCGACATATTTCTCGATCCTCTTGTATTCAGGATCGACCATGGATGGGCACAGAAGTGCCAGTTGGTGGAAACAGTTGGTGTAACTAGTGATATCATCACCTTGCATCTTGTGGTTCCAAAATTCCAACTCCAGTTGTTTTAGTTCATCCCTGGGGCAGTACTCACCCCTCAACATCTCCTTCAGCTCCTCTCACTGGAGCTTGTAAGCATTCGCAATACCCACAGTCTGGGCATAGGTGTTCCACCAGGTAAGGGCGGTGTCAGAGAAAGTGCTGACGGAGAACTTGACCCTGTCCCCCTCCGCACAGTTGCAGATAAGAAATACAGATTCGATCTTCTCGATCCAGCGTACCAGACCGATCGCTCCTTCCGTACCATGGAAGTTCAGAGGTTTGCAGTTCTGGAAGTCTTTATATGAGCAGGGTTTGGGTTGTGGTGCATTGTTAGTTGTATCTTCGCTACCAGGGTTTGATGTTCGGGTAGCTAAGGCTTGGGCTACACTACGGGCAATCAGACCCGCAATTTCGGCTTCACTGAGGGTGACTTGTCGGCGAGGAGGCATGATGCTGACAAGAAAAGGACAAGGAAAGAAGGATAAGATAATTGTAGGTTTCGAGATCCTTGTGGATGAGAGCATGACAAATTGGGCGGTGTGTTTGCCATCCCTGTGGCAGAGTGTAAGTAAGACGAGGCTAATATATATATAAGTATATAATATCCAGCCTAGTGTCTAGCATGTAACAAGTAATGGTCCGGTTCTCTCGTGGTCAGAGTCAACTAACACATTCCTGTTCAACATAACCACCTCAGACCTCACATCATCTTTCCTTAATTGTACATAGTTGATCAGGCTATGTTAAATTAAAGTCGTATGCTGTAATTCCTGAACCAATCATGCCTAGTAAGGGAATACTGCCTAATGGTCATAGTCTAGGCCCACTAAATGCAACCTAGTTCACTATAACCTTAGGCTCTGATACCAATCTGTAACACCCCCAAATTTAATGACTTGCGGAAGCATACTTGGGTGTTACTAATCAATATACAAAGCACAAGATATATAGTAAACGACCTCTAAATGAGACGTTGTAAAACGATTTCATAGAAATATATGTTTGAAAACTTAATGTTTTCGTATACAAAAATAGTTCCCTAGAGTCCACGCGTATGGCGGGAGATTCTATTACATAATCAACATGTACAAAAGATAATGCTGAGAATCTCCGTTAATGCAGTTTAGTTGAAATCATGTGACTCTTGCTATGTCCTAGAGAAATCCTACTCCATATGAGTACCTGAGAATACATGCTAAAAGGTCAACACGAATGTTGGTGAATCTCACAGGTTTGTAAGTAATATCAGTTTTGAACACAAGATTTCATAAGTAGTGCCCGCAGGCGTAAATCAAGTATTTGCAAATCCAGCAAATGTAAGTAAGTAAGTTATACCGTTGCCATGAGGCTCATAATCGAAGCTTAACCCGTAAGTAATAAGTTGCTCCCGTGACATGCTCGTAACTGAGCAAGCATAAGTAACGAATAATAGTCGCCCGTTTATACAGAACGGTTCGTGGTAGCGCTACTACCCCGGGCGGGGAGGGTCATTTCCCTAATGGATCCATTAACTAGTGTTCGCGCTTAAGTCCATAACTAACGATATATGATGGAGAGACTTCTGTAAATAAATAACTCATGCAAGTCCGTTTGGTATAATAAGCAGTTTAGTACTTGTGTTCAAGTAAAAGCAGTAGCATGTATCTCCCCCAATGAGAAAAACAGTAAAAGTGGGGCCGTAAGACTCACCTGAGTCGAGTAGTAAGCGGTGGAAATCAGTAAGTAGTGAGTAGGTTCTCCGAACCCGTAACCTTTAAATGCCTAAACATATAAAGTCAAGTAAGTAGATGTCTCGCAAGACCATCTAGTCTAGTTGTCTACACAACTCGTTATGTCCAATGTTGTTTCGTTATTGTTTGTTCTTAGAAAACATGGTTGGCCCGTTGGTGACGGTTTGTATTAATAGTCTTGATGTTATCACATTGATTTTGAAGTGTTATACTTGAAAAGTATATTCCATTATGTTTGAAAAGTTGTATCATATAAGCGTTTCGAAGTCGTACAAGTTTGACACTTGGTGAGAAATGTGCTTACGAAATCTAAGTACGGGGGTCCGGGGGCAGCGCCCCTGGCGGGGTCCAAGGGGCTGGCCCCTGGCTGGGGTCGAGATGCCAGGTCAGCTCGAAAATTTTTTATTTCTACTATATTGTTTTGGTGAAAAACGCATATGGGATCTGAATTTGGGTAAAATCGAGTGATAAATTTCGAGTCTTGACACTTAGTAAAAATCTGTGTTTTTAAGGTTCTGGTTTGTCCGACGTCGCATGCGACGTTGCAAGCGACGTAAGGTGCGACGTGGGCATGTACGTCGCATGATGCGACCTTCGCAAATCAATGCGACGTAGGGGGTGGCGTCGCTAATGCGACGTTGGTTCGTTTTGCGACGTTAAAGTCTACGTCGCCATGTATGACATCCGCAATTTAATGCGACGTAATGGGCTGCGTCGCTAGTGCGACGTTGAGATTTTTGTGCGACGTAGGTCGCGACGTCGCAGAGGCCCCTGGCCAGGTGCGACGTTGCGGTCTGATGGCCGGAAATTTAGTCGAAAACGAGTTTCCCGATTTCCGTTGGGTCCAAATCTCTTCCCCAACCCAAAAATGGACATAACAAGCCATTATAAACCATAAACAAGTAAAAATGATCAAAAACGAGAGATGTCGGGATTTGTCGGAAACTTACAAAGTGTCGGATTGAAAATCCGAAAAGATAGGATGATAGATCGTGAAGTGGTGGTGCTTTTCTTCCAAATGACCGAGTAAAACCGAGTGCGTTTTGAGGTAGTATTTTGTGAATTTAATGAGGTGGTGGTGGTGTTTAATTTGAGAGAGAAAAGGAGGAAGAAAGAGAAAGAGTAGAGAAAGTGAGGAGAAAGAGAGTGAGAGTGGGAGGTTAACCTCCCATTTTCAGTCCGCGCCTCCGCGATCCGTGCGGTGTTCGTTTCCTCCGTCGTTTAAATGTACAGTATTTATTTTGCGCGTTAATTATTCATTTAATAATACAAATTATTTTAAGTTATTTAATTGAATTATTTTTCTAAAACTTTAAATAAATTTTTTGGGTAGTTTGTTTTTAAGTCGCGAAATTTCAATTGTACGAAATAGGACAATTTGCGAGTATTATTAAAATGTTATTCCGGATGTCATATTGTTTTTAAATAATGTTTTATGCTTAAATTAAAATGTTTCACCAACGTCCGTATTTACCGAATCGAATTGCACTCAATTCTTAAAACTGTGTACTATCAAATCCAACTGCGTAATCGTATATATTCACCAAAGTATATTTTGATACATTAATTAGCCTAACACAGAACTAATTACATGTATTTACAGAGAATTAGGCACTAATTACTAGTCCTAATTTGGCGGTTGTTACAACTCTACTACGAAGGAACCCGACTTCTGAAGTAGATCATTCATCTCTCTCAAGGGAAGAAATTCTGAAGACTCTTAAAGACATGGAGTCAATGCTTAAAACACCTGCTTCACAACTATCTGAAGGTTGTGAAAATCTTAATCCTGAAATCACCATCAGCAAGTCTTCATTAGCTCAATTCCAGAGATTTGCAACAACTGACAAAGGAAAAGAAATTATCACTGAATAAAATGCAATCTCTCAATCTTCCCAAGTAAAATATGAGCTGAGAAAATATGAGCTGTCCAACAATACAGAATGGGTTGAGATAGCATCAGCCGACATTCCGGAATCACCTGCAATGGAGTCATATTATCAAACAATGTACGACGAGCTTAAAAGAGACGAGATTGCTAGGATGAAACCATCTACTGAAGAACCATCCGAATTAGAACTAAAGGAACTTCCCCCATACCTTGAATATGCTTTTCTTGAAGGAACTTCGCACTTACCGGTTATCATATCTACAGAATTGAAACCCGAAGAGAAAGCAAGGCTGGTACAGGTTCTAAAGTCACATAAGAAGGCGATTGCTTGGAAAATCTCTGACATACAAGGGATTAGTCCAAACTACTGCACGCATAAAATCTTAATGGAAAACGACTTCAGACCATCAGTTCAAAGGCAAAGGAGAGTCAACCCGAAGATTCAGGACGTGGTGAAAAAGGAGGTTATCAAACTCCTGGATGCTGGTCTGATCTACCCTATCTCAGATTCTCCATGGGTTAGCCCAGTTCAAGTCGTCCCAAAGAAAGGAGGCATGACAGTCATCGCTAACGAAAATAATGAATTGATTCCAACACGAACCGTCAATGGTTGGAGGGTGTGTATCGACTATCGGAAACTGAATGAAGCTACACACAAAGATCATTTCCCTCTACCATTCATTGATCAGATGCTCGAAAGGTTATCAGGAAACGAATTCTATTGCTTCCTTGATGGCTTCTCAGGCTATTTTCAGATACCTCTCGATCTGAAGGACCAAGAAAAGACGACGTTCACTTATCCCTATGGAACATTTGCTTACCGACGTATGCCTTTTGGTTTATGTAATGCACCCGCGACTTTTCAAAGATGCATGGTAGCAATCTTCCACAACATGATTGAACAATGCATGGAAGTGTTCATGGACGATTTCTCAGTTTTTGGGGATTCGTTCACCACTTGTCTTTCTAACTTGGATAGGATGCTTGCTCGATGTGAAGAATCAAACCTAGTTCTGAATTGGGAGAAATGTCACTTCATGGTGAAAGAAGGCATAGTTCTTGGACACCGCATTTCAAAATCTGGAATTGAAGTTGACAAAGCAAAAGTTGAAACTATCTCAAAGCTTCCACCCCCTACTTCTGTGAAAGCCATCCGAAGTTTTCTAGGTCACGCCGGATTCTACCGTCGCTTTATTAAGGATTTCTCTAAGATCTCTCGACCTATGACTCATCTTCTCGAAAAAGATTCTCCGTTTGACTTTACAGATGAATGTCTCAAAGCTTTTAACTACCTGAAGGATCAGCTTGTACATGCACCGATCATGGTTGCCCTTGATTGGAGTCTTCAATTTGAAATCATGTGCGACGCCAGTGATTTCGCTGTTGGAGCTGTACTGGGACAGCGGAAGGAGAAACATTTTCAACCAATATACTACGCCAGCAAAACGCTCACAGATGCCCAAGAAAACTACACCACTACAGAAAAGGAGCTGCTTGCGGTAGTATTTGCTTTTGATAAATTTCGTTCTTATCTAATCTTGTCCAAAACTATTGTCTATACAGATCACTCCGCTTTGAAATACCTTTTCAAGAAGCAAGATGCTAAACCGCGCCTTCTACGATGGATTCTACTCCTACAAGAATTTGATATTGAGATTAAAGATAAGAAAGGAGCAGAAAACGTCGCGGCCGATCATCTTAGCCGATTGGAAAATCCATCAATGGAGAAGTTGCACGAGAACGACATTCAAGATCAGTTCCCCGAAGAACAACTCGTGACTATTGGAGGATACCAACAAGGATCACAGTTCACACACAACCCTTGGTATGCCGACTTCGCCAATTATCTGGTAGGGAACATCATACCAAAAGGAATGCCAACTTCTCATAAACGAAAATTCTTCCGCGATGGCAAGAACTATTTTTGGAACGATCCTTATCTCTTTAAGGTTTGTCCCGATCAACTTATTCGAAGATGCCTCGATGGGAAGGAGGCAGAACAAATTCTACACCAGAGCCACCACGGACCTACTGGAGGACACCATGGCAACAAAATGACTGCACGAAAGGTTTACGATGCTGGCTTTTATTGGCCAACCAAATTCTGAGACGCTTGCGACTGGTGAAGCGCTGTGATATTTGCCAAAGGCAAGGCAATATCTCAGCCTGAAATGAAATGCCACTTACTAATATCCAGGCCGTAGAGATCTTTGATATCTGGGGATTAGATTTTATGGGACCATTCCCTAAATCTAACGGTAAAGAGTACATCTTAGTCGCAGTTGACTACGTCTCCAGGTGGGCCGAAGCTCAAGCTTTTCCGACCAACGATTCAAAAGTAGTAACCCAGTTCCTCAAAAAGCTGTTCAGTCGATTTGGAACTCCTAGAGCTATAATTAGTGACCGTGGCACGCATTTATGCAATACTCAATTCATGCGAGTGCTGCAGCAGTATGGTGTCACTCACAAAACTTCGACGGCTTACCATCCACAAACAAATGGGCAAGCTGAAGCGACAAATCGGGCTTTGAAAAGGATATTGGAACGAACTGTCGGAAATCACGCGCACAGGTGGGCTGAAAAATTAGACGATGCGTTGTGGGCATTCAGAACTGCCTACAAAACACCATTAGGAACCACACCGTATCGGCTAGTCTACGGAAAGGCATGTCACCTACCAATTGAGTTGGAATATCGGGCGTACTGGGCATTGAAACACTGCAACTTGGAAATTTCAGCAGCTGGAGAACAACGGAGAATGCAATTAAATGAGTTAGCAGAGCTAAGAGACCAAGCGTACGACAGTTCGCTAAGCTTCAAGGAAAGAACTAAAAGAGTCCACGACACTAAATTGAAGCCCTCTAGGTTCAAACAAGGAGATAAAGTGCTGCTCTTCAATTCGCGATTCAAGAAATTCTCCTGTAAATTCAAAAGTAGGTGGAGCGGACCATTCATAATCTCAAAAGTATTTCCCATATGGCGCAATCGAACTCAAAGCTCCAGAAGGTAATTTTTAGGTTAATGGTCATCGCTTAAAGCATTATGTTGAAGACTTTCCCATCAGGGAAGACGTCTTCATCTTTGAACCTGCATGAGTCTTCAAGAAAGGTACAAAGAGTCAAGCTAGAGACTCGTAAAACAAGCGCTCTTGGGAGGCACCCCAAGCTTATCTTTACTTTTCTGTCAAATTTTTACTTCTTAATTTATTTTTGTTAAGTATGATTATCTCTAACAAAATTTCAGGATTTGCTACTTATCAGACTACAAACTTCAAATTTTTACAAAATCAGAGATAAGTTTTAAAAATGCAAATGCCAGAGCTCTGATAACAACAATCTTTATAAAACATCTTCACACTGTCATCAGATCTCTGTGCATTTGTATTCATCATTTTATGCATTACCTGTTTATTTTGTTTGTTTCAGGATGGATAGCTCCAATGACACGAGAGAGATCATAGCTGAGATACCACCGAGACGTCGCAGAGATCGTAGACGAGGACTGATAAGCATCAAATAGATAGTATATTTTATAGTAATTTATCCCTATATTTATATACATTTTAGTGCATTTATATGATTTTAGATACTTATTTTGTTAATATTTGCAGAGATGTGTTTTAATTGAAGATTGAAGAAAAAGGAACAAGAACGAATCCAAAAGTGAAAGAAATTGAAGAAAATGAAGAAATGAGGAAAAAGGAGCTTAAACCTTAAAGAAATGAAGACCAAAATGTTAATATTGAAGAAATGGGCCAAGATGAAGATTAAAATCCGTTAAAGAAAAGAATAAGCCCAAATTGAAGCCCAAACCCGTAGTTGGAACATTCTGGAATTAAAGTCCAACCGGCAGTTGGAATGCCCAACCGGCGGTTGAAGTATTAGGGTTGTAAGGCGGTGGAGACACGTGGAGTTGGACCATGATTCAAATTGATCCAACCGGCGGTTGGAGATTCCAACCGGCGGTTGGAAGGTCGGCCAGAAAAAGTATAAATAGAGGCTTAAGTTTAGATTTTTCATACACGATTCTTAGAATACAAAACCGATTATTAGGGTTTAAGGTCGACTTAAGGTGCGATTTTGGAGGTCAAGGAGCTAGGGTTTGAAGGTTTTTAACCCTAGGAGAAGCTGGTTCAACAATTTGTTCGGTTTCTTTATCCTTGTAACTTTAATAACCTTATTGAGTTAATTTATGGATATTGTTTATTTGAATTACTTGTTAATTAGGTTTTCGTTATAGTTATTTGAATGAATGTTTATTGAGTTTATTATATGAATTATATGTTTATGTTAGAACTATATTATTGAATGTTTATTATACAAGAATTGTCTTTATTATGATATATTGATGATTGTTCTTGACATAGTTAGACTGATTTATATTAAACGAGGATGACCATATTAAGTTTATATAAATTAAGTGATTGTGTTTATGTCTTGATCTTAACCTTATGCGATAGACGAAGAATGATTCATTAATATAAAGTAATACTGTAATTCAAGCCTAACCTTAGAAATTGTATGAATAAACTGATGATAGATCTTATTAATTAGTGATACTTTGCATAACCTTATGATTGTATTGCTATGATGAAAATTAGCTTAACCTTAAGTAAATTTCTACATTAGTAATTCACCAGTAATAATAGCCAACAAAGCAAATAGACATAAGTACATATAATAAGTTTAATAAATAATAATTTGAATAATTATAATCTTCTATCCATCTGAGTATACTTAAGTTGTTCCTAAACTTATCTATTAGAATCTGTATAAAAATATAAATATAATATGTTCGTTCGGAACTAAAACGTCCCCCTTATCTTGTAAATTATTGTAAATTGGATCCTTTATTCATTTGTATTATAATTGTAAATATTTGTAATTAGAAATAAATAGATAATTGGTTATAAATAAGAATCACGTCTCTTGTGTTCCTTGTGTTCGAATTTGGACTTACTTATTAAGCTATATTACATGAACGGGTCAATCTTGCCTGAATTGTGTGATAGTATTATTTAGTATATTCTAAATTTAAAACTTGTGATTATAATTGCCTATAATTAGCACACATCAAGTTTTTGGCGCCGCTGCCGGGGAACACTTAACCGGTTGAACTCTTGTTTTACCGGGGGAGCGGTGTATTTTAATTAAACTAATTATTTTACTTGTATAATTTTTATTTCTGATACTTTGCAAAATCAATAAGAAATATCGGCTCACCCATTGAGAATACTGACAAAAACAAAGGTATAAGGAGAGTAAAGCCCTACCTCATTGATTTATCATATAAGAGGTAAGGTGTTTCTCGAAAGAAATATGTTTTTAATAAGCTTCGCGCTGACCTGTTTCTTCGCTTTTGTGTACTATCAATGGAGCTACCGAGATCTATTGACTAGCTTTGTAAAAGAAATTTAACAAAACCCACTGTAATTTCAAGCTGTTGTATAAATAACTAACTTGCATAATTAACGAATAGAAAATTTGGGTTGGGGTATTTTTCTTCGATTATTTAATTTTGAATGTGTTTTATTATTAATTATCGGGATTCATAAACACCAACTTGAATATTTCTAACATATTATTAACATTTACTTTTGAATTTAAAGTACTACTAAATTTTTTTTTTTTTTTTTTTTTTTTTTTTTTGCAGATGGATATATGATCCGGACACTTCATCCGGATCCACTTAGTCCATTTGAAGAACCAGAACGAGAATTTTATTCTAGAAGACGATTATCATACGCACCACCTAATTCGCCAGAACACGGAATTTCATCTGAGGAAGACGACTTAATATTTCATAACAGTTTAGTCAAAACGGCTAAACGAGGGTATTACTCCGATTCAGAGTTAGATAAAGTACCTTCTAGACAACATACAGTATATCCAAGTAATTCTGAACCAGAACTAAGAAACATGGCAGACATAGCTAACATGACGCTTGAGGATTACACGATTTAAACTCGTGAAGATCCGAGATCGGGAGTGGTTAGGCCTGCCATAGCTAGAGAACTAGAGTTTGAGTTAAAGGGACAATTTCTGAAAGAATTAAGAGAAAATCTTTTCAGAGGAGAAGATAAAGAAGATGCAAATGAGCATGTTGAGAAAAATTTGGAGATTGCAGATATGTTTAATATTCCTAATGTTGCAAGAGATCAGGTTATGTTACTAGTATTTCCTTTAACATTAAAGGATGGAGCTAAGAGATGGATTAATAATGAACCAGCCGGATCTATTACTACTTGGGAAGATCTTCGTACAAAATTTCTAAAAATGTATTGTACACCTTCCAAGACTTCAAAGATGATTGATGATATTAGGAACTTTAAGCAGAAACCCGATGAATCTCTATATCAAGCTTGGGAAAGATATAAGGAGATGTTACATAAATGTCCACAACATGATTTAAATTTCCAACAAGAAATAACGGTATTCTATAAAGGAGTTGATCGAGCAACACGTCAACAGTTAGATGCACAAGGCCCAGTACCTAAGAAAACTCCAGCAGTAGCAAAAGCCGGAATTGAAGAATTAGCTAAACATTCTCAGTTATGGGATGATGGTTCATCTGGAAGAAAAAGGATATCTGAAGACAGTGATGGTCTCGCAGCTATCACAGCAAAATTGGAAAGTATGGGAAGAGATATTAAGAAAGTGAATGAACAAGTTCATGCAATCAGGATTGGTTGTGAAATATGTAGAGGAAATCATCTAAAGACAGAATGTCCTAATAATGATAGTGAAATGAATACTGAAGAAGTTATGTATGGGGATTTTCAAGGAAATCCAAATTATCGTCAAGTTTCTAATTTTAGAAGAGTTAATCAACCAGGACAACAGTATCAACAAGGAGCACCAGGTTTCTATGTCAAAACGGGACAAAATCCGTCCTATTCTGACATGATCAATTCGTTAGAAAGTATTTTGGGAAAAATGGTTGAAGCAAGTAATAAAAGAATGGATGATCATGATGCAAGGATGCGTAATAATGAAGCATCAATCAAACAAATTGAAGGATCAGTTCATCAGATTGCTAAAACATTATAGGAGAGATTTCCAGGAACATTGCCAGGATTTACTGAAACAAATCTAAAGGAGCAAGCTAAAGCAGTAATTACCAGAAGTGGTAAGAATGTTGACTCTCCTGTTATAACTAATAAAATTGTTGAATCTGAGCAGGTTGAAAAAGAAACAATTGATGAAGACATACAACCAAACAAAAAGAGCATTGGAGAAAATAAGGTTAAAGAAGTCATCAAAGACTATACACCCCCACCTCCATATCCAGCTGCTCTGAGAAAGGACAAAGAAGATGAACAATACCACAAATTTCTAGAAAATCTGAAACAACTTCATATTAATATTCCTTTTGTTGAAGCTATAGCTCAAATGCCGAAATATGCAAAATATCTTAAGGAGCTGCTGACTAACAAAAGTAAACTGGATAATGTGACAAAGGTGACCATGAATACGAGATGTTCAACAATAATGCAGAATAAGCTACCTCCAAAAGTCAAAGATCCAGGGAGTATTACTATACCTTGCAAAATTGGTGAAATTACTATTGAAAATACATTAGCAGATTTAGGTGCTAGTATTTCATTAATGCCATATACTCCTTATATGCGATTAGGATTAGGAGAACCAAAACCTATTCGTATGTGCATTGAATTAGTTGACCGATCTGTGCAATACCCTAGGGGAATAGTTGAAAATGTTTTAATTAAAGTTGATAAAATTGTTTTTCCATGTGATTTTGTAATCTTAGATATGGTAGAAGACTCTAAAGTCCCTATTATATTAGGAAGACCATTTTTAGCAACTACGCATGCATTAATAGATGTTTTCAATAGGAAAATTACCATGAGATTAGGGAATGATAAAATTGTTTTTGATGTTAATAATTCCATGAAATTTCCTGATTATGTGGATGATACTTGTTATTATTTAAATTCATATGAATATATGGATAACCCTTCTTTTCAAGATTTTTTAGGAAAAGATCAAGCAGATACAGGAATTCTTAATGGATGGACTGAAGATTTTGACACTGAAAAGGATTTAGCAGAATTTGATAAGTTATTGGAGGAAGATGAAGATTTGGAAGAAGCAACCGTGGTTATTCAACAACATCCTGAAGAGGAAGCGATACAGCCAGTTGCTAAAATTATTAACCAAGAATTGATACCATATTCTGTGAACAATATTCCTTGTTTTAAAGAAGAGATATTTGAGATCAAGACATCTATTGAAGAACCACCACAGTTGGAACTTAAAGAGCTACCATCGCATTTGGAATATGCTTATTTACAAGGCACATCAGACTTGCCAGTTATAATATCTTCAAAACTATCAAAAGCAGAGAAAGAACGATTAGTTCAGGTTCTTAAACAGCATAAACAAGCAATAGCATGGAAAATCACGGATATTAAGGGAATCAGTCCTACATACTGCACTCATAAAATCTGTAACACCTGCTAAATTAGGATAATTAATTATGCCTAATTAATTGTAACTAGTTGTAATTAGTATGTAATAGGACTAATTGCAGACTCTATTTGTATATATATAAGGTGATTTATATATATATGTGTGTAATTACGCGATTTGGATTAATCGTACGAATTAACCGGACGGAGTCCGACACAGTTACTTGGACGTTGGTGACAGAAACTTACCTAAATAATGAGAACGTATTTTATTATATAAAATACACAGCGAACAAACATTATTTATAATATCGCGACGACATTTTAAATAATTTAACGAATACGTATTAAACGCGAGTTAAGAATTTTAATACTTCGACAAATGTTTTTATAATTAATTTCAAGGTATTTCATTTAAAATATTCCCGTCACCTTTTAAAAATATAACTGCTTGATATAACGTTTAAACGACGGAGGAAACGAACACCGCACGGAGCACGGAGGCGCGGACTGAAAATGGGAGGCTTAACCTCCCACCTCCTTCTCTTTTCTTTTCATTTTCTCATTTTCATTCTCTTTCTTCCTTTCTTTTCTCTCAACTAACAAAACCACCACCACCTTACAAAATCACAAAATAACATCACGAAACGACGCCGAATCATATCACTCCTTTGGAATAAAAGAACCACGGCATCCCGATCTACCTTTCCATCTTTTCGGATTTGCGATCCGACATTTTGTAAGTTTCCGACAAAACCCGAAACTCTCCGTTTTTACTCATTTTTACGTTTTTATGGTTTATATATGCTTAAAATGTCCAAAAATGGGTTGGGTAAAAGATTTGGACCTAACGGAAGCTTTTCGACCGATTTTCCGGCCACCAATTTCCGATCAGACCGCTACGTCGCAGAGACGCTGGGCTATCTGCGACGTAGCTCAAAACGTCGCAATACACCTCACAACGTCGCACATAGCGACGTCGTTACCAACGTCGCATTAAGTGGCCAACGTCGCACTTAGCGACGTCGCGACCTACGTCGCACAAAAATCTCAACGTCGCATTAGCGACGCCACCCCCTACGTCGCATTGATTTGCGAAGGTCGCATCATGCGACGTACAAGCCCACGTCGCACCCTACGTCGCTTGCAACGTCGCATGCTACGTCGCATGCTACGTCGCACAAACCAGAAACTAGAAAAACACAGATTTTTACTAAGTGTCGGAACCAAGATTTTAACACCTGATTTTACTTAAATTCAGATCCAGATGCGTTTTTCGTCAAAGTAATATAGTAGAAATAAAAATTTTCCAAGCTGACCTGGCAGCTCGACCCCAGCCAGGGGCTCTGCCCCCGGACCCCCGTCATTAAATGTTGTAAATACTTTTCACACTAAGTGTTGAACACTTACAAATAACGAAACCTGATTCAACGATACATATAATGATAACACTTTGAATCATTATTACAAACCGTCACCAACGGGCCATATTTGTTTTCAAACTACAAACGAATTACTAAACAAACACTTGGACATAATGAGTTGTGTAAACAACTAGCCTAGATGGTCTTGCGAGACATCTACTTACTTAACTTTATATGTTTAGGCATTTGAAGGTTACGGGTTCGGAGAACCTACGGTTGATATTACTTACTCGTTTATTGATATAAACGTACTTGCAAAGACTCAGGTGAGTCTTACGACCCCACTTTTACTGTTTTATCTTATTGGGGGAGATACATGCTACTTATTTTTCCTGAACACAAAGTGCTAAACTGATTTCTATACCAAACGGAATTGCATGAGTTAGTTACTATTTACTGAAGTCTCTCCATCATATATCGTTAGTTATGGACTTAAGCGCGAACAGTAGTTAATGGATCCATTAGGGAAATGACCCTCCCCACCCGGGGCAGTAGCGCTGCCACGTACCGATTTACACGTATAAACGGGTGACAACTTATTCGTTACTGATGCTTGCTCACTTACGAGCATGTCACGGGAGCAAACATATTACTTACGGGTTAAGCTTCGATTATGAGCCTCATGGCAACGGTATAAACTTACTTATTTTCATTTGCTGGATTGCAAATACTGATTTTACGATTGCTGGATTGCAATGGCTGATTTTACGCCTACGGGCATTACTAATGAAATCTCGTGTTCAAAGCCGATATTACTTACAAACCTGTGAGATTCACCAACCTTTTGGTTGACACTTTTTAGCATGTTTTCTCAGGTACCCGGATGGAGTAGGATTACTCCAGGATTTTAGCTAGAGTCGCATGATTTCAACACAACTGCATTAACGGAGATTCTTAGCATTATCTTTTGTATATTTTGATTATGTAATAGAATCTCCCGCTACACACGCGGACTCTAGGGAAACTACATTTTGTATACGAAAACACTAAGTTTTCAAACAATATATCTATGGAATGTAACTAATTTACAAACGTTGCATATAAAGGTCGTTTACTTTATCTTTGTGCTATGATATTTGATTAGTAACACCCCAAACTATGCTTCCGCAAAACAGTGAATTTCGGGGGTGTTACAGATTGGTATCAGAGCCTAAGGTTATAGTGAACTAGGTTGCATATAGTGGGCCTAGACTATGACCGTTAGGCAGTATTCTCTTATTAGACATGACTGGTTCAGAAATTACAGCATACGACTTTAATTTAACATAGCCTGATCAACTATGTACAATTAAGGAAAGATGATGTAAGGTCTGAAATGATTATGTTGAACGGGGATACGTTAGTTGACTCTGACCACGAGAGAACCGGACCATTACTTGATACGTGCTTGACAATAGGCTGGATATGATATATGTATATATATTAGCCTCGTCTTACTTACATTCTGCCACAGGAATGGCAAACACACCACCTAATCCGTCACACTCTCACTCACATGGGTCACGGAACCCACGAGTAGCCAGGAGGAACACAAGGTCGCCTCGAAACAGCCCTTATCCTGTACATAACTCTCAGAACTCGGCACATCTCACGTTGCCAGTATTGGCTACCCAATTCCGCCGTCAGGAGCAAAGACTCGAAAGTCTTGAACGGGAACAACACCGAATGACCTACCTGCTTCGCCAAACACTTGATCACATATCCCAACTCCGGCAAGAACAAGAAGATACCGGCCTCTCTGTAAGCATAATTCAGGATTCAATGACCGCCGAATTAGGTGCGGATGAACTTGTACGAAACCGACTAGAGGAATGTGAACAGCGTTCACAGGAGACCGAGGATCACTCTCGAACACTAGCACAACGACTGACCTTGGTGGAAGACAACGCCAGGCAAGCTAACAGACTAGCAGAAACCGTGGACCGTCTTGTCGCGCTGATGGAACAGATTAATCTACATTAAGACTAGTGTAGTCTTTGTCTTGTAATCTATCTCGTAACCTGATGACTATCTAGCGCTATTCTATAAACTAGTCGGATGTAACAATTCCCGACACCTCTTGTAATATCTCTGTAGGATGTAACCTTTGAACTCGCATTATCCATCAAATATTCCTTGTTATTTCAACTCATATAAATTGTCATTTTCCATATGATGTTATGTATTACTGCTTTTATACATGTACATCTGTGACAATTACAAGTTCCTACAAAATCTCATGTGTTTTCATTTCTTTTATTGAAGAATCATGCCGCCAAAGACAAGACCATACACAGATGCCCAGATTACCTCCCTTATAACCCAGGCTGTTACTGAAGCCTTGGCTCGGAATACTCCACCAAATTCCACGAGGAACAGCGATGCCGCTGAGACCTCTGCTGCTAAACCTTGTTCTTACAAGGACTTCCAGAACTGCAAACCCCTAAACTTTGCAGGTACTGAGGGAGCTATCGGTCTAGTATGCTGGATCGAGAAAGTTGAGTCTGTATTTCTGATCTGCAACTGTGCGGAGGGAGACAAGGTTAAGTTCTCCGTTAGTACTTTTACTGACACCGCACTCACCTGGTGGAATACTTATGCCCAGACTGTGAGTGTTGCTACTGCTTACCAACTCCCGTGGGAGGAGTTGAAGAAGATGATGAGGGGCGAGTATTGCCCCAGGGATGAATTAAAACAACTAGAAGTGGAATTCTGGAACCACAAGATGCAGGGTGATGATATCACCGGATACACCAACCGTTTCCACCAACTGGCACTTCTGTGCCCAACCATGGTCGATCCTGAGTACAAGAGGATCGAGAAATTCGTTGATGGACTTCCCGAGAGACTACAGGACCTGGTGACTTCTTCCAAACCGGGTACTATTCAGAGCGCCATCCGTATGGCCCATGAACTAACGGCAAATTCTGTCCGCCATGGCACAACTTCAACCCCATCTTCAAACAACAAACGCAAGTGGGAAGGAAACCCCAACTCATCCAACCAAACCTCCAACAAAAAGCCTGAGTACATTAAGGCTTATTCATCTGGAACTTCGGAGAAGAAAGGGTACAGCGGGAGCAGACCCTACTGTCCCAAATGCAACCGCCACCATGACGGTTCTTGCCCTTGCTCCAACTGCAAACGGTTCGGGCATCTAGCCAAGGATTGCCGAACGAACATTCCTACCCCCAACACTAATGCACCAAAGGCCTGCTTTGGGTGCGGAAATACAGGGCATTTCAAGAAAGATTGCCCAAAGCTGAAAAACAACAATAACCCTGCTCGCGGTAGAGCATTCGTTATCAAGGCTGGGGAAGCCAGACAAGACCCGAACGTCGTGACGGGTACGTTTCTTCTCAACGACCTTACTGCTTCTGTGTTATTTGATACCGGTGCCGATAGAAGCTTCATTTCTGAGAAATTTAGCCCTTTACTTGATATAACTCCCACTGCCTTAGATACTAAATACATTGTTGAATTAGCTAATGGCAAACTGATTGAGACCGATAGCATCATACACAACTGTACACTTAACCTTACGAACGAAATGTTTCCCATTGATTTAATCCCTGTCGAGATCGGCAGCTTCGATATTATCGTCGGTATGGATTGGTTATCCAAGCACCGAGCTGAAATCATCTGTCATGACAAACTCGTTCGCATACCTCTTGTCTCCGGTGGAACCTTAGTCCTACAAGGGGAGACCGGTAGACGAAATCTGAATATTGTATCCTGTCTGAAAACGAGAAAATATCTACGAAAAGGGTATCAAGCCATCCTCGCACATGTAACGGAGAAGAAGTCGGAGGAGAAGCGACTTGAGGATGTTCCGATCGTGCGGGATTTCCCGGAAGTCTTTCCTGAAGACTTGCCCGGACTTCCGCCACCTAGACAAGTTGAATTTCAAATCGAACTTGTGCCCGGAGCTGCACCCGTGGCACGAGCCCCTTACCGTTTAGCACCATCCGAAATGCTGGAGTTGTCTAACCAACTACAGGAACTCCTGGACAGAGGATTCATTCGACCAAGTTCCTCGCCTTGGGGAGCTCCGGTCTTATTCGTGAAAAAGAAAGATGGATCTTTCCGCATGTGTATCGATTACCGAGAGCTGAATAAGCTAACCATAAAGAATCGGTATCCACTTCCCAGAATCGATGATCTATTTGACCAACTCCAGGGATCGAGTGTTTACTCAAAGATTGATCTACGGTCGGGTTATCATCAACTCCGAGTTCGCGACAATGATATTCCAAAGACAGCTTTCCGAACTCGTTATGGGCATTACGAATTCCAAGTGATGCCATTCGGTTTAACCAACGCACCGGCCGTATTCATGGACCTTATGAATCGGGTGTGCAAACCATATCTTGACAAATTCGTCATTGTGTTCATCGATGATATCTTGATTTACTCTCGCAACGAGCAGGAACATGCTCAACATCTGAAAACCATTCTAGGACTCCTGAAACACGAAGAGTTATATGCCAAATTCTCTAAGTGTGAGTTCTGGATTCGAACCGTTCAATTCCTCGGGCACGTGATTGACAGCCAAGGAATTCATGTTGATCCCGCCAAGATTGAAGCAATCAAGGGCTGGGAGTCACCGACCACTCCAACCGAAGTGAGACAATTCTTAGGTCTTGCTGGTTATTACCGCCGATTCATCGAAAACATTTCAAGAATAGCTGTTCCCCTAACCACACTAACTCAGAAGGATAAGAAGTTCGATTGGACGGATAAACAGGAGTCAGCCTTCCAGCTATTGAAAAACAAACTTTGCAGTGCACCAATCTTGTCCTTACCCGAGGGCACCGACGATTTCGTAGTTTACTGCGACGCCTCACACCAAGGACTTGGTTGTGTGTTGATGCAACGGGAAAAAGTCATTGCCTACGCCTCACGACAACTGAAAATCCACGAGAAAAACTATACGACCCACGACCTCGAGTTAGGTGCTGTGGTCTTCGCATTGAAAATCTGGAGACATTATCTCTACGGTACGAAAAGCACTATCTTTACCGATCACAAAAGTCTCCAACACATATTCGATCAGAAAGATCTAAACATGAGACAACGTCGCTGGGTTGAGTTACTTAGTGACTACGACTGCGAGATCAAATATCATCCGGGCAAGGCTAACGTAGTTGCTGACGCCTTAAGCCGAAAAGAACGAGTGAAACCCCTTCGAGTCCGAGCACTTTCTATGACAATTCGTAACGAGCTTCCTGCTCAAATCCTTACCGCTCAACTTGAAGCACTCAACGATGAAAACTTGAAAAATGAAGCCTTGCGAGGCTTGGATAAACAATTCGAAATCAAACCCGATGGAACTCGATACTTCTCTAACCGGGTGTGGTTACCCAAATTCGGAAACTTGCGAGATTTGGTGATGGCTGAAACTCACAAATCTCGATACTCTATACATCCTGGTTCTGACAAGATGTATCACGATGTCAAAGGGTTGTATTGGTGGCCTAACATGAAAGCTGACATCGCCTTGTACGTCAGTAAATGCCTAACCTGTTCCAAAGTCAATGCCGAACACCAAAGACCCTCGGGGTTGCTTCAACAACCTGAAATTCCTCAATGGAAATGGGAACAGATTTCCATGGACTTCATTACCAAACTACCGAAAACTTCGAGTGGTTGCGATACCATTTGGGTGATCGTGGACCGTCTCACGAAATCTGCTCATTTTCTGGCTATCAAGGAAACCGACAAGATGGAGCGTCTGACTCGAATCTATGTCAAAGAAATCATCTCGCGACACGGTGTACCTATCTCGATCATCTCGGATAGGGACAGCCGTTTTACTTCTAACTTTTGGCAATCACTACAGAAATCTCTTGGTACTCGTCTGGATAAGAGTACTGCTTATCACCCGCAAACCGATGGCCAAAGCGAGCGAACTATTCAAACACTGGAGGATATGCTACGAGCCTGCGTAGTTGACTTCGGTACTTCTTGGGAAAATCACTTACCGTTGTGCGAGTTTTCGTACAACAACAGTTACCATACCAGCATAAAGGCTGCACCCTTCGAGGCACTTTACGGACGTAAGTGCCGATCACCTGTCTGTTGGACTGAGTTAGGAGAATCCCAACTCACGGGTCCAGAAATCATTCAAGAAACTACTGAGAAAATCGTTGGTATTCAAAACCGGCTGAAAGCCGCACGTGATCGTCAGAAAAGCTATGCTGACGTGAGACGCAAACACCTTGAGTTCCAGGTAGGAGACAAGGTACTTCTCAAAGTGGCACCGTGGAAAGGTGTCATTCGATTCGGAAAACGAGGCAAACTAAATCCTAGATACATCGGACCATTCGAAATCCTGGAAAGGATTGGTCCAGTGGCATACCGCCTGCAACTTCCTGCTGAACTCAGCAGCGTACACAACACATTCCACATTTCTAACTTGAAGAAATGTCTGTCTGACGAGACACTGATTATACCGCTCGACGAAATTCAAATCGATGATAAACTTCATTTTGTCGAGGAACCTATGGAAATCATGGACCGTGAGGTCAAGCAATTGAAACAGAGTCGTATTCCCATCGTAAAAGTCAGGTGGAATTCTAGGCGCGGCCCTGAGTTCACCTGGGAACGGGAAGACCAAATGCGACAGAAATACCCACATCTCTTCCCAGACAACGCACCGTCGGTGCACTCAAGCTAATTTCGGGACGAAATTTCTTTAACAAGGGGAGAATGTAACACCTGCTAAATTAGGATAATTAATTATGCCTAATTAATTGTAACTAGTTGTAATTAGTATGTAATAGGACTAATTGCAGACTCTATTTGTATATATATAAGGTGATTTATATATATATGTGTGTACTTACGCGATTTGGATTAATCGTACGAATTAACCGGACGGAGTCCGACACAGTTACTTGGACGTTGGTGACAGAAACTTACCTAAATAATGAGAACGTATTTTATTATATAAAATACACAGCGAACAAACATTATTTATAATATCGCGATGACATTTTAAATAATTTAACGAATACGTATTAAACGCGAGTTAAGAATTTTAATACTTCGACAAATGTTTTTATAATTAATTTCAAGGTATTTCATTTAAAATATTCCCGTCACCTTTTAAAAATATAACTGCTTGATATAACGTTTAAACGACGGAGGAAACGAACACCGCACGGAGCGCGGAGGCGCGGACTGAAAATGGGAGGCTTAACCTCCCACCTCCTTCTCTTTTCTTTTCATTTTCTCATTTTCATTCTCTTTCTTCCTTTCTTTTCTCTCAACTAACAAAACCACCACCACCTTACAAAATCACAAAATAACATCACGAAACGACGCCGAAGCATATCACTCCTTTGGAATAAAAGAACCACGGCATCCCGATCTACCTTTCCATCTTTTCGGATTTGCGATCCGACATTTTGTAAGTTTCCGACAAAACCCGAAACTCTCCGTTTTTACTCATTTTTACGTTTTTATGGTTTATATATGCTTAAAATGTCCAAAAATGGGTTGGGTAAAAGATTTGGACCTAACGGAAGCTTTTCGACCGATTTTCCGGCCACCAATTTCCGATCAGACCGCTACGTCGCAGAGACGCTGGGCTATCTGCGACGTAGCTCAAAACGTCGCAATACACCTCACAACGTCGCACATAGCGACGTCGTTACCAACGTCGCATTAAGTGGCCAACGTCGCACTTAGCGACGTCGCGACCTACGTCGCACAAAAATCTCAACGTCGCATTAGCGACGCCACCCCCTACGTCGCATTGATTTGCGAAGGTCGCATCATGCGACGTACAAGCCCACGTCGCACCCTACGTCGCTTGCAACGTCGCATGCTACGTCGCATGCTACGTCGCACAAACCAGAAACTAGAAAAACACAGATTTTTACTAAGTGTCGGAACCAAGATTTTAACACCTGATTTTACTTAAATTCAGATCCAGATGCGTTTTTCGTCAAAGTAATATAGTAGAAATAAAAATTTTCCAAGCTGACCTGGCAGCTCGACCCCAGCCAGGGGCTCTGCCCCCGGACCCCCGTCATTAAATGTTGTAAATACTTTTCACACTAAGTGTTGAACACTTACAAATAACGAAACCTGATTCAACGATACATATAATGATAACACTTTGAATCATTATTACAAACCGTCACCAACGGGCCATATTTGTTTTCAAACTACAAACGAATTACTAAACAAACACTTGGACATAATGAGTTGTGTAAACAACTAGCCTAGATGGTCTTGCGAGACATCTACTTACTTAACTTTATATGTTTAGGCATTTGAAGGTTACGGGTTCGGAGAACCTACGGTTGATATTACTTACTCGTTTATTGATATAAACGTACTTGCAAAGACTCAGGTGAGTCTTACGGCCCCACTTTTACTGTTTTATCTTATTGGGGGAGATACATGCTACTTATTTTTCCTGAACACAAAGTGCTAAACTGATTTCTATACCAAACGGAATTGCATGAGTTAGTTACTATTTACTGAAGTCTCTCCATCATATATCGTTAGTTATGGACTTAAGCGCGAACAGTAGTTAATGGATCCATTAGGGAAATGACCCTCCCCACCCGGGGCAGTAGCGCTGCCACGTACCGATTTACACGTATAAACGGGTGACAACTTATTCGTTACTGATGCTTGCTCACTTACGAGCATGTCACGGGAGCAAACATATTACTTACGGGTTAAGCTTCGATTATGAGCCTCATGGCAACGGTATAAACTTACTTATTTTCATTTGCTGGATTGCAAATACTGATTTTACGATTGCTGGATTGCAATGGCTGATTTTACGCCTACGGGCATTACTAATGAAATCTCGTGTTCAAAGCCGATATTACTTACAAACCTGTGAGATTCACCAACCTTTTGGTTGACACTTTTTAGCATGTTTTCTCAGGTACCCGGATGGAGTAGGATTACTCCAGGATTTTAGCTAGAGTCGCATGATTTCAACACAACTGCATTAACGGAGATTCTTAGCATTATCTTTTGTATATTTTGATTATGTAATAGAATCTCCCGCTACACACGCGGACTCTAGGGAAACTACATTTTGTATACGAAAACACTAAGTTTTCAAACAATATATCTATGGAATGTAACTAATTTACAAACGTTGCATATAAAGGTCGTTTACTTTATCTTTGTGCTATGATATTTGATTAGTAACACCCCAAACTATGCTTCCGCAAAACAGTGAATTTCGGGGGTGTTACAAAATCTTGATGGAAAAAGATTTTAAGCCAGTCGTACAACCATTGAGAAGATTAAATCCGAATGTTAAAGACGTTGTCAGGAAAGAAATCATTAAATTGCTGGATTCAGGATTAATCTATCCTATTTCAGATAGTCCATGGGTAAGTCCAGTATACCAAATGAAAAAAATGATTTGATACCAACAAGGACGGTAACGGGATGGAGAGTTTGTATTGATTATAGGAAATTAAATGATGCTACTAGGAAAGATCATTTTCCATTACCATTTATTGATCAAATGATAGAAAGGCTAGCAGGAAAGGAGTTCTATTGTTTTCTGGATGGATTTTAAGGATATTTTCAAATACCGATTGCGGCCGAAGATCAAGATAAAACAACATTTACTTGTCCGTTTGGTACTTTTGCTCATAGAAGGATGCCGTTTGGTTTGTGTAATGCACCAACTACATTTCAGCGTTGCATGATCGCAATATTTCATGATATGGTAGAAGATTTCATGGAAGTATTTATGGACGATTTCTCGGTATTTGGTGATTCATTTGATTCTTGTTTAAAGAATTTACAGAAAATGTTGCAGAGATGTGAAGGGGCAAATCTAGTTCTTAACCGGGAAAAATGTTACTTTATGGTTCGAGAAGGAATTGTTTTAGGTCATAAAATATCCAAAATAGGAATCGAGGTAGATCAAGCAAAGATTGAAGCTATTTCAAAATTACCTTATCCTAAAAATGTAAAAGGAATAAAGAGTTTTCTGGGAGATTTATACCAGACTTTTCAAAAATAGCAAGTCCGCTTAATCATTTGTTGGAAAAAGATGCAAAATTCGAATTTACAGACAAATGCAAACAATCGTTTGATACATTAAAAGAAAAGTTAGTATCTGCTCCAGTTATGACAGGTCTAAACTGGAATCTACCGTTTGAATTAATGTGTGATGCTAGCGATTATGCGGTTGGAGCTGTTTTAGGGCAGAGAATTGATAAGAATTTTAAGCCAATCTATTATGCCAGTAAGACTAACAGATGCTCAGGAAAATTACACAACTACGGAAAATGAACTTCTGGCAGTGGTTTTTGCTTTCGATAAATTTCGTGCATATCTTGTCTTAACTAAAACTGTGGTTTATACTGACCATTCTGCTTTGAAGTATTTGTTTAATAAGCAGGATGCGTGCCCTCGTTTATTGCGATGGATTCTTTTATTGCAGGAATTTGATATTGAAATCAAGGATAAGAAAGGAGCTGAAAATGTCGCAGCTGATCATTTGTCAATGTTGGAAAATCCAGAGTTGGAAGCATTGGATGAAGAGGAAATTCAAGATTCATTTCCGGATGAGAAAGTAATGATAGTACAAGAAATAACAGAGATACCTTGGTTTGCGAATTATGCAAATTATTTGGTTACTAAAATTCTATCGAGGATGGATTACCAGAAGAGGAAGAAATTCTTTTCTGATTTAAAGTATTATCTTTAGGAAGATCCATTTCTTTTCAGATACTGTGCAGATGGCATAATTAGAAGATGTGTACATGGTGAAGAAGCTCAACAGATTATAAAGCATTGTCATGAAGGACCAGTAGGAGGTCATAATGGACCAAGTTATACTGCAACAAAAATATTTGACACAGGTTTTTATTGGCCGACGATTTTTAAAGATACATATGCATTCGTTAGGAATTGTGATTCTTGCCAAAGAGCTGGGAACATTTCTAAACGTGATGAAATGCCGCAGACTAGTATACAGGTTTGTGAAATTTTTGATGTCTGGGGTATTGATTTTATGGGACCATTTCCTATGAGTCACGGTAATAGGTACATATTAGTAGCTGTGGATTATGTTTCTAAATGGGCTGAGGCAAAAGCATTACCTACAAATGATGCTAGAGTTGTGGTGAAATTTCTTAAACAATTATTCTCCAGATTTGGAACTCCCAAGGCATTGATTAGTGATCGAGGTACTCATTTTTGTAATACTCAATTAGAGAAGGTATTAAAAAGGTATGGAGTTAGTCATCGATTTGCTACACCTTATCATCCTCAGACTAGTGGACAAGTTGAAAATACCAATCGTGCATTAAAATGTATTTTGGAACGTTCTGTTGGTTCCAACAGAAAAGATTGGTCGGAAAAGTTAGACGATGCACTTTGGGCATATAGGACAGCATTTAAAACACCTACAGGTTGTACTCCGTATAGATTAATTTATGGAAAAGCTTGTCATTTACCAGTGGAAATAGAACATAAAGCATATTGGGCACTTCGAGAATGCAACATGGATACCGATGAAGTTGGTAAGCATCGCTTTTTACAGTTACATGAGTTAGATGAGCTTCGTTGGAATGCTTATGAGAATTCGAGGTTTTATAAAGAAAGGACGAAGAAATGGCACGATGCAAGACTTCGAGGAGATAAAGAGTTTGTTGCTGGAGAACGTGTGCTTTTATATAATTCACGTATTCGGTTATTTCCGGGTAAATTGAAATCCAGATGGAGCGGACCGTTTGTTATTCACCAAGTTCATACAAATGGAAGTGTGGATTTAGTAGCCTTCGATGGAGCTATTTTTACAATGAATGGACATCGCTTGAAGAAATATTATGAAGATACTGTTATTGAACATACTCTAGTTGTAACTCTGGAAGAATAAGTTATCAGACCATGTCGAACTTACCGACATTTAAACAAAAGTGCTTCTTGGGAGACAACCCATGTCTAATTTTTATATGTTATGTTTTTCTTTTATGTTTTTATTTTCAGGAATGAACTTTGTGGGTATGTTCACTGGAAACCCTCACGAGACTATAACTCGTCCACTCGGGATACCGAGGGGTTTAAAGGCTTATTGCATATGCTAAATGCAATCGTGATTAACTACGAAAGTGTGGATGTTGTATATTATTTTTCAAGAGATGAAGGAACCAACCAAGCAGATTTTTCTTAGCCAATGATGAAATTTATAATTTCAGTCAGGGGAGTTTTTCTGTTCTATTTTTCTTTCCCTTACTCACTTTTGTTTATCAATTTTTATACAATGAGGGCATTGTATAATTTAAGTGTGGGGATAGAGTTCGTAAGAAAAAGAATTTCTTTAATTAATCATTTAAGTTTCTATTGTTCTTAAATTTTATTAAAAATTTAAAAATTTTAAGTTAATAACTAAGTATTTATTAGTTAGAATACTTTTGTTAAAAGTTTTTTTTGTATTTAAAAGTTTAGACTTTAATATTGATTAACTATTTTGTATATATAATGTAAGCTACTTAAATAAGGAGTGATATATAGTTATGTGATATGATGTACTAATAGGCAATCTATATAAAGATTTCTGAATTTTAATAAATTAATAAAATAACTTGTTTATTATTTTATGATACATAATATGATGTATGACATAAAAGTCTTAATTTTTAAATTTATTATGCAATAATTTATATCTTTTTAGTTATGTGAATACATTTGGGGGTATATATTGACGGTTTCCTCTGTTATACGAAAGTATAGACCTGGTCTCTATTAATATATACTTAAAAATTAAGCAAACGCAAGTCAAAAGTACTTGAAAAGTCTTAAAAATAAAAGATACCTAATGAGGTCGCCAAAGTGGTTTGACCAAGTCTGGTTTTGCTTAAACCTGAATCAAGTTATGTCGCTATGTTGCATGAAAATGCAGACCTGTCACCAATGTCTTGATTCTTAAAAATGTATTTCATATATTTATTTGGAATATAAAAGTAAATTGTATAATTAAATTTAAAGGTATATCATATGTGGAAATCATAAGTAATATACATACTAACAATAAAAATGTATTTAGAAATATAAATATAGATTGTTTAAAGTGGACAAATATATTAGTAATCATTCATGAGCTATATATTACACAAATAATAATAATTTTTATTTATACATTATAGTTATCCATGTTAATTAAATTGTTTAAATTTTAATTTATTAAACAGATTTTTAGTATTGGTATTCTGATTTGTAAATATTAGTTTGATGCTTATTTTAAATTTTATTCAGTATTCTACTTGAGGACAAGCAGAACTTAAGTGTGGGGATATTTGATAAGCATCAAATAGATAGTATATTTTATAGTAATTTATCCCTATATTTATATACATTTTAGCGCATTTATATGATTTTAGATACTTATTTTGTTAATATTTGCAGAGATGTGTTTTATTTGAAGATTGAAGAAAAAGGAACAAGAACGGATCCAAAACTGAAAGAAATTAAAGAAAATGAAGAAATGAGGAAAAATGAGCTTAAACCTTAAAGAAATAAAGACCAAAATGTTAATATTGAAGAAATGGGCCAAGATGAAGATTAAATTCCGTTAAAGAAAAGAAGAAGCCCAAATTGAAGCCCAAACCCGTAGTTGAAACATTCTGGAATTGAAGTCCAACCGGCGGTTGGAAAGCCCAACCGGCGGTTGGAGTATTAGGGTTGTAAGGCGGTGGAGACACGTGGAGTTGGACCAGGATTCAAATTTGTGACACCCGCCAAATTAGGACTATTAATTAGTGCCTAATCAATTGTTAATACATGTAATTAGTTCTGTGCTAGGCTAATTAATGTATCAAAATATATATTGATGAATATATACGATTATACGATTTTGTTTAAATCGAATGTAATTCGGTTCAGTAAATACGGACGTTGGTGAATAATTTTATTAAGTAATATAATATTATATAATACAAACCGTCACATCCAAAATATTATTTTTATAATATTTCATAACTTTCTCACATTCGTACAAATAAACGTCTTCACGTTTAAAATAGTAAACGCGTAACCCAACGGAACGAAACAAGTTTAAATTATAACAACTCAATTATAAAGTACTTGATAAAATACTCCAACTAAAAACATTTAAGAATTTCTCGTATTTAAAAACTTATATTTAAATGAATTAAATAATTATATAACGTTTAAACGATCGGGAAAACGAACACCGCACGTAGCGAAATCACTTGAAACAAAATAAATGGGTGAAGCCCAATCGGCCCACAAAAGGGGAAAACCCCCTCCTTCCCTCATTCATCATCACCTCCATCTTTCCTTTCTCTCATTTTTCTTTCAAAATAAACACCAAACCACCAACACCAAAAATCAACAAATAACACCATTAAACGCACTCAGATCATATCACTTGTTTGGAATAAAATAACCACGGTATCACGATCTACAACTTCATCTTTTCAGAATTTTGATTCGTCACCGCGTAAGTTTCCGATAAAATCCCGAAACCTTTCGATTTAGCGTATTTTCGTTTGTTTATTGTTTCTTCATACTTAAAATGTCCAAATATGGGTTGGGTAAAAGATTTGGGTTGAACGGTGGCCGGAAAACTCGTTTTCGGTCCAAAATCCGGCGAACAGTTAGAAGTGTCGCTAGTGTGCCAAAAACAGTGCTAGCGACACTAGCTAAGTGTCGCTATGCCTAAGTGTCGCCTGTATAGCGACACTACTTAAGTGTCGCTGAAATACTTAACCAGATCTATCCTAGCGACACTACTTTAGTGACGTCAAAAATTAGAAGTGTCGCCTATAGCGACACTAATCAAGTGTCGCCAACTTATTGAAAATCATAAATCTAGCGACACTCACCAAGTGTCGCCTAACCAGTGCCGCCTATAGCGACACTCCCCTAGTGTCGCCTATAGCGACACTAGCCTAGTGTCGCCAAAAACATAAATTTAAACTATTTTATACTAAGTGTCAAGACCTAAAATTTTATCACTTGATTTCACCCAAATTCAAGTCCAGATGCGTTTTTCACCAAAGCAACTTAGTAGAAATAAAAATTTTTCGAGTTGACTTGGCACCTCGACCCCAACCAGGGGCCAGCCCCTTGGACCCCGCCAGGGGTTGCCACCCCTGGAATCCATCTTACCAGGGGCGCTGCCCCCGGACCCTCGTCACCTAAAGTTATAAATACTTTTTAAGTATAACTATTCGAAATCAAAATAATAATGTTGAAGATTATTATTACAACTAATCACCAACGGGCCTTACACATTTTCTAAACGCAAACAAACAACCAAACAAACCAAAGGTCATTTGGACATTATAGTTGAACGAACAGCCACAAAGGTAGTCTTTGTAACTACCTACTCATATTAATAACCATCGCGTGTCATGGACACCCTCAGGTTAACTGTCTACGGACATCTCACTGCTTGATTTAGCATCATACGTTTATCGGTTTAACGCTCCAAGACTCAGGTGAGTCTCATAGCCCCTCTTTTTACCGCTTTTCACTCAGGGGTGTGATTCAATGCTTATTTTTAACATGTGAACGCAAGTACAAACTTTACAATATACTACATGAGTTGTTTTCCACTTATCATTTCAAAGTCCTCCGTCAGCATAGTTTGGTAATACGATGTAGCGTGATTATTAGTATATGGTACCATATAGGATTGACCCTCCTCGTCCGGGTTAGTATGCACTAACTGGGTAAACGGACGTACTAATAATTGTTCAGACGAGTGTGGATTAGGCACTCGTGGAGGCACCTCGCTCGGAATTCTCTATATGGGACCCGACCCTCGAGTTAAGCTCAGACTATGTGCTCATGGCTGTATACACTACTACTTATTTGCTGGATGCAAATCCGTATTTAAATCTTGCGGTTCATACGATACTATCTGATTTCAAACCTATGAGCTCACCAGCTTTAGCTGACCCATTTTAGCATGTTTCACAGGTACCCAACAGTAGGTTGGATTGCCATCAGGGATACTATAGCTCGAGTCAGCATGCAGATATTATAGATTTTCTTGCTTTAGTATATTTTGTACAAGTACTCATGTACTGAAATCTCTCATTTAAATCGAACACGAGCTATGTACAACTTTAAATGTTGTAAACAGTTCTTATATTAAATATATTTTGTTAAAACGACGCATATAGAGTCGTTTGCTATATATCTATGTGCTTTGATTATTGATTAGTAACACCCAAAGTATGCTTCCGCCAAACAGTAAATTTGGGGGTGTTACAAAATTGATCCAACCGGCGGTTGGAGGTTCCAACAGGCGGTTGGAAGGTCGGCCAGAAAAAGTATAAATAGAGGCTTAAGTTTAGATTTTTCATATACGATTCTTAGAATACAAAACCAATTATTAGGGTTTAAGGTCGACTTAGAGTGCGATTTTGGAGGTCAAGGAGCTAGGGTTTGAAGGTTTTTAACCCTAGGAGAAGCTGGTTCGACAATTGGTTCGGTTTCTTTATCCTTGTAACTTTAATAACCTTATTGAGTTAATTTATGGATATTGTTTATCTGAATTACTTGTTAATTAGGTTTTCGTTATAGTTATTTGAATGAATGTTTATTGAGTTTATTATATGAATTATATGTTTATGTTGGAACTATATTATTGAATGTTTATTATACAAGAATTGTCTTTATTATGATATATTGATGATTGTTCTTGACATAGTTAGACTGATTTATATTAAACGAGGATGACCATATTAAGTTTATATAAATTAAGTGATTGTGTTTATGTCTTGATCTTAACCTTATGCGATAGACGAAGAATGATTCATTAATATAAAGTAATACTGTGATTCAAGCCTAACCTTAGAAATTGTATTAATAAACTGATGATAGATCTTATTAATTAGTGATACTTTGCATAACCTTATGATTGTATTGCTATGATGAAAATTAGCTTAACCTTAGGTAATTTTCTACAGTAGTAATTCACCAGTAATAATAGCCAACAAAGCAAATAGACATAAGTACATATAATAAGTTTAATAAATAATAATTTGAATAATTATAATCTTCTATCCATCTGAGTATACTTAAGTTGTTCCTAAAACTTATCTATTAGAATCTGTATAAAAATATAAATATAAATATGTTCGTTCGGAACTAAAACGTCCCCGTTATCTTGTAAATTATTGTAAATTGGATCCTTTATTCATTTGTATTATAATTGTAATTATATGTAATTAGAAATAAATAGATAATTAGTTATAAATAAGAATCACGTCTCTTGTGTTCCCTGTGTTCGAATTTGGACTTACTTATTAAGCTATTTTACATGAACGGGTCAATCTTTCCTAAACTGTGTGATAGTATTATTTAGTATTTTCTTAAAATAAAACTTGTGATTATAATTGCCTATACTTAGCACACATCAAGGACGTAGAGCACGCAGGACCATGCCCACTATTCGCGAGGAGGACCTTACTGATGTCCCGATCACTCATGAGGAGCCATCCGCTGAGAGACCCCCATCACCTGTTCACCAGTCAGCTCCCATACCCACTCTTGAGTATGGGATTACACTAGCTGACCCGGTTGCAGCCTGGGCCCTCTTTCGGACACTCCACCTTCAGCATGACATCATGTCCACCCTCTGTGTGCATGTAGGGCTTCCGAGGCCTTCTGACTGTCCGTTCCATCTTGGTCCGGACCCAGGACCGTCTCGCCCGCCCTGGTCTTTCTTCCCTCCTGCTGGACCGTTCGCTGCTGGACCTTCCACTACTCTGCCTACTGCTGTTGATCCTGCCATGTCATCAGGGAGTGCATCAGCAGAGCCTTCACTTACTAAGCAGTTGATGGCTATGTTAGATATAACACCCCATATTTTCAAGACATTTTTTTTTAAACAACCTGGAAGCGTTATCCCATTCAACAACATTTACATATAAGATAATATCGAAAGTTAGTTATTACACGAAACTATCATTAAGTTATTTCATTACAAACCCAAAATCTAGTGGTGTTATTTATACAAACGTTTACACCAAAACAAAAGTAATCAAGAGTTGCCAGCTTGTCAAACATTTCACCCAAAACCTCTCAACCGAGCATAAGCAAACTTAACCTGCAAAAGTGAGGTGGGGGATTAGCACGAAGCTAAGTGAATAACGATTCCAACAATCTAACTTAGCATAAACAATCAACTCACAATAATCAACTAATAGTAACAATCAAATTAGAGGATCGGTGGTTCTTGTGGTACCCTCAGCCCGCGGATGGCCCACCAAGAACACTTATAATCCACTGCAGGCCAATACAGAGATTTTACCGATAGTTCAATGCTATCTTTAATCAATATGAACGAATTCACAACGAATGTTCATCAATACCATAAAGATTAACCTATAGCAACTAAACCCAATCGAAATTGACCTCTATCATTCCAACCTATCATGGAATGAGTCACTAGCAATCAATCATTTAGCCACAATCAACTTATCAATAATTCAATAATATCAATCTACTTAAAATTGATGTAACTAAATTGTTAACACCAATTTAAACTGTGAGAACCAGTCACTCACCTGTCTCGTTTCAAGCTCCACTCAAAGATCTAATTTTATTGAGTCGTAGTCGGATCTGAAATACAAAAGAATTTCAAGTCAATCCTCATAGTATATTTACATAACTTAATATCAACAATCAAACAAGTATTAAGTCATATAAACATATTATGCAAGCAAATATCACATTATAAGCTCAAGTTAGAAAATCACTATCCAGCCAAGGGAATCCGGCCGTATTCCTTGGAATCCGGCCGTATTCAGACGAATCCGACCGTATTCCAGTGAATACGTCCGTATTCCCCAGTCATTTCTGCTTCAATTTCGACCAGAACTCAATTTAAGGAATCCGGTTGGGAATACACCCCGGGAATACGCCGTATTCCCTTGAATCCGTCCGGATTCATGGGAATCCGACCGTATTCCCTTGTAATTTCAGACCTGCACTTTTAGTTCCTGCACAATCTGCAGCTACGAACCAAAACCCAAAATTCAATCAAACTAAATTCAAAACTTGCAGTTTCCTCCAGATTTCGCCACTAAAACTTCTAATAACAACATATAACAATGAATCAAACTTCAATTCATCACAATTCAACCAAATCACCTATAATCTAACTATCTCTCATTCAAACCCAAAAACTCAATAATCTACCAATTCCTTTATGTAACAATCATGAAATCAACTTAACAAAGCTAAGTGATCATCATATAACAATTATTTAAGCTTTACTAACTCTAATCTACATCATTCAAGCAATTCACTCAATTTCATCTTTTAGGTTACACAAAAGTTTAACTTACCAACTAAGAACAAGAAGATGATTATGATAGTGATGATGAGCTTATGATTTCCAGCTTCAATCTTGTATAAGTCTTGTATCAATTTCACTAGCAACCTTTGGTGTAGGTTTGAGTTTGAGAGGAAGTTGAGAAACAAATTGAAGAACACACAAGAAAGTTGGGGAAGATTACATAAGTCGGCCCTTTTTCTTTCATTTAAACCGACCCACTTAATTCACAGTGCAATATTATACCCCTTTTTGACCTATTGTCTGGAACCTCAGTTTCAATTGCGATAAAATTATTTTATTTTACCGTCACCTAAGTTTATTTAAAACAAACTATATTTCACTAGTCACAATATTTCCTGAGGCTTATTTACCTACAAATTTCACAATCAAACACAAATACAATTAAATATCACAATTTAATATAAAGAAATACCTGTTTCTCCTAGGCCCGATTTGGGGATGTTACAAATCTTCCCTCCTTAAGAAGATTTCGTCCCCGAAATCTCACTAGACATAAACAAACTAGGATATCTAGTTTTCATACTCTCTTCGGTTTCCCATGTTAAATCGGCACCCAAGCTATGCTTCCATTTAACCAATACCATCGGGATTTCCTTTCTACGAAGCTTGGTCACTTTTCTATCTAAAAGCTCAACAGGTTCTTCCACCAATTTCTTACTTGGGTCAACTCTAAGATCTTGCAAAGGAAGGATTTGAGATTGATCCTCCACATTGCACTTTCTTAAATAACAGACATTAAACGTATCATGAATACCAGCTAATTCAGGAGGAAGTTCCAAAGAAACTGATTGGTCATTAATTACTTGCCGAACTTTAAATGGACCAATATAACGAGGAGCTAACTTTCCACGCTTACCAAATCTAATAACACCCTTCCACGGAGAAACTTTCAAATATACTAGTTCACCTTCAACAAACACAACGGGTCGTCTACGTGGATCAGCATACTGTTTTTGCCTATCTCTAGCTGCTTTCAATTTCTCACGTGCAACCTTAACTTTATCAGCTGTAATCTGAACTATTTCGGGACCCGCAAACTGCTTTTCTCCTGCTTCTAACCAACATGCTGGAGTTCTACAACGGCGGCCATACAACATTTCGTACGGTGGCATACCAATACTAGAATGATAAGAGTTGTTATACGCAAACTCTATCAAAGGTAAGTGTGAATCCCAAGAACCGCCATACTCAAGTACACAAGCTCTTAACATATCCTCTAAAGTCTGAATAGTACGTTCTGACTGCCCATCCGTTTGAGGATGATAAGCTGTACTGAGATTAATTCTGGTACCCAACTCACGCTGCAAACTCTGCCAAAAACCAGAAACAAACCGAGAATCTCGATCGGACACAATAGATATAGGAATACCATGTCTTACCACAATCTCATTAATATACAAAAGAGATAACCGCGTCAAAGAAGCAGTCTCGTTGGTGACAAGAAAATGAGCACTTTTAGTTAAACGATCGACAATGACCCAAATCATATCATTCCCTTTCTGTGTACGAGGCAATTTAGTAACAAAATCCATAGTGATATGTTCCCACTTCCACTCAGGGATATCCAACTGTTTTAGCGAACCATAAGGTTTCTGATGTTCTGCTTTTACTTGGGAACATATATGGCAAGTTTCAACCATTCTAGCAACATCAGTTTTCATCGTTGGCCACCAATATAACGGTTTCAAATCATTATACATTTTCGTACTCCCTGGATGTACTGACAACCTCGATTTGTGTGCCTCAGACAAAATCAAATTCCGAAGTCCCCCAATCAATGGAACCCAAACTCGAGACTGAAAAGTTTTCAACCCCCGAGAATCATCAACCAATAAATCTTTTCTTTTCAACAAAATCTCAGATTTTAAATTCTGATCTAACAACGCTTCTAACTGTGCCACTCTCAACTGAGAAATCAAATCAGAAGATATTTCCAAGCGCATAAAGTAGACTCGATTAGAAGATACCTTTCGACTTAAAGCATCGGCTACTACATTAGCTTTACCTGGATGATATCGGATTTCACAATCATAATCCTTAATCAATTCTAACCAACGGCGCTGTCTCATATTAAGCTCTTTCTGAGAAAACATATACTGGAGACTTTTATGATCTGTACATACAATACATTTGGTACCGTATAAATAATGTCTCCGGATCTTTAAAGCAAATACCACAGCTGCAAGTTCCAAATCATGCGTAGGATAATTTCTTTCATGAGTTTTGAGCTGACGAGAAGCATACGCAATAACACGATCACGTTGCATTAAAACTGCACCCAACCCAGCATGCGAAGCATCACAATAAACCACAAAACCATCGGAACCATCAGGAAGTGCTAACACTGGAGCTTGACACAACAACTGCTTAAGAGTCTGAAAAGAAGATTCTTGTTGATCACCCCACTGAAACTTAATATCTTTTCTAGTCAATCGAGTCAACGGACCAGCAATCTTAGAAAAATCTTGGATAAATTTCCGATAGTACCCAGCTAAACCAAGGAAACTTTTAATCTCAGAAGGGGATTTAGGAGCATTCCAATTCATAACAGCTTCTACCTTAGAAGGATCTACTTTAACTCCATCATTACAAATGATATGACCAAGAAATTGCACCTCTCGAAGCCAGAATTCACATTTAGAAAATTTAGCATAAAGGTGTTCTCTTTTCAGAATTTCCAGAATCAACCTCAAATGATGTTCATGTTCGGACTCAGATTTAGAATAAATCAATATATCGTCGATAAATACAATTACAAACTTGTCTAGAAAAGGTCGACATATTCGATTCATTAAATCCATAAAAATAGCAGGGGCATTAGTCAATCCAAAAGGCATGACTAAAAACTCATAATGTCCGTACCTGGTGCGAAAAGCAGTTTTAGGAATATCTTCCTCACGTACTCGCACTTGGTGATAACCGGATCTCAAATCAATCTTAGAAAAATAAGATGATCCTTGCAACTGGTCAAAGAGTTCATCAATTCTGGGCAAAGGGTATTTATTCTTCACTGTTCTCTTATTAAGTTCTCTATAATCGATACACATACGTAAAGTACCATCTTTCTTTTTCACAAACAATACCGGAGCACCCCACGGGGAAAAACTCGGCCTTATAAACCCTTTATCTAACAATTCCTGAATCTGGCCCATCATTTCTCGAATTTCAGCTGGAGCTAATCTATAAGGAGACTTAGCTACTGGAGTCGAACCAGGAATCAAATCAATCTGATATTCTACTTCTCTTACAGGGGGCAAACCAGGCAATTCATCAGGGAACACCTCCGGGTATTCAGAAACCACCCGGATATCGGAAATGGATTTCTTCTCTAATTTATTATCAACCACATAACACAAATAAGAATCACAGCCCTTAACTAAAGATTTTCTAGCCTTCATCACAGAAATCAACGGAATGTTACCCCTTTCCCGTTCCCCTCGAGCCACAACATGGGACTTATCAGCCACGGGAATTTTTATAATCTTTCTATGACAATCAATATTAGCCTTATTTAAGCTCAACCAATCCATACCAATAACCGCATCGAAACTTGGAATTGGCATTAACAGGAATGAAATCAGAAAATCATGACCCTCTATCATTATACTAGCTCCAGTTACCGATGTGGTAACAGGAACTACCTTACCATCAGCAATTTCAACTTCTAAAGGTTTCACAATCAAAGAGGGAATCAATTTCAGTTTATCACAAAATTTCACAGATATAAACGAGCAATTTGCACCAGAATCAAATAATACACGAGCTGGTACAGAATTTATGAGAAATGTACCCGTTATAACGTCTTCAGTAATGACAGCTTCATCCACTGTCATTTGAAAAGCTCGACTAGCAGCTACTGGTGGTACTTTCCTCTTTTGACCGGAGGATGAGGAACCCTTAGCCATACCCATACTCTGTCTCTTAGCCTCTGTACAATCTCCAGCTCGATGCCCCTCTTTTTGACAATTCCAACACACGCTATTAGGAAACGTACAATCCTTGGCAGCATGTCCAAAAGTTCCACACTTAACACATCTTGAAGTTTGGGGAGTACAAGGACCATTATGTCTAGCCCGACATTTGTTACAATAATTACTATCCATTGGATTAAATCTTCGGTTCTGCTGACCACCTTGCCCCTTTTGTTTACTAGATGAATATCCTCTTTGTTTCTGTGAATACCTTTCCTTATTCATGACCCTTTTTGCTTGAATATCACCATCTACCGAACGAGCATAATCGTACGCTTGTGAAAGAGAACCAGCTAATCTCACTGAAGTACGATAATCTGGAGGCAAAGTCTTCACAAAGTGCTCAATCTGAGTTCTATCAGTCGGAACCCACTGTCTCACAAATCGCAATTTATCAGAAAATTGCTTGATAAGCTCTTCAATCGACATTTGATCCGTCTTCTGTAAATCGAGAAACTCTTGTCTGATACGCGATAAATTGTACTCTGAACAGAATTGCTTACAAACTTCGGCATGAAAGTCTGACCATCTAATCATTTTGATTTGTTCCGATGTCAATGGAGCAGTTATAGCATCCCACCATGACATTGCTTGACCCTTTAACAGCTGAACCGCATATGGTACTTTATCTTTTTCTTCACAATGGCAAACTTCCAATTTTCGCTCCACATCACGTAACCAATCCAAAGTGTCAGTAGGATTAGTACTTCCAGAGAATGAAGAAGGATTGGTGGACATAAAAGTCTTAAGTGAACAACCCACTTTTAACTGCTGAAATGAAGGAATCGCATGTATCTGATAACTAGGAAATCCGGAAGAAGGAAAAGGTACAGTAGTTTGATAACCATAACCTTGTTGCTGCTGAGAAACAAAAGGTATAGATACTGGAATCCGCTCAGAAGATACAACAGGAGGAGCAGTAGTTATAACAGGCGGCTGAGTATGAATAGGCTGTCGAGAAGGCCCAGCCCGTTCATTCTGTAATTCCAACACCCGATTCTCTAATCTCATAATGTACTCTTGGTCAGTTTCTGTTTCCACCCCTCTTGGATTAGACATTCCATTGTGCTCCTGACTTTCTGGTGGTGCATTGATCTGAGAGGCTTCATTTAGAGTATGGACAGGTTGCTCATTATCCGTCATTTCTGAAATCACATCATATCTCAAAATTCGTTAATCATTAGTACTAGCAAACTAATCAAATTTCCTTTCCTAACTAATCCCCATAACATGAAATGTTTGACCAACGGAAATAAGTTTAGGTATGAACACCTAGAATGTTCATTCCCATAAACTTATGCTCTGATACCAACTTATAACACCCCATATTTTCAAGACATTTTTTTTTTAAACAACCTGGAAGCGTTATCCCATTCAACAACATTTACATATAAGATAATATCGAAAGTTAGTTATTACACGAAACTATCATTAAGTTATTTCATTACAAACCCAAAATCTAGTGGTGTTATTTATACAAACGTTTACACCAAAACAAAAGTAATCAAGAGTTGCCAGCTTGTCAAACATTTCACCCAAAACCTCTCAACCGAGCATAAGCAAACTTAACCTGCAAAAGTGAGGTGGGGGATTAGCACGAAGCTAAGTGAATAACGATTCCAACAATCTAACTTAGCATAAACAATCAACTCACAACAATCAACTAATAGTAACAATCAAATTAGAGGATCGGTGGTTCTTGTGGTACCCTCAGCCCGCGGATGGCCCACCAAGAACACTTATAATCCACTGCAGGCCAATACAGAGATTTTACCGATAGTTCAATGCTATCTTTAATCAATATGAACGAATTCACAACGAATGTTCATCAATACCATAAAGATTAACCTATAGCAACTAAACCCAATCGAAATTGACCTCTATCATTCCAACCTATCATGGAATGAGTCACTAGCAATCAATCATTTAGCCACAATCAACTTATCAATAATTCAATAATATCAATCTACTTAAAATTGATGTAACTAAATTGTTAACACCAATTTAAACTGTGAGAACCAGTCACTCACCTGTCTCGTTTCAAGCTCCACTCAAAGATCTAATTTTATTGAGTCGTAGTCGGATCTGAAATACAAAAGAATTTCAAGTCAATCCTCATAGTATATTTACATAACTTAATATCAACAATCAAACAAGTATTAAGTCATATAAACATATTATGCAAGCAAATATCACATTATAAGCTCAAGTTAGAAAATCACTATCCAGCCAAGGGAATCCGGCCGTATTCCTTGGAATCCGGCCGTATTCAGACGAATCCGACCGTATTCCAGTGAATACGTCCGTATTCCCCAGTCATTTCTGCTTCAATTTCGACCAGAACTCAATTTAAGGAATCCGGTTGGGAATACACCCCGGGAATACGCCGTATTCCCTTGAATCCGTCCGGATTCATGGGAATCCGACCGTATTCCCTTGTAATTTCAGACCTGCACTTTTAGTTCCTGCACAATCTGCAGCTACGAACCAAAACCCAAAATTCAATCAAACTAAATTCAAAACTTGCAGTTTCCTCCAGATTTCGCCACTAAAACTTCTAATAACAACATATAACAATGAATCAAACTTCAATTCATCACAATTCAACCAAATCACCTATAATCTAACTATCTCTCATTCAAACCCAAAAACTCAATAATCTACCAATTCCTTTATGTAACAATCATGAAATCAACTTAACAAAGCTAAGTGATCATCATATAACAATTATTTAAGCTTTACTAACTCTAATCTACATCATTCAAGCAATTCACTCAATTTCATCTTTTAGGTTACACAAAAGTTTAACTTACCAACTAAGAACAAGAAGATGATTATGATAGTGATGATGAGCTTATGATTTCCAGCTTCAATCTTGTATATGTCTTGTATCAATTTCACTAGCAACCTTTGGTGTAGGTTTGAGTTTGAGAGGAAGTTGAGAAACAAATTGAAGAACACACAAGAAAGTTGGGGAAGATTACATAAGTCGGCCCTTTTTCTTTCATTTAAACCGACCCACTTAATTCATAGTGCAATATTATACCCCTTTTTGACCTATTGTCTGGAACCTCAGTTTCAATTGCGATAAAATTATTTTATTTTACCGTCACCTAAGTTTATTTAAAACAAACTATATTTCACTAGTCACAATATTTCCTGAGGCTTATTTACCTACAAATTTCACAATCAAACACAAATACAATTAAATATCACAATTTAATATAAAGAAATACCTGTTTTTCCTAGGCCCGATTTGGGGATGTTACATTAGATGTTTTTAGCCTACCTCACGCTCATGCTTCTGCTGGCATCACTGAGCCGAGCATGGATACGATGGAGGAGCCTACACCATCACCCACCTCAGTCCTTGCTACTGCTATTGCTGACTTTAATGCTGACAGTGATGATCTACTTGATGACTTTTAGTTTATTTAATTTATTTTATTTATCTTATTTCAGTACTTAGATTTTTTATAACTCTTTGTTATTTTAGAGATATGACGTTGTGTCGATGTTTATTGCAGAACTTAGCTTTTTGTGGAATGGATGATCTTACACGAGACTGGTCCTCCAATCCAGCAAATCACACGCACCATTTCTACACTAATCTAGTCCTGTCCAGTAAACATAATGGGGAGTACTTTAAACCTTTCTCCGTTTTTGATGATTCTAAGTTTACTTAAGTTTATGTGTTATAATCTGTGCCACATCCTAACTTATCACTAAGTGTGGGATTCCAGCCCAATTCAACACTTAGGAAACATTTTCTTACATGTTTAAACTCTAAGTGTGGGATTGTAGTCGCAAAATCTCAACTCAAGAGAACATTAGGGACAATATTCCCCTAAGTGTGGGATGGTAGGTATGGAATACCTTGGATAAACGATTTTTATGTCTACATGGCATATCTCAGAAAATGTTCCCTAAAATTTTAAAAATTTTTCAAAAATATTTTTCAATAAAACTAAAATATGAGCTAAATCTTACGATTAACTCTAAATTTTTTTGAGTTTTGGTATGCCTGAAAGAAATCATTTTCAAAATATGAGGAAAATATTTCAAAAACTTAAGGAAATTAAGGTAGAAATTTCCTAAACAAGAAACGACAATCTTAGAGGGGCATCGCATGACTAGGCACATACAACCCAAATTTACAGTGAGGTTTTGAGCCTTAAAAGCATTCATTTTTAATGCTACATTGTTCATTTCTTGTGTGTGCCAATGCATGTATCTCTAAATTAGAACTTCTTGACATACGCTTCGAGACCACATTGGTGTGTACCGTACGCGGTATAGGCGCAATTAGATGACCTTGACATTCCTTAGGATTTGAACCCCTTTTTAGCCTTCTCTTTCAAGCCCAAAACCCTTCCGATACTCATTTTTAGTATCGATGATCCGCCTAGAAAACCCTGTTGAGCCTAAACCTTTTCATTTCTTCAAAACCCTAATCACAAACCTACTTTCCCAAATTCCCAAAATCTTATCTTAGAATTTCTGAGGTTATGAAAAACATCTTGAAGAATATCCAACTCGATTATTCTACTCGTTCGTGTTCTCCAAAAAGAATCAAACCTCTCTAAAGTGCGGGAAAATTAGCACACAAGAGAGACAAGAGAACAACGGTGCGGGAAAATTAGCACCTGAAGGAAAGACTCGAATTGATCAAGATAAAAGAAAGGATTTCTGAAGGGAAAAAAGAAAAGAAATTATCCTCGGAAGTTCTCTGACAAAGAAATTCTGAAGAAGAAAAAAATAAAATAAAAAGAAAGAAAAGAAAAAGAAAAGAAAAGAAAATAAAGCTAAAAAGGCTTCAAAGTATAAACCATTAAAGGGAGATCCGATAGAAGACGAGTAGCTACTTCATCCGTTCTACAAATAAGTTCTTCATGATTCTTGGAAAGCCTAAGATAAGCAACACCCTTACAAACCAAAAAAATTCCTTATCCATACCCCTTAACCCTCACAAAACATTACAACCCCCAAATGTCCTGAGATAATTAGCACCGTTCTCACCTAAGTGGTGGAGATCCGATTCTCGATCAAGCCTATGACGATGAGTACTGCATGACTGGCTTTATGAACGATTTCATTTGAACTAGATTGATAAGAAACCCGATACACTATTGAGGGAATTGAGTGACCACCTTTTGTGAGATCGCCTAGTCATGTATACTCCAAGATCACGAGAGTTGGAAGTATGCCTATGAGAATCGCTTCTTGTTTCCGAAAGGATCATCTTATTTTTCCTTTGTTTTCTGAAACTATTTACTCATATGAGGAAACGGTTACCGACAGGGATGTCATAACTCTCCTTTAAACCTGCTTTAAAAAATGTTATCAAAAGGGATGTTTGTAACACCCCCAAATTTAATGTTTGGTGGAAGCATACTTTGGGTGTTACTAATCAACAATCAAAGCACAAAGGTATATAGTAAACGACACTATATGCGTCGTTTTAACAAAATATATTAATATAAGAAATGTTTACAATATTTAAAGCTATACATAGCTCGTGTTCGATTAAATGAGAGATTCAGTACATAAGTACTTGTACAAAATATACAAATGCAAGAAAATCTCTAATTTCTGCATGCTGACTCGAGCTATAGTATCCCTGATGGCAGTCCAACCTACTGCTGTGTACCTGTGAAACATGCTAAAATGGGTCAGCTAAAGCTGGTGAGCTCACAGGTTTGGAATAAGATAATATCGTATGAACCGCAAGATTAAAATAAGGATTTGCATCCAGCAAATAAGTAGTAGTGTATACAGCCATGAGCACATAGTCTGAGCTTAACTTGAGGGTCGGTCCCATATAGAGAATTCCGAGCTAGGTGCCTCCACAAGTGCCTAATATACACTCGTCTGAATAATTATTAGTACGTCCGTTTACCCAGTTAGTGCTTGCTAACCCGGACGAGGAGGGTCAATCCTATATGGTACCATATACTAATAATCACGCTACAACGTATTACCAAACTATGCTGACGGAGGACTTTGAAATGATTAGTAGAAAAAAACTCATGTAGTATATTGTAAAGTTTGTACTTGCGTTCACATGTTAAAAGTAAGCATTGAATCACACCCCTGAGTGAAAAGCGGTAAAAGAGGGGCTATGAGACTCACTGAGTCTGGAAGCGTTTAATCAATAAAAGTACGGTGTTTAATCAAGCAGTGAGATGTCCGCAGACAGATAACCTGAGGGTGTCCACGACACGCGATGGTTATTAATATGATTAGATAGTTACAAAGACTATCCTTGTAGTTATTTCGTTCAACTAGAATGTCCAAATTACTACGATTTGGTTGTTTGGTTAGCTTTTGTTTTGAAAACGTGTACGGCCCGTTGGTGATTGTTTGTAATAATCTTCAATATTATTATTTTGATTTCGAAGTGTTATACTTAAAAAGTATTTATAAACTTTTAGGTGACGGGGGTCCGGGGGCAGCGCCCCTGGTTAGCGGGGTTCCAGGGGTGACAACCTGATGCTGTGTAAACGGGGCTTTAGTTTTATAAATGGAAATACCTAACTTACTACACACAACACAGGCAAGAATACCTGGTCAGAATATAGTATAGCTCAGTAAGTCCGAGTCGAACACAGGGAACGGATGTCAACTTCTAACAAATTGGAAATTATTACAATTAATTAAAGCAGTAATAAGTGGGGACGTTTTAGTTCCGATCGAACAATTGATAAACAATTATAAGAAATGATTTATTAAATAAACTTAATTATAAAATAGAGAAATGATAAAATGACTTAATTAAATACAAGATTTAATTCAAACGATAAAAGAAATACAATTGTTTAGACTATTTTCCTCAGATTATGATTATCACTTTATTGAATTGCAAATATATGGTTCTTATTGTGACATGCCAAATATACCAGTTATCCTTACAAGATTAACTGATTAAACACAATCAAGAAAGATATAAAGTTGTTTTCAACCCGCTAACAGTTCAATTTAACGTTATCCACCGAATTGTGTTATAGATTAAAACTACACCGTCTATATGATTTACTTTTACAACTTGAATCAACAAAGTTTATAACTAATAATTAGTTATCATGTTCATTACCAATCATCAATCATAAGTAACCCTAGCCTATCAAACTCAATCTATTTACTGATAATTATCAATTTAAATCAACAATCATCAATAATTCTATAATCAAAAGGAACTTAATCTCAATTTATCATAAAATCACGCTACGTTATCACCAACAATCAATAATTAAACATGGATCATCAAGTAAACATACAAACATTCATAAAAACCGATATAAATCTGCAATTCAATAATCAAATCATCATCTGAGTATTATCATCTAAACAATTGTATTAAAAACTTAGCCACTCATTATGTTACTAAAAATCAGAATTGAAATCAACATCATAATCATATTCAAATGAAATTAAGTAATGAATTCGAACCGAAAAACCAAAACAATGATTGAACGAATGAAAGCCTTCAATTCTTTTTGATCATTTGCCTTCAAAAATCACTGGAATTAGGGTTTTTGATCAGAGAAATCGACTGGAAGAAAAGTGGGGTGAGATAGTTGCAAAATGAGAGCAAAAATGAGGTTTTTAGGGTTTCTGTCGACTCAATCCATACGCCGTATGGACATCCATACGCCATATGGATTGAAAAGCCCACGGATCCAACCCGCGTATTCTGGCGGCCCGGCTCACTTCATCCATACGCCGTATGGAATTCCATACGCCGTATGGATTGATTTCTCCAACTTTTTAACCATCGACCACTATTCTTCATACTTCCTTTCTTTTACTTCTTTTCTTCAATTCTCGCTCGTTTTCAGCTTCTATTCCGATTCAAGCTCAAGCTAATTCCTAAATGCAAATATGAACGAAATGAGTATCGAATTCAAATAAAATGCATAAGAAACTAGTCAAACTAGGGAGTAATTAGCACTATAAAATAGCACATTTTGGCGTTCATCAAACATCCCCCACTTGAATCCTACTTGTCCTCAAGTAGACTATTGATTCAAAAATTCAAAACTTTAAATATGAACGGCAAACAAAAGAACAAAAGGACTTACATACACCACATCATTCAACAAACCAAATTTTTATCTTAAAATCGATTCTTCCTTAAAATTTAACAATCAAGAAACTCTCAATGGGAAACAATTCTAATACATTATTATTATGCATAAAAGATAATTCATTTAGATTACCGATATTGTTGTCCACTTAAACAATTTAAATTTCAGAAATTGAGCTTAACTTATTATTATTCTAGCAGGCCTTACCCTTGATTTTCAATAGCAAAATACTCTCATATAAATAATGCGCCACAATTCTCCAAATAATGAATATCCAAATAAATCAATCATTTTTCAAGCCAAGACATTGGTGACAGGTCTGTACCTCAGTACAACAGAGCGACATAACTTGGCTTTGGGTTTTCAATTCATGAGTCCTTTGTCTCTTTTTTTTTATATCAAATATACTGACGGAAACCAGGTCTGTACTTTCGTACAACAGAGGAGACAACACCCAGTATATTCCCAAATGATGACAATTAGGATCCCAGAATTAAGGATTATAACACGCTATCATATGAGAATTAAGATTACATCATATCTTGCTAAATGATCTTCAAAGGATAACTCCTATTTTATGCATTAAATTTCTTACTAGCTCAATAACTTCCACATAAATTGCCTATCGATACATCACAAGATGAACTATCTAATATTAAAATTTACGATTACTTCATGTTAATCCCAGTTTAACTTAATAAACAATCGTATATAATAAGCCTTGAATGTATTATTGAGAAGTTGCGGAATCACACTCAATAATATTAAGAAGATCAACGAATATTGTGACACCCCCAAATTTAATGATTTGCGGAAGCTCGATTTGGGTGTCACTAATCAATATACAAAGCACATAAGATATATAATGAACGACCACTATATGCGTTGTGACACTCCTCCAAATTAGGTATATAATTATATTTAATTACATGCATTTCTTACGCTAATTCCCTGCATTTGTTTTAAACTAAACCTATGATGTGATATGAGTCTAGCGAGCCCAAAACACTAATACAAAAAGTATTACATGATACGTAGTTATATATAAATTACGTACGAACGTATCGGAACGAAGCCGATAAAAATAATTAACAAGATTTGGTAACATGAAATAATTAATAATGTAATTATTAATTACGAGTATTTATATATTTATAACATATAGATAAAATAGTCTAAATATACGTTTAACATAAAACGTATTATAACACGAACTGAAACAATTCTAAAACGCTCATAAAAGGTCGAATCATAAAAATACAAATTTTCTCATTCGTTTGGAGGAAGTTAGAACATTACCTCAAAATATGAAATCCTAAATTAACTGAAATTTTGCGCTCAAATAGTTGCGCGCAGTAAAATGTACAAAATTGTACATCTATTTAAAATAATTATAACATCATTATTCTGAACATAAATAACGAACCAGAATACCATCTACAAAATAAAAATATAAAAAGTTATATTTTATATTGCTAAAATTATACCCGTACTCAAAATTGCAGTACAAAAATAAGCTACCAAACGTCAATAATGGAGGAGACAAATCTCTGTTTCAAAACCATACCTCCGTATCATTTTTATATATGCATGTTTCCTGATCTTTTCATCACAACTCATCTATCTATCAATTTATCTCATTCTCACTAAAAGTAAACACACAAAAGAATCAGCAGCAACAGCAGATTGTGAAGTAGTAGTAGTAGAAGTGGAACAAGAAGCAACTCATCTTCATCATCATCTTCCATCGCCATCATCATCTCATCAAAATCCTTCTTTGTAAGAAAACTAAAATTCTTTGATTTATATGTTTATAATTCGTTGAATATGATGTTAACGTAACACAATCCATGTATATAACTTAGTAATTTGGATGAATCTGTGATTGTTCTTGAATTTAGTTTTGAAAACCCAAAACTTTAAATCCAAAATTTCATAAGTAAAAGTGGTCATAAATGCGATGTATATTGATATATTGATGATATATAATGTACAAACCTGAAAACCGTTCGAAACTTAGCCTAAAAACATGTCGAAATCGAGCTGTGAAACTGGAAAACGAAACAGGGGGTTCTGGGCTCGGAGCCTTAGCCGAACGGCTGGCTATCCTTAGCCGAATGGCTGGATAGTCCAAGCCGAACGGCTGACTTCTCCCAGCCGAACGGCTGGCTGGTCTGGCTTGGGCTATTTGCTGGGCCGAGTCACATTCGGGATCGGATATAATTGGGCTTGGGCCAAAACAAAAAGGGTGAATGGACTAGAGAATTGGATTGGGCCGAAGCTTCAGCCGAACGGCTGAAGGCCCAAGCCGAACGGCTGTCCAAGCCGAACGGCTGGCCCAAGCCGAACAGCTGGGCCGTGTGCTGAGCTGGGCCGGGTCACGGTCTGGGCCTGGTGTTGGGCTTGAGCTGTTGGGTTTGGACCGAATAGTTAATAGATCTCATGTTAAACTTAAATGGATCGAGTGAATAGAAAAAGAACGATAAATTTTATTATGAAACGATATATTAAATAACATTAACAATTATTTAATTAGACGTATACGATCATGTTGGAAACACGATGATAATTATTAGATGAACGAAAATAAATACAGACTTATGAAAAGTGAGACTTGTGATTTTGGAAACTAAAACGACAAACAATATACATAAATGATTTATATATATATGAGATATATGTGAACGTAACAACGAACAATAATATATATATGCAAGAATATATATATTCAACTATATAAGTATATATGTATATATGCTTACACATTCGAATGATTCGACAAACAAACGTAACTTGGAAAATATTATTATTTTCAACAACAATCATCGACGACATACACAAACTTAAGAAATTGATAATTTCTTTAAACAAACAAATTATTAACGTAAGTAAATAAAGTACTTATAGTTAATACATTATTGTGTATAGGTTGACTACGTTTGGGCTACGCTATCATATCTCGCTAGCATTCACATCCGTGCACTCACAGTGAGTTCACAAACCCCTTTTCACTGTTTTAATGCTTTTAAAACTCGGGGTGGAAAACATAGAAATCGTATGTATAATTGCATGCGACAACTGCTTTAAATACTGTATGTATTTACTTGATTGTTTATGAAGGGGTACTTCATACTTGAACTATTTGTGAAAGGGTATTTCACACAACTATTTGAACTATGTTTTATGAAATGTTTTCATAACTATTTTGGGAATTTAGGCAACGAATCTTGGTACAGATCTAGGCTGAACGATGTAGTGCATAAAAGACCTTATGGCTACAGACTATAACCATTAGCTAGGTGACTCTAGCCACTGAGTATACGGATAGTACTATCGCCGTGACGACCCTCCTACGGATTTGGGAGCGTATACTTAATTGTCCAGCATGGCAAATAACAACAGATTAGGGTTGTGGTTTGGTTATAGGGTTAGATCGGGTTACCTTACTTGACAGGTTTAGCTCACCTTTCAAGGGATCACCGTCTAAATATTCCCACACACAAAACTACTGTTTAGGAAGTGATTTCCTACGTATACTATATTGGAAATGTTAATCTTGATTTAGGTTAACCTGTGTTTCCTACTGATAACTGATTTGGGGAAATGTTAATTGTTAATAACTTGTGTTTCCTACTTGACAAACAACACTTATTTGGAAATGTTATTCTTAAATGATTAACTTGTGTTTCCTACATAACAAACAAACTTGTGAATTCACTCAACAATTTTGTTGATGATTTACTCTATGTTTTTCAGGGAATTAGCAGCGTAAGTAAGATCTGCATGCATATCAGGACGGACTACCCTGGACTTATTAGGATGCCAATACTTTTGGGACACTTAGATTTCCTCTGTATAACTGCAACTACTGCAGTCATACCTATGAAATCTACTTTTGATATTATGTATTTTATGAAATACTGATTTCAACTACTACTATTACTGTTACTACTTTTTCAAAGTGGTAATCTGTTGTAAAACTTTAACTAATGGCATCTTAATCTACTTCGTTCTGCGATAATCATATGCTCTGAGTATGTATGTATTTGTTGGTTGTTATTACTGCTCGCAGCCCCGCCACGTCACTAAGCTTCCGCAATTTACTCTTGTTAATTGTAATTACCATTTGGCGGGGTGTGACAGACTTGGTATCAGAGCCATTGGTTATAGCGAACTAGAAGTCTTTAGGTGACTGAAAACCTTAGAGACCTAGACTATAGCCTTGGCTAGAACATTCATGCATTCATACATACTTACGTTTGCATACATCTAACATACGACTGACACGCCACACCCAATTTCTTTTGTCACAGTATGTCTATTCAATCACTTTACCATGTTTATGCTTCGGATGAAGAGCCGACCGAGGCTACTTTTGAGGGTCCCGCGATCGCTGTAGAGGATGAGTCATCCGTTCATTTGAGAGCCATGTCTGTTGACACTAGTGATGCTTACTTAGTACCACCTCCGACCGCACCTGTGGCCACTCCTACCTCTACACCACCTGTTGCGAGTACCTCTCGTGTGCCTGTACCTAGGATGACAGATAGGATCTGTGTTCGGGATTTTCCCAGGGGACCACTCGCGCCGCGCGATAAGGCGCCAGTGACTGAGCCTGAGGTTCCAGTTGTCGAGCCGCCACAGAAGAGGCTCCGACCTTCTCATCTGGACTGGATGCCTGGAGTATTGAGAGAGTGGAGATCACTAGAGGGTATTCCCTCGACCTTTGAGATTGGAGAGTCCTCCCACTCACCACCATCTGCATCTCTCACTGGTGAGCCTCTGGAGCTCACTGTGCCTACCCTTGTGGCTGTGGTCCACACCATGTTTAGGATATCCTCTAGCAGGAGCAGAGATGTGATGGAGCTACTGAGCGATGCCTCCCGCACTGATATGGATATGACTATGCTCCATCAGAGGATGGATTTTGTGGAGACTCACCGTCAGACAGACTGGCAGAGTCTAGCATCCACCCGTACACGCATTGCATCTTTAGAGAGGCGTGCTAGGGTGTCAGAGATTGTAGCTAGTGTGTGTGTGATGACTGCAGCAGTGATGGTTGCGGTTAGGATGTATTTACCATGGTTCCGTTAGGCCTGTGTATGGCGGTTTGGGCCTACACTAGATTATACTACTACTTTTGATGTACACGTATGTATGTACTAGGTGTGTACTAGCTGTATGTTGGATGGAACTTTGTTAGTAGAATGGGTTCATGTATAGAAAACCCATTACCTTTTGTATAACGCTAACCATTGATGGGTATATTAGAAATCCCATCTCATTTTGTACTAAACTAATGTAACAGCGTTATGACTTTTAATATATATTGTATGTTTGGTGTACATCGCGTGTTCGTTATACCTATTATCAACCATATTATTTCCTCTTACAACTGTCGACTTGTGATTTAAAACTATACTTTATCGATAACTTTGTAATCAATTCTTGTAAACCCTGAAACATATTGCACCTTGGTGATTGATTATTCTTGAGAACCTCTGAAATTAACGGTGCTAAACGACAATGAAAAGAAATATGTATTGGACATTATATAATGACGCCTGGCCAACGTGATTATATTATGCTAGGTACATGTGGGTGTTTCAAAGTTGTAAGGCACGTGTTGTAAAACCCTGTTCATTCATCTTTTCATGTCATTCATTTCTATCAAATGTGAATCTTTGATCTATTCACATTCAATATCTCAACATTAACACTCTGCATTTTATTCATCGCAGAGCTGAATCATGCCTCCCAAACGACGAGTCACTAGGAAAAGTCAAAAGACGACTACGCCTCCACCACCACCCATTGAAACCACCGAACAGATGATCGCACGAAGAATAGCTGAAGGTATTGCTGAATATGAGGCAAGCCGTAGTCGTGAACCTGGAGTTAACAACAGTGGATCTACCCCCACTAATACTGAGACACCCGTGAATGCTAGCCGAGGGTGTTCATACAAAACATTTCAGGCTTGTAAGCCGATTTCTTTCCGTGGCACCGAGGGTGCAATTGGTATGATTCATTGGATAGAGAAAACTGAATCGGTATTGGACATTAGTGACTGTTCACCTGACTGTATGGTGAAGTATGCAACTTGCACTTTGGCTGACAAAGCGCTCACTTGGTGGAACAGTCAGATCCAATCACTTGGTCGACCAGCTGCTTATTCAATGTCATGGGGAACATTTAAGAATTTGATGTTAGAGGAATTCTGCCCTCGCAGTGAGATGCAGAAGATAGAAACAGAATTGTGGAACATTACCATGACTGGTGCTGATATTACTGGGTACACCACCAAGTTTCAGGAACTTGCACGTCTAGTGCCACACATGGTGACTCCAGAGTATAAGCGTATCGAACGCTACATATACGGTCTAGTACCACAAATCCGCAGTCTGGTGACGTCATCTAAACCGGACACTTTCAGGAGTGCTGTTACTCTAGCACAAAGTTTGACCGACGAGGCAGTCAGGATGGGAAATCTGACTAAGAAAGCTGTGTCGGGAAAAAGTGAACCGAACAGTACTGATGTTAGTAGTTCTGGTGGTGCAAAGCGAAAGTGGAACGGTAGTGGTACTGATCGCCAGGGTCAGCAAAACAAGAAACATTCTGGAAATGCGAAAGCATATGTTGCCACCACTACTGAATCGAAACCATACCTGGGTAACAAACCCAAATGTGATAAGTGCAACCGACACCACGAAGGTGGGTGTGGGTATTGAGGAAATTGTAGAGCATGGGGACACAGAACTCGAGACTGCAAAACTAACCCTCCCCCACGGGCAAATACTGAGCGTCAAAACCAAGGGTGTTTTGAATGTGGTGAGCAAGGACACTACCGTAACCGTTGCCCTAAACTCAACAACAACAACCAAAACCGCAACAACAACAACAACAACAACCAAAACCGCAACAACAACAACAACCGCGGTAACAACAACAAACGAGCCAACAACATCAACAATCAACCGGCTCAAGGAAGGGCATTTGTGATCGGGGCACAAGAGGCACGCCAGGACCCTAACACCGTCACTGGTACGTTTCTCGTAAACAACCACTATGCCTCTGTGTTAATTGATTCGGGTGCTGATTTAAGTTTTGTGTCTACTGAGTTTAGACCACTATTAGAACTTGAATCCCGTAAATTAGACAACAAGTATACCATAGAATTAGCCGAAGGTGAGTTGATCGAATCAGGAGAAATAGTACCGGGATGTACCTTGGAGTTAGAAGGTCATCTCTTCGAAATAGACTTGCTACCGGTTAAGTTGGGAAGTTTTGACATTGTAGTCGGTATGGATTGGTTATCTAAGAACCGAGCCGAGATCATATGTCATGATAAGATGGTTCGCTTACCGTTACCGACAGGAGAAACTTTAGTGATTCAAGGTGAGAAACGAAAGAGTGCCACAAAAATGATTTCGTGCTTGAAGGCCAGTAAATATCTCCGAAAGGGGTACCAAGCATTTCTGGCACACATTGTAGAAAAGAAATCCGAGGAACGACGTATAGACGAGGTACCTATTGTACGCGACTATTCAGGAGTGTTCCCTGATGAGTTGCCAGGATTGCCACCCCCACGACAAGTTGAGTTTCACATTGACCTGGTGCCAGGAGCCGCACCTATCGCACGTGCACCTTATCGTCTAGCTCCCTCGGAAATACAAGAGCTATCCACACAATTGCAAGAACTTCTAGACTTGGGATTCATCCGTCCGAGCTTTTCACCTTGGGGAGCTCCGGTTTTGTTTGTTAAGAAAAAGGATGGATCTATGCGAATGTGCATCGACTACCGTGAGTTGAACAAGGTAACTATCAAGAACCGATACCCGTTACCACACATTGACGATCTGTTTGATCAATTGCAAGGGTCAAGTTATTATTCAAAAATTGACCTACGATCTGGTTACCATCAACTTAAGGTACGAGAAGAAGATGTACCGAAAACCGCGTTTAGGACTCGATACGGTCATTACGAGTTCCTAGTCATGCCTTTTGGACTGACCAACGCACCAGCAGTATTCATGGACTTGATGAATAGAGTATGCAAACCCTATCTGGATAAATTCGTCATTGTGTTTATTGATGACATCTTGGTATACTCACGAACGAAAGAGGATCACGAGCAACATCTGAAGCTTGTCCTCGAACTACTACAAAAAGAGAAGCTTTATGCAAAGTTCTCTAAGTGCGAATTTTGGATACGAGAGGTTCAATTCCTTGGTCATGTGATAAATGACAAGGGAATTCACATAGACCCATCCAAAATTGAGGCAATCAACAACTGGGAAGCACCGAAAACCCCAACTGAAGTACGACAATTTCTTGGTCTAGCTGGCTATTACAGGCGATTCATCGCAAACTTTTCAAAGATAGCCCAGCCACTCACCACATTAACTCAAAAAGACAAGAAATTTGAGTGGAATGAGAAACGAGAGAATGCATTTCAACTATTGAAACAGAAACTGAGCAGCGCACCCATACTATCACTACCCGAAGGAGTAGATAACTTTGTTGTTTACTGTGATGCGTCGCATCAGGGATTGGGTTGCGTACTGATGCAAAACGAAAAGGTCATTGCTTATGCATCTCGACAACTAAAAGTGCATGAGAAAAACTATACGACTCATGATTTGGAATTGGGAGCCGTTGTTTTTGCACTGAAGATCTGGAGACACTACCTATACGGTACAAAGTGTACGATCTTCACTGATCATAAGAGCCTACAACATATATTCGACCAGAAAGAACTTAACATGAGACAACGACGTTGGGTCGAATTACTTAACGATTACGACTGTGAAATAAAGTATCACCCGGGTAAAGCTAACGTTGTAGCAGATGCCCTGAGTCGTAAGGAACGAATCAAACCTCGAAGAGTTCGAGCCTTGGGATTGACAATCCACTCTAATCTCATTACTCAAATTCGTGATGCACAAGAAACTGCTTTCACTCCCGAACGTCTTAAGGATGAATCCTTGAAGGGAATGGAAAAGCAACTCGAGAAAAAGGACAACGGAGTGTTGTACTTTATGGATCGAATTTGGGTACCATGCGTAGAGGAGTTACGCAAGCTGATTTTGGACGAGGCACACAAGTCCAACTACTCGATACATCCTGGTGCGGACAAGATGTACCAGGACTTGAAAGGCTTTTACTGGTGGCCTGGAATGAAACGTGACATTGCCACCTACGTGAGCAAATGCTTAACTTGCTCAAAGGTAAAAGTAGAATACCAAAAGCCGTCTGGACTTTTGCAACAACCTGAACTGCCCAAGTGGAAATGGGAGCAAATAACAATGGACTTCATTACGAAGTTACCTAGAACGGCATCGGGAGCAAATGCCATATGGGTGATTATCGATCGATTGACGAAATCAGCCCACTTTCTTGCTATTAAAGAAACGGATGGAATGGAGAAACTAGCTAAAATCTATATTAAGGAGGTTGTTTCTCGGCATGGTGTGCCACTATCCATCATCTCTGATAGAGATGCACGATTCACTTCTCGCTTTTGGCAAACATTACAACAGGCATTGGGTACTCGACTTGATATGAGTACTGCCTACCACCCGCAGACTGACGGCCAAAGTGAGCGAACGATACAGACGCTCGAAGACTTGTTGCGAGCATGTGTGATAGACTTTGGAGGTAACTGGGATACCCACCTACCTCTAGCTGAATTCTCTTACAACAATAGTTATCACACGAGTATACAGATGGCACCATTTGAGGCGTTATATGGACGCAAGTGCCGATCACCACTCTGTTGGGCAGAGTTGGACGACAGACAACTATCTGGACCCGAACTTGTCCAGGAAACCACTGACAAAATAACTCAAGTATTGAGCCGACTGAAAGCGGCACGAGATCGACAAAAGAGTTACGCTGATAACCGCCGTAAACCTCTTGAGTTTCAAGTAGGAGACAAGGTCCTACTCAAAGTATCTCCCTGGAAAGGAGTAGCACGATTTGGCAAACGAGGAAAGCTGAACCCACGATACATCGGACCATTTGAAATCCTTGCTAGGATTGGTCCTGTCGCTTACAAGCTCAAACTACCACAAGAGCTTTGTAGCATACACAATACTTTCCACGTTAGCAACCTCAAAAAGTGTCTTTCTGATGAAACGCTTATCATTCCTCCTGATGAAGTCTTCATTGACTCAAAACTCAACTTTGTGGAGGAACCTGTTGAAGTTATGGATTCTAAAACACAAAAACTTCGACACAAACGAATCAAACTAGTTAAAGTTCGTTGGAACTCGAAACATGGCCCAGAGTTTACCTGGGAACGAGAGGATGAAATACGAAAGAAATACCCTAACCTATTTGAGAGCGTGACCGAGACTCACGGCTCGACTTAAATCTCGGGACGAGATTTCACTGACGGGGGGAGAATGTGACACTCCTCCAAATTAGGTATATAATTATATTTAATTACATGCATTTCTTACGCTAATTCCCTGCATTTGTTTTAAACTAAACCTATGATGTGATATGAGTCTAGCGAGCCCAAAACACTAATACAAAAAGTATTACATGATACGTAGTTATATATAAATTACGTACGAACGTATCGGAACGAAGCCGACAAAAATAATTAACAAGATTTGGTAACATGAAATAATTAATAATGTAATTATTAATTACGAGTATTTATATAATTATAACATATAGATAAAATAGTCTAAATATACGTTTAACATAAAACGTATTATAACACGAACTGAAACAATTCTAAAACGCTCATAAAAGGTCGAATCATAAAAATACAAATTTTCTCATTCGTTTGGAGGAAGTTAGAACATTACCTCAAAATATGAAATCCTAAATTAACTGAAATTTTGCGCTCAAATAGTTGCGCGCAGTAAAATGTACAAAATTGTACATCTATTTAAAATAATTATAACATCATTATTCTGAACATAAATAACGAACCAGAATACCATCTACAAAATAAAAATATAAAAAGTTATATTTTATATTGCTAAAATTATACCCGTACTCAAAATTGCTGTACAAAAATAAGCTACCAAACGTCAATAATGGAGGAGACAAATCTCTGTTTCAAAACCATACCACCCGTATCATTTTTATATATGCATGTTTCCTGATCTTTTCATCACAACTCATCTATCTATCAATTTATCTCATTCTCTCTAAAAGTAAACACACAAAAGAATCAGCAGCAACAGCAGATTGTGAAGTAGTAGTAGTAGTAGAAGTGGAACAAGAAGCAACTCATCTTCATCATCATCTTCCATCGCCATCATCATCTCATCAAAATCCTTCTTTGTAAGAAAACTAAAATTCTTTGATTTATATGTTTATAATTCGTTGAATATGATGTTAACGTAACACAATCCATGTATATAACTTAGTAATTTGGATGAATCTGTGATTGTTCTTGAATTTAGTTTTGAAAACCCAAAACTTTAAATCCAAAATTTCATAAGTAAAAGTGGTCATAAATGCGATGTATCGTGATATATTGATGATATATAATGTACAAACCTGAAAACCGTTCGAAACTTAGCCTAAAAACATGTCGAAATCGAGCTGTGAAACTGGAAAACGAAACAGGGGGTTCTGGGCTCGGAGCCTTAGCCGAACGGCTGGCTATCCTTAGCCGAACGGCTGGATAGTCCAAGCCGAACGGCTGACTTCTCCCAGCCGAACGGCTGGCTGGTCTGGCTTGGGCTATTTGCTGGGCCGAGTCACATTCGGGATCGGATATAATTGGGCTTGGGCCAAAACAAAAAGGGTGAATGGACTAGAGAATTGGATTGGGCCGAAGCTTCAGCCGAACGGCTGAAGGCCCAAGCCGAACGGCTGTCCAAGCCGAACGGCTGGCCCAAGCCGAACTGCTGGGCCATGTGCTGAGCTGGGCCGGGTCACGGTCTGGGCCTGGTGTTGGGCTTGAGCTGTTGGGTTTGGACCGAATAGTTAATAGATCTCATGTTAAACTTAAATGGGTCGAGTGAATAGAAAAAGAACGATAAATTTTATTATGAAACGATATATTAAATAACATTAACAATTATTTAATTAGACGTATACGATCATGTTGGAAACAGGATGATAATTATTAGATGAACGAAAATAAATACAGACTTATGAAAAGTGAGACTTGTGATTTTGGAAACTAAAACGACAAACAATATACATAAATGATTTATATATATATGAGATATATGTGAACGTAACAACGAACAATAATATATATATGCAAGAATATATATATTCAACTATATAAGTATATATGTATATATGCTTACACATTCGAATGATTCGACAAACAAACGTAACTTGGAAAATATTATTATTTTCAACAACAATCATCGACGACATACACAAACTTAAGAAATTGATAATTTCTTTAAACAAACAAATTATTAACGTAAGTAAATAAAGTACTTATAGTTAATACATTATTGTGTATAGGTTGACTACGTTTGGGCTACGCTATCATATCTCGCTAGCATTCACATCCGTGCACTCACAGTGAGTTCACAAACCCCTTTTCACTGTTTTAATGCTTTTAAAACTCGGGGTGGAAAACATAGAAATCGTATGTATAATTGCATGCGACAACTGCTTTAAATACTGTATGTATTTACTTGATTGTTTATGAAGGGGTACTTCATACTTGAACTATTTGTGAAAGGGTATTTCACACAACTATTTGAACTATGTTTTATGAAATGTTTTCATAACTATTTTGGGAATTTAGGCAACGAATCTTGGTACAGATCTAGGCTGAACGATGTAGTGCATAAAAGACCTTATGGCTACAGACTATAACCATTAGCTAGGTGACTCTAGCCACTGAGTATACGGATAGTACTATCGCCGTGACGACCCTCCTACGGATTTGGGAGCGTATACTTAATTGTCCAGCATGGCAAATAACAACAGATTAGGGTTGTGGTTTGGTTATAGGGTTAGATCGGGTTACCTTACTTGACAGGTTTAGCTCACCTTTCAAGGGATCACCGTCTAAATATTCCCACACACAAAACTACTGTTTAGGAAGTGATTTCCTACGTATACTATATTGGAAATGTTAATCTTGATTTAGGTTAACCTGTGTTTCCTACTGATAACTGATTTGGGGAAATGTTAATTGTTAATAACTTGTGTTTCCTACTTGACAAACAACACTTATTTGGAAATGTTATTCTTAAATGATTAACTTGTGTTTCCTACATAACAAACAAACTTTTGAATTCACTCAACAATTTTGTTGACGATTTACTCTATGTTTTTCAGGGAATTAGCAGCGTAAGTAAGATCTGCATGCATATCAGGACGGACTACCCTGGACTTATTAGGATGCCAATACTTTTGGGACACTTAGATTTCCTCTGTATAACTGCAACTACTGCAGTCATACCTATGAAATCTACTTTTGATATTATGTATTTTATGAAATACTGATTTCAACTACTACTATTACTGTTACTACTTTTTCAAAGTGGTAATCTGTTGTAAAACTTTAACTAATGGCATCTTAATCTACTTCGTTCTGCGATAATCATATGCTCTGAGTATGTATGTATTTGTTGGTTGTTATTACTGCTCGCAGCCCCGCCATGTCACTAAGCTTCCGCAATTTACTCTTGTTAATTGTAATTACCATTTGGCGGGGTGTGACATGCGTCGTTTTAAACTTGTATTAATAAAGTAAACGTTTACATCAAAGATAATGTTACATTAGCTCGGTTCCTGAAATTGAGAGATTACATAGCATAATTACTTTTACAAAATATAATAATGCAATCAAATCTCTAGTTGTATATATGGTGACTCGAGCTAAAAGTCCCTGCTTGTGCAGCCAACCTACTGCTGGGTACCTGTGATAAATACTAAAATGGGTCAGCGAAAACGTTGGTGAGCTCACAGGTTTGTATGTCAATGTATAGTTGTAAGAACCGCAAGATTTATATTGAATTTAAAATGCAATTAAGCAAAATAAAAGTTATACAATCCATGAGCACATAGTCTGAGCTTAACTTGAGCGCTAGGTCCAATTAAGGAAACCTAACTGATTTGCCTCCTACGAGTGTCTAATCCACACTCGTCTTCCCAAATGCTAATACATCCGTTTGAAAGGTTAGTGCGTGCTAACCCGGATGAGGATTGTCAATCCCATATGATATCATATACTAACAATCACGCTAAAATATTAGAGACTATGCTATAGAGGACTTTAAATTGATTAGCTTGGAACTCATGTAGTATTTGAAGGTTGGTACTTGCGTTCTACTTGTAAAACAAAATAGAGTAGTAATATCACACCCCTAGTTGTAAAATAGTGAAAATGGGGCCATGAAACTCACCTGAGTCTTGAAGTGTTTAATTTAATAAACTTGAAGTAAATAGCTGTGAATTGGTGTCCAAGGACTTGAAACCTGAATGTGTTCACGACACTTGATTGTTATTAATTGTACCGGTATCTCGAAAGACTACCTTTGTAGTTGTTATACAACTATATATATATATATGTCCAAATTATTATGATTTGGTTGATTGGTTTGTTACAAGTTACTACGACTTGTTTGATTGAATTGATACAAGTTACAACGACTTGTTTGGTTTTGAAGTATGTTTTGAAAACACGTACGGCCCGTTGGTGTTTGTTTGTAATAATAATCTCATCATTAAATTTTTGGTCTCGAAACATTATACTTGAATAGTATGTTTCAATGTGTTTTAGAAGTCGTATCGCACGAGTATTTGAAATTGTGCAAGTTCAACACTTGGTGAGAAATGTGCTTACGGAATCTAAGTACGGGGGTCCGGGGGCAGCGCCCCTGGTAGCGGGGTCCAAGGGCCGGCAGCCCCTGGCGGGGTCCAAGGGGCAGAGCCCCTGGCTGGGGTCGAGCTGCCAGGTCAGCTTGGAAAATTTTTATTTCTACTATATTGCTTTAAGGAAAAACGCATCTGGACTTGAATTTGGGTGAAATCAAGTGATAAAATTTTGGTCTCGACACTTAGTAAAAAGTTGTAAATATTCTGTTTTATGCGACACAATATGCGACATAATAATTTGTTATGCGACACAAGGGTTGTGTCGCATAAGTATGCGACACAATACCTATACGACACAAGGGTTGCGTCGCATAGGTTCGGAATGCTAAATCAATAGCGACATAGTGGTTGTGTCGTATAGAATACGACATAGTTTGCGACACAGAGTACGACACAATATTGTGTCGCATGAGTTACGACACAACAGGTTTGGTACGACACAAGATGCGACATAACGGCCAAAATACGACATAGTATGCGACACAAGGCTTGTGTCGCAAAGATGAACACCAGCCCAGAAAGTCCGGCTGTCAAGATTTTTCCGGCCAAAAACCCATTTCAAACCCGTTTTTAAGCTACAAAATCGTGTTCTACCCTTTGTAATGGACATATGTAAGTTATATAAACAACTAACAAGTGAAAATACAAAGAATCGAGAGTTTTCGGGATTTTGTCGGAAACTTACAAAGTGCCGAAATGAAATTCTGGAAAGATGAGAATGTAGATCGCGTCGAGGTGGTTCCTTTTCCGTAATTATTTTGATGATCCAATGTCGTTTTGTGTATTTATTTTGAAGTTTTGTGACTTGGTGGTGGTTTTTGGTTTAGAGAGAAAAGAGAGTGAGAGAGAGAAAGTAAAGAAAGAAATGAAAGAAAAGAAAAGGGAGGTGGGAGGTTAAACCTCCTCCTTTTTCAGTCTTCGCCCCGCGCTCCGCGTGGTGTTCGTTTTCTCCGTCATTTAAACGTTAAACATTTATTTTATATGTTTTAATATACGTTTTAGAATACGAATAAATTCCCGATGATTTGATTGAAGTATTTTTATTAAAGTACTTTAGGTTGCAGTTATAAATTGTAACTTAAACTCGTTTTGTTTTGTCGCGCGTGTTTGTAATTTAATTAAGTAAATTGTTATTTATACGATATTGTTTAAACTGAAATATTACAAAATAATATTCTTGAGATATAATAGTTCCATTAAATAACGTTATGTTATTTAGTTAAATTGTTCACCAACGACCGTATTCATTGTATCGAAATTCATTCGATTTGAAACTCGTACGATTTAAACAAACCGAAAAATTGTGTAGATATATATTCAACAATATATATAATAATTGATACATTAATTAGCCTAAAACAGAACTAATTACATGTATTATAACTTGATTAGGCACTAAATTCTAGTCCTAAATTGACGGGTGTCACATTCTCCCCCTGTTAGAAGAATTTCGTCCCGAAATTTATGTTGAAGTCGTGTTGGATGTTGAGTCAGTGAAGAGTTGAGGATACTTGAGTCGCATTTGGTCTTCCCGTTCCCAGGTGAATTCCGGACCACGCTGCGAATTCCACCTGACTTTGACAATGGGAATACGACTTTGTTTGAGTTGTTTGACCTCACGGTCCATAATTTCGGCGGGTTCTTCCACGAAATGAAGCTTGTCGTCAACTCGAATCTCATCGAGTGGAATGATAAGTGTCTCATCCGACAGACAATTCTTCAGATTTAAAAGAAAAGTTAGTATCTGCTCCAGTTATGACAGGTCTAAACTGGAATCTACCGTTTGAATTAATGTGTGATGCTAGCGATTATGCGGTTGGAGCTGTTTTAGGGCAGAGAATTGATAAGAATTTTAAGCCAATCTATTATGCCAGTAAGACTAACAGATGCTCAGGAAAATTACACAACTACGGAAAAGGAACTTCTGGCATTGGTTTTTGCTTTCGATAAATTTCGTGCATATCTTGTCTTAACTAAAACTGTGGTTTATACTGACCATTCTGCTTTGAAGTATTTGTTTAATAAGCAGGATGCGCGCCCTCGTTTATTGCGATGGATTCTTTTATTGCAGGAATTTGATATTGAAATCAAGGATAAGAAAGGAGCTGAAAATGTCGCAGCTGATCATTTGTCAATGTTGGAAAATCCAGAGTTGGAAGCATTGGATGAAGAGGAAATTCAAGATTCATTTCCGGATGAGAAAGTAATGATAGTACAAGAAATAACAGAGATACCTTGGTTTGCGAATTATGCAAATTATTTGGTTACTAAAATTCTACCGAGGATGGATTACCAGAAGAGGAAGAAATTCTTTTCTGATTTAAAGTATTATCTTTGGGAAGATCCATTTCTTTTCAGATACTGTGCAGATGGCATAATTAGAAGATGTGTACATGGTGAAGAAGCTCAACAGATTATAAACCATTGTCATGAAGGACCAGTATGAGGTCATAATGGACCAAGTTATACTGCAACAAAAATATTTGACGCAGGTTTTTATTGGCCGACGATTTTTAAAGATACATATGCATTCGTTAGGAATTGTGATTCTTGCCAAAGAGCTGGGAACATTTCTAAACGTGATGAAATGCCGTAGACTAGTATACAGGTTTGTGAAATTTTTGATGTCTGGGGTATTGATTTTATGGGACCATTTCCTATGAGTCACGGTAATAGGTACATATTAGTAGCTGTGGATTATGTTTCTAAATGGGCTGAGGCAAAAGCATTACCTACAAATGATGCTAGAGTTGTGGTGAAATTTCTTAAACAATTATTCTCCAGATTTGGAACTCCCAAGGCATTGATTAGTGATCGAGGTACTCATTTTTGTAATACTCAATTAGAGAAGGTATTAAAAAGGTATGGAGTTAGTCATCGATTTGCTACACCTTATCATCCTCAGACTAGTGGACAAGTTGAAAATACCAATCGTGCATTAAAATGTATTTTGGAACGTTCTGTTGGTTCCAACAGAAAAGATTGGTCGGAAAAGTTAGACGATGCACTTTGGGCATATAGGACAGCATTTAAAACACCTACAGGTTGTACTCCATATAGATTAATTTATGGAAAAGCTTGTCATTTACCAGTGGAAATAGAACACAAAGCATATTGGGCACTTCGAGAATGCAACATGGATACCGATGAAGTTGGTAAGCATCGCTTTTTACAGTTACATGAGTTAGATGAGCTTCGTTGGAATGCTTATGAGAATTCGAGGTTTTATAAAGAAAGGACGAAGAAATGGCACGATGCAAGACTTCGAGGAGATAAAGAGTTTGTTGCTGGAGAACGTGTGCTTTTATATAATTCACGTATTCGGTTATTTCCGGGTAAATTGAAATCCAGATGGAGCGGACCGTTTGTTATTCATCAAGTTCATACAAATGGAAGTGTGGATTTAGTAGCCTTCGATGGAGCTATTTTTACAATGAATGGACATCGCTTGAAGAAATATTATGAAGATACTGTTATTGAACATACTCTAGTTGTAACTCTGGAAGAATAAGTTATCAGACCATGTCGAACTTACCGACATTTAAACAAAAGTGCTTCTTGGGAGACAACCCATGTCTAATTTTTATATGTTATGTTTTTCTTTTATGTTTTTATTTTCAGGAATGAACTTTGTGGGTATGTTCACTGGAAACCCTCACGAGACTATAACTCGTCCACTCGGGATACCGAGGGGTTTAAAGGCTTATTGCATATGCTAAATGCAATCGTGATTAACTACGAAAGTGTGGATGTTGTATATTATTTTTCAAGAGATGAAGGAACCAACCAAGCAGATTTTTCTTAGCCAATGATGAAATTTATAATTTCAGTCAGGGGAGTTTTTCTGTTCTATTTTTCTTTCCCTTACTCACTTTTGTTTATCAATTTTTATACAATGAGGGCATTGTATAATTTAAGTGTGGGGATAGAGTTCTTAAGAAAAAGAATTTCTTTAATTAATCATTTAAGTTTCTATTGTTCTTAAATTTTATTAAAAATTTAAAAATTTTAAGTTAATAACTAAGTATTTATTAGTTAGAATACTTTTGTTAAAAGTTTTGTTTTGTATTTAAAAGTTTAGACTTTAATATTGATTAACTGTTTTGTATATATAATGTAAGCTACTTAAATAAGGAGTGATATATAGTTATGTGATATGATGTACTAATAGGCAATCTATATAAAGATTTCTGAATTTTAATAAATTAATAAAATAACTTGTTTATTATTTTATGATACATAATATGATGTATGACATAAAAGTCTTAATTTTTAAATTTATTATGCAATAATTTATATCTTTTTAGTTATGTGAATACATTTGGGGGTATATATTGATGGTTTCCTTTGTTATACGAAAGTATAGACCTGGTCTCTATTAATATATACTTAAAAATTAAGCAAACGCAAGTCAAAAGTACTTGAAAAGTCTTAAAAATAAAAGATACCTAATGAGGTCGCCAAAGTGGTTTGACCAAGTCTGGTTTTGCTTAAACCTGAATCAAGTTATGTCGCTATGTTGCATGAAAATGCAGACCTGTCACCAATGTCTTGATTCTTAAAAATGTATTTCATATATTTATTTGGAATATAAAAGTAAATTGTATAATTAAATTTAAAGGTATATCATATGTGGAAATCATAAGTAATATACATACTAACAATAAAAATGTATTTAGAAATATAAATATAGATTGTTTAAAGTGGACAAATATATTAGTAATCATTCATGAGCTATATATTACACAAATAATAATAATTTTTATTTATACATTATAGTTATCCATGTTAATTAAATTGTTTAAATTTTAATTTATGAAACAGATTTTTAGTATTGGTATTCTGATTTGTAAATATTAGTTTGATGCTTATTTTAAATTTTATTCAGTATTCTACTTGAGGACAAGCAAAACTTAAGTGTGGGGATATTTGATAAGCATCAAATAGATAGTATATTTTATAGTAATTTATCCCTATATTTATATACATTTTAGCGCATTTATATGATTTTAGATACTTATTTTGTTAATATTTGCAGAGATGTGTTTTATTTGAAGATTGAAGAAAAATGAACAAGAACGGATCCAAAACTGAAAGAAATTAAAGAAAATGAAGAAATGAGGAAAAATGAGCTTAAACCTTAAAGAAATAAAGACCAAAATGTTAATATTGAAGAAATGGGCCAAGATGAAGATTAAATTCCGTTAAAGAAAAGAAGAAGCCCAAATTGAAGCCCAAACCCGTAGTTGAAACATTCTGGAATTGAAGTCCAACCGGCGGTTGGAAAGCCCAACCGACGGTTGGAGTATTAGGGTTGTAAGGCGGTGGAGACACGTGGAGTTGGACCAGGATTCAAATTTGTGACACCCGCCAAATTAGGACTATTAATTAGTGCCTAATCAATTGTAAATACATGTAATTAGTTCTGTGCTAAGCTAATTAATGTATCAAAATATATATTGATGAATATATACGATTATACGATTTTGTTTAAATCGAATGTAATTCGGTTCAGTAAATACGGACGTTGGTGAATAATTTTATTAAGTAATATAATATTATATAATACAAACCGTCACATCCAAAATATTATTTTTATAATATTTCATAACTTTCTCACATTCGTACAAATAAACGTCTTCACGTTTAAAATAGTAAACACGTAACCCAACGGAACGAAACAAGTTTAAATTATAACAACTCAATTATAAAGTACTTGATAAAATACTCCAACTAAAAACATTTAAGAATTTCTCGTATTTAAAAACTTATATTTAAATGAATTAAATAATTATATAACGTTTAAACGATCGGGAAAACGAACACCGCACGGAGCGAAATCACTTGAAACAAAAAAAATGGGTGAAGCCCAATCGGCCCACAAAAGGGGAAAACCCCCTCCTTCCTTCATTCATCATCACCTCCATCTTTCCTTTCTCTCCTTTTTCTTTCAAAATAAACACCAAACCACCAACACCAAAAATCAACAAATAACACCCTTAAACGCACTCAGATCATATCACTTGTTTGGAATAAAATAACCACGGTATCACGATCTACAACTTCATCTTTTCAGAATTTTGATTCGTCACCGCGTAAGTTTCCGATAAAATCCCGAAACCTTTCGATTTAGCGTATTTTCGTTTGTTTATTGTTTCTTCATACTTAAAATGTCCAAATATGGGTTGGGTAAAAGATTTGGGTTGAACGGTGGCCGGAAAACTCGTTTTCGGTCCAAAATCCGGCGAACAGTTGGAAGTGTCGCTAGTGTGCCAAAAACAGTGCTAGCGACACTAACTAAGTGTCGCTATGCCTAAGTGTCGCCTGTATAGCGACACTACTTAAGTGTCGCTGAAATACTTAACCAGATCTATCCTAGCGACACTACTTTAGTGACGCCAAAAATTAGAAGTGTCGCCTATAGCGACACTAATCAAGTGTCGCCAACTTATTGAAAATCATAAATCTAGCGACACTCACCAAGTGTCGCCTAACCAGTGCCGCCTATAGCGACACTCCCCTAGTGTCGCCTATAGCGACACTAGCCTAGTGTCGCCAAAAACAGAAATTTAAACTATTTTATACTAATTGTCAAGACCTAAAATTTTATCACCTCGACCCCAACCATGGGCCAGCCCCTTGGACCCCGCCAGGGGTTGCCACCCCTGGAACCCCGCTTACCAGGGGCGCTGCCCCCGGACCCTCGTCACCTAAAGTTATAAATACTTTTTAAGTATAACTATTCGAAATCAAAATAATAATGTTGAAGATTATTATTACAACTAATCACCAACGGGCCTTACACATTTTCTAAACGCAAACAAACAACCAAACAAACCAAAGGTCATTTGGACATTATAGTTGAACGAACAGCCACAAAGGTAGTGTTTGTAACTACCTACTCATATTAATAACCATCGCGTGTCATGGACACCCTCAGGTTAACTGTCTGCGGACATCTCACTGCTTGATTTAGCATCATACGTTTATCGGTTTAACGCTCCAAGACTCAGGTGAGTCTCATAGCCCCTCTTTTTACCGCTTTTCACTCAGGGGTGTGATTCAATGCTTATTTTTAACATGTGAACGCAAGTACAAACTTTACAATATACTACATGAGTTGTTTTCCACTAATCATTTCAAAGTCCTCCGTCAGCATAGTTTGGTAATACGATGTAGCGTGATTATTAGTATATGGTACCATATAGGATTGACCCTCCTCGTCCGGGTTAGTATGCACTAACTGGGTAAACGGACGTACTAATAATTGTTCAGACGAGTGTGGATTAGGCACTCGTGGAGGCAGCTTGCTCGGAATTCTCTATATGGGACCCGACCCTCGAGTTAAGCTCAGACTATGTGCTCATGGCTGTATACACTACTACTTATTTGCTGGATGCAAATCTGTATTTAAATCTTGCGGTTCATACGATACTATCTGATTTCAAACCTATGAGCTCACCAGCTTTAGCTGACCCATTTTAGCATGTTTCACAGGTACCCAACAGTAGGTTGGATTGCCATCAGGGATACTATAGCTCGAGTCAGCATGCAGATATTATAGATTTTCTTGCATTAGTATATTTTGTACAAGTACTCATGTACTGAAATCTCTCATTTAAATCGAACACGAGCTATGTACAACTTTAAATGTTGTAAACAGTTCTTATATTAAATATATTTTGTTAAAACGACGCATATAGAGTCGTTTGCTATATATCTATGTTCTTTGATTATTGATTAGTAACACCTAAAGTATGCTTCCGCCAAACAATAAATTTGGGGGTGTTACAAAATTGATCCAACCGGCGGTTGGAGGTTCCAACCGGCGGTTGGAAGGTCGGCCAGAAAAAGTATAAATAGAGGCTTAAGTTTAGATTTTTCATATACGATTCTTAGAATACAAAACCAATTATTAGGGTTTAAGGTCGACTTAGAGTGCGATTTTGGAGGTCAAGGAGCTAGGGTTTGAAGGTTTTTAACCCTAGGAGAAGCTGGTTCGACAATTGGTTCGGTTTCTTTATCCTTGTAACTTTAATAACCTTATTGAGTTAATTTATGGATATTGTTTATCTGAATTACTTGTTAATTAGGTTTTCGTTATAGTTATTTGAATGAATGTTTATTGAGTTTATTATATGAATTATATGTTTATGTTGGAACTATATTATTGAATGTTTATTATACAAGAATTGTCTTTATTATGATATATTGATGATTGTTCTTGACATAGTTAGACTGATTTATATTAAACGAGGATGACCATATTAAGTTTATATAAATTAAGTGATTGTGTTTATTTCTTGATCTTAACCTTATGCGATAGACGAAGAATGATTCATTAATATAAAGTAATACTGTGATTCAAGCCTAACCTTAGAAATTGTATGAATAAACTGATGATAGATCTTATTAATTAGTGATACTTTGCATAACCTTATGATTGTATTGCTATGATGAAAATTAGCTTAACCTTAAGTAATTTTCTACAGTAGTAATTCACCAGTAATAATAGCCAACAAAGCAAATAGACATAAGTACATATAATAAGTTTAATAAATAATAATTTGAATAATTATAATCTTCTATCCATCTGAGTATACTTAAGTTGTTCCTAAAACTTATCTATTAGAATCTGTATAAAAATATAAATATAAATATGTTCGTTCGGAACTAAAACGTCCCTGTTATCTTGTAAATTATTGTAAATTGGATCCTTTATTCATTTGTATTATAATTGTAATTATATGTAATTAGAAATAAATAGATAATTAGTTATAAATAAGAATCACGTCTCTTGTGTTTCCTGTGTTCGAATTTGGACTTACTTATTAAGCTATTTTACATGAACGGGTCAATCTTTCCTGAACTGTGTGATAGTATTATTTAGTATTTTCTTAAAATAAAACTTGTGATTATAATTGCCTATACTTAGCACACATCAAGGACGTAGAGCACGCAGGACCATGCCCACTATTCGCGAGGAGGACCTTACTGATGTCCCGATCACTCATGAGGAGCCATCCGCTGAGAGACCCCCATCACCTGTTCACCAGTCAGCTCCCATACCCACTCTTGAGTATGGGATTACACTAGCTGACCCGGTTGCAGCCTGGGCCCTCTTTCGGACACTCCACCTTCAGCATGACATCATGTCCACCCTCTGTGTGCATGTAGGGCTTCCGAGGCCTTCTGACTGTCCGTTCCATCTTGGTCCGGACCCAGGACCATCTCGCCCGCCCTGGTCTTTCTTCCCTCCTGCTGGACCGTTCGCTGCTGGACCTTCCACTGCTCTACCTACTGCTGTTGATCCTGCCATGTCATCAGGGAGTGTATCAGCAGAGCCTTCACTTACTGAGCAGTTGATGGCTATGTTGGATGTTTTTAGCCTACCTCACGCTCATGCTTCTGCTGGCATCACTGAGCCGAGCATGGATACGATGGAGGAGCCTACACCATCACCCACCTCAGTCCTTGCTACTGCTATTGCTGACTTTAATGCTGACAGCGATGATCTACTTGATGACTTTTAGTTTATTTAATTTATTTAATTTATCTTATTTCAGTACTTAGATTTTTTATAACTCTTTGTTATTTAAGAGATATGACGTTGTGTCGATGTTTATTACAGAACTTAGCTTTTTGTGGAATGGATGATCTTACACGAGACTGGTCCTCCAATCCAGCAAATCACACGCACCATTTCTACACTAATCTAGTCCTGTCCAGTAAACAGAATGAGGAGTACTTTAAACCTTTCTTCATTTTTGATGATTCTAAGTTTACTTAAGTTTATGTGTTATAATCTGTGCCACATCCTAACTGTAACACCCTCAAATTTCGATTTGCGGAAGCTGTCGGGTCGGGTGTTACCAAATTAAATATCACAGCATAAGATACATAATGAACGACTCTAAATGAAACGTTTGAAAATAATTATACATTTCCCAAAATAGAACGTTTACAACGTTATGAGTTTGACAGTAAATTCCAAATACATAATTTGAAAATACAAAAGTAAATGCAGAGTTGTCCCAAATGTTTGAAATCATGCGACTCGAGCTAGCAAAATCTTGTAATAATCCTAATCTTGCTGGGCACCTGAGAACACATGCTAAAACAGGTCAGCTATAAAGCTGGTGAGTTCATAGGTTTGTTAGTTGAATACATAAAGTATAAATCTTGTTTGTTTTGAGAAATTGTTCAGAATCCACGATTCTGATTTGTAGCAAATTGTAGTTGTAATTACCAATGTGTAATTCGAAAGTTTAGGTATCTAATACCTAAGCAATTGTAGTCCGTACCTAAGTACACAATAATTGAGGCATACCGAGCCTGAATACCTATCTGGTATGAGTAAGTGTATAACGGGAGGCAATACCTGCCTAAGTTGTAACCAAATAACTGTATGACCACGTCATATGATAGTAAGTAACTGTAGTCCCGCAGAACTATGATTTAATCTATGAGGTGTTGCATCCAGCAACAAGTGATTGTAGATCCGCAGATCTATGTTTGAACATTTAGCGTGTCCGTTTACCCGATTAGCATAAGCTAACCCGGACATGAATTGAGCTAACGGCCTCGCGTGGCAGCACCACCGATCCGTTAACTTATTGTGAATCCCGAGTATAACTCGCTGATCCATTGATTGAAATTTCGTCCACTGCAATACCGTGGTTTCGTTTTGTGCCCACTTTACCGTGGCATCGTTTGGTGCCCGCTGCAATACCGCGGCATCGTTTCTGAAGTTGCTCGCAAGCAATTTGTAATTGAGCCGGCAGTACAACGACATGCCCGACTAAGTTGTTTGAGAGCCAGCAGTACTCGACATGCCTGACTAAGTAGATCGTATAATAGTATGTAGATATTCATCAGGTGACACCCCCACGGTTGGATTACATCCTGGGCCGGGGGACCATCCCTGGTTGGATTACATCCTGAGCCAGAGTCGTCACCAGTTGAGTCGTTTTGATATAAGGAGTCTGTACTAACTTGTGATAATATTGTATACTCCTAGCCTAAAGCCTAGCAAGTATATATAACGGAGTCTTGGGAAAATGTTCACTTAAGTTCAGTTCCCATTCTAATGATAATGGAGTGTGTCGACAGTTTTTAGTTCTTAAAGAATAACTAAACTTGTAACAGTATAGATGTTGTTCAGTGTAGGTAGAACTAACTAGTTCTAATGTATTCAATGATATTGTCCCGTGACAATATGGCCAAAAGATTGTGATAACTAAATCAAGTTATGTGTTGGTAATCGTTTTCCAACGACCTAACCGGGTACGATTGTAACCTATCTAGGTTAAGTATTGATATTGTTCTAAAACAATATTGCGGGTGTAATTCTTAAGTATTACACATTTCGTATTATATACAGTAATAAAAGTAGTTGTGAATTATAAACAATTGTTATTATAATTCGAAAACAGTAATTGAGCATGTGTTTCACCCCGAAAATAGTAAAACAGTTGAAAGAGTGGGGCTATGAAACTCACCTGTGAGTTGTTAGCGATTCTACGATACGCGCGTCGTCCGATAGGTAACCTCCTAGTGTCCTAAACACGTGAGGTTATATAAGTACGAAATCAAATAGTCTGACCAAGTAAGTCGTTCGAATGTTTGTTTGTCGCTTGGTTTTAAAGACCGTGTACGGGGGTTCGGGGGCAGCGCCCCTGATAGCGGGGTCCAAGGGGTGGCAACCCCTGGCGGGGTCCAAGGGGCAGAGCCCCTGGCTGGGGTCGAGCTGCCAGGTCAGCTTGGAAAATTTTTATTTCTACTACTTTGCTTTAAAGAAAACGCATTCGAAATCCAAATTCGGGTAAAATCGAGTGGTAAAATTTGGTTGTCAATACTTAGTGAAAAACATAGGTTTTTAAGGTTCTGCGACGTCAGATGCGACGTCAGATGCGACGTCAACTGCGACGTCAGATGCGACGTAGGGTCTTGCGTCGCTATGTGCGACGTCGCAATTTAATGCGACATTGCGTGTTACGTCGCAATGTGCGACGTTTAAGATTTACTGCGACGTAGGGTGTTACGTCGCATCATGCGACGTTGAGATGTTTTTGCGACGTTGGCTGCGACGTCGGCTGCGACGTCGCAGCACTGTTTTTGGTCCCTGCGACGTAGCGGACTGTTCGCCGGAGTTTGAGTCGGAAACGAGTTTTCCGGCCTCCGTTGTGTCCGATTCTTTTACCCAACCCATAATTAAGTATTTTAAGCTTATCTAAACCGCAAACAAGCAAAATAACAAAGTTTTGAGAGATTTCGTGAATTGTCGGAAACTTACAAATTCGCGCGAGGAGAATCTGAAAAGATAGGATTGTAGATCGTTGCGTGGTGATCGTTTTTCCCTAAAGGATCTTTGAGATTGGAGGTCGTTTGACGGTGGTTTTTGGCGGATTATGGTGGCGGTGGTGTGGTGGTAGGTTGTAGAGAGAGAGATGAGAGAAAAGTTGAGAGGAGAGAGAGAGTGAAATGTGGTGAATGAGAAAGAATGAGGAGGGATTTGGGTTTTTATTTGAACTCAGATCCCTAACTCGTGTACTGTGGTCTCCAACCACAGTACAAAATGTCCGTGATTTTATACCTGATTAAAATGTAGATTTATTACTTTAAATCTATAATTTGGTTATGTTATTTTGTAAGTATTTTTAATAAAAATATTTCACTTGAACTATAAAATGTAATTATTCAAAGTTTAAAATCGGCGCGAAATTTGACTTTTTGACCGGGTGTTACACTAACTTATCACTAAGTGTGGGATTCCAGCCCAATTCAACACTTAGGAAACATTTTCTTACATGTTTAAACTCTAAGTGTGGGATTGTAGTCGCAAAATCTCAACTCAAGAGAACATTAGAGACAATATTCCCCTAAGTGTGGGATGGTAGGTATGGAATACCTTGGATAAACGATTTTTATGTCTACATGGCATATCTCAGAAAATGTTCCCTAAAATTTTAAAAAATTTTCAGAAATATTTTTCAATAAAACTAAAATATGAGCTAAATCTTGCGATTAACTCTAAAGTTTTTTGAGTTTTGGTATGCCTGAAAGAAATCATTTTCAAAATATGAGGAAAATATTTCAAAAACTTAAGGAAATTAAGGTAGAAATTTCCTAAACAAGAAACGACAATCTTAGAGGGGCATCGCATGACTAGGCACATACAACCCAAATTTACAGTGAGGTTTTGAGCCTTAAAAGCATTCATTTTTAATGCTACATTGTTCATATCTTGTGTGTGCCAATGCATGTATCTCTAAATTAGAACTTGCTATTGACATACGCTTCGAGACCACATTGGTGTGTACCGTACGCGGTATAGGCGCAATTAGATGACCTTGACATTCCTTAGGATTTGAACCCCTTTTTAGCCTTCTCTTTCAAGCCCAAAACCCTTCCGATACTCATTTTTAGTATCGATGATCCGCCTAGAAAACCCTGTTGAGCCTAAACCTTTTCATTTCTTCAAAACCCTAATCACAAACCTACTTTCCCAAAATCTTATCTTAGAATTTCTGAGGTTATGAAAAACATCTTGAAGAATATCCAACTCGATTATTCTACTCGTTCGTGTTCTCCAAAAAGAATCAAACCTCTCTAAAGTGCGGGAAAATTAGCACACAAGAGAGACAAGAGAACAACGGTGCGGGAAAATTAGCACCTGAAGGAAAGACTCGAATTGATCAAGATAAAAGAAAGGATTTCTGAAGGGAAAAAAGAAAAGAAATTATCCTCGGAAGTTCTCTGACAAAGAAATTCTGAAGAAGAAAAAAATAAAATAAAAAGAAAGAAAAGAAAAAGAAAAGAAAAGAAAATAAAGCTAAAAAGGCTTCAAAGTATAAACCATTAAAGGGAGATCCGATAGAAGACGAGTAGCTACTTCATCCGTTCTACAAATAAGTTCTTCATGATTCTTGGAAAGCCTAAGATAAGCAATACCCTTACAAACCAAAAAAATTCCTTATCCATACCCCTTAACCCTCACAAAACATTACAACCCCCAAATGTCCTGAGATAATTAGCACCGTTCTCACCTAAGTGGTGGAGATCCGATTCTCGATCAAGCCTATGACGATGAGTACTGCATGACTGGCTTTATGAACGATTTCATTTGAACTAGATTGATAAGAAACCCGATACACTATTGAGTGAATTGAGTGACCACCTTTTGTGAGATCGCCTAGTCATGTATACTCCAAGATCACGAGAGTTGGAAGTATGCCTATGAGAATCGCTTCTTGTTTCCGAAAGGATCATCTTATTTTTCCTTTGTTTTCTGAAACTATTTACTCATATGAGGAAACGGTTACCGACAGGGATGTCATAACTCTCCTTTAAACCTGCTTTAAAAAATGTTTTCAAAAGGGATGTTTGTAACACCCCCAAATTTAATGTTTGGTGGAAGCATACTTTGGGTGTTACTAATCAACAATCAAAGCACAAAGGTATATAGTAAACGACTCTATATGCGTCGTTTTAACAAAATATATTAATATAAGAAATGTTTACAATATTTAAAGCTATACATAGCTCGTGTTCGATTAAATGAGAGATTTCAGTACATAAGTACTTGTACAAAATATACTAATGCAAGAAAATCTCTAATATCTGCATGCTGACTCGAGCTATAGTATCCCTGATGGCAGTCCAACCTACTGCCGTGTACCTGTGAAACATGCTAAAATGGGTCAGCTAAAGCTGGTGAGCTCACAGGTTTGGAATAAGATGATATCGTATGAACCGCAAGATTAAAATAAGGATTTGCATCCAGCAAATAAGTAGTAGTGTATACAGCCATGAGCACATAGTCTGAGCTTAACTTGAGGGTCGGTCCCATATAGAGAATTCCGAGCTAGGTGCCTCCACGAGTGCCTAATATACACTCGTCTGAATAATTATTAGTACGTCCGTTTACCCAGTTAGTGCTTGCTAACCCGGACGAGGAGGGTCAATCCTATATGGTACCATATACTAATAATCACGATACAACGTATTACCAAACTATGCTGACGGAGGACTTTGAAATGATTAGTAGAAAACAACTCATGTAGTATATTGTAAAGTTTGTACTTGCGTTCACATGTTAAAAGTAAGCATTGAATCACACCCCTGAGTGAAAAGCGGTAAAAGAGGGGCTATGAGACTCACCTGAGTCTGGAAGCGTTTAATCAATAAAAGTACGGTGTTTAATCAAGCAGTGAGATGTCCGCAGACAGATAACCTGAGGGTGTCCACGACACGCTATGGTTATTAATATGATTAGATAGTTACAAAGACTATCATTGTAGTTATTTCGTTCAACTAGAATGTCCAAATTACTACGATTTGGTTGTTTGGTTAGCTTTTGTTTTGAAAACGTGTACGGCCCGTTGGTGATTGTTTGTAATAATCTTCAATATTATTATTTTGATTTCGAAGTGTTATACTTAAAAAGTATTTATAAACTTTTAGGTGACGGGGGTCCGGGGGCAGCGCCCCTGGTTAGCGGGGTTCCAGGGGTGGCAACCTGATGCTCTGTAAACGGGGCTTTAGTTTTATAAATGGAAATACCCAACTTACTACACACAACACAGGCAAGAATACCTGGTCAGAATATAGTATAGCTCAGTAAGTCCGAGTCGAACACAGGGAACGGATGTCAACTTCTAACAAATTGGAAATTATTACAATTAATTAAAGCAGTAATAAGTGGGGACGTTTTAGTTCCGATCGAACAATTGATAAACAATTATAAGAAATGATTTATTAAATAAACTTAATTATAAAATAGAGAAATGATAAAATGACTTAATTAAATAAAAGATTTAATTCAAACGATAAAAGAAATACAATTGTTTAGACTATTTTCCTCAGATTATGATTATCACTTTATTGAATTGCAAATATATGGTTCTTATTGTGACATGCCAAATATACCAGTTATCCTTACAAGATTAACTGATTAAACACAATCAAGAAAGATATAAAGTTGTTTTCAACCCGCTAACAGTTCAATTTAAAGTTATCCACCGAATTGTGTTATAGATTAAAACTACACCGTCTATATGATTTACCTTTGCAACTTGAATCAACAAAGTTTATAACTAATAATTAGTTATCATGTTCATTACCAATCATCAATCATAAGTAACCCTAGCCTATCAAACTCAATCTATTTACTGATAATTATCAATTTAAATCAACAATCATCAATAATTCTATAATCAAAAGGAACTTAATATCAATTTATCATAAAATCACGCTACGTTATCACCAACAATCAATAATTAAACATGGATCATCAAGTAAACATACAAACATTCATAAAAACCGATATAAATCTGCAATTCAATAATCAAATCATCATCTGAGTATTATCATCTAAACAATTGTATTAAAAACTTAGCCACTCATTATGTTACTGAAAATTAGAATTGAAATCAACATCATAATCATATTCAAATGAAATTAAGTAATGAATTCGAACCGAAAAACCAAAACAATGATTGAACGAATGAAATCCTTCAATTCTTTTTGATCATTTGCCTTCAAAAATCACTGGAATTAGGGTTTTTGATCAGAGAAATCGACTGGAAGAAAAGTGGGGTGAGATAGTTGCAAAATGAGAGCAAAAATGAGGTTTTTAGGGTTTCTGTCGACTCAATCCATACGCCGTATGGACATCCATACGCCATATGGATTGAAAAGCCCACGGATCCAACCCGCGTATTCTGGCGGCCCGGCTCACTTCATCCATACGCCGTATGGAATTCCATACGCCGTATGGATTGATTTCTCCAACTTTTTAACCATCGACCACTATTCTTCATACTTCCTTTCTTTTACTTCTTTTCTTCAATTCTCGCTCGTTTTCAGCTTCTATTCCGATTCAAGCTCAAGCTAATTCCTAAATGCAAATATGAACGAAATGAGTATCGAATTCAAATAAAATGCATAAGAAACTAGTCAAACTAGGGAGTAATTAGCACTATAAAATAGCACATTTTGGCGTTCATCAAACATCCCCCACTTGAATCCTACTTGTCCTCAAGTAGACTATTGATTCAAAAATTCAAAACTTTAAATATGAACGGCAAACAAAAGAACAAAAGGACTTACATACACCACATCATTCAACAAACCAAATTTTTATCTTAAAATCGATTCTTCCTTAAAATTTAACAATCAAGAAACTCTCAATGGGAAACAATTCTAATACATTATTATTATGCATAAAAGATAATTCATTTAGATTACCGATATTGTTGTCCACTTAAACAATTTAAATTTCAGAAATTGAGCTTAACTTATTATTATTCTAGCAGGCCTTACCCTTGATTTTCAATAGCAAAATACTCTCATATAAATAATGTGCCACAATTCTCCAAATAATGAATATCCAAATAAATCAATCATTTTTCAAGCCAAGACATTGGTGACAGGTCTGTACCTCAGTACAACAGAGCGACATAACTTGGCTTTGGTTTTTCAATTCATGAGTCCTTTGTCTCTTTTTTTTTATATCAAATATACTGACGGAAACCAGGTCTGTACTTTCGTACAACATAGGAGACAACACCCAGTATATTCCCAAATGATGACAATTAGGATCCCAGAATTAAGGATTATAACACGCTATCATATGAGAATTAAGATTACATCATATCTTGCTAAATGATCTTCAAAGGATAACTCCTATTTTATGCATTAAATTTCTTACTAGCTCAATAACTTCCACATAAATTGCCTATCGATACATCACAAGATGAACTATCTAATATTAAAATTTACGATTACTTCATGTTAATCCCTGTTTAACTTAATAAACAATCGTATATAATAAGCCTTGAATGTATTATTGAGAAGTTGCTGAATCACACTCAATAATATTAAGAAGATCAACGAATATTGTGACACCCCCAAATTTAATGATTTGCGGAAGCTCGATTTGGGTGTCACTAATCAATATACAAAGCACATAAGATATATAATGAACGACCACTATATGCGTCGTTTTAAACTTGTATTAATAAAGTAAACGTTTACATCAAAGATAATGTTACATTAGCTCGGTTCCTGAAATTGAGAGATTACATAGCATAATTACTTTTACAAAATATAATAATGCAATCAAATCTCTAGTTGTATGTATGGTGACTCGAGCTAAAAGTCCCTGCTTGTGCAGCCAACCTACTGCTGGGTACCTGTGATTAATACTAAAATGGGTCAGCGAAAACGCTGGTGAGCTCACATGTTTGTATGTCAATGTATAGTTGTATGAACCGCAAGATTTATATTGAATTTAAAATGCAATTAAGCAAAATAAAAGTTATACAATCCATGAGCACATAGTCTGAGCTTAACTTGAGCGCTAGGTCCAATTAAGGAAACCTAACTGATTTGCCTCCTACGAGTGTCTAATCCACACTCGTCTTCCCAAATGCTAATACATCCGTTTGACCGGTTAGTGCGTGCTAATCCGGATGAGGATTGTCAATCCCATATGATATCATATACTAACATTCACGCTAAAATATTAGAGACTATGCTATAGAGGACTTTAAATTGATTAGCTTGGAACTCATGTAGTATTTGAAGGTTGGTACTTGCGTTCTACTTGTAAAACAAAATAGAGTAGTAATATCACACCCCTAGTTGTAAAATAGTGAAAATGGGGCCATGAAACTCACCTGAGTCTTGAAGTGTTTAATTTAATAAACTTGAAGTAAATAGCTGTGAATTGGTGTATAAGGACTTGAAACCTGAATGTGTTCACGACACTTGATTGTTATTAATTGTACCGGTATCTCGAAAGACTACCTTTGTAGTTGTTATACAACTATATATATATATGTCCAAATTATTACGATTTGGTTGATTGGTTTGTTACAAGTTACTACGACTTGTTTGATTGAATTGATACAAGTTACAACGACTTGTTTGGTTTTGAAGTATGTTTTGAAAACACGTACGGCCCGTTGGTGTTTGTTTGTAATAATAATCTCATCATTAAATTTTTGGTCACGAAACATTATACTTGAATAGTATGTTTCAATGTGTTTTAGAAGTCGTATCGCACGAGTATTTGAAATTGTGCAAGTTCAACACTTGGTGAGAAATGTGCTTACGGAATCTAAGTACGGGGGTCCGGGGGCAGTTCCCCTGGTAGCGGGGTCCAAGGGCCGGCAGCCCCTGGCGGGGTCCAAGGGGCAGAGCCCCTGGCTGGGGTCGAGCTGCCAGGTCAGCTTGGAAAATTTTTATTTCTACTATATTGCTTTAAGGAAAAACGCATCTGGACTTGAATTTGGGTGAAATCAAGTGATAAAATTTTGGTCTCGTCACTTAGTAAAAAGTTGTAAATATTCTGTTTTATGCGACACAATATGCGACATAATAATTTGTTATGCGACACAAGGGTTGTGTCGCATAAGTATGCGACACAATACCTATACGACACAAGGGTTGCGTCGCATAGGTTCGGAATGCTAAATCAATAGCGACATAGTGGTTGTGTCGTATAGAATACGACATAGTTTGCGACACAGAGTACGACACAATATTGTGTCGCATGAGTTACGACACAACAGGTTTGGTACGACACAAGATGCGACATAACGGCCAAAATACGACATAGTATGCGACACAAGGCTTGTGTCGCAAAGATGAACACCAGCCCAGAAAGTCCGGCTGTCAAGATTTTTCCGGCCAAAAACCCATTTCAAACCCGTTTTTAAGCTACAAAATCGTGTTCTACCCTTTGTAATGGACATATATAAGTTATATAAACAACTAACAAGTGAAAATACAAAGAATCGAGAGTTTTCGGGATTTTGTCGGAAACTTACAAAGTGCCGAAATGAAATTCCGGAAAGATGAGAATGTAGATCGCGTTGAGGTGGTTCCTTTTCCGTAATTATTTTGATGATCCAATGTCGTTTTGTGTATTTATTTTGAAGTTTTGTGACTTGGTGGTGGTTTTTGGTTTAGAGAGAAAAGAGAGTGAGAGAGAGAAAGTAAAGAAAGAAATGAAAGAAAAGAAAAGGGAGGTGGGAGGTTAAACCTCCTCCTTTTTCAGTCTTCGCCCCACGCTCCACGTGGTGTTCGTTTTCTCCGTCATTTAAACGTTAAACATTTATTTTATATGTTTTAATATACGTTTTAGAATACGAATAAATTCCCGATGATTTGATTGAAGTATTTTTATTAAAGTACTTTAGGTTGTAGTTATAAATTGTAACTTAAACTCGTTTTGTTTTGTCGCGCGTGTTTGTAATTTAATTAAGTAAATTGTTATTTATACGATACTGTTTAAACTGAAATATTACAAAATAATATTCTTGAGATATAATAGTTCCATTAAATAACGTTATGTTATTTAGTTAAATTGTTCACCAACGACCGTATTCATTGTATCGAAATTCATTCGATTTGAAACTCGTACGATTTAAACAAACCGAAAAATTGTGTAGATATATATTCAACAATATATATAATAATTGATACATTAATTAGCCTAACACAGAACTAATTACATGTATTATAACTTGATTAGGCACTAAATTCTAGTCCTAAATTGACGGTTGTCACATTCTCCCCCTGTTAGAAGAATTTCGTCCCGAAATTTATGTTGAAGTCGTGTTGGATGTTGAGTCAGTGAAGAGTTGAGGATACTTGAGTCGCATTTGGTCTTCCCGTTCCCAGGTGAATTCCGGACCACGCTGCGAATTCCACCTGACTTTGACAATGGGAATACGACTTTGTTTGAGTTGTTTTGTGACAACTCTCCAAATTAGGTATTAATTAACATTTAAGCATGTGCATTCTTACGCTAATTTCCTGATTAAGTTTTAACAAAACTTTTTGATGTGATGTAAGCCTAGCAAGCCCAATACTTTTAAACAAAAAGTAATACGTAATACATAAGTATTTAAAAGTTACGTACAAATATATCGGAACGAACCCGACAAAAATAAATAACAAAAGTTCGTGATACAAACTTTATTAATAACTCAATTATTAATTACGAGTATTTATATATCTATAACTTATAGATCAAAAGGTCTAAATATACGTTTAACATAAAATGTATTATAAACGACTAGAAACAATTTTAAAACGCACATAAAAGGTCGAATCATAAAAATTCCAATTTTCTCATTCGTTTGGAAGAAGTTAGAACATTACTTCAAAATATGAAATTGAAACTTGACTGAAATTTGGCGCCTATTTAACTGCGCGCAGTAAAATGTACAAAACTGTACAACTATTTAAAATAATGATAACATCATTATACTGATTATAAATAACGAACCAGGAGAACACCTACAAAATATAAATATAAAAAGTTTACGTTTATATTGCTAAAATTATACCTGTACTCGAAATTGAGGTGCCAAAATATGGCACCTAACTCAAATAATTGAGAGACCACCTACTGGTGATCTCCCATACTCGTTTGAAATATACTCCCTCCTCTCAATTCTCCTGAGCATTTCATTTTTCATCAATCATCATCATCAAATCTCTTTCTCTACTTCACTAAGAAAACACAAGGGCAGTAACAAGATCAGAGGCAACAACAAGATCAAGAACAACAAGCAACAACATATCAATCATCATCTTCTTCATCCGTTCATCATCATCGATCATCATCTCCTCACCTCATTGTAAGGAAACTCATTCCCTTTGATTTCTACACTTCAATCTCGTTATATAACATGTATATCTATCACAATCTGTATATATAACAACAATATGATGATTATGATGATGAACATGAAAATGGGTTTTATAAAACCATAATCTATAAATCCAAAATCTATAAACAAAAACATGTTAAAGGTTGATATTAAGTTGTCAAAATGCTGTATATTGATGTTATAAACGTTTAGAATTAACGGACAAAAGATTAGAACTAAAAACCATGAACATCATGTTTGATCAGCTCGAACAGAACCTGGAAAAAACACGAGGACGCGGCGTGTCCTAAGACTACGCGGCGTGTCCTTTGCAAACTTATGATCCACGCGGTGTGTCCATGTTATACGCGGCGTGTCCTTTGTAAAATATGATCCACGCGGCGCGTACTCTTTGTACGCGGCGTGTCCTAACTATAAAACAAAGAATTCCTGGAATATTAATTGTACACGGTGCGTCCTTAAGGACGCGGTGCGTTCTTTGCAAGATTAATAGTACGCGGCGCGTACTAAAGAACACGGCGCGTACTTCTTCATGTTGTAGCCCTCTGAGTCGCGGTCGTTTCGCCAGCTTGATCGCCCAAATCCGAGTCCGTATGAGAGAGTTATGGCCAAAACGGTGCAACATAGCTAAATCTGAAAACATTAACATTACACATTTGTCTACATATATATATATATATACAAAACGACACTTTCGGGTTAACCACAAAACACAACGAGTATTGAAACGATAAACTTTATAATGATACGATGTGAATAAAAGTTATAAACTTTGATAAATATATCTAGACAAAATGCGATTCAAAAATCATTAACAATGATTCAACTAAACGTACACGACTAATTTGAAAAAGTAACAAGATTTATTTTATAAACGGAAATGAAAACGACAATTAAAATGTAACGACGTATCATATCGTTTACAAACATTATTTTGTATATATATAACAAGTAACGAACCTTTATATATATACACTTACACTTGATCAACTAGAGCTCGAGATTGAATATATGATATTCACAAACGAATGTTTTTATAAATAAAAACTTATATCCTTATACGTAAACAACGTATCAACTTAAATATATACATACGACACTTAAGAATATATATTCACAAATATATATATACACAATGAATTTCACGTTTAACAAACGTACAAATTAATAATATACAACAAGTATGTTTACATACGTATACATATATAAAACGAATATATGTACATACAATGATATTGGAAAAACATTCGAATTATACGAACAACTATATACAAAGTATATGTACAAATGGAAACAAAACGACCTTCCGTTAAATAAACAATTACATATTGGTTATATACTTAACCAAGTATTCGACGAGAGAAATAATAACAATATTTCTACACAATGTCACCAACAAACTTAACAACATATATTATTAAGAAATCAATAATTTCTTTAAACAAACAAACAATTAACATAAGTTGATTAAACAAATCAAAAGTACTTATGTTAATATATTTATTGTATAGGTTAACATACCTTGGGCTTTTATCTGTTTGGCTGCTAGCTTTCATACCGAGCAAATCACCGTGAGTTCACAACCCCTACTTTACAAATGTTTTATGCTTTTAAACATAGGGGTGTAAACATAGAAACTGCATGCAAACATATGCAGCAAACTATATAAATGCTTTATTGATTTATATAAACTGTTTGATATGAAATATTATTTCACAACTGTTTTGGGAATTAGACAACATATCCTAGTACGGACCCAGACTCCCAATGTATGCATGAAAAGTCCTTATGTCATGCAAACTATAACCATTAGCTAGGTGACTCTAGCCACTGAGTATACGAATAGTACTATTGCCGTGACGACCCTCCTGTGGATGGAGCGTATACTTAACTGTCCTTCAGGCAAGAAACATAAGTTTTGGTTGTGGTTTGGTTATAGGGTTAGGTCGCGTTACTTTAACCTGTGAGGTTTAGCTCACCTTTTAGGGGATTATAGTCTAAGCATTTTCCCACATGTTATTAGGATGAACATATCCTACAACTGTTTTATTTCAGTATACTTACTGATTATACTTATATTCTGGTAAACAACCAGACATACTTTTTGGGTAACAACCCACATAAAAATATATTTTAGGGTAACAACCCTACGATCTTATATTTTGCAAAAACCTGCAAACATTTATTTATTGAATAACATTTCAATAACTTAAACACAAATGGTTTTACATACCACATACTTATACAAAACCTGTGAATTCACTCAACATATTTGTTGACGACTTTCCTTCTATGTTTTACAGGAAATTAGCTACGTAAGTAAGGATCGCATGCATTCAGGATGGACAACCCTGGACTACTTAGGATGCCATATATTTTGGGACAACTTTTGAGGATTTCCTCTGTATTACTGCAGACATTGCAGTTATACTCATGAAATCTTATCTTAACATATGTATTGTAAAACTTAAATGTTTTAAACTCTATTACTACTGTACGACCTACATAGTCGTACTACTTTTGTAACAACTGTATAAATTGGCATCCTTTATATATTATGTTTTGTATGATCATATGCTCTGATACGATGAATGCACAAATGTAAAGTCATCACCCCACTGTTAAACTGTTTACACATAATGTTTCCGCTAATTATAACTTGCTTCCGCTAAACATTAAATAAACACAATTATGGATTTTTGGGGTGTGACAGACTTGGTATCAGAGCCATTGGTTATAGCGAACTAGAAGTCTTTAGGTGACTGAAAACCTTAGAGACCTAGACTATAGCCTTGGCTAGAACATTCATGCATTCATACATAAATACGTTTGCATACAACTAACGTATGATTGACAAGTGGGATTACATACCTATGGATAATGAAACATGTCTTTGTAACCTATAGATTCCTTGAAACTGGAAAAATGACAGAACCTGTCATAAGTGAGTACTCATCAGATGATGACATAACCATCGACGAGCAGATACAATATGTATATGTCGATATCGAAACAATTCCGATAGTGGAACTTGTGGAAGAAGAAATTGAAAACCACCAATTCGGCATGGTCGACATAGAGGAGTACGAAAGAGTACGAGACCAGGCTGAAAGATTGGTTGGTCAAAATTGGGAGCTTGTGTTCAAATGTAGGAACAGTGAGCTAGAATTGAGAATCATAAAGAGGCCTATGATTGTCCGAGTTAAGGATAAAATACGCTTCTGGAAGAGAGTGGCTAGTAATCGCAAGAAAAGAGTTAAGTCTTGGATCAAACGTTTGTGCAAATGCTCAACTGAGAATGATCTGGGCTATTATCCGACTCTGCGATACAAAACTATGCTGGAAACACACTATTTCTCTCCCAATCTGAATCAGGAGTAAAATTGAAAGATCTACACTGCGACAGAGAACATAGCTAAAGATAGCTTAATAATGAACTGATGAAGAACTGTCGTAGGAATATAATTGTTTTGTTAGGATCTAAGTATAGCTAAGTTTTGTAAGTCCCCTAGTTTTAGGATCGATAACTTCGTTATCTGTAGTATTAAGGTGCGGAATCCCTCAATACGGTGTTATTTTACTAACAACGAATATGTTCGTATTGCGTTTTAACTAGACTTAGCTTTAAACAACGAATCGTCAAAGCCTAGCCTTAGGTTATGTTTTTCTCTGGTTTATTGAATTCGCAGCAATTGAAATCAGAATGCAAAAGTTATGTTTTTCACCGATTGAAAAACATTATATATGTCCAGCTCGTCTCGACTCGCAAGGGCCTGCGAGTTCGGTCCAACTCGCAGCCCAAGCCCAACTCGGAACTCGGCTCGCCAGACTTCCACGAATTCAGTTCTCATCTCGGCTCGTTAATCTCGCGACCTGAGAACTCGACTCGCACAGAATTTATTTATTTCGTATTTAATAATTCGTCTAACTTAACACAATAATATGTTTAACGAATATTACTAACAAAACAAATATTTATTTACAAATCTAAACCAATATACAAACGTAATAATAATTACACTAGTCCTATATCAAGCTAGATCTGTTGTCACAATCTATGTCTCAACAGACTCCCCCTTGACAATAGCTCTAGCGTCTTTATCTTCACGCTGTCTTTGGTCTTCATTTGTAAATCTTACTTCCTGCAAAAATTTTAAGCTTGATGCATGTTTTAACCATCCTATGATAATCTCGTGCTAAATCACCCCAACCAACAGTAGATATGATCTTGTTCTTGTATAACATAATCAAATCTTCCTTTGATAAATTCATCAAATGTCTGTGATCATATACACGAAGAATTTCTTTTTCGCCATTAGGATAATCATCATCAGCTTCAATCATAAAGGCTTCTCCTGTTCCAGCATCTACCCCCCAATATTTCAATTTTCCCAAAATATTCTGAGGCATAGTCTTCATTGGTATTTGCTTAATGCATTTGACCGCTGGATAAACCTTCTTCCTTCTTCTTCTTCCAGTTCTCTGACTAAGTTCGTTTAGCTTTATCATTTTTCCTTTCCTTGGCTTAATCTTCGAAAACTTCATAGATAATCCTTCAGTCCTAATGATACGCTCAACATACTTAGCATAATCATCATCACTTGGATTTTTCATATCTAATCTAGCCAAGTCTCGAATCTCATATCGAGGCAATGAACTAAACACGGTAAGCTTCTTCTCAAAATATTGAACCCCGTCAAACCTTTTGATCGCGAAGAGCTTCAGGTCAGAGTCATAATACCATCCAATAATGCCAGTTTTAAGTACACGCTTTCCAGTAATATCAACTTCTTTCAAAATGCGTTGCTTATTTTCCTTTTTCTTTTTCAGCATTTCTTGGATAAACATAGGATTACCAACCATATGTTTGTATTTGTCCTCTATTTCTTCAACTTCAGTATCTGAATCTTCAGAAGCATTCTCAAAAGCTTCTAAATCAATAACTGATTCTCCTTGTTCATTTACAAAAACAAATTCAGTCGTTGATGGATTCACAACATGTTCATCTACATTTGCATCCAGATCAACACCTTCATCTATCACTGATTCAAATACTGCAGTCCAATCTTCAGGAAGTTTGAACTCTCCTTCTTCAATATCATAATCAATCTCTTCATCTATCTCATCCAGAATATCATCTTCCGAATCTGATAGATTAAGCATTTCCATTCCTAGAGAAAAACATAAATACAAATATATTAATAATTCAAATTCTTTATTGATTTCCCTGAACCAATCTAAGAATTTCTTTATTAATTCTTTTGTATATTTTAACCTAACATATAAACGCAATATAACTTATAAAATCTTTTATTGATTACCCTGAATCAATCTAAAATCTCTTAAGTCTACTTAACAAATATTAATTAATTTTAAATTCTAATGCATTGTGAATAATCACCAAACATTTAAATTTACTATTAATTACCTTATATAATTTCCAAGTGTTAATTGATCTCATTCATTATCAATTTAACCTTTAAATTATATATCATTTGTCTAGTTAATACGAATACATTTTTAACTTGTTAATTACTTATAAACCTTACGGTCTTAAGTCTATAATCAAATCTAAAATGCATATGTTATTATAAAATTATGACCGCCGAAATTAATCGGAACACGCCGCTCGACTACTCAATAAGTCAGAAGTCTTTCGATCACTATTTTATCTTAACATAATTTTATAAACTTAAATTACCAAACATATTTTACTTAAAATAATAATAACCCTAAGCCAAATATATTTACACAATAATTAAGTTTACAAACAGTTTACTACAAACTATTACACATATTACAGTACTAAGATAATACTAAGCTATCTTACCAGCTTCAGTATCACCCGATACAGTCTTATCTGCACTTGTACACACTCCAGAACCACTAGCACCAGCACCAGACTCCCCCTGAATAGTAGCTTGCTCACTAGTCTTTGAAGGACCAGTCTGCTCACCACTCGGTGCATTGGGATCATCGTCCTTGTCTTGATCTCTCTTTCTCTTCAACTCATTCTCTCTGCAAGACTCCAGATATACCAATATCTCCCCCTGAGCAGGCTGTCCTGAATGCGATCTCAAGACCAGACTCTCTAAAGAAGATAACTTCAGTCTCTGTACAGTGAAGTCCGCAAGTAACGTCTCATGAGTCTTCATCAACAGATTGTACGATTCACTCTGCTTGAGTATCTGTTGTGAAAGAAGAAGATTGCTCGACACCAGCTCTGGAATCTGAGAAGTAAGCTTCTCCAAATCCTTTACCCTCGACTCTAAGGATGTAATCCTTTCAGCATCAGTCGTTGGAGTAACAGGTATCGTTCTGGGTCCAGGCGGTGTAAGAGACTCAATATGCCAGTCTCTGGTAAGCGGTGTATGAGGTTGAGACAAAGCTTGCGTAAGCAAACTTGTCGCAAATCTAGCTGTTTTGTTCGTCGGAAAATTAGTTCCACGAACTAAATCAGCAACCTCATGCTGTAAAGTTAAACACAATTAAAATCAGTTATTGTTACAGATTACTCTGTCTCAAACTCTAATTAATTGCATAACACTCATAGTTATAGAATTTATATCTCATACTTGAAGCGGTAAAGACATCGATTCCGTAACCACCGGTGCAACCATCTCTACCTGTGGTGTATCCTGAGAAACTGTATACAGAATTAACTGTCTCAGTTCAACTCCTGATAAACAACAAGTTAAGATTATTTAACTTTAATTAATACTAACCTTCTCGAATAGTAAGCGTTCTCGGACGCTTCATCAAAGGAATCTCAACTTCCTCAGTACCTTCCTCCAGAATACTCTTACCCTTCCTCTTCTTTTCAGAAGCAGATGGAGGAGGAGAAGGTGTATTATCAGAATCTTCATCTGAAGCCGTCTCACCATCACGACCTCTAGATGATCTAACAGGATCCTAAATTTTAAATATATTAAACATTTATGATTAGCGTAAGCTCTATCATACAAGTTCTATATATTTAAGATTAATCAGATATAATACCTCAGTTGGTACAACAACTGATCTATCAAGCTGTATCTGCTCATCCTCAAGTAATATAACTTCTGGATGTGCAGCCTCAGCTTCAGCTTCCTGTTCGTATAATGATATTTATATTTTTAAAATCAGAAATAATATCCAATTTACTAAATATCTAATATCAGAATCATTATATAATAATATTATGCATCTATGATCAATAAAAACAATCTATCAACTAAGCACCTATATTATTACATAAGTAACAGATTACCTCAGGTGGTGCCAAGTAACTCTCAATGTCTTGAAGCAAAGGATTTGTCTCATCATCATTCTGCTCCAAAACTTCTTGCACAACCTGTGCAGCAACCTCTTGATTCACCTGCTGATCCACCTGACCAGCCTGAATAAGAACATCCTCAAGGAGCCCTTGTGGATCTTCAGGTTGAGCTTCCTCAGCTACAGGTGCAGGTACAACATCAGCAACAGCAGGAGCAACAACAGCAGCAGGAGCTACGTCCAACCACCCATGATTTGGCGGTGCAACGTAGTTCGGATCAACAATATATCCAAAAAGTGGTCTAATTTCCGGTTTCACCACTCCTTCCTTCCTAATCGTCTGCATAAACATGGCATTATAACCACGTTGATCAATGGTATTCACCGATAAAAACGGCTCAGGAATAACCAAGTTCGGTAGACGCGCACGTATGATAAGCATACAAAACCTCGGGTAGATCATAAATCTAGATCTAACAGAACCCGATATCTGTCTAGCTATCTCTCCAAAAATGTAATCACAAAAACTGTATGGTTTATTGTAAACCAGTGACAGTACAGCCGATAGAATCGCAGGGCTCAACTCATCAAAGCCACCTTTCTTTGCTGCGAAGACTATATTCATCACGTGCCAAAGAAACCTCCACTGACCAATGACCAGAGGCTTCTGGAACTGACGTCCACGCCTGTCTCCTGTATATCCCATACGTCCAATAGCACCCTCAATAAAGTCCATAGGATACTCAATATCCCCGTTCTCCTGTTCTACCGTACCTAGCTGCAAAATCTCACGAAGATTACCAGCTGAAAAGGTAACAGGTTGTCCACCAACTGTAGCTCGAATCTCTGGCGGAGTGACAGATTCGTCATATACAATATCCGTCCAGAAATCGTTCAGTATAGTCTGTGAGATAGGAGGATTGGCCGTAATGGCATATCTAATCCTTGATCGTGCTAGAAAACGTAATATATCAGCAACCCTGTCAGCCCGTTTGGCCTCAAGGTTCAGATCAACCAGGATGTTGTGACCCTTATCAAATGCTCTAGCCATATCTGTAATAAATACAAACAACAGATATAATTTAATGCACGATAAAAAATATTTAAACTATTATGTATTATGAATCGAGATTCATCAAACATCTTAGTTAACAGATATAATTAGGACACGCCACTAATTTTCTTCTTAAATTAGTAGACTTTCGATATAATCATATAAGAATTAACACAAATCCATTTCATAAAAGTTATTACTTAAAAAGTCTTAACATTTATATCACTACTTTAAAAAATAAAATTTTTCTAAGTACTGGACTCGCATAAACTGGCCTAACGAGGTGAGGTCAACTCGTTTTGTTTATGAACTCGCTAAACTTATAAAGCAGCTATTGAAGTGAACTCGCTAATCTCATGGATTCGCTAGTCAACTCGCTGCGAGTTGATTCACAATGTCAACTCGTTTCATTCAATCAGGGAGTCGAGGTAAAATCTCAACTCGTTCGATGAACAGCCGTCGATAATTTTTAATTAAAATCGATTAATCTGTTGAATTTAACATGATCTATCAATTGATTTACGTTTATTAACATCCATTTAACATAAACCACAAGGATTTATGTCCAATAACATCGTAATCGACGCAAATCGTTTAGTTTTTAACCCGAAACCCTAAGTTTTATAAAAACTTCAATTTCTTGTTATTTACACGGTGAAATCCGTTGGTTTATACCTCAAAATGTTCGCAATATGAAGGTGTATAAAGTCCTCGGATTGAATAACTCGTTCCCGTAATCTAAGAATCGAAATCAAACGAAAACAATAAATCGCCTCGTTTCGCCTTGTTGACGGATTCGCAAGCTTTACTGAACTCGCGAAGTATGTGGGTTCGGTGGGTTGGTCTGACTCGTTTGACCACCTTTATACTTTACATTCGATTCGCGAGATTTGAAGCGGACTCGCAAGTCGAAGTCAACTCGCAGAAATAATTAAAAACGCGAATTTTAATTCTAAGTATAAATAAAAACCCGATATTTTCACAAGTCTAAATTATAATTAATTTTCACTTGTATTTGTCACGTTGTTCAACTCAAAAACATTCAGTATGATTTAATTCCGAAGGGTAAGCATAATTAACACAAAAATTAAAAACTAAAACAAAATTACATAATCATAGGTATCAAGTACCATTTTATTAAACACTTGAAACAAAATAAAATACATACACAAAATGAATAAGAATTTATCTGCTTAGGGATCATATTAGTAAGAATAAGCAATTCATGATATATTTAAAAAGTTTAAGCAGATTGGTAGTATACATACCTCATGAAATTCAAATAAATTACTATAAAATTACAACTAAATATATCATTTATACATTTATATTTATAAAACTATATCTTAGGTACCTTTATCCACATAGCATAATTAATAAATGCATTACGCACATAAAGTAAATATTTTAATTATAGATAGTTCAAGACGATTACCAGTATATGATCCACATAAACAAATTATACTCAATTTTCTAAGCAAACTCTTTATTGTTAGTATGAGAATTATCAAGTGCTTCCTATTATATGACATACTGAAGAATTCAAGTAAAACACATAACACTGCATCATTAAATTTTCAAGGTAGCGGTTACTAAATGATGTATCTTTTCGAAACATATAACATACACTTGAATTTTTACGGTTAGACAAATATCAAACATACTTTGAATATGCTATGTTATCTAAGTCTGTACGTAGTACAACAGAAGATTCCTTCTAGCATAATTCAAAATATATTTGAGAATATTAATTTAATTAAAGGTTTCAGTTCTGTACATAGTACAACATAGTTACCAGTAATTAAATTAATACCCATATTGCTACTATTTGTCACTTTAATTAAAATGCATGATAACAGTGTATGGTAATACCATCATTCAACATTTAAGACTTAATGTCATACATCATAGAATAGTTACACAAAATAATAAACAAGTAGTTAATTAAATTCTTAAGACTTAGAAAATTTCATATAATTTGCCTACCAGTACATCATATGATGAAGCCATCTAAAATTTTACTAAAAATAGACAAATTATAACTTGTGGATATAGGTGTATAATCAAATAAATATAAACACATACCTGATAGAACCGCTGTAGTTCTAAAGCAACTTTATTTGAACCTACTACCATATCATACTTAGGACTTAAGCTTTATTATTGTGAAGCTTATTCTCCTAATGTACTATCATTTCCCGTAGTTTTTGCAAATAAAAACTTAAATGAAGGCGATTCCCCTTAGGTAACAAGCAAATGAATGCCATACGCCCTTTTTTTTTTTTTTTTTTTTTTTTTTTTTTTTTTTTAATAATAAACACATAAATACTAACTATTACAAGAATACCCTTGGAAGACTAATCACTCTGGATTTCTCATTCCGTTTAGTTGAACCAACGTCTCAAATCTTGCTCTGTCGAACGCCTTTGTGTATAAGTCTGCTAAGTTATCCAATGATGGAACCTTAACTAACTTTATCAATTTCTTTTCAGCACAATCTCTAATAAAATGATGTCGAATATCAATATGCTTAGTTTTACTGTGCTTTACTGGATTATTGGTGATCGACATAGTAGATTCGTTATCAATCATCATAGGAGTATTGGTTATATTTAACCCGTAATCCCGCAGTTGCTGTTGAATCCAAAGAACTTGCGAGCAACAGCTGCCAGCTGCAACATACTCAGCTTCACATGTAGAAATGGCTACCGAGGTTTGCTTCTTGCACTGCCAGGATACTAATCTACCTCCTAGGAATTGACATCCTCCGGTCGTAGATTTCCTATTCTGATTGCATCCTCCATAATCCGAATCAGTATAAGCTACGAGATCTAAGTCTCCATCAATCGGATACCAAAGACCCAGCTTAGGTTTCCCTTTGAGGTAACGAAAGATTCGTTTAACAGCTTGCATGTGTGACTCTTTCGGATTAGCCTGATATCTTGCGCATAAACAAACAGCAAACATGATGTCAGGCCTAGAGGCTGTAAGATACATTAGTGATCCGATCATGGCTCTATAAAGAGTTGGATCCACATCGCTATCACTCGATGTATCTGGACCTAATCCATGATTGACTGGAATTGGAGTATTGTAGACCTTACTTTCATCCATCTTGAAACGTTCTAATAGCTCATATGTATATTTAGATTGATGAATAAAGAATCCATCCTTCTTTTGATCAACTTGTAATCCTAAGAAGAAATTCAACTCTCCCATTGCAGACATTTCAAACCTTTTTCTCATGACTTTCTCAAATTCTTGACACATCTTTTCATCAGACGATCCAAAGATAATGTCATCAACATACACTTGTACAAGAAGAAAGTCTTTCTTTTTCCACTTCACAAATAGTGTACTATCAATTGATCCTCTTGTAAATCCATTCTCAAGTAGATACGTTGATAGTGTTCCATACCATGCCCTAGGTGCTTGATGTAATCCATATAGAGCCTTATTCAAACAATATACTCTATCTGGATACTCAGGATTAGCAAACCCTGGCGGTTGTGAAACATACACCAATTCTTCCACTTTGCCATACAAAAAGGCACTCTTAACATCCAACTGATACACTTTTATACCATAATATGATGCGAATGCTAAGAATACTCTAATTGCTTCTAGCCTAGCAACTGGTGCAAACACTTCATTGTAATCAATACCTTCTTGTTGATTAAAACCTTGAACCACTAGACGAGCTTTATTGCGAGTAACGATACCTTTATCATCTCTCTTACACTTAAATACCCATCTAGTTCCAATTGGATATTCTCCCTTTGGTAGGTCAACCAACTCCCATACTTGTAATTTAGAGAACTGAGATAGTTCTTCTTGCATTGCTTCTACCCACGAGTTTTCTTTTAAAGCCATTTGAACATTTTTAGGCTCGACTTGTGAGATAAAGCATGAATATAGACATTGATTAGGAATCCCTGTCTCTTTCATTGCAGTATACAAGCTTTGGTATTCAGAATTCTCAGACGTATTAGTTCTGGATTGATGCCTAGTTTGAACCGGAGTATTAATATCACCGATGATGTTTTCAACTGGATGATTCTTACTCGTTCTAGTTGTAGTAACTGGTTCAACTGGTATCTCATCTTCCAAATTAGTACCAATTTCTTCCAATTCAGGTACATCTTCCGTACGTGCTGAAGATATTCTTAGATGTTTCAAAGGAGTAAGTATGTCATCAAACTTTGTATGAAGATCATCAAGATCTTCTGTTTCTAGAGACTTATCCTCTGAAGGTTTTTGTGACTCACTTGTGGAAGCTTTATCTGAGTCAACAGTAGTCTTGATTCCAGACTGCTTAACACTCGATGTTGAAGCGGGACCAATATTCTCATCTTCAAACACTAAATGTTCAGCTATCTCTGAATCACTGACATAGTCACTAATAGGAACTTTAAATGATGCAAAAAGATCAGAATAATCAAATTGCCAATCTAAGCCCTTATGAACATCCGGTGAATAGCTTGTAACCTCAATATTATAAACTACCTCCAAACGTCCTGTGACTTTATTAAAGACTCTCTTATTTGGCGAATTGGGCATATAACCTAGGAAAAATCCTTCGTCAGCCTTCTCACCAAATTTTGCTTGATGTCCAGTCTTTAATATGGTGCATGAAACTCCAAAGGGTTCAAACCCTTTTAAGTTAGGTTTCTTATTGTTCAAAAGCTCATAACAAGTCTTGTTATGTCTCTTAACCGTAAGAACTCTATTAAGAACATAACATGCTGTATTCACTGCTTCTGCCCAAAAGATGACCGGAAGCTTTGAATCAGCAAGCATTGTTCTAGCAGCTTCAATCAACGTTCTATTCTTCCTTTCAGCAACACCATTCTGTTGAGGTTCATAAGGTGCACTGAATTGATGTAATATCCCTTTGCTTAAGCAATAGATATTCAACGTTGAATTCTTAAACTCTGTTCCATTGTCACTACGAATACGCTTAACTCTCTTTTTATAGACATTCTCTACTAGATCAAAGAACTCAATTAGAATTCCAGGAGTCTCATCCTTTGATCCCAAAAAGAATACCCATGAGAATCTAGAATAGTCATCTGTGACAACCAAACAGTACCATTTGCCACCTAGACTTCTCTTGCTTATAGGGCCGAAGAGATCCATATGTAGCAATTCAAATGGCGAGGAGATAGAGTTTTCAGTCTTAGGTCTGTGTGGTTTCTTGTGCTGCTTTCCTTTCATGCAAGGAACACACTTATCCTCAGACTCGAAACGTTTTTGTGGTACACCTAGAACCAAACCATTTTTGGTTATATAATTCATCTTTCTCCAGTTTAGATGTGCCATTCTCCTATGCCATAACAGAGCATCTGTTTCCGAAGCCTTGGACAATAAACATGTAGACACCATTGAAGAGTTAGGAACACCCATGTTGATAGCATAGATGTCCTTCTTCCTTGGCGCCCTCATCAATATCCATTCATCAGGAATTTTAAAACCTGGCTTCAGGACTAAGGCCTCCTTTTCATTGAAATAAACTGGATGACCTTTATCACAGACTTGGGAAACACTCACTAGGTTGTGTGTAAGTTCTTCAACATAGTTCACATCCTCAAGAGTCAAAGTTCCATTTGAAACTTTTCCTTTTCCCGAAATTACTCCTCCTTTATCTCCTGCAAAATTTACTTTTTGCTTGAGACTATCCTTGAAGTCCTTCAGTAGACTTCTTTCACCGGTCATGTGCCTCGAGCATCCACTGTCTACATACCACCAACTGTCCTTGTTCACAGCATGCTCCTGCACATAACACAAAACACGATCAGTTATCAAGAGGGACCCAAGCCATTACGGTCTTGGTTTGTCCCTTATCATCAACAAACTTAAGCTCTTTAAAATAACCATTCTTCCCATCAGGAGCTTTGGTTACTTTCGAAGTAGCTTGAGTTTGTGGACGATCAGCCTTAAGAGGTGAATTTGAGGAGAACCTCTTAGGCACAAAAGTATGAGCTCTATTATGATAATTATAATTAAACTCATGTGATCGCGAAGTAGTGCCACTTTCATAATGACTATGGCCTCTACTTGGAGTTCTAAACCTCGACGGTGTCACATCCCTAGACTTATGGACATAATTATCACTTTGAGTATATGACCGTTTAGGTTTAGGTGGGGAGACACTATGCTTACCATCTCTTTTAAGAATGTTCACAGGTTTATTACCTAACTTAGGTTTGGTATCTAACCCGTCTACAGTCATATCAGAGTCGGTCTGTGTCTTTTCCTCAATCACAAGCTTATGTGGTGCTTCAGGCTTTTTGTTAGGACAACACGAAGCCACGTGTCCTTTTTGATGACATTTGAAACATGACATCTGCTTGCGTGATTTGCTCACTTTTGCTTTCTCATCCGGAGTCTTAGGCACTAAAGGTTTAAGCTGTTCCTTATCAACTTTATCATTAATCTTAGCATCGTTAATCACTCCACCCGATACAAAATGTATTTTGGTGAACTGAGAAGCCTTGCTATTATCTAATGATACGTTCTTAATAACATCTTTCTGTGCCTCTGACTGTTCAGGTTTATCAGCTACTGAAATCTCAGGACTAACTTCAGTCATCTCAGAATCTTCAGGAATAGGAGTGTAATTGGCATTAAAAGGCGGGGATACATCATTGTAACCTAACCCAGTCTTGTCCTTTACACTACGTTGAGCATCTAACATTTTATCCATTTGAGATGTCCTATAATTCTCAAGTTTACGGTTTTGCTCAATTAACCTTAAGTTAAGGTTCACTATTTCCTGATCCTTACTAGCAATCGTCTCATTTAAGTCTTTGATATTCATATAGAGACCATCTATGACAACAGATTTTTCACTTATGGTATCTCTAAGTTTTGTTCTATCCAACGCATCAGACTTAATTTTATCTTTTAAGAACTGTTTATCATCACTTAATCTACGAACATCCATAATAGCTTGATCAAGTTCAGATCTAACAGTCTTATAAGATTCCTTATCCATATTTAATTGTGATGACAGATTACTATTTGACACAGTTAAGACACTATTCTGAGACTGTAAATCAGTAACTAAGTAACAAACATCAGCAAGATTAAGAATATCTAAACATACCTTCTTCTTGTCAGTTTGTAATTCAGCCATACGTGCCACTAATTCTTCAGGACTCATATCTGGAGTTGAATCCATATATAGCACATCATCATCACTTGCCTTTTTTTTAGACTCAGCCACCTCTACTCTCTGTTCCATGTCAGTGGGCATGTAGGACACTGATCCAGCAGTTGTTTCTTCGATCTCGGCCATCAAAGCTTCTTCAGAATGAGCTTGCCAATCATACGAGCCATCCAACTGCTTCACCACTAAGGCTTTGGAAGCAAGAGTACTTCCCGAACCTTGTTTTCCTTGTGCTTCTACTTTAGGTCTTTGGCATTCTCTAGCAAAATGACCAATACCCTGACAGTTAAAGCATCTGACCTTGGTTTTATCAAACCCTGATCTATTGCCCAACACCTTTCTACCAGTTTTCTTGAGGAAATTCTTCACCTTTCTAGATATCAACGCTAGTTGATTTTGAAGTTCCAGTTCCTCAAGATAATCAGAATCTATCTGCTCATAATCCTCATCAAATAGAATAGGATCATTGATCTTTCCTTCTATGTAGTTCTCATATGATGCCACAAAGGAAGCAAGAACAGACAGTTGCTGTTCAGCAGATTTCACACTCATCGGCATCTTCTGATGCTCTTGAGGTGACTTCTCAGAATTCTTTCCCTTTGTCTCATCACCAGAGGAGGAAATAAAGCACAGATCTTCAGTGATCATCTCTCCATTTTCATTAGTATCACCAACTAACAGTGCAGTGGTCGAACTCGATGACGCAGTCGAAAGACTTGACTTTCCATGATACAGCCCAGGGTTCTGAACCTGATCAGAATCACTATCTCTTGACTTCTTGGAGAAATCATAACCTTTCAGCTTGTCAATGACTTGCTCTAAGGTCATAGTAGAATACCTAGTTTCGTTATCCTTAATCATAACACCATACATTTCCCATTTAGAAGGCAAACCCTCAAGGAACTTGTCGGTTTTAGATACTTCTTCTTCAAAAATTTCATGGTATTCTAATTCACTTAGCAGATGGTAGAATCGTGTAACATAGGCATCAAGATCTTCTCCTTTTAAAGCTTTAAACATAGTAAACTGCTTTTTAAGAAGACTCTTCTTGCCAGCTCTCACCTGTGGACTTCCCTCACCTCTTTTCTCTAAAGCTTCCCAGAGCGCTTTAGCAGTATGAAAAGACTTGAGTTGATGAGCAAGGGATTTAGGAAGACACATCTTTATGCAAGAATGTGATTTATTCTCATTTCTGTACGCTTCCTTCTCTTGATCACTCATGTTTGCATAGGTAAGAACTACAGTAGCATTTTGAACAGTTTGAGTAGGTGGGGTGTATCCACTCTTGATACACATCCAGATAGACAGATCATGGAATCTACAGTAAGATTCAAATCTGTCCTTCCAATTGTAGTAATCCTCGATTCTTAACAACTTAGGTGGAACGTTTGACTTTCCCACCTCGTGGTCCATTTCGATCATTCTACTTAAGTCAGACATCTTAAAAACGTAAAATTAAACTGTTTCAGCGAATTCAGAAATCTCAACTCGCAAGACTCAGCTCAACTCGCAATCTCAGCTCGACTCGCAGAATTTGTCGATTCGCAAGCCTCAGTTCGGATTGCTAAAAGATGTCGATTCGCAAGTGATGTCGATTCGCGAGAGATCTCGGTTCGACTTGCAAGCCTCAGTTCGACTCGCTAGTTCAACTCGGTTCGCAGGCGACGCTGGAACCCTAATCTCGACTCGCGAAACGGCTGTTAAACCCGAAAAACGAATTTTAAGGTATTTTTACGAACGAAACTGAGAATTTCGACTGTAAACTAACCCTAAAACTTCCAGAGAATGATTTTGATCGTTAGTATTGCAATAATGCACGTAAAAACGACCCGAATCAAAAACGCAATAAACTAAAACTCACGAACACACTCGTATCTAGCCCGAAAGCTCTGATACCAGATGTAAGTCCCCTAGTTTTAGGATCGATAACTTCGTTATCTGTAGTATTAAGGTGCGGAATCCCTCAATACGGTGTTATTTTACTAACAACGAATATGTTCGTATTGCGTTTTAACTAGACTTAGCTTTAAACAACGAATCGTCAAAGCCTAGCCTTAGGTTATGTTTTTCTCTGGTTTATTGAATTCGCAGCAATTGAAATCAGAATGCAAAAGTTATGTTTTTCACCGATTGAAAAACATTATATATGTCCAGCTCGTCTCGACTCGCAAGGGCCTGCGAGTTCGGTCCAACTCGCAGCCCAAGCCCAACTCGGAACTCGGCTCGCCAGACTTCCACGAATTCAGTTCTCATCTCGGCTCGTTAATCTCGCGACCTGAGAACTCGACTCGCACAGAATTTATTTATTTCGTATTTAATAATTCGTCTAACTTAACACAATAATATGTTTAACGAATATTACTAACAAAACAAATATTTATTTACAAATCTAAACCAATATACAAACGTAATAATAATTACACTAGTCCTATATCAAGCTAGATCTGTTGTCACAATCTATGTCTCAACAAGTTTAGTTTAATTAGTACTGTAGCAACTCGTGTTGTATTGGAAATCACTCTTGATGGATATAGAAGATATCATCAAGTTTTGTAATGAAACGATGTAAGAACGTTCTAGTTAATGTATAATATAACTTAGGTTCGATTCGAAATTTCGTGCGAATGATATTCATCTCTATATACATGTGATAGAAAAGTTATCACGTAATAATTGTTGAAACCATTTCTTGCAAACTTTGAAACCTACCATACCTTGAATTATTGATTCTATCTTGAATTTCTTTAAACATTGATTGCGCTTGAGCGATGATGAAAAGAAATATGTATTTGGCATTATATAATGATGCATGGCCAACGTGATTATATTGTACAAAGTACATATGGGTGTTTCAAAATCATGCGACATTCAATGTGAAATATTATTCTTTCAAATTCTCAATACTATTCATTTAATAGACAATGTGAAATCTTGTTCATCACATTCATTATTTTGGCATTGACTTCTGCATTTTATTCATCGCAGAACTGAATCATGCCGCCAAAACGACGAACTACTAAGAACAGTCAGAAGACAACTGTACCCCCTACACCTGAAACCATTCCACCACCTAACACTGAGGAAACTACTGAGCAGATGATTACTAGACGCATTGCTGAGGGTATTGCTGAGTATGAGGCAAGCCGAAACCGTGAGACTGGGATTAATAACAGTGGATCGACCCCTGTTATTGCTGAGACTGTTGTGAATAACCGCAAAGGGTGTTCATATAAGACATTTCAGGCTTATAAACCACCTCCTTTCTGTGGCACTGAAGGTGCTATTGGTATTATACACTGGATAGAAAAGATGGATTCTGTGTTGGACATCAGTGATTGTCTACCAGACACTGCGGTAAAGTATGTTGCCTGCACACTAGCTGATAAAGCTTTGACTTGGTGGAACGGTCAAGTTCAGTCGATGGGACGACCAGCTGCTTATTCCATGACATGGGAAACATTGAAGCGTATGATGATGGAAGAATTCTGCCCTCGCAGTGAGATGCAGAAAATTGAGACTGAGCTGTGGAACATTGCCATGATTGGTGCTGATATCACTGGTTACACAACTAGATTCCAAGAACTAGCTCGTCTTGTGCCACATATGGTAACACCTGAGTATAAGCGTATTGAACGCTATGTGTATGGACTGGCACCACAGATCAGGAGTTTAGTTACGTCCTCCAAACCTGACACCTTCAGGAGCGCTGTTACCTTAGCGCAGAGTTTGACTGATGAAGCAGTTAGAATGGGGACACTGACCAAGAAGACTGTGTCGGTTAAGGTTGAGCCGAGCAGTGTTGAAGCTGGTAGTTCTGAAGGTAAGAAGCGTAAATGGAATGACCGTCAGGGTCAATCCAACAAGAAAGGATCAGGAAATCCAAAGTCTTACGCTGCCACCATTGTGGAACAAAAGCCATACTTGGGTAACAAACCTAAGTGTGATAAGTGTAGCAAACACCATGAGGGTGAGTGATGGTTTTGCGACAGCTGTAAGGGATGGGGTCACAAAGCCCAAAACTGTAAGGTAAACCCTACCCCTAAGGGAAACATTGCTCGCCAAAACCAGGGATGTTTTGAGTGTGGCGACATGAGGCACTATCGAAACCGATGCCCTCGACTCAATAATCAAAACTGTAACGCCAACAACGCTCGTAACCGCAACCACAATGGAAACAACCGAGCCAACAACAACAATGATCAGCCAGCTCGTGGACGCGTGTTCATGTTAGGAGCACCAGAGGCACGTCAGGATCCTAACACAGTCACTGGTACGTTTCTTGTAAACAACCACTTTGCTTCTGTGTTGTTTGATTCCGGTGCTGATTTAAGCTTTGTGTCCACTGAGTTTAGACCACTATTAGAGATCGAATCCCTTAAGCTAGAGAACAAATATACTGTAGAGTTAGCCGATGGTAAGTTGATTGAATCAGGAGAAATAGTACCAGGATGTTCCTTAACATTAGAAGGTCATTCTTTCAAGATAGACTTACTACCGGTAGAACTAGGGAGCTTCGATATAGTGGTTGGCATGGATTGGTTGTCACTGAACCGCGCAGAGATCATCTGTCATGAGAAGATTGTACTGTTACCTTTACCGTCAGGAGAAATATTGATGATTCAAGGAGAAAAGAGTAATCGTGCGGTGAAAACGATTACATGCATGAAGGCAAATAAGTATCTACGAAAAGGGTACCAAGCATTTTTGGTACATGTTGTAGATAAGAAACCCGAGGAGCGACGCATAGACGACGTGGCCGTAGTACGCGAATACCCAGGAGTATTTCCTGACGAGCTACCAGGGTTACCACCTCCACGGCAGGTTGAATTTCATATCGACCTAGTGCCGGGAGCTGCACCGATTGCTCGTGCGCCTTACCGTCTAGCTCCATCAGAAATGCAGGAACTGTCTGCACAGTTACAAGAACTGTTGGATTTAGGGTTCATCCGACCGAGCTTTTCACCGTGGGGAGCTCCGGTGTTGTTTGTCAAAAAGAAGGATGGATCAATGCGGATGTGTATCGATTATCGAGAACTAAACAAAGTGACGATCAAGAACCGATACCCATTGCCACGCATCGATGATTTGTTTGACCAGCTGCAAGGGTCAAGTTATTACTCAAAGATCGACTTGAGATCGGGTTACCATTAACTGAAGGTACGGGATGAAGATATCCCTAAGACTGCGTTTAGGACTCGATATGGTCATTACGAGTTCCTGGTTATGCCGTTTGGGCTAACGAATGCGCCAGCAGTGTTCATGGATCTAATGAATAGAGTATGTAAACCTTACCTTGATAAGTTCGTCATCGTGTTCATTGACGATATCTTGATATACTCGCGAACGAAGGAAGACCATGAACAACATCTGAGAATGATTCTAGAGTTACTGGAGAAAGAGAAGCTTTATGCAAAGTTCTCTAAATGCGAGTTTTGGATGCGTGAGGTTCATTTCCTTGGTCACGTGATCAATAGCAAAGGAATTCACGTGGACCCATCCAAAATAGAGGCAATTAAGAATTGGGAAGCCCCAAAAACCCCAACTGAAATACGACAATTCCTTGGGCTAGCCGGTTACTACCGAAGATTCATTGAGAATTTCTCGAAGATAGCTCAACCAATTACCGCCTTAACACAAAAAGATAAGAAGTTTGATTGGGGCGAGAAGCAAGAGAATGCTTTTCAACTGCTGAAAGAGAAATTGAGTACCGTACCTATCCTATCCTTACCGGAAGGAGTAGAAAACTTTGTTGTCTACTGTGATGCCTCACATCAAGGATTAGGTTGCGTGTTAATGCAAAACGACAAAGTCATTGCTTACGCGTCTCGTCAATTGAAGATTCACGAGAAGAACTATACGACGCATGACTTAGAGCTGGGAGCAGTTGTTTTTGCACTTAAGATTTGGAGGCACTACCTTTATGGTACAAAGTGTACGATCTTCACCGATCACAAAAGTCTCCAACATATATTTGATCAGAAAGAACTCAACATGAGACAGAGACGTTGGGTTGAATTGCTGAATGATTACGACTGTGAAATCAAGTACCATCCAGGCAAAGCTAATGTAGTAGCGGATGCCTTGAGTCGTAAGGAACGAGTAAAGCCTCGAAGAGTTCGAGCCTTAGGACTGACAATCCACTTGGATCTGATTACCCAAATTCGTGATGCTCAACAAGCGGCCTTTACTCCAGAACGTATGAAGGACGAATCCCTCAAAGGGATGGAGAAACAACTGGAGTCTAAGGAAAATGGAGTATTGTACTTCATGAATCGAATTTGGATTCCTTGTGTGGATGAGCTACGTAGTCTGATATTGGACGAAGCTCATAAGTCCAATTACTCGATACATCCTGGTGCAGATAAGATGTACCAAGATCTGAAAGGATTTTACTGGTGGCCTGGCATGAAAAGAGACATTGCCACCTATGTTAGTAGATGTCTGACTTGTGCAAAAGTTAAGACTGAGTACCAAAAGCCGTCTGGACTTTTACAACAACCAGAGTTGCCCAAATGGAAATGGGAACACATCACGATGGATTTCATTACGAAGTTACCGAAAACATCATCTGGGATGGACTCCATATGGGTGATTGTCGACCGACTGACAAAGTCAGCTCACTTTCTTGCCATTAAGGAAACGGATAAGATGGAAAAGCTGTCTAGAATTTACATAAAAGAAGTTGTTTCTAGACATGGAGTTCCATTATCTATCATCTCTGATAGAGATGCACGTTTCACCTCTCGCTTCTGGCAAACACTGCAACAAGCTTTAGGCACTAGACTCGACATGAGTACCGCCTACCATCCACAAACCGATGGTCAAAGCGAGCGAACAATTCAAATGCTTGAAGACTTGCTAAGAGCCTGCGTGATTGATTTTGGAGGAAATTGGGATGTTCATCTTCCTTTAGCTGAATTCTCGTACAACAATAGTTATCATACGAGCATACAAATGGCACCTTTCGAGGCGTTGTACGGACGCAAGTGCCGATCCCCACTTTGTTGGGCAGAAATGGACGACAGACAGTTATCAGGTCCTGAGATAGTCCAAGAGACAACGGACAAGATATCTCAAGTGCTTAATCGATTGAAAACTGCACGAGACCGACAAAAGAGTTATGCAGACAATAGACGAAAACCTTTAGAGTTTCAAGTAGGTGACAGAGTCCTACTCAAGGTATCTCCTTGGAAAGGAGTTGTGAGATTTGGGAAACGCGGCAAACTGAACCCACGTTACATCGGACCTTTTGAGATCCTAGCAAGGATTGGTCCTGTAGCTTATAAGCTCAAACTACCGCAAGAACTTAGTAATATTCACGATACGTTTCACGTGAGTAATCTTAAGAAGTGTCTATCCGACGAAGCGTTAATCATACCTCCCGACGAAATCTACGTCGACGCAAAACTCAACTTCGTGGAGGAACCGCTTGAAGTAATGGATACGAAAACGCAGAAGCTCCGAAACAGTCATTTCAAACTTGTCAAAATTCGATGGAACTCGAAAAGAGGCCCAGAGTTCACCTGGGAACGTGAGGATGAAATGCGCAAGAAGTATCCCCACCTATTTGTAACCGTGACCACAACTCACGACACAAATTAAATCTCGGGACGAGATTTCCCTAACGGGGGGAGAATGTGACAACTCTCCAAATTAGGTATTAATTAACATTTAAGCATGTGCATTCTTACGCTAATTTCCTGATTAAGTTTTAACAAAACTTTTTGATGTGATGTAAGCCTAGCAAGCCCAATACTTTTAAACAAAAAGTAATACGTAATACATAAGTATTTAAAAGTTACGTACAAATATATCGGAATGAACCCGACAAAAATAAATAACAAAAGTTCGTGATACAAACTTTATTAATAACTCAATTATTAATTACAAGTATTTATATATCTATAACTTATAGATCAAAAGGTCTAAATATACGTTTAACATAAAATGTATTATAAACGACCAGAAACAATTTTAAAACGCACATAAAAGGTCGAATCATAAAAATTCCAATTTTCTCATTCGTTTGGAAGAAGTTAGAACATTACTTCAAAATATGAAATTGAAACTTGACTGAAATTTGGCGCCTATTTAACTGCGCGCAGTAAAATGTACAAAACTGTACAACTATTTAAAATAATGATAACATCATTATACTGATTATAAATAACGAACCAGGAGAACACCTACAAAATATAAATATAAAAAGTTTACGTTTATATTGCTAAAATTATACCCGTACTCGAAATTGTGGTGCCAAAATATGGCACCTAACTCAAATAATTGAGAGACCACCTACTGGTGATCTCCCATACTCGTTTGAAATATACTCCCTCCTCTCAATTCTCCTGATCATTTCATTTTTCATCAATCATCATCATCAAATCTCTTTCTCTACTTCACTAAGAAAACACAAGGGCAGTAACAAGATCAGAGGCAACAACAAGATCAAGAACAACAAGCAACAACATATCAATCATCATCTTCTTCATCCGTTCATCATCATCGATCATCATCTCCTCACCTCATTGTAAGGAAACTCATTCCCTTTGATTTCTACACTTCAATCTCGTTATATAACATGTATATCTATCACAATCTGTATATATAACAACAATATGATGATTATGATGATGAACATGAAAATGGGTTTTATAAAACCATAATCTATAAATCCAAAATCTATAAACAAAAACATGTTAAAGGTTGATATTAAGTTGTCAAAATGCTGTATATTGATGTTATAAACGTTTAGAATTAACGGACAAAAGATTAGAACTAAAAACCATGAAGATCATGTTTGATCAGCTCGAACAGAACCTGGAAAAAACACGAGGACGCGGCGTGTCCTAAGACTACGCGGCGCGTCCTTTGCAAACTTATGATCCACGCGGTGTGTCCATGTTATACGCGGCGTGTCCTTTGTAAAATATGATCCACGCGGCGCGTACTCTTTGTACGCGGCGTGTCCTAACTATAAAACAAAGAATTCCTGGAATATTAATTGTACACGGTGCGTCCTTAAGGACGCGGTGCGTTCATTGCAAGATTAATAGTATGCGGCGCGTACTAAAGAACACGGCGCGTACTTCTTCATGTTGTAGCCCTCTGAGTCGCGGTCGTTTCGCCAGCTTGATCGCCCAAATCCGAGTCCGTATGAGAGAGTTATGGCCAAAACGGTGCAACATAGCTAAATCTGAAAACATTAACATTACACATTTGTCTACATATATATATATATATACAAAACGACACTTTCGGGTTAACAACAAAACACAACGAGTATTGAAACGATAAACTTTATAATGATACGATGTGAATAAAAGTTATAAACTTTGATAAATATATCTAGACAAAATGCGATTCAAAAATCATTAACAATGATTCAACTAAACGTACACGACTAATTTGAAAAAGTAACAAGATTTATTTTATAAACGGAAATGAAAACGACAATTAAAATGTAACGACGTATCATATCGTTTACAAACATTATTTTGTATATATATAACAAGTAACGAACCTTTATATATATACACTTACACTTGATCAACTAGAGCTCGAGATTGAATATATGATATTCACAAACGAATGTTTTTATAAATAAAAACTTATATCCTTATACGTAAACAACGTATCAACTTAAATATATACATACGACACTTAAGAATATATATTCACAAATATATATATACATAATGAATTTCACGTTTAACAAACGTACAAATTAATAATATACAATAAGTATGTTTACATACGTATACATATATAAAACAAATATATGTACATACAATGATATTGGAAAAACATTCGAATTATATGAACAACTATATACAAAGTATATGTACAAATGGAAACAAAACGACCTTCCGTTAAATAAACAATTACATATTGGTTATATACTTAACCAAGTATTCGACGAGAGAAATAATAACAATATTTCTACACAATGTCACCAACAAACTTAACAACATATATTATTAAGAAATCAATAATTTCTTTAAACAAACAAACAATTAACATAAGTTGATTAAACAAATCAAAAGTACTTATGTTAATATATTTATTGTATAGGTTAACATACCTTGGGCTTTTATCTGTTTGGCTGCTAGCTTTCATACCGAGCAAATCACCGTGAGTTCACAGCCCCTACTTTACAAATGTTTTATGCTTTTAAACATAGGGGTGTAAACATAGAAACTGCATGCAAACATATGCAGCAAACTATATAAATGCTTTATTGATTTATACAAACTGTTTGATATGAAATATTATTTCACAACTGTTTTGGGAATTAGACAACATATCCTAGTACGGACCCAGACTCCCAATGTATGCATGAAAAGTCCTTATGTCATGCAAACTATAACCATTAGCTAGGTGACTCTAGCCACTGAGTATACGAATAGTACTATTGCCGTGACGACCCCTTGTGGATGGAGCGTATACTTAACTGTCCTTCAGGCAAGAAACATAAGTTTTGGTTGTGGTTTGGTTATAGGGTTAGGTCGCGTTACTTTAACCTGTGAGGTTTAGCTCACCTTTCAGGGGATTATAGTCTAAGCATTTTCCCACATGTTATTAGGATGAACATATCCTACAACTGTTTTATTTCAGTATACTTACTGATTATACTTATATTCTGGTAAACAACCAGACATACTTTTTGGGTAACAACCCACATAAAAATATATTTTAGGGTAACAACCCTACAATCTTATATTTTGCAAAAACCTGCAAACATTTATTTATTGAATAACATTTCAATAACTTAAACACAAATGGTTTTACATACCACATACTTATACAAAACCTGTGAATTCACTCAACATATTTGTTGACGACTTTCCTTCTATGTTTTACAGGAAATTAGCTACGTAAGTAAGGATCGCATGCATTCAGGATGGACAACCCTGGACTACTTAGGATGCCATATATTTTGGGACAGCTTTTGAGGATTTCCTCTGTATTACTGCAGACATTGCAGTTATACTCGTGAAATCTTATCTTAACATATGTATTGTAAAACTTAAATGTTTTAAACTCTATTACTACTGTACGACCTACATAGTCGTACTACTTTTGTAACAACTGTATAAATTGGCATCCTTTATATATTATGTTCTGTATGATCATATGCTCTGATACGATGAATGCACAAATGTAAAGTCATCACCCCACTGTTAAACTGTTTACACATAATGCTTCCGCTAATTATAACTTGCTTCCGCTAAACATTAAATAAACACAATTATGGATTTTTGGGGTGTGACATGTTTGACCTCACGGTCCATAATTTCGGCGGGTTCTTCCACAAAATGAAGCTTGTCGTCAACTCGAATCTCATCGAGTGGAATGATAAGTGTCTCATCCGACAGACACTTCTTCAGATTTGAAACATGAAATGTGGGATGCACGCTGCTGAGTTCGGATGGCAGCTGCAATCGATATGCTACTGGACCAATTCTCTCGAGGATCTCGAATGGTCCAATGTATCTGGGGTTTAACTTCCCTCGTTTGCCAAACCGGATTACGCCTTTCCAAGGCGATACTTTGAGTAGTACTCGATCCCCAACTTGGAACTCGAGTGGTTTGCGTCTCACGTTAGCATAACTTTTCTGACGATCACGCGCGGCTTTGAGTTTGTTTTGAATTTCGACGATTTTCTCGGTTGTCTCGTGAATGATTTCTGGACCTGTGAGTTGGCTATCCCCAACTTCGGTCCAACAGATAGGTGACCGGCACTTACGACCGTACAGTGCCTCGAAAGGTGCAGCCTTAATGCTGGTATGATAACTGTTGTTGTATGAGAATTCGCACAATGGTAGGTGTTTTTCCCAGTTTACACCGAAGTCTACTACGCAGGCCCGTAGCATGTCTTCTAGTGTTTGAATTGTTCGTTCACTTTGGCCGTCGGTTTGAGGATGATATGCGGTACTCATATCAAGTCGAGTACCCAGGGATTTTTGAAGTGATTGCCAAAATTATGAGGTGAAACGACTATCCCTATCGGAGATAATTGAGATTGGAACACCGTGTTTGGTCACGATTTCCTTCAAATAGATTCTGGTGAGGCGTTCCATTTTGTCGGATTCCTTGATTGCCAGGAAGTGAGTAGATTTTGTGAGACGATCCACGATCACCCAAATGGTATCGCAACCGCTCGAGGACTTGGGTAGTTTGGTTATGAAGTCCATGGCAATTTGTTCCCATTTCCATTCAGGAAGACTGGGTTGTTGAAGTAAACCAGAAGGCTTTTGATATTCGATTTTGACCTTGGAGCAAGTAAGGCACTTGCTGACATAGGTGGCGATTTCAGCTTTCATGTTCGGCCACCAGTAGAAGTCCTTGATACCGTGGTACATTTTATCGGATCCCGGATGGATAGAATATTTGGACTTGTGAGCTTCATCCATCACCAAGTCTCGTAGATTCTCGAATTTAGGCAACCAGATTCGGTTTGAGAAATACCTAATCCCGTTAGGTTTGACTTCGAATTGTTTATCCATGCCCCGCAAGGCTTCATCTTTGACGTTTTCGTGTTTCAAGGCTTCAAGTTGAGCAGTGAGAATTTGAATGTTTAAATTGTTGTGAATGGTCATATTGAGGGCTCGGACCCGAAGTGGTTTCACTCGCTCTTTTCGACTGAGGGCATCGGCAACAACATTTGCTTTGCCTGGATGATATTTGAGTTCGCAGTCGTAATCAGTCAGCAACTCGACCCATCGACGTTGCCTCATATTGAGATCCTTCTGATCGAATATATGTTGGAGACTTTTGTGGTCTGTGAAAATTGTGCACCTAGTGCCATAGAGGTAATGTCTCCAAATTTTGAGGGTGAAAACGACGGCTCCTAACTCGAGGTCGTGGGTGGTGTAATTCTTTTCATGAATCTTGAGCTGTCGTGAAGCATAAGCTATGACTTTGTCTCGTTGCATAAGTACACAACCGAGACCTTGATGAGAAGCATCGCAGTATACCACGAAGTCATCGGTGCCTTCGGGTAATGATAGAATAGGAGCACTGCAAAGCTTTTGCTTTAAGAGTTGGAATGCCGACTCTTGTTTACCAGTCCAGTCAAACTTTTTGTCATTCTGGGTCAGAGTCGTGAGTGGTAAGGCTATCTTGGAGAAATTTTCAATGAATCGTCGGTAATACCCGGCAAGACCCAAGAATTGGCGTACTTCGGTTGGAGTGGTGGGTGCTTGCCAGCCCTTGATAGCTTCAATTTTTGATGGGTCAACGTGAATCCCCTGACTGTCGATCACGTGACCAAGGAATTGAACTATTTTTATCCAGAACTCACACTTAGAGAATTTGGCGTAAAGCTCTTCGTGTCTAAGTAGCTCTAGGATGGTTTTGAGGTGTTGCGCATGTTCTTGTTCGTTTCGTGAGTATATGAGAATGTCATCGATGAAGACAATGACAAACTTATCGAGATAAGGCTTGCACACCCGATTCATAAGGTCCATGAATACAGCCGGTGCGTTGGTTAGGCCGAATGGCATCACTTGGAATTCGTAATGCCCATAGCGTGTTCGGAAAGCGGTTTTTGGAATGTCGGCATCGCGAACACGCAATTGATGATAACCGGATCGGAGATCAATCTTTGAATAACAACCCGATCCTTGAAGTTGGTCGAACAAATCATCAATTCGAGGTAATGGGTATCGGTTCTTGACGGTCAACTTGTTCAACTCTCGATAGTCTATACACATTCGGAAAGTGTCGTCTTTCTTTTTGACAAATAGGACCGGAGCTCCCCAAGGCGAAGAACTCGGCCTAATGAATCCTCTTTCCAGAAGTTCCTGTAATTGGGCAGACAACTCCTGAAGTTCGGATGGAGCTAAACGGTATGGTGCTCGTGCCACCGGCGCAGCACCCGGCACGAGATCAATTGAGAACTCAACCTGTCTTGGTGGTGGTAGACCAGGCAGTTCTTCAGGAAAGACTTCAGGAAAGTCTCGGACAATTGGCACCTCCTCAAGTCGCTTCTCCTACGACTTTTTCTCCATGATGTGTGCGAGGATTGCGGGATAGCCCTTTTTCAGAAATTTACGGGTTTTCAAGCAAGACATGATATTGAGTCTCGTCCCACCGGTCTCCCCCTGTATGATTAAAGTTCCACCGGTGGCGAGAGGTATACGAACAACTTTGTCGCCACAGATAATTTCGGCCCGATGCTTGGACAACCAGTCCATTCCAACAATGACATCGAAACTTCCTATCTTAACAGGCATGAGATCTATTGAGAAAATTTCGTCTGCTAGATTTAAAGTGCAATTAGGGATCACACTCTTGGTTTCCATAAGTTTACCGTTTGCAAGCTCTACAGTGAACTTAACATCTAAGGCAACTGGGGTGATGTCAAGTAGGTGGCAAAACTCATCGGAAATAAAACTCCTATCAGTGCCAGTATCAAACAGAATTGAAGCAGTTAAATTGTTGAGGAGGAACATACCCGTGACCACATTCGGGTCTTGACGGGCGTCCCCAGCTTTGAGCACGAAGGCTTTTCCCTTGACGTTGTTGTTGTTGTTCTTCCGTTTGGGACATGCATCCCTGAAATGTCCTGTCTCCCCGCATCCATAATAGGTTTTGGGTTGTTGGTTGTTATTTTGTGATTTAGGGGCTTGGCAGTCTTTGGATGAATGCCCGTACTTCCTGCAGTTGTTGCAAGGAGATCTGCAAGGGCCATGGTGGTGGTAGTTACACTTGGAACAATATGGTCTGTCCCCAGTGTAGGTGCGTTTGGGTTCGGTGTTGGTGTTGTAAGCTTGGATGGTGTTGGACCTTTTGTTTTGGTGGTTGCTGTGGGATTCGGTGGATTTGCGTTTGTTGTTGTTGGATTTCTCGCGGCTGACCACCAGTGCCATGAGCTCATGTGCTAGCCTGATAGCACTTTCGGTGGTGGTTGGTTGTGATGAGGCGACACTTCCCTGGATGCTCTCGGGAAGGCCGCGGATGTATTTCTTAACCCCCTTTTTCTCCGGTTAAACAAGACTAGGGCACAGGGACGCGTATTGCTGGAACCTGATGGTGTATCCCTCAATATCGGTCCCCTGCACAGTTAGTTGCCAGAACTCCTCTTCTAATCAGTGTATCTCTTCCTCGGGGCAATACTTCTCCCTCAGTTTGTTCTTCAACTCGGCCCAAGGTAGTTGATTAGCTATCTCAAGACCCACAGAGTTGGCATGGGCGTTCCACCATGTGAGGGCTCCTTCCTGAAAAGTGTAGGCGGCAAACTTTACCTTGTTTTCCTCGGTGCAGTTGCATAGGCTGAAAACAGATTCTATGCGTTCTATCCACCGGCTCAAACCAATAGCACCTTCCGTGCCCTTGAAGTATAGTGGTTTGCAGCTCAGAAAGTCCTTATAAGAGCAGGGTCTGGGTGGTGGAGCATTGTTGGCTGTGTCCTCGCTACTGGGTGGTTGTGTTCGGGCAGCCAAGGCTTGGGTCACACTGCGGGCAATCAGTCCCGCGATCTCAGCTTCACTAAGGGTGATTTGTCGGCGAGGAGGCATGATGCTGAGCAAGAAAGAACAAGGAAAGGAAGTGAGATACTAGTCCGAAATTCATGATATATCGCCACAGATGTACATATATAAAATGGTAATATACAACATCTCAAGGTAAAAATCAATAACGCGAGATAATTAATAGAAATCATCAATTGATATTTCGAAGCCAAATGATTACAGACGATTTTTGAGTCACAAGTTTCAAAAGTTACAGACTTAGATGTTTTACAAAAGCGCCGGGAATTGTTACATCCAGTTGAATTACATAGATCCTACAAAAGCATATTAGAGTACAGATTCAACCTAAGCTAATTCTGACGTAAGTTAAGTTGTGGCAGCAGTGCAGTGAGATGATTCACAGACTCTGCAAGTCTGTTGGCAATTCGGAGGGCGTCTTCGGTTTCCCTTAGACGTGTCTCGCACTGATGCAGCCTTGATTGTAAAACAGAGATATCATTTCGGTTGTCAATTACTTGGTTGTGGACAACCTCCATGGTTTCGACCGTTCCTTCCACCTGATTTTGAAGAGTGTTCATGTTGTTAACAGTGTGATCGTGGTCTTCGGAGACTTGCTCGATTCGTTCTATTGATGTAAGTCTCCAGAGCTCACGGGTCTCTTGCATCTCAATATCCATAGCGTTAAGTCGTTGTTCGTGGTGATGTACTGTAGCGGTTAAGCCCGGTAGAGTAGGGTGAGTTGGATATGGGCTAGCTCGAGGCAACCTGATGTCCCTCCTAGCTACCCTTGAGTTTTGTGTTTCATGTGGGTAAGAACGTGACGAACTTGGTGGTGTGTTTGCCATTCTGAGACAAAGCGTTAGGAAGAATGAGGCCTATCTCCATATAATAACTTATATAATATAGCCTAAGATTGTAACGAGGCCTATCTATGTATACTTAGCATCGCATAATAGCCTATTGGGTGTCTAGCACAGACTTGTTTGAGTCCCGGTTCTCTCGAGGTCAGAGTCAACTAGTGTATTCCTGTTCAACCTGATCGTTTTAGACCTTACATCATCTTTCTTTAATTGTACATAGTTGATCAGGCTATGTTAAATTAAAGTCGTATGCTGTAATTTCTGATCCAGTCATGCCTAATGAGGAAATACTGCCTAACGGTCATAGTCTAGGCCCACTAAATGCAACCTAGTTCACTATAACCTTAGTCTCTGATACCAATCTGTGACACCCCCAAATTTAATGATTTGCGGAAGCTCGATTTGGGTGTCACTAATCAATATACAAAGCACATAAGATATATAATGAACGACCACTATATGCGTCGTTTTAAACTTGTATTAATAAAGTAAACGTTTACATCAAAGATAATGTTACATTAGCTCGGTTCATGAAATTGAGAGATTACATAGCATAATTACTTTTACAAAATATAATAATGCAATCAAATCTCTAGTTGTATGTATGGTGACTCGAGCTAAAAGTCCCTGCTTGTGCAGCCAACCTACTGCTGGGTACCTGTGATAAATACTAAAATGGGTCAGCGAAAACGCTGGTGAGCTCACAGGTTTGTATGTCAATGTATAGTTGTAAGAACCGCAAGATTTATATTGAATTTAAAATGCAATTAAGCAAAATAAAAGTTATACAATCCATGAGCACATAGTCTGAGCTTAACTTGAGCGCTAGGTCCAATTAAGGAAACCTAACTGATTTGCCTCCTACGAGTGTCTAATCCACACTCGTCTTCCCAAATGCTAATACATCCGTTTGACCGGTTAGTGCGTGCTAACCCGGATGAGGATTGTCAATCCCATATGATATCATATACTAACATTCACGCTAAAATATTAGAGACTATGCTATAGAGGACTTTAAATTGATTAGCTTGGAACTCATGTAGTATTTGAAGGTTGGTACTTGCGTTCTACTTGTAAAACAAAATAGAGTAGTAATATCACACCCCTAGTTGTAAAATAGTGAAAATGGGGCCATGAAACTCACCTGAGTCTTGAAGTGTTTAATTTAATAAACTTGAAGTAAATAGCTGTGAATTGGTGTCCAAGGACTTGAAACCTGAATGTGTTCACGACACTTGATTGTTATTAATTGTACCGGTATCTCGAAAGACTACCTTTGTAGTTGTTATACAACTATATATATATGTCCAAATTATTACGATTTGGTTGATTGGTTTGTTACAAGTTACTACGACTTGTTTGATTGAATTGATACAAGTTACAACGACTTGTTTGGTTTTGAAGTATGTTTTGAAAACACGTACGGCCCGTTGGTGTTTGTTTGTAATAATAATCTCATCATTAAATTTTTGGTCTCGAAACATTATACTTGAATAGTATGTTTCAATGTGTTTTAGAAGTCGTATCGCACGAGTATTTGAAATTGTGCAAGTTCAACACTTGGTGAGAAATGTGCTTACGGAATCTAAGTACGGGGGTCCGGGGGCAGCGCCCCTGGTAGCGGGGTCCAAGGGCCGGCAGCCCCTGGCGGGGTCCAAGGGGCAGAGCCCCTGGCTGGGGTCGAGCTGCCAGGTCAGCTTGGAAAATTTTTATTTCTACTATATTGCTTTAAGGAAAAACGCATCTGGACTTGAATTTGGGTGAAATCAAGTGATAAAATTTTGGTCTCGACACATAGTAAAAAGTTGTAAATATTATGTTTTATGCGACACAATATGCGACATAATAATTTGTTATGCGACACAAGGGTTGTGTCGCATAAGTATGCGACACAATACCTATACGACACAAGGGTTGCGTCGCATATGTTCGAAATGCTAAATCAATAGCGACATAGTGGTTGTGTCGTATAGAATACGACATAGTTTGCGACACAGAGTACGACACAATATTGTGTCGCATGAGTTACGACACAACAGGTTTGGTACGACACAAGATGCGACATAACGGCCAAAATACGACATAGTATGCGACACAAGGCTTGTGTCGCAAAGATGAACACCAGCCCAGAAAGTCCGGCTGTCAAGATTTTTCCGGCCAAAAACCCATTTCAAACCCGTTTTTAAGCTACAAAATCGTGTTCTACCCTTTGTAATGGACATATATAAGTTATATAAACAACTAACAAGTGAAAATACAAAGAATCGAGAGTTTTCAGGATTTTGTCGGAAACTTACAAAGTGCCGAAATGAAATTCCGGAAAGATGAGAATGTAGATCGCGTCGAGGTGGTTCCTTTTCCGTAATTATTTTGATGATCCAATGTCGTTTTGTGTATTTATTTTGAAGTTTTGTGACTTGGTGGTGGTTTTTGGTTTAGAGAGAAAAGAGAGTGAGAGAGAGAAAGTAAAGAAAGAAATGAAAGAAAAGAAAAGGGAGGTGGGAGGTTAAACCTCCTCCTTTTTCAGTCTTCGCCCCACGCTCCGAGTGGTGTTCGTTTTCTCCGTCATTTAAACGTTAAACATTTATTTTATATGTTTTAATATACGTTTTAGAATACGAATAAATTCCCGATGATTTGATTGAAGTATTTTTATTAAAGTACTTTAGGTTGTAGTTATAAATTGTAACTTAAACTCGTTTTGTTTTGTCGCGCGTGTTTGTAATTTAATTAAGTAAATTGTTATTTATACGATACTGTTTAAACTAAAATATTACAAAATAATATTCTTGAGATATAATAGTTCCATTAAATAATGTTATGTTATTTAGTTAAATTGTTCACCAACGACCGTATTCATTGTATCGAAATTCATTCGATTTGAAACTCGTATTATTTAAACAAACCAAAAAATTGTGTAGATATATATTCAACAATATATATAATAATTGATACATTAATTAGCCTAACACAGAACTAATTACATGTATTATAACTTGATTAGGCACTAAATTCTAGTCCTAAATTGACGGGTGTCACAAATATAAATTAATATAATGAACACAATAATATATCGAAAGCTTCAATCTTATTAATGATATAAGACGAATGCACTTAATGTATTAGGGTTACAGAAAACCTTGAAGCTGCGCAAAATCTTAACCTATCTAGGTCTAAAGGATCTCTATTTATAACACATAGAGTCCTATACAATCTCCTACGAATATGGAATAAAATAACTTCCATAACCGACTCATACTTATCACAAAATCATAAACAGTTGTAACTACCATTCTGAAGTAAACAGTTGTGACTATTACACATTCAGTGGTAACTGCTTCAATTGTAATATAAGACCAAGTACAAATATATAATCAGTGTTACCTGCTACATATATAACTAACAATTACAGATACATAAGCAGTTTTAACTACTTACATACACATAACTATCAGTTGAAATCTATCTTCAATCAGTTGTAACACTTGTCTTCTCTTCAGATTTCTTCTATCAGTTGTAGCCTTGTAAAGACAGTTGTAACCTTCAACATAAACAGTTTTAAACACTTGTACTCTTTGTCTTCTCATCAACAACAACTTCAACCCAGAAACAGTTTTGACCCAACAATCTCCCCCTAAACTTAACAACATTAAGTTTCTTCTAATCCTCCATTATGAGCTTTACAAAATTCTTTCAAAACTGCCAGTCTTTTCTTCTCTTCCTTCTATCAATCTCCTCCTTCTTATAAATCTGATTCAGCACCATATAAACCAATTCCAGAGCTACATAATCTAAAACAGCAGCTTGTAATCTTGCATTTCTCATGCTCATCAAAAATCTCAGATTTATATCATAAAATCTATCTGTCAACAACCACATAAACACTGCATCATCCATAACAATCTGATGTACTCCTGGTTTGGCATGATAAATCCAATTCCTGACCTTGCTGAAAGTACTAAATTGACATCGAAACTCTTCTGGTTCAAACATAGCTTTAATCCAATGCCATGTAACCTTTTCAACCAGATTATCAAACTTCTTTAAATCCAATTCCTTCTCCATCCCAATCTCATACATTCTGACCAAATCAGTTCTACTGATCCTCTTTATTAAATCCCGAAAAGATCTCCACCAAGACACATTTCCATCTGCTCTTTCAATTTTAATCTTGTGAATCTTAACAGGATTAACAAACTGTTCAATGGACCAATCAATAATCCCAGGCAAATCAGCATTAATTACCTCTGACTCCACTGGTTGCAACAAAATAAATTCCTTCAATTCATCAACATTCCTTTCTCTATCAGGAATTTCATCCAATTCTCTTTTCTTTTTCTCTATTTCTTCTTTCTTTCTCTTCTCAGCTTCTACCTTTTCTCTCTTTTCCTTATCTTCCTTTTCTTTTAATTTCTTTTCTCTTTCAGCCTTTTTCTTTTCTTTTTAAGCTTCTTTCTTTTCTTTCTCTTTCCTCTCAATCACTTCAGGATTCATATCATCTTTATCCCACAAACTCTGCAATCTCTCCAAACTCATCTGCTTCAAAGCATTCATAGGAATATATCCACCTTTTAACTTTGCAATCAAACTCTTCCTCATCTGAGCTTTAGTAGGTGGTTTAGCTGCCTTTTTCTTTCTTGCCTCTTCTGCTTTCTTCTTCTTGATTTGATCAACAAGATACTCAATATCATCCTGCTTTTGCTCTCTCAACAAATACTCATCCCATTCTGCCACTTGTTCCTTTGTCATTTTAACAAATTTACCTCTCAATCTCAACATCAATTAAGTCTTCTGCATTGAGCTCAGCATGTAATCTTTGTGCATATTCTGGATCATGAGCAGTTGCATCAGCTGGCACTGGTTTTGACTTTTTCTTCTTTGGTTCTTCAACCAGCTTTCCATTGCCTTTATCTTTTGGATCAATCTTTGGCAAATCTTTCTTTTGATGAACAGGAGCTGCAGCAGGTTCTCTGATTGTAAATCTAGGTAACGATGGTTGTGTAGATTTTTTCTTTGGTGTTTCAACCTTCTTCCCTGTTCCTGTCATCTTAGCAGTTTTAACTGGAATGCTTTTTTTTTTCCTAGTTTTTTCAACTTGTTGTTGAGCACCAGTCTTTTCTTTTTCCACAGCTATCTCTGGTTTATCAACCTCATCACCATCAATCTTTAGCTCCTCAGTCTTAGCACCCATATCAACCTCTGCAGTTTGATCCACTGAACCAATAACCTCAATATGTTCAGATACCTTATCATCTGCCTCTGGTTCATTCATTTCTGTTTCCACTGATTCATTTACCGGTTCATTCATCTCTGGCTCTGTTGGTGGTGTTGGAGGTGTATGTACAAACTCATCATCCTCTGGTTGTTCCATCTCTATATCTTCATCAACCTTCTCATCATCATCCACAACCTTATCATTCTTTTTTACCTTATCACCCATATTTGTCCAAGACTTCTCTCCCTTTTTGAAAGCATTTTGTTGAAACTGATAAGCATCCTCAGGTTCAGAAGTATCATGAACCACATACTTTGTTCCTTTCTTCAAACAATCAATTACAATCTTCTCTAACTGCTGCACTCTCCTCTGCAATTGAGCCACAATCTCATCCTTAGCTCTATTCTTTTTCCTCTCCTGAACAAATTTTGACCAGACATAGTCAATCATAGTCATCAATTCTGAGTTAGTTCTAGCCTCAACACCTTCAGGATGTGAATCCTTTGGTGAATCATTGACATTATCAAACTCTGACTCATGCCTAGCATGATCATCAAAGTCCCCTTGATTCTTGGTACTGGGACCACTAGGATCATCTACAGGTGTAGAATCATGTCCAGGTGTTGCCTCTGATTGTGTCTTATTTATGTTACTTCTGTCCTGCTCTTCCAGTGGGCTAGAAGACGTAGAAGCAGCCCTCTCAGAATGGTCACCCCTCTCCTTATGGACCACATGTTGTGTTGGACCACTGTCCATTGACTGAGATGACTGAGCAACATGATCCTCAGACATCTATGTTCTAGCCTTTTTGGCTCTAGAAGATTTAGCTGTTTTGGTCCCTTGTTTTCGTTTAATACCCCCAGCTACTGTGGGTTGAGAAGTGGTGGGTGTAACCATTCTCTCAGCAGCTGGTTCAGCTTCAGTTGGTTGTACTGATGCTGTGGTGGAAGGTGCAGGAAGCATAGTAGAAAATAATGCTGTAACCTTCCCAGAAAATTTAGTATCTCTCTTCATATTTACAAAAACTTTTGGTTTAAAAGAGACAATACCAATAACTTTATCAAGTGCAGTTAAATTAGGAATTTGTTCATTTAAGAACAACTGCACAAATCGTGGATACATCAAAAATTTAATCTTTGGTTGCTCAATGTTCCTAAGCATACCAGAAAATATCAGATTTGAAAAATTGAATCTCTGACCAGTTGCAAGACAAGCAATTGCATAAGCAATGTTGCTTCCAAACTGTTCAAAAGATGATCTTTTAGATGATAAACAGTGCAAAATTGTATGAATCAAAAATCTCCACTGATGAGAAAATAAAGTTTTCTGAAAAGTAAAAACTTCAAAAGAACCCTCATAACCCATCAAGCGTAGAGTATCGTACATAACAGAATCGTCTAAAGAGGTTATACCTACCTCATCATCTAGTTGTAATGAAGTTCTAACAGTAGCTTCAGTAACTACAACTCGTGTATCCATGACTTTTGAAACGATCCGTTTAATACCCTGTTCCTCTTCAATCGTAGCATTTACCCAGAAATTGTTGATATGTTCATGAGAAATTCTGGGTGCCACAGTAAGAGCATGACGAATATGTGAAGCACGAAGAAAATCAATGATTTCCACATACTCGTTTGCCTCAGCAGGTTTCATCAAGAATGCGATCATATTATGATCTTTCCCAATCGGTAATTGAACAGTAGATGAAGTAGATGCCATGATAATAAATCACTAATTCGAAGAGAAACGAAGATGGTGTATAGAAGATATGAGACTTAGCGCAGTGGTTTGTATGTGTAATTTGGAAAACGCAATGAAAAACCCTAAGTGTTGAGAGTTAAATACTTAAATTAAATCAGTTGTAAACCCTAATTTGACCAGATCCCCAATTATAACTAAAACATTGTTAATTAAGAAAAATAACACGTTCAGTGGTAATTGTGAGAATTAACCATCAGTGGTAATCAACACGGTTTTTCAAATGCATCATTCACATAATAAAACTAGCAGTGCTCACTTGTACAAGCAGTACCAACCGACCAAGGCAGTGCTAACTTAATACAAGTAGTACTTAAGATCTAGCAGTATCATATAAACAAAGCGTACCAAGGCAGTATTTTTTTTTTTTTTTTATCGAAAGCTAAACTCCAACAAGCAGTAAAACGCCAAAGTATACACCTGCATTGATTAGACTCCAAAACATAGCAATATAAACTGCAGTGTTAATACAAACAAAAATACAAGTATACAGTGTTAGTCATACAAAAACAGTGGTGAAGTGATTATTACCACTGTTTATATTTAAAGTAATAAACAGTGATAACTATACATAATACACACTGTCAGTGTTTAATTAACAAATTAGTATTAACCCAAATTGAAGCACAGTAAATATTATTCACAGAAAGTAGTGATAAGAAAAATACTTAAGACAAATTGATCATTCCAATACTAGTAACCAAGAATGTGAATCTGCCTACATCAAAAGCTTTAGTAAACAAATCAGCAAACTGATTATCAGTATGAACTTTCAAAATTTGAATAAGTCTTTTCTCATTACAGTCTCTAATGAAATGATATCTAAGTTTGTCATTGTGCAAACCTTACTTAGATAAGTTTGTCATTGTGTTCATTGACGATATTTTGATTTACTCAAAGACGAAAGAGGATCACGAACAGCATTTGAAACTTATCCTCCAACTACTTGAGAACGAGAAGCTGTATGCTAAGTTCTCCAAATGCGAATTTTGGATTAGAGAGGTTCATTTCCTTGGTCACGTGATCAATGACAAGGGAATTCATGTGGACCCATCCAAAATAGAGGCGATTAAGAACTGGAAAGCACCGGAAACTCCCACAGAAATTCGACAATTTCTTGGTTTGGCTGGCTATTATCGACGATTTATAGAGAACTTTTCAAAGATAGCCCAGTCACTCACCACCTTAACTCAGAAGGATAAGAAATTTGAATGGGGAGAGAAACAAGAGAACGCCTTTCAACTGTTGAAACAAAAGTTGAGCACTGCTCCGATTCTATCCTTACCTGAGGGAACCGAGAACTTCATTGTTTATTGTGACACCTCACATCAAGGGTTAGGTTGTGTTCTCATGCAAAACGACAAAGTTATTGCTTATGCATCTCGTCAATTGAAGATTCATGAGAAGAACTATACAACTCATGAATTAGAGTTGGGAGCAGTCGTTTTTGCATTAAAGATTTGGAGACACTACTTATATGGCACAAAGTGTACAATTTTCACTGACCACAAGAGTTTACAACATATATTCGACCAGAAAGAGCTCAACATGAGACAGAGACGTTGGGTCGAATTGCTGAATGATTACGACTGTGAGATTAAGTACCATCCGGGCAATGCTAATGTAGTAGCGGATGCCCTGAGTCGTAAAGAGAACGTTAAGCCTCGCAGAGTTCGAGCCTTGGTGTTAACAATCCACTCGAATCTCATTACTCAAATTCGCGACGCGCAACAATTGGCTTTCACCGCCGAGCGCATAAAAGACGAATCCCTGAAGGGAATGGAGAAACAGCTTGAAACAAAAGAGAATGGAGTTTTATACTTCATGAATAGAATTTGGGTACCGTGCGACGATGAACTCCGTAAGCTGATATTGGACGAAGCTCACAAGTCCAACTACTCGATTCATCTTGGCGCAGATAAGATGTACCAAGATGTGAAAGGTTTCTATTGGTGGCCTAATATGAAGAGAGACATCGCTACTTATGTCAGCAAATGTCTAACTTGTTCAAAGGTCAAGGTTGAGTATCAAAAACCTTCAGGACTTTTGCAACAACCAGTGATGCCACAATGGAAATGGGAACACATAACGATGGATTTCATCACGAAGCTACCAAAGACATCAACTGGTGATTCAATATGGGTGATTGTCGATAGACTGACGAAATCAGCCCACTTCATTGCTTTCAAAGAGACTGATAAACTTGAGAAACTGGCAAAAATCTATATCAAAGAAGTCGTTTCTCGGCACGGTGTGCCACTATCGATTATATCTGATAGAGATAGCAGATTCACATCTCGTTTCTGGCAAACGCTACAACAGGCCCTAGGTACTCGACTCGATATGAGTACGGCCTATCATCCGCAAACCGATGGCCAGAGTGAACGAACGATTCAAATGCTCGAAGATTTGCTACGAGCATGTGTGATTGACTTTGGAGGAAATTGGGATACTCATCTTCCATTAGCAGAATTCTCCTACAACAATAGTTATCACACCAGTATACATATGGCACCGTTTGAAGCGTTGTATGGACGCAAATGCCGATCACCACTCTGTTGGGCAGAGTTGGATAACAGACAACTATCCGGACCTGAACTTGTCCAAGAAACCACAGACAAAATATCTCAAGTGCTTAACCGATTGAAAGCGGCGAGAGATAGACAAAAGAGTTACGCCGATAACCGCCGTAAACCTCTTGAGTTTCAAGTAGGAGATAAGGTTCTACTCAAAGTATCGCCTTGGAAAGGGATAGCACGATTTGGCAAGCGAGGAAAACTGAACCCACGATATGTTGGACCTTTTGAGATCCTTGCTAGGATTGGTCGTGTTGCTTATAAACTCAAACTACCACAAGAGCTTAGTAGTATTCACGACACTTTTCATGTGTGTAATTTGAAGAAGTGTCTTTCCGACGAAACACTTATCCTACCTCCTGAATAAGTCTTCATTAACTCAAAGTTTAACTTTGTGGAGGAACCAATCGAAGTAACCGATAGAAAAACACAAAAACTGCGAAACAAACTAATCAAACTCGTCAAAGTTCGATGGAATTCGAAGCATGGCCCAGAGTTTACTTGGGAACGTGAGGATGAGATAAGAAAGAAGTACCCTCACCTGTTTGAACAAGCGACCAACACGAATAATACAAATTAAATCTCGGGACGAGATTTCGCTAACGGGGGGAGAATGTGACAATCCTCCAATTAGGGTATTTACTTAACCTAATTTCATGCATTACCTAGAGTAATTCCCTGACTAGTGAATTCAAAACAATTTATGTGTTAAGTTTTGTGAAACTTACTATGTGATACGTGATGTATTTGATTGTAATTATGTGTATATATATATAATTACGTACGAATAAACGTATTATACTCGACTAAACTAAACGTAATAACGTTGGTAATACAAAATAATTAATAATTCGAAAGTTATTAATTACAACTATTATATAATTATATTATTGAAATAATATAATAAATTATACGTTTTATAATAAACGTATTAATCGCGAATAATAAAGTTCCGAAATGAACTTCGAAAATACTTTTGAATAATTTTTAGTTTAAATTATTGTATAAAAGTATTATAACGATAAGAAAACGAAACATTTAGACGATTTTTGTTTCACGTAATACGAACAGAAACAATTTTAAAACGCTCTTAGAGGATCAAAATAATAAAGGTATTATTTCGTAAGTTACTGTTTTAATGTATAGAACATTACCTCAAAATATGATTTCCAAATTTGACTGAAATCTGGCACGCGTTTTAACTATACAGCGATTTTACTGTGATTAATTTTAATTATGCTTGTAACAAAGTATTTCACATTTTGATTTCAAATTTCTAAATCTGAGATATAGAGAAACATAACGCGTAATTTTATTATGACCGATGTACCACAAATTATACCCGTACACGAAATTAACGGGCTAAAAACTACCAATATAACACTAAACAAAATATCTGGGCGACAGATTTAAACTCGCTCCATACTCTTGTTTGAAAAATGGAACCATAAACCTTTCTTCATACTCATTTCACTGATCACTCTTCACACACACCCTCAATTATTTGAGCTCTACCAACTTTTCTTCTTCTTTCTCTCTGGAACTTCAAAGCAGTAGCAGGAAACATGAAGAGCAACACCATAATCATCTTCATCATCTCAAACACAAACATCAAACACTTCACAAAATGGTTTCTTGATCATCTTCATCACCATCGTTCGTAATCATCATCATCATCTCAGAATCATCATCACCTCCATCTTAAAAATCATTGTGAGGAACAATTTCTCCATTTTATTTTATTTCTATAATTTTCTTAAATTTATGAAATTGATGATGATTGTTGTTATAAACTTGTTAAAACATGTTATATTAAGTTTATATAACATAAAATGACGATGGATCATGTTAATTTCATATATAAATCAAAATCTATATGAATATATATTAACAGAGTACGATCTGAAGCTGAAAACATTTAGATCCGGCGGATCCTCAGCCGAAACCCAGGTGAATCCGGCGGATTCCCACCTTTCGACCCGCACACAAACCTTCGGCTAAAACGATGAACGAGTAAATGACACGCTTGATCAGGCGGATCATCGGTGGATCCAGCGGATCCTCTTGAACTCGAACGAATCCGGCGGATTCATGTGAATCCGGCGGATTCCCCTTATTTGGACCCCGATCCGGCGGATCCATACCCGATCCGGCGGATCCCCTTGAACTTTGTTGAATCCGGCGGATTCACAAGGAATCCGGCGGATTCCCCCCTTTTGGTCCAGCTTCTGACTTTTGCATTTTCAAATATGTACAAACTAATAAACGTTATACAACCTATGTTATTTATTATACGACAAATGGTACAAAATGATACGACAAGGGACTTAGTAATTTGGACGGACACGATATTGAGACATTTTGAATACGGACATTTGGACACGACAAAACTTCGAGACAATTACAAAATATATATATACAAATTAATGGACCATATATATATAACGAAACGTATAAATGGAACAATTTAAATTATCTAGTACAAACTATACACGATAAAAAAAAACGAGATATATTTTACAACAAACAAAGTTACGTTTTTGAAAATATAAACGATAACTAAGTTTTATTCACGACGATTAATAAACGACATATGTAAACAATATAACAAGTTATTTTGATAACTATTATAATCATGTTTTGAAAACATAATCGACAACAACGTCAACTACATTTATATCTATGTATATATGGATATTAACAATGACGACAACTAATATATATATTAGAATATATTTATTCAACTAATATGTATATAAATACATACTTGAACTCAACGATTATATGAACGCAAATGTTACCCACAATTAAAATATTACAAACATTTCAACTTAACAAATAATCCACATACTTATACAAGTATTACTTTTTGCGTCTAGGTAATTGAGCGACGCTTTTGGATTGTTTGCTAGCTACTTTTGCTGAAGACTTGCAAACTGTGAGTTCACAGCCCCTATCTTTTATTGTTTTAAATGCTTTTAAAACCAGGGGTGAAAAACATAGAACAATGTGATATAACATGCTATATGCTTTATGTATTGCACTGCATGCCATTATGTGAAACTGATTAAACATGATTTCTTTCATGCTATCAAACTTGAACTGTTTCTATAAAATGTCTTCATATTGAATTAATTTGAATTAATTATATGAAACGTTTTCACAACATTTTGGGAATAAGACAACAGATCTTGGTACGATCCTAGGTTTACGCGAGGTAGTTGTAGTGCACATAAGTCCCAGTGCTTACAACCTATAACCATTAGCTAGGTGACTCTAGCCACTGAGTATACAGATAGTACTATCGATTTGACAACCCTCCCAGGATATTACTCGTTGGTCATTCCAACCCCATCGACGATAGTCGTAACGAGGAGTGTATACTTACCGTGTTACTGAGGCAACGACAAAACAACTAGTCGTGGTTTGGTTATAGTACTAGTGTCGTTACTTTAACTCTAAAGGTTTAGCTCACCTTGGAGGGATTATAGTCTAAATTTCCCACACAACTAAACAACTAAACAACAACTTGATTTGGGAAGGGTATTCCCTGTGATGACTAATAGGACAGGTGTTCCTTGAGAGACTATTTTTAGGAAACGTTTACCTTTAACGGTTAAACTTGGTTTCCCACAAAAACAACTAATTATAGGAAATGTTTACTTAAATGTTAAACCTGTGTTTCCTGCAATAACTATTCTGGAATGTTTACCTTATTGTTAAACTTGAGTTCCTGTTAACTATCTGTTGGAAAATGTTTGCTTGACTGCTAAACCTGATTTTCCTTAACTATTGAAATGGATATGTTTACTTATTTGATAAACCTGTATATCCTGCGACTACTTATTAGGAAATGTTTATGATTAAACTTGTGTTTCCTACACCGTTATTATTTTAGTAAGAATGACATTCTTACTAATTTTAGGAAATGTTTTCTTTAATTAGAATACTTGTATTTCCTACTTTACATATAAATATTATGTCTGCGTACATGAATGATTTATACAAAACTAAAACCTGTGAATTCACTCAACATTCAATGTTGACAGTTTACTATGTTTTTCAGGGAATTAGGACTCAGGTACATGTGCATGCATAAAGGACGTAGGCTACCTGACTATTTATGATGCCACTTTTGGGACACTTGGATTTCCTTGGTATTATCAATTCCATTGGTTATACTTATGAAATCCCTCTTTATTAAACTTGTATTTTCAAATACTTAAGTTGTCTTTGACAACCCTACTTATGTACGACTTTACGAAGTCGTATCTTTTGTAATAACTTTAAACTTATGGCATCTTAAATATATTTATGTTCTGTATGATCATATGCTCTGACATCGTGAATGCACTATCGAATCTGTCCGCCCCCGATGCTTAACTATTATTAAAATGCTTCCGCTAATTAACTAAAAGCTTCCGCTAAATTGTTAATAAACACGATTACCGATTTTGGGGGTGTGACACCTCTATTGGTCACTTCCACTTGACCACTTGTCTGTGGATGATAAGCAGTTGAAAACTTGTGGTTTACTCCGTACTTCCGCAAAACTTTTTCCAATTGAGCATTTGTGAAATGCGTCCCTCGATCACTAATTAAAGCTTTCGGTGTTCCAAAACGCGAAAATAGCTGCTTAAGAAACTTCACCACAACTCTAGCATCATTCATGGGTAATGCTTTTGCTTCACCCCACTTAGAAACATAATCCATAGCCACAATGATGTATTTATTTCCATTGATAGGTGGAAACGGTCCCATAAAGTCTATTCCCCAGAAATCAAAAATCTCACTTACCATAATTGGACTTTGCAACATTTCATCCTTCTTAGAGATTCTCCCAGTAAGCTTGCATGCATCACACTCCTTCACATACTTAAATGCATCCTTATAAATGGTTGGCCAATAAAAACCTGCCTCAAACACTTTTCTTGCAGTGTAATTAGGACCATGATGTCCTCCAGACGGACCATCGTGACAATGCTTTAAAATTATGTCGCATTCCTCTCCAGCGACACACATTTGAACAATTCCATCAGCACACTGTCTGAACAAGTACGGGTCTTCCCAGAAGTAATATCGCAAAGACGAGAAAAATCTCTTTCTTTGGTTAAAATCCAATCCGGCCGGAAGAGTGTTTGTAACTAGGAAATTTGCAATATCGGCAAACCATGGAAATTCATTCAGAATTGCCTTCAACAAACTTTCATCAGGAAATTTATCCTGAATCTCCTTTTCGTCTAACTTATCCAGCTCTGGATTTTCTAATGGAGATAAATGATCGGCTGCCAGATTTTCAGCTCCCTTCTTGTCTCTAATCTCTATATCAAACTCTTGTAACAACAAAATCCACCGCAACAACCTTGGTTTCGCATCTTGTTTGCTAAACAAATATCGTAAGGCCGAATGGTCGGTAAACACTACAGTATTTGACAAAACCAAATAAGAGCGAAATTTGTCAAACGCAAAATACAACTGCAAGCAATTCCTTTTCAGTCGTGGTGTAATTCTCCTGTGCACTCGTCAAAGTCTTGCTTGCGTAATAAATAGGTTGAAACTTCTTATCAACCCTCTGGCCTAAAACTGCTCCTACAGCGTAGTCACTGGCATCACATATCAACTCAAATGGGAGATCCCAATTCGGACTTATCATAATCGGCGCATATACCAACTTTTCCTTTAAAAGATTGAACGCATCTTGGCATTCCCTTGAAAATTCAAACTTAGCATCTTTCTCCAACAACTTATTCATCAGACGTGCTATCTTTGAAAAATCTTTGATGAATCTTCTATAAAACCCAGCATGTCCTAAGAAATTTCGTATTCCTTTAACATTCGTTGGATGAGGTAGCTTTGCTATGGCCTCAATCTTGGCTTGATCAACTTCAATACCAGCACTTGATATTTTATGCCCTAAAACAACTCTTTCACGTACCATGAAATGACACTTTTCTCAATTTAAAACGAGATTTGAACTCTCACACCTCTGCAACATCTTCTTGAGATTTGCCAAACACTTATCAAACGAATCTCCGAAAACAGAAAAGTCATCCATGAATATTTCCATGTTGTCTTCCACCATATCATGGAAAATCGCGATCATGTGTAACACCCCCGAAATTCACTGTTTTGCGGAAGCATAGTTTGGGGTGTTACTAATCAAATATCACAGCACAAAGATAAAGTAAACGACATCTATATGCAACGTTTGTAAATTAGTTACATTCCATAGATATATTGTTTGAAAACTTAGTGTTTTCGTATACAAAACGTAGTTTCCCTAGAGTCCGCGCGTGTAGCGGGAGATTCTATTACATAATCAAAATATACAAAAGATAATGCTAAGAATCTCCGTTAATGCAGTTGTGTTGAAATCATGCGACTCTAGCTAAAATCCTGGAGTAATCCTACTCCATCCGGGTACCTGAGAAAACATGCTAAAAAGTGTCAACCAAAAGGTTGGTGAATCTCACAGGTTTGTAAGTAATATCGGTTTTGAACACGAGATTTCATCAGAAATGCCCGTAGGCGTAAAATCAGCCAGTGCAATCCAGCAATCGTAAAATCAGTATTTGCAAACCAGCAAATGTAAATAAGTAAGTTTATACCGTTGCCATGAGGCTCATAATCGAAGCTTAACCCGTAATAATATGTTTGCTCCCGTGACATGCTCGTAAGTGAGCAAGCATCAGTAACGAATAAGTTGTCACCCGTTTATACGTGTAAATCGGTACGTGGCAGTGCTACTGCCCCGGGTGGGGAGGGTCATTTCCCTAATGGATCCATTAACTACTGTTCGCGCTTAAGTCCATAACTAACGATATATGATGGAGAGACTTCTGTAAATAGTAATTAACTCATGCAATTCCGTTTGGTATAGAAATCAGTTTAGTACTTGTGTTCAGGAAAAATCAGTAGCATGTATCTCCCCCAATAAGATAAAGCAGTAAAAGTGGGGCCGTAAGACTCACCTGAGTCTGGTAATAAGCCGTAGCAAATAGCAAGTAGTAAATATAGCAAGTAGGTTCTCCGAACCCGTAACCTTCAAATGCCTATTCATATGAAGTTATGTAAGTATGCGTCTCACGAGACGTTTCATTTAGTTGTACACAACTAGTATAGCCGATGTTTGTCTGTATGTTTGTAATTGTTCGTTTGTTGGAAAACATGTTTGGGCCCGTTGGTGACTTAGCTGAAACGTTAATCTCGACATTTTATATACTTGTTTGAATTGTTATGCTTGAAAAACATGTTTCAATGTACCTTAAATGTTATATCGTATAGTCGTTTGAAGTCCGAAATGTATAACACTTAACTTGGAATATATTTGTGAATCTGCTGTGTTTTGCGGCACAAAATGCGACACTAAAATTTGTTATGCGACACAAGGGTTGTGTCGCATGAAGGATGCGACACAAGAGCCCTGCGACACAGTGGTTGTGTCGCAAAAAGCTTGCGATGCTAATTCAATAGCGACATAAGGGTTGTGTCGTATAAAATACGACATAGTATGCGACATAGAGTGCGACACAATATTGTGTCGCAAAGATTACGACACTAAAGGATCAGTACGACACAAGGTGCGACATAAACGGGTTTATGCGACATAGCATGCGACACAAGGCTTGTGTCGCATGTATGAACACCAGCCCAGAAACTTTCGGGTTTCAAGAATTTTCGACCAAAAACGCAAATCTAACCCATTTTTAAGCTATAAAATCGTGTATTCTACATGTATTAGGTTATATCTAAGTTGTGTACACTTCAAAACATCAAAACACTACACCAAATTGAATAGATCTAAGATTTTAGAAATTTCTTACTTTTGCAAATCGAGCTAAATGGAGGATGAGATGATGAAAACGGTCTTGATATTCTTGCTCCACTCGTGATGGTGATTCCGAATATGTAATTTTCGTGATCGGGATTTGATTCCGAAATTTGGGTGTGAATTGAGGTTGAGAGAGTTTATGTGTTTGTGTGTTTTTGGTAAAAATGAAAATGAAAGAGAAATTTGGGGTGGGGTGGGGTTGATGGCTGATCCATCAAGGAAAGAGGGGAAAATACTCCCCAAAACATAGTGTTGACTCCGTGTCCTAATCGTTTAATCACTAGTTTTTAATATTTAGCCGAACGTTTATATTTTTAAAATGTAACTAAAGTATTTAAATAAAAATACTTTGAAATTAATAGTAAAACATTTGTCGCAATATTTTAATTATTAAGTCGCGTCTATTACATTTTGTTGCGTTAGTTAAAATGTCGTCACGATAATATATAAATAATGCTCGTTCGGTTGCGTATTTTATATAATAAAATACGTTCTCATTATTTAAGTAGATTTCTGTCACCAACGTCCAAGTAAACTGTGTCGGACTCCGTCCGGTTAATTCGCACGATTTATCCGAATCGCGTAAGTACACACACATATATATAATTCACCTTATATATACATACAAATAGAGCCTGTAATTAGTCCTATTACATACTAATTACAACTAGTTACAAACAATTTGGCATAATTAATTATCCTAATTATGCAGGTGTTACATTCTCCCCTTGTTAAAGAAATTTCGTCCCGAAATTAGCTTGAGTGCACGGACGGTGCGTTATCTGGGAAGAGATGTGGATATTTCTGTCGTATTTGGTCTTCCCGTTCCCAGGTGAACTCAGGGCCGCGCCTAGAATTCCACCTGACCTTTACGATGGGAATACGACTCTGTTTCAAACGCTTGACCTCGCGGTCCATGATTTCCATAGGTTCCTCGACAAAATGAAGTTTATCATCGATTTGAATTTCGTCGAGCGGTATAATCAGCGTCTCGTCAGACAGACATTTCTTCAAGTTAGAAATGTGGAATGTGTTGTGTACGCTGCTAAGTTCAGCAGGAAGTTGCAGGCGATATGCCACTGGACCAATCCTTTCAAGGATTTCGAATGGTCCGATGTATCTAGGATTTAGTTTGCCTCGTTTTCCGAATCGAATAACACCTTTCCACGGTGCCACTTTGAGAAGTACCTTGTCCCCTACCTGGAACTCAAGGTGTTTGCGTCTCACGTCAGCATAGCTTTTCTGACGATCACGTGCGGCTTTCAGCCGGTTTTGAATACCGATAATTTTCTCAGTAGTTTCTTGAATGATATCTGGACCTGTGAGTTGGGAATCTCCTAACTCAGTCCAACAGATAGGTGATCGGCACTTACGCCCGTAAAGTGCCTCGAAGGGTGCAGCCTTTATGCTGGTATGGTAACTGTTGTTGTACGAGAACTCGCACAACGGTAAGTGATTTTCCCAAGAAGTACCGAAGTCAACTACGCAGGCTCGTAGCATATCCTCCAGTGTTTGAATAGTTCGCTCGCTTTGGCCATCGGTTTGCGGGTGATAAGCAGTACTCATATCCAGACGAGTACCAAGAGATCTTTGTAGCGATTGCCAAAAGTTAGAAGTAAAACGGCTGTCCCTATCCGAGATGATCGAGATAGGTACACCGTGTCGCGAGATGATTTCTCTGACATAGATGCGAGTCAGACGCTCCATTTTGTCGGTTTCCTTGATGGCCAGAAAATGAGCAGATTTCGTGAGACGGTCCACGATCACCCAAATGGTATCGCAACCACTCGAAGTTTTCGGTAGTTTGGTGATGAAGTCCATGGAAATTTGTTCCCATTTCCATTGAGGAATTTCAGGTTGTTGGAGCAACCCCGAGGGTCTTTGGTGTTCGGCCTTGACTTTGGAACAGGTTAGGCATTTACTGACGTACAAGGCAATGTCAGCTTTCATGTTAGGCCACCAATACAACCCTTTGACGTCGTGATACATCTTATCAGAACCAGGATGTATAGAGTATCGAGATTTGTGAGCTTCAGCCATCACCAAATCTCGCAAGTTTCCGAATTTGGGTAACCACACCCGGTTAGAGAAGTATCGAGTTCCATCGGGTTTGATTTCGAATTGTTTATCCAAGCCTCGCAAGGCTTCATTTTTCAAGTTTTCATCGTTGAGTGCTTCAAGTTGAGCGGTAAGGATTTGAGCAGGGAGCTTGTTAAGAATTGTCATAGAAAGTGCTCGGACTCGAAGGGGTTTCACTCGTTCTTTTCGGCTTAAGGCATCGGCAACTACGTTAGCCTTGCCCGGATGGTATTTGATCTCGCAGTCGTAGTCACTAAGTAACTCAACCCAGCGACGTTGTCTCATGTTTAGATCCTTCTGATCGAATATGTGTTGGAGACTTTTGTGATCAGTGAAGATAGTGCTTTTCGTACCGTAGAGATAATGTCTCCAGATTTTCAATGCGAAGACCACAGCACCTAACTCGAGGTCGTGGGTCGTATAGTTTTTCTCGTGGATTTTTAGTTGTCGTGAGGCATAGGCAATGACTTTTTCCCGTTGCATCAACACACAACCAAGTCCTTGGTGTGAGGCGTCGCAGTAAACTACGAAATCGTCGGTGCCCTCGGGTAAGGACAAGATTGGTGCACTGCAAAGTTTGTTTTTCAATAGTTGGAAAGCTGACTCTTGTTTATCAGTCCAATCGAACTTCTTATCTTTCTGAGTCAGTGTGGTTAGGGGAACAGCTATTCTTGAAAAGTTTTCGATGAATCAGCGGTAATAACCAGCAAGACCTAAGAATTGTCTCACTTCGGTTGGAGTGGTCGGTGACTCCCAGCCCTTGATTGCTTCAATCTTGGCGGGATCAACATGAATTCCTTGGCTGTCAATCACGTGCCCGAGGAATTGAACGGTTCGAATCCAGAACTCACACTTAGAGAATTTGGCATATAACTCTTCGTGTTTCAGGAGTCTTAGAATGGTTTTCAGATGTTGAGCATGTTCCTGCTCGTTGCGAGAGTAAATCAAGATATCATCGATGAACACAATGACGAATTTGTCAAGATATGGTTTGCACACCCGATTCATAAGGTCCATGAATACGGCCGGTGCGTTGGTCAACCCGAATGGCATCACTTGGAATTCGTAATGCCCATAACGAGTTCGGAAAGCTGTCTTTGGAATATCATTGTCACGGACTCGGAGTTGATGATAACCCGACCGTAGATCAATCTTTGAGTAAACACTCGATCCCTGGAGTTGGTCAAATAGGTCATCGATTCTGGGAAGTGGATACCGATTCTTTATGGTTAGCTTATTCAGCTCTCGGTAATCGATACACATGCGGAAAGATCCATCTTTCTTTTTCACGAATAAGACCGGAGCTCCCCAAGGCGAGGAACTTGGTCGAATGAATCCTCTGTCCAGGAGTTCCTGTAACTGAGTAGACAACTCCTGAAGTTCGGATGGGGCTAGTCGGTAAGGGGCTCGTGCCACGGGTGCAGCTCCAGGCACAAGTTCGATTTGAAATTCAACTTGTCTAGGTGGCGGAAGTCCGGGCAAGTCTTCAGGAAAGACTTCCGGGAAATCCCGCACGATCGGTACATCCTCAAGTCGCTTCTCCTCCGACTTCTTCTCCGTTACATGTGCGAGGATGGCTTGATACCCTTTTCGTAGATATTTTCTAGTTTTCAGACAGGATACAATATTCAGATTCCGTCTACCGGTCTCCCCTTGTAGGACTAAGGTTCCACCGGAGACAAGAGGTATGCGAACGAGTTTGTCATGACAGATGATTTCAGCTCGGTGCTTGGATAACCAATCCATACCGACAATAATGTCGAAGCTGCCGATCTCGACAGGGATTAAATCAATGGGAAACGTTTCGTTCGTGAGGTTAAGTGTACAGTTGTGTATGATGCTATCAGTCTCAATCAGTTTGCCGTTAGCTAATTCTACAATGTATTTAGCATCTAAGGCAGTGGGAGTAATATCAAGTAAAGGGCTAAATTTCTCAGAAATGAAGCTTCTATCGGCACCGGTATCAAATAACACAGAAGCAGTAAGGTCGTTGAGAAAGAACGTACCCGTCACGACATTCGGGTCCTGCCTGGCTTCCCCAGCCTTGATAACGAAAGATCTGCCGCGAGCAGGGTTGTTGTTGTTTTTCAGCTTTGGGCAATCTTTCTTGAAGTGCCCTGAATTTCCGCACCCAAAGCAGGCCTTTGGTGCATTGGTGTTGGGGGTAGAAATGTTGGTTCGGCAATCCTTGGCTAGATGCCCGAACCTCTTGCAGTTGGAGCAAGGGCAAGAACCGTCATGATGGCGGCTGCATTTGGGACAGTAGGGTCTGCTCCCACTGTACCCTTTCTTTTCCGAAGTCCCCGATGAATAAGCCTTAATGTACTCAGGCTTTTTGTTGGAGGTTTGGTTGGATGAGTTGGGGTTACCTTCCCACTTGCGTTTGTTGTTTGCAGATGGGGTTGAAGTTGTACCACGGCGGACAGAATTTGCCGTTAGTTCATGGGCCATACGGATGGCGCTCTGAATAGTACCCGGTTTGGATGAAGTCACCAGGTCCTGTAGTCTCTCGGGAAGTCCATCAACGAATTTCTCGATCCTCTTGTACTCAGGATCGACCATGGTTGGGCACAGAAGTGCCAGTTGGTGGAAACGGTTGGTGTATCCGGTGATATCATCACCCTGCATCTTGTGGTTCCAGAATTCCATTTCCAGTTGTTTCAATTCATCCCTGGGGCAGTACTCGCCCCTCAACATTTCCTTCAACTCCTCCCACGGGAGTTGGTAAGCAGTAGCAACACTCACAGTCTGGGCATAAGTGTTCCACCAGGTGAGTGCGGTGTCAGTAAAAGTACTAACGGAGAACTTAACCTTATCTCCCTCCGCACAGTTGCAGATAAGAAATACAGACTCAACTTTCTCGATCCAGCGTACTAGACCGATAGCTCCCTCGGTACCTGCAAAGTTTAGAGGTTTGCAGTTCTGGAAGTCCTTGTAAGAACAAGGTTTAGCAGCAGAGGTTTCAGCGGCATCGCTGTTCCTCGTGGAATTTGGTGGAGTATTCCGAGCCAAGGCTTCAGTAACAGCCTGGGTTATAAGGGAGGTAATCTGGGCATCTGTGTATGGTCTTGTCTTTGGAGGCATGATTCTTCAATAAAAGAAATGAAGATACATGAGATTTTGTAATTGTCACAGATGTACATGTATAAAAGCAGTAATGCATAACATCAACATGGCAAATGGCAATTTAGGTGAGTTGAAATAACAAGAAATATTTGATGGATAATGCGAGTTCAAAGGTTACATCCTACAGCGATATTACCAAAAGGTGTCGGGAATTGTTACATCCGACTAGTTTATAGAGTAGTGCTAGATAGTCAAAAGATTACGAGATAGATTACAAGACAAAGACTACACTAGTCTTCATGTAGATTAATTTGTTCCATCAGCGCGACAAGGCGGTCCACGGTTTCTGCTAGTCTGTTGGTTTGCCTGGCGTTGTCTTCCACCAAGGCCAGTCGTTGTGTTAGTGCTCGAGAGTGATCCTCAGTCTCCTGTGAACGCTGTTCACATTCCTCTAGTCGGTTTCTTACAAGTTCATCCGCACCTAATTCGGCGGTCATGGAATCCTGAATTATGCTTACAGAGAGGTTGGTATCCTCTTGTTCTCGCTGGAGTTGGGATAAATGATCAAGTGCTTGGCGAAGCAGGTAGGTCATTCGGTGTTGTTCCCGTTCGAGACTTTCGAGTCTTTGCTCCTGACGGCGGAATTGGGTAGCCAATACTGGCAACGTGAGATGTGCCGAGTTCTGAGAGTTATGTACAGGATAAGGGCTGTTTCGAGGCGACCTTGTGTTCCTCCTGGCTATTCGTGGGTTTCGTGACCCATGTGAGTGAGAGTGTGACGGATTAGGTGGTGTGTTTGCCATTTCTGTGGCAGAGTGTAAGTAAGACGAGGCTAATATATATATACATATATCATATCCAGCCTAGTGTCTAGCACGTATCAAGTAATGGTCCGGTTCTCTCGTGGTCAGAGTCAACTAACGTATCCCCGTTCAACATAATCATTTCAGACCTTACATCATCTTTCCTTAATTGTACATAGTTGATCAGGCTATGTTAAATTAAAGTCGTATGCTGTAATTCCTGAACCAGTCATGCCTAATGAGAGAATACTGCCTAACGGTCATAGTCTAGGCCCACTAAATGCAACCTAGTTCACTATAACCTTAGGCTCTGATACCAATCTGTAACACCCCAAAATTCACTGTTTTGCGGAAGCATAGTTTGGGGTGTTACTAATCAAATATCACAGCACAAAGATAAAGTAAACGACATCTATATGCAACGTTTGTAAATTAGTTACATTCCATAGATATATTGTTTGAAAACTTAGTGTTTTCGTATACAAAACGTAGTTTCCCTAGAGTCCGCGCGTGTAGCGGGAGATTCTATTACATAATCAAAATATACAAAAGATAATGCTAAGAATCTCCGTTAATGCAGTTGTGTTGAAATCATGCGACTCTAGCTAAAATCCTGGAGTAATCCTACTCCATCCGGGTACCTGAGAAAACATGCTAAAAAGTGTCAACCAAAAGGTTGGTGAATCTCACAGGTTTGTAAGTAATATCGGTTTTGAACACGAGATTTCATCAGAAATGCCCGTAGGCGTAAAATCAGCCAGTGCAATCCAGCAATCGTAAAATCAGTATTTGCAAACCAGCAAATGTAAATAAGTAAGTTTATACCGTTGCCATGAGGCTCATAATCGAAGCTTAACCCGTAATAATATGTTTGCTCCCGTGACATGCTCGTAAGTGAGCAAGCATCAGTAACGAATAAGTTGTCACCCGTTTATACGTGTAAATCGGTACGTGGCAGCGCTACTGCCCCGGGTGGGGAGGGTCATTTCCCTAATGGATCCATTAACTACTGTTCGCGCTTAAGTCCATAACTAACGATATATGATGGAGAGACTTCTGTAAATAGTAATTAACTCATGCAATTCCGTTTGGTATAGAAATCAGTTTAGTACTTGTGTTCAGGAAAAATCAGTAGCATGTATCTCCCCCAATAAGATAAAGCAGTAAAAGTGGGGCCGTAAGACTCACCTGAGTCTGGTAATAAGCCGTAGCAAATAGCAAGTAGTAAATATAGCAAGTAGGTTCTCCGAACCCGTAACCTTCAAATGCCTATTCATATGAAGTTATGTAAGTATGCGTCTCACGAGACGTTTCATTTAGTTGTACACAACTAGTATAGCCGATGTTTGTCTGTATGTTTGTAATTGTTCGTTTGTTGGAAAACATGTTTGGGCCCGTTGGTGACTTAGCTGAAACGTTAATCTCGACATTTTATATACTTGTTTGAATTGTTATGCTTGAAAAACATGTTTCAATGTACCTTAAATGTTATATCGTATAGTCGTTTGAAGTCCGAAATGTATAACACTTAACTTGGAATATATTTGTGAATCTGCTGTGTTTTGCGACACAAAATGCGACACTAAAATTTGTTATGCGACACAAGGGTTGTGTCGCATGAAGGATGCGACACAAGAGCCCTGCGACACAGTGGTTGTGTCGCAAAAAGCTTGCGATGCTAATTCAATAGCGACATAAGGGTTGTGTCGTATAAAATACGACATAGTATGCGACATAGAGTGCGACACAATATTGTGTCGCAAAGATTACGACACTAAAGGATCAGTACGACACAAGGTGCGACATAAACGGGTTTATGCGACATAGCATGCGACACAAGGCTTGTGTCGCATGTATGAACACCAGCCCAGAAACTTTCGGGTTTCAAGAATTTTCGACCAAAAACGCAAATCTAACCCATTTTTAAGCTATAAAATCGTGTATTCTACATGTATTAGGTTATATCTAAGTTGTGTACACTTCAAAACATCAAAACACTACACCAAATTGAATAGATCTAAGATTTTAGAAATTTCTTACTTTTGCAAATCGAGCTAAATGGAGGATGAGATGATGAAAACGGTCTTGATATTCTTGCTCCACTCGTGATGGTGATTCCGAATATGTAATTTTCGTGATCGGGATTTGATTCCGAAATTTGGGTGTGAATTGAGGTTGAGAGAGTTTATGTGTTTGCGTGTTTTTGGTAAAAATGAAAATGAAAGAGAAATTTGGGGTGGGGTGGGGTTGATGGCTGATCCATCAAGGAAAGAGGGGAAAATACTCCCCAAAACACAGTGTTGACTCCGTGTCCTAATCGTTTAATCACTAGTTTTTAATATTTAGCCGAACGTTTATATTTTTAAAATGTAACTAAAGTATTTAAATAAAAATACTTTGAAATTAATAGTAAAACATTTGTCGCAATATTTTAATTATTAAGTCGCGTCTATTACATTTTGTTGCGTTAGTTAAAATGTCGTCACGATAATATATAAATAATGCTCGTTCGGTTGCGTATTTTATATAATAAAATACGTTCTCATTATTTAAGTAGATTTCTGTCACCAACGTCCAAGTAAACTGTGTCGGACTCCGTCCGGTTAATTCGCACGATTTATCCGAATCGCGTAAGTACACACACATATATATAATTCACCTTATATATACATACAAATAGAGCCTGTAATTAGTCCTATTACATACTAATTACAACTAGTTACAAACAATTTGGCATAATTAATTATCCTAATTATGCAGGTGTTACATCATGCACCGCTGAAATGTTGCGGGTGCATTACACAAACCGAAAGGCATCCTTCGATAAGCAAAAGTTTCGAATGGAGAGGTGAAAGTAGTCTTGTCTTGATCATTAGCATCTATTGGAATCTGGAAGTACCCGGAGAAACCGTCTAAAAAGCAATAATACTCTTTTCCAGCTAGACGTTCAAGCATCTTATCAATAAACGGCAAAGGAAAGTGATCCTTGCGTGTCGCATCGTTCAACTTCCTATAATCGATATAGATCCTCCATCCAGTGACAGTCCTCGTGAGGATTAACTCGTTCTTCTCATTAACAACCACTGTCATACCTCCTTTCTTGGGCACAACATGAATGGGACTAACCCATTGACTATCAGAAATCGGGTATATCAATCCAGAGTCCAGTAATTTTATGATTTCCTTCCTCACTACATCCGTAACCTTAGGATTCAACCGTCTCAATGGTTGTACAACTGGTTTGAAATCAGATTCCATGAGGATCTTGTGCGTGCAATATGATGGGCTGATTCCTTTGATATCACCAATCGTCCATGCTATAGCATGCTTATTGTAACACCCCCAAATTTACTGTTTAGCGGAAGCATACTTTGGGTGTTACTAATCAATAATCAAAGCAGAAAGATGTATAGTAAACGACTCTATATGCGAAGTTTTAGCAAAATATATTAATATAAGAAATGTTTACAACATTTGAAGCTGTACATTGCTCGTGTTCGATAAAATGAGAGATTTCAGTACATAAGTACTTATACAAAATATACTAATGCAAGAAAATCTCTAATGTCTGCATGCTGACTCGAGCTATAGAATTCCTGAGGCAGTCCAATCTACTGTTGGGTACCTGCGATACATGCTAAATGGGTCAGCTAAAAGCTGGTGAGCTCACAGGTTTGAAATCAGATAATATCGTATGAACCGCAAGATTTAAGTAATTGAATTGCAACCAGCAATTTATAATGTATATGTATACAGCCATGAGCACATAGTTGAGCTTAACTCGTGGGTCAGGGTCACAGCCTGAGCGTTTTTGCCTCCACGAGTGCCTAATCAACACTCGTCTTCCCAAATATTAGTACATCCGTTTACCCGGTTAGTGCTTGCTAACCCAGACGAGGAGGGTCAATCCTATATGGTACCATATACTAATATTCACGCTACAACGTATTTACAACTATGCTGACAGAGGACTTTAAATGATTAGTTGTGAAAAACTCATGTAGTATATGAAATGTTTGTACTTGCGTTCACATGTTAAAAATGAGCAATATATCACACCCCTGAGTAAAACAGTAAAAAGAGGGGCCATGAGACTCACCTGAGTCTAGCGAGTTTAACTTAATAAACTTTGATTGATTAGCCGAGTAATGAAGTCCAAAGACTTGTAACATGAGGGTGTCCACGACACGCGATGGTTATAAATGTGAGTAGGTATCTATCAAGACTACCTTGTAGTTGTCTGTCCAACTAGAATGTCCAAATTACGTTTGGTTGATTGATTCGAATGTTTGAAAATATGTACGGCCCGTTGGTGACGGATTTGTAATAATAATCTCAACTATTATTATTTTGATTTCGTGGTGTTTTACTTGAAAAATGTGTTTTGATTGTGTTTTAGAAGCCGTTACAAACTCTAAGTGACGGGGGTCCGGGGGCAGCGCCCTGGTAGAGGGGTCCAAGGGGCGGCAGCCCCTGGTTGGGGTCGAGCTGCCAAGTCAGCTTGAAAATTTTTTATTTCTACTATATTGCTTTGGTGAAAAACGCATCTGGACTTGAAATTGGGTGAAATCAAGTGATAAAATTTAGTGTCTCGACACTTAGTGAAAATCTGTGTTTACTGGTTTGTGCGACGTAGCATGCGACATAGCATGCGACGTAAGGTGCGACGTGGGCTTGTACGTCCCATTATGCGACCTTCGCAATTCAATGCGATGTAGGGTGTTGCGTCGCTAATGCGACGTGGATTCTGTTTGCGACGTTAAGGTCTGCGTCGCTATGTGCGACGTTGTGAGGTATTAGCGACGTTAAGGCTGATGTCGCTATATGCGATGTCGCAATTTAATGCGACTTTGTGACTGACGTCGCACCATGCGATGTCACGAGGGGTTTTGCGACGTTGAAGATGACGTCGCATAAATCTGGGTCCAAAAGCGACGTTACGGTCTGATGGCCGGAAAATGTGTCGAAAACGGGTTTTCCGGCCACCGTTCGGTACAAAACTTTTACCCAACCCATATTTGGACATTTTGAACGTATATAAACAATAAATATGTAAAAATGAGTGAAAACGAGAGGTTTCGACTTTTTTCGGAAAACTTACAAAGGATCGGATTGAAAATCCGAAAAAATAGAAAGGTAGATCGTTGCATGGTGGTCGTTTATATCCAAAGAGTCTTGAGAATCCGAGGTCGTTTAGTGTGTTTATTTTGATGATTTGTGGAGGTGGTGTGGTGTTTTGCTTTTTGGAGAAAAAGGAGAGAGAATAGAAATGAGAAATGAAAGAAAAAGGAAAGATGGAGGTGATTTTGGTGGGAGTCCCACCATTTCAGTCCACGTCTCCGTGTCCCGTGCGGTATTCGTTTTCCCGATCGTTTAAACGTTAAACGATTATTTTATACGTTTAAATATATGTTTTAAAATACGAATAATTACCCAGTAATTTTGTTGAAGTATTTTGCCGAATACTTAACATTTGCGCGTTTAATATTTTAATTGCGTGTATGTTATTTGTACGATTTAATACGAATGCGAAATATTATCAAAATAATATTTTTGGATATAATAGTGTTGTTAAATAACACTATATTAGTTAATGAAATTGTTCACCAAAGTCCGTATTTAATTTAACCGAATTACATTCGATTTGAAACTTATACGATTTAAATCAAATCGCATAATACTTGTATATATTCATCAATATATATTACTTGATACACAAATTAGCCTAACACAGAACTAATTACATGTATTAAAACTTGATTAGGCACTAATTACTAGTCCTAATTTGACGGGTGTCACATTCTCCCCCTGTTAGAAGAATTTCGCCCCGAAATTTAAGTTGAAGATGTGTTTGATGTTGAGTCAGTGAAGAGTTGAGGATACTTGAGTCGCATTTGGTCCTCCCATTCCCAGGTAAATTCCGGACCACGCCGCGAATTCCACCTGACCTTGACAATGGGAATGCGACTTTGTTTGAGTTATTTGACCTCACGGTCCATGATTTCGGCGGGTTCTTCAACAAAGTGAAGCTTGTCGTCAACTCGAATTTCATCGAGTGGAATGATAAATGTCTCATCAGACAGGCATTTCATTAGGTTAGAAATGTGAAAGGTGGGGTGCACACTGCTGAGTTCGGATGGCAGCTGCAACCGATATGCCACGAGGCCAATCCTTTTGAGGATCTCAAAAGGCCCGATGTACCTGGAATTTAACTTCCCGCGTTTACCAAATCGGATTACGCCTTTCCAAGGCGATACTTTCAGGAGTACTCGATCCCCAACTTGGAACTCGAGTGGTTTGCGTCTCACGTCAGCATAACTCTTCTGACAATCACGTGCGGTTTTGAGCTTGTTTTGAATCTCGAAGATTTTCTCGGTTGTTTCGTGAATGATTTCCGGACCCTTGAGTTGGCTATCCCCAACTTCGGTCCAACATATAGGTGATCGGCACTTACGACCGTAAAGTGCCTCGAAAGGTGCAGCCTTGATGCTGGTATGATAGCTGTTGTTGTACGAGAACTCGCACAATGGTAGGTATCGTTCCCAGTTTACACCGAAGTCAACTACGCAGGCTCGTAGCATGTCTTCCAGTGTTTGAATAGTTCGTTCACTTTGGCCGTCGGTTTGGGGATGGTATGCGGTACTCATATCGAGACGGGTACCCATTGATTTCTGAAGTGATTGCCAAAAGTGAGAGGTGAAGTGGGCATCTCTATCGGAGATAATCGAGGTTGGAACACCGTGTCGGGAAACAATTTCTTTGATGTAGATTTGTGCGAGGCGTTCCATTTTATCGGTTTCTTTGATCGCAAGGAAATGAGCAGACTTTGTGAGACGATCAACGATCACCCAAATGGTATCGCAACCGCTCGATGACTTGGGTAGTTTGGTTATGAAATCCATTGCGATTTGTTCCCATTTCCATTCGGGAATCTCGGGTTGTTGGAGTAAGCCAGAAGGCTTCTGATATTCAACTTTGACTTTTGAGCAAGTAAGGCACTTGCTAACATAGGTGGCGATTTCAGCTTTCATGTTCGGCCACCAATAAAAATCCTTGATGCCGTGATACATTTTGTCGGATCCCGGATGGATAGAATATCCGGACTTGTGAGCTTCATTCATCACCAAGTCTCGTAGGTTCCCAAAACTAGGCAACCAGATTCGATTAGAGAAATAACTAACGCCATTAGGTTTGATTTTGAATTGTTTATCCATGCCCCGCAAGGCTTCGTTTTAATGTTTTCGATATTCAGGGCTTCGAGTTGAGCAGTGAGGATCTGAATGTTTAGATCGTTGTGAATGGTCATACTGAGGGCTCGGACTTGAAGTGGTTTCGTTCGTTCTTTTCGACTGAGGGCATCGGCAACAACATTTGCTTTGCCCGGATGATATTTGATTTCGCAGTTGTAATCGGTAAGCAACTCGACCCATCGACGTTGCCTCATGTTGAGATCCTTCTGATCGAATATGTGCTGGAGACTTTTATGATCGGTAAAAATTGTGCACCTAGTGCCGTAGAGGTAATGTCTCCAGATTTTGAGAGCCAAAACGACAGCTCCTAGCTCGAGGTCATGAGTGGTGTAATTCTTTTCGCGAATCTTGAGTTGTCGTGAAGCGTAAGCTATGACTTTGTCTCGTTGCATCAGAACGCAACTGAGACCTTGATGAGAAGCATCACAGTATACCACGAAGTCATCGGTGCCTTCGGGTAATGATAGAATAGGAGCACTGCAAAGCTTTTGTTTCAGAAGTTGGAATGCCGACTCTTGTTTTTCAGTCCAGTCGAACTTTTTGTCTTTCTGAGTTAGTGTCGTGAGTGGCAACGCTATTTTTGAGAAATTCTTGATGAATCGTCGATAGTAGCCGGCCAGTCCTAAAAACTGTCGTACTTCGGTTGGAGTTGTCGGCGGTTGCCAATTTTCGATAGCCTCGATTTTTGAAGGATCTACATGAATTCCCTGACTATCGATAACGTATCCAAGAAATTGAACGGTTTGTATCCAGAACTCACTTTTAGAGAATTTGGCGTAAAGCTCCTCGTGTCTAAGTAGTTCTAGAATAGTTTTGAGATGTTGCGCGTGTTCTTGCTCGTTGCGCGAATAGATGAGGATGTCATCGATAAAAACAATGACAAACATGTCGAGGTAAGGTTTGCACACCCGATTCATAAGGTCCATGAATACAGCCGGTGCGTTGGTTAGACCAAATGGCATCACTTGGAATTCGTAGTGCCCGTATCGAGTTCTAAAAGCGGTTTTTGGAATATCGGTGTCACGTACCCGTAATTGATGATAACCTGACCGCAGATGGATCTTTGAATAAAAACTCGACCCTTGTAGTTGGTCAAACAGGTCATCAATTCTAGGAAGTGGATAACGGTTCTTGACGGTCAATTTGTTCAATTCTCGGTAATCGATACACATTCTAAATGAACCGTTCTTCTTTTTAACAAATAAGACCGTAGCTCCCCAAGGCGAAGAACTCGGTCTGATGAATCCTCTATCCAGAAGTTCCTGTAACTGAGTGGACAGCTCCTGAAGTTCCGATGGGGCTAGGCGGTATGGTGCTCGGGCCACTAGTGCAGCACCCGGCACAAGATCGATTGAGAACTCAACCTGTCTAGGTGGAGGTAGACCAGGTAGTTCTTCCGGAAAGACTTCGGGAAAATCCCTAACGATTGGCACATCCTTAAGTCGTTTCTCCGTGATGTGTGCGAGGATTGCAGGATAACCTTTTCTCAGAAACTTTTGGGTTTTTAAACAAGAGATGATATTTAGTCTCGACCCACCGGTCTCCCCCTGTATGATCAAGGTTCTATCGACGGCGAGAGGGATACGGACAATCTTATCATAGCAGACGATTTCGGCTCGGTGTTTGGACAACCAGTCCATTCCAATGATGACGTCGAAGCTTCCAATTTCAACGGGCACGAGATCGATGGAAAAGGTTTCATCAGCTAGGTTTAAAGTGCAATTAGGTATCACACTATTGGTTTCTATAAGTTTCCCATTTGCTAGCTCTACATTGTACTTAACATCTAAAGCAACAGGAGTGATGTCAAGTAGTGGGCAAAACTCATCAGAGATAAAGCTTCTATCAGCACCAGTATCAAATAGAACAGAAGCAGTTAAGTTGTTGAGGAGGAACATACCCGAGACCACATTCGGGTCTTGACGGGCATCCCCTGAGTTGATTACGAAGGCTCTACTTCGGGTGTTGTTGTTGTTGCTATTGCGGTTGTTGTTGTTGTTGTTGTTGCCCTGGTTCTTCAGTTTTGGGCATGTGTCCCTGAAGTGCCCGGGGTTCCCACATTCAAAACAAACCTTGGGTGGCCTAGTGTTGTTGCTGGAATTGTTGTTGGCAGGTGATCGGCAATCTTTGGTGAGGTGGCCATACCTCTTGCAATTGTTGCAAAAGGGACCACAGGAACCTTCATGGTGGCGGTTGCACTTGGAACAATAGGGTTTGCTCCCAGTGTAGCCCCGCTTGGTTTCGGTGGTGGTGTTGTAGGCTTTGATGGTGTCGGGTTTCTTGTTTTGGTGATTAGGGTGGTTGTTGTGGTGGTCGGACCACTTTCGTTTGTTGTTGTGAAAGGATGAAGAGGGTGGTTCTGAGTTCTCGCTCATGGCCATGAGATCGTGGGCTAATCGAATGGCACCGTCAATAGTGGTTTGGTTTGAGGAGGCAACGTTCCCCCTGACGAGTTCTGGAAGGCCAAGGATGTATTTCCTGATTTTATCGGGTTCCGTGCTCACCATAGCTGGGCGGAGGGCAGCGAGCTGCTGGAACCTGGTGGTATAACCATCGATATCACCACCCTGAACCTTTAGGTTCCAGAACTCCTCGTCCAGCTTTTGGAGTTTGTCGATCGAACAGTACTTGGCGGTGAGTTTTGCTTTTAAGTCCTCCCAAGAGAGTTGGTAGGCAGTGTCAGCACCCACTGATTGGGAATATGAGTTCCGCCAAGAGTGGGCATCATCTTCGAGGGAGCAGGCGGCGAAGTTAACCTTGTCGTTCTCCGCGCATTTGCTGACGCGGAAAACGGTCTCCATCTTTTCGAACCATCTGATTAGTCCGATGGCTCCCTCAGTACCCTTGAAGCTAGAGGGTTTGCAGCTCTGGAAGTCCTTGTAGGAATAAGGCTTAGCAGCGGTGGTTTCAGCGGTATCGCTGTTTCTCCCAGAATTTTGTGGAGTATTCCGAGCTAAGGCTTCAGTCACAGCCTGAGTGATGAGTGATGTAAGCTGAGCATTGGTGTATTGTCTTGTCTTTGGCGGCATGATTCTTCAATAAAAGAAATGAAGATACATGAGATTTTTGTAAGAAAATTGTATTGGTCACAGATGCACATGTATAAAGGCGGAAATACATAACATAAATATGAAAAACGGCAATTAGTATAAGTAGAAACAGCAAGGAATATTTGATAGATAACACGAGTCCAAAGGTTACATCCCACGGATGTATTACAAAAGGTGTTGGGAATTGTTACATCCGACCAATTTATAGAGTAGCGCTAGATAGTCATTAGATTACAAGATAGTTTACAAGACAAAGACTACTCTAGTCGCGACGCAGATTAATCTTGTCCATCATCTTAATGAGACGATCCACCGTAATTGCAAGTCTGCTGGCGTGTCGGGCATTGTCTTCAGCCAATGCTAGTCGCTGTACCAATCCACGGGCATATTCATCCGTTTCCCGTGAGCGTTGCTCACACTCTTCTAGTCTGTGTTTCAAAAGGGCGGTTTCCACGCTTATTTCCACCATTTTGTTGAAAAGAACGTCTACATTGTTAATGGTGGTTTCGTGATCCTCGGAGACTTGTTCGATGCGCTCGAGGGATGAAAGTCTCCAGTTTTCGTTCGTTTCCTGCAACACGACATCCATGGTGCGAAGTCTCTGCTCGTGTTGGTTCACCCTAGCGGCTAAGGCCGGCAAGGTGAAGTGAGTGGGGTACGGGCCAGCTTGAGGCAACCTGGCGTTCCTCCTTGCTACCCTTGGGTTCTGCGACCCGGATTGAGAGCGCGATGAATTGGGCGGTGCGTTTGCCATTTCTGAGACAAAGCGTTAGTAGGAGTGAGGCTTATAATCATATGATACGTATATAATATAGCCTATTGAGTGTCTAGCACAGATAAGTTTAAGTCTCGGTTCCCTCGAGGTCAGAGTCAACTAGTGTACTTCTGTTCAACATAATTGTTTCAGACCTTACATCATCTTTCCTTAATTGTACATAGTTGATCAGGCTATGTTAAATTAAAGTCGTATGCTGTAATTCCTGAACCAGTCATGCCTAATAAGAAAATACTGCCTAATGGTCATAGTCTAGGCCTACTAAATGCAACCTAGTTCACTATAACCTCTGTCTCTGATACCAATATGTAACACCCCCAAATTTACTGTTTAGCGGAAGCATACTTTGGGTGTTACTAATCAATAATCAAAGCACAAAGATGTATAGTAAACGACTCTATATGCGACGTTTTAGCAAAATATATTAATATAAGAAATGTTTACAACATTTGAAGCTGTACATAGCTCGTGTTCGATAAAATGAGAGATTTCAGTACATAAGTACTTATACAAAATATACTAATGCAAGAAAATCTCTAATGTCTGCATGCTGACTCGAACTATAGAATTCCTGAGGCAGTCCAATCTACTGCTGGGTACCTGCGATACATGCTAAATGGGTCAGCTAAAAGCTGGTGAGCTCACAGGTTTGAAATCAGATAATATCGTATGAACCGCAAGATTTAAGTAATTGAACTGCAACCAGCAATTTATAATGTATATGTATACAGCCATGAGCACATAGTTCAGCTTAACTCGTGGGTCAGGGTCACAGCCTGAGCGTTTTTGCCTCCACGAGTGCTTAATCAACACTCGTCTTCCCAAATATTAGTACGTCCGTTTACCCGGTTAGTGCTTGCTAACCCAGACGAGGAGGGTCAATCCTATATGGTACCATATACTAATATTCACGCTACAACATATTAACAACTATGCTGACGGAGGACTTTAAATGATTAGTTGTGAAAAACTCATGTAGTATATGAAATGTTTGTACTTGCGTTCACATGTTAAAAATGAGCAATATATCACACCCCTGAGTAAAACATTAAAAAGAGGGGCCATGAGACTCACCTGAGTCTAGCGAGTTTAACTTAATAAACTTTGATTGATTAGCCGAGTAATGAAATCCAAAGACTTGTAACCTGAGGGTGTCCACGACACGCGATGGTTATAAATGTGAGTAGGTATCTATCAAGACTACCTTGTAGTTGTCTGTCCAACTAGAATGTCCAAATTACATTTGGTTGATTGATTCGAATGTTTGAAAATATGTACGGCCCGTTGGTGATGGATTTGTAATAATAATCTCAACTATTATTATTTTGATTTCGTGGTGTTTTACTTGAAAAATGTGTTTTGATTGTGTTTTAGAAGCCGTTACAAACTCTAAGTGACGAGGGGCCGGGGGCAGCGCCCTTGGTAGCGGGGTCCAAGGGGCGGCAGCCCCTTGTTGGGGTCGAGCTGCCAAGTCAGCTTGGAAAATTTTTATTTCTTCTATATTGCTTTGGTGAAAAACGCATCTGGACTTGAAATTGGGTGAAATCAAGTGATAAAATTTAGTGTCTCGACAATTAGTGAAAATCTGTGTTTACTGGTTTGTGCGACGTAGCATGCGACGTAGCATGCGACGTAAGGTGCGACGTGGGCTTGTACGTCCCATTATGCGACCTTCGCAATTCAATGCGACGTAGGGTGTGCGTCCCTAATGCGACGTGGATTCTGTTTGCGACGTTAAGGTCTGCGTCGCTATGTGCGACGTTGTGAGGTATTAGCGACGTTAAGGCTGATGTCGCTATATGCGACGTCGCAATTTAATGCGACTTTGTGACTGACGTCGCACCATGCGACGTCACGAGGGGTTTTGCGACGTTGAAGATGACGTCGCCTAAATCTGGGTCCAAAAGTGACGTTACGGTCTGATGGCCGGAAAATGTGTCGAAAACGGGTTTTCCGGCCACCGTTCGGTACAAAACTTTTACCCAACCCATATTTGGACATTTTGAACGTATATAAACAATAAATATGTAAAAATGAGTGAAAACGAGAGGTTTCGACTTTTGTCGGAAAACTTACAAAGGATCGGATTGAAAATCCGAAAAGATGGAAAGGTAGATCGTTGCGTGGTGGTTGTTTATCTCCAAAGAGTCTTGAGAATCCGAGGTCGTTTAGTGTGTTTATTTTGATGATTTGTGGAGGTGGTGTGGTGTTTTGCTTTTTGGAGAAAAAGGAGAGAGAATAGAAATGAGAAATGAAAGAAAAAGGAAAGATGGAGGTGATTTTGGTGGGAGTCCCACCATTTCAGTCCACGTCTCCGTGTCCCGTGCGGTATTCGTTTTCCCGATCGTTTAAACGTTAAACGATTATTTTATACGTTTAAATATATGTTTTAAAATACGAATAATTACCCAGTAATTTTGTTGAAGTATTTTACCGAATACTTAACATTTGCGCGTTTAATATTTTAATTGCGTGTATGTTATTTGTACGATTTAATACGAATGCGAAAGATTATCAAAATAATATTTTTGGATATAATAGTGTTGTTAAATAACACTATATTAGTTAATGAAATTGTTCACCAACGTCCGTATTTAATTTAACCGAATTACATTCGATTTGAAACTTGTACGATTTAAATCAAATCGCATAATACTTGTATATATTCATCAATATATATTACTTGATACACAAATTAGCCTAACACAGAACTAATTACATGTTTTAAAACTTGATTAGGCACTAATTACTAGTCCTAATTTGACGAGTGTCACACTTATGTTCCTACAGAACTTTCAGCAGGCTTTCTTTCTCTGTTGCAGATAGCTGAGATGAAATGATAACCGGTAGGTCTGCCTCTCCTTGCAAGTAGGCATATTCCAAATGGGTTGGTAGATCCTTTAGTTCTAACTTTGGTGGTTCTTCAAAGGAATATTTAACTGCCAACACCTCCTCTCTAGAACAAGGAATCCCATGCATAGTGATGCGAGTCTCTTTCTTGACTAAAATACCATCAATCTCAATCAATTCTTCACTCTCTATCGGCTGATTTTCATCACTCTCTAACTCCTCATCACTTGTGAATTCTAGCTCCTCAAGCAACTTATCGAATTCTTCAATATCTCGAATTGCTTCTATGCTTCCCGTCCATCCTTCAAGAATCATGGGATCAAGGTCTTCATCTTCCATGAGACTTTGAAGGAATTCCTCGTCATCAGTCATTTCTCTAGCACTCACAAAGTAACAAGTCTCATCAACTGCAGCAGGGTATTGCATTGACTTGTTGACATCAAATACTACTTCATCATCTCCTACCCTTAAAGTGATCTTTCTATCACGAACATCAATCAATGCCCTCGCAGTGGCTAGAAAAGGTCTTCCCAAGATGATAGGTACCTTTTAATCCTCTACCATGTCCAGAATCACGAAATCGCAAGGGAAAACAAACCTATCCACCTTAACCAACACATTCTCGATCATTCCCTTAGGGTACTGGACTGAACGATCCGCTAACTCAATGCACATTCTGATTGACTTTGGTTCTCCTAACTTGAGTCTAGCATACATTGTATAAGGCATTATTGATATGCTTGCCCCCAAGTCAGCCAATGCATGAGTAAGGTCTAAACTTCCAATCAGACAAGGAAGAGTAATACTCCCAAGGTCTTTCACCTTTGGCGGAAGTTTATTTTGCATAACTGCTAAGCATCTCTCGTTCATTGTTACCGTAGTTGCCTCCATCAGCTTGCTCTTGTTGGTTAAAAGTTCCTTCAAATACTTTGCATACTTGGGCATTTGGGCAATCGCCTCCACGAATGTGATGTTAATGTGCAGTTGCTTCAGATTTTCTAGAAACTGGTGGTATTGAGCATCATCCTTCCCTCTTCTCAAAGCTGCTGGATAAGGTGGCGGCGGTGCATGATCTTTAGCATATTGCTTATCTCTTGCAATTTGGTCAGCCTCAGTGTCCATCTTAGGACTTTCAACAACTTCTACTTCCTTTTCTTTCTCAGGTAAGGGTTGGGAAACAGTTTTCTTCTTGACACCTGAATCCTCAGGAATTCGTCCACTTCTGGTGATCACAGCCTTAGCTTGATCACGTGGGTTGGTTTCCGTGTATCCAGGAAGAGTTCCATGAAATCTCTCTTGAAGAACTTTAGCAATGTTGGAAATATTCCCTTCAATCTGCTTGATTGCAGCCCCTTGGTTTCTCAATGCTGCATCAGTGGCATCCATCCTTTGTCTAGAACCGGTAATGAATTTCTCATTTGAGACAAGAAACTTTCCCATCATTTCTTCTAAGTTGGTTTGTTTATCTGTTGATGGTGCAGCTTGCTGATCCTTGGTGTAAAAACCTGGTTGAGTTTGGCTAAACTGACGCCCTCCGTCTTGGTATGGTCTCCTGAAGAAATTTCCACCGCCCTGACGGTATGGTGCTTGAGCTTCCCCATACTTAACTTCCTCAGTTGCTTCTCCCGTTTTTATCTCGGGGCAATCCTTCACTAAATGGCTTCCTCCACAGTTGTCGCATCCCACTTGGATAGCATGAACAATCTCAGTAACCTTTTTAATATCTCTGCCCATGTTGTCCAGCTTAGCGGTGATGGCTGCAAACCCATCTTCATCATTCACAGACCTCTTCCGTCTAGAGTTACCATCATCCCATAACTGAGAGTGTTTCGCTTGGTCACGAATGGCAGTTAAAGCATCACGAGGAATCTTCTTGGGAATAGGCCCTTAGGCATCCAGTTGCTGTCTCGTGGCACGATCCACTCCTTTATAGAAAATACTCACAATTTGCTGATTGTTCAGGTCGTGCTGCGGGCACTTATGCATCAGGTCCTTATATCTCTCCCAAGCTTGGTGTAGTGACTCATCCATTTCTTGCTTGAAATTTCTGATCTCTTCAATCATCTTTGAAGTTTTGGAAGGAGGACAATACATCTTAAGAAACTTCGTGCGAAGGTCTTCCCATGTGGTGATGGACCCAGCTGGCTCGTTTTGAATCCATCTTTTAGCAGCTCCCTTGAGTGTGATAGGGAAAACTCTGAGCATGACTTGATCGCGTGTGATGTTAGGAACGTTGAACATATCGGCTATCTCCACGATTCTCTCCACATGATCGTTAGCATCTTCCCTTTCTTCTCCACAGAACGGATTCTCCCTAAGCTCCTTGAGGAACTGTCCTTTGATTTCAAACTCCACATCTTGCGCAATTGCCGGCCTTACCACTCCAGTGCCACGGTCATTACGCATCCGACTCGAATACTCCTCGAGAGTTATGTTGGCGATATCTTCTGCCATTGTGCTATCTGGTCGATCGTCAAAAAGGAATCGTAGGCACTCTCCGAAATCGCTTTCTACATACGAACGGTAGTTTCTAGTTCGCGGAGTAAAAAGGTTATTGGTAAAAACCTCGAAGTCGTCGCTAAGAAAGGTGTTGATTAACGGTGAGTTTGGTGGTGCGGAAGAAGCGCGTCTTCTTTGGTGAAATATGCGTGCGGGTTCTTCAAAAGGGTCGGTCGGGTCTGGAACAGTTGACCGGGTCATAAACTCCTGTAACGTACTTGACAAGTCAGCAAAACAGGCTACCTAACTACTTAATTATAAACTAAAGTGAAAAGGAAATTAACTAAACAAAATACCGAACAAATAATAAACTAACTAAAAGTAATAAACAAAAGATAACTTCCAATTTATTTAATTGAAACAAACCGCTCCCCGGCAGCGGCGCCAAAAACTTGATGCTGTGTAAACGGGGCTTTAGTTTTAAAAATGGAAATACCTAACTTACTACGCACAACACATGCAAGAATACCTGGTCAGAATATAGTATAGCTCAGTAAGTCCGAGTCGAACACAGGGAACGGATGTCAACTTCTAACAAATTGGAAATAATTACAATTAATTAAAGCAGTAATAGGTGGGGACGTTTTAGTTCCGATCGAACAATTGATAAACAATTATAAGAAATGATTTATTAAATAAACTTAATTATAAAATAGAGAATTGTAACACCTCGCAAATTTAAACACGATTAATTAAGTTAATCACTTGCATTATTAGACTAATTCCCTACTTGAGTGAATTCACAACACATTTTAGAGGTAAGTCTAGCATAGCCCAACTAGATAATACGCGTAGTATTACATATTCGTAATTAGTTGTAATTACGTACTGAACAATTGAAAACAGACGCGACAAAAATATGCGACTCTTGGTGAACAAAATTATTTAATTAAACGAAATTATTAAATAACGCAGAAAACAATTAAATATTATGTCGATAATATTTACATATCAATTTATAACGCAAAACGTCAACTTTTATAATTAAAATAAAACAAAGTTTGAAATTTATAAAAGTTATTAATTTGGTTTCATAAAAAGATCCTAATTAAAAATAATGAAAAATGTAATTAAAAACATAATAGTTAAAGTAAAAATAACATTTAACGATCGGGCAAACGAACACGGGACAAAAACACGGAGGCGAAAAGGGGACAAAACCCCCTCCCCACCTCCCTTTTCTTCCACTTTCCACCTATCTCTTTCTCTCTCTTCTCTACCCTTTCTCCTCCTTCTCTCTAAACTCACCCACAAACCACACAAATCACATAAAAACTACACTAAAACGGCGCCGAATCACATATCTCCTTTGGAATAAAACGACCACGGCATCCCGATCTACACTTCTACCTTTTCGGATTTCAAATCCGACACTCGTAAGTTTCCGACAAATCCCGCAAATCTTTAGATTTCAAAGTTATAATTGCTATTTAGTGTTTAATATACTTAGATTTACATGTTTTAGTGTTTTATACAACCGAAAACGTCCGAAATCGACCCAAAACTCGTTATCTTTGATCTGTTCGTCGAACAGGCGACTACGTTGCTTTTGGGCCAAAAACATTAGTGCGACGTAGGCCTTTACGTCGCATTACCCTTCCTTACGTCGCATATAGCGACGCAACCCACTACGTCGCATTAAATTGCGAACGTCGCCTATGCGACGCAACCCATGACGTCGCAAAACCTGAATGCGACGTAGACCCGTACGTCGCACCCTACGTCGCATAACAACCCAGCGTCGCACCTTACGTCGCTAAAAACAGCAGGTTCTAAACTAATTTTTCACTAAGTATCGAACTTAACCGGCATCAAATACTCACATATTATACGATACACAAACTATACAAACATTACAAACATACTTGTTTTATCGAAATGTTGATTTCAAACTATCACCAACGAGTCGTATACATTTTCACAAACAACGAAATACAAACATAAACATTAAACAAACAATTTGGACGTGACTTGGTTGTACAAACACTAGCATGGATGATTAGTTTAGACATCCACTTACTTATTAAATCTCGTACGTTTAGGACGTTAGGAGATTTCAGACTGTACTTGGGCTTAGGTTGCTAGCCCTCGCACAACTACTTAAACTCAACAGGTGAGTTCACAGCCCCTACTTTTACTGTTTGTAACTACTTTTGGGGTGGAAAACATAGTCAACTGCTTTACTGATTACTGATTGCCATAACTGCTTTTACTATATGATTATTTATCATACTACTTACTCTAACAATTAGAGTACTTGAACTGTTAAACTGCTATACAAACTATCATATAACTGCCTTTGGCACACTCATACAAACAACTTATAACTGTGGACAACTACTACAACTGTCCGTACGACATGGCATTCCAAACAAAAACTATTATCACTATGTGAAACTAAATTGGTATCTTACCGGAGAACGACTGGTACATATTGGTAACTTGTCGGAGAACGACCGACACTAACATGGTATCTTACCGGAGAACGACCGGTACTAACAGTGTATCTTACTGGAGAACGACCAGTACTAACAATGTATCTCACCGGAGAACGACCGGTGCTAACTTGGTATCTTACCGGAGAACGACCGGTACATTTGGTAACTAGTCGGAGAACGACCGACTCAAACTTTAAAACTACTGGAGAACGACCAGCAACACGTTTTCAAACTTATATTTTGGGTAACGTCCCACACAACTATTTATGGGCAACATCCCACATAAACTTAACCCTTTGGGCGAACAACCCACCAAACTTATACTTTGGATGACGTTCCACTAAACATTACTCGACTATTATGGCAATTACTATTTACGAATGTATTTGGTCCAACAAATGTGACTACAAAACTTGAAACAACAATATACAACATAAAACCTGTGAATTCACTCAACCTAGTTGTTGACTTTTACTATGTTTTTCAGGGAATTAGCTGCGCATGTAAGATCGCCAACACACATGGAGAATTAGGCGACCCTTGAAGCTTAGGATGCCAACTTTTGGAAACATATGGATTTCTTTAGTATAACTGAAATGTTTTAGTCATATTTCAGAAATCTACTTTTGTAAACTTACTACTTTTAACTTATACGATTCGATGAATTGTAACTTTGAAATTAATACTTTTGGCATCTTAATATATTATGTTCTGTTGTAATCATAAGCTCTGATACGTATGCATGCTTTATTATTGTGACACCCCAGTACTTAAAACTAAACGCTTCCGCTAAACAAATTTGGGGGTGTTACAGATTGGTATCAGAGCCAATGGTTATAGCGAACTAGGAAACTTTAGGTGACTTAGAGACCTAGAGACCTAGACTATAGCCTTGGCTAGAACGTACATGCATACATACATTTGCATACATCTAAACTATCGTTACGATAACTCGATACGCGTGAACTATTCACCACATTCGACTCGTTCATTGTACTCTGATCTCATATGAACCTGATCGTGATTAAACGGTTGATGAAAAGAAGTATGTATTTGGCATCATATAATGACGCCTGGCCAACGTGATTATATTATACTAAGTACATACGGGTGTTTCATAGTCGTAAGATACGTGATGGGGATTCGACAATTTCTTGTGATACTCGAAAATTGAAATATGTGAAACTCTATTCCTCACATATTTTTCATTGGCATTGACTTCTGCATCTTTTCATCGCAGAACGTCAACATGCCGCCTAAACAAAGAAATACTCGAAACAGTCGACGAAATATTCCTCCACCACCGCCTCCAGAAACGACCGAACAGATTATCGAATGCCGCGTGGCTGAAGCCATCGCACAATACGAGGCTAGCCGCAATCGTGAAAACCTGACCAACAATAGCGGAGCCACCCCAGTTAACAGCGAAACCCCAACCAATAACCAACAGGGGTGTTCCTACAAAACATTCCAAGCCTGCAAACCGAGTACCTTTACCGGGACTGAAGGGGCCGTTGGCCTAGTCCACTGGATCGAGAAAACAGAGTCAGTGATCGACATCAGTGATTGTGCTGCTGACAAAATCGTGAAATACGCCACCTGCACTCTAGCCGACAAAGCGCTAACATGGTGGAACGCTCAGGTACAAATCATGGGACGCCCAACTGCTTACTCCATCTCATGGGAGACACTGAAACGAATGCTGATGGAGGAATTTTGCCCTCCCAACGAGATGCAAAAACTTGAAACCGAATTCTGGAACATCCAAATGATCGGCGCTGACATTTCCGGTTACACAACTAGATTCCAGGAGCTTGCACGCCTGGTGCCTCACATGGTAACCCCCGAGAGCAAACGCATTGAGCGTTATAACAGGGGTTTGGCACCACAAATCCGAGGCATGATTATGTCCTCCATACCCGCCACTTTTAGGAGCGCAGTTGACCTGGCTCAAAGCTTAACCGACGACGCGGTCGAGATAGGAACCCTGAAAGCTATCACAGGGAAAACTGAACCTACCCGTACTGATGCGGGCGAATCTGGAACCCACAAACGCAAATGGAACGGCGAGGGTAACGACCGTCAGGGTCAACAAAACAGAAACCCGGGAAACACGCGAGCCTACGCTGCAATCAACAACTCTGGACCCAAAACCTACCTTGGCAACAAACCGAGGTGTGATAAGTGCGGGAGACACCACGATGGTGATTGTACATTTTGTCAAAACTGCAGACGTCCCGGTCACTTAGCACAGAACTGTAGGACAAACCTACCACCTCCAGCCGCCTCCGAGGTACAAAACACCGGCTGCTTTAGGTGTGGTGATCCTGGACATCACCGAAACCAATGCCAAAACCCGAACAACAACCGCAACAATCAAAACGACAACAACCGCACCGTTAACAAAGGCTACACTCCAAGCCGCGCATACATCCTCCGTGCACCAGAAACGGTTGCAGACCTCAACTAGCACGGTACGTTTTAACGACTATTGCTACGATTTAACATACGTTTCATTCGAATGTCTATTCAACATTAACACTTGGTAAACTTCGATTATTATCGAACGCATAACTATTTAAACTATACCGCGAGTATACTAAACCGTTACAACTTTCTGGCAACAATTGAACGCCACGCAAAATATTACTATTGTTAACAACATGACCCATCGGAGAACATACGCCGCGGGCGATCCGATTTGGTTTTAAATCTCGGGACGAGATTTCTCTAACGAGGGGAGAATGTAACACCTCGCAAATTTAAACACGATTAATTAAGTTAATCACTTGCATTATTAGACTAATTCCCTACTTGAGTGAATTCACAACACATTTTAGAGGTAAGTCTAGCATAGCCCAACTAGATAATACGCGTAGTATTACATATTCGTAATTAGTTGTAATTACGTACTGAACAATTGAAAACAGACGCGACAAAAATATGCGACTCTTGGTGAACAAAATTATTTAATTAAACGAAATTATTAAATAACGCAGAAAACAATTAAATATTATGTCGATAATATTTACATATCAATTTATAACGCAAAACGTCAACTTTTATAATTAAAATAAAACAAAGTTTGAAATTTATAAAAGTTATTAATTTGGTTTCATAAAAAGATCCTAATTAAAAATAATGAAAAATGTAATTAAAAACATAATAGTTAAAGTAAAAATAACATTTAACGATCGGGCAAATGAACACGGGACAAAAACACGGAGGCGAAAAGGGGACAAAACCCCCTCCCCACCTCCCTTTTCTTCCACTTTCCACCTATCTCTTTCTCTCTCTTCTCTACCCTTTCTCCTCCTTCTCTCTAAACTCACCCACAAACCACACAAATCACATAAAAACTACACTAAAACGGCGCCGAATCACATATCTCCTTTGGAATAAAACGACCACGGCATCCCGATCTACACTTCTACCTTTTCGGATTTCAAATCCGACACTCGTAAGTTTCCGACAAATCCCGCAAATCTTTAGATTTCAAAGTTATAATTGCTATTTAGTGTTTAATATACTTAGATTTACATGTTTTAGTGTTTTATACAACTGAAAACGTCCGAAATCGACCCAAAACTCGTTATCTTTGATCTGTTCGTCGAACAGGCGACTACGTCGCTTTTGGGCCAAAAACATTAGTGCGACGTAGGCCTTTACGTCGCATTACCCTTCCTTACGTCGCATATAGCGACGCAACCCACTACGTCGCATTAAATTGCGAACGTCGCCTATGCGACGCAACCCATGACGTCGCAAAACCTGAATGCGACGTAGACCCGTACGTCGCACCCTACGTCGCATAACAACCCAGCGTCGCACCTTACGTCGCTAAAAACAGCATGTTCTAAACTAATTTTTCACTAAGTATCGAACTTAACCGGCATCAAATACTCACATATTATACGATACACAAACTATACAAACATTACAAACATACTTGTTTTATCGAAATGTTGATTTCAAACTATCACCAACGAGTCGTATACATTTTCACAAACAACGAAATACAAACATAAACATTAAACAAACAATTTGGACGTGACTTGGTTGTACAAACACTAGCATGGATGATTAGTTTAGACATCCACTTACTTATTAAATCTCGTACGTTTAGGACGTTAGGAGATTTCAGACTGTACTTGGGCTTAGGTTGCTAGCACTCGCACAACTACTTAAACTCAACAGGTGAGTTCACAGCCCCTACTTTTACTGTTTGTAACTACTTTTGGGGTGGAAAACATAGTCAACTGCTTTACTGATTACTGATTGCCATAACTGCTTTTACTATATGATTATTTATCATACTACTTACTCTAACAATTAGAGTACTTGAACTGTTAAACTGCTATACAAACTATCATATAACTGCCTTTGGCACACTCATACAAACAACTTATAACTGTGGACAACTACTACAACTGTCCGTACGACATGGCATTCCAAACAAAAACTATTATCACTATGTGAAACTAAATTGGTATCTTACCGGAGAACGACCGGTACATATTGGTAACTTGTCGGAGAACGACCGACACTAACATGGTATCTTACCGGAGAACGACCGGTACTAACAGTGTATCTTACTGGAGAACGACCAGTACTAACAATGTATCTCACCGGAGAACGACCGGTGCTAACTTGGTATCTTACCGGAGAACGACCGGTACATTTGGTAACTAGTCGGAGAACGACCGACTCAAACTTTAAAACTACTGGAGAACGACCAGCAACACGTTTTCAAACTTATATTTTGGGTAACGTCCCACACAACTATTTATGGGCAACATCCCACATAAACTTAACCCTTTGGGCGAACAACCCACCAAACTTATACTTTGGATGACGTTCCACTAAACATTACTCGACTATTATGGCAATTACTATTTACGAATGTATTTGGTCCAACAAATGTGACTACAAAACTTGAAACAACAATATACAACATAAAACCTGTGAATTCACTCAACCTAGTTGTTGACTTTTACTATGTTTTTCAGGGAATTAGCTGCGCATGTAAGATCGCCAACACACATGGAGAATTAGGCGACCCTTGAAGCTTAGGATGCCAACTTTTGGAAACATATGGATTTCTTTAGTATAACTGAAATGTTTTAGTCATATTTCAGAAATCTACTTTTGTAAACTTACTACTTTTAACTTATACGATTCGATGAATTGTAACTTTGAAATTAATACTTTTGGCATCTTAATATATTATGTTCTGTTGTAATCATAAGCTCTGATACGTATGCATGCTTTATTATTGTGACACCCCAGTACTTAAAACTAAACGCTTCCGCTAAACAAATTTGGGGGTGTTACAAGAAATGATAAAATGACTTAATTAAATAAAAGATTTAGTTCAAATGATAAAAGAAATACAATTGTTTAGACTATTTTCCTCAGATTATGATTATCACTTTATTGAATTGCAAATATATGGTTCTTATTGTGACATGCCAAATATACCAGTTATCCTTACAAGATTAACTGATTAAACACAATCAAGAAAGATATAAAGTTGTTTTCAACCCGCTAATAGTTCAATTTAACGTTATCCACCGAATTGTGTTATAGATTAAAACTACACCGTCTATATGATTTACTTTTGCAACTTGAATCAACAAAGTTTATAACTAATAATTAGTTATCATGTTCATTACCAATCATCAATCATAAGTAACCCTAGCCTATCAAACTCAATCTATTTAGTGATAATTATCAATTTAAATCAACAATCATCAATAATTCTATAATCAAAAGGAACTCAATCTCAATTAATCATAAAATCACGCTAGGTTATCACCAACAATCAATAATTAAACGTGGATCATCAAGTAAACATACAAACATTCATAAAAACCGATATAAATCCACAATTCAATAATCAAATCATCATCTGAGTATTATCATCTAAACAATTGTATTAAAAACTTAGCCACTCATTATGTTACTGAAAATCAGAATTGAAATCAACATCATAATCATATTCAAATGAAAATAAGTAATGAATTCGAACCGAAAAACCGAAACAATGATTGAACGAATGAAAGCCTTCAATTCTTTTTTTATCATTTGCCTTCAAAAATCAACGGAATTAGGGTTTTTGATCAGAGAAATCGACTGGAAGAAAAGTGGGGTGAGATAGTTGCAAAATGAGAGCAAAATGAGGTTTTTAGGGTTTCTGTCGACTCAATGCATACGCCGTATGGACATCCATACGCCGTATGGATTGAGAAGCCCACGGATCCAACCCGCATATTCTGGCGGCCCGGCTCACTTCATCCATACGCCGTATGGAATTCCATACGCCGTATGGATTGATTTCTCCAACATTTTAACCATCGACCACTATTCTTCATACTTCCTTTCTTTTACTTCTTTTCTTCAATTCTCACTCGTTTTCAGCTTCTATTCCGATTCAAGCTCCAGCTAATTCCTAAATGCAAATATGAACGAAATGAGTATCGAATTCAAATAAAATGCATAAGAAACTAGTCAAACTAGGGAGTAATTAGCACTATAAAATAGCACATTATGGCGTTCATCATAACCCCTGGCGGGGTCCAAGGGGCTGGCCCCTGGTTGGGGTCGAAATGCCAAGTCAGCTCGAAAATTTTTTATTTATACCGAATTGCTTTGGTGAAAAACGCATCTGAAACTTGAATTTGGGTGAAATCAAGTGATAAAGATTTAGGTCTCGACACTTAGTAAAAATGAGTTGTAAACATTCTTTTTTCTGCGACACTTGAAGCGACATTTAATAGTTTTCGGCGACACTCAAGCAGTGTCGCATAAAAATGTGAACTCTGTAGTAATTGCGACACCTAGTGAAGTGTCGCAGAAGGTGGTGACACTTGTTTGCGGCACTGGAGGTAAGTGTCGCATGGATTGTAAATTGATTATAGGCGACACTTAGACAAGTGTCACTAGTGTACTGTTACAAAAATAGGCGTCACTTTAATGAAGTGTCGTTGGGAAGTGTCGGGTAATGAATTTGAGACACTTAAACAAGAGTCGTGAAAAGAGGGTTTTCATGCGGCACTTAGGCAAGTGACGCAAGATTTAGGGCTTTTACGCGACACTGAGTGCGACACTTAAGGAAGTGTCACAAAACTGCTGCGACGCATGCGACACTTGAATCTGATGGCTGGATTTTGAGTCGAAAACGAGTTTTCCGGTGACCGTTTGGTCCAAATCTTTTACCCAACCCATATTTGGACATTTTAAGCTTAAACAACCCATATTCAAGTAAAAACAAGTGAAATTGAAGAGTTTCGGATTTTGTCGGAAACTTACAAACTTAACACGAGGAGAAACCGAAAAGGTAGAAATGTAGATCCTTGCGAGGGGAACGTTTTTCTTCAAATGTCCGAGATGAGATGAGGTCGTTTGGTGGAGCTTTTTGGTGGTTTTTGGATGGTGATGGTGGTGAGTGTTTTGAAAGGAAAATGGAAGAAAGAGAGAAAGAGAAAGAGAAAGAGAAAGAGAATCAGGAAAGGGGGAGGTGATGACCCCCCTTTTTGGCTGATTTTCGTGGGGTCCACAGGTGTGGGCTTCACAAATTTTTAACCCCGTGTATTCGCGCTCTGTGCGGTGTTCGTCTTCTCGATTATTTAAACGTTAAATAATTATTTAGAACATTTAATTATATGTTTTAAAATACGAATAATTTCTCGATATTTTGGTTGAAGTATTTTATCAGATATTTTATAATTGAGTTATAAAATATAACTTAACTTGTTTCATTTTGTTTGTGCGTTTAATATTTTAATCGCGTAGTCACTGTTTGTACGATACGATTTGTGCACGAAATATTATAAAAATAATATTTTGGATATAATAACGTTATTAAATAATGTTATATTATTTAATAAAATTTGTTCACCAACGTCCGTATTAACTGAACCGGATTGCATTCGATTTAAATTGTGTACGATTTAATCAAATCGCATAATCGTATATATATATATATATATATATATATATATATATATATATTCAACAATATATATTTTGATACATTAATTAGCCTAACACAGAACTAATTACATGTATTTACAATTGATTAGGCTCTAATTGATAGCCCTAAATTGACGGGTGTCACATTCTCCCCCTGTTAGAAGAATTTCGTCCCGAAATTAAGCTCGAAGTCGCGTTTGATGTAGAGTCAGTGAAGAGTTGAGGATATTTGAGTCGCATTTGGTCCTCCCGTTCCCAAGTGAATTTCGGACCACAACGCGAATTCCACCTGACCTTAACGATGGGAATACGACTTTGTTTGAGTTGTTTGACCTAACGGTCCATGATTTCAGCGGGTTCCTCAACGAAGTGAAGTTTGTTGTCAACACGAATTTCATCGAGTGGGATAATAAGTGTCTCATCAGACAGACATTTCTTCAAGTTAGAAATTTGAAAAGTGGGGTGTACGCTGCTGAGCTCGGCTGGCACCTGCAATCGATATGCCACTGGACCAATCCTCTCGAGGATCTCGAATGGTCCAATGTACCTGGGATTTAACTTACCGCATTTGCCGAATCGGATTACGCCTATCCAAGGCGATACCTTGAGTAGTACTCGATCCTCAACCTGGAACTCGAGTGGTTTGCGTCTCACGTCAGCATAACTTTTCTGACGATCACGTGCGGCTTTGAGTTTGTTTTGAATTTCGAAGATTTTCTCGGTGGTTTCATGAATGATTTCCGGACCAGTGAGTTGGCTGTCTCCCACTTCGGTCCAACAGATAGGTGAGCGGCACTTACGACCGTACAGTGCCTCGAAAGGTGCGGCTCCAATACTGATATGGTAGCTGTTGTTGTACGAAAACTCGCACAATGGTAGATGTTGTTCCCAGTTTACACCGAAGTCAACTACGCAGGCTCGTAGCATGTCTTCCAGTGTTTGAATGGTTCTTTCACTTTGGCCATCGGTTTGCGGGTGGTATGCGGTACTCATATCGAGACGGGTACCCAATGAATCTGGAGTGATTGCCAAAAGTGAGATGTGAAGCGACTATCCCTATCGGAGATAATCGAGATTGGAACACCGTGTCGAGAAACGACTTCCTTGATGTAGATTCGTGTGAGGCGTTCCATTTTATGGGTTTGCTTGATTGCCAGGAAATGGGCAGATTTCGTGAGACGATCGACGATCACCCAAATGGTATCGCAACCGCTCGATGACTAAGGTAGTTTGGTTATGAAGTCCATGGCAATTTGTTCCCATTTCCATTCGGGAATGTCGGGTTGTTGAAGTAAGCCATAAGGTTTTTGGTATTCGGCTTTGACTTTCGAGCAAGTAAGGCATTTGCTGACGTATGTTGCGCTTTTCAGCTTTCATGTTCGACCACCGATAGAATTCCTTGATGCCTTGTTACATTTTATCGGACCCCGGGTGGATATAATATTTGGACTTGTGAGCTTCATCCATCACTATGTCTCGCAGGTTCCCAAAACTAGGCAACTAGATTCGGTTAGAGAAACACCTAACTCCGTTAGGTTTGATTTCAAATTGTTTATCCATGCCCCGCAAGGCTTCGTGTTTGATATTATCGGGTTTTAAAGCTTCGAGTTGAGCAGTGAGAATCTGAATGTTCAGATCGTTGTGAATGGTCATACTGAGGGCTCGGACTCGAAGTGGTTTCGATCGTTCTTTTCGACTAAGGGCATCGGCAACAACATTTGCCTTCCCTGGATGGTATTTGATTTCGCAGTCGTAATCGGTAAGCAACTCGACCCATCGACGTTGCCTCATGTTGAGATCCTTTTGATCGAATATGTGTTGGAGACTTTTATGGTCGGTAAAGATTGTACACTTAGTGCCGTAAAGATAATGTCTCCAGATTTTGAGAGCGAACACGACAGCTCCAAGTTCGAGGTTGTGAGTAGTGTAGTTCTTTTCATGGATTTTCAGTTGCCGAGAAGCGTAAGCAATGACTTTGTCTCATTGCATTAGGACGTAACCGAGGCCTTGATGAGAAGCATCGCAGTATACCACGAAGTCATCGGTGCCTTCGGGTAATGATAGGATTGGAGCACTGCAAAGCTTTTGTTTCAGGAGCTGGAATGCTGACTCTTGTTTATCAGTCCAATCGAACTTTTTGTTCTTCTGAGTTAGTGTCGTGAGTGGTTGAGCTATTTTAGAGAAGTTTTCAATGAATCGCCGATAGTACCCGGCAAGTCCTAGAAACTGCCGTACTTCGGTCGGTGTGGTAGGTGCTTGCCAGCACTTGATAGCTTCGATTTTTGAAGGAGCTACATGAATTCCTTGACTATCGATAACATGTCCAAGGAATTGAACGGTTTGTATCCAGAACTCACACTTAGAGGATTTGGCGTAAAGCTCCTCGTGTCTAAGTAGTTCTAGAATGGTTTTGAGATGCTGAGCGTGTTCTTGTTCGTTGCGTGAGTATATAAGTATGTCATCAATGAACACGATAACAAACTTGTCGAGGTAAGGTTTGCACACTCGATTCATGAGGTCCATGAATACAGCCGGTGCGTTGGTTAAGCCAAAGGGCATCACTTGAAACTCGTAGTGCCCGTATCGGGTTCTGAAGGCAGTTTTTTTGGGATGTCGCTGTCGCGAACGCGTAGCTGATGATAACCTGACCGAAGATCGATCTTTGAATAAAAACTCGACCCTTGTAGTTGGTCAAACAGGTCATCGATGCGCGGAAGTGGATATCGGTTCTTGACGGTTATCTTGTTCAACTGTCGGTAGTCGATACACATTCTGAATGAACCGTCCTTCTTTTTGACAAACAAGATCGGAGCTCCCCAAGGTGAAGAACTCGGTCTTATGAATCCTCTTTCCAGGAGTTCCTGTAACTGGTTGGATAACTCCTGAAGTTCCGAAGGGGCTAAGCGGTAAGGTGCTCGGGCCACAGGTGCAGCACCTGGCACGAGATCGATCGAGAATTCAACCTGTCTTGGTGGCGGTAGACCAGGCAGTTCTTCGGGAAAGACTTCTGGAAAGTCTCGAACGATGGGCACATCCTTAAGTCGCTTCTCCTCCGACTTTTTCTCCATGATGTACGCGAGTATTGCTGGGTAACCCTTTCTCAGAAATTTTCGGGTTTTCAAGCAGGAGATGATATTCAGTCTCGTCCCACCGGTCTCCCCCTGTATGATCAAGGTTCTACCGACGGCGAGAGGGATGCGGACAATCTTATCATGACAAACGATTTCGGCCCGATGTTTGGACAACCAGTCCATACCCACAATGACGTCGAAACTTCCGATTCTAACAGGCATGAGGTCAATTGAGAAGGTTTCGTCCGCTAGGTTTAAAGTGCAATTAGGTATTACACTATCGGTTTCTATGAGTTTACCGTCTGCTAGTTCTACGGTGTACTTAACATCTAAGGCCACGGGGGTGATGTCAAGTAGTGTAACACCCCCAAATTTACTGTTTGGCGGAAGCATACATTGGGTGTTACTAATAAATAATCAAAGCACAAAAAGATATAGCAAACGACTCTATATGCGTCGTTTTAACAAAATATATTAATATAGTAAATGTTTACCACATTTAAAGCTGTACATAGCTCGTGTTCGATTAAATGAGAGATTTCAGTACATAAGCACTTGTACAAAATATACTAATGCAATAAAATCTCTAATGTCTGCATGCTGACTCTGGCTATAGTAATCCTGAGGCAGTCCAATCTACTGCTGGGTACCTGTGATACATGCTAAAGTGGGTCAGCTAAAGCTGGTGAGCTCACAGGTTTGAAATCAGATAATATAGTCTGAACCGCAAGATTTAAGTAAGAATTTGCATCCAGCAAATAAATAGTAATGTATACAGCCATGAGCACATAGTCTGAGCTTAACTCGAGGGTCGGGTCCCGTATAGAGAATTCCGAGCGAGGTGCCTCCACGAGTGCCTAATCTACACCCGTCTGAACAATTATTAGTACGTCCGTTTACCCAGTTAGTGCATGCTAACCCGGACGAGGAGGGTCAATCCTATATGGTACCATATACTAATAATCACGCTACAACGTATTACAAAACTATGCTGACGGAGGACTTTGAAATGATTAGTGGTGATAGTCCCGTACACGTATAGATCTGATCGGATCGATAAACAATGAATAACAAACGATAATGATTCACGAACACACAAACGATTCTCTATAATCTTGTATATATTCACAATTGAAATATAAACGATTACAGAATACAAACTCGTTTCTCTCTGTCTCTCTCACACCAAAAAATGGCTCACCTCACTCTCTAAAACGCTAACCCTAAAACTGAACTTTAACTCACTATTTATATCAAGGTTATTGGACCCTGCGACGTTAGGCCCAACGTCGTAGGCCTAACCCATTGCGACATTGTCAACGTCGCAAGCCCAATAAGCAATGTCGCTGGTATTCTCTGTATATTCTAACTAATTACAGACTCGAATATACATACTAAACACATCACATACGTAGACTAATTGACTTTGACAATTACAATAGTTTGACCAACTGACTGACACACAAAATGCACCAACAAACTCCCCCTTGTCAGCAGCTTGGTCAAATAAGTCTTCAATTAGTCTTCATCAACAAACTCTTCACGTCTTCAACAATCGGAATCTCCCCCTTTGAGATAGCATGGTGTTCCAAGAAATCTTGATGTCCAAATTCATGTGACTGACACAAATTTATCATACAATAAGATCTTCAAACTATGTGACCATCTCTCAATCATCAGCAGATTCTTCGATAGAATTATCTTCACAAACTTTGGAGAATAACCGACATCCTTTACATCTTCAATATTTGACTTTAACAAGATATGTGATATTTGAAGAAAATAACATAGAAATAAAATCTTTTTGTATTTTTCTTTATAAATGAAAAGTAAAGAATGCATAAAATAAATTGGGGATAGGATTGTTTTAAGTCTACTTAGGGATCATATCAGGCCAACATGCAATTATTTGCAAATAGTAAGTGTTATCTCGATTATCAGTATATTTGTCCACTTTAAATTTACTTAGCACATTTAATACACCTAGTATAAAAATTACTTCAAGACGATTATTGGTATTGTTTGTCCACCTAAACATGTTACATCCGTGTCTGCGAGCTAACCTTTTATTATTAGTATGAATATTTCACCGTGGTCCCCACCATAGACATACCCCTTTAGCCCAGACAAGAACATAGTTTCCAAATTTAGAAATAATATAAGAGAATCAATTTTAAGAATCAAGCCAGCGGTGACAGGTGCATTGACTCACGTTTGCTTAGTTTTGAGAATATGCTGAATTGAAACCAGGTCTGTACTTAAGTACAACATAGGAAACAATCAACATACTCCCCCAAGAGATCTTAGATATACGATCCAAAAATTAGAAGTATGTCAAGCTACGCTAAGGAATTAAGACTTAGAGTCGTACATCACAAGGTGTTTACCACAAGATCATAGACACGTATTAGACTTACTTCTTAATAACCCAGAGACCGGTATGTATCATGCCTACCAATACATCATATGATGAAGATAATTTTCATAAAAACTGTATTAAGTATGCTAGATAAACCTACTGATACATCAAGGATAAACCTTAAAATTTCCATTTTGTGCATGTTCCCCGATGTACTATCATATCCCAAGTTGTTTTACAGACACACAATCCAACATCTTTTCAAGAATTAAGAATCTTGCTGTTCACATTTCTGAATTAAATAATCAAAATTTTTAATATTCAGAATTACTCCCCCTGAACAGCAAATTCTTATATCCAATCCAAAAATACTCCCCTTAAACATTAAACATATTTTTGTATTTTTTTAATTGAATAAATTTCGCAACATTGCATTTCTTTAATACTAAAAAGTATAAAGAATGGCTGTTGCACATCTAACAAATAAAAAAAAGAAAATTATCAAAATCACGTATCAAGTCAAGTCAAATGCCTTTTAGCACTTTTACCACCTCATAACATCGAAAATCTCATCCAATCACAAATCATCATCGCATTCTTCCAACAATATTCACATCCTTGCAGTCACTAAAAATATTAGCTGTTAAAAACCTGACTGCACCACCACAAACAATTAAACGTCAGTACTTATGGGACACCCAAGCCTTAATTGACTTGGGTTGTCCATGATCATCAATAACCATCACATCAATGAGTTTATGATATTTTAAAAACTCAGAGGATTTCATTGATGTGTTGTTTGTGGATTTGGGTTTCCAAACCTTTGTAGGTTCAGATGAGTTGTTTTCAACAATGTTGTGCTGTTGAACTTGAGGTTTACTAGGCACAACTTTGTTTACTCTAGCCACGGGTTTTGGAGAAGAGGATGCATATCTTGATATAGGCGAATACGAAGCACGCCTAGAAAACGATTTTGAATAAGAATTCCTAAAGGAGGAAGTTCTTGTCATCCCTCTACCAAACCTATCTAGGGATAATAACCGACAATCCCTAATTATATGTCCTTGTTGTCCACAATGGAAACAAGAACGTCGTTCAATGTACGACCTATTCCAATGATTACCCACAAAAGGTTGAGGTGGAGAATGAACTTTTGGAAGCTTAGAAGATGAGGCATTTACAGGACGTGAACACTTATGTGTACACGTTGATGTAGAAGCCTCAGAAGTTGAACAAGTTGATGTTGAAGGTTGTTCACTTTTAGATTTTACATTTGAATCCTTCATTTGATGTTGAACCCTTTTGGATTCATTTTCAACCTTGTTTTTACCCTTTGTATTTGAAACCTTTACAGTTTCATTGGTAAGTATATGATTTTCGGGCTTTACATTAACTTTTTCAACTTTGATTTCAGCTTCTTCCGGTAGATCCTCTATCTCAACACCCTCCTCTACACTAACTGGAGGTGTACTATCAGACTTAACAAAAGTAGGCAAGGGATACTCTGTCCGTTTAGTTTTCTCCTTTGCCTGCCTTTTGGGATTGGATGTAGCTTCTTTAGACTTTGTAGCTGGCCATGATGAGTAGTCAGCCACAAGTTCTTCGGTGCCTTCCTTAACAGGCAGAGGATAGTGATTAGTAGGACGTGGAACTGAGTTATACCCTATTCCGGCCTTACTTTTATCTGTCCGCTGCTTGTCAACGATTTCATCGAAGATCTTTTGAGAGTTTGAGAAACTTGTGATTCCTTTTTTAAAAGAGTCAGACTCAGACTTTAGCTCAGAAAGTTCTTTATTTAACAACTCAATTTCTGTTAAATAGCTCTTAATGGCATCTTGTTGACTGAAAACTTTAGCTTTATATTTCTCAGTGTCAAAATTATGAGCCTCAACTACCTTTTCATAAAGTATTTCATTAGCTTTTAGAAACTTATTTGACTCAGTGAGTTTCTCGACCTTTTCTCTCAAGTCTACATAGTCTATTTGAAAACATTTTAAAGAAGCTTCCAATTTAATACAGGATATGCAAGTAAAAGGTTTTTCAGATTCTGTTTCTACCTCATGTATCTTTGCCAAGAACGCACTGTGTTGAACCTTTTCTTGAGTCGCACTTGAATCAAACATTCCCTGAGAATACACTGTCATCGCCTGTGATGTTGTGTTATTCTCTGGAGTCTTGGGAGCTGAAGGTGTGGTGAATCCAGATGATGGATATTTATTCTCCACACATTCCTTAGCAAAGTGTCCATGAATCTGACAGATTTTGAATTTCACCTTGCTTTTATTAAAACCAAGACCTGTATCACCATCATCATCCAGGTCTTTTCTACCCATTCTTTGAAGAAATTTCTTTGTCCTTTGGGTTATCATGGCCATGCTCCATTTGATGTCCATCTGCTCGAGATCGTCAGAATCGATCTGTTCAAAGTCTTCTTCAGTAAGCTGTAGAGTACTAGCCTTCTTTGAAAGGAAAGTCTCATAAGAGTTGAGGAAAGCTGCAAAGATTGTAGCATGATCCTCAATAGCCTTTGAAGGAGCTGTATGATCTGTATGAGAAGTATAGGAAGCATATGAAGTGCTAGTAGAAGTAGATGCTGCTGAGTTGGAAGTAGATCTGGAAGTATCATTTAGACTAGGAATTTGAATATTATCCTCTGACTTCTTTTCTTTTTGATCGTAAGCCGCTATAAGAGCATCCCATAACCCTATAGAAGTTGCTTGATCTTTAAATTTATTAATCACAACTTCTGGCAAGCACTTGGTAATCATCTCATACGCTCGATTGTCTTTATCAAACTCTTCTCGTTCCTTGACTGACATTTGTGCTCTTGACTTAAGCACCCCATCGAGTCTTGGTTGCTCATATCGATCAATGGTGTTAAACCAATTCCACAGATTTAGATCTTGGTATTCAATGAAATTGCATAACTTAATCTTCCAACTCGCAAAATCACTATAGAACAAAGATGTAGAAGGAGGCATTTTCGCACCAAAAGCCATATCCGAATTTTCCCTCCAAAATTGAATTCGAAAATTTCGAAAACCGACAGAGTGTAGCGAAACTTTTCCGACACTAAAATTAAGCTATTTTAAGGTTAAAAACAAAATTTGAAATTACAAAATTTTTCGCGTTTTTCCCGCCAAAATTTCGTCCGAAAACGTCAAAAACTGGCCGGGTAAAATAAAACTTTTTTTTTTTTTACGAATCTAGTGGAAGGTGATGTCGCACTCAACGTCGCACTCGAAGTCGCAGAAGCTAGCGACGTCGCACGCAATGTCGCAAGGACCACTTAAGGTCAAAATAACGACTTCGTTAACTACGTCGCAAGACCACTTAAGGTCAAAATCAATAACATCGCAAGCGACGTCGCAGGTGATGCCGCAAAATCAAGCGACGTCGCACCTGACGTCGTGGCTAAGGTCGCAGTGACCAATTAAGGTCAAAAGTGAGACGTCGCACACAACGTCGCAATTAACGTTGCTAGTAACTTCGCAGAACTTAGCGACGTCGCAGCTAACGTCGCAAAAACGCGACTGCAGGAGCCAAAAACCCAAAAACCGAAAATTTTCGAAACCATAACGAATTTTGAATGAAAATCGACGAACAAACCCAGAAAACACCTTCAGAAATCGAAATCTTCAAGCAACCTAACCCAGAAACGAAGATTAATCAATAAAACCTTCGCGAATCAAACCGAAAACGTTCTAAAGCACGATCCGAAACCGACGAATCCTTGATTCTACGACTTTGATACCAGTTGATAGTCCCGTACACGTATAGATCTGATCGGATCGATAAACAATGAATAACAAACGATAATGATTCACGAACACACAAACGATTCTCTATAATCTTGTATATATTCACAATTGAAATATAAACGATTACATAATACAAACTCGTTTCTCTCTGTCTCTCTCACACCAAAAAACGGCTCACCTCACTCTCTAAAACGCTAACCCTAAAACTGAACTTTAACTCACTATTTATATCAAGGTTATTGGACCCTGCGACGTTAGGCCCAACGTCGCAGGCCCAGCCCATTGCGACATTGTCAACGTCGCAAGCCCAATAAGCAATGTCGCTGGTATTCTCTGTATATTCTAACTAATTACAGACTCGAATATACATACTAAACACATCACATACGTAGACTAATTGACTTTGACAATTACAATAGTTTGACCAACTGACTGACACACAAAATGCACCAACAAGTGGAAAACAACTCATGTAGTATATTGTAAAGTTTGTACTCGCGTTCACATGTTAAAATAAGCATTGAATCACACCCCTAAGTGAAAAGCTGTAAAAAGAGGGGCTATGAGACTCACCTGAGTCTTGAGCGTTTAGTCAATAAATGTACGATGCTTAATCAAGCAGTGAGATGTCCGCAGACAGATAACCTGAGGGTGTCCACGACACGCGATGGTTATTAATATGAATAGGTAGTTACAAGGACTACCTTTGTAGTTGTTCGTTCAACTTCAATGTCCAAATGACCACGATTTGGTTGTTTGATTAACTTGTATTTTGTAAACGTGTACGGCCCATTGGTGATTAGTTGGAGTAATAATCTTAACATTATTATTTTGATTTCAAATAGTTATACTTAAAAAGTCTTTATAAACTTTAGGTGACGGGGGTCTGGGGGCAGCGCCCCTGGTAAGCGGGGTTCCAGGGGTGGCAACCCCTGGCGGGGTCCAAGGGGCTAGCCCCTGGTTGGGGTCGAGATGCCAAGTCAGCTCGAAAATTTTTTATTTCTACTAAATTGCTTTGGTGAAAAACGCATCTGGAATTTAATTTGGGTGAAATCAAGTGATAAATTTTAGGTCTCGACACTTAGTAAAAATTGGTTTGAAACCTTCTGTTTTATGCGTCACTTGATGCGGCACTTAAGGTATAGGCGACACTTAGGAAGTGTCGCATAAAATTGCGAAATATGAGTTTAGGGCGTCACTTAGGGAAGTGACGCATGTGATGGCGACACTTAGGCAGTGACGGTGACAAGTGTCGGTTTAAGGTTCTAGGCGTCACTAGGGTTGTGTCTGGCAGTAGTGTCGTATATTTTCGATTTCGATCATAGGCGTCACTCAGGTGAGTGACGCTAGTAGTAACGGATATTGAGAATGCGTCACTTAGGTAGTGACGGATAAAGAGGGCTTTTAGCGGCACTTTGTCAAAATTAGGGTTTTTAGCGACACTCAATGCGTCACTTAAGTGACGCACGAAGTGACGCTATACTGGTCGTCTTTGCGACACTTCAGACTGTTTGACGGATTTTGAGCCAAAAATGAGTTTTCCGGCGACCACTTGGTCCGATTATTTTACCTAACCCATATTTGGACATTACAAGTTATTATAAACAGCAAACAAGTGAAAATACTAAGAATCGAGAGGTTTCGGGATTTTGTCGAAAACTTACAAGTTCGCGCGGGAAGAAACCGGAAAGATAGAAATGTAGATCGTGAAGCCGTGGTTCTTTTCTTCCAAACGAGTGAAGTAAGATGATGACGTTTAGGGGTAGTATTTTGCGACTTATGTGAAGTGGTGGTGATGGTGAGATTTTGAGAGAAAAGGGGTAAGAGAGAGAGAGAGATGTGGAAATGACAAATGAAAAAGGGAGAGAGGAGGTGGGAGGTTAAGCCTCCCATTTTCAGTCTCCGTCCCGTGCTCCGTGAAGTGTTCGTTTTCCCAATCTTTTAAACGTTAAATAATTATTTAAAACATTTAATTATACGTTTTAAAATGCAAATAATTACTCGATAATTATGTTGAAGTATTTTATCAAAATACTTAATACTTGGGTTATAAATCATAACTTTAATTTATCTTGTTTTGTTTGCGCGTTTACATTTTAATCGCGTAAATTTTATTTGTACGATACGAAATGAATATGAAATATTGTCAAAACAATATTTTAATTATGATAGTATTATTAAATAATGTTAAATTACTTAATAAAATTGTTCACCAACGTCCGTATTTATTGAACCGAATTGCATTCGATTTAAATTGCGTACGATTTAATCAAATCGCATAATTGTATATATTCATCAATATATATTTTGATACATTAATTAGCCTAACAAAAAACTAATTACATGTATTTACAAAGGATTTAGGCACTAATTAATAGTCCTAATTTGACGGGTGTCACAAGTAGTGGGCAAAACTCGTCAGATATAAAGCTCCAATCAGCACCAGTATCAAACAGAATAGATGCAGTTAAGTTGTTGAGGAGGAACATACCCGTGATCACATTCGGGTCTTGACGGGCGTCCCCAGAGTTAAGTACAAAGGCTCTACCTTTGGCGTTGTTGTTGCCCTTGTTCTTCAGTTTTGGGCACTCGTTCCTGTAGTGCCCAGGGTTTCCGCATTCATAGCAGGCTTTGGACGGCCTGACGTTGCGGTTGGAGTTGTTGCTGGAGTTGTTTGGGGACCTGCAGTCTTTGGTGAGGTGTCCGTACCTCTTACAGTTATTGCAGGGGGTTTCGCAGGGACCCTCGTGATGACGGTTGCACTTGGAACAGTAGGGTTTGCTCCCAGTGTAACCTCGTTTGGGTTCGGTGGTTGAGTTATAGGCTTTGATGGTGTCGGGTTTCTTATTTTGGTGGTTGTTGTGGTTGTCGGACCATTTTCTTTTGTTGTTGTTGGTGGATGGAGTGGGTGATTCTGTATCCTCGTTCATCGCTAGGAGTTCATGGGCCAACCGGATGGCACCATGAAGGGTGGTTTGGTTTGATGACGCGACATTTCCCCAGACAGGTTCCGGAAGGCCGCGAATGTATTTCTTGATCTTTTTGGGTTCGGTACTTACCATAGCTGGGCGAAGGATGGTGAGCTGTTTGAATCTGGTGGTGTATCCAACAATATCAGTTCCCTGCACTTTTAAGTGCCAGAAATCTTCATCCAGCTTCTGGAGTTGTTCGGCTGGGCAATACTCATCAGTGAGCATTTTCTTCAGATCCTCCCAAGGGAGTAGATAAGCGGTGTCAATACCCACAGACTGGGCATATGAGTTCCACCATGAGAGGGCACCATCTTCGAGGGTGCATGTAGAGAATTTGACTTTGTCGTCCTCCGCAAATGCGGAAAACGGATTCCATCTTTTCGAACCTTCTGATAAGTCCAATGGCTCCTTCGGTCCCCTTGAAGCTCAAGGGTTTGCAGTTATGAAAGTCCTTGTATGAACAAGGTTTGGCGGTGGTAGTGGTTTTGGCAGTATCGATGTTTCTCCCTGAATTCTGTGAAGTATTCCGAGCCAGGGCTTCAGTCACAGCCTGAGTTATGAGTGATGTAAGTTGAGCATCGGAGTATGGTCTCGTCTTTGGCGGCATGTTTCTTCAATAAGAGAAATGAAGATACATAAGATTTTGTAAGAAAGTTGTATTTATCACAGATGTTTATGTATAAAAGCGGTAATACACAACATCAATATGAAAATGACAATTAATATAAATTGGAATAGCAGGAATATTTGATAGATAATACGAGTTCAAAGGTTACATCCCACTGATGTATTACAAAAGGTGTCGGGAATTGTTACATCCGACTGAATTATAGAGTAGCGCTTAGATAGTTACTAGATTACAATAGAGATTATAAAACAAGGACTACACTAGTCGCGACGCAGATTAATCTACTCCATCATTTCAACGAGATGATCCACAGTATTTGCAAGTCTGCTGGCTTGTAGGGCGTTATCTTCTGCCAGGACTAGTCGCTGCACTAAACTGCGAACGTATTCCTCTGCTTCCCGTGAGCGTTGCTCACACTCTTCTAGTCTGTGTTTCAAAAGGGCGGTTTCTACGCTTATCTCCACCACTTTGTTGAAAAGAACGTCCACATTGTTAATGGTGGTTTTGTGATCCTCGGAGACTTGGTTGATGCGCTCGAGGGATGTAAGTCTCCAGTTTTTGTTGGTTTCTTGGAGTTCAATGTCCATGGTGTTAAGCCGTTGCTCATGACGGTGTAGCCTAGCAGCTAAACCCGGTAGAGTGAAGTGCGCGGGATATGGGCCAGCCTGAGGTAACCTGGGGTTCCTCCTAGCTACCCTCGGGTTTTGAGATTCATGAGGACGAGATTGCGATGAATCGGATGGTGTGTTTGCCATTCTGAGACAAAGCGTTAGAGAAAGTGAGGCCTATCTATGTGTATATATACAATAATAGCACATAATAGCCTAGGGTGTCTAACACATACATGTTTGAGTCTCTGTTCTCTCGAGGTCAGAGTCAACTAGTGTATTCCCGTTTAACATAACCATTTCAGACCTTACATCATCTTTCCTTAATTGTACATAGTTGATCAGGCTATGTTAAATTAATGTCGTATGCTGTAATTCCTGAACCAGTCATGCTTAATCAAGAAAATACTGCCTATCGGTCATAGTCTAGGCCCACTAAATGCAACCTAGTTCACTATAACCTTAGGCTCTGATACCAATCTGTAACACCCCCAAATTTAATGTTTGGTGGAAGCATACTTTGGGTGTTACTAATCAACAATCAAAGCACAAAGATATATAGTAAACGACTCTATATGCGTCGTTTTAACAAAATATATTAATATAAGAAATGTTTACAATATTTAAAGCTATACATAGCTCGTGTTCGATTAAATGAGAGATTTCAGTACATAAGTACTTGTACAAAATATACTAATGCAAGAAAATCTCTAATATCTGCATGCTGACTCGAGCTATAATATCCCTGATGGCAGTCCAACCTACTGCTGTGTACATGTGAAACATGCTAAAATGGGTCAACTAAAGCTGGTGAGCTCACAGGTTTGGAATAAGATAATATCGTATGAACCGCAAGATTTAAATAAGGATTTGCATCCAGCAAATAAGTAGTAGTGTATACAGCCATGAGCACATAGTCAGAGCTTAACTCAAGGGTCGGGTCCCATATAGATAATTCCGAGCGAGATGCCTCCAGGAGTGCCTAATTCACACTCGTCTGAACAATTATTAGTACGTCCGTTTACCCAGTTAGTGCTTGCTAATCCGGACGAGGAGGGTCAATCCTATATGGTACCATATACTAATAATCATGCTACAACGTATTACCAAACTATGCTGACGGAGGACTTTGAAATAATTAGTAGAAAACAACTCATGTAGTATATTATAAAGTTTGTACTTGCCTTCACATGTTAAAAGTAAGCATTGAATCACACCCCTGAGTGAAAAGCGGTAAAAGAGGGGCTATGAGACTCACCTGAGTCTGGAAGTGTTTAATCAATAAACGTACGGTGTTTAATCAAGCAGTGAGATGTCCGCAGACTATTAACCTGAGGGTGTCCACGACACGCGATGGTTATTAATATGATTAGATAGTTACAAAGACTATCCTTGTAGTTGTTTCGTTCAACTAGAATGTCCAAATTACTACGATTTGGTTGTTTGGTTAGCTTTTGTTTTGAAAACGTGTACGGCATGTTGGTGATTGTTTGTAATAATCTTCAATATTATTATTTTGATTTCGAAGTGTTATACTTAAAAAGTATTTATAAACTTTTAGGTGACGGGGGTCCGGGGGCAGTGCCCCTGGTTAGCGGGGTTCCAGGGGTGGCAACCCCTGGCGGGGTCCAAGGGGCTGGCCCCTGGTTGGGGTCGAATTTTTTATTTATACCGAATTGCTTTGGTGAAAAACGCATCTGAAACTTGAATTTGGGTGAAATCAAGTGATAAAAATTTAGGTCTCGACACTTAGTAAAAATGAGTTGTAAACATTCTGTTTTCTGCGACACTTGAAGCGACATTTAATAGTTTTCGGCGACACTCAAGCAATGTCGCATAAAAATGTGAATTCTATAGTAATTGAGTCACCTAGTGAAGTGTCGCAGAAGGTGGCGACACTTGGTTGCGGCACTGGAGGTAAGTGTCGCATGGATTGTAAATTGATTATAGGCGACACTTAGACAAGTGTCACTAGTGTACTGTTACAAAAATAGGCGTCACTTCAATGAAGTGTCACTGGGAAGTGTCGGGTAATGAATTTGCGACACTTAAACAAGTGTCGCAAAAAGAGGGTTTTCATGCGGCACTTAGGCAAGTGACACAAGATTTAGGGCTTTTACGTGACACTGAGTGCGACACTTAAGGAAGTGTCGCAAAACTGCTGCGACGCATGCGACACTTGAATCTGATGGCCGGATTTGAGTCGAAACGAGTTTTCCGGTGACCGTTTGGTCCAAGTCTTTTACCCAACCCATATTTGGACATTTTAAGATTAAACAACCCATATTCAAGTAAAAACAAGTGAAATCGGAGAGTTTCGGGTTTTGTCGGAAACTTACAAACTTAACGCGAGGAGAAACCGAAAAGGTAGAAATGTAGATCCTTGAGAGGGGAACGTTTTTCTTCAAATGTCCGAGATGAGATGAGGCCGTTTGGTGGAGCTTTTTGGTGGTTTTTGGATGGTGATGGTGGTGAGTGTTTTGAAAGGAAAATGGAAGAAAGAGAGAAAGAGAAATAGAATGAGGAAAGGGGGAGGTGATGACCCCCCCTTTTTGGCTGATTTTTGTGACAGGTGTGGGCTTCACAAATTTTTAACCCCGTGTAATCGCGCTCCGTGCGGTGTTCGTCTTCTCGATTATTTAAACGTTAAATAATTATTTAGAACATTTAGTTATATGTTTTAAAATACGAATAATTTCTCGATATTTTGGTTGAAGTATTTTATCATATATTTTATAATTGAGTTATAAAATATAACTTAACTTGTTTCGTTTTGTTTGCGCGTTTAATATTTTAATCGCGTAGTTACTGTTTGTACGATACGATTTGTGCACGAAATATTATAAAAATAATATTTTGGATATAATAACGTTATTAAATAATGTTATATTATTTAATAAAATTTGTTCACCAACGTCCGTATTAACTGAACCAGATTGCATTCGATTTAAATTGAGTACAATTTAATCAAATCGCATAATCGTATGTATATATATATATATATATATATATATATTCAACAATATATATTTTGATACATTAATTAGTTTAATACAGAACTAATTACATGTATTTACAATTGATTAGGCCCTAATTGATAGCCCTAAATTGACGGGTGTCACAATGTTGATGAGTGTTGCTTGAGGACAAGCAACGTCTAAGTGTGGGATACTTGATGTGACCCAAAAAGTCATGTTTTTAAGGACATATTTCCACACTTTTTGGACTATTCTTTGGTAAAAACATTTCAAAACCATCATTATTTACCAAAAAATCACCAAGGTAGTCTAAATATAGACATTGCTGCAGGAATCGGTTAAAACGTCCAAATAACACGCAAACCGAGGCAAAACAATCACCTTAAATTTTCCGTTCTCAATATTCTTATGGAAATAGAGCTTAATACATATTTTATGATTCCATAGGAAAATCCAAGACCGGAGGTGAAAGAATCAGAAGAAACGGATGAAAGACGGAGAAGATACACAGTCTAAAAGCTCGCCAATCGTCATCCGGAACACGCAAAAGTCAAACACTTCTAAATTTGGCAAACTTACTGTCATTAGAATCGTAACGGAAAAACGAAGCCAACGGCGCAAGAATCAAGCAAATCGGAGCCCGAACGAAGAAGATACGGACGAACCAAGCAACCGGGGACTCAGTATAAAGACCATGGAGCACCAACCCCCCCTGGCCACCTAGGTACCGTATACGGTACCCTAGGTGCCATATACGGCCCTTAGGGTGCCGTATACGGGGGGTTTGCTCTTGGAAGGTGCCGTTTGACCCCCCTTGGTCCGCTAGCCCCGTATGCTGCTTTGATGCTTGTATTTGATGCTTCAAGACTTGTACAAAGGTTTTCATGCTTCTCCTATAAATACCAAGCCTCATTTCTCATTTCCACACACCTTACACCTCTCACACTTCATTCTCACTCTCTCTCTAGTTTAGCATTCTCTCTCTAGCACTACTCTTAGGAGTTAGAGGAGAATTAGTATGTTATAGTTTAGAGTAGAAGCTCTTAGTAGCTTTTGTACGGAGTTACTCCGAGACTTCAGATTTGTGAAGATTTGTCTGTATTATTCTCTTAATGTGACACCCGACGATTTAGGGTTATTAACTAACCTACTTGAAAACCCTAATTACGTGTGTTTAGTTTAGATTTAGGCTAAATACTTGTAATTACTTGTAACTATTTGTATATTATTGTGAATATACACCTACGTAATTGTTTTATATTACACTTACGTAATTAGTTGTAATTACGTGAAACAACCGGACGGAGTCCGACAAACTATACGACGTTGGTGAAAATCTTTCTATAAATAACTTAAATCTATTTTTAGAAGTTAATTATTTATTAACAAAATAATATATGAAAAACCTAGACGTTTCGATTAAAAAGTCTTAAACGCAACGAAAACGCGCAAATCGAATTCGACAACCAAACGAAGGTCAATAAATATTTTGACAACTCAAAATAAAGTATTTTAATAATACTTCAATAAAAATTTATCCCAAAAATATCGTTAATTTAAACGACTCAAAATAACGTCACGCGATTTAACGATTTAACGAAACTAACGGGTAAACAACCACGATACGTAACGCAAACTTGGAAGACAAAATTTTAATCATTTCCCCACCCTAGTGGGCCCCCAAAACCGGACCCCTTGCCCCCATGTGAGAAAAATCATCACCACCCCTTTTAACCACTAATATGACATGCAATTTCTCATTTCCCCACATTTCCACTCATACACACTATTTGAATCTTCTCTCTACTTTCAAAATATCTCCAACTCTCTCTCTAATTATAGATTTTCAGCCTTCATCCACCATCATTTCCACCACCCAGTAACCACCATAATCCACCTCTCAAATAATATCAAGTTGGAAGGAAGAAGCTCAAGATCACCACCATCTTCATCTCCCTCTTGTTTCTCCATCATTTTGTTGGTATAAATCACCTAAACTCATCATTTACTTACTTGAATAATGTATATTCAGATGTTATTATGTTCATCCATCACTATTATGTCCAAATATAAACTTAAAAATCGTTTTTATGTAACATATGTTTACATGCACAAATCTGCCCAGAAAAGTCAGACTCAAAGAAAAATTCGTATAAAATCTTATATTAAGAGTTAGATGATGATTTTTTTTTAAATTTGCGTATTGAAAATAGATACAACTTTCATGTTTTACGTTTCTACCAGATCCGTACGTGTTTTTCCCTAGAAATCGATTTGTAGGACTGACCTGTGTAAAATCAGAATCTGAGATATGAACTTTTGTGGATTTTATTTGTATACTTAGATGACCCTTGTAATGGCTAGAAAAATTATGTTAGATACTAGAAACATGGAGGATTCATGAGTAATTTTTGTGAGAACTGATTTTGACCAGAATGTGTGTAAAATAAATGTTGAACCAAACCGATAAAACCGAAAAATGTGAGATTTTGAAGCTTTAAAGTTACATTTTAAAAACCGACACTTTCGGGTATGTTATAAATCGAAATAAGGACTTTTTGGGACTTTTTAAACATATCTAAGGGATTTTGGAAAGTTTCGGGTCAAACCGAGTAAGTTTGACCAAGTCAACAAAAACGGCTCGGTTTCTAAAAACGACAAAACTTACTATTTTTGGAAAGTGGTAACAAAAATGGGTTTGGGTGACTTAGTTAGTAACTTGGACCTAAAACTAAACTTAGAAAGTTTCCCGAATTAGAAACCGACACTTAGAACACTTGGATTTGGTAAGTGACTCATGAAATTGGTAAGTGACTCATGAAATTGGTAAGTGACTCATGAAATTGGTAAGTGACTCATAAATACAGAAGTGACTCATAAATAGACAAGGTTTGACCAGGTTTGACCACCTTTGACCAGGTTTGACCAACTTTGACCAGTTTGACCAACTTTGACCAGGTTTGACCAACTTTGACCAACTTTGACCAGGTTTGACCAACTTTGACCAGTTTGACTAGGTTTGACCAATGTAACACCCCCGAAATTCACTGTTTAGCGGAAGCAGGTTTTGGGGTGCTACTAATCAAATATCACAGCACAAAGATAAAGCAAACGACATCTATATGCAACGTTTGTAAATTAGTTACATCCCATAGATATAATGTTTGAAAACTTAATGTTTTCGTATACAAAAATAGTTCCCTAAAGTCCACGCATATGGCGGGAGATTCTATTACATAATCAACATGTACAAAAGATAATGCTGAGAATCTCCGTTAATGCAGTTTAGTTGAAATCATGCGACTCTAGCTATGTCCTGGAGAGATCCTACTCCATGTGAGTACCTGAGAATACATGCTAAAGGTTCAACACGAATGTTGGTGAATCTCACAGGTTTGTAAGTAATATCAGTTTTGAAACACAAGATTTCATCAGTAGTGCCCATAGGCGTAAAATCAGTATTTGCAATCCAGCAAATGTAAAACCAGTATTTGCAATCCCGCAAATGTAAGTAAGTAGTTTATACCGTTGCCATGAGGCTCATAATCGAAGCTTAACCCGTAAGTAATAAGTTTGCTCCCGTGACATGCTCGTAATTGAGCAAGCATCAGTAACGAATAATTAGTCACCCGTTTCTACGTGTAAATCAGTACGTGGCAGCGCTACTGCCCCGGGCGGGGAGGGTCATTTCCATAATGGATCCATTAACTAGTGTTCGTGCTTAAGTCCATAACTAACGATATATGATGGAGAGACTGCTGTTTGTAAGTAACTCATGCAATTCCGTTTGGTATAGTAAACAGTTTTAGTACTTGTGTTCAAAGAAAAGTAGTAGCATGTATCTCCCCCAATAAGATAAAACAGTAAAAGTGGGGCCGTAAGACTCACCTGAGTCTTGTAATAAGCCGTAGCAAATAGCAGGTAGTAAATATAGCAAGTAGGTTCTCCGAACCCGTAACCTTCAAATGCCTAATCATATGAAGTTATGTAAGTATGTGTCTCGCGAGACATTTCGTTTAGTTGTACACAACTAGTATGCCCAAAGTTTGTTTGTATGTTCGTAGTCGTTTGTTTTGAGAAGACAGGTTTGGCCCGTTGGTGACGGTTTGTAATAAAAATTCTAAAATGTTGACTTTGCTACAGTGAATTGCTACAGTAAAATTTGACTTTGCTACAGTAACTTTGACTTTGCTATAGTAAAAATCCTTCAAAATTTCCAAGTTTTCTGTTTTCTGCGACATAATCTGCGACACAAGGATTTGTATGCGACACAAGGGTTGTGTCGCATGAAGGATGCGACACAAGAGCTCTGCGACACAGTGGTTGTGTCGCAAAAGCTTGCGATGCTAATTCAATAGCGACATAAGGGTTGTGTAGGTTGATCCAAAGGAGGAGGGAGGGAAAACTCTCCCTAAAACACATTGTTTACTCCGTGTCCTAATCGATTATTCGTTTGTTTTTAGTTTGTAACCAAACAGTTATATTTTTAAAATGTAACTGGAGTATTTAAATAAAAATACTTTGAAATTAATAATAAAAACATTTGTCGAAATATCTAAATTATTAATTCGCGTTTAATACGTTTTTGCTAAAATATTCATAATGTTGTCGCGGTAATATAATTAAGGTTCGTTCAATTGTGTATTTTATATAACAAAAATACGTTCTCATTATTTAAGTAAATTTCTGTCACCAACGTCCAAATAAACTGTGTCGGACTCCGTCCGGTTAATTCTTACGATTTATCCCAATCGCGTAAGTACATACATATATATATAAATCACCTTATATATATACAAATAGAGTCTGTAATTAGTCCTATTACATACTAATTACAACTAGTTACAAATAATTAGGCATAATTAATTATCCTAATTATGCGGGTGTTACATTCTCCCTTTGTTAAAGAAATTTCGTCTCGAAATTAGCTCGAGTGTACGGACGGTGATTTGTCTGGGAAGAGATATGGGTATTTCTGTCGCATTTGGTCTTCCCGTTCCCAGGTGAACTCAGGGCCACGCCTTGAATTCCACCTGACTTTTACGATGGGAATACGACTCTGTTTCAATCGCTTGACCTCGCGGTCCATGATTTCCATAGGTTCCTCGACAAAATGAAGTTTATCATCGATTTGAATTTCGTCGAGCGGTATAATCAGTGTCTCGTCAGACAGACATTTCTTCAAGTTAGAAATGTGGAATGTGTTGTGAACGCTGCTAAGCTCAGCAGGAAGTTGCAGGCGGTATGCCACTGGACCAATCCTTTCGAGGATTTCGAATGGTCCGATGTATCTAGGGTTTAGTTTACCTCTTTTTCCGAATCGAATGACACCCTTCCACGGTGCCACTTTGAGAAGTACCTTGTCCCCTACCTGGAACTCAAGGTGTTTGCGTCTCACGTCAGCATAGCTTTTCTGACGATCACGTGCGGCTTTCAGCCGGTTTTGAATACCAACGATTTTCTCAGTAGTTTCGTGAATGATTTCTGGACCCGTGAGTTGGGAATCTCCTAACTCAGTCCAACAGATAGGTGATCGGCACTTACGCCCGTAGAGTGCCTCGAAGGGTGCAGCCTTAATGCTGGTATGGTAAATGTTGTTGTACGAGAACTCGCACAACGGTAAATGATTTTCCCAAGAAGTACCGAAGTCAACTACGCAGGCTCGTAGCATATCCTCCAGTGTTTGGATAGTTCGCTCGCTTTGGCCATCGGTTTGCGGGTGATAAGCAGTACTCATATCCAGACGAGTACCAAGAGATTTCTGTAGTGATTGCCAAAAGTTAGAAGTAAAATGGCTGTCCCTATCCGAGATGATCGAGATAGGTACACCGTGTCGTGAGATGATTTCCTTGACGTAGATGCGAGTCAGACGCTCCATCTTGTCGGTTTCCTTGATGACCTGGAAATGAGCAGATTTCGTGAGACGGTCCACGATCACCCAAATGGTATCGCAACCACTCGAAGTTTTTGGTAGTTTGGTAATGAAGTCCATGGTAATCTTTTCCCATTTCCATTGAGGGATTTTAGGTTGTTGGAGCAATCCAGAGGGTCTTTGGTATTCGGCCTTGACTTTGGAACAGGTTAGGCATTTACTGACGTACTTGGCGATGTCAGCTTTCATGTTAGGCCACCAATACAACCCTTTGACGTCTTGATACATCTTGTCAGAACCAGGATGTATAGGGTATCGAGATTTGTGAGCTTCAGCCATCACCAAATCTCGCAAGTTTCCGAATTTGGGTAACCACACCCGGTTAGAGAAATATCGAGTTCCATCGGGTTTGATTTCGAATAGTTTATCCAAGCCTCGTAAGGCTTCATTTTTCAGGTTTTCATCGCTGAGTGCTTCGAGCTGAGTGGTAAGGATTTGAGCAGGGAGCTCGTTACGAATTGTCATAGAAAGTGCTCGGACTCGAAGGGGTTTCACTCGTTCCTTTCGGCTTAAGGCATCAGCAACTACGTTAGCCTTGCCCGGATGGTATCTGATCTCGCAGTCGTAGTCACTAAGTAACTCAACCCAACAGCGTTGCCTCATGTTTAGATCTTTCTGATCGAATATGTGTTGGAGACTTTTGTGATCGGTAAAGATGGTGCTTTTCGTACCGTAGAGGTAATGTCTCCAGATTTTCAATGCGAAGACCACGGCACCTAACTCGAGGTCGTGGGTCGTATAGTTTTTCTCGTGGATTTTTAGTTGTCGTGAGGCATAGGCAATGACTTTTTCCCGTTGCATTAACACGCAACCAAGTCCTTGGTGTGAGGCGTCGCAATAAACTACGAAATCATCGGTGCCCTCGGGTAAGGACAAGATTGGTGCACTGCAAAGTTTGTTTTTCAATAGCTGGAAAGCTGACTCCTGTTTATCAGTCCAATCGAACTTCTTATCTTTCTGAGTCAGTGTTGTTATTGGAACAGCTATTCTTGAAAAGTTTTCAATGAATCGGCGGTAATAACCAGCAAGACCTAAGAATTGTCTCACTTCGGTTGGAGTGGTCGGTGACTCCCAGCCTTTGATTGCTTCAATCTTGGCGGGATCAACATGAATTCCTTGGCTGTCAATCACGTGTCCGAGAAATTGAACGGTTCGAATCCAGAACTCACACTTAGAGAATTTGGCATATAACTCTTCGTGTCTAAGGAGTCCTAGAATGGTTTTCAGATGTTGAGCATGTTCCTGCTCATTACGGGAGTAAATCAGTATGTCATCGATAAACACAATGACGAATTTGTCAAGATACGGTTTGCACACCCGATTCATAAGGTCCATGAATACGGCCGGTGCGTTGGTTAAACCGAATGGCATTACTTGGAATTCGTAATGCCCGTAACGAGTTCGGAAGGCTGTCTTTGGAATATCATTGTCGCGGACTCGGAGTTGATGATAACCTGACCGTAGATCAATCTTTGAGTAAACACTTGATCCCTGGAGCTGGTCAAATAGGTCATCGATTCTAGGAAGCGGGTACCGATTATTTATGGTTAGCTTATTCAGCTCTCGGTAATCGATACACATGCGGAAAGATCCATCTTTCTTTTTCACGAATAAGACCGGAGCTCCCCAAGGCGAGGAACTTGGTCGAATAAATCCTCTGTCCAGGAGTTCCTGTAGTTGGTTAGACAACTCCTGCATTTCGGATGGTGCTAGACGGTAAGGGGCTCGTGCCACGGGTGCAGCTCCTGGCACAAGTTCGATTTGAAATTCAATTTGTCTAGGTGGCGGAAGTCCGGGCAAATCCTCAGGAAATACTTCCGGGAAATCCCGCACGATTGGAACATCCTCAAGACTCTTCTCCTCCGACTTATTCTCCGTTACATGTGCGAGGATGGCTTGATACCCTTTTCGTAGATACTTTCTAGTTTTGAGGCAGGATACAATATTCAAATTCCGTCTGCCGGTCTCCCCTTGTAGGACTAAGGTTCCACCGGAGACAAGAGGTATGCGAACGATTTTGTCATGACAGATGATTTCAGCTCGGTGCTTGGATAACCAATCCATACCGACGATAATATCGAAGCTGCCGATCTCGACAGGGATTAAATCAATGGGAAACATTTCGTTCGTAAGGTTAAGTGTACAGTTGCGTATGATGCTATCAGTCTCAATCAGTTTGCCGTTAGCTAATTCTACAATGTATTTAGCATCTAAGGCAGTGGGAGTTATATCAAGTAAGGGGCTAAATTTCTCAGAAATGAAACTTCTATCGGCTCCAGTATCAAATAATATAGAAGCAGTAAGATCGTTGAGAAGGAACATACCCATCACAACATTCGGGTCTTGTCTGGCTTCCCCAGGCTTGATAACGAATGATCTACCGCGAGCAGGGTTGTTGTTGTTTTTCAGCTTTGGGCAATCTCTCTTGAAATGCCCTGGATTTCCGCACCCAAAGCAGGCCTTTGGTGCATTAGTGTTGGGGTTAGTAATGTTGGTTCGGCAATCCTTGGCTAGGTGCCCGAACCGTTTGCTGTTGGAGCAAGGGCAAGAACCGTCATGATGGCGGTTGCATTTGGGACAGTAAGGCTTGCTTCCCACGTACCCCTTCTTTTCCGATGTACCAGATGAATAATCCTTAACAAACTCAGGCTTTTTGTTGGAGGTTTGGTTGGATGAGTTGGGTTTCCTTCCCATTTGCGTTTGTTGTTTGTAGATGGGGTTGAGGTTGTGCCACGGCAGACAGAATTTGCCGTTAGCTCATGAGCCATACGAATGGCGCTCTGAATAGTACCCGGTTTAGATGAAGTCACCAGGTCTTGGAGTCTCTCGGGAAGTCCATCAACGTATTTCTCGATCCTCTTGTACTCAGGATCGACCATGGTTGGGCACAGAAGTGCCAGTTGGTGGAAACGGTTGGTGTATCCGGTGATGTCATCACCCTGCATCTTGTGGTTCCAGAATTCCAATTCCAGCTGTTTCAATTCATCCCTGGGGCAGTACTCGCCCCTCAACATCTCCTTCAACTCCTCCCACGGGAGTTTGTAAGCATTAGCAACACCCACAGTCTGGGCATAAGTGTTCCACCAGGTGAGTGCGGTGTCAGTAAAAGTACTAACGGAGAACTTAACCTTGTCTCCCTCCGCACAGTTGCAGATAAGAAATACAGATTCGACTTTCTCGATCCAGCGTACTAGACCGATAGCTCCCTCAGTACCTGCAAAGTTCAGAGGTTTGCAGTTCTGGAAGTCTTTGTAAGAACAGGGTTTGGGTTATGGTCCATTAGTAGCTGTATCTTCACTACCAGGAGTTGATGTTCGGGTAGCTAGGGATTGGCCCACACTACGGGCAATCAGACCCGCAACTTCGGCTTCAGTGAGGGTGATCTGTCGACGAGGAGGCATGATGCTGAACAAGAAAAGAACAAGGAAAGAGGAATAAGATATTTGCATGAAATTATGATATGTCACAAGTGTAAATGGTGAGATACACGATAACAGTACGAAGTGACAATCACATTTCATTTAGATAAGCAAGTTGAATACAAGGTACGGGTTTCCAAAAGATTACAGAGTAACAGTAGTGCAAAAGTGCCGAGAATTGTTACATCCGGTTGGATTACATAGGCCCTAATAAAGTAGTTAGCTGGTTACAAGTTACAGACTGATCTAATCTTGATGCAGATTAATTTGTTCCATCAGCGCGACGAGGCGGTCCACGGTTTCTGCAAGTCTGTTGGTTTGCCTGGTGTTGTCCTCAACCAAGGCCAGTCGTTGTACTAGTGCTCGAGTGTGATCCTCAGTCTCCTGTGAACGCTGTTCACATTCCTCTAGTCGGTTTCCTACGAGTTCATCCGCACCTAATTCAGCGGTCATTGAATCCTGAATCCTGGAGTTGTGATATGCGGTCAAGAGCTTGGCGAAGCAGGCAGGTCATTCGGTGTTGTTCCCGTTCGAGATTTTCGAGCCTCTGCTCCTGACGGCGGAGTTGGGTAGTCAACACTGGCATCGTGAGATATGCCGAGTTCTGAAAGTTATGAACAGGATAGGGGCTGGTTCGAGGTGACCTCGTGTTCCTCCTGGCTACTCGTGGGTTTCGTGACCCATGTGAGTGAGAGTGTGACGGATTAGGTGGTGTGTTTGCCATTCCTGTGGCAGAGTGTAAGTAAGACGAGGCTAATATATATAAGTATATAATATCCAGCCTAGTGTCTAGCACGTATCAAGTAATGGTCCGGTTCTCTCGTGGTCAGAGTCAACTAACGCATTCCTGTCCAACATAACCATTTCAGACCTCACGTCATCTTTCCTTAATTGTACATAGTTGATCAGGCTATGTTAAATTAAAGTCGTATGATGTAATTCCTGAACCAATCATGCCTAGCAAGGAAATACTGCCTAACGGTCATAGTCTAGGCCCACTAAATGCAACCTAGTTCACTATAACCTGTCTCTTATACCAATCTGTAACACCCCCGAAATTCACTGTTTAGCGGAAGCAGGTTTTGGGGTGCTACTAATCAAATATCACAGCACTAAGATAAAGCAAACGACATCTATATGCAACGTTTGTAAATTAGTTACATCCCATAGATATAATGTTTGAAAACTTAATGTTTTCGTATACAAAAATAGTTCCCTAGAGTCCACGCATATGGCGGGAGATTCTATTACATAATCAACATGTACAAAAGATAATGCTGAGAATCTCCGTTAATGCAGTTTAGTTGAAATCATACGACTCTAGCTATGTCCTGGAGAGATCCTACTCCATGTGAGTACCTGAGAATACATGCTAAAGGTTCAACACGAATGTTGGTGAATCTCACAGGTTTGTAAGTAATATCAGTTTTGAAACACAAGATTTCATCAGTAGTGCCCATAGGCGTAAAATCAGTATTTGCAATCCAGCAAATGTAAAACCAGTATTTGCAATCCCGCAAATGTAAGTAAGTAGTTTATACCGTTGCCATGAGGCTCATAATCGAAGCTTAACCCGTAAGTAATAAGTTTGCTCCCGTGACATGCTCGTAATTGAGCAAGCATCAGTAACGAATAATTAGTCACCCGTTTCTACGTGTAAATCAGTACGTGGCAGCGCTACTGCCCCGGGCGGGGAGGGTCATTTCCATAATGGATCCATTAACTAGTGTTCGCGCTTAAGTCCATAACTAACGATATATGATGGAGAGACTGCTGTTTGTAAGTAACTCATGCAATTCCGTTTGGTATAGTAAACAGTTTTAGTACTTGTGTTCAAAGAAAAGTAGTAGCATGTATCTCCCCCAATAAGATAAAACAGTAAAAGTGGGGCCGTAAGACTCACCTGAGTCTTGTAATAAGCCGTAGCAAATAGCAGGTAGTAAATATAGCAAGTAGGTTCTCCGAACCCGTAACCTTCAAATGCCTAATCATATGAAGTTATGTAAGTATGTGTCTCGCGAGACATTTCGTTTAGTTGTACACAACTAGTATGCCCAAAGTTTGTTTGTATGTTCGTAGTCGTTTGTTTTGAGAAGACAGGTTTGGCCAGTTGGTGACGGTTTGTAATAAAAATTCTAAAATGTTGACTTTGCTACAGTGAATTGCTACAGTAAAATTTGACTTTGCTACAGTAACTTTGACTTATCTATAGTAAAAATCCTTAAAAATTTCCAAGTTTTCTGTTTTCTGCGACATAATCTGCGACACAAGGATTTGTATGCGACACAAGGGTTGTGTCGCATGAAAGATGCGACACAAGAGCTCTGCGACACAGTGGTTGTGTCGCAAAAGCTTGCGATGCTAATTCAATAGCGACATAAGGGTTGTGTCGTATAAAAATACGACATAATATGCGACATACAGTGCGACACAATATTGTGTCACAAAGGGTACGACACTAAAGGTTTGGTACGACACAAGGTACGACATAACAGGCTTTATGCGACACAACATGCGACACAAGGCTTGTGTCGCATTGATGAACACCAACCCAGAAACCCAGAAACTGACGCAATTTCACGATCCAAAACTCAAATCTAACGTATTTTTAGGCTGTAAATTCATATTTTCTTTATACATATGGATCATACTAAGTTGTGTAACCATTATAACATCAAAACATTACACCAAATTGAATAGATCTAAGATTTTAGAAATTTCTTACTTTTGCAAATCGAGCTAAATCGAGGATGAAATGATGAAAACGGTTGTGATATCCTTGCTCCACTCGTGATGGTGATTCCGAATATGTGAATTTCGTGGGTTGATTTGTAGATCCGAAAATTTGGTGTGGATTGGGTTGAGAGAGTTTTTGGGGAGTGTGTGTGTTTCGTTTAAAAGAAAATGAGAGAATGAGATGAGAGGGGGGGGGGGGGGGGGGGGGTTGGGGTAGGCTGATCCAAAGGAGGAGGGAGGGAAAACTCTCCCTAAAACACATTGTTTACTCCGTGTCCTAATCGATTATTCGTTTGTTTTTAGTTTGTAACCAAACAGTTATATTTTTAAAATGTAACTGGAGTATTTAAATAAAAATACTTTGAAATTAATAATAAAAACATTTGTCGAAATATCTAAATTATTAATTCGCGTTTAATACGTTTTTGCTAAAATATTCGTAATGTTGTCGCGGTAATATAATTAAGGTTCGTTCAATTGTGTATTTTATATAACAAAAATACGTTCTCATTATTTAAGTAAATTTCTGTCACCAACGTCCAAATAAACTGTGTCGGACTCCATCCGGTTAATTCGTACGATTTATCCCAATCGCGTAAGTACACACATATATATATACAAATAGAGTCTGTAATTAGTCCTATTATATACTAATTACAACTAGTTACAAATAATTAGGCATAATTAATTATCCTAATTATGCACGTGTTACAACCAACTTTGACCAGTTTGACCAACTTTGACCTACGGTTTAAGACTTATACAAACTAAAATAATCGGTTTGCAACACACGATATGTACTAATGAATAGTTTACAGCAAAACAAACTTGATAATAATGTCTAAATGAATTATTATTACAAACTTTCACCAACGGGTCGTACACGTTTTTAAGAAACGAACTTGAACAACTTATTTGGACATACTAGTTGATGAACTAGCTCTAGGTGGACATTAACCCTCCACCTACACGATTGGCTTAAGTGGACATTAACCCCCACTTATACAATCGCTATAGATGGTCTTATAAGACATCTACTTACACAACCTTATACGTTTAGGACGTTAGAAGGTTGCGCTTTGGACTTTGCTTGCTTATTTGATATTTGCTTGCTACTTGCTAATCTAAGGTGAGTTTCATAGCTCCCTTTTTACTGTTTTTATAGTCAGGGGTGAGAATACATACAACTGTTTTATAACTGTTTTTATGATCACAAGTACTGTAAACAACTTTTATACGGATTGCATGAGACCCGAAAATAATCCCTAAGCCCTCTACCCATCATAGTTCGTTAATATATGCGTGAATGTTATTGGATAGATCTATCGGGAACTGACAATTCCCGTCCTGGCTAGTCGCTCTAGCCGACCCACGGGCGCAGTAATATTTGTGAATCAGAATTGTTATGGATTAGGCACTTACCGGAGGCAAACAACGTTAAGCTCGAACTATGAGACTCATTGCAATAGTATAATTTTATTAACTTGTTTAATAAACAAACAAATCTTGTGATTCATACCGAGGCTTTGATAACTGTTTAAACCTATGAACTCACCAACTTTATGTTGACCTTTTAGCTTGTATTTCTCAGGTAACCCGCCGCAGTAGGAAGCTTTTGGAAAACATAGCTTGAGTCGCATTGTTTTCAAACATCAAGGAATTAGAATTGCATTTACTATATTTTGTAGTTTTAATTATGTAATTCTACTTTTATTATGCGAACTCCAAATACTTTTGTAAACTTCTGAATTATTGTAATGTAACTATTTTCAAACGTCTCATATAGAGGTCGTTTGCTTTAATCTTTGAGTAATGATATTTGATTTGGTCGTAGCCCCGTGACACCTCATACTTCCGTTGCCACGTGTTTCGGGGGTGCGACAGATTGGTATCAGAGCCTTAGGTTATAGCGAACTGGGATTGCATTAGTGACCTAGACTATAACCATTAGGTTAATATTCCTCATTTGGTGTGACTGGTTCAGCAATTGCATCATTCGAACTTAATTTAACATAACCTGATCAACTATGTACAATTAAAGGAGATTCGATGCAAGACTTGAAATGGTTATAGTGAATAGGAATACATTAGAAGACTTTGACCAAGGTTAGAAACGGGACCAACCTTTATACGTGCTTATGTGCTAGGTTTTTATATGTATATGTGTGTATATATATATATATATAACCTTATGTATACAAACTTATTTGCCATTCTTCACGGCAACCACTTCCACAACTACGTCACCTGACATCGAAAACGTGGCTCTAGCCTTACATACTACTGTGGAGATTTCCACGATACCCACTCACCCAACCATATCGGGCCACAAAATAATCAAATAGGACTCACTTGAGGAGAATCCACCAAAGGATTCGCCACCCAAATAAGTGACGCCTACTTCACCCTCTTCTTTCTTCTCGCAACCAAATCACTCGGGAACACGTATAGAACTTAAACCGTACGATACTTCGACACCTAGATGAACTACACCTCTTCCCGTCACTTCGTACTCTTCGTTCCCACTTGTATCATAGACCCATGGAGCACGCGTGCTACACACGATTAGAAGAACAGACACACCACCTTGAACTAGAACTTGTCCTATTCATACCACTACTACTGATACTCCACCCACTAGGAACCGTCGTAGGGCAGATGTCCGCCAATGGAATTGGTTACCCGCAACACTTGAGACTTGGAGAACTAAAGAAGGAATATAGATTTCTACAGAGGACGAAGAAGCTATCGACATGCGAACCTCTCTATACACACATGAACCCACTTACCGTACCGTTCTGGTACTAGCTACTAGGTTACGCCTCCACGAAAATGTAATAGACACTATGGAGTTAGAATAACACAAAATCCATTTAGGTTGGATGCACCTAGCATAGGGCCGAGTTGCACAGATCCTTGAGGATCGACAAAATCTTAGCGAAACCATAGAAACTATCCATCTCCAGGTGATGGAGACTAGAGACGAAGTCGCTGCCTTGCGATTAAGATTAATGTGCAAAATAGAACTCGCTTAGGACTAGTAGAAATTCCACTAAACATGTACTGTGTGTAGGAAACTTCAAGATCACCTCCTTCTTCATCAACTCCATCACATTTTGTATAAGACTTTTGTTGTAGACCGGATGTAATAATGTCCTGCATGTTTTGTAGACTTCGAATTCTATATTTTATTAATCTTGCACCCTATTGATCACTAATCATATTACCTAGTACCAATTAACCTTCGTACTACGATGTCACGTATTATTTCAAGCACGTCTGCGATAATCTTAGCCCTCATGAAAAGATCTCAATCATTCTTTTATCCTTTTTCATCCCCTTTCAGTCAAGGCTACGCCACTACGAGAATCAACCGTACTTCCCAATACCATACTATAAAATAAAAAGTTTCCAACCAATTTCTACCAACCCAAGTTTTCAAAGGAATTTCATCAAACATCTATTCCGAAATTATTTATAACTTCAAATTTTCAACTGATAATGCTAGATATAAATTTTCAACGTCTTGTCAATGACAAGAGTTTCCAACATATTTCAACCGACTCAAATTTTCAGCAAACATTAAATTTTCAAATAAATTCTCATCATAGAAAATTTCCAACAAATTTTACACAAACTTCTCCGTAAAACGATTCATAGAAGCTTTTTCGGAAATTTTAAACTACTTATCTAATCATTTGTACAAGGTCCAAATCCCGAAACTTTTAGCAACAATTAAGTTGACATTATGATAGACGAATATTTTATAAGTATAAACACTTGATTTTCATACAGTATATCTAAAGACAAATCACAACGTAGGTAATACTACTGGTAACGCTAATTTAACCAGAAATGGTACCGACATTTTTGTAATAAAACATGAGATAGTTACATTACCAGAAATTTATGCAACTTTAGAGGCTAACACCTCTTTTACAAACCCATTGTTTTGATAAAACACTTTTCTTGTAGGAAATGGCAAGTCCCTCTGTAGACAAACACGTGTCTGACGACAACCAACTCTATGATGAACCAATGACATTCCCGTACCTACTTACTTTGGATGACGATATTGAACTGTTGGAAGATGAACCCTTGGAGACGATGACACCTGAGGAAGAACATGAGGAATCCTCACCTAACCCTATGGCAGCACGAATGTTGTTTACCACCGGAAAAATTGCTGAGACACTCCAAGCTAACCCTACCCATAACCTTACTACTACTACCCCTACTACTGCTTCATCCACTGCTACTACCCCTGCTGTTATTACCATAAATGGGGAAACTGCCTACCCTACCAAAGAAACCCTTAGCACGATGCTTACCCAACTAGCTGATGCCCAGGAAGAAATCACTAGCCTCCGTCATCGTGCTGAGCAGAGCGACATGCGCATCCTCGAGTACGAACAACGCATGACAAGTATGGAAACCACCTTAGGACAATTGATGTTTCTTTGCCCAACCATTGAAAATACAGTTCACTTAGTTCACAACTCCATGGCACAAATGGCTCAACATGATACCCCTACTGAAGAAGGAACCGGAGCAAAGGTGTTAAACAATAAGAGAAAATGGGAAGGAAATTCCAACAACAACCCAGGACAGCAACTAGTAATGAGGCCAGAAACAGTCAAGGCCTATGCTACTGGATCCGGAGAAAAGAAAGGTTATGAAGGACTTAGGCCTTACTGCCCCAAATGTGACTATCATCACGCTGGACACTGTGGTACCCCTTGTGGAAAGTGCTCACTATTTGGACACCAAGCTAAGAACTGCAAATTCCCAACTACAGTTATGAACCTCAATAAACCAAAAGCCTGTTTTGAGTGTGGTGACATCAAGCATCTTAAGAACAACTGTCCGAAGCTGCGAAACATGAACAACATCAGCAACAATAGGAAGAAGAAAACTCGTGGCGGAAACATTGTGAGCAACGCCAGTGAACCCGGACAGAACCCTGACTTTGATATGGGTACATTCCTTTTCAATGACTTAACGTTTTGAAACTCATACGATATTAAATTATTCCTTTATGCACAATAGAACCCGAACAACATGGACACTAGGTGCAACTCAGAACTAAACAACTGATTTGAGCCAACAGAAAGCCTTCGACTGTGTTTTAGCAAAAAAAACTTTTTCACATAGACTTTTAAATTTCGATCTATGTTTCCTAACGCACGATAACGACTTACACTTTAAGACACCTACGAGTCTTCTAATGGTTTACGTATTTGAAATGCAATTCCAACGACCTATATCTGGTGTAACTCAACGATTTACTTACGTCCACACGAACTTATGGTTGAAATGTCCCGGTCACACACTTATACGAAACTAATTACCTAACCTCGATTAACAATTACTTTGACTTATGCGTCAACGATACATCCAAGACACGTGACTTAATACCCACTGAAATTGAAATCTTTCTCCCTTATTTCTCTTCTTGTTGACATCGTTGCCATCATTTAACTCCTTTTAAATTCGCACCTACAACGTCTACGACGAGGAAATTGTTCGTACACCTCTCTATATCGGTCCGGTAGCAGATCGACTGCAGCTACCACCACAACTCAGTCGCGTGCATAACACATTCCACATTTCTAGCCTGAAGAAATGTCTGTCTGATGAGACACTTGTAATCCCGCCCGACGAAATCCACATAGATGATAAACTCCATTTCATCGAGGAGCCAATAGAAATCATGGACCGTGAGGTCAAACACTTGAAACAAAGTCGTATTCCCATCGTTAAAGTCCGGTGGAATTCGCGGCGTGGTCCGGAATTCACCTGGGAATGGGAAGACCAAATGCAAAAAAAAAAAAAAAAAAAAAAAAAAAAAAAACATCCACATCCATTCTTAGATACCCCACAGACTGCGGCAACAAACTAATTTCGGGACGAAATTCTCCTAACAGGGGGAGAATGTGACACCCGACGATTTAGGGTTATTAACTAACCTACTTGAAAACCCTAATTACGTGTGTTTAGTTTAGATTTAGGCTAAATACTTGTAATTACTTGTAACTATTTGTATATTATTGTGAATATACACCTACGTAATTGTTTTATATTACACTTACGTAATTAGTTGTAATTACGTGAAACAACCGGACGGAGTCCGACAAACTATACGACGTTGGTGAAAATCTTTCTATAAATAACTTAAATCTCTTTTTAGAAGTTATTTATTTATTTATTTATTATTATTTTGTTAAAATAATATATGAAAAACCTAGACGTTTCGATTAAAACGTCTTAAACGCAACGAAAACGCGCGAATCGAATTCGACAACCAAACGAAGGTCAATAAATATTTTGACAACTCAAAATAAAGTATTTTAATAATACTTCAATAAAAATTTATCCCAAAAATATCGTTAATTTAAACGACTCAAAATAACGTCACGCCATTTAACGATTTAACGAAACTAACGGGTATACAACCACGATATGTAACGCAAACTTGGAAGACAAAATTTTAATCATTTCCCCACCCTAGTGGGCCCCCAAAACCGGACCCCTTGCCCCCATGTGAGAAAAATCATCACCACCCCTTTTAACCACTAATATGACATGCAATTTCTCATTTCCCCACATTTCCACTCATACACACTCTTTGAATCTTCTCTCTACTTTCAAAATCTCTCCAACTCTCTATCTAATTACAGATTTTCAGCCTTCATCCACCATCATTTCCACCACCAAGTAACCACCATAATCCACCTCTCAAACAATATCAAGTTGGAAGGAAGAAGCTCAAGATCACCACCATCTTCATCTCCCTCTTGTTTCTCCATCATTTTGTTGGTATAAATCACCTAAACTCATCATTTACTTACTTGAATAATGTATATTCAGATGTTATTATGTTCATTCATCACTATTATGTCCAAATATAAATTTAAAAATCGTTTTTATGTAACATATGTTAACATGCACAAATCTGCCCAGAAAAGTCAGACTCAAAGAAAAATTCGTATAAAATCTTATATTAAGAGTTAGACGATGAATTTTTTTTTAAATTTGCGTATTGAAAATAGATACAACTTTCATGTTTTACGTTTCTACCAGATCCGTACGTGTTTTTCCCTAGAAATCGATTTGTAGGACTGACCTGTGTAAAATCAGAATCTGAGATATGAACTTTTGTGGATTTTATTTGTATACTTAGATGACCCTTGTAATGGCTAGAAAAATTATGTTAGATACTAGAAACATGGAGGATTCATGAGTAATTTTTGTGAGAACTGATTTTGACCACAAAGTGTGTAAAATAAATGTTGAACCAAACTGATAAAACCGAAAAATGTGAGATTTTGAAGCTTTAAAGTTACATTTTAAAAACCGACACTTTCGGGTATGTTATAAATCGAAATAAGGACTTTTTGGGACTTTTTAAACATATCTAAGGGATTTTGGAAAGTTTCGGGTCAAACCGAGTAAGTTTGACCAAGTCAACAAAAATGGCTCGGTTTCTAAAAACGACAAAACTTACTATTTTTGGAAAGTGGTAACAAAAATGGGTTTGGGTGACTTAGTTAGTAACTTGGACCTAAAACTAAACTTAGAAAGTTTCCCGAATTAGAAACCGACACTTAGAACACTTGGATTTGGTAAGTGACTCATGAAATTGGTAAGTGACTCATGAATAGACAAGGTTTGACCACCTTTGACCAGTTTGACCAGGTTTGACCAACTTTGACCAGTTTGACCAGGTTTGACCAGGTTTGACCAACTTTGACCAGTTTGACAAGGTTTGACCAACTTTGACCAGTTTGACCAGGTTTGACCAACTTTGACCAGTTTGACCAAGTTTGACCAACTTTGACCTACGGTTTAAGACTTATACAAACTAAAATAATCGGTTTGCAACACACGATATGTACTAATGAATAGTTTACAGCAAAACAAACTTGATAATAATGTCTAAATGAATTATTATTACAAGCTTTCACCAACGGGTCGTACACGTTTTTAAGAAACGAACTTGAACAACTTATTTGGACATACTAGTTGATGAACTAGCTCTAGGTGGACATTAACCCTCCACCTATACGATTAGCTTAAGTGGACATTAACCCCCACTTATACAATCGCTATAGATGGTCTTATAAGACATCTACTTACACAACCTTATACGTTTAGGACGTTAGAAGGTTGCGCTTTGGACTTTGCTTGCTTATTTGATATTTGCTTGCTACTTGCTAATCTAAGGTGAGTTTCATAGCCCCCTTTTTACTATTTTTATACTCAGGGGTGAGAATACATACAACTGTTTTATAACTGTTTTTATGATCTGTGACACCCCCAAATTTGATAATTTGCGGAAGCTCGATTTGGGTGTCACTAATCAATATACAAAGTACATAAGATATAATGAACGACCACTATATGCGTCGTTTTTTTAAACTTGCATTAATATAGTAAACGTTACATCAAAATAATGTTACATTAGCTCGGTTCCTGAAATTTAGAGATTACATAGCATAATTACTTTTACAAAATATAATAATGCAATCAAATCTCTAGTTGTATGAATGCTGACTCGAGCTAATAATCCCTGCTTGTGCAGCCAACCTACTGCTGGGTACCTGTGATAAATACTAAAATGGGTCAGCGAAAACGCTGGTGAGCTCACAGGTTTGTATTTCAATGTATAGTTGTCAGAACCGCAAGATTTATATTGAATTTAAAATGCAATTAAGCAAAATAAAAGTTATACAATCCATGAGCACATAGTCTGAGCTTAACTTGAGCGCTAGGTCCAATTAAGGAAACCTAACTTGAAATGCCTCCTACGAGTGTCTAATCTACACTCGTCTTCCCAAATGCTAATACATCCGTTTGACCGATTAGTGCGTGCTAACCCGGATGAGTGTTGTCAATCCTATATGATATCATATACTAACATTCACGCTATAAATACTAGAGACTATGCTATGGAGGACTTTAAATTGATTAGCTTGAAACTCATGTAGTATTTGAAGTTTGGCACTTGCGTTCTACTTGTAAAACAAAATGAAGTAGTAATATCACACCCCTAGTAAAAGTAGTGAAAATGGGGCCATGAAACTCACCAGAGTCTTGAAGTGTTTAATTTAATAAACTTGAAGTAATTAGCGGTGAATTGATGTCCAAAGACTTGAAACCTGAATGTGTTCACGACACTTGATTGTTATTAATTGTACCGGTATCTCGAAAGACTACCTTTGTAGTTGTTATACAACTTTATATATATGTCCAAATTACTACGATTTGGTTGATTGAATTGATACAAGTTACAACGACTTGTTTGATTGAATTGATACAAGTTACAACGACTTGTTTGAATGAATTGATACAAGTTACAACGACTTGTTTGATTCTGAAATATGTTTGAAAACATGTACGGCCCGTTGGTGATTAATTGTAACAATAGTCTTGATGTTACCACATTGATTTAGAAGCGTTATACTTGAAAAACAAATTCCATTATGTTTGAAAAGTTGTATCGTATAAGTGTTTTGAAGTTGTACAAGTTTGACACTTGGTGAAAAATGTGCTTACGGAATCTAATTACGGGGGTCCGGGGGCAGAGCCCCTGGTAGCGGGGTCCAAGGGGCGGCAGCCCCTGGCGGGGTCCAAGGGGCAGAGCCCCTGGCTGGGGTCCAGGTCAGCTTGGAAAATTTTTATTTCTACTATATTGCTTTAAGGAAAAACGCATCTGGGCTTGAATTTGGATGAAATCAGGTGATAAAATTTTGGTCTCGACACTTAGTAAAATCGTAGTTTGAAAACCTGTTGTTTTATGCAACACAATCATGCGACACAAAAGTGGTTATGCGACACAAGGGTTGTGTCGCATAGAGGTGCGACACAATATCTATGCGACACAAGGGTTGTGTCGCATATATGCGAGATGCTGATTCAACAGCGACATAGTGATTGTGTCGTATGGGGTATGCCTCATAGTGGTTGTGTCGCAAGACTTGCGACACTAATTATCTGATACGACATAAGGTACGACACAATGAATTTTATGCGACACAAAAGCCAAAATGCGACACAACATGCGACACAAGGCTTGTGTCGCATGGATGAACACCAGCCCAGAAAGTCCGGCTGTCACGATATTTCCGGCCAAAAATCCGTTTTAGACTCGTTTTTAGGCTATAAATTCGTGTTCTATACATTGTAATGGACATATACTAGTTATAATAACAACCACAAATGAAAAATACTAAGAATCGAGAGATTTCGGGATTTTGTCGGAAACTTACAAATTGCCGAAACGAAAATCCGGAAAGATAGCGTTGTAGATCGTCGCGAGGTGGTCGTGAATCTCTAAAAATATTGGTGATACGATTGCGTTTCGTGGTGTTATTTGTCGATTTTGTGAGTTTGGTGTGTTTGGTGAGTTGAAAGAAAAAGAGAGGAAAAAGAGAGAGAGGAAAGGAGAAAGTGAAAGAAATGAGGAAAGAAAATGAGAAGTGGGAGGTTATCCCCACTTTTCGGTTTCCGCCCCGCGCTCCGCGTGGTGTTCGTTTTCTCCGTCGTTTAACGTCAAATAATTATTTACATTTTTATTATAAGTTTTAAAATACGATTTATTACGCGACATATTGTTTAAATATTTTAAATTGTGAAAGTTCGGTTTGTACGATACGAATGAATACGAAATATTATCACAATAATATTCTAAATAAAATTGAGTTATTAAATAATATTTGTATTACTGAATAAAATTGTTCACCAACGTCCGTATTTATTGTATCGAAATTCATTCGATTTGAAACTTGTACGATTTAAACAAACCGCATAATTGTAGATATATATTCAACAATATATATAATAATTGATACATTAATTAGCCTAACACAGAACTAATTACATGTATTAAAACTTGATTAGGCACTAAATTCTAGTCCTAATTTGATGGGTGTCACATTCTCCCCTGTTAGAAGAATTTCGTCCCGAAATTTATGTTGGAGTCGTGTTGGATGTTGAGTCAGTGAAAAGTTGAGGATACTTGAGTCGCATTTGGTCTTCCCGTTCCCAGGTGAATTCCGGACCGCGCCGCGAATTCCACCTAACTTTGACGATGGGAATACGACTTTGTTTAAGTTGTTTGACCTCACGGTCCATGATTTCGGCGGGTTCCTCAACAAAGTGAAGTTTCTCGTCAACTCGAATTTCATCGAGTGGAATGATAAGTGTCTCATCAGACAGACACTTCTTCAGGTTTGAAACATGAAAAGTGGGATGCGCGCTGCTGAGTTCGGATGGCAGCTGCAATCGATATGCCACTGGACCAATCCTCTCAAGGATCTCGAATGGTCCAATGTATCTGGGATTTAACTTCCCTCGTTTGCCAAATCGGATTACGCCTTTCCAAGGCGATACTTTGAGTAGTACTCGATCCCCAACTTGGAACTCGAGTGGTTTGCGTCTCACGTCAGCATAACTTTTCTGACGATCACGCGCGGCCTTGAGCTTGTTTTGAATTTCGACGATTCTCTCGGTCGTCTCGTGAATGATTTCTGGACCTGTGAGTTGGCTATCCCCAACTTCAGTCCAACAGATAGGTGACCGGCACTTACGACCGTACAGTGCCTCGAAAGGTGCAGCTTTGATGCTGGTATGATAACTGTTGTTGTACGAGAACTCGCACAATGGTAGGTGTTTTTCCCAGTTTACACCGAAGTCTACTACGCAGGCCCGTAGCATGTCTTCCAGTGTTTGAATGGTTCGTTCACTTTGGCCGTCGGTTTGAGGATGGTATGCGGTACTCATATCAAGTCGAGTACCCAGAGATTTTTGAAGTGATTGCCAAAATTGTGAAGTGAAACGACTATCTCTATCGGAGATAATTGAGATTGGAACACCGTGTTTGGTCACGATTTCCTTCAGATAAATGTTGGTGAGGCGTTCCATTTTGTCGGATTCCTTGATTGCCAGGAAGTGAGCAGACTTTGTGAGACGATCCACGATCACCCAAATGGTATCGCAACCGCTCGACGATTTGGGTAGTTTGATTATGAAGTCCATGGCAATTTGTTCCCATTTCCATTCAGGAAGACTGGGTTGTTGAAGTAAACCAGAAGGTTTTTGATATTCGATTTTGACTTTGGAGCAAGTAAGGCACTTGCTGACATAGGTGGCGATTTCAGATTTCATGTTCGGCCACCAGTAGAAGTCCTTGATACCGTGGTACATTTTTTCGGATCCCGGATGGATAGAATATTTGGACTTGTGAGCTTCGTCCATCACTAAGTCTCGTAGGTTCCCAAATTTAGGCAACCAGATTCGGTTTGAGAAATACCTAATCCCGTTAGGTTTGACTTCGAATTGTTTATCCATGCCTCGCAAGGCTTCATCTTTGACATTCTCGGGTTTTAAGGCTTCGAGTTGAGCAGTGAGAATTTGAATGTTTAAATTGTTGTGAATGGTCATACTGAGGGCTCGAACCCGAAGTGGTTTCACTCGCTCTTTCCGACTGAGGGCATCAGCAACGACATTTGCTTTGCCTGGATGATATTTGAGTTCGCAGTCGTAATCGGTAAGCAACTCGACCCATCGACGTTGCCTCATGTTGAGATCCTTCTGATCGAATATGTGTTGAAGGCTTTTATGGTCGGTAAAGATTGTACATCTGGTACCGTAAAGGTAATGTCTCCAGATTTTGAGAGCGAAAACAACGGCTCCTAACTCGAGGTCGTGGGTGGTGTAATTCTTTTCATGAATCTTGAGCTGTCGTGAAGCATAAGCTATGACTTTGTCTCGTTGCATAAGCACGCAACCGAGACCTTGATGAGAAGCATCGCAGTATACCACGAAGTCATCGGTGCCCTCGGGTAATGATAGAATAGGAGCACTGCAAAGCTTTTGTTTTAATAGTTGGAATGCCGACTCTTGTTAATCAGTCCAGTCAAACTTTTTGTCTTTCTGGGTCAGAGTCGTGAGTGGTAAGGCTATCTTGGAGAAGTTTTCAATGAATCGTCGGTAATACCCGGCAAGACCCAAAAATTGGCGTACTTCGGTCGGAGTGGTGGGTGCTTGCCAGTCTTTGATGGCCTCGATTTTTGATGGGTCAACGTGAATCCCCTGACTGTCAATCACGTGACCAACGAATTGGACGGTTTGAATCCAGAACTCACACTTAGAGAATTTGGCATAAAGCTCCTCGTGTTTAAGTAGTTCAAGGATGGTTTTGAGGTGTTGCGCGTTGTCGCACCCCCAAAACACGTGGCAGCGGAAACATGAGGTGTCATGGGGGCGCCGACCAAATCAAATATCATTACACAAAGATTAAAGCAAACGACCTCTATATGAGACGTTTGAAAATATTACATTCCATAATTCAAATTTGTTTACAATAGTTGTACAAAACATTTGGAGTTCGCATAATATAAGTTGAATTACAAAGTTACTAAATATAGTAAAATGCAATCTAGATCCTGAGATGTTGAAAAATATGCGACTCGAGTTAAGCTATCCATAGCTTCCTACTGCGGCGGGTTACCTGAGAAATACATACTAAAAGGTCAACATAAAGTTGGTGAGTTCATAGAGTTGTTTAAATGTTGGTATAAAACCCAATAGTATGAAACACGAGTTATGAAACACAAGATTTTAATCGTTGTATCATTCAACAATGATAAGTAAATGTATCGTTAACAAACGATAAGTAAATGTGTTGAGTAAATGTATCGTTAACAAACGATAGGTAAATATGTCAAGTAAATGTATCGTTAACAAACGATAAGTAAATATGTAGTTGCACGAATGCAAAAATATGTATACCATTTGCCATGAGCTCATAGTCCGAAGCTTAACAATGTGTGCCGTGCCTCTTTCGAGTACACGATCGTGGGTGCCCCAATGCAAGTGTCTAATCCGGTACACTCGTTATGAACAAATATTAATACGTCCGTTTGACTGGTTAGCGCGACTAACCCGGACGGGGATTGTCAGTCCCAAATAGATCTATTTACTAATATTCACGCTTTAGCAAAACTAACAAACTATGATGTGTAGGGCCTTTGTGGATTAGTGTGTTAACTCATGCAATCCGTATAGCGTTGTTTATGGTACTTGTGTTCATAAAAGCAGTTGTGTAATTCAAATGTATACAAAGCAGTTGCAAAGCAATTGTATAAAACAGTTGTAGTATGTATTCTCCCCCAAAATAGTTATAAAACTGTAAAAAGAGGGGCTATGAAACTCACCTGAGTTCTAGCAAATAGCAAGCAAGCAATATCAATTAGCAAGCAAAGTGTGATCCAATGTGTAGCCTTTTAACGTCCTAAACGTATAAGGTTGTATGAGTAGATGTCTTAAAAGATCATCTATGTAAGTGGATGGTTAATGTCCACTTAATTCACAATGTAGGTGGAGGGTTAATGTCCACCTAGAGCTAGTTCATCTAACTAGTATGTCCATATAAGTTGTTCAAGTTCGTTTACTAAAAATGTGTACGACCCGTTGGTGAAAGTTTGTAATAATAATTCAAAGTATTATTATTGTTAAGTTCATCGTGTTGTATACTTCTCGAAGCACCTGTGTTTCATATATGAATCTACATCATAAAGGTTTGATCTTTGTAGGTGTTTATTGCTTTTATATATGTCCGAATGTGTTAAGGCTCGGAATTTAGAGTCCAAAATGTGATTTTATGAGAATTAACTAAGGGTTAAAAAGTCAACTCTCAAGGTCAAAAAGTCAACTGAAAAAGGTCAACTCCTAAGTCAAAGTCAACTCGGAAGTCTTCAGTTCGCAAGTCAAACTGAACTCGCAAGTCTTCAGTTCGCAAGTCAAACTGAACTCGCAAGTCAAACTGAACTCGCAAGTCAAACTGAACTCGCAAAGTCAAACTGAACTCGCAAGTCAAACTGAACTCGCAAAGTCAAACTGAACTCGCAAGTCAAACTGAACTCGCAAGTTAAACTGAACTCGCAAGTCAAACTGAACTCGCAAGTCAACTGAACTCGCAAGTCAAACTGAACTCGCAAGTCAAAGTCAACTCGCAAAGTCAAACTGTTGTGTTTTTGCTTTGTAAACATGGTCAAACGGGCTCGGTTTGACCCGAAATTTTTAGGGAAGCCTTAGATATGTTCAAAGAGTCTCCAGAAATTTTGGTTCGAGTCGGGGTCGTTTCGAGATGTCGGTTTTTAAGTTTACACCTTAAACTTCAAGATTTAATGTTTTCGGTTTATGTCGGGTCATTACGCCAACTGATTTCACCTATCTATAGTCCAAATCAAACTTCCAAATTTTTACCAACTGATTTACTAAGTGTCTTGACTAACATATCAAATTTTCAGCTTCTAACAAGTCCATTAACATAGTTAAATAAAGCCGCGTAACAACCGAACACATTTTATCGAAAAACTTCCTGGTCAGTCTTATAAATCGGATCGTAGAGAAAAATGAGTACGTTTCTGGAAAAAGTGTAAAACATGAAAGTTGTAGATCTTTTCAATACGCAAATTTTAAAAAAAAATGCATCTTCTAACTCTCAGTATTTGATTTTATACGAATATTTTTGTGAACTGTCGATTTCTAGGCAGATTTCATGCATGTTCTTGTTTGCTTTATAAAAACGATTTTCAACACCAAGTTTGGACATAATCATGATAGATGAACACTATAACATCATAATCAGTAGATTAAAAGTAAGATAAGTAAAAGGTTTGATGATTTATACCAAGCAAATGATGAAGAAAAAATGGTGGTGATGAAATGGAGCTTGATTCTTGTTTCTTCTTCTTCCTTGTTCTTGATTAATGGTGGTGATCAATGGTGGTTTATGGAGGTGTTTGGGCTGTGTTTTTCTCCAGAAAATGAGAGAGAGTTTTGAGAGAAACTTGGGGAAAGGAGTTGAGTGTGAAATGAAAATGGGAGTGAAGTGTGTGTAAGTGGTGATGAACATCATCATGACTTTGCATGTAATAAGAGAGGAGGAAGAAGGGTGGTGGCACATGGGGTGGCCGGCCCCCATGTGGTCCCACAAGGGGTATTTTGGTCATTTCACATTTCAAGCTTAAATCGTTGCGTTTTACGTTCGTTTACCCGATTGTTTAAACGTTTATTTATATGTTAAACGTTTTATACGCGTTTTTAAGTGACGACATAAATTTCGATATTTTTGATTGAGACGTTTATTGAAATACTTGAAAACATTTATAAAAATGTCCCGTTAATTCGTCGGCCTCGATTTGCGTGTTTGTTCTACGGCGGTTTAATCGCGTAACGTTATTTTGAGTCGTTTAGGTTAACGATATAATTTGGATAAATTTCCATTGAAGTATTATTTAAAATACTTAATTTAGGTTGTCAATTTAATTATTGACGTTCGTTTGGTTGTCGAAATAAATTCGCGCGTTATCGTTGCGTTTGAGACGTTTTAACCGAAACGTCTAGGTTTTTCGAGTATTATTTTAGCAAAATAATAGATAATGATAAACAACTTCTAAAAATAGATTAAAGTTATTTATAGAAATGTTTTCACCAACGTCGTATTTAAACTGTGTCGGACTCCATCCGATAATAAAGTGTACGATTTAAACAAATCGCAAATGTGTGCAAATATAATAACATATATTAATACACATAATGATACACATAATTCACCCTAATTACATGTATTAGCACAATGATTAGGAACTAACAGTAGCCCTAATTGGTCGGGTGTCACACGCGTGTTCTTCTTTGTTTCGTGAATATATGAGGATGTCATCGATGAAGACAATGACAAACTTGTCAAGGTAAGGTTTACACACCCGATTCATAAGGTCCATGAATACCGCCGGTGCGTTGGTTAGGCCAAATGGCATCACTTGGAATTCGTAATGCCCATAGCGGGTTCGGAAAGCGGTTTTTTGAATGTCGGTATCGCGAACACGCAGTTGGTGATAACCGGATCGGAGATCAATCTTTGAATAACAACTCGATCCTTGAAGTTGGTCGAACAAATCATCGATTCGAGGAACTGGATACCGGTTCTTGACAGTTAACTTGTTCAACTCTCGGTAGTCGATACACATTCAAAAAGAACCATCTTTCTTCTTAACAAATAGGACCGGAGCTCCCCAAGGTGAAGAACTCGGCCTGATAAATCCTCGTTCCAGGAGTTCCTGTAATTGGGTGGACAACTCCTGAAGTTCGGATGGAGCTAAACGGTATGGTGCTCGGGCCACAGGCGCAGCACCTGGTACAAGATCAATTAAGAACTCAACCTGTCTTGGTGGTGGTAAACCAGGTAGTTCCTCGGGAAAGACTTCTGGAAAGTCTCGGACAATTGGAACATCCTCAAGTCGCTTCTCCTCCGACTTTTTCTCCATGATGTGCGCGAGGATTGCTGGATAACCCTTTCTCAGAAATTTTCGGGTTTTTAGGCAAGATATGAGGTTAAGTCTCGTCCCACCGGTCTCCCCCTGTATGACCAAGGTTCTACCGACGGCGAGAGGTATGCGAACAATTTTGTCATAGCAAATGATTTCAGCGCGATGTTTGGATAACCAGTCCATGCCTACGATGACATCGAAACTCCCTATCTCGATTGGCATAAGATCTATGGAAACGATTTCGTCGGCTAGGTTTAAAGTGCAATTAGGTATCACACTATCGGTTTCTATCAATTTGCCATTTGCTAGCTCTACGGTGTACTTAACGTCTAATGCAACAGGTGTGATGTCAAGTAGAGGGCAAAATTCATCGGAAATAAAACTTCTATCAGCACCAGTATCAAACAGAATAGAAGCAGTTAAATTGTTGAGGAGGAACATACCCGTGACCACATTCGGGTCCTGACGGGCGTCCCCTGAGTTGATCACGAAGGCGCTACTTTTGACGTTGTTGTTGTTGCGGCTGTTGTTGTTGTTGTTGTTGTTGTTGTTGTTGTTGTTGTTGCCCTTATTCTTTAATTTTGGGCAAGTATCCCTAAAATGTCCTGGGTTCCCACATTCATAGCAGGACTTAGGTTGTTGGGCATTTTTGTTATAGGAGTTGTTGTTGGATTTGGGGGCTCGGCAATCCTTAGTCGAATGCCCGAACCTCCTGCAGTTGTTGCAAGGGGTCCTGCACTGACCAAAGTGGTGATAGTTACACTTGGGACAATAAGGCCTGTCCCCGGTGTAGTTGCGGTTGGATTCAGAGTTGGTGGTGTAGACTTGAATGACGTTGTTTTTGTTGTTTGAGTTGTGGTGGTGTTCAGTGGATTTGCATTTGCTGTTGTTGGAGGATGAGGTGTTGGAGGTCTCACGGCTGACAACTAGGGCCATGAGTTCGTGGGCCAATCGAATGGCACTCTCAGTGGTGGTTGGTTTGGATGAGGCGACATTTCCTTGAATGCTCTCAGGGAGGCCGCGAATGTATCTCTTAATGCCCTTACTTTCCGGTTCAACCAAGCTTGGGCATAGTAAAGCAAACTGCTGAAATTTTGTGGTATAATCAGCAACATCATTTCCCTGCACCGCCAGGTGCCAGAATTCTTCATCCAGCCTGTGCAATTCTTCTTCAGGACAGTATTTTTCTGTCAGCTTCTTCTTCAGTTCGGCCCAAGGAAGTCGATTTGCAACTTCAAGACCTACGGAGTTTGCGTGGGTTTTCCACCACGTGAGTGCACCTTCCTGAAAGGTGTAAGCAACGAATTTGACCTTGTTATTCTCAATGCAGTCGCAGAGACTGAAGACAGATTCCATACGCTCAATCCAACGGATCAAGCCAATGGCACCTTCCGTGCCCTTGAAATATAGGGGTTTACAGCTGAGAAAGTCCTTGTAGGAACAAGGCTTGACAGTATGAGTGGTGGCGGTGGTATCGGCTGTTTCCTCGGACGTTCGGATTGGATCCCGTGCGGCCAAGGCGTCGGCTACGGCTCAATTAACGGCAGCAGCGAGTTCGGCTTCACTGTAACTCTTTTTCTTCGGTGGCATGATTCTTCAAGAAAAGAAACAATAGGTACGTAAGAAATTGTACCAGAATGATAATTGCAGTGGATGTATGTATTAGAGCGACAATATACACATCACAAGCATAAAGGTTCTATAATATAGATTTAAATCGATCGAAATTGTCAATTGATATTACGTTGTTAAATGATTACAGACAATTTCGGGTTTGTTGAATTCAAAGGTTACAGACTTAGATATTGTGCCAAAAGTGCCGAGAATTGTTTCATTCGGTCTTTTTACATTAGTCCCACGAAAGCGTTAAGGAGTGCAGATTCAGCCTAAGCTAATTCTGACGAAGATTGAGTTGTGGCATTAAGGCAGTGAGACGGTCAACGGACTCTGCAAGTCGGTTAACCATTCTGAGTGCCTCCTCGGTTTCCCTCAAGCGTGTCTCACACTGAGTCAACCTTGATCGCAGGACAATGATTTCGTTGTGATTGTCAATCACTTGATTGTGAACGATCTCCATGGTCTCGATGGTTTCACCCACTCGATTTTCGAGAACGTCCATGTTGTTGATAGTGTTTACATGGTCCTCAGAGACCTGAGCAACTTGTCCCATTAGGGTGAGTGTCCAGTTTTCTCGGGTCTCTTGTAACTCGATGTCCATGTCACGCAATTGTTGCTCGTGACGGTGTAGACTAGCGGCCAAATCCGTTAGTGTGAATTGATTGGGGTAAGGGCCCGCTCGAGGCAACCTGGGGTTCCTCCTAGCTACCCTTGAACTTTGTGATTCGTACGTATGGGAACGAGATGAGTTGGGTGGTGTGTTTGCCATTCTGAGACAGAGTGTTAGAAAGAATGAGGCCTATAATCATATAATATAATATAGCCTAAGATTGTAAGTGAGGTCTATTCATGTATATATATATATATATATATATCACATAATAACCTATTGTGTGTCTAGCAACGACATGTTTTGAGTCCCGTTTCTCTCGAGGTCAGAGTCAACTAGTGTATCCTGTTCAGCCATAACTTCCTTCAGATCTTACATCATCTTTGTTTAATTGTACATAGTTGATCAGGCTATGTTAAATTAAATTCGTATGCTGTAATCCCTGAACTGGTTATACCTAATAGGGAATACTGCCTAACGGTCATAGTCTAGGTCCACTAAATGCAACCTAGTTCACTATAACCTTAGGCTCTGATACCAATCTGTGACACCCCCAAATTTGATGATTTGCGGAAGCTCGATTTGGGTGTCACTAATCAATATACAAAGTACATAAGATATAATGAACGACCACTATATGCGTCGTTTTTTTAAACTTGCATTAATATAGTAAATGTTACATCAAAATAATGTTACATTAGCTCGGTTCCTGAAATTTAGAGATTACATAGCATAATTACTTTTACAAAATATAATAATGCAATCAAATCTCTAGTTGTATGAATGCTGACTCGAGCTAATAATCCCTGCTTGTGCAGCCAACCTACTGCTGGGTACCTGTGATAAATACTAAAATGGGTCAGCGAAAAAACTGGTGAGCTCACAGGTTTGTATGTCAATGTATAGTTGTCAGAACCGCAAGATTTATATTGAATTTAAAATGCAATTAAGCAAAATAAAAGTTATACAATCCATGAGCACATAGTCTGAGCTTAACTTGAGCGCTAGGTCCAATTAAGGAAACCTAACTTGAAATGCCTCCTACGAGTGTCTAATCTACACTCGTCTTCCCAAATGCTAATACATCCGTTTGACCGATTAGTGCGTGCTAACCCGGATGAGGGTTGTCAATCCCATATGATATCATATACTAACATTCACGCTATAAATACTAGAGACTATGCTATGGAGGACTTTAAATTGATTAGCTTGAAACTCATGTAGTATTTGAAGTTTGGCACTTGCGTTCTACTTGTAAAACAAAATGAAGTAGTAATATCACACCCCTAGTAAAAGTAGTGAAAATGGGGCCATGAAACTCACCTGAGTCTTGAAGTGTTTAATTTAATAAACTTGAAGTAATTAGCGGTGAATTGATGTCCAAAGACTTGAAACCTGAATGTGTTCACGACACTTGATTGTTATTAATTGTACCGGTATCTCGAAAGACTACCTTTGTAGTTGTTATACAACTTTATATATATGTCCAAATTACTACGATTTGGTTGATTGAATTGATACAAGTTACAACGACTTGTTTGATTGAATTGATACAAGTTACAACGACTTGTTTGAATGAATTGATACAAGTTACAACGACTTGTTTGATTCTGAAATATGTTTGAAAACATGTACGGCCCGTTGGTGATTAATTGTAACAATAGTCTTGATGTTACCACATTGATTTAGAAGCGTTATACTTGAAAAACAAATTCCATTATGTTTGAAAAGTTGTATCGTATAAGTGTTTTGAAGTTGCACAAGTTTGACACTTGGTGAAAAATGTGCTTACGGAATCTAATTACGGGGGTCCGGGGGCAGAGCCCCTGGTAGCGGGGTCCAAGGGGCGGCAGCCCCTGGCGGGGTCCAAGGGGCAGAGCCCCTGGCTGGGGTCCAGGTCAGCTTGGAAAATTTTTATTTCTACTATATTGCTTTAAGGAAAAACGCATCTGGGCTTGAATTTGGATGAAATCAAGTGATAAAATTTTGGTCTCGACACTTAGTAAAATCGTAGTTTGAAAACCTGTTGTTTTATGCGACACAATCATGCGACACAAAAGTGGTTATGCGACACAAGGGTTGTGTCGCATAGAGGTGCGACACAATATCTATGCGACACAAGGGTTGTGTCGCATATATGCGAGATGCTGATTCAACAGCGACATAGTGATTGTGTCGTATGGGGTATGCCTCATAGTGGTTGTGTCGCAAGACTTGCGACACTAATTATCTGATACGACATAAGGTACGACACAATGAATTTTATGCGACACAAAAGCCAAAATGCGACACAACATGCGACACAAGGCTTGTGTCGCATGGATGAACACCAGCCCAGAAAGTCCGGCTGTCACGATATTTCCGGCCAAAAATCCGTTTTAGACTCGTTTTTAGGCTATAAATTCGTGTTCTATACATTGTAATGGACATATACTAGTTATAATAACAACCACAAATGAAAAATACTAAGAATCGAGAGATTTCGGGATTTTGTCGGAAACTTACAAATTGCCGAAACGAAAATCCGGAAAGATAGCGTTGTAGATCGTCGCGAGGTGGTCGTGAATCTCTAAAAATATTGGTGATACGATTGCGTTTCGTGGTGTTATTTGTCGATTTTGTGAGTTTGGTGTGTTTGGTGAGTTGAAAGAAAAAGAGAGGAAAAAGAGAGAGAGGAAAGGAGAAAGTGAAAGAAATGAGGAAAGAAAATGAGAAGTGGGAGGTTATCCCCACTTTTCGGTTTCCGCCCCGCGCTCCGCGTGGTGTTCGTTTTCTCCGTCGTTTAACGTCAAATAATTATTTACATTTTTATTATAAGTTTTAAAATACGATTTATTACGCGACATATTGTTTAAATATTTTAAATTGTGAAAGTTCGGTTTGTACGATACGAATGAATACGAAATATTATCACAATAATATTCTAAATAAAATTGAGTTATTAAATAATATTTGTATTACTGAATAAAATTGTTCACCAACGTCCGTATTTATTGTATCGAAATTCATTCGATTTGAAACTTGTACGATTTAAACAAACCGCATAATTGTAGATATATATTCAACAATATATATAATAATTGATACATTAATTAGCCTAACACAGAACTAATTACATGTATTAAAACTTGATTAGGCACTAAATTCTAGTCCTAATTTGATGGGTGTCACATTCTCCCCTGTTAGAAGAATTTCGTCCCGAAATTTATGTTGGAGTCGTGTTGGATGTTGAGTCAGTGAAGAGTTGAGGATACTTGAGTCGCATTTGGTCTTCCCGTTCCCAGGTGAATTCCGGACCACGCCGCGAATTCCACCTAACTTTGACGATGGGAATACGACTTTGTTTAAGTTGTTTGACCTCACGGTCCATGATTTCGGCGGGTTCCTCAACAAAGTGAAGTTTCTCGTCAACTCGAATTTCATCGAGTGGAATGATAAGTGTCTCATCAGACAGACACTTCTTCAGGTTTGAAACATGAAAAGTGGGATGCGCGCTGCTGAGTTCGGATGGCAGCTGCAATCGATATGCCACTGGACCAATCCTCTCAAGGATCTCGAATGGTCCAATGTATCTGGGATTTAACTTCCCTCGTTTGCCAAATCGGATTACGCCTTTCCAAGGCGATACTTTGAGTAGTACTCGATCCCCAACTTGGAACTCGAGTGGTTTGCGTCTCACGTCAGCATAACTTTTCTGACGATCACGCGCGGCCTTGAGCTTGTTTTGAATTTCGACGATTCTCTCGGTCGTCTCGTGAATGATTTCTGGACCTGTGAGTTGGCTATCCCCAACTTCAGTCCAACAGATAGGTGACCGGCACTTACGACCGTACACTGCCTCGAAAGGTGCAGCTTTGATGCTGGTATGATAACTGTTGTTGTACGAGAACTCGCACAATGGTAGGTGTTTTTCCCAGTTTACACCGAAGTCTACTACGCAGGCCCGTAGCATGTCTTCCAGTGTTTGAATGGTTCGTTCACTTTGGCCGTCGGTTTGAGGATGGTATGCGGTACTCATATCAAGTCGAGTACCCAGAGATTTTTGAAGTGATTGCCAAAATTGTGAAGTGAAACGACTATCTCTATCGGAGATAATTGAGATTGGAACACCGTGTTTGGTCACGATTTCCTTCAGATAAATGTTGGTGAGGCGTTCCATTTTGTCGGATTCCTTGATTGCCAGGAAGTGAGCAGACTTTGTGAGACGATCCACGATCACCCAAATGGTATCGCAACCGCTCGACGATTTGGGTAGTTTGATTATGAAGTCCATGGCAATTTGTTCCCATTTCCATTCAGGAAGACTGGGTTGTTGAAGTAAACCAGAAGGTTTTTGATATTCGATTTTGACTTTGGAGCAAGTAAGGCACTTGCTGACATAGGTGGCGATTTCAGATTTCATGTTCGGCCACCAGTAGAAGTCCTTGATACCGTGGTACATTTTTTCGGATCCCGGATGGATAGAATATTTGGACTTGTGAGCTTCGTCCATCACTAAGTCTCGTAGGTTCCCAAATTTAGGCAACCAGATTCGGTTTGAGAAATACCTAATCCCGTTAGGTTTGACTTCGAATTGTTTATCCATGCCTCGCAAGGCTTCATCTTTGACATTCTCGGGTTTTAAGGCTTCGAGTTGAGCAGTGAGAATTTGAATGTTTAAATTGTTGTGAATGGTCATACTGAGGGCTCGAACCCGAAGTGGTTTCACTCGCTCTTTCCGACTGAGGGCATCAGCAACGACATTTGCTTTGCCTGGATGATATTTGAGTTCGCAGTCGTAATCGGTAAGCAACTCGACCCATCGACGTTGCCTCATGTTGAGATCCTTCTGATCGAATATGTGTTGAAGGCTTTTATGGTCGGTAAAGATTGTACATCTGGTACCGTAAAGGTAATGTCTCCAGATTTTGAGAGCGAAAACAACGGCTCCTAACTCGAGGTCGTGGGTGGTGTAATTCTTTTCATGAATCTTGAGCTGTCGTGAAGCATAAGCTATGACTTTGTCTCGTTGCATAAGCACGCAACCGAGACCTTGATGAGAAGCATCGCAGTATACCACGAAGTCATCGGTGCCCTCGGGTAATGATAGAATAGGAGCACTGCAAAGCTTTTGTTTTAATAGTTGGAATGCCAACTCTTGTTTATCAGTCCAGTCAAACTTTTTGTCTTTCTGGGTCAGAGTCGTGAGTGGTAAGACTATCTTGGAGAAGTTTTCAATGAATCGTCGGTAATACCCGGCAAGACCCAAAAATTGGCGTACTTCGGTCGGAGTGGTGGGTGCTTGCCAGTCTTCGATGGCCTCGATTTTTGATGGGTCAACGTGAATCCCCTGACTGTCAATCACGTGACCAACGAATTGGACGGTTTGAATCCAGAACTCACACTTAGAGAATTTGGCATAAAGCTCCTCGTGTTTAAGTAGTTCAAGGATGGTTTTGAGGTGTTGCGCGTGTTCTTCTTTGTTTCGTGAATATATGAGGATGTCATCGATGAAGACAATGACAAACTTGTCAAGGTAAGGTTTACACACCCGATTCATAAGGTCCATGAATACCGCCGGTGCGTTGGTTAGGCCAAATGGCATCACTTGGAATTCGTAATGCCCATAGCGGGTTCGGAAAGCGGTTTTTTGAATGTCGGTATCGCGAACACGCAGTTGGTGATAACCGGATCGGAGATCAATCTTTGAATAACAACTCGATCCTTGAAGTTGGTCGAACAAATCATCGATTCGAGGAAGTGGATACCGGTCCTTGACAGTTAACTTGTTCAACTCTCGGTAGTCGATACACATTCGAAAAGAACCGTCTTTCTTCTTAACAAATAGGACCGGAGCTCCCCAAGGTGAAGAACTCGGCCTGATAAATCCTCGTTCCAGGAGTTCCTGTAATTGGGTGGACAACTCCAGAAGTTCGGATGGAGCTAAACGGTATGGTGCTCGGGCCACAGGCGCAGCACCTGGTACAAGATCAATTAAGAACTCAACCTGTCTTGGTGGTGGTAAACCAGGTAGTTCCTCGGGAAAGACTTCTGGAAAGTCTCGGACAATTGGAACATCCTCAAGTCGCTTCTCCTCCGACTTTTTCTCCATGATGTGCGCGAGGATTGCTGGATAACCCTTTCTCAGAAATTTTCGGGTTTTTAGGCAAGATATGAGGTTAAGTCTCGTCCCACCGGTCTCCCCCTGTATGACCAAGGTTCTACCGACGGCGAGAGGTATGCGAACAATTTTGTCATAGCAAATGATTTCAGCGCGATGTTTGGATAACCAGTCCATGCCTACGATGACATCGAAACTCCCTATCTCGATTGGCATAAGATCTATGGAGAAGATTTCGTCGGCTAGGTTTAAAGTGCAATTAGGTATCACACTATCGGTTTCTATCAATTTGCCATTTGCTAGCTCTACGGTGTACTTAACGTCTAATGCAACAGGTGTGATGTCAAGTAGAGGGCAAAATTCATCGGAAATAAAACTTCTATCAGCACCAGTATCAAACAGAATAGAAGCAGTTAAATTGTTGAGGAGGAACATACCCGTGACCACATTCGGGTCCTGACGGGCGTCCCCTGAGTTGATCACGAAGGCGCTACTTTTGACGTTGTTGTTGTTGCGGCTGTTGTTGTTGTTGTTGTTGTTGTTGTTGCCCTTATTCTTTAATTTTGATCAAGTATCCCTAAAATGTCCTGGGTTCCCACATTCATAGCAGGACTTAGGTTGTTGGGCATTTTTGTTAGAGGAGTTGTTGTTGGATTTGGGGGCTCGGCAATCCTTAGTCGAATGCCCGAACCTCCTGCAGTTGTTGCAAGGGGTCCTGCACTGACCAAAGTGGTGATAGTTACACTTGGGACAATAAGGCCTGTCCCCGGTGTAGTTGCGGTTGGATTCAGAGTTGGTGGTGTAGACTTGAATGGCGTTGTTTTTGTTGTTTGAGTTGTGGTGGTGTTCAGTGGATTTGCATTTGCTGTTGTTGGAGGATGAGGTGTTGGAGGTCTCACGGCTGACAACTAGGGCCATGAGTTCGTGGGCCAATCGAATGGCACTCTCAGTGGTGGTTGGTTTGGATGAGGCGACATTTCCTTGAATGCTCTCAGGGAGGCCGCGAATGTATCTCTTAATGCCCTTACTTTCCGGTTCAACCAAGCTTGGGCATAGTAAAGCAAACTGCTGAAATTTTGTGGTATAATCAGCAACATCATTTCCCTGCACCGCCAGGTGCCAGAATTCTTCATCCAGCCTGTGCAATTCTTCTTCAGGACAGTATTTTTCTGTCAGCTTCTTCTTCAGTTCGGCCCAAGGAAGTCGATTTGCAACTTCAAGACCTACGGAGTTTGCGTGGGTTTTCCACCACGTGAGTGCACCTTCCTGAAAGGTGTAAGCAACGAATTTGACCTTGTTATTCTCAATGCAGTCGCAGAGACTGAAGACAGATTCCATACGCTCAATCCAACGGATCAAGCCAATGGCACCTTCCGTGCCCTTGAAATATAGGGGTTTACAGTTGAGAAAGTCCTTGTAGGAACAAGGCTTGACAGTATGAGTGGTGGCGGTGGTATCGGCTGTTTCCTCGGACGTTCGGATTGGATCCCGAGCGGCCAAGGCGTCGGCTACGGCTCGATTAACGGCAGCAGCGAGTTCGGCTTCACTGTAACTCTTTTTCTTCGGTGGCATGATTCTTCAAGAAAAGAAACAATAGGTACGTAAGAAATTGTACCAGAATGATAATTGCAGTGGATGTATGTATTAGAGCGACAATATACACATCACAAGCATAAAGGTTCTATAATATAGATTTAAATCGATCGAAATTGTCAATTGATATTACGTTGTTAAATGATTACAGACAATTTCGGGTTTGTTGAATTCAAAGGTTACAGACTTAGATATTGTGCCAAAAGTGCCGAGAATTGTTTCATTCGGTCTTTTTACATTAGTCCCACGAAAGCGTTAAGGAGTGCAGATTCAGCCTAAGCTAATTCTGACGAAGATTGAGTTGTGGCATTAAGGCAGTGAGACGGTCAACGGACTCTGCAAGTCGGTTAACCATTCTGAGTGCCTCCTCGGTTTCCCTCAAGCGTGTCTCACACTGAGTCAACCTTGATCGCAGGACAGTGATTTCGTTGTGATTGTCAATCACTTGATTGTGAACGATCTCCATGGTCTCGATGGTTTCACCCACTCGATTTTCGAGAACGTCCATGTTGTTGATAGTGTTTACATGGTCCTCAGAGACCTGAGCAACTTGTCCCATTAGGGTGAGTGTCCAGTTTTCTCGGGTCTCTTGTAACTCGATGTCCATGTCACGCAATTGTTGCTCGTGACGGTGTAGACTAGCGGCCAAATCCGTTAGTGTGAATTGATTGGGGTATGGGCCCGCTCGAGGCAACCTGGGGTTCCTCCTAGCTACCCTTGAACTTTGTGATTCGTACGTATGGGAACGAGATGAGTTGGGTGGTGTGTTTGCCATTCTGAGATAGAGTGTTAGAAAGAATGAGGCCTATAATCATATAATATAATATAGCCTAAGATTGTAAGTGAGGTCTATTCATGTATATATATATATATATATATATCACATAATAACCTATTGTGTGTCTAGCAACGACATGTTTTGAGTCCCGTTTCTCTCGAGGTCAGAGTCAACTAGTGTATCCTGTTCAGCCATAACTTCCTTCAGATCTTACATCATCTTTGTTTAATTGTACATAGTTGATCAGGCTATGTTAAATTAAATTCGTATGCTGTAATCCCTGAACTGGTTATACCTAATAGGGAATACTGCCTAACGGTCATAGTCTAGGTCCACTAAATGCGACCTAGTTCACTATAACCTTAGGCTCTGATACCAATCTGTGACACCCCCAAATTTGATGATTTGCGGAAGCTCGATTTGGGTGTCACTAATCAATATACAAAGTACATAAGATATAATGAACGACCACTATATGCGTCGTTTTTTTAAACTTGCATTAATATAGTAAACGTTACATCAAAATAATGTTACATTAGCTCGGTTCCTGAAATTTAGAGATTACATAGCATAATTACTTTTACAAAATATAATAATGCAATCAAATCTCTAGTTGTATGAATGCTGACTCGAGCTAATAATCCCTGCTTGTGCAGCCAACCTACTGCTGGGTACCTGTGATAAATACTAAAATGGGTCAGCGAAAACGCTGGTGAGCTCACAGGTTTGTATGTCAATGTATAGTTGTCAGAACCGCAAGATTTATATTGAATTTAAAATGCAATTAAGCAAAATAAAAGTTATACAATCCATGAGCGCATAGTCTGAGCTTAACTTGAGCGCTAGGTCCAATTAAGGAAACCTAACTTGAAATGCCTCCTACGAGTGTCTAATCTACACTCGTCTTCCCAAATGCTAATACATCCGTTTGACCAATTAGTGCGTGCTAACCCGGATGAGGGTTGTCAATCCCATATGATATCATATACTAACATTCACGCTATAAATACTAGAGACTATGCTATGGAGGACTTTAAATTGATTAGCTTGAAACTCATGTAGTATTTGAAGTTTGGCACTTGCGTTCTACTTGTAAAACAAAATGAAGTAGTAATATCACACCCCTAGTAAAAGTAGTGAAAATGGGGCCATGAAACTCACCTGAGTCTTGAAGTGTTTAATTTAATAAACTTGAAGTAATTAGCGGTGAATTGATGTCCAAAGACTTGAAACCTGAATGTGTTCACGACACTTGATTGTTATTAATTGTACCGGTATCTCGAAAGACTACCTTTGTAGTTGTTATACAACTTTATATATATGTCCAAATTACTACGATTTGGTTGATTGAATTGATACAAGTTACAACGACTTGTTTGATTGAATTGATACAAGTTACAACGACTTGTTTGAATGAATTGATACAAGTTACAACGACTTGTTTGATTCTGAAATATGTTTGAAAACATGTACGGCCCGTTGGTGATTAATTGTAACAATAGTCTTGATGTTACCACATTGATTTAGAAGCGTTATACTTGAAAAACAAATTCCATTATGTTTGAAAAGTTGTATCGTATAAGTGTTTTGAAGTTGCACAAGTTTGACACTTGGTGAAAAATGTGCTTACGGAATCTAATTACGGGGGTCCGGGGGCAGAGCCCCTGGTAGCGTGGTCCAAGGGGCGGCAGCCCCTGGCGGGGTCCAAGGGGCAGAGCCCCTGGCTGGGGTCCAGGTCAGCTTGGAAAATTTTTATTTCTACTATATTGCTTTAAGGAAAAACGCATCTGGGCTTGAATTTGGATGAAATCAAGTGATAAAATTTTGGTCTCGACACTTAGTAAAATCGTAGTTTGAAAACCTGTTGTTTTATGCGACACAATCATGCGAAACAAAAGTGGTTATGCGACACAAGGGTTGTGTCGCATAGAGGTGCGACACAATATCTATGCGACACAAGGGTTGTGTCGCATATATGCGAGATGCTGATTCAACAGCGACATAGTGATTGTGTCGTATGGGGTATGCGTCATAGTGGTTGTGTCGCAAGACTTGCGACACTAATTATCTGATACGACATAAGGTACGACACAATGAATTTTATGCGACACAAAAGCCAAAATGCGACACAACATGCGACACAAGGCTTGTGTCGCATGGATGAACACCAGCCCAGAAAGTCCGGCTGTCACGATATTTCCGGCCAAAAATCCGTTTTAGACTCGTTTTTAGGCTATAAATTCGTGTTCTATACATTGTAATGGACATATACTAGTTATAATAACAACCACAAATGAAAAATACTAAGAATCGAGAGATTTCGGGATTTTGTCGGAAACTTACAAATTGCCGAAACGAAAATCCGGAAAGATAGCGTTGTAGATCGTCGCGAGGTGGTCGTGAATCTCTAAAAATATTGGTGATACGATTGCGTTTCGTGGTGTTATTTGTCGATTTTGTGAGTTTGGTGTGTTTGGTGAGTTGAAAGAAAAAGAGAGGAAAAAGAGAGAGAGGACAGGAGAAAGTGAAAGAAATGAGGAAAGAAAATGAGAAGTGGGAGGTTATCCCCACTTTTCGGTTTCCGCCCCGCGCTCCGCGTGGTGTTCATTTTCTCCGTCGTTTAACGTCAAATAATTATTTACATTTTTATTATAAGTTTTAAAATACGATTTATTACGCGACATATTGTTTAAATATTTTAAATTGTGAAAGTTCGGTTTGTACGATACGAATGAATACGAAATATTATCACAATAATATTCTAAATAAAATTGAGTTATTAAATAATATTTGTATTACTGAATAAAATTGTTCACCAACGTCCGTATTTATTGTATCGAAATTCATTCGATTTGAAACTTGTACGATTTAAACAAACCGCATAATTGTAGATATATATTCAACAATATATATAATAATTGATACATTAATTAGCCTAACACAGAACTAATTACATGTATTAAAACTTGATTAGGCACTAAATTCTAGTCCTAATTTGATGGGTGTCACATGATCACAAGTACTGTAAACAACTTTTATACGGATTGCATGAGACCCGAAAATAATCCCTAAGCCCTCTACCCATCATAGTTCGTTAATATATGCGTGAATGTTATTGGATAGATCTATCGGGAACTGACAATTCCCGTCCGGGCTAGTTGCTCTAGCCGACCCACGGGCGCAGTAATATTTGTGAATCAGAAGTGTTATGGATTAGGCACTTACCGGAGGCAAACAACGTTAAGCTCGAACTATGAGACTCATTGCAATAGTATAACTTTTATTAACTTGTTTAATAAACAAACAAATCTTGTGATTCATACCTAGACTTTGATAACTGTTTAAACCTATGAACTCACCAACTTTATGTTGACCTTTTAGTATGTATTTCTCAGGTAACCCGCCGCAGTAGGAAGCTTTTGGAAAACATAGCTTGAGTCACATTGTTTTCAAACATCAAGGAATTAGAATTGCATTTACTATATTTTGTAGTTTTAATTATGTAATTCTACTTTTATTATACGAACTCCAAATACTTTTGTAAACTTCTGAATTATTGTAATGTAACTATTTTCAAACGTCTCATATAGAGGTCGTTTGCTTTAATCTTTGAGTAATGATATTTGATTTGGTCGTAGCCCCGTGACCCCTCATACTTCCGCTGCCACGTGTTTCGGGGGTGCGACATATTCAGGTTTAATACTATCTCTCATATTTATTCTTATAATCATGTTATGTTATTATGCATGCTTAGGAATGAATTCTAGACATATGCTAGGCTAGACAAATCAATGTTTGTTTTGATGTATGCAATTTAGGATAGTTATGATTTAATATAGAATTGGGATGACACCATTATGAAACAACGGAGGTAACGTTATACGGCTTTCATTTGTATAGCGCCGGAAACATCACGAATGTGTGTAGTACGGAACGTGGAAGCTATGAAATTCGTGGGCACAATCCGTTGTGGAAATAATGATCCCAATTGTAACATGCCGTTACTCTGTCTGTATGAGTTTAAACTGTTTGCGAACTTATAAGCTGAACCTCTGCCCGTTTATCTATCCAACTTATGCTGTGGTTTGTATCCTCCTCCCTAGAACCTGGCCAATTGCTAGAAGTAGGATTGCCAACTATTCTGTGTATGAGGATCAATGAACTCAACATGGTCGTTGTTCCCTTGATTGAAACACATCCGATGGACACGAAGCATAGGATTAGAGATAGATTAGGTTCATGCTTGTTTGTTGTGTATCTTTGGGACAACTTCCGGGATACCCATGATTTAATTATTAGGTCAGTTAATGTGATGACTAGTGTTCCGTCTTATTGCATGTTCTTGTTTGATTGTTGATTAGGTACTGCATGCTAGACATACGTAAACACTATCACTGCCCTGTTAATTAGATTTTCATAAACATAATAAACATAATACAGATAGGTTAACATGCATGTAATAGTTGTGATGATTGTATGATTAATGATGAACAATTCAGCTGACCGCTAGACAGATTATCCCAATCGGTTCCGCGGGTTAAACCATGTTCATATTATTGTTCAATGAACAATTCATGCCACGATACGGACGTCCTCCGGATGTCTGAGACTGGGGACCTGGATTAGAGGATAGTTGTCAGTTGACTTGGTCTGTACATTTGGGAGAACTTCCGGTGTACTGGACACTCTATAACTGCTATCCATGTGACATATTGTGTATCTGATTGCGGACAACTCTACGTTAGGTATATAATAGGATCGTAGTTGTAGCTCATTGAGAAATATAGGAATATCTAGTGAGTAATCTGGAATCCTAATTGGTATAACGGAAAAGCTGTAAAACGTCCAAGTATCCGATATAACGTTAATACAAATACGTGGGAAGCCGAGTAAAGGTCGTAGGCATAATACTTTATCTACCAATTAAGCTTCTATGACCTCACCGGATTAATCATCACACCTAGTAGCGTTATCCCTCATAACTATCCATCCAAATAACATTGCCAAAATCACAGCAAACATATTCTTTATCTTGATTTCTCTGCGTTCTCCGTACAAACCCCTGTTTTTAATTTAGTTTTTAATTTTTAGTAATTAGATTAGAAAACCAAGCAACCTATCAAAAGTTTTAAAAATCCCAGCTAAATTACAAAAGATAATTAATCCTCCTAGATTCCCATGCCCGTTGTAGTTTGAAGAACGACACCTGAGTCATACATACCGCTTACTGCCCTTTAGGTCTTTAGGTTGTATTAAAACTTAGGATACCCTGCATTATAAATATAAAACACACTGTCCGCGCGTCCTGGTTGGAAGGTTCAACGACCAGAGTAAAACCCGACCGACCGCTGGGATGCATGACAAGGAGCTTTACGCCAAATTTTCCAAGTGTGAGTTCTGGATACAAACCGTTCAATTCCTTGGGTACGTTATCGACAGTCAAGGAATTCATGTAGATCCTTCAAAAATTGAGGCTATCAAAAATTGGCAATCGTCGACAACTCCAACAGAAGTACGACAGTTTTTAAGACTGGCCGGTTACTATCGACGATTCATTGCGAATTTCTCAAAAATAGCCTTACCACTCACGACACTGACTCGGAAAGATAAAAAGTTCGACTGGACTGATAAACAAGAGTCAGCATTTCAACTTCTGAAACAAAATCTTTGCAGTGCTCCAATCTTATCTCTACCTGAAGGCACCGATGACTTCGTGGTATACTGCGATGCTTCCCATCAAGGTCTCGTTTGCGTGCTGATGCATCGAGACAAGGTCATTACTTACGCCTCATGACAACTCAAAATCCACGAAAAGAACTACACTACTCACGACCTCGAACTTGGAGCTGTCGTGTTCGCTCTCAAAATCTGGAGTCATTACCTCTATGGCACTAAGTGCACAATCTTTACCGACCACAAAAGTCTCCAACACATATTCGATCAAAAGGATCTCAACATGAGGCAACGTCGATGGGTCGAGTTGCTTACCGATTATGATTACGAAATCAAATACCATCCAGGGAAGGCAAATGTTGTTGCCGATGCCCTCAGTCGAAAAGAACGGTCGAAACCACTTCGATTCCGAGCCCTCAGTATGACTATTCACAATGATCTAAACCTCCAGATTCTCGCTGCGCAACTCGAAGCTCTCAAACCTGACAATGCCAAAAACAAAGCCTTGCGAGGCATAGATAAACAATTCGAAATCAAACCTAACGGAGTTAGGTGTTTCTCTAATCGAATCTGGTTGCCTAGTTTTGGGAACCTGCGAGACTTGGTGATGGATGAAGCTCACAAGTCCAAATAATCTATTCACCCGGGATCCGATAAAATGTACCACGACATCAAGGAATTTTACTGGTGGCCGAACATGAAAGCTGAAATCGCCACTTACGTCAGTAATTGTCTTACTTGCTCAAAAGTCAATATAACACCCCTCATTCGAAACAACCATATTATATTATTAACACGGAAGCGTATATTTTAAAACATCTGTGAACACTGTACATTAAGAATAATGTACATAAACTGATTACAAGTTCAGTACCTCAAAAGTTAAAACTATTAAAGTTAACACACATCAACTACATAAAACGGGGTATTATATTGTTCCAAACTTAGTTTATAACAAAACATGTCAGAGTAGCACAATCAGTCAAACATTCCCCGCTCCAGGAGCGTCACAATCCTACAACCCACATCCCAAAACATAACCTGCAGGAAATAAAATGAGGGATTAGCACAAAGTTAAGTGAATGAATTCATTACACACAATTCAACTTAGCATAACCACCTGTTTACACCAAACAACCGTAAACATAAGATTCAACTAGTCAACAATATAGTAATGAGGATCGGTGGCTCTGGGGAAAACCATAATACCCGGGTGGCTCCCCAACACACTTATCCAACCATATCCGTATGGACATAGCGGATGAGACCGATAACCAGCGGCTATAATATTCAAACACAGGTTCTATACACACAACAAATGAAGCAAGACCCTGTGTAATTCACATAATCACCAACCAGTCCAACCAACCAGTTCAACTTGTTGACCTCATTAACAACTGATGCCCGAAGAACACACATAGCACGTAGATTTATAATCAGCAATATCAACTAAATGCAACAACAACATATCTACGTTCACTTGTTGTAACCAAACGGCTACAACTAAATCAAATGGTGAGTTCTGAATCCACTCACCAATACCTCCGTCGTCTCAAACTCAGATTCCCAAGTGTCACTTATCTTTTGGAGGATCTGAGAATAACAATCAGATATAAGTTAGTAATCAGAATCAACAATACTCAACTTATATCAGTCTGTAATACTAGGAACTTAGCATAATTAACATCACAATTACAAGTTCCTAATTACGTATTAATAATCACAACATAACTATTATCAGGTATTAATACTAGTTTATCAGTATTATATCATACAATAATGTAAATAACATTTGAATCAACAAGTGAGAATGAATGCAGTACTGGCGACTCAAGCCGCCGGCTAGGACTAGAACCCGCCGGGTCTGGTCCACAACCCACCGGCTCACACCCCATAGCCGTCGGGTACAACGCATTTTGAGGCACCAGAACTAAGTCACGTTTTAAAGCCTAATTTAGCGGTCGTATTGATCATGTAGCAACCGGGTTTGGGTTACAACCCGCCGGCTTGGGTGTTCTACCTGCTGGCTTCCCTGTATTCACAACAAAGTCGTCGGCTTCACTAAACAAGCCACCAGCTTGTTCATCATTCACAGCAGCAGCAAAATACAGCAAACTCTGCACGAACCATATCTCATACTATCTAATTTTCCAGGTACAAATTTAACTCAACAACGTTTTTAACATGAAAGGAACTTCATATTTCATCTAATAACAACTTCTAAATCATCCATAACACTTCCAATTTACTAACAACTAACAAACATCATGATTGAACTTAAAACCTTATTATCATCTTTAAGAACATGAATTCACTGAATCAAGCTATTCAATCATCTCACAATCATCATATATCATCACAATTCAGTTACTATAGCTTTACATATCATTCAATCATCAATTTCACCTTTAAGCTAATTCAATCAAGATAATAGCTAAGATTAACAAAACACTTACAATTTTAAAGATGTAACAAAGGTGATGATGATGTTTAGATTAGAATCTCAGTTCCAAACGCTTGATTACAGAATTTAGTTTGAAATTCTTGTTCTTAGGTTTTTTTAGTGAAAGTGTTAGGTTTCCAAAAAGGGAATTGAGAAACTTTCCCAAAAGGGAAAGTTAAATAGGTCAGCCAAAACTTTTACACCGACTCCGTATCCACTTAAAACAATCCCCTTCCAAATCTATTGTCTGGAACCTAAAAATCATTTGCGAGAAACTTACTTTATTCTACCGTCAACTATAGTAAATTAAAACAAGCAACAATTTACTATTCACAATAAGTCCTGAGACTTATTAATCTAAGTTTCGCAATTAAACAATTAATATCAAATAATTTCTAACACAATTAAATAAACAATTTAAATTAGAAATTACCAGACCGGTACGGAGGATGTTACAAATCTCCCCCCTTAAGAAGATTTCGTCCCCGAAATCTCAACATGATTAAACAATCTAGGATATCTGGATCTCATACTTTCCTCTGTCTCCCACTTTAGGTTTGAACCTAAACTATGCTTCCACTTCACTAAGACCATAGGTATATGTTTCTTCCTAAGCTTAACAACTTTTCTATCTAGAAGTTTAACAGGTTCTTCAACTAACTTCTGACTTCTATCAACTTGCAAATCTTGCAAAGGAAGAATCTGAGACTGGTCTTCAACGTTACATTTCCTCAAATAACAAATGTTAAACGTGTTATGAATACCAGCAAGCTCTGGAGGAAGATCCAATGTGACTGACTGATCGTTAACAACTTTACATATTCTAAATGCTCCAATATAGCGAGGAGCCAATTTACCATGTTTTCCAAACCTAATAACTCCTTCCCAAGGCGAAACTTTCAAATAAACAAGTTCACCTTCAACAAATGATACTGGTCGTCTATGTGGATCAACATACTGCTTCTGTCTATCACGTGCAGCTTTCAACTTTTCCCGAGCAACTGCCACTTTGTCAGCTGTTATCTGAACAATGTCGGGCCCAGCAAACTGTTTCTCACCAGCCTCTAACCAACATGTAGGCGTTCTACAACGATGCCCATATAACATCTCATACGGAGGCATGCCAATACTGGAATGATAAGAATTATTATAAGCAAATTCAACCAACGGCAAATGAGAATCCCAAGAACCGCCATATTTCAAAACACAAGCTCGCAACATATCCTCAAGTGTCTGAATCATACGTTCTGACTGACCATCTGTCACACCCCGCCAAACGCTAATCACGATCAGTACTAATTAAACATGCGGAAGCTTAGATATCGTGACGGGGCGTGAGCAGTTAAATCAACCAAACAATACATACATACTCAGAGCATATGGCTATTGCGCAACATAATAGATAAGGATGCCAGTTTTAAATAGTTGTTACAAAAGTAGTACGACCATGTAAGTCGTACAATAGTAATAGAGTTTTAAAACATTTAAGTATTACAATACATATGTTTATAATAAGATTTCATAAGTATAACAGCAATGTCTGCAGTAATACAGAGGAAATTCTTAAAAGCTGTCCCAAAATATGTGGCATCCTAATTAGTCCAGGGTTGTCCATCCTGAATGCATGCGATGCTTACTTACATAGCTAATTTCCTGTAAAACATAAAAAGAAAGTCGTCAACAAATATGTTGAGTGAATTCACGGGTTTTGTATAAGTGTAAGGTATGTTAAAACATTTATGTTTGTGTCATTGAAATGTCATTCAATAAATAAAGGTTTGCAGGTTTTGTAATATATAAGTTTGTAGGGTTGTTACCCTAAAATACAGATTTATGTGGGTTGTCACCCATAATATAAGTCTGGTTGTTTACCAGTATTTAAAGATAACCAGAATGATTTTCTGGTATAAAACAGTTGTAGGATATGTTAATCCTATGCAATAAGTGGGAATATTTAGACTATGATCCCCTGAAAGGTGAGCTAAACCTCGCAGGTTAAAGTAACGCGTCCTAACCCTATAACCAAACCACAACCAAAAATTATGTTGTTGCCTGAAGGACATTTAAGTATACGCTCCAACCATAGGAGGGTCGTCACGGCAATAGTACTATTCGTATACTCAGTGGCTAGAGTCACCTAGCTAATGGTTATAGTTTGCATGACAGAAGAACTTTTCATGCATACATTGGGAGTCTGGGTCCGTACTAGGATTCGTTGTCTAATTCCCAAAACAGTTGTGAAAATGTTATTTCATATCAAACAGTTGTATAAAGCAGTAAAGCATTTATATAATTTGCTGCATGTGTTCGCATGCAGTTTCTATGTTTACACCCCTATGTTTAAAAGCATAAAACATTTGCAAAGTAGGGGCTGTGAACTCACAGTAGTTTGCTCGGTATGAAAGCTAGCAGCCAACAGATAAACGCCCAAGGTGTGTTAACCTATACAGTAAATGTATTAACATAAGTACGTTTGATTGTTTAATCACTTATGTTTACAGTTTGTTTGTTTTAAAGAAATTGTTGATTTCTTAATAATATAAGTTGTTAGATTTGTTGGCGACATTGCGTTGAAATGTTGTTATTGTTTCTTACATCATATACTTTGTTAAGTATATATATATATATATATATATATATATATATATATATATATATATATATATATATATATATATATATATATATATATATATATATATATATGTCATAGTTATCTCATTGTCGTCCTACACATATATATAATTGTTGTACATATGTATGTGAGTAATTATACTTGTTGTATAATATAAATTGTACGTTTGTTAAACGTGTAATTCGTGTGTATATATATGAAAATATATAGCTACAAGTGTGTTATATATATATTTAACCAATACGTTGTTTGCGTATATAAAATATATATAGGTTTTCATTTGTTAAGAAAACGTATAATCGTGAATATAATTCAAGAGTCGTTTGTGTCTATATATAACATACGTTCTCGTATATATTTATATATATTGTAATACGTTGTTTACGTACTTAAAACGTTATAAGTTTTATTTATTATAAAACTCGTTAGTATATTTATTGCGTTTATAAAATAAATGTCATTGTTTTAATGTCGTCACGTTTGTTTAATAAGATCCAATGTCCGATAAAATACTCGTATCCAAATCGTATAATTTATAAAGTCCGTATATATATATATGTTATATATATATTTATATATCGTTCGTTCGTACGAGTTAAATTGGTCCAAAGTCCGTGTCCATAGTTTGTCCCGATTATATGTCATTATCGGTTTATTATGTCTCGTATAAAGTATAATTGTTAACGAAATCGTTTGTGTTTAAAAGTCAAACTCAGGATGTTGACCAGGTTGGTGAATCCGCCGGATTATATTTGAATCCGCCGGATTCGTACCAAAGTAAGGAATCCGTCGGATCATTGTGTCAAGCTGCCGGGTCGGGTCAAAAACAGGTGAATCCGCCGGATTTAGTTGAATCCGCCGGATTCTTTTGTGTTCACAGAACGTTCGTGTGAAGCTTTAGGAATCCGCCGGATTTGATTGAATCCGCCGGATTCGAACTGTGACACCCTCAAATTTCGGTTTGCGGAAGCTGTCGGGTCGGGTGTCACTAAATCAAATATCACCGCATAAGATACATAATGAACGACTCTAAATGAGACGTTTGAAAATAATTATACATTTCCCAAAATAGAACGTTTACCACGTTATGAGTTTAATAATAATTTCCAAATACATAATTTGAAAATACTAAAGTAGATGCAGAGTTGTCCCAATTGTTGAAAATATGCGACTCGAACTAATAAGATCTTGTAGCGATCCTAATCCTGCTGGGCAACCTGAGAACACATGCTAAAACAGGTCAGCTATAAAGCTGGTGAGTTCATAGGATGGTTAGTTGAAAACATAAAGTAATAAAACAATTTATGTTTTGTAAAGTTGTTTCCAAAATCAGTGATTTTTGATATGTAATACGTTGAAGTTTGTAACGCCAATGTGTAAAGGTCTAATCTAGGTATTTCATACCTAACTAGTTTGAATTGTAAGTCTACCATTGAAATTGTTTGTCTAACTTAATGTTCAATTACCCCGATATGGTTGGTTGCATTGTTACAAGTTACTTAGACTTGTGTGTCTTAAATTGATACAAGTTACAACGACTTGTTTGTTTGAAAATGCTACAAGTACAACGACTTGTCTGATTGAAAATGATACAAGTACAACGACTTGTCTGCTTGAAAATGATACAAGTACAACGACTTGTCTGATTGAAAATGATACAAGTACAACGACTTGTCTGCTTGAAAATAATACAAGTACAACGACTTGTCTGATTGAAAATGATACAAGTACAACGACTTGTCTGATTGAAGTTGTGCCCACTGCAATACCGTGGCATCGTTTTGTACCCACTTTACCGTGGTATCGTTTTGTGCCCGCTGCAATACCGCGGCATCGTTTCTGAAGTGCTCGAGAGCATAGTTGAAATGTAGAGCTAGTAGTACTACGACATACTAGCTATTGCAAATAAGTGTTGACCGTACAACGACGCGTCCGACTTGAATGATTGTGTTTGTATGATTGTATGTATACTAATATACATAAATATTATTGAAGTTAGCACCAAGTGCTCATGATAATATATAAACATGTAGATATATATATATATAGATACATATATTTGTCAAATGAGCAAACGTAAGTAACAATCGTGACACGCATGAAAATAATTGATTGTATCTAAATACGTATAAGCAAATATTTAGATATTAAGTAATACGTTGGTCCTAGGTATGAATACTCATCACCTAGTTGAATTGTATTAGTATAAAGGATCTATACTAACATATGATGCTATCGTATACTTCTAGCCTAAAGCCTAGCAAGTATATTTGGGTTCTGAATTGTATTGGCAATATTAGTTCCTAAAAGAGAAACTGATCCTGTAAATGTATGTATGTCGTCTAGTGTAGGTAGAACTAACCAGTTCTAATGTATTTGATAATATTGTCCCGCGACAATATGGCCAATGAATAGTAATAACTATATCCAGTTATACCTAAGTAATTGTTTTCCAACAATCTGATAGTGTACGATTGTGACCTATCTAGGTTAGGTCTTGATATTGTTCCAAAACAATGTGTTGGGTGTAATTCCTAAGTATTACACATTTGTATTACATACAGTAATAAGATTGATTGTGAATTATAAAAGATTATTAATATAATTCGAAAACAGTTGTTGTGCATGTGTTTCACCCCAAAAACAGTAAAACAGTTGAAAGAGTGGGGCTATGAAACTCACCTGTGAATTGTTAGCGATACGATGATACGCGCGTCGTCCAAATGGTAACCTTCTAGTGTCCTAAACACGTGAGGTTATATAAGTATGAGACAAATCAGTTTGTCTAAGCGAGTTGTTCATGTGTGCATTTGTTGCTGAAGTCTGGGAATGGTGTACGGGGGTCCGGGGGCAGCGCCCCTGGTAGCGGGGTCCAAGGGGCGGCAGGCCCTGGCGGGGTCCAAGGGGCAGAGCCCCTGGCTGGGGTCGAGCTGCCAGGTCAGCTTGGAAAATTTTTATTTCTACTACTTTACTTTAAAGAAAACGTGTTCGGAATCCAAATTCGGGTAAAATCGAGTGGTAAAATTTGGTTGTCAATACTTAGTGAAAAACATAGGTTTTTAAGGTTCTGCGACGTCAGATGCGACGTCAGATGCGACGTCAGCTGCGACGTAGGGTCGTGCGTCGCTATGTGCGACGTCGCAATTTAATGCGACGTTGTGCGTTACGTCGCAATGTGCGACGTTTAAGATTTACTGCGACGTAGGGTGTTACGTCGCATCATGCGACGTTGAGATGTTTTTGCGACGTTGGCTGCGACGTCGGCTGCGACGTCGCAGCACTGTTTTTGGTCTCTGCGACGTAGCGATCTGATCGCCGGAGTTTGAGCCGAAAACGAGTTTTCCGGCCTCCGTTGAGTCTGATTCTTTTACCCAACCCGTAACTAAGTATTTTAAGCTTATCTAAACCGCAAACAAGCAAAATAACAAGGTTTTCAGAGATTTCGAGAATTGTCGGAAACTTACAAATCCGCGCGAGGAGAATCCGAAAAGATAGGATTGTAGATCGTTGCGTGGTGATCGTTTTTCCCTAAAGGAGCTTTGAGATTGGAGGTCGTTTGACGGTGGTTTTTGGCGGATTATGGTGGTGGTGGTGGTAGGTTGTAGAGAGAGAGATGAGAGAAAAGGTAGGTGAAAAAGAAGAAGAAAATGAAGAAATGAGGTGGGAGTTTGGGTTTTTGTTAAAACTCAGATCCCTAACTCGTGTACTGTGGTCTCCAACCACAGTACAAAATGTCCGTGATTTCGTACCCGTTTAAAATGTAGATTTATTATTTAAATCCATAATTTTGTTTATATCATTTTGTAAATATTTTTAATAAAATATTTCACTTGAACTATAAAATGTCATTATTCAAAGTTTAAAATCGGTGCGAAATTTGACTTTTTGACCGGGTGTTACATTCTCCCCCTGTTAAGAAAATTTCGTCCCGAAATTTAAAGTGATGTCAGGGTTGCGCCTGGTCTGGGGAGCAATGCACGTACGAGGTATTTGTCGAATAGATTGCAGACACATGATGTCTATAACGAGGTTGAATAGCAGTCACTCCATGACCGCATCATGTTTAATCGTTGTGGTCACATTCTGACCATATTGTTTGTCGGGTGTATGATTATTTTGTGATTGCTAGATAACCGTTTACGTCGTAGTCCATTCGGGACTAGATATTTGTCACATAGTGACCGTTTAGTGAATAGTACTATCAGGACTAAGTAGTTGGTGAATGTTCAGTCGGTTAGTCTGCTGAAAGCAAACTTTTAAGTTTTACTTGGGTCTAGGTCACTAGCCCTATGATGTAATCGACATTAAGTCAATAAAATGATATTGGGGATAATAAGTACGTGTTGAACGGACCTATAATTGAAGAGCCATGTTTTCGAGGAGAGATTGTACTTACATTATTGTTGGAGATTTATTTGATTTACTCGGAGTCGATAAGGTGAATTTTGCGTCTTTTTGGGCAGTCCTTCTTGTAATGACCAGGTTCCTTACATTTGAAGCATATCCTTCGAGAGTCGGGATTGGCGGGAACTCTGCAGTCCCGGATTACATGACCATATCGTTGGCATCTTTCGCAGGGTAATCCGCAAAATCCGTCATGATGACGTTTGCAGCCGTGACAAAATGGTTTGTTACCCGCATAGCCTTGTCTGTCGTTGGGTTCAGCAGCGTAGGACCTCAAGGGTTCAGGTTGATTCGTTGGGTTTTGGCTAGAGCTGGAACTTCCATTTCCTTTTTGTTGATTGTTTTCTGTTGCAGGTGGCCCACGTCGAACCACCTGTGCCATGAGTCTGTGGGCCATGCGAATAGCCTCTTCAATAGTAGTGGGTTTAGAGGCGGTGACCATTCCCTCAATTAGCAACGGGAGTCCACCAATGTACCTCCCGATTCGTTTGTTTTCAGGGTTTACTATGTTTGGACAAAGGGATGCTAGTTGTTGGAAGCGATTGGTATATGTTTCAATGTCGTTGTCCTTTACGGTGAGATACCAAAGTTCGTCCTCAAGTTTGTGAAGTACTTCGATGGGACAATACTTGTCCTTCATGAGTTGTTTCAGGTCTTCCCACGGAAGTTCGTGAGCAGTGTCGTTTCCTACAGTTCGGGCGTGAAAATTCCACCAGGTAGAGGCATCATCCTGGAGGGTGTACGTGGCATACAAGACTTTGCAGTCGTCGGGGCAGTTGCACATGTGGAAAATAGATTCAATTCTCTCGAACCATCGAATTAATCCGACAGCTCCTTCAATTCCGACGAAGTTTGGTGGCTCGCACCTCAGGAAATCCCTAAAAGTGCAAGGCTTTACTTGGCTATGAGTAGCTAGAGTCGCAGTCACTGCTTAATTAATGATTTGATCTTGCTCAGCTCGAGTGAAAGTTGGTCGTTTAGGTGGCATGATTCTTGAACAAGAATGAAATGACAAAGTGTGAGATCTTTAATCAAAGATGATGATTATTACAATGACATAAGTAGCTAACTTGAGTTGGAATTTATGATACACGGGATCCTACGATCCTTGACGTTGAAGTTTTTGATATTGTAGGTGGCAGGCGCATCACTGCCCTTTTGTATTGTTGATACAACAGTTTAAGTAACCGTTGTCTAGTTTTCTTTAGTTAAGTTATCATGAATCTCATGTTTTCCGAGTGTTGTGACCAGTTGAGTTGTAGTTTCTAGGAGCGGTCGTACCATGACCGAGTTGCGTTTTCTATGTAGTCAATCCAAGACTATGTTGTTGTGGGTAGTCCAATGGACTATATCGTAGTACTAGAATATCGTACGGCCATTCATACCTGTGTATGTGACAACTACCGTGTTCTCGGTGGTGTTGAAGCAGGGTCCACCAACACAACCCATGTGTGTGGTGACATCATTGTGTATTTATTGATTAAAGCATTACATGCTAAATTGGTAGTATATACATATATGGTGTACACGTAACTATGCAAGCATACGTACATAATAAGAGTCAGGTGTGGCACCTCGTGCCCAGTGAAGTAAGTGTATATGTATATGTGTCAGTCGTACATGCAACTATAACAAGTCTACATGCATAATTGAAGTAGCACCAAGTGCTATAATGCAGTGCTATCAGCACAGTAATTGAAATACTAATATTTTGTAATTGTAGTACCAAAGTACCATGAAACGCAGCACTACGTGCTGTAATGAAGTGCCCGCGGCATTGAAATTGTAGTACCCGTGTACTATGAGTGTGGCATCAACATGCTATAATTTGTAGTGTTGACCTATTGTGAAGGTTGCACTAACGTGCTCAAGTTGTGGTATTAACATACCTTGAAATCGTAGCACTACGTGCCATGTATTGTTTGATTTGTAGCCCCAAAGCCAAAATGTGTTTGAAGTTCGAATTTCTCAGTTGTAACACAGAAGCTAAAGTGTGAGTGCCAAGGCACTAAAGTATTGAATTGATTGATCTACATGATCAAATTGTGATTCGAAAAAATTTTGTTGTGGACTTAGTCAACACTAATCCGATTGTGATCCATATGGTCAAAGTTGAAAAGTTGTCAGTTTGTTTTAAGTTTCGTGAAGGTTTAGCATGTGCGGGTTTCCATTCCCATTGATGACGTTTGTACCTCCTTCCCGAGGTTCAGTGATATAGGTGATATCCTCCTATGCGTACATAAGGAGAAAAATGTCGAGTCGTGATAGTCAAGAAGACGGCGATGTGCCTCTTCACGGGTAAATAATAGTACAGCGGAATTTTGTTGTATATACATACTTATTATATATATAGGTATGTAATAGTAGTACACGTGTAAGGCCTATTAATATATACCTACAGTACATATAATAGCCTAAAATGTCTAGCACATAACAATCAGAGTCAACTACGCATTCCTGTTTCAGTATAACCCCTTTCAAATCTTACATCATCTTTATTTAATTGTACATAGTTAGCTACGCTATGTTAAATTAAACTCGTATGATGTAATCCCTGAACCAGTCATACCTAACGAGGAATACTGCCTAACGGTCATAGTCTAGGCCCTCTAAATGCAACCTAGTTCACTATAACCTTAGGCTCTGATACCAATCTGTGACACCCTCAAATTTCGGTTTGCGGAAGCTGTCGGCTCGGGTGTCACTAAATCAAATATCACCGCATAAGATACATAATGAACGACTCTAAATGAGACGTTTGAAAATAATTATACATTTCCCAAAATAGAACGTTTACCACGTTATGAGTTTAATAATAATTTCCAAATACATAATTTGAAAATACTAAAGTAGATGCAGAGTTGTCCCAATTGTTGAAAATATGCGACTCGAACTAATAAGATCTTGTAGCGATCCTAATCCTGCTGGGCAACCTGAGAACACATGCTAAAACAGGTCAGCTATAAAGCTGGTGAGTTCATAGGATGGTTAGTTGAAAACATAAAGTAATAAAACAATTTATGTTTTGTAAAGTTGTTTCCAAAATCAGTGATTTTTGATATGTAATACGTTGAAGTTTGTAACGCCAATGTGTAAAGGTCTAATCTAGGTATTTCATACCTAACTAGTTTGAATTGTAAGTCTACCATTGAAATTGTTTGTCTAACTTAATGTTCAATTACCCCGATATGGTTGGTTGCATTGTTACAAGTTACTTAGACTTGTGTGTCTTAAATTGATACAAGTTACAACGACTTGTTTGTTTGAAAATGCTACAAGTACAACGACTTGTCTGATTGAAAATGATACAAGTACAACGACTTGTCTGCTTGAAAATGATACAAGTACAACGACTTGTCTGATTGAAAATGATACAAGTACAACGACTTGTCTGCTTGAAAATAATACAAGTACAACGACTTGTCTGATTGAAAATGATACAAGTACAACGACTTGTCTGATTGAAGTTGTGCCCACTGCAATACCGTGGCATCGTTTTGTACCCACTTTACCGTGGTATCGTTTTGTGCCCGCTGCAATACCGCGGCATCGTTTCTGAAGTGCTCGAGAGCATAGTTGAAATGTAGAACTAGTAGTACTACGACATACTAGCTATTGCAAATAAGTGTCGACCGTACAACGACGCGTCCGACTTGAATGATTGTGTTTGTATGATTGTATGTATACTAATATACATAAATATTATTGAAGTTAGCACCAAGTGCTCATGATAATATATAAACATGTAGATATATATATATATAGATACATATATTTGTCAAATGAGCAAACGTAAGTAACAATCGTGACACGCATGAAAATAATTGATTGTATCTAAATACGTATAAGCAAATATTTAGATATTAAGTAATACGTTGGTCCTAGGTATGAATACTCATCACCTAGTTGAATTGTATTAGTATAAAGGATCTATACTAACATATGATGCTATCGTATACTTCTAGCCTAAAGCCTAGCAAGTATATTTGGGTTCTGAATTGTATTGGCAATATTAGTTCCTAAAAGAGAAACTGATCCTGTAAATGTATGTATGTCGTCTAGTGTAGGTAGAACTAACCAGTTCTAATGTATTTGATAATATTGTCCCGCGACAATATGGCCAATGAATAGTAATAACTATATCCAGTTATACCTAAGTAATTGTTTTCCAACAATCTGATAGTGTACGATTGTGACCTATCTATGTTAGGTCTTGATATTGTTCCAAAACAATGTGTTGGGTGTAATTCCTAAGTATTACACATTTGTATTACATACAGTAATAAGATTGATTGTGAATTATAAAAGATTATTAATATAATTCGAAAACAGTTGTTGTGCATGTGTTTCACCCCAAAAACAGTAAAACAGTTGAAAGAGTGGGGCTATGAAACTCACCTGTGAATTGTTAGCGATACGATGATACGCGCGTCGTCCAAATGGTAACCTTCTAGTGTCCTAAACACGTGAGGTTATATAAGTATGAGACAAATCAGTTTGTCTAAGCGAGTTGTTCATGTGTGCATTTGTTGCTGAAGTCTGGGAATGGTGTACGGGGGTCCGGGGGCAGCGCCCCTGGTAGCGGGGTCCAAGGGGCGGCAGGCCCTGGCGGGGTCCAAGGGGCAGAGCCCCTGGCTGGGGTCGAGCTGCCAGGTCAGCTTGGAAAATTTTTATTTCTACTACTTTACTTTAAAGAAAACGTGTTCGGAATCCAAATTCGGGTAAAATCGAGTGGTAAAATTTGGTTGTCAATACTTAGTGAAAAACATAGGTTTTTAAGGTTCTGCGACGTCAGATGCGACGTCAGATGCGACGTCAGCTGCGACGTAGGGTCGTGCGTCGCTATGTGCGACGTCGCAATTTAATGCGACGTTGTGCGTTACGTCGCAATGTGCGACGTTTAAGATTTACTGCGATGTAGGGTGTTACGTCGCATCATGCGACGTTGAGATGTTTTTGCGACGTTGGCTGCGACGTCGGCTGCGACGTCGCAGCACTGTTTTTGGTCTCTGCGACGTAGCGATCTGATCGCCGGAGTTTGAGCCGAAAACGAGTTTTCCGGCCTCCGTTGAGTCTGATTCTTTTACCCAACCCGTAACTAAGTATTTTAAGCTTATCTAAACCGCAAACAAGCAAAATAACAAGGTTTTCAGAGATTTCGAGAATTGTCGGAAACTTACAAATCCGCGCGAGGAGAATCTGAAAAGATAGGATTGTAGATCGTTGCGTGGTGATCGTTTTTCCCTAAAGGAGCTTTGAGATTGGAGGTCGTTTGACGGTGGTTTTTGGCGGATTATGGTGGTGGTGGTGGTAGGTTGTAGAGAGAGAGATGAGAGAAAAGGTAGGTGAAAAAGAAGAAGAAAATGAAGAAATGAGGTGGGAGTTTGGGTTTTTGTTAAAACTCAGATCCCTAACTCGTGTACTGTGGTCTCCAACCACAGTACAAAATGTCCGTGATTTCGTACCCGTTTAAAATGTAGATTTATTATTTAAATCCATAATTTTGTTTATATCATTTTGTAAATATTTTTAATAAAATATTTCACTTGAACTATAAAATGTCATTATTCAAAGTTTAAAATCGGTGCGAAATTTGACTTTTTGACCGGGTGTTACACGAACGTGTCTTTTACTAGTTCGCAATGTTTAAACCGATTACGGGTGTGCGAATTTTGCGTGGGAATCCGCCGGATTCCACATGAATCCGCCGGATTCCTGTTGTTTTCAGGACCTGTTTGAACGGGGCAAATATAAATATGTATGATTTTAGTCCCAATCTTTTGTAACCTTGTTCCCAAACATTTATATCAATAAGATATGTTGCTTTATCAATTTATTACAACATATTAACAAGTTTTCATCTATAAATTTTGTAACACCCTCAAATTTTGGGTTGCGGAAGCGGTCGTGTCGGGTGTTACCAAATCAAATATCACAAGCACAAAGGTAAATAATGAACGACTCTGAATGAGACGTTTGAAAATAGTTATACATTTCCAAAATAAAAGTGTATACAAGTTGCGAGTTCGCAAAATAATTTCAATACATAGTTTGTAATACAAAAGTTATGCAGAGAAATCCAGTTGTTTGAAAATATGCGACTCGAGCTAGCATAGCTTGTAGCAATCCTAATCCTGCTGGGCACCTGAGAACACATGCTAAAACGAGTCAGCTATAAAGCTGGTGAGTTCATAGGATTGTTAGTTGAAAACATAGAATAAATTTCCCGTATGTTTTGAAAAGTAGTTCAGAATCCATGATTCTGATTTGCATTAAGTTGAAGTTGTAATCACCAATGTGTATACATTTCACTAGGTATTTCCTACCCTAAAAGTAGCGGTGTGTACCTAAGTACGTAAGGAATGAGGCATACCATGCCTAGATATCTATCAGGTATAGTGAGTCTATAATCGTGAGGCAATACATGCTTAAATACTATTAAGTGTATGACTGCGTCATATCGAGGGTGTGGCAATCCATGCCTAGATACCTATCTGGTATAAGTGAAATAAACCAATGCGAGGCAAAACCTGCCTGAGTATAGTCCAAGTAAATGTATGACCACGTCATATGATGTTGAGTAATAATCGGCATGCCTACCTGGCATGTAGTGTTGCCTCCGGCAACGTAAATTGAGCCAACGATCTCGAGTATAAGCTCGTCGATCCGTTGCTGAATATGAGTAACCGTGCAGTCCAGTAGAACTACGATAGAGTATTTAATCAAATACTGAGCTAACGACCTCGCGTGAAATCTCACCGACCCGTTAACTGTTGTGGATCACGAGCATAATCCCGTCCATCCGTGAGTGTATCTCTTTACCGCGAATACGTCCTTGTGCCCACTACAATACCATGGCATCGTTGTGTGTCCAATCTGGACATCGTTCGCATTGCTCGTAAGCAATGTATGTAATTAGAGCTGGCAGTACTACGACATGCCCAACTAAAGTATATGAGAGCCAGCAGTACTACGACATGCCTGACTAAAGTTATCTTGTTTGTATAGGCGTATGTATATCAATATACATAAGTAAGTAGTAGACAGCACCACGTGCTCGAGATAGTGTACAAGTATGTGTATGTATATATATGTCAATCAACAAGCACGTCTAATAGAGTATCATGCCGCGCATGAATGTATTTTAGCGTATCTAAATCTGTATATACCATGCTTAGATATTAAGTATATCACCATAAGCCTAGGTATGACTAATCATCACCTAGTTGTTTTATATTAGTATAAGATGCTAAACTAACGTACGATACTAACGTAAACTCCTAGCCTCAGCCTAGCAAGTATATTGAGGATTCTGGTAAATGTTCAGTTAGGTACAAGTCCATTCGAGAAATCCTGGAGGGTATAGGCAGTCTTAGTCCCTATAAGGAGAACCAATCATGTGCGAAGTCTAGTTGTTGTCCAATGTAGGTAGAACTAACCAGTTCTAATGTAAATAATGATATTGTCCCGCGACAATATGGCCAAAGTAAAATGATAACCTAAGCAAGTTATGTAATGGTAGTTGTATTTCAACAACGAGATAGTGTACAGTGTTAACCTATCCAAGTTAAGCTATGATATAGTCCTACGACAATATAGTGGGTGTAATTCCTAACTATTACACATTTGTATTACATAACAGTAATATAGTTAAGTGTGAATTATAAAAGTTCATCATTATTATTCGAAAATAGTAGTTGTGCATGTGTCTCACCCCGAAAACGGTAAAATAGTTGAAAGAGTGGGGCTATGAAACTCACATGTGAGTTGTCAGCGATCCTACGATACGCGCGTATTCTGATGGGTAACCTCCTAGTGTCCTAAACACGTGAGGTTCTATGAGTAAGAGACAAATTTGTTTTTCTAAGTGAGTTGTGTAAATATTTATTTGTTGTTCATGTTTGGAAACTGGGTACGGGGGCTCGGTGACCGATTTATAATAATAACCTTAACCATTATTATTATACTTTGATTTATCCATTTTTGCATATTAATCGTATCGTATTTGGTTTGGTTATTGAAAAGTGATTTTTAAACACTTAGAATGTTTTTGGCTTCTGTTTTTGGGTTTTCGCGACACTAAATGCGACATAACCCTTGTGTCACATGATATGCAACTTAATGCGACACTAAATGCGACATGACCCTTGTGTCACATGATTATGCGACACAACATGCGACACAACCCTTGTGTGACATGATATGCAACTTAATGCGACACTAAATGCGACACAACCTTTGTGTCACATGATTATGCGACACAACATGCGACACAAGCCTTGTGTCACATAGATGAACACCAACACAGAACCCAGCGGCTGTCGCGATTTTTCAACCCAAAACCCAAATCTAACTCATTTTTAGGCCGTAAAATCGTGTTTTCTTCATATATTTGGACAATACTAAGTTGTGTAAACATTATAACACCGAAATAATACACCAAAATGAGTAGATCTAAATATTTAGAGAATTTCTTACAATTGCGAATCGAAGCCAAACGGGGAAAAAAACAAGTATGGTACCTTTGTTAATCTTGTTCCTCTCGTGATGGTGATTCCGAAAATGAAACTTTTGTGGTCGAATTTGTAGTTCCGAAATTTGGTGATGATTTTGGTTGGAGAGAGTTTTAGAGGTGAGTGTGTGTGAAAATGAAATGGAAATGAAAGAATGGGGGTTTGGGGATGGTTTTTATCCATTTCCAGATACTCACTTCGTACACTGTGGTCTACAACCACAGTGCAAAATACCCGTGTTTATTTTCTCGATCAAAATGTAAATTTACTATTTCAATTCTTAAATTTTGTTTATGTTATTTGGTAAATATTTTTAATAAAAATATTTCACTTGAACTTTAAAATGTAATTATTTAAAGTTTAAAATTGGTGCGAAAATTGACTTTTTGACCGGTTGTTACATTCTCCCCCTGTTAAGAAAATTTCGTCCCGAAATTTCGCGTGAGGTTGTGATCGCGTGGGGTTCGGGGAGACATGTATCTAGGAAAAGTTTGTCGATTATATTGTAGACATATAAAGTCTATGAAGGAGTTGAAGGGCAGTCAATCCATGACTGTGTCGCGGTTTGCTATTGTAGTCACATTCTAACTATGTTGTTTGTTCAAGGTATGATTAAGTCATGGTTATCAGGTTACCGTTTACATTGTAGTCTATCCGGGACTAGGCAGTGGTCACAAAGTGGACGTTCAGAAAGTAGTCCTATTAGGGCTAAATGATCGATGAATGCTCAGTTGGTCCAGTCTGCTGAAAGCAAACCTTGAGTTTTACGTTGTCCTAGGCTAACTAGCCCTATGATGTACTCGGCATTTAGTTGATAAAAGAAATATCGAGGAGCAAAAGTACATGCCTGGTGTAAATCAGAACTTGAAGGATCATGTTTTTGAGGAAGGACGTACCTACATTATTGTCGAAGTTTATTCGGTTCATTCGGAGCCGATCAGGTGAATTTTGCGTTTCCTTGGGCAATCCTTCTTGTAGTGACCGGGTTCCTTACATTTGAAGCATATCCTTTGAGAGTCGGGATTGGCGGGAACCCTGCAATCCCAGATTTTGTGTCCAAATCGTTGGCATCTTTCACAGGGTAAACCACATGAGCCATCACGATGATGCTTACAGCCGTGACAAAATGGTTTATTCCCCGCATAGCCTCGTTTTTCCTTAGGTTCCGTGGTGTAGGACCTCAAAGGTTCAGGTTGATTTGTTGGGTTACGACTGGTGCTGGAATCTCCATTCCATGTTCCTTGGCTGTTTTCAGTTGCAGGTGTTTTGCGTCGTTCCACTTGTGCCATGAGTCTGTGGGCCATACGAATAGCCTCTTCAATAGTAGTGGGTTTAGAGGCAGTGACCATTCCCTCGATTAGCAACAGGAGTCCACCGATGTACCTCCCGATTTGTTGGCTCTCAGGGTTTACGATAGTTGGGCAAAGGTGTGCTAGTTGTTGGAAACGATTGGTGTATGTCTCGATGTCGTTGTCTTTTACGGTGAGATGCCAAAGTTTGTCCTCAAGTTTGTGGAGTACCTCGCAGGGGCAATACTTGTCCCTCATGATTCGTTTCAGCTCCTCCCATGGGAGTTCGTATGCGGTGTCGGTCCCTATAGTTCGGGCGTGGAAATTCCACCAGGTAGAGGCATTATCCTGGAGGGTGTATGTGGCGTACATGACTTTGCAGTCGTCGGGGCAGTTGCAAATGTAGAATATAGATTCCATCTTCTCGAACCATCGGATTAATCCGACAGCCCCTTCAGTTTCGACGAAGTTTGGTGGTTCGCACCTCAGGAAGTCCTTAAAGGTACAAGGTTTTGCTTGGTTCCGAGCAACTAGGGCCTCAGCCACTCTTTGATCAACGAATTGGTCACGTTCAGCTTGAGTGAAAGTTTGTCGTCTAGGAGGCATGATTCTTGAACAAGAATGAAACGACAAGATGTGAGATCTTTATTCAAAGATGATGATTATTACAGTGACATGAATAGTTCACTTGAGTTCTTAAAGGAGTGATACGGGATCCTATGATCCTTGATGTTGAAGTTTTGATATCGCGTGTGGCAGTCCTATTTCTGCCATTTTTGTGGTGTTGTCACAACAGTTTAAGTATTTATTGTCGAGTTAACCTTGGTTAAATTGTCCCGTTTCCATGTTTTTCGAGAGTGTTGTGACCAATTTGGTTGTAGTTTTAATGAGTAGTCATAATAACGACTAAATTGCGTTTTAATGTAGTCAACCAGACTATATTGTTGTGAGTAGTCCTACGGACAATAGTGTAGTACTAGAATACTATACGGCCATTCATGCCGGTGAATGCGACACCTACAACACCCTAGGTGGTGTTGAAGCAGGGTCCACCAACACAACCCATGTGTGTGGTGACATCATTGTGTATTTATCGATTGAGGCATTATATGCCTAATTGGTCGTATACGCATATATGGTGCACACGTAACTATTCAAGTATATGTGCGTAATAATAGTCAGGTGTGGCACCTCGTGCCCAATCAAGTAAGTGCATATGCATATATAATTCGTACATGTAACTATAACAAGTATACATGTATATTGAAAGTAACTCATCGAGCCTGGGTGTAGCACAGTGTGCCAAATTGTAGTGCCCGAAGCACAGTAATGTATTATGGTTGTAGTACAAAAGTACCATGAAACGCAGCACCACGTGCCATAATGTAATGCCCGCGGCATCGTAATTGCAGTACCCATGTACCGTGAGTGTGGCATCAACATGCCATGATTTGTAGTATCGACGTACTATGAGGATTGCACTAACGTGCCCAAATTGCGGTATCAACATACCGTATGATTGCAGCACCACGTGCCATGTGTTGTTTGATTGTAGCTCCAAGGCTAAAATGTGTTGAAGTTCAAATTTCCCAATTGTAGCACAAGGGCTAAAATGTAGGTGCTAAGGCACCACAGTATTGAATTGATTGATCTAAATGATCAAGTTGTGATTTGAGATGATTAATTTGTTGTGGACCTAGACAACACTAATCCAGTTGTAACCCAGATAGTCAGAGGTGAAAGATTCGTTGGTTTGTTTTAAATTTCGTGAATGTTTAGCATGTGCGGGTTTCCATTCCCATCGATAACGTTTGTACCTCCTTCCTGAGGTTCAGTGATATATGTGATATCCTCCTTTGCGTACATAAGGAGAAAGTGTCGAGTCGTGAGTGTGAGGGAGACAGCGATGTGCCTCTTCATGAATATATGTTGATACAGCGAAATTGTGTCATATATACTTAGTATATATATAGATACATAAGAGCAGTACACATGTAAGGCCTATTCATATATACCTACAGTACATATAATAGCCTAGGGTGTCTAGCACATAACAATCAGAGTCAACTACGCATTCCAGATTCAGTATAACCCCTTTCAAATCTTACATCATCTTAATTTAATTGTACATAGTTAACTACGCTATGTTAAATTAAACTCGTATGATGTAATTCTTGAACCAGTCATACCTAATAAGGAATACTGCCTAACGGTCATAGTCTAGGCCTACTAAATGCAACCTAGTTCACTATAACCTTAGGCTCTGATACAAATCTGTAACACCCTCAAATTTTGGGTTGCGGAAGCGGTCGGGTCGGGTGTTACCAAATCAAATATCACAAGCACAAAGGTAAATAATGAACGACTCTGAATGAGACGTTTGAAAATAGTTATACATTTCCAAAATAAAAGTGTATACAAGTTGTGAGTTCGCAAAATAATTTCAATACATAGTTTGTAATACAAAAGTTATGCAGAGAAATCCCGTTGTTTGAAAATATGCGACTCGAGCTAGCATAGCTTGTAGCAATCCTAATCCTGCTGGGCACCTGAGAACACATGCTAAAACGAGTCAGCTATAAAGCTGGTGAGTTCATAGGATTGTTAGTTGAAAACATAGAATAAATTTCCCGTATGTTTTGAAAAGTAGTTCAGAATCCACGATTCTGATTTGCATTAAGTTGAAGTTGTAATCACCAATGTGTATACATTTCACTAGGTATTTCCTACCCTAAAAGTAGCGGTGTGTACCTAAGTACGTAAGGAATGAGGCATACCATGCCTAGATATCTATTAGGTATAGTGAGTCTACAATCGTGAGGCAATACATGCTTAAATACTATTAAGTGTATGACTGCATCATATCGAGGGTGTGGCAATCCATGCCTAGATACCTATCTGGTATAAGTGAAATAAACCAATGCGAGGGAAAACCTGCCTAAGTATAGTCCAAGTAAATGTATGACCACGTCATATGATGTTGAGTAATAATCGGCATGCCTACCTGGCATGTAGTGTTGCCTCCAGCAACGTAAATTGAGCCAACGATCTTGAGTATAAGCTCGCCGATCCGTTGCTAAATATGAGTAACCGTGCAGTCCCGTAGAACTACGATAGAGTATTTAATCAAATACTGAGCTAACGACCTCGCGTGAAATCTCACCGACCCGTTAACTGTTGTGGATCACGAGCATAATCCCGTCTATCCGTGAGTGTATCGCTTTACCGCGAATACGTCCTTGTGCCCACTGCAATAGCGTGGCATCGTTTTGTGCCCACTTTACCGTGGCATCATTGTGTGTCCAATCTGGACATCGTCCGCATTGCTCGTTAGCAAAGTATGTAATTGAGCCGGCAGTACTACGACATGCCCGACTAAAGTATATGAGAGCCAGCAGTACTACGACATGCCTGACTAAAGTTATCATGTTTGTATAGGCGTATGTATATCAATATACATAAGTAAGTAGTAGACAGCACCACGTGCTCGAGATAGTGTACAAGTATGTGTATGTATATATATGTCAATCAACAAACACGTCTAATAGAGTATCATGCCGCGCATGAAGGTAGTTTAGCGTATCTAAATGTGTATATACCATACTTAGATATTAAGTATATCACCATAAGCCTAGGTATGACTAATCATCACCTAGTTGTTTTATATTAGTATAAGAAGCTATACTAATGTACGATACTAACGTAAAGTCCTAGCCTCAGCCTAGCAAGTATATTGAGGATTCTGGTAAATGTTTAGTTAGGTACAAGTGTAACACACCCAAATTTATTATTTAGCGGAACCACAATTTGGGTGTTACGAATCAATAATCACAGCACAAAGTTATATAATGAACGACCACTATATGCGTCGTTTTACATTTGTATTGATAAAACCAAAAGTTTACATCAAAAATATTGTTTACATTAGCTTGGTTGAAATTGAGAGATTTAAGTACATAATTAATCTATACAAAATATAATAATGCAGCTAAATCTCTGATTGTTTGAATGATGACAAAAGCTAATTGATCCTTACTTGAGCAGTCCAACCTACTGCTGGTCACCTGTGATACATGCTAAAATTGGTCAGCGAAACACTGGTGAGCTCACAGGTTTGTATGTCAACACATATGTTTGTATGAACCGCAAGATTTAATAATTGAATTTAAAATGCAATTAAGCAAAATAAAAGTTATACAGCCATGAGCACATAGTCTGAGCTTAACTTGAGTTGTCAGGCCCACTTAAGGAAACCTAACTTGAAATGCCTCCTACGAGTGCCTAATCCACACTCGTCTTCCCAAATGCTAATACGTCCGTTTGACCAGTTAGTGCGTGCTAACCCGGACGAGGATCGTCAATCCTATATGATATCATATACTAACATTCACGCTACTATGTATTACCAGACTATGCTATGGAAGGCTTTAAATTGGTTAGTTGAAGTAACTCATGTAGTATTTGATTTTGATTTGTACTTGCGTTCAACTTGTAAAACAAAACGAGCAATAATATCACACCCCTGATTGAAAAGCAGTAAAAATGGGGCCATGAGACTCACCTGAGTCTTGAAAGTTTGGATTATTAACTTGGATTGATTTGTCTTGAAGTGTGGTCCGAAGACTTGTAACCTGAAGGTGTCCATGACACGCGATGGTTATTAATTGTTTAGGCATCTTGAAAGACTACCTTTGTAGTTGTTTGTCCAAATTATCCCGATTTGGTTGATTGAATTGTATGTTTGAAAATGTGTACGGCCCGTTGGTGATTAATTGTAATAATAGTCTTGATGTTATCACATTGATTTCGAAGCGTTATGCTGGAAAAGCAAATTCCATTATGTTTGAAAAGTTGTCCCGTATAAACGTTTTGAAGTTGTACAAGTTTGACACTTAGTGAGAAATGTGCTTACGGAATCTAAGTACGGGGGTCCGGGGGCAGCGCCCCTGGTAGCGGGGTCCAAGGGGCGGCAGCCCCTGGCGGGGTCCAAGGAGCAGAGCCCCTGGTTGGGGTCGAGCTGCCAAGTCAGCTTGGAAAAAAAAAATTTCCACTATATTGCTTTGGTGAAAAAAAACGCATCTGGACCTGAATTTGGGTGAAATCAAGTGATAAAATTTGGGTCTCGACACTTAGTAAAAATGAGTTGTAAATATTCTGTTTTATGCGTCACTTATAGTGACACTTAGGTTTTAGGCGTCACTCAAGAAGTGTCGCATGAAATTGTGTATTCTGATTTGATAGCGTCACTAGACAAGTGACGCTATAAGTGTCGGGAAATGGAGTTAGGCATCACTAGACAAGTGACGGGCATAAGTGTCGGTTGGAATCAGATTGTGATTGTAGGCGTCACTTAGACAAGTGACGCTATAAGTGTCGGTTTATAGTGACGGGTATTGAATTTGCGACACTTAGGCAAGTGTCGGGAAAAAGGGGTTTTATGCGGCACTTTGGCAAGTGACGCAAAATTAGGGCTTTTAGCGACACTCAATGCGTCACTTAAGTGACGCACGAAGTGACGCTATACTGCAGGCTTCGTTGCGACACTTAAAGCTGTTGACGGGTTTTTGAGCCAAAAACGAGTTTTCCGGTGATAGTTTGGTCCGATCCTTTTACCGAACCCATATATGGACATTTTAAACATATCAAAACCAAAATCAAGCATTATAACAAAGATTTAAGTGGTTTCGAGAATTTGTCGGAAACTTACGCGGTGTCGAAACGAAATTCCAAAAAGATGAAGTTGTAGATCGTAGCGTGGTGGTTCTTTTATCCCAAACGAGCATGATGATTGGAGGTTGTTTAAGGGTGTTATTTGGTGATTTTAAGTGTTGATGGTGGTTTATGTTTTGAGAGCAAAAAGAAAGAGAGAGAAAGGAGAGAAAGAGGTTGGTGATGATGAATGAGGAAAGGTGGGGGAAACCCCATCTTTTTGGCTGATTTTTCGTGGGCCCACCCTTGTGGGTGTGTCCCAAATTTAGTCCCCCGTGTTTGCGCTCCGTGCGATGTTCGTTTTCCCGGTTGTTTAATTGTTTAATTAATTTAATACGCATTTTCAAATGTGAATAATTATCTAATATTTTTGTTAAAGGATTTTACCAAATACTTTATACTTGTGTTAAAATATAACTTGCATTCGTGTGCGCGTTATAATATATTAATCACGTAGACGTTATTTATACGATACGAGTTAAATACGAAATATTACAAAAATAATATCTTTGGATATAATTGTGTCATTAAATAATATTGTATTATTTAATAAAATTGTTCACCAACGTCCGTATTTATTTGAACCGAATTATATTCGATTTGAAACTTGTACGATTTAATCGAACCGTATAATTGTATATATTCAACAATATATATTATTTGATACATTAATTAGCCTAACACAAAATTAATTACATGTATTGCAAAGGATTAGGTCCTAATTAAATGCCCTAAATTGACGGGTGTCACATTCTCCCCCTGTTAGAAGGATTTCGTCCCGAAATTTAGTTCGAAGTCGCGTTTGATGTAGAATCAGTGAAGAGTTAAGGATACTTGAGTCGCATTTGGTCTTCCCGTTCCCAAGTGAATTCCGGGCCACGCCGCGAATTCCACTTGACGTTAACGATAGGAATACGACTTTGTTTGAGTTGTTTGACCTCACGGTCCATTATTTCGGCAGGTTCTTCAACAAAGTGAAGCTTGTCGTCAACTCGAATCTCATCGAGTGGAATGATAAGTTTCTCATCAGACAGACACTTCTTTAGATTCGAAATGTGAAAAGTGGGGTGCACACTGTTGAGTTCGGCTAGCAGTTGCAATCGATATGCCACTGGACCAATCCTCTTGAGGATTTCGAATGGCCCAATGTACCTGGGATTTAACTTCCCTCGTTTGCCGAATCGAATTACACCTTTCCAAGGTGAAACTTTGAGGAGTACTCGATCCCCAACCTGGAACTCGAGTGGTTTGCATCTCACGTCAGCATAACTCTTCTGACGATCACGTGCGGCTTTGAGTTTGTTTTGAATCTCGACAATTTTCTCGGTTGTTTCGTTAATGATTTCCGGACCCGTGAGTTGGCTATCCCCAACTTCGGTCCAACAGATAGGTGAGCGGCACTTACGACCGTACAGTGCCTCGAATGGTGCAGCACCAATACTGGTATGGTAACTATTGTTGTACGAAAACTCGCACAATGGTAGGTGTCGTTCCCAGTTTACACCGAAGTCAACTACGCAGGCCCGTAGCATGTCTTCCAGTGTTTGAATTGTTCGTTCACTTTGGCCATCAGTTTGAGGATGGTACGCGGTACTCATATCGAGACGAGTACCCAATGATTTTTGAAGTGATTGCCAAAAGTGAGATGTGAAACGACTATCCCTATCAGAGATAATCGATATTGGAACACCGTGTCGAGAAATGATTTCCTTGATGTAAAGTCGTGTGAGGCGTTCCATTTTATCGGTTTCCTTGATCGCCAAGAAATGAGCAGATTTGGTGAGACGATCAACGATCACCCAAATGGTATCGCAACCGCTCAAGGATTTGGGTAGTTTGGTTATGAAATCCATGGCGATTTGTTCCCATTTCCATTCAGGAATATTGGGTTGTTGGAGTAAGCCAGAAGGTTTTTGATATTCGGCCTTGACTTTTGAGCAAGTAAGGCACTTGCTGACGTATGTGGCGATTTCGGCTTTCATGTTTGGCCACCAGTAAAAATCCTTGATACCGTGATACATTTTGTCGGATCCCGGATGGATAGAATATTTTGACTTGTGAGCTTCATCCATCACCAAGTCTCGCAGGTTCCCAAAACTAGGCAACCAGATTCGATTTGAGAAATACCTAATTCCATTAGGCTTGATTTCGAATTGTTTCTCCATGCCTCGCAAGGCTTCATTTTTGATGTTATCAGGATTAAAGGCTTCGAGTTGAGCAGTGAGAATTTGAATGTTTAGATCGTTGTGAATTGTCATACTGAGGGCTCGGACTCGAAGTGGTTTCGATCGTTCCTTTCGACTGAGGGCGTCGGCAACAACATTTGCCTTCCCCGGATGGTATTTGATTTCGCAGTCGTAATCGGAAAGCAACTCGACCCATCGACGTTGCCTCATGTTGAGATCTTTCTGATCGAATATATGTTGGAGACTCTTGTGGTTGGCGAAGATTGTACACTTAGTGCCGTAGAGGTAATGTCTCCAGATTTTGAGGGCAAAAATGACCGCTCCAAGTTTGAGGTCATGAGTGGTATAGTTCTTTTCGTGAATTTTGAGTTGTCGTGAGGCGTAAGCAATGACCTTGTCTCGTTGCATCAACACGCAACCGAGACCTTGGTGTGAAGCATCGCAGTATACCACGAAGTCATCGGTGCCTTCGGGTAATGATAAGATTGGAGCACTACAAAGCTTTTGTTTCAGAAGTTGGAATGCTGACTCTTGTTTTTCAGCCCAGTCGAACTTTTTGTCTTTCTGAGTCAGTGTCGTGAGTGGCAAGGCTATTTTTGAGAAATTCTCGATGAATCGTCGATAGTACCCGGCCAGTCCTAAAAACTGCCGTACTTCTGTTGGAGTTGTCGGCGATTGCCAATTTTTGATAGCCTCGATTTTGGATGGATCCACGTGAATTCCCTGACTATCGATAACGTGTCCAAGGAATTGAACGGTCTGTATCCAGAACTCACACTTGGAGAATTTGGCGTAAAGCTCCTCGTGTCTAAGTAGTTCTAGAATGGTTTTGAGATGTTGCGCGTGTTCTTGTTCGCTTCGCGAGTATATGAGGATGTCGTCAATGAAGACGATGACAAACTTGTCGAGATAAGGTTTGCACACCCGATTCATAAGATCCATGAATACAGCCGGTGCGTTGGTTAGACCGAATGGCATCACCTGAAATTCGTAATGCCCATAACGGGTTCTAAAAGCAGTTTTCGGGATATCGGTGTCGCGAACACGTAGTTGATGATAACCTGACCGAAGATCGATCTTTGAATAAAAACTCAACCCTTGAAGTTGGTCAAACAGGTCATCGATGCGTGGAAGTGGATATCGGTTCTTGACGGTTAACTTGTTCAACTCTCGATACTCGATGCACATTCGAAAAGAACCATCTTTCTTTTTGACGAATAGGACCGGAGCTCCCCAAGGTGAAGAACTCGGCCTAATGAATCCTCTTTCCAGGAGTTCCTGTAATTGGGTGGACAACTCCTGAAGTTCGGATGGAGCTAATCGGTATGGTGCTCGGGCCACAGGAGCGGCACCTGGCACTAGATCGATTGAGAACTCAACCTGTCTAGGTGGTGGCAGACCAGGTAGTTCTTCAGGAAAGACTTCTGGAAGTCTCGAATGATTGGCACATCCTCAAGTCGCTTCTCCTCCGACTTTTTCTCCGTGATGTGCGCGAGGATTGCTGGGTAACCCTTTCTCAGAAATTTTCGGGTTTTCAAACAAGAGATGATGTTTAGTCTCTTCCCACCGGTCTCCCCCTGTATGACCAAAGTTCTACCTGCGGCGAGAGGGATTCGAACGACCTTGTCATAGCAGACGATTTCAGCGCGGTGTTTGGACAACCGGTCCATACCAATGATGACGTCGAAACTTCCTATTTCAACATGCATAAGGTCTATGGAGAAGGTTTCGTCGGCTAGGGTTAAAGTGCAATTAGGTATCACACTATCGGTTTCTATGAGTTTACCATTTGCAAGTTCTACGGTGTACTTAACATCTAAGGCAACAGGGGTGATGTCAAGTAGTGGATAAAACTCATCAGAAATAAAGCTTCTATCAGCACCAGTATCAAATAGAACAGAAGCAGTTAAGTTGTTGAGGAGGAACATACCCGTGACCACATTCGGGTCCTGACGGGCATCCCCGGAGTTGAGAACGAATGCTCTTCCCTTGGCATTGTTGTTGTTGTTGTTGCCCTTGTTCTTTCGTTTGGGACATGCATCCCTGAAATGCCCCATCTCTCCGCATCCATAGCAGGATTTAGGTTGTTGGGTTTTGTTGTTGGAGGTGTTGTTGTTGGGTTTGGGGGCTCGGCAGTCCCTGGTCAAATGCCTGTACCTCCTGTAGTTGTTGCAGGGAGTACTGCATGGACCGTCATGGTGGTAGTTACACTTGGAACAGTATGGTCTGTCTCCAGTGTAACTACGTTTGGTTTCAGTATTGGTGTTGTAAACTTGGATGGTGTTGGTTTTCTTGTTTGGTTGGTTTTGGTGTTCAGAGGGTTTTCGCTTGTTGTTGGAAGAGTTGTTGGATGTCTCACGGTTGACAACTAGTGCCATTAGTTCATGTGCTAGCCGGATAGCACTTTCAGTGGTGGTTGGTTTGGCCAAAGCGACATTCCCCTGAATGCTCTCAGGAAGGCCACGGATGTACCTTTTGATGCCTTTTGCCTCTGGTTCAACCAATCCCGGGCATAGTAAGGCGAACTGTTGGAACTTGGTGGTATAACCCTCGATATCGGCACCCTGCACCGCCAAGTGCCAAAATTCTTCCTCCAGACGGTGTAGGGCTTCTTCGGGACAGTACTTCTCCGTTAGCTTCTTCTTCAATTCAGCCCAAGGGAGCTGGTTTGCTATCTCAAGACCTACGGAGTTGGCGTGGGTGTTCCACCACGTAAGAGCACCTTCCTGAAAGGTGTATGCTGCGAACTTGACTTTGTTGTCCTCCGCACAGTTGCAGAGGTTGAAAACAGATTCCATCCGTTCAATCCAACGGATCAGCCCAATGGCACCTTCCGCGCCCTTGAAGTAGAGTGGTTTACAGCTGAGAAAATCCTTGTAAGAACAAGGCTTGATGACAGGGGTATTACTGGGAGCATCACTAGTATTTCGGGAGTTTCGAGGCGAGTCCCGAGCATCCAATGCATCGGCCACAGCTCGAGAAACGATAGCATTGATTTCTGCATTACTGTAACTTTTCTTCTTGGGCGGCATGATTCTTCAAGAAAGAAAGAAACAAAAGGTACATAAGAAATTGTACCATAATGAAAATTACAATAGATGCATATATGTAAAAACGGTAACATACGACATCACAATGTAAAATCAATAATATAGAATAATCGAGGGGAATTGTCAATTGATATTACGAGTTCAAAAGATGATAGACAATTCCAAATTATGGGTTCTAAAAGTTACAGGATTAGATGTTTTACAAAAGTACCGGGAATTGTTACATCCGGTTGAATTACATAGGTCCTACAAAAGCATATTAGAATATAGATTCAGCCTAAGCTAATTCTGACGTAAGTTGAGTTGTGGCAGCAGTGCAGTGAGATGATTCACAGACTCTGCAAGTCTGTTGGCAGTTCGGAGGGCGTCTTCAGTTTCCCTTAGACGTGTTTCGCACTGATGTAGTCTCGATTGTAGGACAGAGATTTCATTTCGGTTGCCAATCATTTGGTTGTGGACAACCTCCATGGTTTCGATTGTTTCTTCCACTTGATTTTGAAGAGTGTTCATGGTGTTGACAGTGTGCTCATGATCTTCAGAGACTTGCTCGATTCGTTCCATTGCTGTGAGTCTCCAGTTTTCACGAGTCTCTTGGAGTTCGATATCCATAGCGTTAAGTCATTGTTCGTGCTGATGTCCCCTAGCGGTTAAGTCCGGTAGAGTGGGGTGAGTTGGATATGGGCTAGCTCGAGGTAACCTGGTGTCCCTCCTAGCTACCCTTGAGTTTCGTGATTCATGTGGATAAGAGCGTGATGAACTTGGTGGTGTGTTTGCCATTCTGAGACAAAGCGTTAGGAAGTATGAGGCCTATATCCATATAATAACTTATATAATATAGCCTAAGATTGTAACGAGGCCAATCTATGTATACTTGGTATCACATAATAGCCTATTGGGTGTCTAGCACAGACTAGTTTGAGTCTCGGTTCTCTCGAGGTCAGAGTCAACTAGTGTATTCCTGTTCAACATGATTGTTTCAGACCTTACATCATATTTCCTTAATTGTACATAGTTGATCAGGCTATGTTAAATTAAAGTCGTATGCCGTAATTCCTGAACCAGTCATGCATAATGAGGAAATACTGCCTAACGGTCATAGTCTAGGCCCACTACATGCAACCTAGTTCACTATAACCTTAGGCTCTGATACCAATCTGTAACACCCCCAAATTTATTATTTAGCGGAAGCACAATTTGGGTGTTACGAATCAATAATCACAGCACAAATATATATAATGAACGACCACTATATGCGTCGTTTTACATTTGTATTGATAAAACAAAAAGTTTACATCAAAAATATTGTTTACATTAGCTTGGTTGAAATTGAGAGATTTAAGTACATAATTAATCTATACAAAATATAATAATGCAGCTAAATCTCTGATTGTTTGCATGATGACTCGAGCTAATTGATCCTTACTTGAGCAGTCCAACCTACTGCTGGTCACCTGTGATACATGCTAAAATTGGTCAGCGAAACGCTGGTGAGCTCACAGGTTTGTATGTCAACACATATGTTTGTATGAACCGCAAGATTTAATAATTGAATTTAAAATGCAATTAAGCAAAATAAAAGTTATACAGCCATGAGCACATAGTCTGAGCTTAACTTGAGTTGTCAGGCCCACTTAAGGAAACCTAACTTGAAATGCCTCCTACGAGTGCCTAATCCACACTCGTCTTCCCAAATGCTAATACGTCCGTTTGACCAGTTAGTGCGTGCTAACCCGGACGAGGATTGTCAATCCTATATGATATCATATACTAACATTCACGCTACTATGTATTACCAGACTATGCTATGGAGGGCTTTAAATTGATTAGTTGAAGTAACTCATGTAGTATTTGATTTTAATTTGTACTTGCGTTCAACTTGTAAAACAAAACGAGCAATAATATCACACCCCTGATTGAAAAGCAGTAAAATAGGGGCCATGAGACTCACCTGAGTCTTGAAAGTTTGGATTATTAACTTGGATTGATTTGTCTTGAAGTGTGGTCCGAAGACTTGTAACCTGAAGGTGTCCATGACACGCGATGGTTATTAATTGTTTAGGCATTTCGAAAGACTACCTTTGTAGTTGTTTGTCCAAATTATCCCGATTTGGTTAATTGAATTGTATGTTTGAAAATGTGTACGGCCCGTTGGTAATTAATTGTAATAATAGTCTTGATGTTATCACATTGATTTCGAAGCGTTATGCTGGAAAAGCAAATTCCATTATGTTTGAAAACTTGTCCTGTATAAACGTTTTGAAGTTGTACAAGTTTGACACTTGGTGAGAAATGTGCTTACGGAATCTAAGTACGGGGGTCCGAGGGCAGCGCCCCTGGTAGCGGGGTCCAAGGGGCGGCAGCCCCTGGCGGGGTCCAAGGGGCAGAGCCCCTGGTTGGGGTCGAGCTGCCAAGTCAGCTTGGAAAATTTTTATTTCCACTATATTGCTTTGGTGAAAAAAAAAACGCATCTGGACCTGAATTTGGGTGAAATCAAGGGATAAAATTTGGGTCTCGACACTTAGTAAAAATGAGTTGTAAACATTCTGTTTTATGCGTCATTTATAGCGACACTTAGGTTTTAGGCGTCACTCAAGAAGTGTCCCATGAAATTGTGTATTCTGATTTGATAGCGTCACTAGACAAGTGACGCTATAAGTGTCGGGAAATGGAGTTAGGCGTCACTAGACAAGTGACGGGCATAAGTGTCGGTTGGAATCAGATTGTGATTGTAGGTGTCACTTAGACATGTGACGCTATAAGTGTCGGTTTATAGTGACGGGTATAGAATTTGTGACACTTAGGCAAGTGTCGGGAAAAAGGGGTTTTATGCGGCACTTTGGCAAGTGACACAAAATTAGGGCTTTTAGCGACATTCAATGCGTCACTTAAGTGACGCACGAAGTGACCCTATACTGCAGGCTTCATTGCGACACTTAAAGCTGTTGACGGGTTTTTGAGCCAAAAACGAGTTTTCCGGTGATAGTTTGGTCCGATCCTTTTACCCAACCCATATATGGACATTTTAAACATATCAAAACCAAAATCAAGCATTATAACAAAGATTTAAGTGGTTTCGAGAATTTGTCGGAAACTTACGCGTTGTCGAAACGAAATTCCGAAAAGATGAAGTTGTAGATCGTAGCGTGGTGGTTCTTTTATCCCAAACGAGCGTGATGATTGGAGGTTGTTTAAGGGTGTTATTTGGTGATTTTAAGTGTTGGTGGTGGTTTGTGTTTTGAGAGCAGAAAGAAAGAGAGAGAAAGGAGAGAAAGAGGTTGATGATGATGAATGAGGAAAGGTGGGGGAAACCCCATCTTTTTGGCTGATTTTTCGTGGGGCCCACCCTTGTGGGTGTGTCCCAAATTTAGTCCCCCGTGTTTGCGCTCCGTGCGATGTTCGTTTTCCCGGTTGTTTAATTGTTTAATTAATTTAATACGCATTTTCAAGCGTGAATAATTATCTAATATTTTTGTTAAAGGATTTTACCAAATACTTTATACTTGTGTTAAAATATAACTTGCATTCGTGTGCGCGTTATAATATATTAATCACGTAGACGTTATTTATACGATACGAGTTAAATACGAAATATTATAAAAATAATATCTTTGGATATAATTGTGTCATTAAATAATATTGTATTATTTAATAAAATTGTTCACCAACGTCCGTATTTATTTGAACCGAATTATATTCGATTTGAAACTTGTACGATTTAATCGAACCGCATAATTGTATATATTCAACAATATATATTATTTGATACATTAATTAGCCTAACACAAAACTAATTACATGTATTGCAAAGGATTAGGTCCTAATTAATAGCCCTAAATTGACGGGTGTCACAACAAGTCCATTCGAGAAATCCTGGAGGGTATAGGCAGTCTTAGTCCCTATAAGGAGAACCAATCCTGTGCGAAGTCTAGTTGTTGTCCAATGTAGGTAGAACTAACCAGTTCTAATGTATTTAATGATATTGTCCCGCGACAATATGGCCAAAGTAAAATGATAACCTAAGCAAGTTATGTAATGGTAGTTGTATTTCAACAACGAGATAGTGTACAGTGTTAACCTATCCAAGTTAAGCTATGATATAGTCCTACGACAATATAGTGGGTGTAATTCCTAACTATTACACATTTGTATTACATAACAATAATATAGTTAAGTGTGAATTATAAAAGTTCATCATTATAATTCGAAAATAGTAGTTGTGCATGCGTCTCACCCCGAAAACAGTAAAATAGTTGAAAGAGTGGGGCTATGAAACTCACCTGTGAGTTGTCAGCGATCCTATGATACGCGTGTAGTCTGATGGGTAACCTCCTAGTGTCCTAAACACGTGAGGTTCTATGAGTAAGAGACAAATTTGTTTGTCTAAGTGAGTTGTGTAAATATTTATTTGTTGTTCATGTTTGGAAACTGGGTACGGGGGTTCGGTGACCGATTTATAATAATAACCTTAACCATTATTATTATACTTTGATTTATCCATTTTTGCGTATTAATCGTATCGTATTTGGTTTGGTTATTGAAAAGTGATTTTTAAACACTTATAATGTTTTTGGCTTCTGTTTTTGGGTTTTTGCAACACTAAATGCAACATAACCCTTGTGTCACATGATTATGCGACACAACATGCGACACAACCCTTGTGTCACATGATATGCAACTTAATGCGACACTAAATGCGACATAACCCTTGTGTCACATGATTATGCGACACAACATGCCACACAACCCTTGTGTCACAAGATATGCAACTTAATGCGACACTAAATGCGACACAACCCTTGTGTCACATGATTATGCGACACAACATGCGACACAAGCCTTGTGTCACATAGATGAACACCAACACAGAACCCAGCGGCTGTCGCGATTTTTCAACCCAAAACCCAAATCTAACTCATTTTTAGGCCGTAAAAACGTGCGTTCTTCATATATTTGGACAATACTAAGTTGTGTAAACATTATAACACCGAAATAATACACCAAAATGAGTAGATCTAAATATTTAGAGAATTTCTTACAATTGCAAATCGAAGCCAAACGGGGAAGAAAACGAGTATGGTGCCTTTGTTAATCTTGTTCCTCTCGTGATGGTGATTCCGAAAATGCAACTTTTGTGGTCGGATTTGTAGTTCAGAAATTTGGTGATGATTTTGGTTGGAGAGAGTTTTAGAGGTGAGTGTGTGTGAAAATGAAATGGAAATGAAAGAATGGGGGTTTGGGGATGGTTTTTATCCATTTCCAGATACTCACTTCGTATACTGTGGTCTACAACCACAGTGCAAAATACCCGTGTTTATTTACTCGATTAAAATGTAAATTTACTATTTCAAATCTTAAATTTTGTTTATGTTATTTGGTAAATATTTTTAATAAAAATATTTCACTTGAACTTTAAAATGTAATTATTTAAAGTTTAAAATTGGTGCAAAAATTAACTTTTTGACCGGTTGTTACAAATTTTGAGTTGGAAGCTTTGGGTTTTTATAAACCCATTTCATGAATCATCAAATTTAGGTGTTATATACTCAGATTATGATATATATACAAGTTATATAACGAATTTAAAGCAAAGAAATCAAAATTTAGAAGGTTTCTCACTTTGAGTTTTGATGATGGTGATGAACGATGATGATGATAATGGAGATGATTATGTGATCATGATCTTTGTTGTGTTTTTAAAATGTTAGGAGATAAGGAAGGTGAAAATGGTGTTGCTTCTCTCCGTGCTGCTGCTACCGTTCTTTCTGTTTTCCAGTTGCCCAAAGAAGAAGAAAAGAAAGTGGGTAGCTCAATAATTGAGTTGTGAAATGTTGTGATCAAAGAACAGATTTGAGGGAGTATGTAATGGTTTCAGTGTTTGATTTTTCAAAGGGAGGTAAGGTGGTGGCAGCAAACTGTCGCACAGATATTTTGTTTGTGCTAAAAGTTTGGGTTTTTAACCCTTTAATTTCAAGTACGGGTATAATTATAGTAATATAAAAGTAAACATTTTATATTTTTATTTTGTAGGTGCTCTCCTGGTTCTTAATGTATAATTAGAATAATGATGTTATCATTATTTTTGATGGTTGTACATTTTACTGCACGCAGTTAATTGGGCGCCAAATTTCAGTCAAATTATGATTTCATATTTTGAGGTAATGTTCTAAATACTTTCAAACGTATGAGAAAAATAGAACTTTTATGATTTGCGATATCTGGGTATGTTTTAAAACCGTTTCTGTTCGTTTTATAATATGTTTTATATAAAACGTATATCTAAGTCATTTTATCTATATGTTATAGATATATTAATACTCGTAATTAATAATTGAATTATTAATTATTTTTGTGTCACGAACTTTTGATATTTATTTTTGTCGGGTTCGTTCCGATACATTTGTACGCGATTATTATTAATCACAAAATTTGTAATACTTTTTGTTTAAAAGTATTGGGCTTGCTAGCCTTACATCACATCAAAAAGTTTTTTCTAAACTTAACCAGGAAATTAGCGTAAGAATGCACATGCTTAATGTTTAATTAATACCTAATTTGGAGAGTTGTCACATTCTCCCCCCGTTAGGGAAATCTCGTCCCGAGATTCATGATGTGTCGTGAGTCGCAGTCACGGGTTCAAATAGTTGGGGATACTTCTTGCGCATTTCATCCTCACGTTCCCAGGTGAACTCTGGGCCTCGTTTCGAGTTCCATCAAATTTTGACAAGTTTGATCCGACTGTTTCGGAGTTTCTGCATTTTCGTGTCCATTACTTCAAGCGGTTCCTCCACAAAGTTAAGTTTTGCGTCGATATAGATTTCGTCGGGAGGTATGATTAACGCTTCGTCAGATAGACACTTCTTAAGATTACTCACGTGAAACGTGTCGTGAATATTACTAAGCTTCTGTGGAAGTTTAAGCTTATAAGCTACAGGACCAATCCTTGCTAGGATTTCAAAAGGTCCAACGTAACGAGGGTTCAGTTTACCACGTTTACCAAATCGTACCACTCCTTTCCAAGGAGATACCTTGAGTAGAACTTTGTCGCCCACTTGAAACTCCAAAGGTTTCCGTCTATTGTCTGCATAACTCTTTTGTCGGTCTCGTGCCGTTTTCAATCGATTAAGCACTTGAGATATCTTGTCTGTTGTTTCTTGGACTATCTCAGGACCTGATAACTGTCTATCGTCCAACTCTGCCCAACAGAGTGGAGATCGGCACTTGCGTCCGTACAACGCCTCAAAAGGTGCCATTTGTATGCTCGTATGATAACTATTGTTGTACGAGAATTCGGCTAATGGGAGGTGAACATCCCAGTTTCCTCCAAAATCAATCACACATGCTCGCAGCAAATCCTCGAGTGTCTGTATTGTTCGCTCGCTTTGGCCGTCAGTTTGTAGATGGTAGGCAGTATTCATGTCGAGTCTAGTGCCCAAAGCTTGTTGGAGTGTTTGCCAGAAGCGAGAGGTGAAACGTGCATCTCTATCGGAGATGATAGACAATGGTACTCCATGTCTAGAAACAACTTCTTTTATATAAGTTCTAGTCAGCTTTTCCATCTTATCCGTTTCCTTGGGGCTAAAAAATGAGCTGACTTTGTCAGTCGGTTGACAATCACCCAGATGGTATCCATTCCAGATGATGTTTTTGGTAGCTTCGTGATGAAGTCCATCGTGATGTGCTCCCATTTCCATTTGGGCAGCTCAGGTTGTTGCAAAAGTCCAGACAGCTTTTGATATTCAGTTTTGACCTTTGCACAAGTCAGGCATCTACTAACGTAGGTGGCAATATCTCGTTTCATGCCAGGCCACCAATAGAATCCTTTCAGATCGTGGTACATTTTGTCTGCACTAGGATGTATCGAATAATTGGACTTATGTGCTTCGTCCAATATCAGGCTACGTAGTTCATCAACACAAGGAATCCAAATTCGATTCACGAAATACAATACTCCATTGTCTTTATACTCCCGTTGTTTCTCCATCCCCTTGAGGGATTCATCTTTCATACGTTCTGGAGTAAAGGCCGCTTGTTGAGCGTCATGAATTTGTGAAATGAGACTCGAGTGGATCGTCATTCCTAACGCTCGAACTCTTCGAGGTTTTACTCTTTCCTTACGACTCAAAGCATCCGCTACTACATTAGCTTTGCCTGGATGGTACTTGATTTCACAAACGTAATCATTCAGTAGTTCAACCCAACGTCTTTGTCTCATGTTGAGTTCTTTCTGATCAAATATATGTTGGAGACTTTTGTGATCGGTGAAGATTGTACACTTTGTACCGTACAGGTAGTGTCTCCATATCTTAAGTGCAAAAACTACTGCTCCCAATTCTAGGTCATGCGTTGTATAGTTCTTCTCATGAACTTTCAACTGTCGAGACGCATAAGCAATGACCTTGTCGTTTTGCATCAATACGCAACCTAATCCTAGATGTGAAGCATCACATTAGACAACAAAATTTTCTACTCCTTCTGGTAGTGACAGGATAGGTGCGGTGCTCAGTTTTTGTTTTAACAGTTGAAAAGCATTCTCTTGCCTTTCGCCCCAATCAAATTTCTTGTCTTTTTGCGTTAGAGCGGTAAGTGGTTGGGCTATTTTCGAGAAGTTCTCGATGAATCGTCGGTAGTAACCGGCTAACCCAAGAAATTGTCGTATCTCAGATGGCGTTTTCGGGGCTTCCCAGTTTTCAATTGCCTTAATTTTGGATGGGTCTACGTGAATTCCCTTCTTATTGATCACATGACCAAGGAAATGGACTTCACGCATCCAAAATTCGCACTTAGAGAACTTTGCATAAAGCTTCTCTTTCTCCAGTAGTTCCAGAATCATTCTCAAATGTTGTTCATGGTCTTCCTTCGTCCGCGAGTATATCAATATGTCATCGATAAACACAATGACGAATTTATCAAGATAAGGTTTGCATACTCGATTCATGAGGTCCATGAATACTGCTGCTGCGTTTGTCAGCCCAAACGGCATGACCAAGAACTCATAATGACCGTATCGAGTCCTAAATGCAGTCTTAGGGATATCCTCATCCCGTACTTTCAGTTGGTGGTAACCAGATCGTAAGTCGATCTTTGAATAGTAACTTGACCCTTGCAGCTGGTCAAACAAATCATCGATGCGGGGTAATGGGTATCGGTTCTTAATAGTCACTTTGTTCAGTTCCCGATAATCGATACACATCCGCATTGATCCATCCTTCTTCTTGACAAACAAAACCGGAGCTCCCCATGGTGAAAAGCTCGGTCGGATGAATCCTATGTCCAACAGTTCTTGCAACTGTGCAGACAGTTCCTGCATTTCTGATGGAGCTAGGCGGTAAGGTGCGCGAGCAATTGGCGCAGCTCAAGGCACTAAATCAATATGAAACTCGACCTGTCGCGGGGGTGGTAATCCTGGTAACTTGTCAGGAAATACTCCCGGATAATCACGTACGATAGGCACATCGTCTATGCGTCGCTCCTCGGGTTTCTTATCCACAACATGTACCAAAAACGCTTGGTACCCCTTTCGTAGATACTTACTCGCTTTCATGCATGTAATCGTTTTCACCATACGATTACTCTTTTCTACTTGAATCATCAACATCTCTCCTGACGGTGATGGTAGCCGTACAATCTTTTCGTAACAGATAATCTCTGCACGGTTCCGTGACAGCCAATCCATACCAACCACTATATCGAAGCTCCCTAGTTCTACCGGTAGTTAGTCTATTTTGAAAGAATGTCCTTCCAATGTTAAGGTGCATCCTGGTACTATTTCTCCTGATTCAATCAACTTACCATCGGCTAACTTTACAGTGTATTTGTTATCTAGTTTAGGGATTCGATTTCTAATAGTGGTCTAAACTCAGTGGACACAAAGCTTAAATCAGCACCGGAATCAAATAACACAGAAGCAAAGTGGTTTTTTACTAGAAACGTACCAGTGACTGTGTTAGGATCTTGACGTGCTTCTGTTGCTCCTAGCATGAACACACGTCCACGAGCTGGCTGGTTGTTGTTGTTGTTGTTGTTAGACTTATTGTTGTTGTTTGCTCGGTTGTTGTTGTTTCCACGGTTGTTTCCATTGTTTTTGCGGTTGTGGGCGTTGTTGGCGTTATGGTTTTTGTTATTAAGTCGAGGGCAACGGTTCCGATAATGTCTCGTGTCGCCACACTCAAAACACCCCTGGTTTTGGCGTGCAGTGTTTTCCTTAGGGGTAGGGTTAACCTTACAGTTTTGGGTTTTGTGACCCCATCCCTTACAGCTGTCGCAAAACCAACACTCACCCTCGTGGTGTTTGCTACACTTATCACACTTAGGTTTGTTACCCAAGTATGGCTTTGGTTCCACAATGGTGGCAGCATAAGACTTCGGGTTTCCAGATCCCTTTTTGTTGGTCTGACCCTGACGGTCGTTCCACTTTCATTTCTTATCTCCAGAACTACCAGCTTCAGCACTGATCTGCTCACCCTTACCCGATACAGTTTTCTTGGTAAGTGTCCCCATTCTGACTGCCTCATCGGTCAGACTCTGCGCTAAGGTAACAGCGCTCCTGAATGTGTCAGGCTTGGAGGACGTAACCAAACTCCGGATTTGTGGTGCCAGACCATATACATAACGCTCAATGTGCTTGTACTCGGGTGTTACCATATGTGGCACAAGTCGAGCTAGTTCATGGAACCTGGTGGTATAGCCAGTGACATCAGCCCCAATCATGGGAATGTTCCACAGCTCAGTCTCAATTTTCTGCATCTCACTTCGGGGTAAGAATTCTTCTAACATCATACGTTTCAGTGTTTCCCATGTCATGGAATAGGCAGCTGGTCGTCCAAGCGATTGGACTTGACTGTTCCACCAAGTCAAAGCTTTATCAGCTAAGGTGCAGGCGACATATTTCACCGTAGTGTCTGGTAAACAATCACTGATGTCCAACACAGAATCCGTCTTCTCTATCCAGTGTATGATACCGATAGCACCCTCGGTGGAGTCGGTGCAACAGAAAGGAGGTGGCTTACAAGCCTGAAAAGTCTTATATGAACACCCACGTCTAGTGTTCACAGGTGTCTCACTGTTAGGAGGGGTTGTTCCACTGTTATTTACTCCCTGATCGCGGTTGCGGCTTGCCTCATACTGGGCAATGCCTTCAGCAATCCGCCTCACAATCATCTGTTCAGTGGTTTATTCGATGTTAGGTGGTGAAGTGGTTTCATGAACTAGTGGTGTAGACGTTCGTCGACTGTTCTTAGTGATTCGTCGTTTTAGCGGCATGATTTCGTTCTGCGATGAATAAAATGCAGAAGTCAATGCCAAGATAATGAATGTGATGAACAAGATTTCACATTGTCTATCAAAGAAATAGTATGGAGGATTGAAGAATAAGGGTTCACATTATATGTTGCACGACTTTGAAACGCCCATATGTACTTTGTACAATATAATCACATTGGCCAGGAGTCATTATATAATGCCAAATATATATTTCTTTTCATCATCAATTAACACGATTAGGTTCAAAGGAATTCAAGATAAAAGTCAATCGTCGAGGTATGATATGTTGCAATGTTTGCAAGAAATGATTACAAGTGGTTATTTGTCGTTTTTCGTTCTAACACGTGTGTACATTGTAAGTAGGACACTCTAGTCGACAATAATGTAAAGGTTACGAGGTATAAACCAAATATACTTGATATCATACATTAGGTGAAAACATTCGTACATGGTTTCATACAAAACTTGATGGATTCTTCTATATCCATCTGATAGGCATTTTCAGTACAATACAAGTTAATGCAGTACATGCCAGTACTAGTTAAACTTAACCTAGCTATACATAGGTCTAGCAAAATGGTTATATTCTGTCGCACCCCCAAATTCGGTCAACGGTGTTTAGCGGAAGCATTTGGATAAGTAGGGGTGCCGACGTAAACGTAGGACAAACACGCAGATCAGAGCATATGATATCGTAGAACATATATATTAAGATTCCATAAATATTAATATCATAAGTTTACGATTCGTCAAATCGTAGTAGTAGAAAAGTGGTTAAGTTTTACAAAAGTGGATTTCGTTGATATGACTAAAAGCATATTAGTTATACAAAAGAAATTCATTTGTCTCAAAAGATGGCATCCTAACTCTTCATGGGTTGCCTAGATTCCAAAAGTGTAGGCGGTCTTACGTGTGCAGCTAATTCCCTGAAAAACATAGTAAAAAGTCAACAACAATGTTGAGTGAATTCACAGGTGTTGGCGCCCGATCAGGTCGGTGTCGTTAACGATTACTAACCGGGCACCAGCAGTGGGTTGTTTTATATTTGTAATTGTGGGGCCTAAGTTTTTCCTAACAATGCTAATCCTAAGGGTGAGCAAGTGGTAGGTATGACCTAGAGTCGTTCTTCAAACCGACTAAATTGAAACTAAGGCGTGGCAGATGAGGGCTTTCAAACTAATAAATGGTTTCTAAAATAGTGGGGGTTTTGGTTTTTATATTAACTAACTTAGGCAAGTAATAAATAAAAGCGAAATAAAAGTAAAACCTAAAGCAGATAAATAAAGATAGTGTTTGCTGAGACTTCGTTAATTAAGTTATGGGATGATATTTGGAGAAACTATTTTGAAAGATATTAGTTAATTATCATTCTTGAATACTTGCATGTAAACACTAGATTCCCTACTAATTAAAATCCCATTAGCATGTCACACCGGGAGCTAGGTTATGGTAACATTACAAAGTATTTTGAATAATAATAAAAATCTTAAGTAAGGTTTAATAATACTTTCATATGAACGGGAACAAAATCTTAAGGTACTAGACATTACTGAATCATATAACGATTCCTCGTCATCCTAACATATTCATGTATTTTAAACAGTTCATTTATGACTTTAAACCGGCCCTTGCTTAAGACTACCCGATAAATCCCCTAATTATCCACAGCGTTCCTCACTTTAAGTGGTTCCGCCGCTTCAAACCTTGGCCATGTCTTGTCCTATGATAATTCCTCATGTAGCCTTGCGGTTACAAAGTTTCATATATGACACAGATTATATTGACACAGATAATTGACTACCTTTTAATTGGACGTCATAAAAAGGTGTTGTAATCACGTTTATTGGTGGAAAGGCGATAGATTAATTTGAAGTTTAAAAGTCTATTTAGAAAGGTTAATTAAACTAGGTTTCTCATTTTATATATTAGTCCATAATATAACTACCTTCGGTCGTTACTACACCTAAAGTGTTTCCAACGCTATACTGAGTAACAGTCGAATAGGGGCCATCATATTACTTCATAATATTGTATCGTTTCGTAATATGACTACCTTCGGTCGTTACTCGACTTCCATACATTTGTACTCCACCTTGAAGTGTTTCCAGTACTATATCGAGTAACAGTCGAATAGGGGCCGTCATATTACTTTACGATAATTAAGACCGTTTATATTTTACTACTATGATGATCCTAAGGCAACAATCAAACAAGAACATGCAATAAGACGATCAAAGCAATATTACCGATCTTTAATATTTAATTATAAATCATCCCATAATTAACTAACTACATCGCAAGCAAACACAACAAGCGTACTACTCTCTAATCATGGCAATAACTAAATCTAGCATAATCAATATAAACGTAATTAATTGAGATAGATAAGGATAGAAAGAACCAGGATTAAATGCGGGAGAAAGTAGACTTGAATTAATTGACACAATTCCGAGCATACACCGAAGATTACAATGCGTTTCTTACTTTCGTTCTACCTTGAACAAGCTTCCTAACTAGCCTAATACTAATCTTGAAGTAATACAAAAGAATGAGAAAGTAAAGAAAGAAAGAAATATGCTTAAAGTGTGTGCATATGGTGTGTTTTGAAATGAAGCCTAAAGCCTCCTATTTATAGGTGAGCTTTGGCTCACATTAGCACCATGAGGTGCATGTTAGAAAGCTTGCCAAAAATGGTATGTACAACACGAAAAGTAGGCGCACCGGGTACCGTACAACACGAAAAGTAGGCGCACCGGGTACCAAAAGTTACCAAAAACGGTAACCGAGGTGGGTACAGGCCAGCCGGCGGCGGTGGTGGTCCAGCCGGCGGCGGTGGTGGTGAGGCCGGCGGCGGTGGTCCCATCCCCGTCCCGTTGCGTCGTTTGTTGCTTCGTTTCTCGATTCGTGCGTGTTTTCTTCGTTATACGTCCGTTTGAGTTGATTCTTTTTTTGTTGGATTCGTAATTCAAAAACGAAGATTTTGACATAAGATAGGCCCTGAGATGAGGTCCCTAGCTCTAGATATTGCGTACGGATCATTTGGATCTTCCGGCAGGCGCGAAATCTTCATTTTTTACCCGTTTTGGTTGATTCTTCTTCCGTTGGATTCGAATTTTGAAAACGAACATCTTGGAAATAATGGATGTTGATGGAGAGTACTTTAGTCTTGAAATCTCATTTTTATGCCTTGAATCTTCAAACGTGTGTGGAATCTTCGTTTTACGTCCGTTTTGCTTGATTTTTATCGTGCAACCTTGTTTTGACCACCTTGGCATAATGTCATTGATTTGAACCATATTTGAGTTCAAAATGCCAAGAATCGTTCCAGAATGAGAGAGATATCGGTAGTAAAAACATGACTTTTTACGCGATATCAAGTATCCCACACTTAGAACTTTGCTTGTCCTCAAGCAAACTCATTTTCAACATGGTTAAAGATAAGCAGATAATGAAATATTTTAAGACGGAATTCTTTACTAAATGGGGTTTTGGAAAAATAAAGATATTTGATCTTTGAGAAAGCAAGGTTGTAATCTTTAGGAGCATGCTTTTGATCTTTGATCTTTGATACATGACTAGGCGATCCTCTCAAGGTGGTCACTCCAATCACTCAAAGTGTTTAGGGTTTCCTATTCTATTATATCAATCGCTAAGAACGCCAGTCATGTATCGTTTATCGTCATAGGCTTGATCAAGTATCAAATCGTTACCTTTTAGGTGAGCGCGAAGTCGATCTAGCCACAATCATTCTAAGGGAGGTGATGTAGAGTTTGTGGAGTGGAGTGTTGGTGGTATGAGAGGGGGTTGTGTTGGTTTTTCATAGGTTTTCTTTTTGGTGAAGCGGAAAGCTGAAATTTTTGAATTTTCGGGATATTTGACGCCTTTTTCTTTTGGGAGGAGTCTTTTTCTCCATTTGACTTTCTTTTCTTCGAAATTTTTTTTTTCGACGTCATATCCTTAATACTTATCTTTTTTCATCTTTGGAACTTTCTATGAAGTTTGAGGGATGCTTTTGAGTAGGTAAAGGGGGTAACGTACTTATTTTTGGGTGTATGGATGGGTTCAAGAATGATGTGATTCGATCTCCTTTTTGATTCACCAGTTCGGATTAAAAATGCATAGCAAGAGCAAGTTCTGATTCTAAACATATACATCGGCACACTCAAGAATCGAAAAAGTGAAGCATTAAAAGTGAATGCTTTTCATATGGCTCAAGATACCTCACGAATCGAAAGTTGGGTTGTTGTGTGCTTAGTCATGCGATGCTCTTTATGGGATTACTAAACTTGTTTTTCAAAAGAATTTGTATTTTATTTTTCCTTCTTCCCCAAAGTAAATCATTCTTTGTTTAAATTTTTTCATTTTCAACATATTTTTAACTCAATTTTGAAAATTTTGTTTACTTTATGGAGAAGCAGGGTCTTATAAAGAGCAACGAGTTTAGAATCAAGCATATACCATTATCCATTTAACAGTAGTGCAACTACTGCTATCCCACACTTAAAGGAACATCGTCCTCGATGTTATACTAAGCTCTGAATGGGGTAAAATCCCACACTTAGGGTTTTAAACATCTAAGTTGCGTTCTTTCAGTGTGTTTTGGGTTTGAATCCCACACTTAGTGATAAGCATAATGGATATGGTATATTTAAAACGAATGAAAGAGACGGTTTAGAAGTACTCCCCGGTTGTTGCAGTTCCTTTGTGTGCATTTTCCGGATTCCGTCTTTCTTGGTGCATTCTTGATCAAGTCTTCTTGTGATTGGTCTCGTAGGTGTGAACACGTTGGATATACTTTCTTTGATGCGCGGCGTCAAAGACTTGATGCTTCAGGCAGAAACTTGTTCGTATATCCAAGTGTGAAAGATAGTCGGAGACTTCATCACTTCTTGGAATGTGAAATTGCGGGAATGTAAAACACGGGTTGCCTCCCGAGAAGCGCTCTTTTAAAGTCGAGAGCTCGACTTCTTCTCTTCTATCTAGATGGAGATGGATGCATCCATGGGATCCCTTTGTTGATGTTATGGGCCCTAGGTTGCGGAAAGGTGTATCGAGGTGGATAGATTTTCATGAAATGATTGACTACTATCGTAATCAATTCAAATGGACTATCTCTCGATTCTTCCTTGTAGTTCTGAAGATGCTCTGAAGTTGTCCTTGCAAGTCCGTGAAGTCCGAAGGTGATGTAGTCGACTGCTTTAGTGACAGTCCCACTAGGGTCGGTCATGGTGGTTGTGTCTATCTTAACAACCTCTCTTGGCGGTGGGTGCTGCCAGAGAGAGCATACAAACGCCAAGAATTGCAGTTTTATGCCTTCATAATTTTCGGTCTTGGGGTCTCCGTTGAATCTTCTGATGGACGTGCACAGGTCCTCTATTTGCCGGTGCTGATGGTTGTTGAATGGAAAGTCGGATTCTGAGAAAACTAGAATAAGCTGACGAAGTATCTCCTTGCATCCTGAGTAGAATATGAACTTCGTTCTGGAGTTACTTTTCCGTTGTTGAATCTCCTTTAGATGGATCGTAACAGAAGTAGCGATATCAAGTGGTGATTCATATGTAATCCTAAAGGGTCATTCGCGCCTTGATTCCTCCCAAACAAGATCACTAAGTTCTTCAATCATTGACTCAATTTGTTTTTCCATAGCGGAGTTGATAACCATAGATCCGCTTTCCTTGGAGCTGAGGTGATCTTCTCTACTTAGCAAGTTAAGCAATGATGTGAGGTCATTCATCATTGAAATGTCGGCACGACTGCTCGGATGTCCAGTAGTCTCTTTCATATGCGCTCTAATGGATCCTAACATCTCCCATTGCGTTGAGGTAAATGGGATGTTAGATCTTTTAAGGGCATTGTAGATCCTAGCGTAAGTCCGTTTCTGTTGTAGACAGAATTGCAGTTCAGCAGGGGAAAGAGCAAGCATGTTGACTACGCCGCTTATTCCTCCTACTACTTTGTCAAATCTCTGGATGAATTCTTCGAGCACTTTGTGTTCTATGATGGTTTGCGGTTGGTATCTTGTGCGTTTGGAATATTCCTCCAGTGTTTCTCTTCTCATGGGATGGTTGTGGTTACTTTCCGCCATTTCATCAGTGTTAAATAGGTTGAGTGGCGGTCTGCTTCTTTTGTTTTCTTCTTCCATCTTTCTCGTTCTGATCAATTCTTCCATCGTTGGGTTGTTTGCTGATGGAGATGCGTTTTTCATCTCTTGTCATGTTCGTCGGAGGACAATCGGGAAATATGGCGTGATTGCCATTTCCTTGCTAGATTTACTTTCACTTGTTGACTTTGCAGTTTTTCGTCTCTGGCGGTCTTCATGGAGATCATGTACATATCGGCTTGCTCTCCAGAATTTAGATTGTCGATATGGAAAGTGATGGTTTCTCCCTGAGACTGCAAGCTGATGGTTTGTGCGAAGACGTTGATGATTGCCTTGGCCGTATTCATGAATTCCTAGTATGATTGGGATGTGTAAGTCTTCCTACATATCCATTATTACAAAATCTGCTGGGTAAAGAAATTTGTCAATCCTAACTAAAACATTTTCAGCTATTCCCCTAGGGTATTTGACCGAGTGGTCAGCAAGCTGTATGGTCATTTTGGTAGGTCGAAGATTTTCTAACCCAAGCCTCTTGAAAAGCGAGTATGGCATAAGATTAATACTAGCTCCTAAGTCGGCGAGAGAACAGATGATGCCTGAATTGTAGATGGAACAAGGGAGAGTAAAACGTCCGGTGTCTCCGAGTTTTTCAGGAATGATATTTTTCAAGATAGCTGAACATTCCTCGTTCAGCGGGACATTGGGTACTTCGGGTACCTTATCCTTGGTTGTAAGAAGTTTTCTGAAGTACTTTTTGGAGTGAACTTCAGAGGCGGTATTTAGGAATTTCCTATCAAGCTGAAAAGACTTAAGCTTGTCGGGTCGTTGTTTAAGACGAGCCGGAAATGGAATGTTTACTTTCCTATTTGGTGCAGACTCTAAATCCATTGTCGATGGGACAATAGGTGGTTCCTTCACCGGAGAAGAAATCGTAGGTGGGCTATGTGCTACCTGAGAGTCTTGAATATGGGAATCCTCCTTATGGGAACTAGTTGGACTATCCTGAGGTTTAGCGTTAATACACTGTGCTAATTGTCCTAGGATGAGATCAGCTTGGTCTTGTCTAGCCGAGATTCCTTGAATGACTTGTATCAGGGTGTCGTCAAAACTAGAGGTCTGTGAAGGAGAGGGTTCGGAAGGTTGACGTTGGTAAGTTAGTGGGTTATTCCTAGGTGGGTTAAAGGAAGGGTTAGTATTGGGTGAAGTTAGATGAGACTGAGGAATTTGGGCTGAGTGGTTCAGATTAGCACAATTAAGGCAGGTTTGAACTTGACAGACTTGTTGTTGTTGACTTTTCAATTCCTTAATCTCCTTGGTTAGGTCTGCCACTTGCCGAGTGAGGGTTTTGATAGCTTCATTCCCGATTGTAGTAGGTGAATTCACTAGCGAGGGGTGATTTTCACTGTTCCAGTCATGGTTGTGTATTGTCATTTTCTCAATAAGGCCCCAAGCTTCATTTACCGTACAGTCTATGAAACTACCTTGAGAGGCGGTATCAAGTAAAAGACGGTGATGTGGGAAGAGACCATTGTAGAAAATGCGCAACTGGTCCGAACGCTCAAAACGATGATTTGGACATTTCTTAAGCAATTTCTTAAAGCGCTCCCATGCATCGAATATTGATTCATCATGCACTTGACGAAAGTTTATGATGTTGGACCTAAACGTGGCTTGTTTTGATGGGGGGAAATATTTGGCCAAAAATTTGGATGCTAGTTCTACCTAAGAGGTTATAGAGTTAACCTATAATTCCTCAAACCAGGTTTGTGCATTGAGAGTGAGTGAATAGGGAAATAGGTATAGATAGACTATGTCCTGATTAACCCCACTCGGCTTAAAAGAGTTGGATAAGGAAATGAATTTGTCAAGGTGTGAGTTGGGATCGTCATTTGGTAGGCCATGGAATTGACAGAGGTTTTGGACTAACTGAACAATATGGGGCTTTAATTCGAATGATCCTCTACCAATTTCCGGATAGACAATTGGTCCTCCTCGACCTTCAATCAAAGGTTTAGAGTCTTCAACGAGAGTTATACGTGCAGCTGTCATAGTCTCATTGGCAGGTGGTTGACTAGTTGAATGGATATGGGTGGTAATTTATAAAAGTAGTAAAAGGAAGGAAAAACAAAGAAAGAGGTAGGGGTTTAAGGAATTCTAAAGGTTCACTAGTAAGTAAGTTCGTCTTAACGCCTAAGGATCGTACAATTGGTTCCCCGGCAGCGGCGCCAAAAACTTGTTAGCGCCCGATCAGGTCGGTGTCGTTAACGATTACTAACCGGGCACCAGCAGTGGGTTGTTTTATATTTGTAATTGCGGGGCCTAAGTTTTTCCTAACAATGCTAATCCTAAGGGTGAGCAAGTGGTAGGTATGACCTAGAGTCGTTCTTCAAACCGACTGAATTGAAACTAAGGCGTGGCAGATGAGGGCTTTCAAACTAATAAATGGTTTCTAAAATAGTGGGGGTTTTGGTTTTTATATTAACTAACTTAGGCAAGTAAATAAATAAAAGCGAAATAAAAGTAAAACCTAAAGTAGATAAATAAAGATAGTGTTTGCTGAGACTTCGTTAATTAAGTTATGGGATGATATTTGGAGAAACTATTTTGAAAGATATTAGTTAATTATCATTCTTGAATACTTGCATGTAAACACTAGATTCCCTACTAATTAAAATCCCATTAGCATGTCACACCGGGAGCTAGATTATGGTAACATTACAAAGTATTTTGAATAATAAGCAAAATCTTAAGTAAGGTTTAATAATACTTTCATATGAACGGGAACAAAATCTTAAGGTACTAGACATTACTGAATCATATAACGATTTCTCGTCATCCTAACAGATTCATGTATTTAAAACAGTTCATTTATGACTTTAAACCAGCCCTTGCTTAAGACTACCCGATAAATCCCCTAATTATCTACAGCGTTCCTCACTTTAAGTGGTTCCGCTGCTTCAAACCTTGGCCACGTCTTGTCCTATGATAATTCCCCATGTAGCCTTGCGGTTCCATAGTTTCATACCTTTGACAAATTATATTGACACAGATAATTGACTACCTTTTAATTGGACGTCATAAAAAGGTGTTGTAATCATGTTTATTGGTGGAAAGGCGATAGATTAATTTGAAGTTTAAAAGTCTATTTAGAAAGGTTAATTAAACTAGGTTTCTCATTTTATATATTAGTCCATAATATAACTACCTTCGGTCAGCTTCCACGTATTTGTACTACACCTAAAGTGTTTCCAACGCTATACTGAGTAACAGTCGAATAGGGGCCATCATATTACTTCCTAATATTGTATCGTTTCGTAATATGACTACCTTCGGTCGTTATTCGACTTCCATACATTTGTACTCCACCTTGAAGTGTTTCCAGTACTATATCGAGTAACAGTCGAATAGGGGCCGTCATATTACTTTACGATAATTAAGACCGTTTATATTTTACTACTATGATGATCCTAAGGCAACAATCAAACAAGAACATGCAATAAGACGATCAAAGCAATATTACCGATCTTTAATATTTAATTATAAATCATCCCATAATTAACTAACTACATCGCAAGCAAACACAACAAGCGTACTACTCTCTAATCATGGCAATAACTAAATCTAGCATAATCAATATAAACGTAATTAATTGAGATAGATAAGGATAGAAAGAACCAGGATTAAATGCGGTAGAAAGTAGACTTGAATTAATTGACACAATTCCGAGCATAAACCGAAGATTACAATGCGTTTCTTACTTTCGTTCTACCTTGAACAAGCTTCCTAACTAGCCTAATACTAATCTTGAAGTAATACAAAAGAATGAGAAAGTAAAGAAAGAAAGAAATATGCTTAAAGTGTGTGCATATGGTGTGTTTTGAAATGAAGCATAAAGCCTCCTATTTATAGGTGAGCTTTGGCTCACATTAGCACCATGAGGTGCATGTTAGAAAGCTTGCCAAAAATGGTGTGTACAACACGAAAATTAGGCGCACCGGGTACCGTACAACACGAAAAGTAGGCGCACCGGGTACCAAAAGTTACCAAAAACGGAAACCGAGGTGGGTAAAGGCCAGCCGGCGGCGGTGGTGGTGAGGCCGGCAGCGGTGGTCCCACCCCCGCCCCGTTGCGTCGTTTGTTGCTTCGTTTCTCGATTCGTGCGTGTTTTCTTCGTTATACGTCCATTTGAGTTGATTCTTTTTTTGTTAGATTCGTAATTCAAAAACGAAGATTTTGCATTAAGATAGGCCTAGAGATGAGGTCTCTAGCTCCAGATATTGCATACGGATCATTTGGATCTTCCGGCGGGCGCGAAATCTTCATTTTTTACCCGTTTTGGATGATTCTTCTTCCGTTGGATTCAAATTTTGAAAACGAACATCTTGGAAATAATGGATGTTGATGGAGGGCACTTTAGTCTTGAAATCTCGTTTTTATGCCTTGAATCTTCAAACGTGTGTGGAATCTTCGTTTTACGTCCGTTTTGCTTGATTTTTATCGTGCAACCTTGTTTTGACAACCTTGGCATAATGTCATTGATTTGAACCATATTTGGGCTCAAAATTCCAAGAATCGTTCCAGAATGAGAGAGATATCGGTAGTAAAAACATGACTTTTTACGCAATATTAACAGGTTTTAAGTTTACAAGTATAGTTGGTAAATCCAATACGTTCACAAATAGTTATTGCCATAACAGTTAAGTAAGTTTAGTGGAATGCTATCCATAAATGTGTTTAAAGTTGTTTGTATCAAAGTTCGTATCCTAGTTCCAAATATAGTTTAGTTGGGATGTCTGCCCAAAATACAATTTAAAATACTTTGCTGGTCTTTCTCCAGCGGTTTTCAAGTTTGTGCCGGTCGTTCTCCGGCAGGTTACCAAATTGTACCGGTCGTTCTCCGGTAAGATACACAAGTTAGCACCGGTCGTTCTCCGGCGAGTTATATAGTTAGTTCCGGTCGTTCTCCGGTAAGATACCAAGTTAGTGTCGGTCGTTCTCCGACAAGATACACAGCTGGTCGTTCTCCAGCTAGATACAAATAGTACCGGTCGTTCTTCGATAAGATACCAAAATAGTTTTTACATGTTGGAAATAGTTTGGTAATGAAACACCATTTCATAAACAATAGTTGTAATAGTATGACCGCAGTCATAAACAATTTTGTATAAAAGCACTAAAAGCAATTATATAAGAGTTACAAAAGTTTAACAGTTCTAAAGTACTCTAGCTACCAATTAAAACATGATCACAATCATTAATAATCGATAGTTGGGAGCAATCAACATATTAGCAATCATGAAATCAAAGCAAGTTATGGCAATCAGTAAAAGCAGTTGGCTATGTTTTTCACCCCATGTTAAAAGCAGTAAAACAGTAGAAAGTGGGGCTGTGAACTCACCTTATAAGCTAAATGCGTGAGAGCTAGCAAAGCGTAAGTCCAGGTAGGGTCTCTAACGTCCTAAACGTATGAGATTTCAAGTTTAAGTAAGTGGATATCTCTATAGACTATCCATGCTAGTGTCCACTCAACTAGTATGTCCAATTGTGTTTTATTTTTGAAAATAAACGTGTACGACCCGTTGGTGAAAGCTTGTAATAATAATTCTTAAAAGACATTACTATATCAGGATTGTTTATTGTATACTTTACATTAGTATATATCACATGTTATCGTATGTGGTTATCGGTTATCACGCGAATTTAATACTTAGTGTCAACGTCTTGCGGTTTACGTCTCGGTTCATATATAAGTGTCATTTTTCGTTCGGGTTATGTTTACAAGCCTCATTTTTTGTCCAAGGAACTTAATAAGTCACTGAAACCCGTTTTTGTTTTCAATTCTTTCCAAAATAGTAAGTTTCCAAAAATGGCAAGTTTGAGATTTTCGAAACCGAGTCCCGTTTTTGTTGACTTGGTGAAACCGTCTCGGTTTGACCCGAAACTTTTACCCAAACCTTAGATATGTTCAAAAGTCCATAAAGGTAAGTTACATCACTTATATCATGTTTGAAAGTGTCGGTTTTCACTTTTCCACAAAATCAGTCCACACTTTGTATTTTCCAGGAAATGCCTCTGTTTGTCGAATTTTTATAAAATTTTATAATCCGAAATAAGATCCGAGAAAAATACCAGTAGTTCCCCCATATGTTATTTACCTTCAGTAATTTTTACATTAACTTTGGAGAAGTCTAAATATTTTTAATAATTACATATGTCCTCTGAGGTCCAACAGTTGACCAATCTGGATATATGCATGAAGATCGAGTTTTTCGGCAAAATATACAACTTTTTAGGAAAAAGGTTATCAGTACAATAGTTATAGATAACTAAATTTTTGAGATTTTGGCGGTGGTTTCAAGTCATTTGGAGTTGTATAGCTCGAGATATGGGTAAATTATTAAGAGTAAAGTTTCAGACTTATCATGACAAATTGTCTATGTGATTTCACGAAAAATATTAAAGTAAGTTTTTGAATAAGTTTTTGATGATGAAAAACGTTTTTATGCATATTTTTGGACATGATCTTGTTTAGTGAACATATGAACATGTTATTTAAGAAAAATGATAAAGAAAATAAGTTCCTTACAATGGGGATGGAATGAAGGAAAGAAGGAGGTGATGTTGAACTTGAATCCTTGCAAAAAGATGAAGTTTTGAGGTGGTGGTTGTATGGTGGTTTATGGTGGTGATGTGATGGACTTGTGGTGGTCTTGGGTGGTTGTAGGTGGTGTAGTGACTGAACCAAATTCGTTTTTAGAGAGAGAGAGAGTGGTTAGAGAGGGAATTGAGAGGAAATGGGGAAGTGTGTGTGTTGTGGGAAGTGAGGAAATGCATGTACATTGAATGGGTTAAGGAAAAGAGGAGTTTGCATGAAGTTTGGTTGGTGAGAGGGGGTGGTGACCAGCCCCCTATGGGCCCCATGGGTGGGTCTTGTGATTAAATTTTCAGTCTCAGACTGTGTTTACGTATTTTGGTCATTCCTCGTTATTTTTGTTAAAACGTTAAATCGCCTAACGTTATTTTGCGTAGTTTTAATTAACGATATGTTTGGGATATTTTTCCATTGAAGTATTGCTAAAATACTTTATTTTGGGTTACCAAAATATTTATCGAGTTTCGTTTCGTTGCCGAATGCGATTCGCGCGTTTTCTCCAAGTTTGTTACGTTTCTATTAAAACGTCTAGGTTTTTCGTGTATTATTATATTAAAATAATAATATAGTATAAATAACTACTAAAAATAGATTTAAGTTATTTATAGAAATGTTTTCACCAACGTCCATATTTTTGTCGGGTTCGTTCCGAATGTTTTGTATGTAATTATTATATTACGAAATATGTAATACTACGCGTATTATCTAGTTGGGCTTTGCTAGACTTACCTCTAAAATTTGTTGTGAATTCACTTAAGTAGAGAATTAGCCTAAAATGAAAATGTTTAGTGTACTTAATTGTATTCAAAATTGTGGGGTGTCACATTCTCCCCCTGTTAGAGAAATCTCGTCCCGAGATTTTAATCCATGTTGGAACGTGAGACGCGTGTGATTCCGAGAAGTCGTGTTGTCACCATAGTAGCTTTAGGTTGTTGTAAATGTTCTAACGGCTTAAGTATACTCGTCGTATAGTTCAATAAGTTATATGTTCAACAGCAGTCCAGGTTCACTAAGCGCTAAAAATCAAGACGTTCGAATAATGTAACGTTAAAGAGTAATCGGAGTTTACTAAGACGTATCGATGTTGACGTAGGGATCCGGTTGTGTACCCCTTTATATAAGTATGTTCGTGCGTCCAGGAGCTGTTGGAACGTTAACGTTGCGGTTGTTGTTTAAAATGAACAAACTGTTGTCAAAATAGTTGGCAATTCGAAACGGTTAAATTGTTGTTCAAATCGTGGTCAAATCATGACAGAGTAGTTATTTAAAACAGTTGATAAACTTACTTGTAAATCTTTTGTTGTTTAAATATAAACAAGTTATGTATAAATCGTTGACATTCAATCGAAATAGTGATCAATTCGTATATATTTTAGAAAATCATTTCAGCGTATAAATAGTAGTGTTCGTTTGGAATCAATCTAGTAAATAAATAGTAGGAAAACCTTTCAGTATAGTTGTTTGTTGAAATAACCGTTTCAAAATGTAATTTGTAGGAAATTATCCTATAAGGTTTGCTATTCGTGGGAGAATTCGTTCCGCATAGTACTTTAGAAGGCTCGTTACTCTGATACGTATCCCGATCTCCATTTGTTTCATCCGTCCATTTGATTGATGAGTTGTCGGTCCTAATCGTTAAACGTTTAGTACGAATTCACTCGGTCCGTTCGAGAATAAAAGTTTGTTTGCACAATAGTCAAGCAGAATAGAGTAGTCGTTCAGATAGTAGTCAATGCCAAAGTAAGGAATGTGAAGAATGAAGTCTCACATGTTTCTGTTATCGAGCATTAAGAAGAATTAGCGATATCCCCATCACGTATCTTACGACTATGAAACGCCCATATGTACTTAGTATGATATAATCACGTTGGCCAGGCGTCATTATATGATGCTAAATACATACTTCTTTTCATCAACCGCCTTAATACGATCAGGTTCATACGAATCAGCGAATTGGGTGTAGTATGGTTCAAGGAGTTCAAGGCAAAATCAACCATACAATAAAATAAGTAGACTAAGTGTACGATAGTATCGGTCGGTTGGTTCGCGTATGTCGATGTGTCGTAACAAATATTGTCGTGTATCGGGTTAGACGTATGCAAATGTATGTGTATGCATGAGTGTCCTAGCCAAGGCTATAGTCTAGGTCTCTAAGGTCTCTAGGTCGCTTAAAGACTTCTAGTTCGCTATAACCAATGGCTCTGATACCAATCTGTCGCACCCCCAAATTCGGTCAACGGTGTTTAGCGGAAGCATTTGGATAAGTAGGGGTGCCGACGTAAACGTAGGACAAACACGCAGATCAGAGCATATGGATATCGTAGAACATATATATTAAGATGCCATAAATATTAATATCATAAGTTTACGATTCGTCAAATCGTAGTAGTAGAAAAGTGGTTAAGTTTTACAAAAGTGGATTTCGTTGATATGACTAAAAGCATATTAGTTATACAAAAGAAATTCATTTGTCTCAAAAGATGGCATCCTAACTCTTCATGGGTTGCCTAGATTCCAAAAGTGCAGACGGTCTTACGTGTGCAGCTAATTCCCTGAAAAACATAGTAAAAAGTCAACAACAATGTTGAGTGAATTCACAGGTTTTAAGTTTACAAGTATAGTTGGTAAATCCAATACGTTCACAAATAGTTATTGCCATAACAGTTAAGTAAGTTTAGTGGAATGCTATCCATATATGTGTTTAAAGTTGTTTGTAGAAAAGTTCGTATCCTAGTTCAAAATACAGTTTAGTTAGGATGTCTGCCCAAAATACAATTTAAAATACTTTGCTGGTCGTTCTCCAGCGGTTTTCAAGTTTGTGCCGGTCGTTCTCCGGCAAGTTACCAAATTGTACCGGTCGTTCTCCGGTAAGATACACAAGTTAGCACCGGTCGTTCTCCGGCGCGTTATATAGTTAGTACCGGTCGTTCTCCGGTAAGATACCAAGTTAGTGTCGGTCGTTCTCCGACAAGATACACAGCTGGTCGTTCTCCAGCTAGTTAAAAATAGTACCGGTCGTTCTCCGATAAGATACCAAAATAGTTTTTACATGTTGGAAATAGTTTGGTAATGAAACACCATTTCATAAACAATTTTGTATAAAAGCACTAAAAGCAATTATATAAGAGTTACAAAAGTTTAACAGTTCTAAAGTACTCTAGCTACCAATTAAAACATGATCACAATCATTAATAATCGATAGTTGGGAGCAATCAACATATTAGCAATCATGAAATCAAAGCAAGTTATGGCAATCAGTAAAAGCAGTTGGCTATGTTTTTCACCCCATGTTAAAAGCAGTAAAACAGTAGAAAGTGGGGTTGTGAACTCACCTTATAAGCTAAATGCGTGAGAGCTAGCAAAGCGTAAGTCCAGGTAGGGTCTCTAACATCCTAAACGTATGAGATTACAAGTTTAAGTAAGTGAATATCTCTATAGACTATCCATGCTAGTGTCCACTCAACTAGTATGTCCAATTGTGTGTGTACGACCCGTTGGTGAAAACTTGTAATAATAATTCTTAAAAGACATTACTATATCAGGATTGTTTATTGTATACTTTACATTAGTATATATCACATGTTATCGTATGTGGTTATCGGTTATCACGCGAATTTAATACTTAGTGTCAACGTCTTGCGGTTTACGTCTCGGTTCATATATAAGTGTCATTTTTCGTTCGGGTTATGTTTACAAGCCTCATTTTTGGTCCAAGGAACTTAATAAGTCACCGAAACCCATTTTTGTTTTCAATTCTTTCCAAAATAGTAAGTTTCCAAAAATGGCAAGTTTGAGATTTTCGAAACCGAGTCCCGTTTTTGTTGACTTGGTCAAACCGTCTCGGTTTGACCCGAAACTTTTACCCAAACCTTAGATATGTTCAAAAGTCCATAAAAGTAAGTTACATCACTTATATCATGTTTGAAAGTGTCGGTTTTTACTTTTCCACAAAATCAGTCCACACTTTGTATTTTCCAGGAAATGCCTCTGTTTGTCGAATTTTTATAAAATATTTTAATCCGAAATAAGATCCAAGAAAAATACAAGTAGTTCCCCCGTATTTGATTTACCTTCAGTAATTTTTACATTAACTTTGGAGAAGTCTAAATATTTTTAATAATTACATATGTCCTCTGAGGTCCAACAGTTGACCAATCTGGATATATGCATGAAGATCGAGTTTTTGGGCAAAATATACAACTTTTTAGGAAAATGGTTATCAGTACAACAGTTGTAGATAACTAAATTTTTGAGATTTTTACGGTGGTTTCTAGTCATTTGGAGTTGTATAGCTCGAGATATGGCTAAATTATTAAGAGTAAAGTTTCTGACTTATCATGACAGATTGTCTATGTGATTTCACGAAAAATATTAAAAATAGTAAACGAACTCAGAATAATATGAGGTTTTCGGGGTTGGAAAGATTACTTTCTGAACTTGATTTTAGACTATAAAAACATCCATTTTCATTAAGAAATGAGTGAGAAACAACCAAGATAAAATCGTACAACTTTCTGGACAGAAAGTGCATGTTGCATTGAAGTAAGTTTTTGATGATGAAAAACGTTTTTATGCATATTTTTGGACGTAATCTTGTTTAGTGAACATATTAACATGTTATTTAAGAAAAATGATGAAGAAAATAAGTTCCTTACAATGGGGATGGAATGAAGGAAAGAAGGAGTTGATGTTGAACTTGAATCCATGCAAAAAGATGAAGTTTTGAGGTGGTGGTTGTATGGTGGTTTATGGTGGTGATGTGATGGACTTGTGGTGGTCTTGGGTGGTTGTAGGTGGTGTAGTGACTGAACCAAATTCGTTTTTAGAGAGAGAGAGAGTGGTTAGAGAGGGAATTGAGAGGAAATGGGGAAGTGTGTGTGTTGTGGGAAGTGAGGAAATGCATGTACATTGAATGGGTTAAGGAAAAGAGGAGTTTGCATGAAGTTTGGTTGGTGAGAGGGGGTGGTGACCAGCCCCCTATGGGCCCCATGGGTGGGTCTTGTGATTAAATTTTCAGTCTCAGACTGTGTTTACGTATTTTGGTCATTCCTCGTTATTTTTGTTAAAACGTTAAATCGCCTAACGTTATTTTGCGTAGTTTTAATTAACGATATGTTTGGGATATTTTTCCATTGAAGTATTGCTAAAATACTTTATTTTGGGTTACCGAAATATTTATCGAGTTTCGTTTCATTGCCGAATGCGATTCGCGCGTTTTCTCCAAGTTTGTTACGTTTCTATTAAAACGTCTAGGTTTTTCGTGTATTATTATATTAAAATAATAATATAGTATAAATAACTACTAAAAATAAATTTATGTTATTTATAGAAATGTTTTCACCAACGTCCGTATTTTTGTCGGGTTCGTTCCGAATGTTTTGTATGTAATTATACTAATTACGAAATATGTAATACTACGCGTATTAACTAGTTGGGCTTTGCTAGACTTACCTCTAAAATTTGTTGTAAATTCACTTAAGTAGAGAATTAGCCTAAAATGAAAATGTTTAGTGTACTTAATTGTATTCAAAATTGCGGGGTGTCACATATTCCTACGACAGTTCTTCGTTAAGTCCTTATTAAGCTATCTTTAGCTATGTTCTCTGTCGTAGTTCAGATCTTTTCGCTTTTACTCCTGGTTTAGATTGGGAGAGAAGTAGTGTGTTTCCAGCATAGTCTTGTATCGCAGAGTCTGGTGATAGCCCATATCATTTTCAGTTGAGCATTTGCACAGACGTTTGATCCAAGTCTTGACTCTTTTCTTGCGATCACTAGCTACTTTCTTCCAGAAACGAATTTTATCCTTAACTCGGACAGACATAGGCCTCTTTAGAATTCTCAGTTCCAGTTCATAGTTCCTACATTTGAATGCAAGCTCCCAGTTTTGACCATCCAATCCTTCATCCTGGTCTCGTACCCTTTCGTACTATTCTATGTCAACCAGTCCAAATTGATGGTTCTCATTCTCTTCTTCCACAAGTTCCACGATTGGAATTGTTTCTGTATCGACATATACATATTGTATTTACACGTCGATGGTTATGTCATCATCTGATGAGTATTCACTTATGACAGGTTCTGCCATTTTTCCAGATCAGGAGATCTATAGGTTATAAAGACAAATTTTCAGTTCTCATAGTTATGAAACCTCGAATATCCATCCACAATCCAGATCACAATCCAACTATATTCAAGGTAGAATTAACACCAGCAATAGACAGTGGTCGTGAAGACTCTCCGGTCTCCAAAACAGATGAAATGTCCTATAAGGCTCTCCAACGCCTATGCATAGGAGGCATCCCGTCTAGTTGAGGGAACCGCCTCTGTGTTGGCTCCTCAGGCACAGTCATGGGTGCCTTGTCCCGTGGTGCGAGCAATCTAGTGAGATGGTCTCCTACGCACTTCCTAGGTGCACGGACCAATCGAAGTCTACATGAGGTCTCTCCTAAGTGATAGTGTGGCTCGTCAGCAGGACATGCCGGGGCAAAAGGAATCGTGTGTGATGTGTCAGTCATATGCTAGATGTATGCAAAATATGTGTGCATGTATGCATAAATGTTTTTAGCCAAGGCTATAGTCTAGGTCTCTAAGGTTTTCAGTCACCTAAAGACTTCTAGTTCGCTATAACCAATGGCTCTGATACCAAGTCTGTCACACCCCGCCAAACGCTAATCACGATCAGTACTAATTAAACATGCGGAAGCTTAGATATCGTGATGGGGCGTGAGCAGTTAAATCAACCAAACAATACATACATACTCAGAGCATATGGCTATTGCGCAACATAATAGATAAGGATGCCAATTTTAAATAGTTGTTACAAAAGTAGTACGACCATGTAAGTCATACAATAGTGATAGAGTTTTAAAACATTTAAGTATTACAATACATATGTTTATAATAAGATTTCATAAGTATAACTGCAATGTCTGCAGTAATACAGAGGAAATCCTCAAAAGCTGTCCCAAAATATGTGGCATCCTAAGTAGTCCAGGGTTGTCCATCCTGAATGCATGCGATGCTTACTTACATAGCTAATTTCCTGTAAAACATAGAAGGAAAGTCGTCAACAAATATGTTGAGTGAATTCACAGGTTTTGTATAAGTGTAAGGTATGTTAAACCATTTATGTTTGTGTCATTGAAATGTCATTCAATAAATAAAGGTTTGCAGGTTTTGCAATATATAAGTTTGTAGGGTTGTTACCCTAAAATACAGATTTATGTGGGTTGTCACCCAAAATATAAGTCTGGTTGTTTACTAGTATTTAAAGATAACCAGAATGTTTTTCTGGTATAAAACAGTTGTAGGATATATTAATCCTATCCAATATGTGGGAATATTTAGACTATGATCCCCTGAAAGGTGAGCTAAACCTCGCAGGTTAAAGTAACGCGACCTAACCCTATAACCAAACCACAACCAAAACTTATGTTGTTGCCTGAAGGACATTTAAGTATACGCTCCAACCATAGGAGGGTCGTCACGGCAATAGTACTATTCGTATACTAAGTGGCTAGAGTCACCTAGCTAATGGTTATACTTTGCATGACATAAGGACTTTTCATGCATACATTAGGAGTCTGGGTCCGTACTAGGATTCGTTGTCTAATTCCCAAAACAGTTGTGAAAATGTTATTTCATATCAAACAGTTGTATAAAGCAGTAAAGCATTTATATAATTTGCTGCATGTGTTCGAATGCAGTTTCTATGTTTACACCCCTATGTTTAAAAGCATAAAACATTTGCAAAGTAGGGGCTGTGAACTCACAGTTGTTTGCTCGGTATGAAAGCTAGCAGCCAACAGATAAACGCCCAAGGTGTGTTAACCTATACAGTAAATGTATTAACATAAGTACGTTTGATTGTTTAATCACTTATGTTTACAGTTTGTTTGTTTTAAAGAAATTGTTGATTTCTTAATAATATAAGTTGTTAGATTTGTTGGCGACATTGCGTTGAAATGTTGTTATTGTTTCTTACATCATATACTTTGTTAAGTATATATATATATATATATATATATATATATATATATATATATATATGTCATAGTTATCTCATTGTCGTCGTACACATATATATAATTGTTGTACATATGTATGTGAGTAATTATACTTGTTGTATAATATAAATCGTACGTTTGTTAAACGTGTAATTCGTGTGTATATATATGAAAATATATAGCTACAAGTATCATATATATATATATTTAACCAATACCTTGTTTGCGTATATAAAATATATATAGGTTTTCATTTGTTAAGAAAACATATAATCGTGAATATAATTCAAGAGTCGTTTGTGTCTATATATAACATACGTTCTCGTATATATTTATATATATTGTAATACGTTGCTTACGTACTTAAAACGTTATAAGTTTTATTTATTATAAAACTCGTTAGTATATTTATTCCGTTTATAAAATAAATGTCATTGTTTTAATGTCGTCACGTTTGTTTAATAAGTTCCAATGTCCGATAAAATACTCGTATCCAAATCATATAATTTATAAAGTCCGTATATATATATATATATATATATATATATATATATATATATATATATATATATATATATATATATATGTTATATATATATTTATATATCATTCGTTCGTACGAGTTAAATTGGTCCAAAGTCCGTGTCCATAGTTTGTCCCGATTATATGTCATTATCGGTTTATTATGTCTCGTATAAAGTATAATTGTTAACGAAATCGTTTGTGTTTAAAAGTCAAACTCAGGATGTTGACCAGGTTGGTGAATCCGCCGAACTATATTTGAATCCGCCGGATTCGTACCAAAGTAAGGGATCCGTCGGATCATTGGGTCAAGCCGCCGGGTCGGGTCAAAAATAGGTGAATCCACCGGATTCTTTTGTGTTAACAGAACGTTCGTGTGAAGCTTTGGGAATCCGCCGGATTTGATTGAATCCGCCGGATTCGAACGTGTCTTTTACTCGTTCACAATGTTTAAACCTATTACGGGTGTGCGAGTTTTGCGTGGGAATCCGCCGGATTCCACATGAATCCGCCGGATTCATGTTGTTTTCAGGACCTGTTTGAACAGGGCAAATATAAAAATGTATGATTTTAGTCCCAATCTTTTGTAACCTTGTTCCCAAACGTTTATATTAATAAGATATGTCGCTTTATCAATTTATTACAACATATTAACAAGTTTTCATATATAAATTTCGAGTTGGAAGATTTGGGTTTTTATAAACCCATTTCATGAATCATCAAATTTAGGTGTTATATACTTAGATTATGATATATATACAAGTTATATAACGAATTTAAAGCAAAGAAATCAAGATTTAGAAGGTTTCTCACTTTGAGTTTTGATGATGGTGATGAACGATGATGATAATAATGAAGATGATTATGTGATCATGATCTGTGTTGTGTTTTTAAAATGTTAGGAGATAAGGAAGGTGAAAATGGTGTTGCTTCTCTCCCTGCTGCTGCTGCCGTTCTTTCTGTTTTCCAGTTGCCCAAAGAAGAAGAAAAGAAAGTGGGTAGCTCAATAATTGAGTTGTGAAATGTTGTGATCAAAGAACAGATTTGAGGGAGTATGTAATGGTTTCAGTGTTTGATTTTTCAAAGGGAGGTAAGGTGGTGGCAGCAAACTGTCCCACATATATTTTGTTTGTGCTAAAAGTTTGGGTTTTTAACCCGTTAATTTCAATTACGGGTATAATTATAGTAATATAAAAGTAAACATTTTATATTTTCATTTTGTAGGTGCTCTCCTGGTTCTTAATGTATAATTAGAATAATGATGTTATCATTATTTTTGATGGTTGTACATTTTACTGCACGCAGTTAATTGGGCGCCAAATTTCAGTCAAATTATGATTTCATATTTTGAGGTAATGTTCAAAATACTTTCAAACGTATGAGAAAAATAGAACTTTTATGATTTGCGAACTCTGGGTATGTTTTAAAATTGTTTCTGTTCGATTTATAATATGTTTTATATAAAACGTATATCTAAGTCATTTTATCTATATATTATAGATATATTAATACTCGTAATTAATAATTGAATTATTAATTATTTTTGTGTCACGAACTTTTGATATTTATTTTTGTCGGGTTCGTTCCGATACATTTGTACGCGATTATTATTAATCACAAAATTTGTAATACTTTTTGTTTAAAAGTATTGGGCTTGCTAGACTTACATCACATCAAAAAGTTTTGTTTAAACTTAACCAGGAAATTAGCGTTAGAATGCACATGCTTAATGTTTAATTAATACATAATTTGGAGAGTTGTCAAACCATCGGTTTGAGGATGATAAACAGTACTGAGATTAACTCTGGTACCCAACTCTTGCTGCAAACTCTGTCAGAAATGAGAAATAAATCGAGAATCCCTATCCGATACAATGGAAAACGGAATACCATGTCGGGAAACAATCTCATTAACATACAACTGTGCAAGCTTACTAAGAGATGCAGTTATACTAGTAGCCAAAAAATGTGCACTTTTGGTTAATCGGTCAACAATAACCCAAATCATGTCATTTCCTCGAGATGTACATGGAAGTTTAGTCACAAAATCCATAGTTAAGTGTTCCCACTTCCATTCTGGAATTTCCAACTGTTTCAGCGACCCATACGGCTTCTGGTGTTCCGCTTTGACTTGAGCACAAATATGACAAGAACCAACAAACTGTGTTATATCAGCTTTCATTGTTGGCCACCAATACAAAGATTTCAAATCATTATACATTCGAGTACTACCGGGATGAACAGATAATCTAGACTTATGGGCTTCAATCAAAATCATATCCCGAATACCACCAATAAGAGGAATCCACACGCGAGACTGAAAAGTCTTCAATCCTCTAGAATCGTCAACTAACAAATCTTTCATTTTCAACATGATTTCTGACTTTAGATTATAATCTAATAAAGCTTCCAATTGTGCATCTTTAATTCTATCTACCAAGTCAGAAGAAACATCAACTTTCAAATAGTAAAATCTGTCAGAGGTACCTTTTCGGCTCAACGCATCAGCAACCACGTTCGCCTTTCCTGGATGATAACGGACTTCACAATCATAATCCTTGATTAACTCTAACCATCGTCTCTGACGCATATTCAACTCTTTCTGAGAAAACATGTACTGAAGACTCTTGTGATCTGTACAGATAATACACCATGTACCATAAAGATAATGTCTCCAGATTTTCAATGCTAACACAACAGCTGCCAACTCTAAGTCATGAGTAGGGTAATTTCTTTCATGCTGTTTCAACTGTCAAGAAGCATATGCTATAACTCTGTCTCTCTGCATAAGAACACCACCCAACCCAACATAAGATGCATCACAGTAAACAAAAAAAATCTTCAGACACATCTGGTAATGCTAACACAGGTGCCTGACACAATAGCTGTTTTAAAGTCTGAAAAGCTAACTCCTGCTGTTCAGTCCACACAAATTTCTCATCCTTACGGGTCAATTTAGTCAACGAACCGGCAATTTTAGAAAAGTCCTTATTGAATTTCCGGTAATAACCCGCCAAACCAAGAAAACTCTTTATCTCTGAAGCAGTCTTTGGAGCTTTCCAATTCATCACAGCTTCAATTTTAGAAGGATCAACTTTGACACCATCATTACAGATAATATGACCCAGAAATTGCAACTCCCGAATCCAAAATTCACATTTAGAAAATTTTGCATATAAGTGTTTTCTTTTCAACGTTTCCAACACTAATCTCAAATGCATTTCATGTTCTGATTCGGATTTCGAATACACCAGAATATCATCAATAAACACAATCACAAATTTATCGAGAAAAGGCCGACAAACTCGATTCATCAAATCCATAAAAACTGCTGGAGCATTTGTTAAACCAAAAGGCATAACCAGGAATTCAAAATGACCATACCTGGTACGGAAAGCAGTTTTAGGAATATCCTGTTCACGAACACGAACTTGATGATAACCCGACCTCAGATCAATTTTAGAATAAAATGAAGATCCCTGCAACTGATCAAACAAATCGTCTATTCAAGGCAAAGGGTATTTATTTTTCACTGTTCATTTATTCAATTCCCGATAATCAATACACATACGAAAAGACCCATCCTTCTTTTTCACAAACAAAAACGGTGCACCCCAAGGAGAAGAACTAGGTCTAATGAACCCTTTATCAAACAACTACTGTATCTGATTCATCATTTCACGTATTTCAAAAGGAGCTAATCTATAGGGAGCTTTGGCTACAGGCGACGAGCCAGGAACAAGATCAATCTGATATTCAACTTCCCTAACCGGTGGTAACCCAGGTAATTCATCGGGAAATACTTCCGGATATTCAGAAACTACCCGGACATCGGAAATAGACTTCTTTTCTAATTTGGCATCAATCACATAAGCTAGGTATGACTCGCAACCTTTAGACAACGACTTCCTAGCTTTCATCATGGAAATCAGAGGTATACCCTCACTATCCCTTTCTCCTCGAGCCACAACTTATGACTCTTCAGAAATTGGGATCCTAATCAACTTATGGTGGCAATCTATACTTGCTTTACACTGACTTAGCCAATCCATACCAATAATCACATCAAAACTAGGAATTGGCATCAACAGAAATGAAATAGGAAAGGTCTGGCCATCTATCACAATATTAGCTCCAGTCACCGAAGTGGTAACAGGAACTAACTTGCCACTAACAATTTCTACTTCTACAGGCTTTGTAATCACAGTAGGGATTAATTTCAACTTATCACAGAAACATACAGATATAAAAGAGCATTTAGCTCCAGAATCAAACAAGACACGCGCTGGTACATAGTTTATAAGAAAAGTACCAGTGATAACATCCTCTGTGTGAACAGCCTCATCGACTGTCATCTGAAATGCCCTACTTGCAGCTGACGGCGGAATTTTCTGCTTTTGCCCGGAAGATGACGAACTCCCGACCGAAACCGAACCCTGTTTCCCCGCCTCTGGACACTGACCAACCCGATGTCCTTCTTTCTTACACGTCCAACACTTAAAATTAGGATACCTGCAATTCTTGATTTCATGCCCCATTTCACCACATTTGAGACATTTATTCGTCTGTGGAGTATACGGACCAGCATGTCGTGACTTACAAGAATTACACCAATTAGAACCTCCAGATGAACCACTTTTACTACCAGATCTTTGACCCTGTCGATTACTCTGCCACCTCTGCTTCCCTTTCCCCGAGGATTCACTTCTAGACTTCTGAGAAGAAGTATCCTTAGCTTGATAACTGGAACCTCTCAAGTCACTATCAACAGAACGTGCGAGGTTAAAAGCTTGAGATAAAGTACTTGCTAATCTTATAGTGGAACAATAATTAGAAGGTAAAGCATCTACAAATTGTTCAATTCTAGTTTTCTCATTCGGAACCCACTGCTGAACAAACCGCAGCTTCTCAGAAAACTGTGCTATCAACTCATCAATCGTCATGTTTTCTGTCAACTGTAAGTTTACAAACTCTCGTCTAATTCTAGCCATATCAAAGTCCGAACAATACTGATTACAAACTGCTTGATGAAAATCAGGCCAGCGAATAGATTCCTTCTGTTGTTGAGTCAAATGACCAGTGATCGAATCCCACCAAACCATAGCTTCATCTTTAAGACATTGAACTACATACGGAACCTTAGATTCTTCTTCACAATGTGTTACATCAAATTTCCGTTCCATGTCCCTTAACCAATTTAAAGTTACAGAAGGATTTGTACTACCACTAAACTCCGGTGGTTTACTTGCCATAAACATTTTAAAAGAACACGTTTTACTTGACTGAGATGGTGAAATAGTACCAAATACAGGTATTTGTTGTTGAAAACGTTGCTGAGATGACACAGCTTCAGTTTGTCTTTTGAATTCTCTAAGATTAATCAGCTCATCTTCTAATTCATGCATATAATCATCTCTACTTGATTCTTCACCAACAGGAACAGAAGTACCATCATGACCAGTTTGTTCACCATAAATAGGCAAAGGAGGAACATCGGTCCTGGAGGCATTGTTAAGGTTCACGGTCGGTTGTTCGTTATCTGCCATATCTGTATTCATCACAACAACTCAACAATTGTTAATCGTTAGCACCTATCTACTAAACGATTCACATACAATGCTAAATCCCATACCCAGGAATGTTTGACATAGCACGCTCTAGAATTGGGATTGAACACTTTACAGTGCTCAATTCGCCCAAAACTATGCTCTGATACCAACTTATAACACCCCTCATTCGAAACAACCATATTATATTATTAACATGGAAGCGTATATTTTAAAACATCTGTGAACACTGTACATTAGGAATAATGTACATAAACTGATTACAAGTTCAGTACCTCAAAAGTTAAAACTATTAAAGTTAACACACATCAACTACATAAAACGGGGTATTATATTGTTCCAAATTTAGTTTATAACAAAACATGTCAGAGTAGCACGATCAGTCAAACATTCCCCGCTCCAGGAGCGTCACAATCCTGCAACCCACATCCCAAAACATAACCTGCAGGAAGTAAAATGAGGGATTAGCACAATGCTAAGTGAATATATTAATTACACACAATTCAACTTAGCATAACCACCTGTTTACACCAACCAACCGTAAACATAAGATTCAACTAGTTAACAATATAGTAATGAGGATCGGTGGCTCTGGGGAAAACCATAATACCAGGGTGGCTCCCCAAGAACATTTATCCAACCATATTCGTATGGTCATAGCGGACGAGACCGATAACCAGCGACTATTATATTCAAACACAGGTTCTATACACACAACAAATGAAGCAAGACCATGTGTAATTCACATAATCACCAACCAGTCCAACCAACCAGTTCAACTCGTTGACCTCATTAACAACTGATGCCCGAAGGCCACACATAGCACGTAGATTTATAATCAGCAATATTGTCGCACCCCCAAATTATGATGCGGAAGCGGGTCGGTTCGGGGCGCGACTAATCAATACACAAAGCACAAGATTACATAATGAACGACCACTACATGCGTCGTTTTACAAAATACATTGATATTATAAAAGTTTTACACTGTTATAATATAGTTTACAAAAGCTCTGGAGTCAAATGATAGAGATTCTATGGCATAACTAAATTATACAAAATATAGTAATGCATGACAATCTCTTGATGTCTGAATGCGACTCGAGCTAATGGGCATCCTGAATGGCAGACTTACTGCTGCTGAGAACCTGAGAATACATGCTAAAAGGTCAGCTATAAAGCTGGTGAGCTCACAGGTGTAATGATAAGATGTAATGTATGAACCACAAGATTTAATGATGTTTGAAATTAATCAAATATGATGTATATATAGCCATGAGCACATAGTCTGAGCTTAACTGAGATGTCAGGATCACAATTAAGTGCCTGAGCGAGGGTGCCTCTATGCGTATGCCTAATCAACATACGTATGAACAAATGATAATGTGTCCGTTTTGACCAGTCAGTGCTTGCTGACCCGGACGGGGATTGTCAGTCCCATATGGATCCATACACTAACATTCACGCTACAAAGTATTACCAAACTATGTTATGAGGACTTAAAATGATTAGATGATTTACTCATGTAATATATAGCGATGTTTTGATACTTGTGTTCAGATGTAAAACAAAATGAGCATGTATCTCACCCCTAGGTAAAAGCATTTAAAAAGGGGCTATGAGACTCACCTGAGCCTAATGAATTGTTAGCCAACAATTATAATGATTCACAATGATTTGATGTCGTTACAACGACTGAACCTGCAGGGCGTCTTTGACGCGCAAGGTTTTGATAAATGATTAGATTATTGAAACCTGCCGGGCGTATTACACGCGCAAGGTTTAATTGATTAGATGACACAACGGACCATCTATGCTAGTTGTTCCCTCAACTAGTTATGCCCAAATACTTTGGTTAATGCTTATGTTCGAAATTGTGAAAATGTGTACGGGTCGTTGGTGACGGTTTGTAATAATAATTTCAAACTATTATTATTATACATGATTTGTTGTGCTTATAAAAGTATATGTGTTTCGTATATAAGTCGTATCGTATAAGTTTAGTTGTTAATCAAGTTCATTATATCCGTTACAATTTATTTCATAATTTACAAAATTGGGTACGAGTATGAAAACAGTAATATGCTATTTTTGACCCCTAGATGACCCCGGATTACCTAAAACTGGCTAGGCTAAGGTACTTAGCCTTGACCATTTGGTTGTTTTCGAATGACCGTGCGAATTTGAGCCCAATCCGTTACAATAAATTTTTCATCGAGAAGCTACCCTGAAATAATATTTGTTCTGTTTTAGCTAATATCCGCCGGATCCGTTTGTTGATCCGCCGGATCATGAAATATAAAGGGGGATCCGCCGGATCATGTGTTGATCCGCCGGATTGAGTGTGTTTGGTTTGGATCCGCCGGATTCTTGGAGTGATCCGCCGGATCGGGTCGATTTTGAAGGGTGATCCGCCGGATCCTTCTTAGATCCGCCGGATCCGCATGAACTGGAGATAGATCCGCCGGATCCCCTCTAGATCCGCCGGATCCTGGTTCAAAAACAGGGTCTGTTCGAACGAAAATTCACAAACAACAATTTGGGTTCGATTTGGGGACATAATCAGTTTATGGAACATCCTAGCATGTTAATATATGTCATTTAAACACGAAAACTTAAAGAAAAGGTGGACGATTACTCACGTATTAAAATGGAACCGAAAATGGAATTTGATGATGATGATGAATGATGAAGATGATCACGATGATGATGATGATTATGCTTGATGCTTCTGATCTTGTTGTTGTTAATTGTTATTGTTGTTGTTGTTTTGGAAAATGAAAGAGACCGAGAGATTGAGAATGAAAATGAAATGAAAAGGGTGCGTTCAGTTGGTTTATGCCCAGCTCCAATAATTGGAGTTGGGTGGCTCCAATGCGAAGTACAAAATACCCGTGTTTTTGTACCTGATCGAAAAGTAGTATAATGTTTTAAATTGATAAATATCTGAATATGAAATCGTATGTATTTTAATCGAAGCATTTTAATAAAAATACTTTTAACGAGATATAAAAATATATCTTTGTTTTATGTTTGAGAGACGGATATAATATAATTGGTTTCGTCGCGTTTGAGTAAAATGATATAAAACGAAATGTGTTTCATTTTAATCGAAGTGATTAGTAATTATTATCTCCAATAATAATACATTACTTATGAGTTTTGTCATGACCATTTGATTTGTACGATACGAAATACTTTATATATTATATAAATAATATATAATAAATAGTGAGTTATTAAATAATAGTTTCATATTACTTAATATTTGTTTTTCACCAACGCCGTATATAGGAATCGGAAATTTGGCCGATTTGAAATTGCACGATTAAATATAATCGCTTACTGATATATATTCAACAATATATATTTTGATACATACAATTAGCCTAATACATAGAACTAATTACATGTATTTCTAAATGATTAGGAACTAAAAACTAGCCCTAATTTGACGGGTGTCACAAATATCAACTAAATGCAACAACAACATTTCTACGTTCACTTGTTGTAACTAAACGGCTACAACTAAATCAAATGGTGAGTTCTGAATCCACTCACCAATACCTCTGTCGTCTCAAACTCAGATTCCCAAGTGTCACTTATATTTTGGAGGATCTGAGAATAACAATCAGATATAAGTTAGTAATCAGAATCAACAATACTCAACTTATATCAGTCTGTAATACTAGGAACTTAGCATAATTAACATCACAATTACAAGTTCCTAATTACGTATTAATAATCACAACATAACTATTATCAGGTATTAATACTAGTTTATCAATATTATATCATACAATAATGTAAATAACATTTGAATCAACAAGTGAGAATGAATGCAGTACTGGCCACTCAAGCCGCCGGCTAGGACTAGAACCCACCGGCTCTGGACCACAACCCGCCGGCTCACACCCCATAGCCGCCGGGTACAACGCATTTTGAGGCACCAGAACTAAGTCACGTTTTAAAGCCTAATTTAGCCGTCGTATTGATCACGTAGCAACCGGGTTTGGGTTACAACCCGCCAGCTTGGGTGTTCTACCCGCCGGCTTCCCTGTATTCACAACAAAGCCGCCGGCTTCACCAAACAAGCCACCTGCTTGTTCATCATTTACAGCAGCAACAGCAAAACACAGCAAACTCTGCACGAACCATATCTCATACTATCTAATTTTTCAGGTACAAATTTAACTCAACAACGTTTTTAACATGAAAGGAACTTCATATTTCATCTAATAACAACTTCTAAATCATCCATAACACTTCCAATTTACTAACAACTAACAAACATCATGATTGAACTTAAAACCTTATTATCATCTTTAAGAACATGAATTCACTGAATCAAGCTATTCAATCATCTCACAATCATCATATATCACAATTCAGTTACTATAGCTTTACATATCATTTAATCATCAATTTCACCTTTAAGCCAATTCAATCAAGATAATAGCTAAGATTAACAAAACACTTACAATTTCAAAGATGTAACAAAGGTGATGATGATGTTTAGATTAGAATCTCAGTTCCAAACGCTTGATTACAGAATTTAGTTTGAAATTCTTGTTCTTAGGTTTTTTTAGTGAAAGTGTTAGGTTTCCAAAAAGGGAAATGAGAAACTTTCCCAAAAGGGTAAGTTAAATAGGTCGGCCAAAACTTTTTCACCAACTCCGTATCCACCTAAAACAATCCCCTTCCAAATCTATTGTCTGGAACCTAAAAATCATTTGCGAGAAACTTACTTTATTCTATCGTCAACTATAGTAAATTAAAACAAGCAACAATTTACTATTCACAATAAGTCCTGAGACTTATTAATCTAAGTTTCGCAATTAAACAATTAATATCAAATAATTTCTAACACAATTAAATAAACAATTTAAATTAGAAATTACCAGACCGGTACGGAGGATGTTACGGTCAAAGCCGAATACCAAAACCTTCTGGTTTACTTCAACAACCCAGCATTCCTGAATGGAAATGGGAACAAATCGCCATGGATTTCATAACCAAACTACCCAAGTCATCGAGTGGTTGCGATACCATTTGGGTGATCATCGATCGTCTCACAAAATCTGCTCATTTCCTGGCGATCAAGGAAACCGACAAGATGGAACGCCTCACTCGAATCTATCTCAAGGGAATCGTAACCCGTCACGGCGTTCCAATCTCGATTATCTCCGATAGGGATAGTCGCTTCACATCTCACTTTTGGCAATCACTTCAGAAATCATTGGGTACGCATCTAGATATGAGTATCGCATACCTCCCTCAAACTGATGACCAAAGTGAGTGAACTATTCAAACACTGGAAGACATGATACGAGCTTGCGTAGTTGACTTCGGTGTAAACTGGGAAAAACACCTACCATTGTGCGAGTTTTCATACAACAACAGCTACCATACCAGTATTGGAGCTGCACCTTTCGAGGCACTGTACGGTGGTAAGTACCGGTCACCTATCTGTTGGATTGAAGTGGGAGACAGCCAACTCACTGGTCCGGAAATCATTCATGAAACCACCGAGAAAATCGTTGGCATCCAAAACAAACTCAAAGCCGCACGTGATCGTCAGAAAAGTTATGCTGACGTGAGACGCAAACCACTCGAGTTCCAAGTTGGGGATCGAGTACTACTCAAAGTATCGCCTTGGAAAGGCGTAATCCGATTCGGCAAACGCGGGAAGTTAAATCCCAGTTACATTGGACCATTCGAGATCCTCGAGAGGATTGGTCCAGTGGCATATCGATTGCAGCTGCCATCCAAGCTCAGCAGCGTGCACCCCACTTTTCACATTTCAAATTTAAAAAAGTGTCTATCTGATGAGACGCTTATCATTCCACTCGATGAAATTCGGGTTGACGACAAGCTTCACTTCGTTGAAGAACCCGCCGAAATCATGGACCGTGAGGTCAAACAACTCAAGCAAAGTCGTATTCCCATCGTCAAGGTCAGGTGGAATTCGCGGTGTGATCCGGAATTCACCTGGGAACGGGAGGACCAGATGCGACTCAAGTATCCTCAGTTATTCGCTGATGCTACTTCAAACATGACTTCAACTTAAATTTTGGGACGAAATTCTTCTAACAGGGGGAGAATGTGACACCCGTCAAATTAGAACTAGTGATTAGTACCTAATCATGTTTTAATACATGTAATTAGTTCTGTGTTAGGTTGATTTGTGTATCAAGTAATATATATATTGTCAAATATATACAATTAGGCGATTTGATTAAATCGTACAAGTTTCAAATCGAATGTAATTCGGTTCAATTAATACGGACGTTGGTGAACAATTTTATTAAATAATATAATATTATTTAGTAACGCTATCATATCCAAAATATTATTTTGATATTATTTCAATGCAATTTCGTATCGTACAAACAAGGTTTACACGATTAAAGTATTAAACGCACAAACAAAACAAAACAACATAAAGTGACGTTATATAACTCAATTATTAAGTATTTGGTGAAATACTTCAAGTAAAGCATCGAATAATTTTTCGTATTTCAAAACATGTATTTTAAACGTAACTAAATATTAATTAAACGTTTAAACGACCGAGAAAATGAACACCGCAAGGAGCGCGAACACAAGGATTAAAAATTTGGGACACACCCACTTCGGGTGGGCCCCACTGATATCGCGTAAAAAGTCACATTTTTACTACCGTTATCTCTATCATTCTGGAACGATTCTCGGTATTTTAACTCCAAAACATTACAAATCAATAGTATTATGCCAAGATGGTCAAAACAAGGTTGCACGATGAAAATCAAGCAAAATGGATGAAAAACGAAGATTCCACACACGTTTGAAGATTCAAGGCATCAAAACGAGATTTCAAGACAAAAGTGTCCATCATTAACATCCATCTCAACCAAGATGTTCGTCTTCAAATTACGAATCCAACAGAAGAAGAATCAACAAAAACGGATGAAGAATGAAGATTCTACGTACGCCGGAAGATCCAAACGATTCGTACAACACATCTAAGTTCAGAGACATATTTTTGGGAATTCTTTTCATCAAAAGCTTTGTTTTTGAATTACGAATCCAACGCAAAAAGAATCAACGCAAACGGACGTGTAACGAAGAAAACACGCACGAATCGAGAAACGAGGCAACAAGCGACGAACTGGTGCGGGTAGCAGCCAGCCGCCGTCGGCCAGCCACCAGGCCGCCGCCGGCCACCACCTGGCCGCCGCCAGCTTCCACCCCCAGCACGGTTTCCGCTTTTTGGTCCTTGCGTGTACCCGGTGCTAGACCTTTACGCATTTTTCCGTACCTCGTGCACCACCTTTACGCCCTTTTTCGTACCCGGTGCACCACCTTTTCCACCTTTTGCTATTGTGAGCTTCCACTTACTAAAATGCACCAACACTCTTCTATAAATAGGAGCCATGGGTTTCATTTGAAGATGCACCATACTTTCCACACTTTGGAAAACACACTTTCTTTCTAGCTTCTAGCTTTTCTTTCTTTCTTTATTTTCTTACTTTAAAATAGTATTAGGCTAGTTAGAATAGAAGCAAGGAACGTGCTTATAATCTTTGGTGAGGAACATATTTGTAATCTTTGGTGTACGCTTGGAGCAACTCTAATTAATTCAAGTCTACTGATATCGCGTAAAAAGTCACGTTTTTACTACCGATATCTCTCTCATTCTGGAACGATTCTTGGCATTTCAACTCAAAAACATTACAAATCAATAGTATTATGCCAAGATGGTCAAAACAAGGTTGCACGATAAAAATCAAGCAAAACGGATGAAAAACGAAGATTCCACGCACGTTTGAAGATTCAAGGCATCAAAACAAGATTTCAAGACTAAAGTGCCCATCATCAACATCCATTTTATCCAAGATGTTCGTTTTCAAAATACGAATCTAACAGAAGAAGAATCAACAAAAACGGACGAAGAATGAAGATTCTACGTACACCGAAAGATTCAAAAGATTCGCACAACACATCTGAAGATTAGAGACATATTTTTGGGATATCTTTACATCAAAGTCTTCGTTTTTGAATTATGAATCCAACGCAAAAAGAATCGACGAAAACGGACGTATAACGAAGAAGATACGCGTGAATTAAGAAACGAAGCAAAAGACGACGAACGGGGCGGGCGCCAGCCGGCCACCGCCGGCCACCAGCTGGCCACCGCCGGCCTCCCCTCCCCTGCACCACTTTCCTTTTTTGGCTAATTCCCGTACCTGGTGCGCCTTTTGTCCGTGTTGTACAGTACCCGGTGCACCACCTTTTCGCGTTGTACGGTACCTGGTGCACCTTTTTGCCCACATTGCGCTAACATGCACCCCTTGATGCTAATGTGAGCCAAAGCTCTCCTATAAATAGAGGGCATGAGGCTTCATTTCAACTTGCACCATATGCACACACATTAAGCATATTTCTTCATTTCTTTTCTAGTTTTATTATTTCTTTTATTTTTCTTTCCACTTTCTCTCTTTAAGTTAATTAATTTAGTGAGAGATAAGTAGGGGGGTTAATTATGTAGTAGTTAGTAGTAGCTAGCTTAGCAATGTAACGCTTTGGTATATTCGGAAGTAATATAAGCATCGTTTTGCTCGCAATAATTACGGGTAATATCTATCCTTTTCTTTTATTAAATAATTGTAATGTTCTTGTTTGATGTTTATGATTTATTAATATTGGAAATGTCTATTGCCATGATATGCGAGTAGTTGTTTATATGTTTGCCATGATTTAGATAGTTATAATGGGATGATAATAAATGTTCTGAAGTAATATGACGGCCCCTATTCGACTGTTCTCAGATGTAGTGCTTGAAACGCTTTAGGCGGAGTACAAACGTACGGAAGTCTGAGAACGACCGAAGGTAGTTATATTACGGACCAATACTTTAAATGTGCTAAATGAATTTCTATTTATAGTTTAATTATAACATTATGAACGAATGATGGCATGTTTGGCCAACCGCTTATGACCAGACTACCCCAACTTATTCCGGTAGGGTAAAACCTGTTTATGTGACTATTTATTCAATAGATCATGCCATGATACGGACATTTCTGACGACCGAGATTAGGGAATAGGATTCGAGGGTAGTTGTTAGCCGATATGTTCAGTACATTTGGAGAACTTCCGGTGTATTGTAATTGTTTATGTTTACTATCCATGTGACATATCTTCTATCTGATTGCGGACAACTCTACGTTAGTTAGTTGATAGGATCGTAAAAACAACTCATTCCAACATAGTCAAAACTCGTAAAAAGAAACTTATATGAATGGGAATTATTATACTTTGTTATTGTTTAAATGTATGTCACCAGACCTAATTTATGGAGTACCCTTTCCAGTTATCCACGTGACTGCAACCTAGATATTAGGGAGTCCGGAACCTTAATTGTGGTAAGTAGTTATTTGTGCCTATGACATGCAATAAGTAAGACACAGTGAAACCACTCGTTGTATATATTAGATTTACATTTCTGCACTGCTTTACATTTAGTTAGTTTAGAGTGTCACCCTCACTGTCAATTACTCTCGACCGCATGTTAGACGTAAGAACCCGTGGAACTACCCTGTAAAGTACACTGTCTATTACTGGAAGGCATGGTCCTCATATGAAACATGTTTTAAACAAACTGTGAATAATCTGGAGATGTATAACTGTTTGAAAAGGAGAGGTCTAGGTCATAAATCAACGTAATTGGAGCTTAAGTAAAGTATTAACAAGGTCTAGTGAGGAAAGTCCAAGTGATTTAGATTTATCAACCCCCTAGATTTTACATATTTGATTCTTTAAACATAGCAAGTTAATAATTAGATACACTATTAGAAGAACGAGAGATAAGCTTAGGTGTTAAGAACGGTCGGACCTATGAGACGATACGCTGCTTTATTCATGTACCTCGGTTAATCACCAAAATAGGTTGCTTACCTTTCAACTAGGTAAGTATTGGGAGTTTAGCGTATTGCTCCGATCAGAATCACGATAACCTAGTTCCTAGTGACATGCCAATGGGAATTTAATTGGTAGGGTTCTAGTGTTTACATCAAAGCCTGTCAATCTATTAATCTGAAAGTGTCCCCATCATAAACACAATCCCGATATTATACTATCCCAAGTCATGGTGAACCACACCTTCCTTATCCTTAGTTGTTCCTTATACGCTAGCTAGCTCATTTTAGTTTTATTGCTTTCGTAGTTTAAATTAGATAAAAACCAAACAAAACCAACTATCTGAACACCATCTTGAAGACTGAATTATCCAAACGAGCTCCACTTCAAATTCGACCGTCTGGAGAGACGACCCTGATCATCCTTACCACATACTAGTATCGGGTACTTGTACCTAGTACCAGTAGGTAGTTCGGAAGTTTAGGCCCGAGCAAAAATAAATTTTAAAACACCCTGATCGCACCCTCAGTCGTTACAACAGCACCGACGACACCGACGGCTGAGGGCGCATCAAGTTTTTGGCGCCGCTGCCGGGGACGGTAGTACGATTTGGAGCATGTTTAGATAAGTTAGTTTTTAAGAGATCCTTTTGACTAGGACTCACCATCCTTATCAGAAGTTACATTTTGCACGTAGTTTAGAGTAGTTATGATTGCCTTAGTATTACTTTAGATTAAGTTCCCTTCTCACCCCCAACTTTAATTCTAATACCTTCTCCCTATGCCACCTGTTATTGACCCTTGGGATATGTTAAATCAATCGGAACGATTAGATCAAATGCAAAGTCTTGTTAATTCAATCGAAAATAGATGTAGGATGTGCGGTAATACCCACTTAGATGGAGAATGCCAAAGCCAAAGTATGATGTTTTCGGATAACATAGGGTACTTAGATCCTCAAATACAATATCAATATGACCCCCATGCTACCCAACCACATCCATACCAACCTTTTTATCCCTAACCATTCGAAATCTACCCACACTCACCTCACCCTGTAAGTCTACCACAACCCTACGAGAACCCTGACTCGAGAGATATGCCCTTAGCCTGTCCCAGCAGTAATGCTGCTTTCTCACCTCCTTCCGAATCACTTGAAGAAATGATTAGAGAACAAGAGGACATACTTAGAAGTCAAACTTATAATATGTATAAATTCTCTACTGAACTACTAACACAAGCCCAAGAGAGTAGTGAGGAGAGTAGGAATCAAGCTGAAGCCAAATCTAGGATACAGAAAGTTGAGAGACGCAAACACACCACATCTAGCACACCAGATACAGACTTACATTTTCATGAGTTCGGTTTCAATATCCCTTCGACTCCCACACCAACCCAATCTTCTAAACCTACAATTTCACCTATTCCCGACCTATCAATGTCAAAGATCGACGGAGGGTTTGTTCTAGAAGAACTTCCCGAACCACTGCAACTCAAAACTTCCAGCCGGAGTGACGAGGATGACGAAGTAGACGAAGAGATCGAGATGGAAAGCCCGAATTTGGAGATTTACATAGAAGACTCGGCTTCACATGGACTGAAGGAATACATACCGACTTTGAGTAGTGAACTCATTCAAACTGATATGGTTGAACACGTCCCACAACCAGTTGTGGTTGACTGTATCCCAAAAATCCCTTTGATTGATTCACTTCCTGATCTAATTGATTCCACTAGTACCTTAGAGGAGACAAACACCCAAGTATTTGACGATAATGTTGCTACAAGATTGGAGACACTAATGGACATTGTCCCATCTCCATGCCCATAGTACAACATTATCATCCAACCAAAGGCGTTAGGAAGCAAGGTGGATTTTTCATCAAGATCACCCTACAAACCATCTCTCCCTTTCATAATGACGTACACGTCATGGAGTGATGAGGACCTCTTTGACCAACCCAAACAACCCAAAACTAGAAAAAGTCAAGAGCTTTGTTTTACCTCAAATAAAACAAATCACTCACTTTACCATGCCTCTTCCACTGATTGGACATACCCTGACCATAGTCCACTTTAATCCCCTAGGTATGTACCAATACTTCCGCTTGTATCTACTGATGGATGCACAGGAGTCCCCTAGATTTCCTGAGAAATAGGTTTGGAGTCAAGCTAGTGACTCGAACAAAAACAAGCGCTTCTCGGGAGGCAACCCGTGTCTAACATAGGATTATCATTAGTAGTTAAAGTAGTTTAAGTAGTGAACTAACCCCAATAAGTAGAAATGAAACCCTAAAATGAATGTTCCAAGTTTTCTATCTTTATGAACAAAAATGGATGGTTTGCGAAATTACTTCGTTAAAAGTCAAATTTTTGTCAAACCTTAATACTTCCTACTCCCAGTCGTTTGGAATTTATTGCAACATCTATTTTTCACCATTTTCTAAAGTTCTTGTTATCCCTTTCACTCACAAAAATGGAAACCTACTAGGAGTTAGGAGCCTTAGTCATTCTAAACACCCACTGACATGTTTCGAGCATTTGAGGTACTTACATATATTATTGTGAACATACATGAGATACTAATGCTTAATCTGATAACATGATTTGTATGTCAATATGTGTATTATGCTCGAACTCGTTTAAAAATATGTGCTTTGGATATCTTTATACTTGGCCACCTGATTCAACTGATAATACTGGTATTTCCATGTCTGTTATTTGTGTTGCGGTGAAATTATAGGCAACTAACACTTTTTGTGTGAGATTAAACTCAAAGTCATACACTGGTTTGTTTCATCTACAAAGCACTCACTTCGATAGGTTCTTCGCAAACCAGTGAATCTATGATTTGGAGAATAATCACTTGTTTGTTAGATCACGTTTATTTGATTTACTTATAACAGACAGGGACTGACGCCCATGGATAAAGAATCTTTAAGGATAATGGAAAGACGACAAGAGGAGCTTACAGTTCATTGAGTATGGAAATCTTTGGAGCATTGCTTTGCAGGGGACAAGAGATTACACTTCTAGATACGAAGATGATTTCTAGTTGTCTATGACTAGTTCATCAAGTTGACCAGCTCAATACTCATCATATATGCCCACAAATTCCAAGTACTATAGCTAAACCTTGCCACATAATGGAACCCTAAACCATCATCACCATATCCACCCACATTCACCCATCCATCCACCCCTTCACACATACAACCATCACCTTTAGGGACTATTCATACAAAGGAATAGATACGGGAACAATTTGGAAACTGGAGATCTCAGTCGATAAAAGAACAACATCAGATTCATTACATCAGTTGTCGGCAAAAGATCTCAGGTAATAAAGATTCATGGTCATTGGATTCAACACTTTCAGATCATTAGGAGCAGTTGAGTTACAGCAGCAGCTCTTGAAGATTAGGATCTTTGGCCATTAACATCTATCCAACATTTGGTGTTTATTGGTTAATTATGCTTATATCCGGAGGGCGATATCACTTCATTTTCTGCAATCTATCCTTTAGTTCTTAGTTATTTTCGAGAGGAAACTAGTTGAGGTATTGAAGAAAGGTTATACTGCTGGAGCTCGAGTTCGATACATGAAGGCTGACGCCAACCAAGTTCAGAAACCATTGGAGCTGACACAGTCGAACGCTCAGATCCTCAGCTCACAGTCGTATAGACGAAAGGGGAGTTCTGCGTTCCTTTCTCTAGTTTATTTATCCGTTTTTGCAAGATTATATCGACCTATATCCCATTCCAAACACTAAGTGTGGGTAGGGGTGTTCAAAATATCCGTATCCGAATCCGATACCCAAATATCCGAGGTATCCGATCCGAAATTATCTGAAAATTTGGATATCCGAATTTTTGGGTATCCGAAATGCGGGTATCCGAAGTTTTGGGTATGGGTATTGGGTAGTGATTTTCAAAAAGTTGGATAATTTGGATATCCGAATATCCGAAAAGTAGATTTTTTATTTATAATTTTTAGATTTGTATTACTTATTTTGTTAAGTTTTAGTAATATAATCCAAATCTTATAATAATTTACATTATTACGTGAAAGATATGTCAAATGATCCTTGTTTATGTCTTTAAAGATCAAGATATTCTACATTTTGAAAATATTTATAATATTTTCGATCAAAAAACTTGAGATTTCATTCATATGCATATATTTTATACTTATATAATATTAACTTCATTATTTATAGACTTATAAATGTAAATATCTTTGATTTTAAAATACAAAAAATTTGCGAAAAATATATTTATTTATTTAATTCGGGTATTTGGATAACCCGATATCCGTATCCGAAATTTTGGGTATCCGAAATTTGGATATCCGAAAGTTTGGATAGGGTTTTGGATAGCGAAATCTAATATCTAAAATTTCGGATATCCGAACTTCGGGTATCCGAAACTTCGGATATTCGAAAATGAACACCCCTAAGTGTGGGATCCTTGGAATCCAAAAAAAAATACTAAGAGATATTTTCCATAATTAGTAGAAATTCTAAGTGTGGGATACTTCGACAAGAGGTGTTCAATGCATAGATTCGAACATTAGGGACAATGTTCCTCTAAGTGTGGGATATACGGTCTGCAACCGCAAGTTTAACCTCTTGTCCGTAAAATAAACAATATTTTCATTAAAAGGCTAAAAATGAAGAAGTTTTCAAAATTTTTGATTCAAAAGCAACATTCTTTAGAACCTCTACTTTCCGAAAATATAAATTACAGCAAGAATTGAGTTTTAACAAAGAAACAAAACAGTTTTCTTAAAATAAGATACAGACGAAAAAGGCAACACATGATGTGACACCCGTCAAATTAGGACTAGTGATTAGTACCTAATCAACTGTTAATACATGTAATTAGTTTTATGTTAGGCTAATTAATGTATCAATCATTAGATATATTGTTGAATATATACAAGTATTATACGATTTGAATAAATCGTACAAGTTTCAAATCGAATGGATTTCGATCAAATTAAATACGGACGTTGGTGAACAATTATATTAAATAATATAATGTTATTTAATAGCGCTACTATATCCAAAATATTATTTTGATAATATTTCGTATTCAAATTCGTATCGTACAAGTAACATTTATGCGATTAAAATATTAAGCTCGCAAACAAAATGAAACAAGCTTAAGATTATATCTTATAACTCAAATATAAAGTATTTTACAAAATACTTAAGCCAAATTATCGGATACTTATTTGAATTTTAAAACGCATAATTAAAGGTAATTAATATTAAATTAAACATTTAAACGATCGGGAAAACGAGCACCGCACGGAACGCGAATACACGGAGTTAAAATTTGGTGAAGCCCACTTCGTGGACCCCACCGATTTTCAGCCAAAAAGGGGGGAAACCCCCTCCCCACCTTCATTTCATCATCATCATCTTCCCTCTCTATTCTCTCTCCTCTTTCTTTCTCTCTAAATTCACAAACACCAGCACCACCTTTCATCTCAATTTAACACCACAAAACGACATCAAAACTCAGAGCTCATTTAGGGAAAAATGTTCACCTCATCACGATCTACATTTCCGTCTTTTCGGATTTTCAATCCGACACTTTGTAAGTTTCCCGACAAAAGTCGAAACCTCTCGTTTTCACTCATTTTTACATGTTTATCGTTTATATGTGTTTAAAATGTCGAAATATGGGTTGGGTAAAAGTTTTGTACCGAACGGTGGCCGGAAAACTCGTTTTCGACACAAACTCCGGCCAACAGACCGCAACGTCGCAGTTGGCCCAGACATAATGCGACGTCAGATGCGACGTCGCAATACTAATCACCAGGTCGCATATAGCGACATCATCCCTAACGTCGCCTTAATTGGCGGACGTCGCACTTAGCGACGCAAGCCCTTACGTCGCAGAAATCAACAACGTCGCAGATAGCGACGCCACACACAACGTCGCATTAAATTGCGAAAGTCGCACATAGCGACGCCATGCTCAACGTCGCAGTCAGGACCTGCGACGTCGCACCCAACGTCGCACAAACCAGAAAACACAGATTTTCACTAAGTGTCGAGACCCTAAATTTTATTACTTGATTTCACCCAATTTCAAGTCATTTTATTACTCGACACAGATTTTCACTAAGTGTCGAGACCCCAACCAGGGGCTCTGCCCCTTGGACCCCGCCAAGGGCTGCCGCCCCTTGGACCCCGCTACCAGGGGCGCTGTCCCCGGACCCCCGTCACTTAGAGTTTGTAAATACATTTCATACTAAGTGTCAAACTTATAAAACACTTCGAAATCAAAAATAATAATATTAAGATTATTATTACAACCATTCACCAACGGGCTGTACAAACTTTCGAAACTCAAACAATCAAAACAAATTTTGGGAAATTGGACATTCTAGTTGGACGAACAACTTCAAGGTATTCTGTGTAGATACCGACTCATATTTAACCAACGCGTGTCGTGGACACCCTCAGGTTACAAGTCTTTGGACTTCATTACTCGGCTAATCAATCAAAGTTTATTAAGTTAAACTCGTTAGACTCAGGTGAGTCTCATAGCCCCTCTTTTTACGGTTTTACTCAGGGGTGTGATACAATGCTTATTTTTAACATGTGAACGCAAGTACAACTTCTTCATATACTAAATGAGTTACTCACGACTAATCATTTAAAGTCCTCCGTCAGCATAGTTGTTAATACGTTGTAGCGTGAATATTAGTATATGGTACCATATAGGATTGACCCTCCAAGTCCGGGTTAGCAAGCACTAACCGGGTAAACGGACGTACTAATATTTGGGAAGACGAGTGTTGATTAGGCACTCGTGGAGGCAAAAACGCTCAGGCTGTGATCCTGACCCACGAGTTAAGCTCAACTATGTGCTCATGGCTGTATACATATACATTATCAATTGCTGGATGCAATTCAATTATTTAAATCTTGCGGTTCATACTATATTAACTGATTTCAAACCTGTGAGCTCACCAGCTTTAGCTGACCCATTTTAGCATGTATCACAGGTGCCCAGCAGTAGGTCTTGGCTGATAGCAGGATTACTATAGCTCGAGTCAGCATGCAGACAGTAGAGATTTTCTTGCATTAGTATATTTTGTACAAGTACTTATGTACTGAAATCTCATTTAATCGAACACGAGCTATGTACAGCTTCAAATGTTGTAAACATTTCTTATATTAATATACTTTGCTAAAACGACGCATATAGAGTCGTTTGCTATATATCTTTGTGCTTTGATTATTGATTAGTAACACCCAAAGTATGCTTCCGCTAAACAGTAAATTTGGGGGTGTTACAGATTGGTATCAGAGCCTAAGGTTATAGTGAACTAGGTTGCATTTAGTGGGCCTAGACTATGACCATTAGGCAGTATTTTCTTATTAGTCATGACTGGTTCAGGAATTACAGCATACGACTTTAATTTAACATAGCCTGATCAACTATGTACAATTAAGGAAATATGATGTGAGGTCTGAAACGGTTATGTTGAACAGGAATACACTAGTTGACTCTGACCTCGAGAGAACCGAGACTTAAACCTGTCTGTGCTAGACACTCAATAGGCTATATTACATAAGTATTATATGAATATAGGCCTCACTTTCTCTCATAATTTGTCTCAGAAATGGTAAACTTACCACCCAACTCATCGCGTTCTCAATCCGGGTCGCAGAACCCACGGGTAGCTAGGAGGAACGCTAGGATGCCTCGAGCTGGCCCATAACCCACCCACTTCAGCTTGCCGGCCTTAGCCTCTAGACTAGACCGCCACGATCAACAACTACGTACCATGGATGTCGTACTGCAAGAAACGAACAAAAACTGGAGACTTACATCCCTCGAGCGCATCGAACAAGTCTCCGATGACCTCGAAACCACAAACAACAATATGAATGTCCTTCGCAACCAAGTAGTAGAAATAAGCGTGGAAAATGCCCTTCTGCGACAAAGGATGGAAGAATGTGAACAGCGCTCACGGGAAGCAGAATAGTATGCCCTTGGATTAACACAACGACTAGCACTAGCAGAAGATAACGCCCGACAAGCCAGCAGACTTGCAAATACTGTTGACCGTCTTGTCACCATGATGGAACAATTCAATCTGCGCCAAGACTAGTGTAGATCTTGCCTTGTAATCTATCTTGTAACCTAGTAACTACGTAAACGCTACGCTAGTAGTTCGGTCGGAAGTAACAATTCCCGACACCTTTGTAATAAGCCCACGAATGTAACTCTTGAACTCGTATTATCTATCGAATGTCACTACTGTTTCTACCCATATTACTTATCATTCTATATTGATGTTGTGTATTACCACTTACGTACATAACGTATGTGACAACCTTTATCATCATACGAAAATCTCACAAATTTTATTTCTTTTATTTGAAGAATCATGCTGCCGAAGACGAGACCATTCTCTGATGCTCAGCTTGCATCACTCATATCCCATGCTGTGACAGAAGCATTGGCCCGGAATTCCTCATTGAACTCCGGAAGAAACAGCGACACTGCTGAAACTGCAGCTGCTGCCACAAAGCCTTGTTCCTACAAGGACTTCCAAAACTGTAAACCCTCGAGCTTCAAGGGTACTGAGGGAGCTATCGGACTCATCCGATGGTTTGAAAAGATGGAGACCGTTTTCCGTGTCAGCAAATGCGCGGAGGAAGACAAAGTCAACTTCGCTACTTGCACCCTTGAGGACGATGCCCACTCATGGTGGAACTCTTACTTCCAGTCAGTGGGTGCTGAGGCCGCCTATCAACTAACTTGGGATGACCTGAAGAAGAAACTCACCTCCAAGAACTGCTCCATCGACAAGCTTCAAAAGCTGGACGAAGAATTCTGGAACCTAAAGGTGCAGGGTGGTGACATTGATGGATACACCACCAGATTTCAACAACTTGCCACCCTTCGCCCAGCTATGGTGAGCACCGAACCTGATAAAATCAGGAAGTATATTCTTGGCCTCCCGGAACCTGTTCGGGGGCACGTCGCCTCTGCAAACCAAACCACTATCGATGGTGCTATCCTTTTAGCCCAGGACCTTATGGCAATGAACCCTGAACCAGAAACACTCACCTCCTCCTCCCACCAACATAAGAGAAAGTGGTCTGACCACCACAACAACCACCCCAACTACCACAACAAGAAACCTGACACCATCAAAGCCTACAACACCACCACCGAAACCAAGCGGGGCTACAATGGGAGCAAACCCTACTGTTCCAAGTGCAGCCGTCACCATGAAGGTTCTTGTGGTCCCTTTTGCAGCAATTGCAAGAGGTACAGCCACCTCACCAAAGATTGTCGATCTCCTACCAACAACAATTCCAACAACAACACTAGGCCACCCAAGGTCTGTTTTGAGTGTGGGAACCCCGGGCACTTCTGGGACGCGTGCCCAAGGCTGAAAAACAAGGGTAATAACAACAACAGCAACAACAACGCCAGAGGTAGAGCTTTTGTACTCAACTCTGGGGACGCCCGCCAAGACCCAAATGTGGTCTCGGGTATGTTCCTCCTCAACAACTTAACTGCATCTATTCTGTTTGATACTGGTGCCGATAGAAGCTTTATATCTGATGAGTTTTGCCCATTACTTGACATCGCCCCCGTTGCCTTAGATGTTAAGTATACCGTAGAACTTGCAAATGGTAAACTCATAGAAACCGATAGTGTGATACCTAATTGCACTTTAAACCTAGCCGACGAAACCTTCTCATTCGATCTTATGCCTGTTGAAATAGGAAGTTTCGACGTTATCATTGGTATGGACTGGTTGTCCAAACATCGAGCCGAAATCATCTGTTATGACAAAATCGTCCGCATCCCTCTCGCCGTCGGTCGAACCCTAATCATATAGGGGGAGACCGGTGGGACGAGACTAAACATCATCTCCTGTTTGAAAACCCGAAAATTTCTGAGAAAGGGTTATCCTGCAATCCTCGCATACATCACGGAGAAAAAGTCGGAGGTGAAGCGACTTGAGGATGTGCCTATTGTTAGAGACTTTCCTGAAGTCTTTCCAGAAGAACTACCTGGTCTACCTCCACCTAGACAGGTTGAGTTCTCGATCGATCTCATACCGGGTGCCGCACCGGTAGCCTGAGCACCATACCGCCTAGCCCCATCGGAACTTCAGGAGCTGTCCACCCAGTTACAGGAACTCCTGGATAGAGGATTCATCAGACCGAGTTCTTCGCCTTGGGGAGCTCCGGTCTTATTTGTTAAAAAGAATGACGGTTCATTCAGAATGTGTATCAATTACTGAGAATTGAACAAATTGACCGTCAAGAACCGTTATCCACTTCCTCGAATTGATGACCTGTTTGACCAACTACAAGGGTCGAGTTTTTATTCAAAGATCGATCTGCGGTCAGGTTATCATCAGTTACGGGTTCGCGACACCGATATCCCAAAAACCGCTTTCAGAACTCGATACGGACACTACGAATTCCAAGTGAAGCCCTTTGGTCTAACCAACGCACCGGCTGTATTCATGGACCTTATTAATCGGGTGTGCAAACCTTACCTTGACAAGTTTGTCATTGTTTTTATCGATGACATCCTCATCAATTCGCGCAACGAGCAAGAACACGCGCAACATCTCAAAACTATTCTAGAACTACTTAGACACGAGGAGCTTTACGCCAAATTCTCCAAGTGTGAATTCTGGATACAAACCGTTCAATTTCTTGGACACGTTATCGATAGTCAGGGAATTCATGTAGATCCTTCAAAAATCGAGGCTATCAAAAATTGGCAACCGCCGACAACTCCAACAGAAGTACGGCAGTTTTTAGGACTGGCCGGGTATTATCGACGATTCATCGAGAACTTCTCAAAAATAGCCCTACCACTCACGACACTGAGTCAGAAAGAAAAAAAGTTCGATTGGACTGATAAACAAGAGTCAGCATTTCAACTACTCAAACAAAAGCTTTGCAGTGCTCCTATTCTATCATTACCCGAAGGCACCGATGACTTCGTGGGATACTGTGATGCTTCTCATCAAGGTCTCGGTTGCGTTCTGATGCAACGAGACAAAGTCATAGCTTACGCTTCACGACAACTCAAGATTCACGAAAAGAATTACACCACTCATGACCTCGAGCTAGGAGCTGTCGTTTTTGCTCTCAAAATCTGGAGACATTACGGTGCACAATTTTTACCGATCATAAAAGTCTCCAGCACGTATTCGATCAGAAGGATCTCAACATGAGGCAACGTCAATGGGTCGAGTTGCTTATCGATTACGACTGCGAAATCAAATATCATCCGGGCAAAGCAAATGTAGTTGCCGATGCCCTCAGTCGAAAAGAACGAACGAAACCACTTCGAGTCCGAGCCCTCAGTATGACTATTAACAATGATCTAAACATTCAGATTCTCGCTGCTCAACTCGAAGCCCTCAAACCTGATAATGTCAAAAACGAAGCCTTGGGAGGCATGGATAAACAATTCGAAATCAAACCAAACGGAGTTAGGTGTTTCTCAAACCAAATCTGGTTGCCTAGTTTCGGGAACCTGCGAGACTTGGTGATGAATGAAGCTCACAAGTCTAAATATTCTATCCATCCGGGATCCGACAAAATGTATCACGGTATCAAGGATTTTTATTGGTGGCCGAACATGAAAGCTGAAATCGCTACCTATGTTAGCAAGTGCCTTACTTGCTCAAAAGTCAAAGCTGAATATCAGAAGCCTTCTGGCTTACTCCAACAACCCGACATTCTTGAATGGAAATGGGAACAGATCGCCATGGATTTCATAACCAAACTACCCAAGTCATCTAGCGGTTGCGATACAATTTGGGTGATCGTCGATCGTCTAACAAAGTCTGCTCACTTCCTGGCAATCAAAGAAACTGATAAAATGGAACGCCTCACTCGAATCTATCTGAAAGAAATCGTAACCCGTCACGGTGTTCCAATCTCGATTATCTCCGACAGGGATAGTCGTTTCACATCTCAATTTTGGCAATCACTTCAAAAATCATTGGGTACTCGTCTCGATATGAGTACCGCATACCATCCTCAAACTGATGGCCAAAGTGAACGAACAATTCAAACACTGGAAGACATGCTACGGGCCTGCGTAGTTGACTTCGGTGTAAACTGGGAACGACACCTACCATTGTGCGAGTTTTCGTACAACAATAGCTATCATACCAGCATCAAGGCTGCACCTTTCAAGGCACTATACGGTCGTAAGTGCCGATCACATATCTGTTGGACCGAAGTTGGGGATAGCCAACTCACGGTCCGGAAATCATTCACGAAACAACCGAGAAAATCTTCGAGATTCAAAACAAGATCAAAGCCGCACTTGATCGTCAGAAAAGTTATGCTGACGTAAGACGCAAACCACTCGAGTTCCAGGTCGGGGATCGAGTACTACTCAAAGTATCGCCTCGGAAAGGTGTAATCCGATTTGGCAAACGAGGGAAGTTAAATCCCAGATACATTGGGCCATTCCAGATCCTCGAGAGGATTGGTCCAGTGGCATATCGATTGCAGCTGCCATCCGAGCTCGGCAGCGTGCACCCCACTTTTCATATTTCAAATTTAAAGAAGTGTCTGTCTGATGAGACACTTATCATTCCACTCGATGAAATTCGAGTTGACGACAAGCTTCACATCGTTGAGGAACCCGCCGAAATCATGGACCGTGAGGTCAAACAACTCAAACAAAGTCGTATCCCCATTGTCAAAGTCAGGTGGAATTCGCGGCGTGGTCCAGAGTTCACCTGGGAACGGGAAAACCAAATGAGACTCAAGTATCCTCAATTATTCACTGACGCTACTTCAAACACGACTTCGACTTAAATTTCGGGACGAAATTCTTCTAACAGGGGGAGAATGTGACACCCGTCAAATTAGGACTAGTGATTAGTACCTAATCAACTGTTAATACATGTAATTAGTTTTATGTTAGGCTAATTAATGTATCAATCATTAGATATATTGTTGAATATATACAAGTATTATACGATTTGAATAAATCGTACAAGTTTCAAATCGAATGGATTTCGATCAAATTAAATACGGACGTTGGTGAACAATTAATTAAATAATATAATGTTATTTAATAGCGCTACTATATCCAAAATATTATTTTGATAATATTTCGTATTCAAATTCGTATCGTACAAATTACATTTACGCGATTAAAATATTAAGCGCGCAAACAAAATGAAACAAGCTTAAGATTATATCTTATAACTCAAATATAAAGTATTTTACAAAATAATTAAGCCAAATTATCGGATACTTATTTGAATTTTAAAACGCATAATTAAAGGTAATTAATATTAAATTAAACATTTAAACGATCGGGAAAACGAGCACCGCACGGAACGCGAATACACGGAGTTAAAATTTGGTGAAGCCCACTTCGTGGACCCCACCGATTTTCAGCCAAAAAGGGGGGAAACCCCCTCCCCACCTTCATTTCATCATCATCATCTTCCCTCTCTATTCTCTCTCTTCTCTTTCTTTCTCTCTAAATTCACAAACACCAGCACCACCTTTCATCTCAATTTAACACCACAAAACGACATCAAAACTCGGAGCTCATTTAGGGAAAAACGTTCACCTCATCACGATCTACATTTCCGTCTTTTCGGATTTTCAATCCGACACTTTGTAAGTTTCCCGACAAAAGTCGAAACCTCTCGATTTCACTCATTTTTACATGTTTATCGTTTATATGTGTTTAAAATGTCCAAATATGGGTTGGGTAAAAGTTTTGTACCGAACGGTGGCCGGAAAACTCGTTTTCGACACAAACTCCGGCCAACAGACCGCAACGTCGCAGTTGGCCCAGACATAATGCGACGTCAGATGCGACGTCGCAATACTAATCACCACGTCGCTTATAGCGACATCATCCCTAACGTTGCCTTAATTGGCGGGCGTCGCACTTAGCGACGCAAGCCCTTACGTCGCAGAAATCAACAACGTCGCAGATAGCGACGCCACACACAACGTCGCATTAAATTTAGAAAGTCGCACATAGCGACGCCATGCTCAACGTCGCAGTCAGGACCTGCGGCGTCGCACCCAACGTCGCACAAACTAGAAAACACAGATTTTCACTAAGTGTCGAGACCCTAAATTTTATTACTTGATTTCACCCAATTTCAAGTCCAGATGCGTTTTTCACCAAAGCAATATAGTAGAAATAAAAATTTTCCAAGCTGACTTGGCAGCTCAACCCCAACCAGGGGCTCTGCCCCTTGGACCCCGCCAGGGGCTGCCGCCCCTTGGACCCCGCTACCAGGGGCGTTGCCCCCGGACCCCCGTCACTTAGAGTTTGTAAATACATTTCATACTAAGTGTCAAACTTATAAAACACTTCGAAATCAAAAATAATAATATTAAGATTATTATTACAACCATTCACCAACGGGCTGTACAAACTTTCGAAACTCAAACAATCAAAACAAATTTTGGGAAATTGGACATTCTAGTTGGACGAACAACTTCAAGGTATTCTATGTAGATACCGACTCATATTTAACCAATGCGTGTCGTGGACACCCTCGGGTTACAAGTCTTTGGACTTCATTACTCGGCTAATCAATCAAAGTTTATTAAGTTAAACTCGCTAGACTCGGGTGAGTCTCATAGCCCCTCTTTTTACTATTTTACTCAGGGGTGTGATACAATGCTTATTTTTAACATGTGAACGCAAGTACAACTTCTTCATATACTACATGAGTTACTCACGACTAATCATTTAAAGTCCTCCGTCAGCATAGTTGTTAATACGTTGTAGCGTGAATGTTAGTATATGGTAGCATATAGGATTGACCCTCCTCGTCCTGGTTAGCAAGCACTAACCGGGTAAACGGACGTACTAATATTTGGGAAGACGAGTGTTGATTAGGCACTCGTGGAGGCAAAAACGCTCAGGCTGTGATCCTGACCCACGAGTTAAGCTCAACTATGTGCTCATGGCTGTATACATATACATTATCAATTGCTGGATGCAATTCAATTATTTAAATCTTGCGGTTCATACTATATTAACTGATTTCAAACCTGTGAGCTCACCAGCTTTAGCTGACCCATTTTAGCATGTATCACAGGTGCCCAGCAGTAGGTCTTGGCTGATAGCAGGATTACTATAGCTCGAGTCAGCATGCAGACAGTAGAGATTTTCTTGCATTAGTATATTTTGTACAAGTACTTATGTACTGAAATCTCATTTAATCGAACACGAGCTATGTACAGCTTCAAATGTTGTAAACATTTCTTATATTAATATACTTTGCTAAAACGACGCATATAGAGTCATTTGCTATATATCTTTGTGCTTTGATTATTGATTAGTAACACCCAAAGTATGCTTCCGCTAAACAGTAAATTTGGGGGTGTTACAGATTGGTATCAGAGCCTAAGGTTATAGTGAACTAGGTTGCATTTAGTGGGCCTAGACTATGACCATTAGGCAGTATTTTCTTATTAGTCATGACTGGTTCAGGAATTACAGCATACGACTTTAATTTAACATAGCCTGATCAACTATGTACAATTAAGGAAATATGATGTGAGGTCTGAAACGGTTATGTTGAACAGGAATACACTAGTTGACTCTGACCTCGAGAGAACCGAGACTTAAACCTGTCTGTGCTAGACACTCAATAGGCTATATTACATAAGTATTATATGAATATAGGCCTCACTTTCTCTCACAATTTGTCTCAGAAATGGTAAACTTACCACCCAACTCATCGCGTTCTCAATCCGGGTCGCAGAACCCACGGGTAGCTAGGAGGAACGCTAGGATGCCTCGAGCTGGCCCATATCCCACCCACTTCAGCTTGCCGGCCTTAGCCGCTAGACTAGACCGCCACGATCAACAACTACGTACCATGGATGTCGTACTGCAAGAAACGAACAAAAACTGGAGACTTACATCCCTCGAGCGCATCGAACAAGTCTCCGATGACCTCGAAACCACAAACAACAATATGGATGTCCTTCGCAACCAAGTAGTAGAAATAAGCGTGGAAAATGCCCTTCTGTGACAAAGGATGGAAGAATGTGAACAGCGCTCACGGGAAGCAGAAGAGTATGCCCGTGGATTAACACAACGACTAGCACTAGCAGAAGATAACGCCCGAGAAGCCAGCAGACTTGCAAATACTGTTGACCGTCTTGTCACAATGATGGAACAATTCAATCTGTGCCAAGACTAGTGTAGATCTTGCCTTGTAATCTATCTTGTAACCTAGTAACTACCTAAACGCTACGCTAGTAGTTCGGTCAGAAGTAACAATTCCTGACACCTTTGTAATAAACCCACGAATGTAACTCTTGAACTCGTATTATCTATCGAATGTCACTACTGTTTCAACCCATATTACTTATCATTCTATATTGATGTTGTGTATTACCACTTACGTACATAACGTCTGTGACAACCTTTATCATCATACGAAAATCTCACAAATTTTATTTCTTTTATTTTAAGAATCATGCCGCCGAAAACGAGAACATTCTTTGATGCTCAGCTTGCATCACTCATATCCCATGCTGTGACAGAAGCATTGGCCCGGAATTCCTCATTGAACTCCGGAAGAAACAGCGACACTGCTGAAACTGCTGCTGCTGCCACAAAGCCTTGTTCCTACAAGGACTTCCAGAACTGTAAACCCTCGAGCTTCAAGGGTACTGAGGGAGCTATCGGACTCCTCCGATGGTTCGAAAAGATGGAGACCGTTTTCCGTTTCAGCAAATGCGCGGAGGAAGACAAAGTCAACTTCGCTACTTGCACCCTTGAGGACGATGCCCACTCATGGTGGAACTCTTACTCCCAGTCAGTGGGTGCTGAGGCCGCCTATCAACTAACTTGGGATGACCTAAAGAAGAAACTCACCTCCAAGTACTGCTCCATCGACAAGCGTCAAAAGCTGGACGAAGAATTCTAGAACCTAAAGATGCAGGGTGGTGACATTGATGGATACACCACCAGATTTCAACAACTTGCCACCCTTCGCCCAGCTATGGTGAGCACCGAACCTGATAAAATCAGGAAGTATATTCTTGGCCTCCCGGAACCTGTTCGGGGGCACGTCGCCTCTGCAAACCAAACCACTATCGATGGTGCTATCCTTTTAGCCCAGGACCTTATGGAAATGAACCCTGAACCAGAAACACTCACCTCCTCCTCCCACCAACACAAGAGAAAGTGGTCTGACCACCACAACAACCACCCCAACTACCACAACAAGAAACCTGACACCATCAAAGCCTACAACACCACCACCGAAACCAAGAGGGGCTACACTGGGAGCAAACCCTACTGTTCCAAGTGCAGCCGTCACCATGAAGGTTCTTGTGGTCCCTTTTGCAGCAATTGCAAGAGGTACAGCCACCTCACCAAAGATTGTCGATATCCTGCCAACAACAATTCCAACAACAACACTAGGCCACCCAAGGTCTGTTTTGAGTGTGGGAACCCCGGGCACTTCAGGGACGCGTGCCCAAGGCTGAAAAACAAGGGTAATAACAACAACAGCAACAACAACGCCAGAGGTAGAGCTTTTGTACTCAACTCTGGGGATGCCCGCCAAGACCCAAATGTGGTCTCGGGTATGTTCCTCCTCAACAACTTAACTACATCTATTCTGTTTGATACTGGTGCCGATAGAAGCTTTATATCTGATGAGTTTTGCCCATTACTTGACATCGCCCCCGTTGCCTTAGATGTTAAGTATACCGTAGAACTTGCAAATGGTAAACTCATAGAAACCGATAGTGTGATACCTAATTGCACTTTAAACCTAGCCGACGAAACCTTCTCAATCGATCTTATGCCTGTTGAAATAGGAAGTTTTGACGTTATCATTGGTATGGACTGGTTGTCCAAACATCGAGCCGAAATCATCTGTTATGACAAAATTGTCCGCATCCCTCTCGCCGTCGGTCGAACCCTAATCATATAGGGGGAGACCGGTGGGACGAGACTAAACATCATCTCCTGTTTGAAAACCCGAAAATTTCTGAGAAAGGGTTATCCTGCAATCCTCGCATACATCACGGAGAAAAAGTCGGAGGAGAAGCGACTTGAGGATGTGCCTATTGTTAGAGACTTTCCTGAAGTCTTTCCAGAAGAACTACCTGGTCTACCTCCACCTAGACAGGTTGAGTTCTCGATCGATCTCATACCGGGTGCCGCACCGGTAGCCTGAGCACCATACCGCCTAGCCCCATCGGAACTTCAGGAGCTGTCCACCCAGTTACAGGAACTCCTAGATAGAGGATTCATCAGACCGAGTTCTTCGCCTTGGGGAGCTCCGGTCTTATTTGTTAAAAAGAAGGACGGTTCATTCAGAATGTGTATCAATTACCGAGAATTGAACAAATTGACCGTCAAGAACCGTTATCCACTTCCTCGAATTGATGACCAGTTTGACCAACTACAAGGGTCGAGTTTTTATTCAAAGATCGATCTGCGGTCAGGTTATCATCAGTTATGGGTTCGTGACACCGATATCCCAAAAACCGCTTTCAGAACTCGATACGGGCACTACGAATTCCAAGTGAAGCCCTTTGGTCTAACCAACGCACCGGCTGTATTCATGGACCTTATGAATCGGGTGTGCAAACCTTACCTTGACAAGTTTGTCATTGTTTTTATCGATGACATCCTCATCTATTCGCTCAACGAGCAAGAACACGCGCAACATCTCAAAACTATTCTAGAACTACTTAGACACGAGGAGCTTTACGCCAAATTCTCCAAGTGTGAATTCTGGATACAAACCGTTCAATTTCTTGGACACGTTATCGATAGTCAGGGAATTCATGTAGATCCTTCAAAAATCGAGGCTATCAAAAATTGGCAACCGCCGACAACTCCAACAGAAGTACGGCAGTTTTTAGGACTGGCCGGGTATTATCGACGATTCATCGAGAACTTCTCAAAAATAGCCCTACCACTCACGACACTGAGTCAGAAAGACAAAAAGTTCGATTGGACTGATAAACAAGAGTCAGCATTTCAACTACTCAAACAAAAGCTTTGCAGTGCTCCTATTCTATCATTACCCGAAGGCACCGATGACTTCGTTGTATACTGTGATGCTTCTCATCAAGGTCTCGGTTGCGTTCTGATGCAACGAGACAAAGTCATAGCTTACGCTTCACGACAACTCAAGATTCACGGAAAGAATTACACCACTCATGACCTCGAGCTAGGAGCTGTCGTTTTTGCTCTCAAAATCTGGAGACATTACCTCTACGGCACTAGGTGCACAATTTTTACCGATCATAAAAGTCTCCAGCACATATTTGATCAGAAGGATCTCAACATGAGGCAGCGTCGATGGGTCGAGTTGCTTACCGATTACGACTGCGAAATCAAATATCATCCGGGCAAAGCAAATATTGTTGCCGATGCCCTCAGTCGAAAAGAATGAACGAAACCACTTCGAGTCCGAGCCCTCAGTATGACTATTAACAATGATCTAAACATTCAGATTCTCGCTGCTTAACTCGAAGCCCTCAAACCTGATAATGTCAAAAACGAAGCCTTGCGAGGCATGGATAAACAATTCGAAATCAAACCAAACGGAGTTAGGTGTTTCTCAAACCGAATCTAGTTGCCTAGTTTCGGGAACCTGCGAGACTTGGTGATGAATGAAGCTCACAAGTCTAAATATTCTATCCATCCGGGATCCAACAAAATGTATCACGGTATCAAGGATTTTTATTGGTGGCCGAACATGAAAGCTGAAATCGCTACCTATGTTAGCAAGTGCCTTACTTGCTTAAAAGTCAAAGCTGAATATCAGAAGCCTTCTGGCTTACTCCAACAACCTGACATTCCTGAATGGAAATGGGAACAGATCGCCATGGATTTCATAACCAAACTACCCAAGTCATCGAGCGGTTGCGATACCATTTGGGTGATCGTCGATCGTCTAACAAAGTTTGCTCACTTCCTGGCAATCAAAGAAACTGATAAAATGGAACGCCTCACTCGAATATATCTGAAAGAAATAGTAACCCGTCACGGTGTTCCAATCTCGATTATCTCCGACAGGGATAGTCGTTTCACATCTCAATTTTGGCAATCACTTCAAAAATCATTGGGTACTCGTCTCGATATGAGTACCGCATACCATCCTCAAAATGATGGCCAAAGTGAACGAACAATTCAAACACTGGAAGACATGCTACGGGCCTGCGTAGTTGACTTCGGTGTAAACTGGGAACGACACCTACCATTGTGCGAGTTTTCGTACAACAATAGCTATCATACCAGCATCAAGGCTGCACCTTTCGAGGCACTATACGGTCGTAAGTGCCGATCACCTATCTGTTGGACCGAAGTTGGGGATAGCCAACTCACGGGTCCGGAAATCATTCACGAAACAACCGAGAAAATCTTAGAGATTCAAAACAAGCTCAAAGCCGCACGTGATCGTCAGAAAAGTTATGCTGACGTGAGACGCAAACCACTCGAGTTCCAGGTCGGGGATCGAGTACTACTCAAAGTATCGCCTCGGAAAGGCGTAATCCGATTTGGTAAACGAGGGAAGTTAAATCCCAGATACATTGGGCCATTCCAGATCCTCGAGAGGATTGGTCCAGTGGCATATCGATTGCAGCTGCCATCCGAGCTCGGCAGCGTGCACCCCACTTTTCATATTTCAAATTTGAAGAAGTGTCTGTCTGATGAGACACTTATCATTCCACTCGATGAAATACGAGTTGACGACAAGCTTCACATCGTTGAGGAACCCGCCGAAATCATGGACCGTGAGGTCAAACAACTCAAACAAAGTCGTATCCCCATTGTCAAAGTCAGGTGGAATTCGCGGCGTGGTCCAGAGTTCACCTGGGAACGGGAAGACCAAATGAGACTCAAGTATCCTCAATTATTCACTGACGCTACTTCAAACACGACTTCGACTTAAGTTTCGGGATGAAATTCTTCTAACAGGGGGAGAATGTGACACCCGTCAAATTAGGACTAGTGATTAGTACCTAATCAACTGTTAATACATGTAATTAGTTTTATGCTAGGCTAATTAATGTATCAATCATTAGATATATTGTTGAATATATACAAGTATTATACGATTTGAATAAATCGTACAAGTTTCAAATCGAATGGATTTCGATCAAATTAAATACGGACGTTGGTGAACAATTAATTAAATAATACTCCCTCCGTCTCAAAATTATTGTCCACCAACAAAAAACACGCAGTTTAATAAAAGTGGGACCAAAACACCTTTCAACCACTCAAATGGAATCTTCACCCACTAAAGTCTCTTCCTATTGGTTGAAATGAGAAGTGGACAATAATTTTGGGACATCCAAAAAAGGAAAGGTGGACTATTATTTTGGGACGGAGGTAGTATAATGTTATTTAATAGCGCTACTATATCCAAAATATTATTTTGATAATATTTCGTATTCAAATTCGTATCGTACAAGTAACATTTACGCGATTAAAATATTAAGCGCGCAAACAAAATGAAACAAGCTTAAGATTATATCTTATAACTCAAATATAAAGTATTTTACAAAATACTTAAGTCAAATTATCAGATACTTATTTGAATTTTAAAACGCATAATTAAAGGTAATTAATATTAAATTAAACATTTAAACGATCGGGAAAATGAGCACCGCACGGAACGCGAATACACGGAGTTAAAATTTGGTGAAGCCCACTTCATGGACCCCACCGATTTTCAGCCAAAAAGGGGGAAACCCCCTCCCTACCTTCATTTCATCATCATCATCTTCCCTCTCTATTCTCTCTCTTCTCTTTCTTTCTCTCTAAATTCACAAACACAAGCACCACATTTCATCTCAATTTAACACCACAAAACTCGGAGCTCATTTAGGGAAAAACGTTCACCTCATCACGATCTACATTTCCATCTTTTCGGATTTTCAATCCGACACTTTGTAAGTTTCCCGACAAAAGTTGAAACCTCTCGTTTTCACTCATTTTTACATGTTTATCGTTTATATGTGTTTAAAATGTCCAAATATGGGTTGGGTAAAAGTTTTGTACCGAACGGTGGCCGGAAAACTCGTTTTCGACACAAACTCCGGCCAACAGACCGCAACGTCGCAGTTGGCCCAGACATAATGCGACGTCAGATGCAACGTCGCAATACTAATCACCACGTCGCATATAGCGACATCATCCCTAACGTCGCCTTAATTGGCGGACGTCGCACTTAGCGACGAAAGCCCTTACGTCGCAGAAATCAACAACGTCGCAGATAGCGACGCCACACACAACGTCGCATTAAATTGAGAAAGTCGCACATAGCGACGCCATGCTCAACGTCGCAGTCAGGACCTGCGACGTCACACCCAACGTCGCACAAACCAGAAAACACAGATTTTCACTAAGTGTCGAGACCCTAAATTTTATTACTTGATTTCACCCATTTTCAAGTCCAGATGCGTTTTTCACCAAAGCAATATAGTAGAAATAAAAATTTTCCAAGCTGACTTGGCAGCTCAATCCCAACCAGGGGCTCTGCCCCTTGGACCCCGCCAGGGGCTGCCGCCCCTTGGACCCCGCTACCAGGGGCGCTGCCTCCGGACCCCCGTCACTTAGAGTTTGTAAATACATTTCATACTAAGTGTCAAACTTATAAAACACTTCGAAATCAAAAATAATAATATTAAGATTATTATTACAACCATTCACCAACGGGCTGTACAAACTTTCGAAACTCAAACAATCAAAACAAATTTTGGGAAATTGGACATTCTAGTTGGACGAACAACTTCAAGGTATTCTGTGTAGATACTGACTCATATTTAATCAACGCGTGTCGTGGACACCCTCAGGTTACAAGTCTTTGGACTTCATTACTCGGCTAATCAATCAAAGTTTATTAAGTTAAACTCGCTAGACTCAGGTGAGTCTCATAGCCCCTCTTTTTACTGTTTTACTCAGGGGTGTGATATAATGCTTATTTTTAACATGTGAACGCAAGTACAACTTCTTCATATACTACATGAGTTACTCACGACTAATCATTTAAAGTCCTCCGTCAGCATAGTTGTTAATACGTTGTAGCGTGAATATTAGTATATGGTACCATATAGGATTGACCCTCCTCGTCCGGGTTAGCAAGCACTAACCGGGTAAATGGACGTACTAATATTTGGGAAGACGAGTGTTGATTAGGCACTCGTGGAGGCAAAAACGCTCAGGCTGTGATCCTGACCCACGAGTTAAGCTCAACTATGTGTTCATGGCTGTATACATATACATTATCAATTGCTGGATGCAATTCAATTATTTAAATCTTGCGGTTCATACTATATTAACTGATTTCAAACCTGTGAGCTCACCAGCTTTAGCTGACCCATTTTAGCATGTATCACAGGTGCCCAGCAGTAGGTCTTGGCTGATAGCAGGATTACTATAGCTCGAGTCAGCATGCAGACAGTAGAGATTTTCTTTCATTAGTATATTTTGTACAAGTACTTATGTACTGAAATCTCATTTAATCGAACACGAGCTATGTACAGCTTCAAATGTTGTAAACATTTCTTATATTAATATACTTTGCTAAAACGACGCATATAGAGTCGTTTGCTATATATCTTTGTGCTTTGATTATTGATTAGTAACACCCAAAGTATGCTTCCGCTAAACAGTAAATTTGGGGGTGTTACACATGACTAGGCACACAATGACCAAAATATTCGATTCGTGAGGTTTGAGCCTATATTGAGCATTCATCCTAAAATGATTCACTTTTCATTTCATGTGTGTGCCGATGCATGTATTTGAATTAGAACTTGCTCTTGTAATACATTTCGAGATCACACCGATGAGTGCCATACATGGTACAGGTACAATCTATCTTGATATTTTCTAAGGAATCCCCGAACATCCACTCACTCTTCACACCCACTATCCAACCAAACCTCCCTTTTGTACCTTCATCCCGAAACCACGGAAGTCATGTCTTCCAAACTTTTCATAGACACTCTCAATTTCCCAAATTTCCACAAGAAAAGCCAACACAATTTCGCAACCCAATGCCAAAAGAAACCCTTCGGACCAGAAAAATACTCCTTGGTAAAGCCGGCATTATAAAAAAAAGGAGAAAAAGAAAAAGTAGAAAAATATACATGCCGGCACCACTCAAGAAAGTCCAGAAAAGGAAAAATTAAAACCCAAAAAGGATTGCAACAATAAGTCTTTTCAAATTTGAGAAATTCCAAAAGAGACTTTCTTGAAAAAATACCCTAGTTTCAAGAAGATACGAGAAAAGAAAACTCAAAAATACTATCCTTCTTACTCACCATACACCTTCTTCATCTCTCCAAACCAAAAACCCGATTCCTTTTTAAGATGTCTTGAAAGATTAGTATCGTTCTCTTCCAAAGTGATGGAGATTTGATTCTTGATCAAGCCTATGACGAGAATGCTGCATGACTGGCTATCTGAGTGATTGACACTAGCAAGTTGGAAACCCTAAACACCTGAGTGATTTGAGTGACCCACTGCAAGGATTGCCTAGTCATGATTACCATCCAAGTTGCTTGAAGAAAGTATCAAATTCTATAAACCCTTAGTTTCTCATAAGAACTCTCTCATAACTGGAGCTTTATATTCTTTGGAAATAGTATTTCTAAAAGATATGTGTATCTAGAATCTTTCTAAAGGCCTTTTGTGAATGAGTTTGCTTGAGGACAAGCAAAGTTCTAAGTGTGGGATACTTGATATCGCGTAAAAAGTCACGTTTTTACTACCGATATCTCTCTCATTCTGGAACGATTCTTGGCATTTCAACTCAAAAACATTACAAATCAATAGTATTATGCCAAGATGGTCAAAACAAGGTTGCACGATAAAAATAAAGCAAAACGGATGAAAAACGAAGATTCCACGCACGTTTGAAGATTCATGGCATCAAAACAAGATTTCAAGACTAAAGTGCCCATCATCAACATCCATCTTATCCAAGATGTTTGTTTTCAAAATACGAATCCAACAGAAGAAGAATCAACAAAAACGGACGAAGAATGAAGATTCTACGTACACCGAAAGATTCAAACGATTCGCACAACACATCAGAAGATTAGAGACATATTTTTGGGATATCTTTGCATCAAAGTCTTCGTTTTTGAATTACGAATCCAACGCAAAAAGAATCGACAAAAAAGGACGTATAACGAAGAAGATACGCGCGAATTAAGAAACGAAGCAAAAGACGACGAACGGGGCGGGCGCCAGCCGGCCACCAGCTGGCCACCGTCGGCCTCCCCTCCCATGCACCACTTTCCTTTTTTGTCTAATTCCCGTACCTGGTGCGCCTTTTATCCGCGTTGTACAGTACCCGGTGCACCACCTTTTCGCGTTGTACGGTACCTGGTGCACCTTTTTGCTCACATTGCGCTAACATGCACCCCTTGATGCTAATGTGAGCCAAAGCTCTCCTATAAATAGAGGGCATGAGGCTTCATTTCAACTTGCAGCATATGCACACACATTAAGCATATTTCTTCCTTTCTTTTCTAGTTTTATTCCTTCTTTTATTTTTCTTTCCACTTTCTCTCTTTAAGTTAATTAATTTAGTGAGAGATAAGTAGGGAGATTAATTATGTAGTAGTTAGTAGTAGCTAGCTTAGCAATGTAACGCTTTGGAATATTCGGAAGTAATATAAGCATCGTTTTGCTCGCAATAATTACGGGTAATATCTATCCTTTTCTTTTATTAATTAATTGTAATGTTCTTGTTTGATGTTTATGATTTATTAATATTGGAAATGTCTATTTCCATGATATGCGAGTAGTTGTTTATATGTTTGCCATGATTTAGATAGTTATAATGGGATGATAATAAATGTTGTGAAGTAATATGACGGCCCCTATTCGACTATTCTCGGATATAGTGCTGGAAACGCTTTAGGCGGAGTACAAACGTACGGAAGTCTGAGAACGACCGAAGGTAGTTATATTACGGACCAATACTTTAAATGTGCTAAATGAATTTCTATTTATAGTTTAATTATAACATTATGAACGAATGATGGCATGTTTGGCCAACCGCTTATGACCAGACTACCCCAACTTATTCCGGTAGGGTATAACCTGTTTATGTGACTATTTATTCAATAGACCATGCCATGATACGGACATCTCTGACGACCGAGATTGGGGAATAGGATTCGAGGGTAGTTGCTAGCCGATATGTTCAGTACATTTGGGAGAACTTCCGGTGTATTGTAATTGTTTGTGTTTACTATCCATGTGACATATCTTCTATCTGATTGCGGACAACTCTACGTTAGTTAGTTGATAGGATCGTAAAAACAACTCATTCCAACTTAGTCTAAACTCATAAAAAGAAACTTATATAAATGGGAATTATTATACTTTGTTATTGTTTAAATGTATGACACCAGACCTAATTTATGGAGTACCCTTTCCATTTATCCACGTGACTGTAACCTAGATATTAGGGAGTCCGGAACCTTAATTGTGGTAAGTAGTTATTTGTGCCTATGACATGCAATAAGTAAGACACAGTGAAACCACTCGTTGTATATATTAGATTTACATTTCTACACTGCTTTACATTTAGTTAGTTTAGAGTGTCACCCTCACTGTCAATTACTCTCGACCGCATGTTAGACGTAAGAACCCGTGGAACTACCCTGTAAAGTACACTGTCTATTACTGGAAGGCATGGTCCTCATATGAAACATGTTTTAAACAAACTGTGAATAATCTAGAGATGTATAACTGTTTGAAAAGGAGAGGTCTAGGTCATAAATCAACGTAATTGGAGCTTAAGTAAAGTATTAACAAGGTCTAGTGAGGAAAGTCCAAGTGATTTAGATTTATCAACCCCCTAGATTTTACATATTTGATTCTTTAAACAAAACAAGCTAATAATTAGATACACTATTAGAAGAACGAGAGATAAGCTTAGGTGTTAAGAACGGTCGGACCAATGAGACGATACGCTGCTTTATTCATGTACCTTGGTTAATCACCAAAATAGGTTGCTTACCTTTCAACTAGGTAAGTATTGGGAGTTTAGCGTATTGCTCCGATCAGAATCACGATAACCTAGTTCCTAGTGACATGCCAATGGGAATTTAATTGGTAGGGTCCTAGTGTTTACACCAAAGCCTGTCAATCTATTAATCTGAAAGTGTCCCCATCATAAACACAATCCCGATATTATACTATCCAAAGTCATGGTGAACCACGCCTTCCTTATCCTTAGTTGTTCCTTATTCGTTAGCTAGCTCATTTTAGTTTTATTGCTTTCGTAGTTTAAATTAGATAAAAATCGAACAAAAGCAACTATCTGAACACCATCTTGAAGACTGAATTATCCAAACGAGCTCCGCTTCAAATTCGAACGTCTGGAGAGACGACCCAGATCATCCTTACCACATACTAGTATCGGGTACTTGTACCTAGTACCAGTAGGTAGTTCGGAGGTTTAGGCCCGAGCAAAAATAAATTTTAAAACAACCTGATCGCACCCTCGGTCGTTACAACAGCACCGACGACACCGACGGCTGAGGGCGCATCATCTACTTTCTCCCGCATTTAATCCCGGTTCTTTCTATCCTTATCTATCTTAATTAATTACGTTTATATTGATTATACTAGATTTAGTAATTGCCATGATTAGAGAGTAGTACGCTTGTTGTGTTTGCTTGCGATGTAGTTAGTTAATTATGGGATGATGTATAATTAAATATTAAAGATTGGTAGTATTACTTTGATCATCTTATTGCATGTTCTTGTTTGATTGTTGCCTTAGGATCATCATAGTAGTAAAATATAAACGGTCTTAATTATCGTAAAGTAATATGATGGCCCCTATTCGACTGTTACTCGATATAGTACTGGAAACACTTCAAGGTGGAGTACAAATGTATGGAAGTCGAGGAACGACCAAAGGTAGTCATATTACAAAACGGTATAATATTACGAAGTAATATGACGGCCCCTATTCGACTGTTACGCAGTATAGCGTTGGAAACACTTTAGGTGTAGTACAAATACGTGGAAGCTGCGTAACGACCGAAGGTAGTTATATTACGGACTAATATATAAAAAGAGAAACCTAGTTTAATTAACCTTTCTAAATAGACTTTTAAACTTCAAATTAATCTATCGCCTTTCCACCAATAAACGTGATTACAACATCTTTTAACGACGTCCAATTAAAAGGTAGTCAGTCATCTATGTCAATATAATTTGTCAAAGGTATGAAACTATGGAACCGCAAGGCTACATGGGGATTACCATAGGACAAGACATGGCCAAGGTTTGAAGCGGCGGAACCACTTTAAGTGAGGAACGCTGTGGATAATTAGGGGATTTATTGGGTAGTCTTAAGCAATGGCTGGTTTAAAGTCATAAATGAACTTTTTAAATATACGAATCTGTTAGGATGACGAGGAATCGTTATATGATTCATTTATGTCTAGTACCTTAAGATTTCGTTCCCGTTCATATGAAAGTATTATTAAACCATAATTAAGATTTTTGCTTATTATTCTAAATACTTTGTAATGTTACCATAACCTAGCTCCCGGTGTGACATGCTAATGGGAATTTTAATTAGTAGGGAATCTAGTGTTTACATACAAGTATTCAAGAATGATAATTAACTAATATCTTTCAAAACAGTTTCTCCAAATATCATCCCATAACTTAATTAACAAAGTCTCAGCAAACACTATCTTATCTGCTTTAGCTTTTACTTTTATTTCGCTTTTATTTATTTGCCTAAGTTAATATAAAAACCAAAACTCCCCTACTATTTTATAAACCCTTCACTAGTTTGAAAGCCCTCATCTGCCACGCCTTAGTTTCAATTCAGTCGGTTTGAAGAACGACTCTAGGTCATACCTACCACTTGCTCACCCGTAGGATTAGCATTGTTAGGGAAAACTTAGGCCTTGCAATTACAAATTTAAAACACCCACTGATGCCCGTCGCCAGTAGCCGGTGCAACGACAAGGGTAAGTAATTTCCCTTACCGACCGCTGGTGGCGCATCAGGTTTTTGGCACCGCTGCCGGGGAACCAACTGTACGATCCATAGGCGTCAAGATGAACTTACTCGCTAGTGAACATTTAGGATTAACTCTTATCCTTAGACCCCTATGCATTTCTTTATTTTTCCTTCCTTTTACAACTTTTACAAATTATGTTATCCCTATCCACTCAACTAGTCGACCACCTGCCAATGAGACTATGACAGCTACACGTATAACTCTCGCTGAAGACTCTAAACCTTTGATTGAAGGTCGAGGAGGACCAATCGTCTATCCGGAAATTGGTAGAGGGTCATTTGAATTAAAACCACACATTGTTCAGTTAGTCCAAAACCTCTATCAATTCCATGGCCTACCAAATGATGATCCCAACTCACACCTTGACAAATTCATTTCCTTATCCAACTCTTTTAAGCCGATTGGTGTTAATCAAGACATAGTCTATCTATACCTATTTCCCTATTCACTCGCTCTCAATGCACAAACCTGGTTTGAGGAACTAGAGATTAACTCTATAACCTCTTGGGTAGAATTAGCAACCAAATTTTTAGCCAAATATTTTCCCCCATCAAAACAAGCCACGTTTAGGACCAACATCATAAACTTCCATCAAGTGCATGATGAATCAATCTACGATGCATGGGAACGCTTTAAGAAATTGTTTAAGAAATGTCCAAATCATCGTTTTGAGCGTTCAGACCAGTTGCGCATTTTCTACAATGGTCTCTTCCCACATCACCGTCCTTTACTTGATACCGCCTCTCAAGGTAGTTTCATAGACTGTACGGCAAATGAAGCTTGGAGCCTTATTGAGAAAATGATCGTACACAACCATGACTGGAACAGTGAAAATCACTCCTCAATAGTGAATCCACCAACTACACTCGAAAATGAAGCTATCAAAACTCTTGCTCAGCAAGTGGCAGACCTAACCAAGGAGATTAAGGGACTGAAAAGTCAACCACAACAAGTCTGTCAAGTTCAAACCTGCCTTAATTGTGCTAATACGAACCACTCAGCCCAAATTCCTCAATCTCATCTAACTTCACCCAACACTAACCCTTCTCTTAACCCACCTAGGAATAGCCCACTAACTTACCAATTCCAACCTTCCGAACCCTCTCCCTCACAAACCTCTAGTTTTGAAGACACCCTGATACAAGTCATTCAAGGAATCTCGGCTAGACAAGACCAAGCTGATCTCATCTTGAGTGATCAACTGACTTTGTTAAAAGCTTTCGAATCCCAGTTAGGACAATTAGCACAGCGTATTAACGCTAAACCTCAGGATAGTCCAACTAGTTGCCATAAGGAGGTTTCTCATATTCTAGACTCTCAGGTAGCACATAGCCCACCAACTGTTTCTTCTCCGGTGAAGGAACCACCTATTGTCCCATCGACAATAGATTTAGAGTCTACATTAAATAGGAAAATCCCATTTCCGGCTTGTCTTAAACAATGACCCAACAAGCTTAAGTCTTTTAACCTTGATAGGAAATTCCTAGATACTGTAACTGAAGTTCATTCCAAAAAGTACTTCAGAAAACTTCTTACAACCAAGGATAAGGTACCCGAAGTACCCAATGTCCCGCTGAACGAGGAATGTTCAGCTATCTTGAAAAATATCATTCCTGAAAAACTCGGAGATACCGGACGTTTTACTCTCCCCTGTTCCATCTACAATTTAGGCATTATCTGTTCTCTCGCCGATTTAGGAGCTAGTATTAATCTCATGCCATACTCGCTTTTCAAAAGGCTTGAGTTAGAAAATCTTCGACCTACCGAAATGAGCATTCAGCTTGCTGACCAATCAGTCAAATACTCTAGGGGAATAGCTGAAAATGTTTTAGTTAGTGATAAACGCTCAAAAGTACTATATTTCAGTAGTATTTTACCCCTATTCTTGAATGTTTTTATTGCATTTTGTTAAGAATAGATATTGATTTCGTTCATATTTGCAATTAGATGTGGAAATAGAGCGTCTATGAAGAAAGGAATGGAAAACAGTCAATAAAAGAGCTAAATGATGCGTATTTGAAGAATAAAGTAAAGCCGAAGTCAAAGAAAAGAAGAAATGAAGAAAAGTCAAGAAATCGGCTGAAAATATCATCCATATGCCGTATGGAAATCCATACGCCGTATGGATTGCAACAGTGGAGGCCCAGGTTACGCGGACATGGGCTGGGCTTGAAATCAATCCATACGCCGTATGGATCAAAATTCCAGGAAGTATAAAAACGCGTTTTAAACCCTAATTCGATAGTTTTTGTTTTGTTTTCGTATTTTTGTATTCCAGATGACTTTAGGGGTTAATATTTCGTAAATTAGGTTTAGTTTGGAGGTACGAAGGGTGAAGATCGAGGATAGTTCATCCAAATCTTTCGTAGTTCATCGTTTTCGATTCGGTATAATTCTTTTATTCGATTTCATTGAAGAATTTGTCATTGAATAATATGATTATTTCTGTTTTGATGATGAGTTGAATATCCAAAGTGATTGTTTAGTTAATTTAACTTATATTATGATTATTGAACGATTATAATTGCGTATTGACTAAGTTGTTTAATTGAAAACGGTTATATTGCTCGTGGACTCTTGTTTATTGGTAACTAGTTATTATTGTTGCTTCACGTGATTAATAATATTAATGAGATTGAGTTCCTTTAGAATTATTGATTATTGCTAGTACTACCTTAGGGTTTTGGACTATCACTAAATACGTTGAGTCTGATAGGTCGAGTATACAATAATTATCTACTTTAAAATGAGCAATACAATAAGTTAATTATTGGGTATTGTTGATTCATACCATTAGAGTAATTATAATGAGTTGTGAATGCTTAATGCATGATTTAGGGAAAGGCACACAATTGACTGATCATCTTGTGACATTGGAACCAGTGTTTCATGTTGGACCCTAGATTATAGGAATTAGTTGGACCCGAAACGTTGGCTAGTTCACATTTGACTTAGTATTCATTGAAGAATTTGGTATTAAGTTGATCTAAAAGAATCACAATTAGATAATCAATACGTAATAAATCGAGAAATATGAATCTAAGTGACATTAACTATACAATTACTTATTCCTTCCAATTAGGATTTACTGTTATTATTTATTTATTATTTTAATTTAAAGTTTTATTTAAGTTTGTTTATTTTAATTAAATGTTTTCTAAACAATTGTTCGTACGGAACTAAAACGCCCCCCGTATTTACTGCTTTCTAGTTAATTGTTAATTTCTATTTTAAATATTCCACCATTCCCTGTGTTCGAATCTGACTTACCAAATCTATATTTACAATTGATCGGGTATTCTTGCCTGGTTGCTTGAAAGTATTTATTAGGTATTTCTATTTATAAATTATAAAACAAGACGCGCTTTCATAAGCGACATCAAGCTTTTGGCGCCGCTACCGGGGAAGCGGTTGTGATTATTTAAATAGGAGTTAGTGATTTGTAAACTTTGATTTCTAAAATAATTTTATTAAACAAATAATTTTGTAAAGTTGTTTAAAGTAAATTAAGTAATTGTGTAACAAGTTTTCATTAATTCATTGGTTGAAACTAATTATCCTTTAATTGGTTAAACTTTTGGGGTTTTAGTTTCAACCGGCGGATGGGAATCCGTCCGCCGGTTGGAGTTCCATTTATTTTAATATTGTACATGTTATTTAAATTTATTATTTTGGGTGAACTAACTTGTTTTTCGTTAGTGGTGTTTTGTATTTCCAGATTTATTTTTTATTAGGTTTATCCAATGGCAAGGAGCTTTGAAAGTGATGCAAACGATAATGATTTGGTCAAGAGAGCTCAGTCTGCTAAGTCTGATGCTAGTTCCACTGAGATAGTATCTCCCTGTACTCGCTTAGGGCGCAGTCCCGTTCCTATTGTTTCAACTTGTCAGGAATTGCTATCTGCACTTGAGGAGTTTAGTGGAGATATCCCTTTCTGTTCAGAGATTATTAGGAGTTCCACAATTGATTTCTCTGGTAATCAACAGGCATTGGTTGATGATGTGTTAGAGGCAGTTTTGATTAAGAGTCAGTATGGGATTGATAGGCAATTCTATATTGCCCTCACTACTTTTGGGGAATCTCTAGAAACTAGGATTAAGGAGGAAGAGAAATTCTACACTGCTCAGAAGAAAAGATACACGGAGATTTATGAGATTCTGAGGCATTCTGTGTTTCCATATTCGGCAAATCAAACCGCGTGTCTTGGTCGCATGATTAGGGCTTTGTATGAGGTAACTGGTCATCCTAGTGCAGAAGCAGATAAAGAAATTAGGTTTAGTCTAAAAGAGTTGGTTCGATTGCTACATTCAGGTGACCATTTGACGGATATTACACCTCATCGGTTCATTGTGAAGAGTACTATTCATTACTTTCTTCAAGAAATGGTGACGAAAGTTGATCGTCTTGCTAAGGAAGAATTGGATAGGCCTCGTCCAGATTTTATTCACCCTAATAATGAGATTGATTTGGCTAGTTACTTTGGAGTTCACTTGGATGTTCTTATTGACAAGGGTAAAGTCTCAACCCCTTGGGAACATTTCAATCATGGAATGATAGAGATCTATACTAAGCTGGTTAATATTTTCAAACATTCGGGGCTAGAACTTAGCAATAGGCAAGAGATAGTTCTTCAAAAGGTAGAAAGAGAAGTGAGGTGCTTGAGAAAAAGTTTCTTGATGAGAAATCATTATGGAATAACCGAGGCATGTTTGGACTTTATAAGTGAGTTAGAAGAAAACCCTCTTGAACATGAGTACGAGTTGGAAGATGATAAGTTGGTATTGGCACCGGTGGGAGTAAATAATAAGGAGATTAATAAAATCAGTTGGGACTTGGTTTATTTTCAGAACGTGGTTAATGAGCACTTGGCAAATTTTCCAAGTTTTGGTCATGGGATCATTAACGTCATTCCCATAATCACTAAGCGTTTCCTTGCTCTCTATCCTAAGCAGTGATTCTAATCATTTCTTTTGTTTCTTATGCTATTGGATTGTTTCTAACATTTTGGTTTATTTTGGTTTATTTTGGACTTTCAGTTGTTTAGGATTTTAGTTTTTCTTATTGTGTGATTAGAATATTAAGTATTTATTTTGAATGTTATGTTATTTAAAGTTTGTTAATTATTGTTATTTATTTTATAGTGTGGAATTGTGAAGATTTTGAAGTCGTGATTATCCTCCAGGTTTGAAATTTAATTATATAAAATTAGTGATGAATTTCGGTTAAAAATGGGTTAGAAAATCGTTTTTGAAAAAATTCTGATTTTTCAATCCGTACGCCGTATGTAATCCATACGCCGTATGGATTAGTTGGGCCGCTGGACCGGGCCGTTGACTGGGTTTAATGAATTTGACCTGGGCCTGTTTAATCCATACGCCGTATGGAATCCATACGCCGTATGGATAAAAAAGGCAGAAACCGCCAGCAGCCTCTTTCTTCCTCATTTTCACACCAAAAACTTTTTCTTCATCACCACCTACGGCCATCTACACCACAACCCCCAAACAGAAATTCTGGCCACGCATTCATCTCCATTTTTGCGTATTCGTGTTACACGCACTTTCCTCTACAAGGTATAACTTCCCGTTTTCATTTTCGTTGGTTAAATCACTCGTTTGGAAGTTAGGGTTTATGGTAGACTTTTGGGTATTTCGAATGTAGGTATGATGATTGGCATGTTTTGATTGATTTATGTTCTAATTGATATATACATTGCAATGTCATGCTCGTTTTTCTAATATGTTACATATATTAAGTTAATCGAATTATCCGTTAGTAATGATGAAATGTTACTATGAGTTATGCTCAAATGTGCAAAATGTTTTAATTTAGTGCTTATTAATTTTCTGACTACATGATGATTAATGCAAATATTTGTTTGGTACACAAGTGTTTGTGATTACGGTTATGTGATAAATTGTTATTTTGATTAATTGTGTTATGATAATTCATTTTGAGATTGTATGGATGTTTGCTAGTTGCTAATGCTCGAGTTTAGTGATTGTGCAATTTCGTATATTCATAATGGTACCAAGTTATTATAATGCATTTGATTAGGCAATTGTCATGAATATTTAATTAAGTATATACATATATGCAATTTGAGTGGTTTTTGTTTAAAAATTGCAATTTAGGTTCATGAAATTGGTTGTTGCGGTAGTTTTAGGCTAAACCTTTATGGTGGATTATTCAATTTTAAGCCGAAATGCTGCCAAAATTTTTAGTAACCTTTTTGTATTAACTGCTTATTTAGTGTTATTAACAATGGTTTTGTTTAGCAGTTCTCATGTCTAACAGGAGAGCACGAGGAGGTGAAACTTTGGGAAACCCGTTGATTAGAGCTCATAGATACCTCACTTTTCATGGGTCGTATTCTGAGACCACTAGATTTCAGTTTAGAGATCGTCTGGCTTCTAATATTGGCTAGTCAATTGAGGTTTTTGATGCTGTTAACTGGAATGTTTTGGAGCATGTGATTGCTAGAGAGGGGTTCACTAATGGTGCTGAGGCCATTAGGAATTTACTTGCTATTCCATATGTACTAGAGGATGGAAACATTGGATTTGTTTCCTATGCTTGGTCCCGGTTATTCAGTATCAAGGAGGATATCTACAGAGAGTTGGTTGTTGAGTTTTATAGCACTTTTAGGTTTGAGTCCAAGTCGACTCAATGGACTGAGAACTCCATTTTCTTCCAGCTAGGGGGACAGCCTAGACAGATGACTTTGGTTCAGTTTGCTTTAGGATTGGGGCTTTATGAGCCCAATGAGCTGGATAACCCTCACTTTTTAAACCACATTTCTACAGGTGCTGTGAAGAAGCTCACTGACTTGGAAGTTGAGCAGGAGTGGCAGTTTATTGCCCAGGGTAATTATGGCAGTTCGACACCTTCTTACACGCGTATTCGAGATCCTCGTCATCGACTCATTCACAGATTGTTGACTTACACCATTGTTGGTCGCAAGGAGGGGCCTGAGAAAGTTTCGAGGCCTGACTTGTTTTATTTGAGCTAGATTATCAGGAAGAGGTTAGTGAATGTACCTTGGAGGTTGGCGAAGTGGATGTCGAAGAGAGCTACTGGTACTAGAGATTGGAGTAGTTTGTGTGGAGGTCACTTTGTTACACGGTTGGCTAGATACTTTGGTTTGGCTACTCAGGATGAGATGGGGTCATGCACGATTGTTCAGCCTAGCATGGGATGGTTGACTGCACGCCGGTTGGAGGCGTTTGCTCTTATTGAGCCATGCATTACTTATGGTGGTCCTGCAGAGATGTATTACTGGGTTCTGATTACTCCGGTAGGATAGACTTTGCAGTCAAGGTAGGCTAGAGCTAGCGGAGATACGAGTGGCAGTGATAGAGGTCGAGGTACGGCACGAGGCCGTAACAGAGGTTATGCTACGGAGTTTGATCAGCTATCTCAGCAGTTGCACCAGATGGAGTTACACCAGACTCAGAGGTTTGATCAGAAAGATCTTATGCAGAGACAGCATTTCCATCAGACCAGTGCACACCTGGACTACCAGGATGGCTTGTTTGAGCAGCTGTTTGGTCAGTTTCCTTCTGGACCCGCGTATCAGCCATTCCAGTACCAGATGCCACCAGAGTTCATGCCATGACCACCACCACCACAGTCAGAGTATGGAGCGCCTTCTCACCAGTACCAGTACCGCCAGGATGATGACAGTGATTAGGATGATGTTCATCCTAAATGGTTTATGGTTCCAAACACTATTATTATTATTATTATTTTATTATAATTATTATGACTGTTTTTATTTGTAGGATTTATTAATTGTGCTGTGGATTTGTAGTTTTAGGATTTGGTTGTGTTTATTAATTAGGATGTTTAAATCTTGTATTGTTTAATTCCGTTTGTTGATTGTTCCCTCAGAATTGTGTTATGAGTACGTGTTATGCTGGCAGTAAGTTCAGCGCAACAAAATTGAATCGAGAGGATGTGTGAAATTCATATCATCCTTGTCATGCTCATTAAACTGCACACCATTCCAAGGGAGTTTTTCTGTTCTAAGTTCTTTTCTCTTTTTCCCGTTTTTAGTATTTCATTATTTGTACAATGAGGGCATTGTACATCTTTAAGTGGGGGATGGGAGAGAAAAGGAAGTTTAATTTCCACATAATTGTTCTGTTAATAAGTAGATGATTTTGTAATTTTGTTAACTGTTATCTCATTAAGATGAGTAACTAAGAGGTTATAATTTGCCCATTTTTCAACCAAATTTTTGATTTCAAAATTTTGTTTTCTAGAGATAATTATTTTGTAACTATGTAGGTTAATTTTAAAATTAATTAAATATTAAATTGTGAAAAATGTTATTTACCTTCATTATATGATGTATTGATAGGCAATTTATATGAGAATGTTTGAGCTTTTAAGAAATGAAATTAAGGAGTAGATATTACTTTTTAGATGAACTTTAGCTATGTATGATGTATGCCTTAATTTTCATATTAGTAATGTGTGATATGCCATATTTTTGGGAATTTAATTAACATCATTTGGGGATATACTGGGTGTTGTTTTCTCTGTTGTACGAAAGTACAGACCTGGTCTCCGTCAATATATCTAATGAAAAAGAGCAAAAGAGTTTAATAACTCATGATTTTAAAATGTGGTCAAATTAAGTCGCTTTGTTGTACTGAGGTACAGACCTGTCACCAATGGTTTGACTAAAAACATTATTGCTAAACCAAAATCAAGTTATGTTGCTTTGTTGTGTTGAGGCACAGACCTGTCACCTCTGTCTTGATTTGAAAAATGATTGTTTTGATTAAATTTCAAGATATGTAATATTGGCATATTATGAGTATGAAAGTATATAGTTTTTGGGAGTCTAAGGGAATATTTACACGAATAATAATAAGTTGAGCTCAAGTATTCAAATATAGATTGTTTAAGTGGATAACAATATCAGTAATCATTGTGAACTATTTGATGTTTAAGAATAATAACTCTATGTGTAGATCAGTTTTTGTAAATCTCGTAGTTTCTTAATAATTGTTTTTAGAATTAACAGATTTTTAAATTTAAGCATTTGAGTTGAAGATGGGTGATGTTGTGTAATTCCTACTTTAGTTATTTAGATTAATAGAGATGACTGTTTTCTTAAGAATTTGATTTTTGAATCGATAGTCTACTTGAGGACAAGTAGGATTCAAGTGGGGGATGTTTGATAAACGCTCAAAAGTACTATATTTCAGTAGTATTTTACCCCTATTCTTGAATGTTTTTATTGCATTTTGTTAAGAATAGATATTGATTTCGTTCATATTTGCAATTAGATGTGGAAATAGAGCGTTTATGAAGAAAGGAATGGAAAACAGTCAATAAAAGAGCTAAATGATGCGTATTTGAAGAATAAAGTAAAGTCAAAGAAAAGAAGAAATGAAGAAAAGTCAAGAAATCGGCTGAAAATATCATCCATACGTCGTATGGAAATCCATACGCCGTATGGATTGCAACAGTGGAGGCCCAGGTTACGCGGACATGGGCTGGGCTTGAAATCAATCCATACACCGTATGGAAATCCATACGCCATATGGATCAAAATTCCAGGAAGTATAAAAACGCGTTTTAAACCCTAATTCGATAGTTTTTGTTTTGTTTTCGTATTTTTGTATTCCAGACGACTTTAGGGGTTAATATTTCGTAAATTAGGTTTAGCTTGGAGGTACGAAGGGTGAAGATCGAGGATAGTTCATCCAAATCTTTCGTAGTTCATCGTTTTCGATTCGGTATAATTCTTTTATTCGATTTCATTGAAGAATTTGTCATTGAATAATATGATTATTTCTGTTTTGATGATGAGTTGAATATCCAAAGTGATTGTTTAGTTAATTTAACTTAGATTATGATTATTGAACGATTATAATTGCGTATTGACTAAGTTGTTTAATTGAAAACGGTTATATTGCTCATGGACACTTGTTTATTGGTAACTAGTTATTATTGTTGCTTCACGTGATTAATAATATTAATGAGATTGAGTTCCTTTAGAATTATTGATTATTGCTAGTACTACCTTAGGGTTTTGGACTATCACTAAATATATTGAGTCTGATAGGTCGAGTATACAATAATTATCTACTTTAAAATGAGCAAGACAATAAGTTAATTATTGGTTATTGTTGATTCATACCATTAGAGTAATTATAATGAGTTGTGAATGCTTAATGCATGATTTAGGGAAAGGCACACAATTGACTGATCATCTTGTGACATTGGAACCAGTGTTTCATGTTGGACCCTAGATTATAGGAATTAGTTGGACCCGAAACGTTGGCTAGTTCACATTTGACTTAGTATTCATTGAAGAATTTGGTATTAAGTTGATCTAAAAGAATCACAATTAGATAATCAATACGTAATAAATCAAGAAATATGAATCTAAGTGACATTAACTATACAATTACTTATTCCTTCCAATTAGGATTTATTGTTATTATTTATTTATTATTTTAATTTAAAGTTTTATTTAAGTTTGTTTATTTTAATTAAATGTTTTCTAAACAATTGTTCGTACGGAACTAAAACGCCCCCCATATTTACTGCTTTCTAGTTAATTGTTAATTTCTATTTTAAATATTCCACCATTCCCTATGTTCGAATCTGACTTACCAAATCTATATTTACAATTGATCGAGTATTCTTGCCTGGTTGCTTGAAAGTATTTATTAGGTATTTCTATTTATAAATTATAAAACAAGATGCGCTTTCATAAGCGACATCAGTTAGGATTGACAAATTTCTCTACCCAGCAGATTTTGTAGTAATGGACATGCAGGAAGACGTACACATCCCAATCATACTAGGAAGACCTTTCATGAATACGGCCAAGGCAATCATCAACGTCTTCGCACAAACCATCAGCTTGCAGTCTCATAGAGAAACCATCACTTTCCATATCGACAATCCAAACGCTGGAGAACAAGCAGATATGTACATGATCTCTATGAAGACCGCCAAAGATGAAGAAACTGCAAAGTCGATAAGTGAAAGGAAATCTAGCAAGGAAATGGCGATCACGCCATATTACCCGATTGACCTCCGACGGATAGGACAAGAGACAAAGAACGCATCAGTGAAAAACTCAACGATGGAAGAAATTAAAACAAGAAAGATGGAAGAAGAAAACAAAAGAAGCATACCGCCAACTAATCTGTTTACCACTGAAGAAATGGCGGAAAGTAACCACAACCATCCCACGAGAGGAGAAACACTGGAGGAATATTCCAAACGCACCAGAAACCAACCACAAACCATTGCAGATCCCGAAGTACTCAACGAAATCATCCAAAGATTCGACAAAGCGGTAGGAGGAATAAGTAATGCAGTCAAATTGCTTGCTCTTTCCCCTGCTGAACTGCAATTCTGTCAACAACAGAAACGGACGTATACTAGGATCTATAATGCCCTTAAAAGATCTAATATCTCATTCACCTCAACACAATGGGAGATGTTAGGATCCATTAGAGCGCATATGAAAGAGACTACTAGACATCCAAGCAGTCGTGCCGACATCTCGACGATGAATGACCTCACATCATTGCTCAACATGCTAAGTAGAGAAGATCACCTCAGTTCCAAAGAAAGCGGATCTATGGTCATCAACTCCACTGTTGAAAAACAAATTGAGTTATTGATTGAAGAACTTAGTGATCTTGTTTGGGAGGAATCAAGGCGCGAACGACCTTTTAGGGTTACACATGAATCACCACTTGATATCGCTACTTTTGTTACGATCCATCTACGGGAGATTCAACAACGGAAAAGTAACTCCAGAACAAAATTCATATTCCACTCAGGATGCAAGGAGATACTTCGTCAGCTTACTCTAGTTTTCTCAGAATCCAACTTTCCATTCAACGACCATCAGCACCGGCAAATAGAAGACCTGTGCACATCTATCAGAAGATTCAATGGAGACCCCAAGACCGAGAACTATGAAGGCATAAAACTGCAATTCTTGGCGTTTGTATGCTCTCTCTGGCAAAACCCACTGCCAAGAGAGGTTGTTAAGACAGACACAACCACCATGACCGACTCTAGAGGGACTGTCACTAAAGCAGTTGATTACATCACCTTCGAACTTTACGGACTTACAAGGACAACTTCAGAGCATCTACTGAACTACAAGCAGACATCGAGAGATAGTCCACTTGAATTGATTACGACAATAGTCAATCATTTCATGAGAATCTACCCACCTCGATATACTTTTCCGCAACCTAGGGCTCACAACATCAACAAAGGGGATCCCATGGACGCATCTATCTCCATCTATCTAGAAGAGAAGAAGTCGAGCTCTTGACTTTAAAAGAGCGCTTCTCGGGAGGCAACTCGTGTTTTACATTTCTGCAACTTTACATTCCAAGAAGTGATGAAGTCTCCGACTATCTTTCACACTTTGATATACGACCAAGTTTCTGCCTGACGCATCAAGTTTTTGACGCCATGCATCAAAGAAAGTATATCCAACGTGTTCACACCTACGAGACCAATCACAAGAAGACTTGATCAAGAGTGAACCCGGCAAGATGAAGTTCGGCAAACACATATCATGGAGCACTGAAAATACTGGGGAGTACTTCTATACCAGTCTCTTTCCTTCGTTATAAATATACCATATCCACTATGCTTATCACTAAGTGTGGGATTAAAACCCAACACACACTGCTAAAAGAATACATCTAAGATGTTTCAAATCCTAAGTGTGGGATCTTTACCCCAGTCAGAACTTAGAATAACATCGAGGACGATGTTCCTTTAAGTGTGGGATAGCAGTAGTATACACTACTGTAAAATGGATAATGGTATATGCTTGATTCTAAACTCGCTGCTCTTTTAGACCATCCTTCTCCGAAAAGTAAACAAAATTTTCAAAATTGAGTTAAAAATATGTTGAAAATGAAAATTTTAGACAAAGAATGATTTACTTTGGGGAAAAGGATGAATAAAATACGGATTCTTTTGAAAAATTAGTTTAGTAATCCCATAAAGAGCATCACATGACTAGGCACACAACAAACCAACTTTCGATTCGTTAGGTATCTTGAGCCATATAAAGCATTCATTTTTAATGCTTCGCTTCTTCGATTCTTGAGTGTGCCGATGTATACGTTTAGAATCAGAACTTGCTCCTGTTATGCATTTCAAATCCGAACTGGTGAGTAAAAAGGAGATCGAATCACATCATTCTTAAACCCATCCGTACACCCAAAAATAAATACGTTATCCCTACCTTCTAAAAGCATCCCTCAAACTTCATAGTAAGTTCCAAAGATGAAAGAAGAGAAGCTACAAGGATATGACGTCGAAAAAAAAAATCAAAAGAAAAGAATTCGAAGAAAAGAAAGTCAAATGGAGAAAAAAGGACTCCTACCAAAAATCATGAGAAAAGGGCGTCAATCCTCCCAAAAATCCCAACTTTCTTCTTCACAAAAAAAAATTATGAAAACCAACACAACCCCCTCTCATATCACCAACACTCCACTCCAAAAACCCTACATCACTTCTCCTAGAATGATTGTGGCTAGATCGACTTCGCGCTCACTTAAAAGGTAACGATTTGATTCTCGATCAAGCCTATGACGATAAACGATACATGACTGGCGTTCTGAGTGATTGATATAATAGAATAGGAAACCCTAAACACTTTGAGTGATTTGAGTGACCACCTTGAGAGGATCGCCTAGTCATGTATCCAAGATCAAAGATCAAAAGCATGCTCCTAAAGATTACAACCTGCCTTTTAAAAGAACGAGTATTTTACTTTTCCAAAAACCGCTTAGTAAAAAGTTCCGCCTTAAAATATTTCATTATCTACTTACTTTTAACCATGCTTGAAATTCGAGTTTGCTTGAGGACAAGCAAAGTTCTAAGTGTGGGATACTTGATATCGCGTAAAAAGTCACATTTTTACTACCGATATCTCTCTCATTCTGGAACGATTCTCAGCATTTTAACTCCAAAACATTACAAATCAATAGTATTATGCCAAGATGGTCAAAACAAGGTTGCACGATGAAAATTAAGCAAAACGGATGAAAAATGAAGATTCCACACACGTTTGAAGATTCAAGGCATCAAAACGAGATTTCAAGATAAAAGTGCCCATCATTAACATCCATCTCAACCAAGATGTTCATTTTCAAATTACGAATCCAACAGAAGAAGAATCAATAAAAACGGACGAAGAATGAAGATTCTACGTACGCCGAAAGATCCAAACGATTCGTACGACACATCTAAAGTTCAGTGACATATTTTTGGGATTTCTTTTCATCGAAAGCTTCGTTTTTGAATTACGAATCCAACACAAAAAGAATCAATGCAAACGGACGCGTAACGAAGAAAACACGCACGAATCGAGAAACGAGGCAACAGGCGACGAACTGGTGCGGGTAGCAGCCAGCCGCCGCCGGCCAGCCACCAGGCTGCCGCCGGCCACCACCTGGCCGCCGCCGACTACCACCCCCTGCACGGTTCCCACTTTTTGGTCCTTGCGTGTACCCGGTGTTAGACCTTTACGCGTTTTTCCGTACCTCGTGCACCACCTTTACGCCCTTTTTCGTACCCGGTGCACCACCTTTTCCACCTTTTGCTATTGTGAGCTTCCACTTGCTAAAATGCACCAACACTCTCCTATAAATAGGAGCCATGGGTTTCATTTGAAGATGCACCATACTTTCCACACTTTGGAAAACACACTTTCTTTCTAGCTTCTAGCTTTTCTTTCTTTCTTTATTTTCTTACTTTAAAATAGTATTAGGCTAGTTAGAATAGAAGCAAGGAACGTGCTTATAATCTTTGGTGAGGAACGTATTTGTAATCTTTGGTGTACGCCTGGAGCAACTCTAATTAATTCTAGTCTACTTTCTCCTGCATTTAATCCCGGTTCTTTCTATCCTTATCTATCTTAATTAATTACGTTTATATTGATTATGCTAGATTTAGTTATTGCCATGATTAGAGAGTAGTACGCTTGTTGTGTTTGCTTGCGATGTAGTTAGTTAATTATGGGATGATGTATAATTAAATATTAAAGATCGGTAGTATTACTTTGATCGTCTTATTGCATGTTCTTGTTTGATTGTTGCCTTAGATGTATAATTAAATATTAAAGATCGATAGTATTACTTTGATCGTCTTATTGCATGTTCTTGTTTGATTGTTGCTTTAGGATCATCATAGTAGTAAAATATAAACGGTCTTAATTATCGTAAAGTAATATGATGGCCCCTATTCGACTGTTACTCGATATAGTACTGGAAACACTTCAAGGTGGAGTACAAATGTATGGAAGTCGAGGAACGACCGAAGGTAGTCATATTACAAAACGGTATAATATTACGAAGTAATATGACGGCCCCTATTCGACTGTTACGCAGTATAGCGTTGGAAACACTTTAGGTGTAGTACAAATACGTGGAAGCTGCGTAACGACCAAAGGTAGTTATATTACGGACTAATATATAAAATGAGAAACCTAGTTTAATTAACCTTTCTAAATAAACTTTTAAACTTCAAATTAATCTATCGCCTTTCCACCAATAAACGTGATTACAACACCTTTTTAACGACGTCCAATTAAAAGGTAGTCAGTCATCTGTGTCAATATAATTTGTCAAAGGTATGAAACTATGGAACCGCAAGGCTACATGGGGATTACCGTAGGACAAGACATGGCCAAGGTTTGAAGCGGCGGAACCACTTTAAGTGATGAACGCTGTGGATAATTAGGGGATTTAGAACTTTTTAAATATACGAATCTGTTAGGATGACGAGGAATCGTTATATGATTCATTCCTTAAGATTTCGTTCCCGTTCATATGAAAGTATTATTAAACCATAATTAAGATTTTTGCTTATTATTCTAAATACTTTGTAATGTTACCATAACCTAGCTCCCGGTGTGACATGCTAATGGGAATTTTAATTAGTAGGGAATCTAGTGTTTACATACAAGTATTCAAGAATGATAATTAACTAATATCTTTCAAAACAGTTTCTCCAAATATCATCCCATAACTTAATTAACAAAGTCTCAGCAAACACTATCTTATCTGCTTTAGCTTTTACTTTTATTTCGCTTTTATTTATTTGCCTAAGTTAATATAAAAACGAAAACTCCCCCACTATTTTATTAACCCTTCACTAGTTTGAAATCCCTCATCTGCCACGCCTTAGTTTCAATTCAGTCGGTTTGAAGAACGACTCTAGGTCATACCTACCATTTGCTCACCCTTAGGATTAGCATTGTTAGGGAAAACTTAGGCCCTGCAATTACAAATTTAAAACACCCACTGATGCCCGTCGCCAGTAGCCAGTGCAACGACAAGGGTAAGTAATTTCCCTTACCGACCGCTGGTGGCGCATCACCCACCAACCGGCCAAGAGAAAAGGGAGGGAAACCCCTTCCCTTTCCTCATTCTCACCATCTCAATCTCTCTCTACCTTTTCTTTTCTCCTCCTTCTCTCTAAACACCATCACCCACCACCTTAGATCATCAAAATAACACCACTAAACCACCTCGAATCATCTAGCTCGTTTGGAAGAAAAGAACCACAACATCACGATCTACATTTCCATCTTTCCAAAACTTCCCGGCGTTAACTTGTAAGTTTTCGACAAAAGTCGAAACCCCTCGATTTTACTTATTTCTACTTGAATATGGGTTGTCTAAGTTGATAATGTCTATACAAGGGTTGGGTAAAAGATTTGGACCAAGTGGTCGCCGGAAAACACATTTTTGGCTCAAAAATCCGTCAACAGCTTTAAGTGTCGTAACGATGACTGCAGTATAGCGTCACTTCGTGCGTCACTTAAATGACGCATTTAGTGTCGCTAAAAGCCCTAATTTTTGCGTCACTTGCTTAAGTGCCGCATAAAACCCTTTTTCCCGACACTTACCTAAGTGTCGCAAATTACATACCCGTCACTACGAACCGACACTTAGAGCGTCACTTGACTAAGTGACGCCTACAATCGGGAACTGATTTCACCCGTCACTAACCTTAGTGACTCATGACATTTTACCGACACTTACAACCAACACTCCCTCAAGTGTCGCACCCTAAGCGTCACTTGCCCAAGTGACGCTATCAATTCAGAATTCACAATTTCATGCGACACAACCTGAGTGACGCCTAAGCCCTAAGTGTCACTATAAGTGACGCTAAAAACAGAAGGTCTCAAACCAATTTTTCACTAAGTGTCGAACTTATAAAACTTCAAAACTCTATACGATACGACTTTTGAAACACTTTGGGACATGCTTTTCAAGTATAACACTTCGAATTATAATGATAATGTTGAAATTATTATTACAAACAATCATCAACGGGCCGTACACGTTTTCAAAAACTCAAGTCAATCAACCAAATCGGGGTAATTTGGACGAACAACTACAAAGGTAGTCTTTTAAGATACCTATTCAATTAATAACCATCGCGCGTATTGAACGCCCTCAGGTTACAAATCTTCAGATATCAATTCAAGGCTAATCGATTCAAGTCTATTTAGATAAACAAACAAGGCTCAGGTGAGTCTCATGGCCCTTACTTTACTGTTTTTCAATCAGGGGTGTGATTACATTGCTCGTTTTATTTACATGTTGAACGCAAGTACAAATCAATCAAATACTACATGAGTTGTTTTCAACTAATCACTAAAGCCCTCCATAGCATAGTCTGGTAATACATCTGTAGCGTGAATGTTAGTATATGATATCATATAGGATTGACAATCTTCGTCCGGGTTAGCACGCACTAACTGGTCAAACGGACGTATTAGCATTTGGGAAGACGAGTGTAGATTAGGCACTCGTAGGAGGCACCTCAGTTAGGTTTCCTTAATTGGACCTGACACTCAAGTTAAGCTCAGACTATGTGCTCATGGCTGTATAACTTTTATTTTGCTTAATTGCAATTTAATTTCAATTATAAATCTTGCGGTTCCTACAATTATGTGTCGACATACAAACCTGTGAGCTCACCAGCGTTTCGCTGACCCATTTTAGCATGTATCACATGTAAACAGCAGTAGGTTGGACTGCCCAAGCAGGAATCATTAGCTCGAGTCAGCATTCATACAATCAGAGATTTAATTGCATTATTATATTTTGTATAAAGTAATTATGTGATGTAAATCTCTCAATTTCAGTAACTGAGCTAATGTAAACATTATTTTGATGTAAACTTATGTTTTTATCAATACAAGTTCAAAACGACGCATATAGTGGTCGTTCATTATACCTTGTGTGCTTGATATGTGATTAGTCGCGCCCCGACCCGATTCGCTTTCGCAATTTGTGTTCAAGATTGGAGTTAGCGATATAAACTTGAAGTATCAATATGCGGCATGTATTGTTCATCGTGTTACTAGTGATGTGATATGGTGGACACCATTATAGCTAAATTGAATGACGTGCATGAGAAACTGAAAAGATTGACTACGATGATTATACTATCGATGGAAAGGTATTGACGTTAATTATATATTTTAAATAGAACATACATAATACAAAATCATTCTTGCGCCCCGATAGGTCGGTGTCGTTAACGATAACTATCTGGTTACAACAGTGGGTTTTAAATCTATAAGTCTGGGGCCTAGGGTTACTACTATTGCTAATCTACTGGTTAGCAAAGGATAAGTATGACCTAGGATCGTTCTTCAAAACGCGACGAATTGAAACTGGGAGAATTTAGAGACTTTTATGAATTTAGCTAGGGCGAAAGAGAGTTGGTTTGGATTTTGGGTTTTCTATTCTAAGATTAAACTAAATTGAATCAGAAGTGGAGGTTACTTCGGGCGTTCAGCAGTTAAAGCGAGTGTCTACTATGAAGTGGTTCAGGTGATGTTAAAGCGTGAAGAGTTCTAATGAGGATAAGTCGTAAGTTAATGTGAGTTATTGCTACAATCCTACTATCGGGCTAACGCGGAGGTGTCCACAATCAGGCAAATAGAATGTCACGTGGGTTGCAGAATATATTAAAACATACACCGAAAGTTCTCTCAAATGCATGTCCATATTATCTGACAGTTAATCTCGAATCCTTTTCTCCAATCTCGGTCATCGTAGACGTCCGAATCATGGCACAGTTTGCTGAATAAACAATCTTGTAAACGGGTTTTACCCTCGTCGGAATAAGTTTGAAGAACTGGTCTAAGCGGTCAGATAAGATGTCATCACTTATTCGTATGAATTATCAACATTACTCAAGTATGTAACAAGACAGGGGTGGTTTATATTACAAATAGAAACTTAAGTAATACGTTTGTTAATTGATCCATAACACAACTACCTTCGGTCGTTCTCGACTTCCATACGTTTGTACTTTGCCATAAGCATTTCCAGTTCTATATCGAAGAACAGTTGAATAGGGGCCATCATGTTATTTCACAATAATTAAGGCTAGGTGTATTTTACTAGTACGATAATCCTAAGGCAACAATCAAACAAGAACATGCAATAAGACAATCAAGACAATAGTTAAACCTAAGCATACAAATGTATTAATTAAATCGAGGATATTCCGAAAGTTGTCTCAAAAATACCGTCTGTCCGAATTAAATCTTAATCTACCTCTATTCCCATATTCCGTGTCTCTTGGATCCTAAATTGGTCTAGAGAACACCGGCCATGCCGAGCTCAATGATTCAATCAAACATAGTATAACTAAGTGACTTGTACCCTATGAGTTAGCTACGTTCATTTTTGGATAAGGTTTTAGTCACAACATGAGTTGGGTAGATAAACGATAAAGATTTGATTCCTACATCTATTCATAATACACAACACCCGCAATATCATAGCATACAATATAATCACATATTTAAATCTCTCCTAAACGACTATCATAGCAGACAATTGAGTTATTTAGCTAATCATGGCAATTCTAGCATACATATTTAAATTTATTAAAGAGAAAACGAACATAATTAAATATGGAAGATAGATTAAAACCTGATAAAGAAATAACTCGTAGCTACAAATGCGTCCCGGAGCACCTCCGTACAAGTCTTCCTTGACTAGTTAATTAGCTAGTCTAATTAACCAAGGAAGTATTACAATAAAGAAAGAAAAGAATGGATGGTGAGAAAGTGTGAAATATGCTAGAATGTGTGCATATCTTGGTGTCTTTTACAAATGAACCTAGGCAACCTATTTATAGGTGAGTTTTGGCTCACATTAGCACCATGAGGTGCATGTTAGAAAGTTTTCCAAAAATGGTTTGTACAACACGAAAAGTAGGCGCACCGGGTACCGTACAACACGAAAAGTAGGCGCACCAGGTACCAAAAGTTACCAAAAATGGAAAACGAGGCGGGACAGGGGATGCCGGCGCCGCCCAAGGTGTGGCCCCACCCCCGCCCCGTTGCGTCGTTTGTTGCTTCGTTTTTTGATTCGTGCGTGTTTTCTTCGTTATACGTCCGTTTGAGTTGATTCTTTTTTTGTTGGATTCGTAATTCAAAAACAAAGATTTTGACATAAAATAGGCCCTGAAATGAGGTCCCTAGCTCCGGATATTGCGTACAGATCATTTGGATCTTCCGGCGGGCGCGAAATCTTCATTTTTCACCCGTTTTGGTTGATTCTTCTTCTGTTGGATTCGAATTTTGAAAATGAACATCTTGGAAATAATGGATGTTGGTGGAGGGCACTTTAGTCTTGAAATCTCATTTTTAAGCCTTGAATCTTCAAACGTATGTGGAATCTTCGTTTTTCGGCCGTTTTGCTTGATTTTTATCGTGCAACCTTGTTTTGATCTTCTCAACATATTATCATTGATTTGTGCATTGTTTGAGTTCAAATTCCAAGTATTTGCTCCAGAATGAGAGAGATATCGGTAGTAAAAACGTGACTTTTTACACGATATCAAGTATCCCACACTTAGATATTTGCTTGTCCTCAAGCAGGTCTTCATCAAATCTGGAAAAAGCTAGAGGGGTGTCTTCGTATTTCGGAGAACTTTGGTTCCTGCAGGGTTGGTAAAAAGATTTCGGACGAAGTTCCATCCCTCGATGTTCCCCCAAACTTTTGGTTCTAGCAAGCTTTCTTTTCAATCTTCATAAATGTAAGATATACATGACTGGGGCCGTCACAGGTGGTCACTCAATTCACTCAAGTGTATCGGGTTTCCTAACTTCTAAATCACTCAGGGCCAGTCATGTAGCTCTTCCGTTGTCATAAGCTTGATCGAGAATCAAATCTACAATACTTAAGTGAGGACGGTGGTAATTATCCCTAGACATTCGTAAGAGGGTGAAGACGGTGTATGGGATAAGGACTTTGGTAGGTGGTTTGAATTGGAGTTTATTATAGCCTAAGAGTTGTCTGTAATGACTTGTCTTTGACGTTTTTAGATAGTACCTCTTTCTGGATATCTCTCTTTGAGAGCCTTTTCGTAACTTTTTTCTTCTTTGAGTAACATTTTCCTCGGCTTTAAATGATCCTTGGGTCTTGTAGATTTTTGATTTCTTTGGCAGCTTTGTCTGCTTTCCTTGGAGTCCTTCTGTGGATGACGTTCTTTTGGGGATTCCTTTTAGAACTTTTCCTCTTGTAGTGGTTTTGCTGACAGAACAGACACTTAGGCTATGGCCAAAAGATGTAAAAAGAGAGGGTTGTTTTTTGAAGTGAGTATTTGAAATGAAAAGGCTGAGGCTCAACAGGTTTTCTAAATGATCTTCAATGCCGAAAATGGACATTGGCAGGGTTAGTCTTGAAAACGGGGGTTTCACGAGAGGGTTCTATCCTAGTGAATGTCAAGATCCTCTAATTGCACCTTCATCACGTATGAGGCTCACTTTTGTAGTTTCGAATTGCATTCATCGAGCAAGTTCTGACTCAAGAAGGCATACATCGGCACACTCACAAATGAATAAGTGAAGCATTAAAGTGAATGCTTTTGTATGGCTCAAAATTCCTCACTTAATTTTGGTGGTTTTGTGCCTAGTCATGCGATTGCTTGTTTGAAACTTAGTTTGGAAGTTTATCAAAGAGTTTTACCTATCGTAGTCGATTTGCCAAACCATTCGGATTTTTGTTGACCGAAAATACCCTTTTTGGGTTTTCCATGAAAAATTTTGAAAATTTTTGCTGAAAATGAGTTTTTGCTAAAAAGTTTGATCAAACGTTTATGTTGCAATACAGTAGTGAATGCTACTGCTATCCCACACTTAAAAGAACATTGTCCCTAATGTTCTCTAAGTTAGGTTAATCCCACACTTAGAGTTTTAATACGGATCAATATTTTCAAAGTTATTCTCTATTTGTGGGTAATAATCCCACACTTAGAGTTTTTCTTAAAATTCTTGTGTGGTTCAAGCAAAGTAGGGTTAGAATAGATACTTCCTTGTGGTACGTGTGATGCCACTGGATTTATAGGACCAGGTTCAAGTGTATGTGAATTTGCTGGAGATGGACCAGGCTCATTAAAAATGAACTTGTTCCGCAAATTCTATTTTCAATTCTGCATAGTACACATCCTTCATAAGACACAAATGTTAAAACAAGTTAATACTAAACATAAATAATAATAACTAAAAGTAGCTAATCCGTGTCAGTATAGAGCGCCTCCCAGTCGGTGAAGTCATCATCCATAAAGATCGTGTTTTCCACGATCGATGTAGGAGATGCTGACTCCTCGATGGTATAGACAGGAGATGCAGTACCATCCTCTGGATCCTGGATCCAAGCATTCAGTGCAGCAGCCTCCTCCTCTAGTGGGGCCATAAAAGTGGGATGGTCTTGCGCAGTCAAGCTCCAAGATGGGAATAAATCCCATGGTGGAATGTGCGGAGCGGGATCAGGTCCCATCTGAAAGGGGCACACAGGTGTAGAGGTAAGGCCTAAAGCAGTGTGGATCTCAGAGATGGCGGTGTGCTGGACCTCAAGGGCTCTCAGTATAGACCAAGTGACAGCAGGGTCCGCAGTAGTAACCCCATGCTCGAAGATGGGTACTCTGGAGGTCCCTGCGGTCTGTCCCGTTGGTCGGTGAGGTGAAGGTAACCTGGCCTGGATGGGACGTAACAGGAATGACTCCTGAACGTGCACCTCCACCAAGTCTGCCGAGACCTCATCCAAACTAGAAGGTGGTGACTGGGATCCTCTGACAGTCCTCATGCTACTACCCGGTGATGAACTCCGGGAGTGGTGCATGGTATGCGAGCGTCTCTGTCTGGGGGCTCGTGCTCTGTCTGACAGCGAACTCATCCTGCAAAATATAAAAGGTTAATGGTCTAAGATCATTAGTCCTTCATGAGGTACTGCATAGAAAATTGGATTAGCTTAAACACAACAGTAAAAGAAAATTAATGCTAAAAAACATAAGATAGGCTTGGGGTGCCTCCCAAGAGCGCTTTGTTTATCTAGTCCCGTAGTGTTAGGATTTATTAATTTGATGAGACAAAATAAAAGACGAAAGTTGAGGGACTAAAGATGAATTGTTTTATTTTAATTAGTCTCCTAGTATAATTATGATTTCTTGTAACCCTAAAGATCTCTATTATATAAAGAGACATAGGGATATAGGTTTTGGTGTGCACACATAATGCAGACGTCTAAGGGTTTTGTTTAGCCTCAAGATCAAGGTTTCTTGATCCTGTTATAGTTGTATAACCGTTTTATTGTGATCGAATAAAATTGAGGCTTGAAGTGATAACATCGATTTGTTCTTATTCCGCTGTAAATTATTGTCTTTGTTATCATTGATCCTAGGTCAAGATCTAAACAATCTGAGCTTAAACGATCTTACGTTTTCACACGTAGCTTGACTCTTTTACCTTTAATTGTTTGTCAGGGTGCCTTGCAACCGTAGACTTCCTCGTATGGGGGAAAGTCTTGTATGTAATGTTTTAAACGATGACCGTTTACCTTGAAATTTCCGTCTGGAGCCTCGAGTTCAATGGCGCCATAAGGAAAAACCTTAGAGATTGTAAATGGGCCGCTCCATCTCGTTTTGAATTTACCGGAAAATTTCTTAAATCGAGAGTTAAAGAGTAGAACTTTATCACCTGGATTGAAGCGTGTGGGGCGTAGTTTTGCATGGTGGAGCAACTTAGTTCTTTCCTTGAACTTATAGGAGCTCTCGTATGCTTGATCTCTTAGTTCTCCTAACTCGTTTAGTTGCATTTTCCTGTGTGCTCCCGTTACTGTGGGATCTAAGCTGCAATTCTTTAGTGCCCAGTAAGCTTTGTATTCGAGTTCGATCGGAAGATGACATGCTTTTCCATATACGAGCCTATAGGGGGTTGTTCCTAAGGGTGTTTTGTAGGCTTTCCGGAACGCCCATAATGCATCATCTAGCTTGTCTGCCCAGTTTTCCTTGTGTTGACCAACTGTTCGTTCCAAAATTCTTTTTAGCGCTCGGTTTGTTATTTCTGCTTGCCCATTTGTCTGCGGGTGGTAGGCCGTAGATGTCTTATGGGTAACACCATATTGTTGCAATATCTTCATAAACTGAGTATTGCAAAAGTGTGTGCCGCGGTCACTGATGATCGCTCGAGGTGTTCCAAACCGACAGAATAGCTGCTTTAAGAACTTGGTTACGACTGTCGAGTCATTTGTTGGGAAGGCCTGAGCTTCGGCCCATCTGGATACGTAGTCGACAGCTACTAGAATGTATTCCTTTCCGTAAGATTTCGGAAATGGTCCCATGAAATCTAATCCCCATATATCGAATATTTCACATGCTTGGATATTCGTTAACGACATTTCGTTACGCGGTGTGATATTTCCAAACCTTTGGCAAATATCGCAGCGTTTCACCAAGTCTTGTGCGTCTCTGAAAATAGTTGGCCAATAGAATCCTGAGTCGTATACTTTCTTTGCTATCAAATTGGCTGCGTGATGTCCTCCTGTGGGTCCGTGATGGCTTTGATGGAGGATGTGTTCGGCTTCCTTTCCATCGACACATCTTCTTATAATCTGGTCGGGACAGACCATAAACAAATATGGATCATCCCAAAAGTAGTGCTTGACATCGCAGAAGAACCTTTGTCTTCGTGATGACGGCATTCCTTTTCTTGTGATCCCTCCAACTACGAAATTGGCAATGTCTGCAAACCAAGGATCATCCGTGAATTGTGATCCTTGCAATTGTCCTCCTAAACTCATTAACTGCTCTTCTGGAAATCGATCTTTGATGTCCCCTTCTGCAAGTTGTTCCATTGATGGATTTTCAAGTCAACTCAGATGGTCTGCAGCAACATTCTCGGCTCCCTTTTTATCTTTTATTTCAATGTCAAATTCTTGCAGGAGTAGAATCCATCGTAACAGTCTTGGTTTTGCGTCTTGCTTCTTGAAGAGGTATTTCAGAGCTGAGTGATCCGTGTACACTATTGTTTTTGACAATATCAGGTAGGATCGAAATTTATCAAAGGCGAATACTACAGCCAGCAGCTCCTTTTCGGTGGTTGTATAATTCTCTTGAGCATCTATGAGAGTTTTGCTAGCGTAGTAGATTGGTCGAAAGTGGTTATCCTTCCGTTGCCCGAGAACTGCCCCTACAGCGAAATCGCTTGCATCGCACATGATTTCAAATGGAAGGCTCCAGTCCGGAGCGACCATGATCGGTGCATTAGTTAGCTCTTTCTTTAGGTAGTCAAAGGCTTTCATACAACTTTCGTCAAATGCGAATTTGATGTCTTTTCCTAACAGGTGGGTAATCGGTCGAGAGATCTTGGAGAAGTCCTTGATAAAACGACGGTAGAACCCAGCGTGACCTAGAAAACTTCGAATGGCTTTAACGTTGGTGGGTGGTGGGAGTTTCGCAATAGTTTCGACTTTGGCTTTGTCTACTTCGATTCCTGACTTTGATATTCTATGTCCTAAGACTATTCCTTCCTTTACCATAAAGTGGCATTTTTCCCAATTCAAGACGAGATTTGATTCTTCACACTTGGTGAGCATTCTATCGAGGTTGGATAGACATGATGTGAAAGAGTCTCCAAAGACTGAGAAGTCATCCATGAAGACTTCCATGCATTGTTCGATCATGTCATGGAAAATTGCAACCATGCATCTCTGAAATGTTGCAGGTGCATTGCATAATCCAAATGACATTCATCGATATGCGAATGTTCCATACGGGCATGTAAACGTCGTCTTCTCCTGGTCTTTTGGATCGAGCGGAATTTGGAAATAACCGGAGAATCCATCAAGGAAACAGTAGAATTCGTTTCCCGACAGCCTCTCGAGCATTTGGTCAATAAACGGAAGTGGAAAGTGATCCTTGCGAGTTGCTTCTTTTAACTTCCGGTAGTCAATACAAACCCTCCAACCGGTGACGGTCCGAGTTGGTATGAGCTCATTTTCTTCGTTAGTAATGACCGTCATTCCTCCTTTCTTCGGGACGACTTGAACAGGGCTAACCCAAGGTGAGTCAGATATTGGGTATATTAGTCCAACATCCAAGAGTTTGATAACCTCTTGTTTCACTACGTCTTGAATTTTAGGGTTTACTCGTCTCTGCCTTTGAACAGATGGTTTGAAATCGTTCTCCATCAGGATCTTATGCGTGCAATAGTTAGGACTAATTCCTTGTATGTCAGAAATTTTCCATGCGATTGCCTTCTTGTGTGATTTCAACACATCAACTAGCTGGGCTTTCTCTTTTGGTTTCTACTCCTTTGAGATTATCACCGGGAGTTGGGAGGTTCCTTGGAGGTAAGCGTATTCAAGGTGAGGTGGCAATTCCTTTAATTCCAAGTTTGGTGGTTCCTCAATAGACGGATTCATTCTAGCTATTTCATCTCTATTCAGCTTCTCATATTCAGCTTGGAAGGGTGCCTCGTCTATCTCAGGTTCGGATGTAGAGATTGATGTGATTTCGACCCATTCGGTTTGGTTTGAAAATTCATTCGTTTTTAGCTCGTATTTGTTGACTGATGATGAGGACACTTCGTCATTTCGGGTGAGAATAATTTCTCCGTCGTCGGTGAATTGGAATTCTTGAAATTGAGTGGTTGAGGATTGGTTTATGGTTAATTCAGGGTTTGGAAATGATAGAGGTTCGGGTTGGTTGATTAATTGATATTCAAATGGTGGTGGCTCAATACTCATCCCTTTGAAGGAATCCAGGATTTCTTTAATTGAAGGAGCTAGATTCGGGGTATCGAGTGTGGATGTATCTCTTTTTAGCCAAGGTATCGGTGTACCGCATCCCAATGGGACGGCTATCGTTTTTCCATTGGTGCAAGATAGCTTCTTTTCAAACAAGGGAAATAGTAGTTCTTCAGACTTTGCTGGCGAAGTGATTGCGGACTGCAGCCCAGGATCCTCGTTATATAATCTTCGAATGGTGACTACCGTGGTAGGTATCGGGTTCTGGCTGGATAGTGCCAACACTTCGTGGAGATGTTCATCAAAAATGTCCTGCATAGTATCGCACAAACCAAGGTCCTCTTCCAGCGGTTGCTTCATTAATCGATCGACATTAAAAGTGACCTCCTCTTTCCCGACTCTTAGTTTTAAAGATTTTTCGTTTACGTCGATTACGGCCTTGGCAGTATTTAAGAAAGGTCTGCCAAGGATGAGTGGGATGTGGGTGTCTTCCTCTATATCCATGATGATGAAGTCCACTGGAAAGACGAACTTATCGACCTTGACCATGACATCTTCAGCAATTCCTCGAGGAAGTTTAACTGATCTGTCTGCTAATTGAATGGTCATACGAGTAGGCAGTAGGTTATCTAATCCTAATTTCTTATATAGGGAATAAGGCATAGGATTAACACTAGCACCTAGGTCAGCTAAGGCATTACTAATTTGGATATCTTGGAAAAAACAAGGTATTGTAAAACGTCCAGTGTCTCCTAATTTGGGTGGAAGACCATGTTGTACAATTAAAGAGCATTCAGCATCTAAGGGTAAACTAACTATTTGCCTAAGTTTTTCTTTGTTTTGAAAGAAGTTCTTTAAAGAATTTGGCACATGTGGGCATTTCTACTAAAGCATCTAATAGTCTAACATTCAAGTGCAAGCTTTTAAACATTTCCAGATATTTACCGAATTGGGCTTCTTGCTTTTCCTTTTTAAGTCTACCGGGATAAGGTATTCTCGTGCGAGGTACATTATCCGGAGTTTTGGTTGGTGATAGGTCAGGTGTTGTGACAGGGATGTCAATGGACACATGTTCACTCGGTGTAGGTGTAGGCGAAGAAGTGTTTTCGGGGGTGTTATCTGGTGGTGGTGGATCAACTTTGGTTATTTTTCCTCCCCTAGTGACGATTAACACATCATTGGGTTGAATGGTAGTCGCCGACGTACTTTCCTCAATAAAATTCAAGTTTTCCAAAATAGACTCCATGTTAGAAATTAATTTGTCGGAAATTTTTATCATGGAGTCAATGTTGTCTTGAAATCCGGCTATCCTATTGTTTATAACATTTTGTTCTAGTATAAAATCAGATAAAAGTTGTTTTGAGGAATGTAAGTGGGTTATTAGTGAAGGAATGGCCAAAAGTTGGTTTGATGTTCCACTTGGTGTAAGGTTGGTTAAATTAAAATAAGGGGTTGACATGGTTGGTTAATAAAATAAAACTAATCTAAACTAATCCTAAGGGCAAAAAGTCTAACTTTTGATTGATGTTAATCTTTCAAAAGGATCGCTAAACACTAAAGTTACTAAATTTCCTAAAATCGGTCGCCGACGCTTCCCCGGCAGCGGCGCCAAAAACTTGTTGCGCCCCGATAGGTCGGTGTCGTTAACGATAACTATCTGGTTACAACAGTGGGTTTTAAATTTATAAGGCTGGGGCCTAGGGTTACTACTATTGCTAATCTACGGGTTAGCAAAGGATAAGTATGACCTAGGATCGTTCTTCAAAACGCGACGAATTGAAACTGGGAGAATTTAGAGACTTTTATGAATTTAGCTAGGGCGAAAGAGAGTTGGTTTGGATTTTGGGTTTTCTATTCGAAGATTAAACTAAATTGAATCAGAAGTGGAGGTTACTTCGGGCGTTCAGCAGTTAAAGCGAGTGTCTACTATGAAGTGGTTCAGGTGATGTTAAAGCGTGAAGAGTTCTAATGAGGATAAGTCATAAGTTAATGTGAGTTATTGCTACAATCCTACTATCGGGCTAACGCGGAGGTGTCCACAATCAGGCAAATAGAATGTCACGTGGGTTGCAGAATATGTAACACCCCCAAATTTGTTTAGCGGAAGCATTTAGTTATATTACTGGGGTGTCACAATAATAAAGCATGCATACGTATCAGAGCTTATGATTACAACAGAACATAATATATTAAGATGCCAAAAGTATTAATTACAAGATTTACGATTTTATCATCGTACAAGTTAAAAGTAATATGTATACAAAAGTGGATTTCTAGAATATGACAAAACAGTTTCAGTTATACTAGAGAAATCCATATGTTTTTCCCAAAAAGTTGGCATCCTAAAGCTTCACGGGTCGCCTAATTCTCCATGTATTGGCGATTCTTACATGCGCAGCTAATTCCCTGAAAAACATAGTAAAAGTCAACAACGAGGTTGAGTGAATTCACAGGTTTCATGTTTGCAATAATAGTTGATCGTTTCAAAGCGTTCAATAGTAGTTACCCGAAGTGTACGTTCTAGTGGGATGTTGCTCAAGTATGTAGTTTATAACTCGTAGGAAGACAGTATCCTATTTGTAATGGTAGGGATGTAAGCATCCTAGTAGTTGGTTGTAGGAATGTCTGTATCCTATTATCTACTCGGTAGATCCATGTAAGTAGGATCTAGTGCCCATGTCAGTAGGGTCTTTTTAGCAGTTTAATAACAATAGTGGATCCGTGTCAGTGGGATCCAGTGCCCATGTCAGTAGGGACTTTTCAATAGTAGGGAGTGTCAGTGTCCCTTGATCCATGTCAGTAGGATCTGGTCCATGTCAGTAGGACCCATTTGTTACCCAATCAGTTTCGTAAAGCGTGTTGGTTGTTTTCCAATGTTTCCAAAACATGTTTATGCGTTTATAGTGTTTATAGTATGAAAATGTTATTTCAAAGTCATCAGTTTGCGTTTCAGTTTGTCAGTTCAATGTACTCCCCTTGTTTGAGTAAAGTAGTATACAACCATGTCTGTGTAAAAGTATTTGTCTATGTTTTCCACCCCTGTTCAAAGTAGTTAAAACAGTAAAAGTAGGGGCTGTGAACTCACCTGTTGAGTTAAGTAGTTGTGCGGGTGCTAGCAAACCTAAGCCCAAGTACAGTCCAGAATCTCTTAACGTCCTAAACGTATGAGATTTAATAAGTAATTGTGGATGTCTAAGCTAATCATCCATGCTAGTGTTCGTACAACCAAGTTATGTCCAAAGTGTTTGTTAAACGTTTACGTTTATATTTCGTTGTTTGTGAAAGTGTATACGACTCGTTGGTGATAGTTTGAAATCATTATTTCAATAAAATAGCGTGTTTGTAATGTTCATACAGTTTGTACATTGTATCATATGTAAATATTTGTTATCGGTTAAGTTTAACACTTAGTGTAAAAATAGTTTGTGAAATTTCTGTTTTCTGCGACACAGTATGCGACACTAATATGGTTATGCGACACAATGATTGTGTCGCATAATGGTGCGACACAAGGGCTATGCGATACAAGGATTGTGTCGCATAGACGATAGATGCTAATTCAATAGCGACACTAGGGTTGTGTCGCAGAGATTCTACGACACAATGGTACGACACAACATGCGACACAATGGTTGTGTCGCATGGATGGTTTATGCGACACTATATGCGACACAGACGTTGTGTCGCAAAGATGAACACCCAGACAGTAGCAGCGACTGCCGTGATTTTTCCTGCCAAAACCCGATTTTAACATGTTTTCCGGCCATAAAACCTTGATTTCTTCCATTATATAGTTAAAACAAAGTTGTAGGTTCAATATTACACCCATATAACACATAAAAACGAGTAAATCTAAGTTTTTAGAAATTTCTTACAATTGCAAATCGGGACCGATTTAGGAAGAAGATGATGATACGGCTTTTGTTAATGTTGTTCCTTAGCTCGAGAGGATTCCGAAAATGTAACTTTTGTGGGTTGATTTGTGAATCCGAATTTTTGGTGTGGATTTGGTTGAGAGAAAATGTGTGTGTTTTTGGTGAGAATGAAGTGAAAAATGAAAGGAAAGATGGAGATGGAAGGTGGTTTTGTCCCACTTTTCATCTCCTGAGTTTTCGTCCCGTGTTTGTTTACCCGATCGTTAAATGTTACATTATTTTAACTAATATATTTTTAAATTACATTTTTCATTATACCTTTTAATTAAGATCTTTTTATGAGTTTATAAAATTTAATTATAAGGTTTTTAAATCTTTGTTTTATTTTAGTTATACGAGTTGACGTTTTATGTTATAAAATGTTATGTAAATATTATCGACATAATATTAAATTGTAAATGACGTTATTTAATAACTTTGTTTTATTAAATAATTTCGTTCACCAATAGCCGTATATTTTTGTCGCGTTTGCTGAATTCGTTTCGTATGTAATTACATCTAATTACAACTAAGTAATACTACGCGTATTAACTAGTTGGGCTTTGCTAGACTTACCTCTAAAATGCGTCGTAAATTCACTCAAGTAGGGAATTAGCCTAATAATGCAAGTGATTAATATTAATAATCGCGTTCAAATTTGCGGGGTGTTACATTCTCCCCTCGTTAGAGAAATCTTGTCCCGAGATTTAAATCAAGTCGGATCGCCCGCGGCGTATGTTCTTCGATAAGTCAAGTTGTGAACAATAGTAATAGTTTGCATGGCGTTAAATTGTTGCCATTAAAGTTCAATCAGTTTAAGTATGCTCGCGGCATAGTTCAATATGTTGTGTGTTTCGTTTCGTGGTCAGAGTTTATCGAGTGTCGTGTTCGAATCGACATTCGAATAAAACGTATGTTAAATCGTAGCAATAGTCGTTAAGACGTACCGTGCTAGTTGAGATCCGCAACCGTTTCTGGTGCACGGAGGATGTACGCGCGGCTAGGGGCGTAGCCTTTGTTAGCGACGCGGTTATTGTTGTTCTGATTGTTGTTCCCAGGGTTGTTCTGGTTGTTGTTCGGTTGTTGGCATTGGTTTCGGTGGTGTCCAGGATCACCACACCTAAAGCACCCCTCAGTTCGTTGTTCATTGTTTGCAGGGTGGGTTCGGCATGCTTGAGTTTTGTGCCCATATCGTTTGCAGTTATCGCAGAAGAAACAATCTCCTTCATGATGTTTTCCGCATTTCCCACACTTGGGCCTGTTACCAAGGTAGGGTTTCTGTTCAGTGTTGGTGATCGCAGCGAAGGCTCGGGTGTTTCCCGGGTTTCTGTTTTGTTGACCCTGGCGGTCGTTACCCTCGTTATTCCATTTGCGTTTGTTGTCGCCCGCATCAGTAAGGGTAGGTTCTGTTTTCACCGGGGTAGTTTTCAAAGTGCCAATCAGAATGACGTCATCAGTTAAGCTTTGAGCCAGGTCTACTGCGCTCCTAAAGGTAGCTGGTTTGGAGGACATAACCATGCCTCGGATCTGTGGGGCCAAACCCCTGTTGTAACGCTCAATGCGTTTGCTCTCGGGGGTTACCATGTGGGGCACAAGACGTGCAAGCTCCTGGAATCTAGTCGTATAACCGGAAATGTCAGCGCCGATCATTTGTATGTTCCAGAATTCGGTTTCAAGTTTCTGCATCTCGTTGGGAGGGCAAAATTCCTCCATCAGCATCTGTTTCAGAGTTACCCAGGTCATGGAGTAAGCAGCTGGGCGTCCCATAATCTGGACTTGAGCGTTCCACCAGGTTAGCGCTTTGTCGGCTAAAGTGCAGGTGGCGTATTTCACGATTTTGTCGGTGGCGCAGTCGCTGATGTCGATGACTGATTCCATCTTTTCAATCCAGTGGACCAGGCCAATGGCCCCTTCGGTCCCGGTGAAGGTGCTGGGTTTACAAGACTGAAAGGTTTTGTAGGAACACCCCTGCTGGGCATTGTTTGGAGTTTCGCTGTTAACTGGGGTGGCTCCGCTATTGTTGGTCAGGTTTTCACGATTGCGGCTGGCCTCGTATTGTGCGATGGCTTCAGCCACGCGGCGTTCTATTATTTGTTCGGTTGTTTCTGGAGGCGGAGGTGGAGGAGGAACATTTCATCGACTGTTTCGAGTATTTCTTTGTTTAGGCGGCATGCTGACATTCTGCGATGAAAAGATGCAGAAGTCAATACCAATGTAAAGTATGTGAGGAATGAAGTTTCACATATTTCGAGTTGTCGAGTAGCAAGAAAAATTGCCGAATCCCCATCACGTATCTTACGACTATGAAACACCCGTATGTACTCAGTATAATATAATCACGTTGGCCAGGCGTCATTATATGATGCTAAATACATACTTCTTTTCATCAACCGTTTAATACGATCAGGTTCATATGAGATCTGAGTACAATGAACGAGTCGAATGTGATGAACAGTTCACACGTATCGAGGTATCGTAACGATAGTTTAGATGTATGCAAATGTATGTATGCATGTACGTTCTAGCCAAGGCTATAGTCTAGGTCTCTAGGTCGCTAAGTCACCTAAAGTTTCCTAGTTCGCTATAACCAATGGCTCTGATACCAATCTGTAACACCCCCAAATTTGTTTAGCGGAAGCATTTAGTTATATTACTGGGGTGTCACAATAATAAAGCATGCATACGTATCAGAGCTTATGATTACAACAGAACATAATATATTAAGATGCCAAAAGTATTAATTTACAAGATTTACGATTTTATCAAATCGTACAAGTTAAAAGTAATATGTATACAAAAGTGGATTTCTAGAATATGACAAAACAGTTTCAGTTATACTAGAGAAATCCATATGTTTTTCCCAAAAAGTTGGCATCCTAAAGCTTCACGGGTCGCCTAATTCTCCATGTATTGGCGATTCTTACATGCGCAGCTAATTCCCTGAAAAACATAGTAAAAGTCAACAACGAGGTTGAGTGAATTCACAGGTTTCATGTTTGCAATAATAGTTGATCGTTTCAAAGCGTTCAATAGTAGTTACCCGAAGTGTACGTTCTAGTGGGATGTTGCTCAAGTATGTAGTTTATAACTCGTAGGAAGACAGTATCCTATTTGTAATGGTAGGGATGTAAGCATCCTAGTAGTTGGTTGTAGGAATGTCTGTATCCTATTATCTACTCGGTAGATCCATGTAAGTAGGATCTAGTGCCCATGTCAGTAGGGTCTTTTTAGCAGTTTAATAACAATAGTGGATCCGTGTCAGTGGGATCCAGTGCCCATGTCAGTAGGGACTTTTCAATAGTAAGGAGTGTCAGTGTCCCTTGATCCATGTCAGTAGGATCTGGTCCATGTCAGTAGGACCCATTTGTTACCCAATCAGTTTCGTAAAGCGTGTTGGTTGTTTTCCAACGTTTCCAAAACATGTTTATGCGTTTATAGTGTTTATAGTATGAAAATGTTATTTCAAAGTCATCAGTTTGCGTTTCAGTTTATCAGTTCAATGTACTCCCCTTGTTTGAGTAAAGTAGTATACAACCATGTCTGTGTAAAAGTATTTGTCTATGTTTTCCACCCCTGTTCAAAGTAGTTAAAACAGTAAAAGTAGGGGCTGTGAACTCACCTGTTGAGTTAAGTAGTTGTGCGGGTGCTAGCAAACCTAAGCCCAAGTACAGTCCAGAATCTCTTAACGTCCTAAACGTATGAGATTTAATAAGTAATTGTGGATGTCTAAGCTAATCATCCATGCTAGTGTTCGTACAACCAAGTTATGTCCAAAGTGTTTGTTAAACGTTTACGTTTATATTTCGTTGTTTGTGAAAGTGTATACGACTCGTTGGTGATAGTTTGAAATCATTATTTCAATAAAATAGCGTGTTTGTAATGTTCATACAGTTTGTACATTGTATCATATGTAAATATTTGTTATCGGTTAAGTTTAACACTTAGTGTAAAAATAGTTTGTGAAATTTCTGTTTTCTGCGACACAGTATGCGACACTAATATGGTTATGCGACACAATGATTGTGTCGCATAATGGTGCGACACAAGGGCTATGCGATACAAGGATTGTGTCGCATAGACGATAGATGCTAATTCAATAGTGACACTAGGGTTGTGTCGCAGAGATTCTACGACACAATGGTACGACACAACATGCGACACAATGGTTGTGTCGCATGGATGGTTTATGCGACACTATATGCGACACAGACGTTGTGTCGCAAAGATGAACACCCAGACAGTAGCAGCGACTGCCGTGATTTTTCCTGCCAAAACCCGATTTTAACATGTTTTCCGGCCATAAAACCTTGATTTCTTCCATTATATAGTTAAAACAAAGTTGTAGGTTCAATATTACACCCATATAACACATAAAAACGAGTAAATCTAAGTTTTTAGAAATTTCTTACAATTGCAAATCGGGACCGATTTAGGAAGAAGATGATGATACGGCTTTTGTTAATGTTGTTCCTTAGCTCGAGAGGATTCCGAAAATGTAACTTTTGTGGGTTGATTTGTGAATCCGAATTTTTGGTGTGGATTTGGTTGAGAGAAAATGTGTGTGTTTTTGGTGTGAATGAAATGAAAAATGAAAGGAAAGATGGAGATGGAAGGTGGTTTTGTCCCACTTTTCATCTCCTGAGTTTTCGTCCCGTGTTTGTTTACCCGATCGTTAAATGTTACATTATTTTAACTAATATATTTTTAAATTACATTTTTCATTATACCTTTTAATTAAGATCTTTTTATGAGTTTATAAAATTTAATTATAAGGTTTTTAAATCTTTGTTTTATTTTAGTTATACGAGTTGACGTTTTATGTTATAAAATGTTATGTAAATATTATCGACATAATATTAAATTGTAAATGACGTTATTTAATAACTTTGTTTTATTAAATAATTTCGTTCACCAATAGCCGTATATTTTTGTCGCGTTTGCTGAATTCGTTTCGTATGTAATTACATCTAATTACAACTAAGTAATACTACGCGTATTAACTAGTTGGGCTTTGCTAGACTTACCTCTAAAATGCGTCGTAAATTCACTCAAGTAGGGAATTAGCCTAATAATGCAAGTGATTAATATTAATAATCGCGTTCAAATTTGCGAGGTGTTACAGAATATATTAAAACATACACCGAAAGTTCTCTCAAATGCATGTCCATATTATCTGACAGTTAATCTCGAATCCAATTCCCCAATCTCGGTCATCGTAGACGTCCGAATCATGGCACAGTTTGCTGAATAAACAATCTTGTAAACGGGTTTTACCCTCGTCGGAATAAGTTGGAAGAACTGGTCTAAGCGGTCAGATAAGATGTCATCACTTATTCGTATGAATTATCAACATTACTCAAGTATGTAACAAGACAGTGATGGTTTATATTACAAATAGAAACTTAAGTAATACGTTTGTTAATTGATCCATAACACAACTACCTTCGGTCGTTCTCGACTTTCATACGTTTGTACTTTGCCATAAGCATTTCCAGTACTATATCGAAGAACAGTTGAATAGGGGCCGTCATGTTATTTCACAATAATTAAGGCTAGGTGTATTTTACTAGTACGATAATCCTAAGGCAACAATCAAACAAGAACATGCAATAAGACAATCAAGACAATAGTTAAACCTAAGCATACAAATGTATTAATTAAATCGAGGATATTCCGAAAGTTGTCTCAAAAATACCGTCTGTCCGAATTAAATCTTAATCTACCTCTATTCCCATATTCCGTGTCTCTTGGATCCTAAATTGGTCTAGAGAACACCGGTCATGCCGAGCTCAATGATTCAATCAAACATAGTATAACTAAGTGACCTGTACCCTATGAGTTAGCTACGTTCATTTTTGGATAAGGTTTTAGTCACAACATGAGTTGGGTAGATAAACGATAAAGATTTGATTCCTACATCTATTCATAATACACAACCCCCACAATATCATAGCATACAATATAATCACATATTTAAATCTCTCCTAAACGACTATCATAGCAGACAATTGAGTTATTTAGCTAATCATGGCAATTCTAGCATACATATTTAAATTTATTAAAGAGAAAACAAACATAATTAAATATGGAAGATATATTAAAACCTGATAAAGAAATAACTCGTAGCTACAAATGCGTCCCGGAGCACCTCCGTACAAGTCTTCCTTGACTAGTTAATTAGCTAGTCTAATTAACCAATGAAGTATTACAATAAAGAAAGAAAAGAATGGATGGTGAGAAAGTGTGAAATATGCTAGAATGTGTGCATATCTTGGTGTCTTTTACAAATGAACCTAGGCAACCTATTTATAGGTGAGCTTTGGCTCACATTAGCACCATGAGGTGCATGTTAGAAAGCTTTCTAAAAATGGTTTGTACAACACGAAAAGTAGGCGAACCTGGTACCGTACAACACGAAAAGTAGGCGCACCAGGTACCAAAAGTTACCAAAAACGGAAACTGAGGCGGGACAGGGGAGGCCGGTGCCGCCCAAGGTGTGGCCGGCGGCGGTGGGCTTGTGGCCGGCGGCGGTGGGCCCACCCCCGCCCCGTTGCGTCGTTTGTTGCTTCGTTTCTTGATTCGTGCGTGTTTTCTTCGTTATACGTCCGTTTGAGTTGATTCTTTTTTTGTTGGATTCGTAATTCAAAAATGAAGATTTTGACATAAGATAGGCCCTGAAATGAGGTCCCTAGCTCCAGATATTGCATACGGATAATTTGGATCTTCCGGCGGGTGCGAAATCTTCATTTTTCACCCGTTTTGGTTGATTCTTCTTCTGTTGGATTCGAATTTTGAAAATGAACATCTTGGAAATAATGGATGTTGGTGGAGGGCACTTTAGTCTTGAAATCTCGTTTTTAAGCCTTGAATCTTCAAACGTATGTGGAATCTTCGTTTTTCGGCCGTTTTGCTTGATTTTTATCGTGCAACCTTGTTTTGATATTCTCAACATATTATCATTGATTTGCGTGTTGTTTGAGTTCAAATGCCAAGTATTTGCTCCAGAATGAGAGAGATATCGGTAGTAAAAACGTGACTTTTTACACGATATCAATCATACATACTAATTAATTGAATCTACAAAATATTTTCTAGTCGTTTTTCTTATATGCATCATGTATTAGGTAAGAAATGTGTAGAGACCATCACTACACCCCTATTTCTTTTTCACTAGAAAGGAAAAGTGAGTCACCTCAGTGGCAATAGTATTGCGAATGCTCTTCAAAAACTGATGAGGGTATAGCTTCATAGGATGGAAGACATTTGATGCTTTAATGCATTCATTTCTGCAACTGCTATTTTGGGAATAAATTTCAAAATCACTTGCATACTTATACTGTTTGCACGATGTTTTTAAATTACATTGTTTATGATTTTGTTCAACAATTTATTTTCTTTTATTATGTTTTTTGGGTATTTGTACTTAATCATCAACTTCATGAATATTTCATAAGCATGTTATTCATCTTTTAATACATTACCCTTTATATCAATTGTCAATGTGAATGGGAATTTGCTCATGATATTTTAGATAAAATTTCATAATGCATGCAATTAAATCAAATAAAGGAGGTGCTCTTAAAATAGGACAAGATGGAGACCGGGAAAGTGGGGGAAGACTTATTAAAATTATTTATAGAGATAGCATCCGTAACGAAATACCGATCCTGTACCGTTACCAACCGGTTTTAAACAGTCTAATACTTTGTACTTATATATAGAACTTTTTATAAAGAGGTACTCTTGGTTAGGTACTGGTATTCCATTTTAGTACCTGGAACCGGAATATGGAAAGTCTTACTTTATTGTCTATCTTGTGCAATATATGTTAGCCATTTGTATGCATGTTGATCTTGTGCGATTGTTTAGTGCCACATAACAAACATCCACAAAACATAAATAATAAGCTTGGTACATTCACGGAAGGGAATTTTTTTACGTAGGGGTATTTTCAAATATCTAAAGTTTCGAATGCCAAGTTCAAGTATCCAAAAATTTGAATAGTAAATTTTACTACTCAAAATTCATATATGAAATTTTGGATATCCAAATTTTGAATACCCTAAATTTCGGATATGGATACCGGGTTATTCAAATACTTGAATAAATTAAGAAGGAAAAAATAAATCAAAGACATTTACACTTACTAGCATAATACTAGCACAATGCGGTGGGATATGATACTCTTTTATAAACGATCTCGATAAATAGATGATGGTCCTAGAAATCGGTTGGAGTGTTCGATTCTGATGGAGGAGCAACAGATTAACAACTTTTAATATTCACGTTTTCAAGATAAAAATTTTGAAATTTAATTTCTATAACATAACATCACTACAAGAAAAAGGAGTATTTGGGAAGGGGCAAAACTGTGCCAAAAGTTCAAAAAACCGTGCCAAAAGCTATTTGACACGACTTTTACACACCTATGAATCTGTCATAAATATGAGGGTACCAAATACATTTGGGTCGGGAAAAAACGTGCTAAATACTATTTGACACGGTTTTTTGCATTTTGGTCCCAAATGTGTGTAATTGGTGCAGTCATCAAAACTGGTACCAAATACGTATTTGGCACGGTTTGATCAACCTTGCCAAATAACATTTGGAATGGTTATTTGCATTTTGGTCCCAAATATGTGTAATTGGCACAATTGACAAAACGTGTACCAAATACATATTTGGCACGGTTTCATTAACATTTGCCAAATACATTTTGCACGGTTTTGTCTCTCTTTCCAAAATCATTTGGCACAATTATAATTAGCATTCTTAATTTAAATTGGCACAGTTTTGGCCGTTACAAATACATTTGGTACAACATAATATTAAATGACAGTGCCATGCATAGATTCAATCCCTCTTCCATCCATCCATCTTATATATTAAAAGAGGGTTTGATTACCCTAATCACATTTTATTTAGCTTTTATGTTTATCTCTTACTATTTCTTTGATTAGCAAATAAATCATTGGCTTAAATATTTAATTACCATTTTGCCACTCTCTTTACCACGGAGTATTATGAAATCAAAAAAATCGGACTGAGATAAAAAAGATACGGGCATCAATTTCCGAACGTCAATATCAGAACCCTACGCACATCTTTCGCTCACTCCTTCGATGCAATTGTTTCATAGTCATTCGCAGGCCGATTCATGATTAGGAATGAACGGATTTTGGATCTGCTTGTGGGTGAATATGCCTCCTTCATTTTTTGTGTCAAAATCTATATGATTGTTGTTTAAATATTTACTATTCTTATCATTTTAATAGAGAGATTGATCAAAAGCTATGCGTTTGGTAATTGCGTTAAACTTTCAATTGGGTTTATCCTTTATTGATAAATTTACGATAATCGATTCGATCATCTAGGCAGATGTGGTTTGGGTGATTCGAAAACTGGTACCTCTATTATCTTTTCCACTTTTATTGCAGTTCCTTAATTTTTGATTTTGTATTATCGTTTTATTTGAAAGTCAATAATCTTTGGTACTGCTAACATTGTATCAAGTCCAGGATAGAGGAATTAGACGGGCAGTAGTAGAAAGATGCTTTTGCGAAGAATGTGGTTTGATGACGAACTAATGATTTATAATCGCAATTGAACTGATGGATTACTACTGGAACTTTCAAAAGACAACAAATTTCAAGATAGCTTGCTGGTCTCATAAATCTAGGTTTTGATTTCATTTTTGTTTATTTTGAATATTGTTGGTTGATTGTTAATAATCATGTTTAATTAACATCAACATGATGCACATCACATGTTTGATGAAATGTCTAAGGTGAATTATTTCTTTCATAGAAATATAGGAGTACTTTATTTCTATATTGGTGGTATCTACATTTTAATGCTTTTAAGTAATGTCGTTTATTTAACGTGTTCCAGCCTCCACAACCTTTCTGGCAACAATGGAAGATCGCATAAGTAATCCAACACGGTTGGCTGATGGTCCAGAGCCACATTAGTGAGTGTTTATTTAATATGCTATGAACTTGGAACTGATTTGATTAACATAATAAGAGGTAATGGTTTCAAGTAATATTACCTTTATATGCATAAAAACTTCAATGCTAAATTTGTTTCAGTCAAGACATGTTGGTTTCAAGGATTTTGGATTCAATTTTAAACTGACCGTGTTTGATACGTAATATGTGAGGTGTGTTTTGTAGAGGTGGCTAAATGGGTGGTTCGGACGGGTTATGAGGCAATATCCTCATATTTTAGCTCACGGCTCATAGCTTTTATTTCAGTAATTTTGTGGTAGATAAGTCTGATTAGTGACATCTATGTATTAAGTTTATAAAGATTGTCATGGGTGCATTAGGCATAACTCATATGTATAAAAGATTTGTGATGTTTAGATTATTGCATAAATAATCAAACGAAGATTGGGTTATATAAAAAATGTTCCTTTCATTTCCCATACCATTAGCATTATTTTACTCGATATAACCATTTTGCGTTCTTTATTGCAGTATTGTATAATGTATATATATTTTATTTCTGCTGCAACTTCCTTTGGTTAGTGTAATACTCCGTATTAATGAGTTATCAAGTGCAACATGACAGGTCACCAGATTCTGTGTTGTCTATGTCCTATAACTTCTTCTCTTTACGTGACTTTGTACAAGTTCTTTGTGTAAGTATTCTAACTTTTCTGTCCAAAAGGTAGGGGTGGCACAATGGGTTGCCATTGGAATATGTCATTTTTTTGTATTGGCTAGATTAGGTTGGCCTTAGTCCCTAACTGTTATTTTTTCATCCATTTCTAACTTAGTATGTGAGCGGTTAAGGTGTTAGTCTTGATTACAAAAATAGATGTCTAGCTTTGGAGTTATAGTGTTGAACTTTAACAGAAAAGAGTAACAAAAATCACTAACAATATGACTCTGCATCAATTAGTAGGCATGTGTATCTAACATATTTGTTGTGTCATTTATTTACAAAAATCTAGATGCTCTTTCCTAACAAGGAAGAGTACATTAAGTGGTTTAGGAATGCTGGATTCAAAGATTTAAAGATCAAGAGATTTGTCCAAAAGGTGTTGTGGGTGTGCATCACCATGGTGGAACCATGGGCTACTTTGTTACCAGAGTAAAACTCGCATCAAGGGATTCACTGATGCAGGTAAATTGAACGTAAAAGGAACCTTCAGTAGGGTATAAATTACGGGATAAATTGAATGTAAAAAAGAACTTTTCTAAACTTTATATTTTAGGGATATAGTTTCAGAATAAGCGTTTGAGGGTTTATGTTGTATGTTCAAAATTACCAAGGACCCTATAACCTGTTACATAATTATACCTGAAGTGACTCCTTTATTTGATTATTAACTCACTGTTACTAATAACGCACTCCTTTTATGAGAAAATGTTGATAGCAATTGACTGGAAGTATCACACTCTTAGTTTGACTATGCTTTGTAAAATATAAGACTTATTAGGGACTAAAACGCATGTGTTTGTATGGGTGGTCTGAACTGGTTTTGGCCCAGTATGTCGGTCCAGACTAAATTGAAGCCAGAAAACACTTGGCCCGACTTTTAGTAGCTATGTTTTTACAAAAGTTAGTTCTCGCTTTGCTCTACACCTGTATCATAACAGAATAGCCAGACTGAACTGAAGCCAGAAAACACTTTTTGTTCTAAAATTACAAATATTTACTGTGTCATATATGATTATAAAAGTATTATTACTTCAGTACAATCTAGAGCAGGAAGTCCTGTGAGTTCGAAAGCGGGTTTACTTTTGGACCCGATTGTGTGTGGATAAAAGGAGTTATTTTGATCCGTTCTTATAGGACTAGGATCCTCTCATGTTGAATAAGAGTTTTATAGGCATTACATAGAGGTAAAAGTATTTTTAAAGTTCTATGCATTCCTTAACATGTTTTCGATCATGAGGTTGCAACTATATATATAGTATTGTCTTTCTTGAATTAATTTGTTGTTTTTTCTTTTTTCAACTACTACCCCATTGGTTTTGACAGGCTTCTCTTGAACAAGGAATCAAAATATTGCAAGACCTGGATGAGCATTTCTTGAACATAGGATACATTCATTGATTTCATTTCAATTTAAAAAGTAAGTTAGTTCTCTTGAACAAGGAATCAAATTATTGCAAGACCTAGATGAGCATTTCTTGAATATAAGATACATTGTTTGATTTCATTTCAACTTAAAAAGTGAGTTGGTTATGCAATAAGGTACATTCTGCTCAAATTATTTCTTATGTGTTTGTTGTTATATATGGTTATAATACTATATTATAACTCTAATACTATATTGCAAGTATAGTAGCTATATATGTGTGTTTGTGTCCTCATATTGATTAAGTCTTTGCAGTGTGAGTAGCATAACATTGTGTGAGTTTACTCTCAAATTGTATTACTTTTCAACTCATTGAATATAATGTATAGAAAAACTTTTATTTAGATTGTTGTGTCTGGTTCCGATTGCAAGTTTACACGAACTCGTCACATGTATTGAGATTCCGCTAAGTATATGTGATTAGATAGATTCTATCATAGGTCCGTAGGACTATCAAAAAAAAAAATTACGCTAAATTCAAACAAGCATGCAACTTAATAAAGTAAGATGTGTATAAATAGCTTTGTCCAGTATAATTACATTACGATATAACATTTGGCTTAAAAGTATGTAATAGCCCGCAGATTTTGTGGGTTATGATCTAGTTTGGATCAAAAGCCAGACGTAAAAACTCACATCAAACTAAAAGTACTTTATTTCAACTTACATAAATCATAAATAAATCATGTCAATAAACTGTATAATTCTATTAACAAAATAAACAAAGTAAGTCTAACATGTTTGTAAATCTAGACTTCTAAACTAGTAAGACGAAGTCACCATTCAAAATCTGGTGAAAAAAAAGTCCAATACACCAATCAGCTCACATCTTCGGAACCTATATCATGAAAATTTGTACATCAGTAATGTACATGAAACACGATTAAGTATTGAGATATAAGATAGTAGTACAAAGAGTCTAAGTTAACTCAAAACATATCAATTGTTAGATATATAGGTGAAAATTGTCTTAAGTACTAAAGTAGTCTACTAAAACTTCTTACCCACACTGTATTAATCTATGTTTAAATGTTTTAATCAAAACCATAGAAAAAGTGAGCAACTCACAGGTAGGATTTGACAAAATGAAAGGCCAAAACATCTCTTTCAAGCAAATCACACAAACTGAAGATATTATGATATTCGTAGACTTAACTAAACCTCTCTAGCTAGCTTGATCCATGAGGCATACGTTCATCATTGTTTTGCAAAAATAAAAGCCATGTATTATAAGAAACAGTTTTGAGTGGCAAAGAAAGTGTACATTTTTACAATGCAACATCTATTTTTTCTTTGACAATACAACCCAGCAAAAAGAATACAGATTCGTCATGAGGAAGGATGTACAGCTTTTGCAAATAAACTCTATAATGTCAAACAAAATACATGTCAACGGTTATTCAAGTTAATCTATCAACTATCATTGATCTTTACCTGAATATACAATTTGGCCCTTTAGAAGCGTCACTTACAGACCTTGTTACCATAACTATTTGGTGATTAACCTTGCAATTAGAAAAGGAACCATCGGCGTCAAATAAATAATTTTAACATAAAGTAGTAAAAATAAGTTTCATCAAGTTAAAGGGAACAAGAAACAAGCAAAAAAAATATATATGTGCAATAACTAAACCTACCTATATTATTCAATCGAAGAAAAAGAAACAACTCTACGATTGCAGCAGTAACAGAGATCCACTTCCTCATCCTTATGACACAAAACAAAATCAACATAATTTGGACATTTCCATGATATGAAACACATATTGAAAAAATAGGTTACACTAAATATTTTAACATATATATACTCACTCAAAGTGTTCATTGTGACTTTTCACACAATCTTAGGATTATCCAATAACCACATTTTTCACCAATCAAATAATATATCCACCTACTAAAGTCTATTTCGATTTGTTAAAGTGGATACTTATTTGAGACAACTCAAATCTATAATTAATATAGTAGTACGGAGTATTTTTTTTTAACATACTTGTACAGTTGTACTCGACCGATATCATATTTTTCAAAGCATCTAAAATTATATAACAAAAATCGCTAATCAGAAATAAAATGACATTTTGAAAAATAAAATAATAAATAGGGCTTTGAACTGGAAATGAGATAAAAGTTACAAAAGACCAATACCTCCGTAGAGAATTATTAGTAAACTAGAGGCAATCGATTGATATCATGATTGAACCACCCGCAGAAATCGACACAAAACAATTAAACACTACTTGACAATTAAACAACAAACAATTCCCATTAGGTCTCAACTGTACAAGAATCATTTGGTGTAAAGTAAGTTAACCATTCATACAAACAAAATAAGAAAGGAGGAGATAATAATACAAAATCTAGGGCTTACAATTTTAGGTGCCCAACCTAATTTACTCTGAATATAATACAAAGAAAGTCTAAACGATCAATGTTGATTGCAAAATTAACACATATAGACCAAATTAGGGTTTGCATTTCATATCAAAATCAATGGCAGTAGGGATTTGCATACTAAACCAAGACCAAAAAATTGAAGGTATAGAGAGTTTAGGGGATATGTCGCACCCTGCCGTGGCGGAATCGCAGGGGGGCATGACTAATCCGAATCATAACAAAGATTATATCGAACGACCTCTATATGAGTCGTTTTTAAATTAATACATTTGAAAAGGTACATTGTTTCAACATAACGTTTACAATCAAATATATAACCCTAGTGTTCACGTCTAGATTTAAAAGAGTTTTATACATAACCAAATGTACAAAATGGTAATGCAAAGAAATCTCCATATGTGGTGCTGCAAAACAAGTGACTCTAGTATGACGCTCCAAAAGCTATCTCAGAAATATGCAGCTTAATTACCTGAGAGATACATGCTAAATCGGTCAACATAAAGTTGGTGAGCTCACAGGTTTAACTATTTGTAAATGATAACATGAACCACCATATTTAAACAGTTGTTTGCATAATGCAAAAATAAAGTATACTATTGCCATGAGCTCATGCATTCGAAACTTAACAGTTTATGTTGGTGCCTCTTGTAAGTGTTTAATCCGGCACACTTAGTTGAACAAATAATTATGCGTCCGTTTGACCAGTTAGCGCGACTAACCCGGACGGGGTGTCAATCCCAAATAGATCTATTCACAATATTCGCATTTAAGTCGATAACTAACGAACCATGATTCGAGGTCTTAGTGGATTAGTTCTGTTACTAATGCAATAAGTATGTGTTTTTCATGTACTTGTGTTCATAAAAATTCTGAGCATGTATTCTAACCCCAATAAAACAAGTAAAAAGGGACTATGAGACTTACCTGAGTCGTGAGTGCTAGCGTTCTAAAAGCAATGTGTGTTTTCCCAATGTAACCTCCTAGCGCCTTAAACGCATAAGGTTATTCGAATGAGTAGATGTTTAAAAGTTCATCTATGCTAGTTGTTCACTCAACTAGTATTCTTATGTGTATATTGTTTTCAAAATATGTACGACCTGTTGGTGATGTTTTTGAATAATATTTCTCAAAATATTATTATACTCGTTTCGTTTCGTATTTGAACTTAATATTTCTCTCAAAATATTAGTATAGTTGTTTCGTTTTAACGTACGCGTTATACGTTTGTTGTCATATATATATCATATTCGCCATAAATAGTTTATTCGTCATATATATATATATATATATATATATATATATATATATATATATATATATATATATATATATATATATATATATATATATATATAAAGGTGGGTTAAAATGAAAAGACTAATTTTCGTGAGAACGTGAGAAACACTTCAAAATTACTTTTTTAACTATTCGAAACACATTTTCCTATAAAACTTTTTCAATGATTACTATTAAAATAAGTTTTAGAAGCTATGATATGAATATAAATAAAAAGTATTAACTTTTTTTTTTCGAGCTTATTTTATAGTAGTTATTGTTGTGATTATTTAAGATAATCACAAAATATAACATGATAATTACATGTGATTATTCTCTATTAACATGTGTTCGAGATAATCACAAAATATGGCATGATAATCACATATTATCCATGTGATTATCAAGTTATAAAATGTGATTATTATGAATAAAAAATAATTAAAAAATAATAAAACATCAAAAAAAATTATTTGAAAAATAACTTCATAAAGTTACTTAAAAAGAAGCTACGAATAAAAATTATGTAAAATAACATGTTTTGGATAGTTAAAAAGTGATTTTAAAGTGTTTCTCACGTTCTCACGAAAATTAGCCTTCTCATTTGAACCCGGGACTATATATATATATATATATATATATATATATATATATATATATATATATAGTTTGCGTTTCGTGTAGGCTTCTCGAAAAAAATAATTGTTACCAACGAGTACGTTAAACGTTTAATAAGTTTTTGGTTCGGTGAACTTGTGAGTAGCGAAGTTATTGTGTCTTGTAAACTCGTGTACGCACTTAGTCTTAAATTCGCGTATTTGGTCCATTAACAGTCCACTACCAAATTCTGTCTAGAAATCGTCCCCTCTTGTGATGTCTTTTTGACTAGTCAAACGGTTGATTTAAATTATGAAATTTTTACCACATGTTCCCACATGTCTTAGGTTCATATAAAAGTAAGATTCATAATTTTTATCCAAGAATAAAGTGTCCAAAGAAACATATAAACGCAAACAGGTACAACAGCTATTATTGTCAGATGTGTGTCAAGAGATTTACTTGTTGACTGAATTATACATATTTTCATGAAGTAAGATTATAATACTTTTCAAGCTAACATAAGATTGACTTTTAAGAAAAATCCTTACATTATTTGCACTTATGTACAAAAATTTATGGCCTCTTAAAGTTGACCAAAAATATGTCACTCAAGAACAAATTTGCTACTCCATCCTTAAAAATCGTTTTGAGGTAACAAATCTTATCCAAAAATCACGAAACCACTTGGGTTTGAAAGATAACATCTTGAACTTCATTTTAGACTTAAGAAAAGTTCATTTTGGTTCTGCTTTGAGCAAGTTAACACGAGTTGAAGTCGGACTTAATTTCTGTCCAGAGAGTGTTTTTCATGTAGAGTTTGTTTGAATGGTTTTAAACTTCATAAATCATGATTTTAATCATGAAATGAGTTGAGTTTTCTTATGAGTGAACACCTAGCATAAGTATATACATAAACTTATAAAATGAAGAGATTTAGCAAGTGTTTCCTTACAATGATTTGGATGAAAACAAGAAGAAGAAAACAAAGAAAAAGGCTTGAGCTTCCAATTCCTAGCTTTTGTGTTTTTGTAAAACTTGAAGAAGATGGTGGTGAACGATGATGATGAAACCGGATGGGAGAGGGAGAGAAAGAGATTGAGTGAGTGTGTGTTTGAGTATGTAAGTGGGTGAAAATGATGTGGATTGTTAAAGTGGTTAAGTGAGGAATCGGGGTGGGTTGTCTTGGGGTCGGTTTTCCCAAGTCAGGGGAGGTGGGGAAGAAGGTATGGCTTGATTTCCAATTTGTCCCCAACATATTTTAGTCATTACCTAGTTAATCAAGTTTAGTATCTAATCAATTAAACGTTAGTTAATTTAGTTAAGTTAACGATAATTAAACGTTAACTTTAAGTGAAGTATTATTTCAAATACTTAGTTTTGTATTTTTTTAACGTTCGTTACATTTCGTTTGGTTGTTAAGTTTAATTCGCGAGTTCTCGTTGAGTTTGTTTTATTGCAATCGTGTAAACATTAAGGTACACGTTCCTAAACGTTATGTTTCAAGACTTTTAGCATAATAATGAAATGTAAATAACTACTATTTAAATTATCAAATAGCTTTACGTTATTTATAAAATATCATCACCAACGTTCGTATTTTTATCGGACTCCATCCGATTGTTTTCGCGTAATTATAAATAATTACGTATATGATACGTGTCAAGTATTTAGCCTAAATATCTACTAAATACAAGCTAAGACATTTTAATTAAAAGTAAACGTTAATCCTGAATTGTCAGTTGTCTCATTCTCCCCTTATTAAGAGAATTTCGTCCCGAAATTTAGCTCGTGGTCTCGGTTGGTGTGGGGTCTACGAAGAGATGAGGGTATTTCTGACGTATCTAGTCTTTCCGTTCCCATGTGAATTCAGGACCTCGTGTTGAATTTCACCGGACCTTAATGATGGGTATGCGACTCTATTTCAACCTTTCGATTTCTCGGTCCATGATTTCTACAGGTTCCTCAACGAAATGAAGGTTGTCATCAATTTGGATTTCGTCGAGTGGGATAATAAGGGTCTCATCGGACAAACACTTCTTTAGATTCAAGATGTGAAAAGTGTTATGTACGCTACTGAGTTCCTGGGGCAGTTGTAGTTGATAAGCCACTGGACCAATCCTTTCCAAAATTTCAAATGGTCCAATGTATCTAGGGTTTAACTTTACCCGTTTTCCAAAATGAATTACACCTTTTCAAGGTGATACTTTTAACAATACTTTGTCCCTGACTTGAAATTATAGGTGTTTGCATCTCACGTCAGCATAACTCTTTTGACGATCACGTGCAGCTTTCAGTCGGTTTTGTATCCCTATAATTTTCTCAGTTGTTTCATGAACGATTTCAGGACCAGTGAGTTGGCTATCTCCAACCTCTGTCCAACATACAGGTGATTCGGCATTTTCTTCCATAAAGTGCTTTGAATGGTGCAGCCTTGATGCTGGTATGATAGCTATTGTTGTACGAAAACTCGCACAAGGGTAAATGGTTTTTCTCAACTGTTACCGAAGTCAACTACGCAAGCTCGTAGCATATTTTCTAGTGTTTTGATGGTTTTCTTGCTCTGACCTTCGGTCTGTGGATGGTAGGCCGTACTCATATCCAAACGAGTACCTAAGGCTTTCTGTAGTGATTGCCAAAACCTAGAGGTGAAACAGCTATCTCTATCTGAGAAGATCGAGATGGGTACGCCGTGTCTTGACACAACCTCCTTCAGGTAAATTCGGGTGAAACGTTCCATCTTATCTGTTTCTTTGATTGCTAGGAAATGAGCAGACTTTGTGAGACGGTCGACAATTACCCAAATTGTGTCGCAACCGCTTGGCGTTTTTGGAAACTTAGTAATAAAGTCCATTGTTATTTGCTCCCATTTCCATTGTGGTATTTCTGGTTGTTGTAGCAATCCTGATGGTTTCTGGTATTCAGCCTTTACCTTAGAACATGTTAAGCATTTGCTAACGTAGGTAGCTATGTCAGCCTTCATGTTGGGCCATCAATACATCTTCTTGATGCCGTGATACATCTTATCAGCTCCAGGATGTATAGAGTACTTACATTTGTGTGCTTCATTCATCACCAAATCTCTTAGGTTTCCAAAACTCAGTAACCATATTCTATTTGAGATGTATCGAGCTCCATCAGATTTGGTTTCGTACTGTTTATCCATGCCTCTTAAGGCTTCATTCTTCACGTTTTCCTCTTTGAGTGCTTCAAGTTGAGTGTCATGAATTTGAGTAATACGGTTTTTTATGTATAGTCATGATTAGAGCTCGAACTCGAAGTGGCTTCACTCATTCTTTTCAGCTCAAAGCGTCAGCTACAACGTGTGCTTTGCCAGGGTGATAACGAATCTTACAATCGTAATCACTAAGTAACTCAACCCATCGGCGTTGCCTCATATTCAAATACTTCTGATCGAATATATGTTGGAGGCTTTTATGATTGGTAAATACTGTACACTTCGTACTGTATAGGTAGTATCTCCAAATCTAGCGGGCAAGCACTACGGCTCCTAGTTCCAGATTCGTGGGTGGTGTAGTTCTTCTCATGTACTTTCTACACGATATGATGTATAACCTTGTGATGTGACCCAAAAGGTCATGTTTTTAAGTACTTATTTCCGCACTTTTTGGACTATTCTTTGGTGAAAACATTTCAAAACAATCATTTATCATCAAAAATCACCAAGGTAGTCTAAATACGGGCGTTGCTACAAAAATCAGTAAAAACATCCATTTTGCACGCAAACCGATGCAAAAACAATCACCTTAAAAATCCATTCTTATTTATCCTATCAAAGTAGATCTTAATGCATATTTTATGATTCAATAGGAAAATCCAAGATCGGTGGTGAAAGAATCAAGAGAAACGGGTGAAGAACGAAGAAGATGTGCAGTCTAGAAGCCCGCCGATCGTCATCCGGAACACGCAAAAGTCAAACACTTCCAAATTTGGCAAACTCAGTGTCATTAGAAGCGTAATGGTAAAACAAAGCCAACGGCGCAAGAATCAAGCAAATCGGAGCCCAAACGAAGAAGATACGGACGAACCAAGCAACCGAGAAACAAGCGGAGGCCAAACCAAGCACCAACCCCCCTGCCCACCTAGGTACCGTATACGGTACCCTAGGTGCCATATACGGCCCTTGGGGTGCCGTATACGGGGCCTGGTGGCTTGTGAGGTGCCGTTTGCCCCCTTGGTCCGATGGTCCCGTATGCAGCTTGGATGCTTGTATTTCATGCTTCAAGACTTGTACCAAGACCAACTAGCTTCTCCTATAAATACCTCACTCATTTCACCATTTCAAACACACCTTACACCTCTCATTTCACATACTTCTCTTTCTCTCTCTAAAATTCTCTCTCTAGCACTACTCTTAGGAGTTAGAGGAGAATTGTTCTTGTAATTAGTTCTCTCTCTAGTTTCTCTCTCTAGCACTACTCTTAGGAGTTAGAGGAGAACTAGAGAGATATAAGTTAGCGGTTAGAGCTTGAGGAAAGTTGTAATTGGGTAATCAAGCAGTAGCAAGGTTATTCAAGTCAGACTGTTGTAATCCTCAGTATTACTCTTCTAATCCGGTGATATTATCTTACTTTCTTACTGTTATAATGTTTACTTTGCATATTATTTCAGTACGATTTATGATTGATGCCATGCTGATGATGCTAGATTAATATGTGATTGTTGAAATGTAGATGTTAGGATTAGGGATGATGTTTAATTAATATATCTTATATACGATCGGTAGTTGTTATGCTGCATACATGTTTAGACTTATCCTGGATGTAGACTTAATTAATCACCCTTTCTGGTCTCTCACGTGACTGTTGCCTTAGGATAGGATCTGATCAACCCTAACTACGAATACACAGTTATCTCCTGTTTGTATGAAACTGTGAGATCGCCATAACACGTCAGAATACTTGGTATAGCGTTGGAAATACCACTGGTAGAGTACAAATACGTGGAAGCCAAGGAAATGCCGGTGGACTATCTCACTGTCGCACCCCCAAAACACGTGGCAGCGGAAACATGAGGTGTCATGGGGGCGCCGACCAAATCAAATATCACAACACAAGATTAAATCAAATGACCTCTATATGAGACGTTTGAAAATATTACATACCATAAATTCAAATTGTTTACAACCGTTGTACAAAACATTGGAGTTCGCATAAAATGTGTAGATTACATAACTACAAACTATAGTAAAGTGCAATCTAAATCTTTGAGTTTGAAAGCAATGCGACTCGAGCTACGCTATCCATAAGCGTCCTTCTGCTGTGGGTTACCCGATAAATACATACTAAAAGGGTCAACATAAAGTTGGTGAGTTCATAGAGTTGTTTAACAATTGTTTAAATGTTGGTATAAAACCCAATAGTATGAAACACGAGTTATGAAACACAAGATTTGAACAGTTGTATCATACAACAATGATAAGTAATTGTATCGTTTAACAAACGATAAGTAAATGTGTTGAGTAAATGTATCGTTAACAAACGATAAATAAATATGTAGTTGCACGAATGCAAAAATATGTATACCATTTGCCATGAGCTCATAGTCCGAAGCTTAACAATGTGTGCCGTGCCTCTTTCGAGTACACGATCGTGGGTGCCCCAATGCAAGTGTCTAATCCGGTACACTCGTTATGAACAAATATTAATATGTCCGTTTGACAGGTTAGCGCGACTAACCCGGACGGGGATTGTCAGTCCCAAATAGATCTATTTACTAATATTCACGCTTTAGCAAAACTAACAAACTATGATGTGTAGGGCCTTTGTGGATTAGTGTGTTAACTCATGCAATCCGTATAACGTTGTTTATGGTACTTGTGTTCATAAAAGCAGTTGTGTAAAGCAATTGTATAAAGCAGTTGTAGTATGTATTCTCCCCCAAAATAGTTGTAAAACAGTAAAAAGGAGGGGCTATGAAACTCACCTTAGGTTAGCAAGTAGCAAGCAAATATCAAATAAGCAAGCAAAGTCCAAAGCGCAACCTTCTAACGTCCTAAACGTATAAGGTTGTGTAAGTAGATGTCTTATAAGACCATCTATAGCGATTGTATAAGTATGGTCAATGTCCACTTAAACCAATCGTGTAGGTGGAGGGTTAATGTCCACCTAGAGCTAGTTCATCAACTAGTATGTCCAAATAATTTGTCGGTTCGTGTCGGAGTTCATCCAAAGTGTCGGTTTCTAACATGCAACCTTAAAAATTCAAGATTTCATATTTTTGACTTTTGTCGGTTTGGTTCGCCATTTAATATCTACCACTTCTGGTCCAAACTAGGGTCTGAGATTTTTACCAACTGATCATGTATGTATCTAGTCTAATATATAATTTTTACAGCAACCATAGTGTCCATTTACATATTTAAACAAATTCGCGTAAGAACCGTACTCATTTTCCGAAAACTTCTAAACCAGGTTCAAAGATCCGGTTATAGCCAAAAATACGTAGAGATCTGGAAAAAGTGTAAAACAAGAAAGTTGTAGCTCTTTTCAATACGCAACTTTTAAAGAAAAAATCGTTGTCTAACTCCTCCTAGAACTCAAGTTACGACCATTTTTGTAAGCTGTGTTTTTGAAGACAGAATCTGTAACTTTATATGTGTGTTATAAAAACGTATTTTAGCAAGATATTTGGACCTAAACATGTTAGATGAACATTATAACATGTATATAAACCACATGAAATCAGTTTTAGGGAGAGAAAGTGTTGGTATCCTTACAATGAAGATGGTGAAAACAAAGGAAATTGAAGATGATGATCTCCTTCTTTAAAATGTGATGGTTAAATAATGGTGGTTTGGTGATGGTGTAGGGGCTGGAAAATCTCCAGCAATTTGAGAGAAAATGATGGAATTTACTTGAGAGAATATGTGTAAAATGAACCAAGTGCATGTGTGTATGAGAGGAGTAAGTGGTGAAGTGATGTGATGGTTTTGCATGTTCAAAGAGTGGTCAAGTTGGGGGGTGGCACATCGGGGGGGGGGGGGGGGGGGGGGGGGGGGAACGACCAAGGGGGGCCCACAAGGGGTATTTTAGTCATTTCTTATTTACCATTTAATTTGTTATGTTTTCCGTTCGTTTACCCGATTGTACGTGTTTAATCAACGTTAATTGTACGTGTTTAATCAACGATTTAAATTGTACGTAAAACGTTAATTGTACGTGTTTAATCAACGTTAATTACGTAAAACGTTAATTGTACGTGTTTAATCAACGATTTAAATTTTGATATTCTTAATTGATATAAAAGTTTAAATACTTGGAACATTTATAAAAATGTTCCGTTAGTTTATCGGTCTCGATTTGCGTGCTCGTTTTACGGAGTTTATATTGCGTAACGTTATTTTTGCACGTTTTTGTTATCGATTTAAGACGCAATATATGTTGGGTAAATTTTCATTGAAGTATTATTTAAAATACTTAATTTAAGTTGTCAAATTAATTATTGACGTTTATTTGATTGCCGAATTAAATTCGCGCGTTTTCGTTGCGTTTGAGACGTTTTAACCAAAACGTCTAGGTTTTTCGTGTATTATTTTAACAAAATAATAATAAGTGATAAATAACTTCTAAGAATGGATTAAAGTTATTTATAAAAAGGTTTTCACCAACGTCGTATAGTCTGTCGGACTCTGTCCGGTTGTTTCGCACAATTTCACCAAATTGCGTAAGCGTAATACAAAATAATTACGGAAGTGTTTATTCATATAAATACACAAATAGTTACAAGCAATTACAAGTATTTAGCCTAACACTAAACTAAACACACGTAATTAAGGTTTCTAACAGGTTAATCAGTAACCCTAAATCGTCGGGTGTCACATTCTCCCCCTGTTAGAAGTATTTCGTCCCGAAATTAACTTGTTGTCGTGGTCTGTTGGGCATCTAAGAATAGATGTGGATGTTTTAGTCGCATTTGGTCTTCCCGTTCCCAAGTGAATTCAGGACCGCGCCTAGAATTCCACCGGACTTTAACGATGGGAATACGACTCTGTTTCAAGCATTTGACCTCACGGTCCATGATTTCTATCGGCTCCTCGACGAAATGAAGTTTATCATCTATGTGGATTTCGTCGAGCGGGATTAAAAGTGTCTCATCAGACAGGCATTTCTTCAGGTTAGAAATGTGGAATGTGTTGTGCACACTACTGAGTTGTGGAGGTAGCTGCAGCCGATATGCCACCGGACCAATTCTTTCAAGAATCTCAAAAGGTCCGATGTACCTAGGGTTTAGTTTACCTCGTTTACCAAAACGAATGACACCTTTCCAAGGTGACACTTTTAGAAGTACTTTGTCTCCGACCTAAAACTCGAGGGGTTTGCGTCTCACGTCAGCGTAACTCTTCTGACGATCACGTGCGGCTTTCAGCCGGTTTTGGATGGTCACGATTTTCTCGGTCGTTTCATGGATGATTTCAGGACCGGTGAGTTGGCTATCGCCGATTTCGGTCCAACAAATGGGTGATCGGCACTTTCTTCCATAAAGTGCCTCGAACGGAGCAGCATTGATGCTGGTGTGATAACTGTTGTTGTAGGAGAATTCACACAAGGGTAGGTGGTTCTCCCAATTGTTTCCGAAGTCAACTATGCACGCGCGCAGCATGTCTTCCAAGGTTTGGATGGTTCGTTCACTTTGACCATCGGTTTGTGGGTGATAAGCGGTACTCATATCCAGACGAGTACCTAGAGCTTTATGAAGTGTTTGCCAAAATCGAGAGGTGAAGCGGCTATCTCTATCGGAGATGATCGAGATGGGTATGCCGTGACGTGCTACAACCTCTTTGATGTAGATGCGAGCCAATCGCTCCATCTTGTCGGTTTCTTTGATGGCTAGGAAATGGGCAGATTTTGTGAGACGATCAACGATCACCCAAATGGTATCGCAACCGCTCGGTGTTTTCGGTAATTTGGTGATGAAGTCCATGGTTATGTTTTCCCATTTCCATTGAGGTATTTCGGGTTGTTGCAGCAACCTGGAGGGTTTCTGGTATTCGGTCTTAACCTTGGAACAGGTTAAACATTTGCTAACATACGTGGCTATGTCAGCTTTCATGTTGGGCCACCAATACGGTTGTTTGATGTCGTGATACATCTTGTTGGAACCAGGATGTATGGAGTATCGAGATTTGTGAGATTCATCCATCACCAAATCTCGTAGGTTTCCAAAGTTTGGTAACCAGATTCGGTTAGAGAAGTATCGGGTTTGATTTCAATTTGTTTTTCCATGCCTCGCAAGGCTTCGTTTTTGATGTTTTTCTCGTTGAGTGCTTCGAGTTGAGTGGAATGGATTTGAGAAATAAGATCGTTTTGGATGGTTAAACCAAGGGCTCGAACTCGAAGGGGTTTCACTCGTTCTTTTCGGCTTAGGGCATCGGCCACAACGTTAGCCTTGCCCGGGTGGTATCGGATTTCGCAGTCATAGTCGCAAAGTAATTCAACCCAATGACGTTGCATTAACACACAACCTAGTCCTTGGTGTGAGGCATCGCAGTAAACTACGAAATCATCGCTGCCTTCGGGTAAGGACAGGATTGGTGCACTGCAGAGTTTCTGCTTCAGAAATTGGAAGGCTGACTCTTGTTTATCGGTCCAGTCAAATTTCTTGTCTTTCTGAGTCAGGGAGGTTAATGGTTGAGCAATTCGGGAAAAGTTCTCGATGAATCGCCGGTAATACCCAGCGAGACCTAAGAATTGTCGTACCTCGGTTGGAGTAGTAGGTGCTTTCCAGCACTTGATGGCCTCGATTTTGGCTGGATCAACACGTATCCCTTTGCTGTCAAAGACATGCTCTAGGAACTGTACTGTTTGCATCCAGAATTCACACTTAGAGAACTTAGCGTCTAACTCTTCGTGTTTGAGTAATTCCAAGATAGTTTTCAGGTGTTGGCCATGTTCGATTTCGTTGCGGGAGTAGATCAAGATGTTGTCAATGAAGACAATTAAAAATTTGTCGAGATATGGTTTGCACACCCGATTCATAAGATCCACGAACACAGCCGGTGCGTTGGTTAAGCCAAAAGGCATTACTTGGAATTCGTAATGCCCATACCGGGTTCGGAATGCGGTTTTTGGAATGTCGGCGTCTCGAACGCGAAGCTGGTGATAACCAGACAAAAGGTCGATCTTTGAGTAGAAACTCGAACCTTGAAGTTGGTCAAACAGGTCATCGATTCTGGGAAGTGGGTATCGGTTTTTGATGGTAAGTTTGTTGAGTTCGCGATAATCGATACACATTCGGAAGGATCCATCCTTCTTTTTAACGAATAGAACCGGAGCTCCCCAAGGTGAGGAACTTGGTCGAATAAATCCCTTGTCTAGGAGTTCATTGTGACACCCCCAAATTTGATGATTTGCGGAAGCTCGGTTTGGGTGTCACTAATTAATATACAAAGCACATAAGATATAATGAACGACCACTATATGCGTCGTTTTAACCTTGTATTAATATAGTAAACGTTTACATCAAAATAATGTTACATTAGCTCGGTTCCTGAAATTTAGAGATTACATAGCATAATTATTTTTACAAAATATAATAATGCAATCAAATCTCTAGTTGTATGTATGCTGACTCGAGCTAATAATCCCTGCTTGTGGAGCCAACCTACTGCTGGGTACTTGTGATACATACTAAAATGGGTCAGCGAAAACGCTGGTGAGCTCACAGGTTTGTATGTCAATGTATAGTTGTAAGAACCGCAAGATTTATATTGAATTTAAAATGCAATTAAGCAAAATAAAAGTTATACAATCCATGAGCACATAGTCTGAGCTTAACTTGATTTGTCAGGCCCATTTAAGGAAACCTAACTTGAAATGCCTCCTACGAGTGTCTAATCCACACTCGTCTTCCCAAATGCTAATACATCCGTTTGACCGGTTAGTGCGTGCTAACCCGGATGAGGATTGTCAATCCCATATGATATCATATACTAACATTCACGCTAAAAATATTAGAGACTATGCTATAGAGGACTTTAGATTGATTAGCTTGAAACTCATGTAGTATTTGAAGGTTGGCACTTGCGTTCTACTTGTAAAACAAAACAGAGCAGTATTATCACACCCCTAGTTGTAAAATAGTGAAAATGGGGCTATGAAACTCACCTGAGTCTTGAAGTCTTTAATTTAATAAACTTGAAATAATTAGCTGTGAGTTGGTGTCCAAAGACTTGAAACCTGAATGTGTCCACGGAACTTGAATTGTTATTAATTGTACCGGTATCTCGAAAGACTACCATTTAAATTGTTTGTTTAACTTGATGTCCAAATTACCCCGATTTGGTAGATTGTATTGTTACAAGTTACTACGACTTGTTTGTTTGCATTGATACAAGTTACAACGACTTGTTTGATTTTGAAGTATGTTTTGAAAACGCGTACGGCCCGTTGGTGATTAGTTGAAATAAAGTGTTGTTGTTATCGTCTTGTTTTTGAAGTGTTACACTTGAAGTATGAGTCCCATTATGTTCTAAAAGTCGTATTGCATAAGCATTTGAAGTTGTATAAGCTCGACACTTGGTGTAAAAATAGTTGGAAAACCTGCTGTTTTATGCGACGCTAATAGGCATCACTAAGGCAATTCATGCGACACTTAGGAAGTGTCGGGTGGAGTGTCGGATTTGAAAGGATAGCGTCACTAGAGTAGTGTCGTGTATAATAGTATGCGTCACTTAAGGAGTGACGGGTCCGAAAGATGGCGACACTTAAGGAGTGTCGTATAAAATAGTTATTTCCTGAATTTGGGCGTCACTTAAAGAGTGACGTGTGGTATAGCGACACTAAAGAAGTGTCGGGTAATATAGCAAGGCGAGACTAAGGAAGTGTCGTTAAGTAGTGTTGGTTAACAGAGATAGCGGCACTAGGGAAGTGTCGGTATAGGTTCATGCGCCACTTAGTTAGTGACGGTCAGTAATCAGAAACTGGTCATAGGCGACACTAAGGAAGTGTCGGTATCAAGATCATAGCGGCACTTAAGGAGTGACGCTGGTAGTGTCGCATATCTGGGTTCGTCCATGCGACACTACCGTCTGTTTGACAGATTTTGTGACACCCGGCAATTTAGGTTAACTTTTAAACTTAACCGAAACCCTAATTACGTGTGTTTAGTTTAGTATTAGGCTAAATACTTGTAATCACTTATAACTATTTGTATATTTATGTGAATATACACTCCCGTAATTGTTTTATATTACGCTTAAATAATTAGTTGTAATTACGTGAAATAACCGGACCGAGTCCGACAAACTATACGACGTTGGTAAAAATATTTCTATAAATAACTTTAATCTATTTTTAGAAGTTATTTATCATTATTTATTATTTTGTTAAAATAATACACGAAAAACCTAGGCGTTTTGGCTAAAACGTCTCAAACACAATAAAAATGCGCGAATCAATTTCGGCAACGATATAAACGTCAATAATACTTTGACAACTCAAAATAAAGTATTTCTACAACACTTCAATTAAAAAAATTACCCAAAATATATCGTCAATTAAAACGATTCAAAATAACGTTACGCGATTTAACGTTTAAACACAAATAACGGGTAAACGAGCATGATACGTAAACACAGTATAAAAACTGAAATTAAATCATAAAAACCAATCTAGTGGGGCCCTCTGGTCGTCCTCCCTCCCTCCCATGTGCTAGTCATGATCATTTTCTTATTTACCACCATTTAGATGACATGCATGCCTTCCACTTCCATTCCAACACTTCAAGTCATTTTTCCTCTACTTTACTCCATCTTTTCTCTCTCTTGTGGACTGAAGAAATCAGTTACAAACCACCATGTTCAACCTCCAAACATCCACCAAAAACCACCACAATCTACCATTCCACCACCATAAACCACCACTCAAATACTTAGCCATTTTTCAAGATTTTCAAGGAAGATTCAAGCTCACAAGTTTCTCATCCCCTTCCCATCATCAACTCTTTGTAAGGAAACCCTTATTTTACTCTCATACTACTGATTTAGATGTTATTTAGTTCATCTATCTTGATTATGTCCAAAACCATTGATAAAAATCGTTTTTAAAGCTCATATAAGAACATGCATGAATCTGTCTCAAAAACGCAGTCACAAAGAAAAATTCGTATAAAATCAAATACTGAGAGTTAGAAGATGCATGTTTTTTTAAAATTTGCGTATTGAAATGACCTGAAACTTTCATGTTTTACGTTTCTACCATATCCTTACGTGTTTTTCCCTAGAAATCGATTTGTAGGACTGACCTGTGTAAAATCAGAATCTGAGATATGAACTTTTGTGGATTTTATTTGTATACTTAGATGACCCTTGTAATGGCTAGAAAAATTATGTTAGACACTAGAAACATAGAAGATTCATGAGTAATTTTTGTGAGAACTGATTTTGACCAGAAAGTGTGTAAAATAAATGTTGAACCAAACCGACAAAAGTCGAAAATATGAAATCTTGAATTTTTAGGTTGCATGTTAGAAACCGACACTTTGGATGAACTCCGACACGAACCGACAAATTATTTGGACTCTTTAAACTGATGTATGGGTTGGGTAAAAGTTTCGGGTCAAACCGGGTAGGTTTGACCAAGTCAACAAAAACGGCTCGGTTTCCAAAAACGACAAAACTTACTATTTTTGGAAAGTGGTAACAAAAATGGGTTTGGATGACTTAGTTAGTAACTTGGACCTAAAACTAAACTTAGAAAGTTTCCCGAATTAGAAACCGACACTTAAGACACTTGAATAAAATATCCTAAGTCTCAAGTAGAGACACTAACCTAGTGATGCTACATTTTGCTAGTGATGCTAAGTTTGACCAACCTTGACCAGTTTGACCAGGTTTGACCATGTTTGACCAATTTGACCAGGTTTGACCGGGTTTGACCAGGTTTGACCAGTTTGACCAGTTTGACCAGGTTTGACCAGTTTGACCAGGTTTGACCAGTTTGACCAGGTTTGACCAGGTTTGACCAGTTTGACCAGGTTTGACCAGGTTTGACCAACGAGTTGACTAACTTTGACCTACGAGTTGACTAACTTTGACCTACGGTTTAAGACTTATACAAACTAAAATAATTGGTTTGCAACACACGATATGTACTAATGAATAGTTTACAGCAAAACAAACTTGATAATAATGTCTAAATGAATTATTATTACAAACTTTCAACAACGGGTCGTACACGTTTTTAAGAAACGAACTTGAACAATTTATTTGGACATACTAGTTGATGAACTAGCTCTAGGTGGACATTAACCCTCCACCTACACGATTGGCTTAAGTGGACATTAACCCCCACTTATACAATCGCTATAGATGGTCTTTTAAGACATCTACTTACACAACCTTATACGTTTAGGACGTTAGAAGGTTGCGCTTTGGACTTTGCTTGTTATTTGATAATTGCTTGCTACTTGATAATCTGAGGTGATTTTCATAGCCCCACTTTTTACTGCTTTTTACTTTGGGGTGAGAATACATGCTCTGTTTTATAAACTGTTTTACATATGAACGCAAGTAACGAAAACTCTTATACTAATTGCATGAGTAACTCAACCAAACTACGATGGCCCCTAACAAATATCATAGTACGTTAATACTAAGCGCGAACATTATGGATAGATCTATCGGGACCTGACAATCCGCCATCCGGGTTAGTCGCTCTAACCACTATACGGATGCATAATATTTCGTACAGCCGAGTGTACTGGTTATACACTCACTGGGGGTAAACAACTACGGTTAAGCTTCGGACTATGAGCTCATGGCAATAGTATACTATGATTTACTTTGGCATTCGTGCAACGGTGATAACTATGAAATCTTGTGGTTCATACTATGATTTTAACTGCGCAAACCTATGAACTCACCAACTTTATGTTGACCTTTTAGCATGTATTTCTCAGGTTCACATACGCAGTAGGACTTCCCACGGGAAACAAGGCAGTAGGATGCTTTTGGAAAGCCTTAGCTCGAGTCGCATGTTTTCACAAACAACAAGAGATTAGATTGCATTACGATATTTTGTATCAACATTTATGTATTAGAAATCTCTAACGGTTTATGCGAACTCCGGATATTTTGCAAACATTTGAATTATGGTAATGTAATATTTTCAAACGTCTCATATAGAGGTCGTTTGCTTTAATCTTTGTGTTGTGATATTTGATTTGGTCGGCGCCCCCGTGACACCTCATGTTTCCGCTGCCACGTGTTATGAGGGTGCGACAGATTGGTATCAGAGCCAAAGGTTATAGCGAACTAGGATTGCATTAGTGACCTAGACTATAACCGTTAGGTTAGTATTCCTTGTTCGGTATGACTGGTTCAGCGATTGCATCATTCGAATTTAATTTAACATAGCCTGATCAACTATGTACAATTAGAGGAGATTCGATGCAAGACCTGAAATGGTTATAGTGAATGAGAGTACGGTAGCAGACGTAGACCGAGGATAGAACGGGACCAACCTTTATATGTGCTTATGTGCTAGGCTTTTATGTGTATATATATGTATAACCTTACGTACACTTCTCATCCCCTTCCCATCATCAACTCTTTGTAAGGAAACCCTTATTTTATTCTCATACTACTGATTTAGATGTTATTTAGTTCATCTATCTTGATTATGTCCAAAACCATTGATAAAAATCGTTTTTAAAGCTCATATAAGAACATGCATGAATCTGTCTCAAAAACGCAGTCACAAAGAAAAATTCGTATAAAATCAAATACTGAGAGTTAGAAGATGCATGTTTTTTTAAAATTTGCGTATTGAAAAGACCTGAAACTTTCATGTTTTACGTTTCTACCATATCCTTACGTGTTTTTCCCTAGAAATCGATTTGTAGGACTGACCTGTGTAAAATCAGAATCTGAGATATGAACTTTTGTGGATTTTATTTGTATACTTAGATGACCCTTGTAATGGCTAGAAAAATTATGTTAGACACTAGAAACATAGAAGATTCATGAGTAATTTTTGTGAGAACTGATTTTGACCAAAAAGTGTGTAAAATAAATGTTGAACCAAACCGACAAAAGTCGAAAATATGAAATCTTGAATTTTTAGGTTGCATGTTAGAAACCGACACTTTGGATGAACTCCGACACGAACCGACAAATTATTTGGACTCTTTAAACTGATGTATGGGTTGGGTAAAAGTTTCGGGTCAAACCGGGTAGGTTTGACCAAGTCAACAAAAACGGCTCGGTTTCCAAAAACTACAAAACTTACTATTTTTGGAAAGTGGTAACAAAAATGGGTTTGGATGACTTAGTTAGTAACTTGGACCTAAAACTAAACTTAAAAAGTTTCCCGAATTAGAAACCGACACTTAAGACACTTGAATAAAATATCCTAAGTCTCAAGTAGAGACACTAACCTAGTGATGCTACATTTTGCTAGTGATGCTAAGTTTGACCAACCTTGACCAGTTTGACCAGGTTTGACCATGTTTGACCAATTTGACCAGGTTTGACCAGTTTGACCGGGTTTGACCAGGTTTGACCAGTTTGACCAGGTTTGACCAGTTTGACCAGTTTGACCAGGTTTGACCAGGTTTGACCAGTTTGACCATGTTTGACCAGGTTTGACCAGGTTTGACCAGTTTGACCAGGTTTGACCAGCTTTGACCAACGAGTTGACTAACTTTGACCTACGAGTTGACTAACTTTGACCTACGGTTTAAGACTTATACAAACTAAAATAATTGGTTTGCAACACACGATATGTACTAATGAATAGTTTACAGCAAAACAAACTTGATAATAATGTCTAAATGAATTATTATTACAAACTTTCAACAACGGGTCGTACACGTTTTTAAGAAACGAACTTGAACAATTTATTTGGACATACTAGTTGATGAACTAGCTCTAGGTGGACATTAACCTTCCACCTACACGATTGGCTTAAGTGGACATTAACCCCCACTTATACAATCGCTATAGATGGTCTTTTAAGACATCTACTTACACAACCTTATACGTTTAGGACGTTAGAAGGTTGCGCTTTGGACTTTGCTTGTTATTTGATAATTGCTTGCTACTTGATAATCTGAGGTGATTTTCATAGCCCCACTTTTTACTGCTTTTTACTTTGGGGTGAGAATACATGCTCTGTTTTATAAACTGTTTTACATATGAACGCAAGTAACGAAAACTCTTATACTAATTGCATGAGTAACTCAACCAAACTACGATGGCCCCTAACAAATATCATAGTACGTTAATACTAAGCGCGAACATTATGGATAGATCTATCGGGACCTGACAATCCGCCATCCGGGTTAGTCGCTCTAACCACTATACGGATGCATAATATTTCGTACAGCCGAGTGTACTGGTTATACACTCACTGGGGGTAAACAACTACGGTTAAGCTTCGGACTATGAGCTCATGGCAATAGTATACTATGATTTACTTTGGCATTCGTGCAACGGTGATAACTATGAAATCTTGTGGTTCATACTATGATTTTAACTGCGCAAACCTATGAACTCACCAACTTTATGTTGACCTTTTAGCATGTATTTCTCAGGTTCACATATGCAGTAGGACTTCCCACGGGAAACAAGGCAGTAGGATGCTTTTGGAAAGCCTTAGCTCGAGTCGCATGTTTTCACAAACAACAAGAGATTAGATTGCATTACGATATTTTGTATCAACATTTATGTATTAGAAATCTCTAACGGTTTATGCGAACTCCGGATATTTTGCAAACATTTGAATTATGGTAATGTAATATTTTCAAACGTCTCATATAGAGGTCGTTTGCTTTAATCTTTGTGTTGTGATATTTGATTTGGTCGGCGCCCCCGTGACACCTCATGTTTCCGCTGCCACGTGTTATGAGGGTGCGACAGATTGGTATCAGAGCCAAAGGTTATAGCGAACTAGGATTGCATTAGTGACCTAGACTATAACCGTTAGGTTAGTATTCCTTGTTCGGTATGACTGGTTCAGCGATTGCATCATTCAAATTTAATTTAACATAGCCTGATCAACTATGTACAATTAGATGAGATTCGATGCAAGACCTGAAATGGTTATAGTGAATGAGAGTACGGTAGCAGACGTAGACCGAGGATAGAACGGGACCAACCTTTATATGTGCTTATGTGCTAGGCTTTTATGTGTATATATATGTATAACCTTACGTACACTTCTCATCCCCTTCCCATCATCAACTCTTTGTAAGGAAACCCTTATTTTACTCTCATACTACTGATTTAGATGTTATTTAGTTCATCTATCTTGATTATGTCCAAAACCATTGATAAAAATCGTTTTTAAAGCTCATATAAGAACATGCATGAATCTGTCTCAAAAACGCAGTCACAAAGAAAAATTCGTATAAAATCAAATACTGAGAGTTAGAAGATGCATGTTTTTTTAAAATTTGCGTATTGAAAAGAACTGAAACTTTCATGTTTTACGTTTCTACCATATCCTTACGTGTTTTTCCCTAGAAATCGATTTGTAGGACTGACCTGTGTAAAATCAGAATCTGAGATATGAACTTTTGTGGATTTTATTTGTATACTTAGATGACCCTTGTAATGGCTAGAAAAATTATGTTAGACACTAGAAACATAGAAGATTCATGAGTAATTTTTGTGAGAACTGATTTTGACCAAAAAGTGTGTAAAATAAATGTTGAACCAAACCGACAAAAGTCGAAAATATGAAATCTTGAATTTTTAGGTTGCATGTTAGAAACCGACACTTTGGATGAACTCCGACACGAACCAACAAATTATTTGGACTCTTTAAACTGATGTATGGGTTGGGTAAAAGTTTCGGGTCAAACCGGGTAGGTTTGACCAAGTCAACAAAAACGGCTCGGTTTCCAAAAACTACAAAACTTACTATTTTTGGAAAGTGGTAACAAAAATGGGTTTGGATGACTTAGTTAGTAACTTGGACCTAAAACTAAACTTAGAAAGTTTCCCGAATTAGAAACCGACACTTAAGACACTTGAATAAAATATCCTAAGTCTCAAGTAGAGACACTAACCTAGTGATGCTACATTTTGCTAGTGATGCTAAGTTTGACCAACCTTGACCAGTTTGACCAGGTTTGACCAGTTTGACCATGTTTGACCAGGTTTGACCAGTTTGACCAGGTTTGACCAGGTTTGACCAGTTTGACCAGGTTTGACCAGGTTTGACCAGTTTGACCAGCTTTGACCAGCTTTGACCAACGAGTTGACTAACTTTGACCTACGAGTTGACTAACTTTGACCTACGGTTTAAGACTTATACAAACTAAAATAATTGGTTTGCAACACACGATATGTACTAATGAATAGTTTACAGCAAAACAAACTTGATAATAATGTCTAAATGAATTATTATTACAAACTTTCACCAACGGGTCGTACACGTTTTTAAGAAACGAACTTGAACAATTTATTTGGACATAATAGTTGATGAACTAGCTCTAGGTGGACATTAACCCTCCACCACACGATTGGCTTAAGTGGACATTAACCCCCACTTATACAATCGCTATAGATGGTCTTTTAAGACATCTACTTACACAACCTTATACGTTTAGGACGTTAGAAGGTTGCGCTTTGGACTTTGCTTGTTATTTGATAATTGCTTGCTACTTGATAATCTAAGGTGATTTTCATAGGCCCACTTTTTACTGCTTTTTACTTTGGGGTGAGAATACATGCTCTGTTTTATAAACTGTTTTACATATGAATGCAAGTAACGAAAACTCTTATACTAATTGCATGAGTAACTCAACCAAACTACGATGGCCCCTAACAAATATCATAGTACGTTAATACTAAGCGCGAACATTATGGATAGATCTATCGGGACCTGACAATCCGCCATCCGGGTTAGTCGCTCTAACCACTATACGGATGCATAATATTTCGTACAGCCGAGTGTACTGGTTATACACTCACTGGGGGTAAACAACTACGGTTAAGCTTCGGACTATGAGCTCATGGCAATAGTATACTATGATTTACTTTGGCATTCGTGCAACGGTGATAACTATGAAATCTTGTGGTTCATACTATGATTTTAACTGCGCAAACCTATGAACTCACCAACTTTATGTTGACCTTTTAGCATGTATTTCTCAGGTTCACATACGCAGTAGGACTTCCCACGGGAAACAAGGCAGTAGGATGCTTTTGGAAAGCATTAGCTCGAGTCGCATGTTTTCACAAACAACAAGAGATTAGATTGCATTACGATATTTTGTATCAACATTTATGTTTTCGAAATCTCTAACAGTTTATGCGAACTCCGGATATTTTGCAAACATTTGAATTATGGTAATGTAATATTTTCAAACGTCTCATATAGAGGTCGTTTACTTTAATCTTTCTGTTGTGATATTTGATTTGGTCGGCGCCCCCGTGACACCTCATGTTTCCGCTGCCACGTGTTATGGGGGTGCGACAGATTTCGGTCCAAAAACGTGTTTTCCGGCGACCGTTGGTTACAAAACTTTTACCCATCCCTCATAGGGACATATTAAGCTTATACAAACAATAATACATGAAAAGTAAGTAAAATCGAGAGATTTCGGAATTTGTCGGAAACTTACAAAGTGTCGGATGGAAAATCCGAAAAGATGAAAGTGTAGATCGTGATGTGAGGAACGTTTTTCTCCAAACGAGTATGGTGATCCGAGTGCGTTTTGTGCTAGTTTTTAGCGATTTTAATGGGGTGGAGGTTTTGCAAATTTGAGAGAAAAGGGAGGGGAGAGAGAAAAAGAAAAAGAAGAAATGAATAAGAAAAAGATGGTGGGAGGTGATTTTAAATCCCCACCATTTTTCAGTCCGCGCACTGCGCTCCGTGCGGCGTTCATTTTCCCCGATTGTTTAAACGCTAAATATTTATTTTATATGTTTTAATATACGTTTTAAAATACGAATAATTATTCAGTATTTTTGTTGAAGTATTTTACCAAATATTTAATAATTACATTATAAAAGGTGATTTGTCTCATTTTGTTTGCGAAGTTACATTTGATTCGCGTTTATATTAATTGTGTGATAAAACTTGTATAAGAAATATTGTTGACATAATATTTTTAAGTACGATAACGTTATTAAAAATCCTTGTATTACTTAATAAAATTTGTTCACCAACGTCCGTATTTATTGTATCGAAATTCATTCGATTTGAAACTCGTACGATTTAAAGAAACTGCATAATTGTGTAGATATATATTCAACAATATATATAATAATTGATACATTAATTAGCCTAACACAGAACTAATTACATGTATTAAAACTTGATTAGGCACTAAATTCTAGTCCTAAATTGACGGGTGTAACATTCTCCCCCTGTTAGAAGAATTTCGTCCCGAAATTTATGTTGAAGTCATGCTTGATGTTGAGTCAGTGAAGAGTTGAGGATACTTGAGTCGCATTTGGTCTTCCCGTTCCCAGGTGAATTCCGGACCGCGCCGCGAATTCCACCTAACCTTGACGATGGGAATACGACTTTGTTTAAGTTGTTTGACCTCACGGTCCATGATTTCGGCGGGTTCCTCAACAAAGTGAAGTTTCTCGCCAACTCGAATTTCATCGAGTGGAATGATAAGTGTCTCATCAGACAGACACTTCTTCAGATTAGAAACATGAAATGTGGGATGCACGCTGCTGTGTTCGGATGGCAGCTGTAATCGATATGCCACTGGACCAATCCTTTCGAGGATCTCGAATGGTCCAATGTATCTGGGATTTAACTTCCCTCGTTTGCCAAATCGGATTACGCCTTTCCAAGGCGATACTTTGAGTAGTACTCGATCCCCAACTTGGAACTCGAGTGGTTTGCGTCTCACGTCAGCATAACTTTTCTGACGATCACGCGCGGCTTTGAATTTGTTTTGAATTTCGACGATTCTCTCGGTCGTCTCGTGAATGATTTCTGGACCTGTGAGTTGACTATCCCCAACTTCGGTCCAACAGATGGGTGACCGGCACTTACGACCGTACAGTGCCTCGAATGGTGCAGCCTTAATGCTGGTATGATAACTGTTGTTGTACGAGAACTCGCACAATGGTAGATGTTTTTCCCAGTTTACACCGAAGTCTACTACGCAGGCCCGTAGCATGTCTTCTAGTGTTTGAATTGTTCGTTCACTTTGGCCTTCGGTTTGAGGATGATATGCGGTACTCATATCAAGGCGAGTACCTAGGGATTTTTGAAGTGATTGCCAAAATTGTGAAGTGAAACGACTATCTCTATCGGAGATAATTGATATTGGAACACCGTGTTTGGTCACGATTTCCTTCAGATAAATTCTGGTGAGGCGTTCCATTTTGTCGGATTCCTTGATTGCCAGGAAGTGAGCAGACTTTGTGAAACGATCCACGATCACCCAAATGGTATCGCAACCGCTCGAGGACTTGGGTAGTTTGGTTATGAAGTCCATGGCAATTTGTTCTCATTTTCATTCAGGAAGACGGGGTTGTTGAAGTAAACCAGAAGGTTTTTGATATTCGATTTTGACCTTGGAGCAAGTAAGGCACTTGCTGACATAGGTGGCGATTTCAGCTTTCATGTTCGGCCACCAGTAGAAGTCCTTGATACCGTGATACATTTTATCGGATCCCGGATGGATAGAATATTTGGACTTGTGAGCTTCATCCATCACCAAGTCCCGTAGGTTCCCAAATTTAGGCAACCAGATTCGGTTTGAGAAATACCTAATCCCGTTAGGTTTGATTTCGAATTGTTTATCCATGCCCCGCAAGGTTTCATCTTTGACATTTTTGGGTTTCAAGGCTTCGAGTTGAGCAGTGAAAATTTGAACATTTAAATTGTTATGAATGGTTATACTGAGGGCTCGGACCCGAAGTGGTTTCACTCGCTCTTTCTGACTGAGGGTATCAGCAACAACATTTGCTTTGCCTGGATGATATTTGAGTTCGCAGTCATAATCGGTAAGCAACTCGACCCATCGACGTTGCCTCATGTTGAGATCCTTCTGATCGAATATGTGTTGGAGACTTTTGTGGTCTGTAAAGATTGTGCACCTAGTGCCATAGAGGTAATGTCTCCAAATTTTGAGTGCAAAAACGACAGCCCCAAGTTCGAGATCATGAGTAGTGTAGTTCTTTTCGTGAATTTTCAGCTGTCGTGAGGCATAGGCAATGACTTTGTCTCGTTGCATCAGCACGCAACCGTGACCTTGATGAGAAGCATCGCAGTATACCACGAAGTCATCGGTGCCTTCGGGTAAGGATAGAATTGGAGCACTGCAAAGCTTTTGTTTCAAGAGTTGGAATGCCGACTCTTGTTTATCAGTCCAGTCAAACTTTTTGTCTTTCTGGGTCAGTGTCGTGAGTGGTAAGGCTATCTTGGAGAAATTTTCAATGAATCGTCGGTAGTACCCGGCCAGTCCCAAAAACTGCCGTACTTCGGTCGGAGTGGTTGGCGATTGCCAGTCTTTGATAGCCTCAATTTTTGACGGATCAACATGAATCCCTGACTGTCGATCACGTGACCAAGGAATTGAAGTTTTTTTATCCAGAACTCACACTTAGAGAATTTGGCGTAAAGCTCTTTGTGTCTAAGTAGTTCTAGGATGGTTTTGAGGTGTTGTGCGTGTTCTTCTTCGCTTCGTGAATATATGAGAATGTCATCGATGAAGACAATGACAAACTTGTCAAGGTAAGGTTTACACACCCGATTCATAAGGTCCATGAATACAGCCGGTGCGTTGGTTAGGCCGAATGGCATCACTTGGAATTCGTAATGCCCATAGCGGGTTCGGAAAGCGGTTTTTGGAATGTCGGCATCGCGAACACGCAATTGGTGATAACCGGATCGGAGATCAATCTTTGAATAACAACTCGATCCTTGAAGTTGGTCGAACAAATCATCGATTCGAGGTAATGGGTATCGGTTCTTGACGGTCAACTTGTTCAACTCTCGGTAGTCGATACACATTCGAAAAGAACCGTCTTTCTTCTTGACAAATAGGACCGGAGCTCCCCAAGGTGAAGTACTCGGCCTGATAAATCCTGGTTCCAGGAGTTCCTGTAATTGGGTGGACAACTCCTGAAGTTCGGATGGAGCTAAACGGTATGGTGCTCGGGCCACAGGCGCAGCACCTGGTACAAGATCGATTGAGAACTCAACCTGTCTTGGTGGTGGTAGACCAGGTAGTTCTTCGGGAAAGACTTCTGGAAAGTCTCGAACAATTGGAACATCCTCAAGTCGCTTCTCCTCCGACTTTTTCTCCATGATGTGCGCGAGGATTGCTGGATAACCCTTTCTCAGAAATTTTTGGGTTTTTAGGCAAGATATGATGTTAATCCTCGTCCCACCGGTCTCCCCCTGTATGACCAAGGTTCTACCGACGGCGAGAGGTATGCGAACAATTTTGTCATGGCAAATGATTTCGGCGCGATGTTTGGATAACCAGTCCATGCCTACGATGACATCGAAACTTCCTATCTCAACAGGCATAAGATCTATGGAGAAGATTTCGTCAGCTAGATTTAAAGTGCAATTAGGTATCACACTATCGGTTTCTATCAATTTGCCATTTGCTAGCTCTACGGTATACTTAACGTCTAAAGCAACAGGTGTGATGTCAAGTAGAGGGCAAAATTCATCGGAAATAAAACTTCTATCGGCACCAGTATCAAACAGAATAGAAGTAGTTAAATTGTTGAGGAGGAACATACCCGTGACCACATTCGGGTCCTGACGGGCGTCCCCTGAGTTGATCACAAAGGCGCTACTTTTGACGTTGTTGTTGTTGTTGTTGTTGCGGTTGTTGCCCTTATTCTTCAATTTGGGGCACGTATCCCTAAAGTGTCCTGGGTTCCCACATTCAAAGCAGGACTTAGGTTGTCGGGCATTTTTGTCAGAGGGGTTGTTGTTGGATCTGAGGGCTCGGCAATCCTTAGTCAAATGCCCGTGCCTCCTGCAGTTGTTGCAAGGGGTACTGCACTGACCAAAGTGGTGATAGTTACGCTTGGGACAATAAGGCCTGTCCCCGGTGTAGCTGCGGTTGGATTCAGAATTGGTGGTGTAGACTTGGATGGCTTTGTTTTTCTTGTTTGAGTTGTGGTGGTGTTCAGTGGATTTGCGTTTGTTGTTGTTGGAGGATGAGGTGTTGGAGGTCTCACGACTAACAACTAGCGCCATGAGTTCGTGGGCCAATCGAATGGCACTTTCAGTGGTGGTTGGTTTGGATGAGGCGACATTTCCCTGGATGCTCTCAGGGAGTCCGCGGATGTATCTCTTGATGCCCTTACTTTCCGGTTCAACCAAACTCGGGCATAGTAAAGCAAACTGCTGGAATTTGGTGGTATATTCAGCAACATCATTTCCCTGCACCGCCAGGTGCCAGAATTCTTCCTCCAGCCTGTGTAGCTCTTCTTCAGGACAATATTTTCCTGTCAGCTTCTTCTTCAGTTCGGCCCAAGGAAGTCGATTTGCAACCTCAAGGCCTACAGAGTTTGCGTGGGTTTTCCACCACGTGAGTGCACCTTCCTGAAAGGTGTAAGCAGCGAATTTGACCTTGTTGTTCTCAGTGCAGTCGCAGAGGCTGAAAACAGATTCCATACGCTCAATTCAACGGATCAAGCCAATGGCACCTTCCGTGCCCTTGAAATATAGTGGTTTACAGCTGAGAAAGTCCTTGTAGGAACAAGGCTTGACAGCAGGAGTGGTGGTGGTGGTACTGGCTGTTTCCTCAGTCGTTCGGGTTGAATCCCGAGCAGCCAAGGCATCGGCTACGGCCCGAGTAACGGCAGCAGCGAGTTCAGCTTCACTGTAACTCTTTTTCTTTGGCGGCATGATTCTTCAAGAAAAGAAACAATAGGTACGTAAGAAATTGTACTAGAATGATAATTGTGATAGATGTGTGTATTAAAGCGACAATATACACATCACAAGTGTAACAGTCCTATAATATAGATTTAAATCGAACGAAATTGCTAACTGATATTACGTTGTTAAATGATTACAGACAATTTCGAGTTTGTTGAATTCAAAAGTTACAGACTTAGATATTGTGCCAAAAGTGCCAAGAATTGTTTCATCCGGTCAAATTACATTAATCCTACGAAAGCATTATTGAGTGCAGATTCAGCCTAAGCTAATTCTGAAGAAGATTGAGTTGTGGTATTAAGGCAGTGAGACGGTCAACGGACTCTGCAAGTCGGCTAACCATTCTGTGTGCCTCCTCGGTTTCCCTCAAGCGTGTCTCACACTGAGTCAACCTTGCTTGCAGGACAGTGATTTCGTTTTGATTGTCAGTCACTTGATTGTGGACGATCTCCATGGTCTCGATGGTTTCACCCACTCGATTTTCGAGAACGTCCATGTTGTTGATAGCGTTTACATGGTCCTCAGAGACCTGAGCAACTTGCCCCATCAGGGTGAGTGTCCAGTTTTCACGGGTCTCTTGCAACTCGATGTCCATGTCACGCAGTTGTTGCTCGTGACGGTGTAGCCTAGCGGCCAAATCCGGTAGTGTGAATTGATTGAGGTATGGGCCCGCTCGAGGCAACCTGGGGTTCCTCCTAGCTACCCTTGAACTTTGCGATTCGTACGGATGATAACGAGATGAGTTGGGTGGTGTGTTTGCCATTCTGAGACAGAGTGTTAGAAAGAATGAGGCCTATATTCATATAATATAATATAGCCTAAGATTGTAAGTGAGGTCTATTTATGTATATATATGCATATCACATAATAACCTATTGAGTGTCTAGCACAGACATGTTTTGAGTCCCGTTTCTCTCGAGGTCAGAGTCAACTAGTGTATCCCGTTCAGCCATAGCTTCCTTCAGATCTTACATCATCTTTATTTAATTGTACATAGTAGATCAAGCTATGTTAAATTAAATTCGTATGCCGTAATCTCTGAACTGGTTATACCTAATAGGGAATACTGCCTAACGGTCATAGTCTAGGTCCACTAAATGCAACCTAGTTCACTATAACCTTAGGCTCTGATACCAATCTGTGACACCCCCAAATTTGATGATTTGCGGAAGCTCGGTTTGGGTGTCACTAATTAATATAGAATTCACATAAGATATAATGAACGACCACTATATGCGTCGTTTTAAACTTGTATTAATAAAGTAAACGTTTACATCAAAATAATGTTACATTAGCTCGGTTCCTGAAATTTAGAGATTACATAGCATAATTATTTTTACAAAATATAATAATGCAATCAAATCTCTAGTTGTATGTATGCTGACTCGAGCTAATAATCCCTGCTTGTGGAGCCAACCTACTGCTGGGTACCTGTGATACATACTAAAATGGGTCAGCGAAAACGCTGGTGAGCTCACAGGTTTGTATGTCAACGTATAGTTGTAAGAACCGCAAGATTTATATTGAATTTAAAATGCAATTAAGCAAAATAAAAGTTATACAATCCATGAGCACATAGTCTGAGCTTAACTTGATTTGTCATGCCCATTTAAGGAAACCTAACTTGAAATGCCTCCTACGAGTGTCTAATCCACACTCGTCTTCCCAAATGCTAATACATCCGTTTGACCGGTTAGTGCGTGCTAACCCGGATGAGGATTGTCAATCACATATGATATCATATACTAACATTCACGCTAATTATATTAGAGACTATGCTATAGAGGACTTTAAATTGATTAGCTTGAAACTCATGTAGTATTTGAAGGTTGGCACTTACGTTCTACTTGTAAAACAAAACAGAGCAGTATTATCACACCCCTAGTTGTAAAATAGTGAAAATGGGGCTATGAAATTCACCTGTGTCTTGAAGTGTTTAATTTAATAAACTTGAAATAATTAGCTGTGAGTTGGTGTCCAAAGACTAGAAACCTGAATGTGTCCACGACACTTGAATTGTTATTAATTGTACCGGTATCTCGAAAGACTACCATTTAAATTGTTTGTTTAACTTGATGTCCAAATTACCCCGATTTGGTAGATTGTATTGTTACAAGTTACTACGACTTGTTTGCTTGCATTGATACAAGTTACAACGACTTGTTTGATTTTGAAGTATGTTTTGAAAACGCGTACGGCCCGTTGGTGATTAGTTGAAATAAAGTGTTGTTGTTATCGTCTTGTTTTTGAAGTGTTACACTTGAAGTATGAGTCCCATTATGTTCTAAAAGTCGTATTGCATAAGCATTTGAAGTTGTATAAGCTCGACACTTGGTGTAAAAATAGTTGGAAAACCTGCTGTTTTATGCGACACTAATAGGCGTCACTAAGGCAATTCATGCGACACTTAGGAAGTATCGGGTGGAGTGTCGGATTTGAAAGGATAGCGTCACTAGAGTAGTGTCGTGTATAATAGTATGCGTCACTTAAGGAATGACGGGTCCGAAAGATGGCGACACTTATGGAGTGTCGTATAAAATAGTTATTTCCTGAATTTAGGCGTCACTTAAAGAGTGACGTGTGGTATAGCGACACTAAAGAAGTGTCATGTAATATAGCAAGGCGGCACTAAGGAAGTGTCGTTAAGTAGTGTCGGTTAACAGAGATAGCGGCACTAGGGAAGTGTCGGTATAGGTTCATGCGCCACTTAGTTAGTGACGGTCAGTAATCAGAAACTGGTCATAGGCGACACTAAGGAAGTGTCGGTATCAAGATCATAGCGGCACTTAAGGAGTGACGCTGGTAGTGTCGCATATCTGGGTTCGTCCATGCGACACTACCGTCTGTTTGACAGATTTCGGTCCAAAAACGTGTATTCCGGCGACCGTTGGTTACAAAACTTTTACCCAACCCTCATAGGGACATATTAAGCTTATACAAACAATAATACATGAAAAGTAAGTAAAATCGAGAGATTTCGGAATTTGTCGGAAACTTACAAAGTGTCGGATGGAAAATCCGAAGAGATGAAAGTGTAGATCGTGATGAGAGGAACGTTTTTCTCCAAACGAGTATGGTGATCCGAGTGCGTTTTGTGCTAGTTTTTGGCGATTTTAATGGGGGTGGAGGTTTTGCAAATTTGAGAGAAAAGGGAGGGGAGAGAGAAAAAGAAAAAGAAGATATGAAGAAGAAAAAGATGGTGGGAGGTGATTTTAAATCCCCACCATTTTTCAGTCCGCGCACTGCGCTCCGTGCGGCGTTCGTTTTCCCCGATTGTTTAAACGTTAAATATTTATTTTATATGTTTTAATATACGTTTTAAAATACGAATAATTATTCAGTATTTTTGTTGAAGTATTTTACCAAATATTTAATAATTACATTATAAAGGGTGATTTGTCTCATTTTGTTTGCGAAGTTACATTTGATTCGCGTTTATATTAAATGTGTGATAAAACTTGGATACGAAATATTGTTGACATAATATTTTTAAGTACGATAACGTTATTAAAAATCCTTGTATTACTTAATTAAATTTGTTCACCAACGTCCGTATTTATTGTATCGAAATTCATTTGATTTGAAACTCGTACGATTTAAACAAACCGCATAATTGTGTAGATATATATTCAACAATATATATAATAATTGATACATTAATTAGCCTAACACAGAACTAATTACATGTATTAAAACTTGATTAGGCACTAAATTCTAGTCCTAAATTGACGGGTGTCACATTCATGTAATTGGGTGGACAACTCCTGTAACTCGGAATGGGCTAATCGGTATGGGGTTCGTGCCACGGGTGCAGCTTCGGGCACAAGGTCAATTTGGAATTCGACTTGTCTAGGAGGAGGAAGGCCTGGAAAGTCTTCGGGAAAGACTTCTGGAAAATCTCGGACGATGGGCACATCCTAAAGTCGTTTTTCAGCGGGTTTCTTTTCGGTTACATGAGCAAGAATTGCCGGGTACCCTTTTCTCAGGCATTTTTGGGTTTTCATACAAGAAATGATGTTTAGGTTTTGCCTACCAGTCTCCCCCTGTATGATCAGGGTTCCACCGGTAGCGAGAGGTATACGCACGATCTTATCGAAACAAACAATTTCAGCATGATGTTTGGACAACCAGTCCATGCCTACGATGATACCAAGGTTTCAGATTTTGACGGGTATGAGATCTATGGAGAAATGTTGGCATGCGATGGTGTAAAATCAGTTGATAAGTTTCTATAGTAATAATTTTTTTGGAACTATGAGGTCCGTTGAAAACTTGAGTTATTCAAAATATGTTGGAAAAATCTTGTTGTCAATAAGATGTTGAAAACTTCTGTCTAGCCAAATTTATTGAACATTTGGAGTTGTAAATAGTTTCAGGTAGTTGTTTGGTGAAAATTCTTTGAAAACTTGAATTGGTAGAAATCTGTTGAAAAATCTATTGAAAACTTTTTGTTATTGTAAGGTGTTGAAAGTTTCAGTTGATTCTTATAGTGGTGTCTCCTTAAATGAGAAGGGGATTAAAAGAATGAATGAGGTCTTTGTATGAAAGCCAAGATTATCACATTCATGATGAAAAGTAATTTGTGGCGTTCATAGTACAACGATACATCAATACGAGGTAATGTGATTTGTAACCAACAAGGCGTAAGGTTAATAGGTTGATAGTTTACAGAATTCAAAGTTTACAAAACATGCCGGGAATCGATACATCCGGACGAATGCATAAGTCTTATACAAAATGTGATGGGGTTTTATACACCCATCGATAGATCATCGAGCTAACACTGGCTATGTTCACCGTTGTTCTGGTCTACTTCTAATCTATTCTAGATTCAAGTCATGTGGATAGTAACGTGCTTCGAGTATGTCACTGTATCGCGGGAGCGCAGAGTGGAGAAAGATATTATCTGATGAGCATTGGCACATCCATTTGATCTACGTTTTTGTTCTTTGCTTATAATGAGTAGCCACTTCCTTCCAGTAGTTATTAGAATATTCAAGGCATAGTTTGAAATAGTTTGAAGTAGTTTATGGACTTAGTCGTTGTGAGTATCCCTTGTAATACTAATCCAGTGATGTTTGGAATAGACAAAGTCGCGAATTATAGACAAAGTCACGAATTAAGTTATGAGTAAACCGTTTGACAAATGTGTCGAAATGGTAACCAAACATGATCAAGTAGTAAGTCTCGTGTTTTGAACGAATTGTTGACATACAAGTCAAAGAGTGATCTATCGTGATCAAGTATAGAGTTGAGTGAATCATTGGGGTTCATGCAATTGTTGGAAAAATCATTTCCGATAAGTACGTGTTGTGGTTAATCAAGTTCACCCGTTGACCCCTGTATGACAACGGGTCCTAGTGGTTGGAGTATCAGTATTAGTGGTATGAATAAGACAAGGTCTAATTTGAAGTGGTGTGTCTGTTCCTCTAGTCGTGTGTAGCATGCATGCCCTATGGGTCTACGATATAAGTGGGAACGATGAGTGCGAACTAACAGGAGTAAGTTCGTTTAGGTGACGGAGTATCGTACGGTCTAAGTTCTATACGTGTTCTCGAGTGATTTAGTTGTGAGCGGAAAGAAGAGGGTGAAATAGGTGTCACTTGTTTGAGTGGCGAATCCTTAGGCGGATTTTACTCGTATGAATCATATTCGATTATATCGTTGCCCGATGTGGTTGGGCGAGCGGGTATCGTGGAAATCTCCACAATAGTACAGAAGGTTTGTGATTTGTTTTCGATGTCGAGTAACGTAGTTGCGGAAGTGGTTGCCATAAAGGGTGGCAAGGAGTTTAGTATACGAAAAGTTAAGGTTATATATAGAAATATAATAACCTAACACATAAGCACGTTTAAAGGTTGGTCCCATTCTATCCTCAGTTTTCGTTACTACCGTATTCTCATTTACTATAACCGTTTCAGGTCTTGCATCTAACCTCTTTTAATTGTACATAGTTGATCAAGCTATGTTAAATTAAATTCAAATGATGCAATTGCTGAACCAGTCATAACAAATGAGGAATACTAACCTAACGGTCATAGTCTAGGTCACTAATGCAATCCTAGTTCGCTATAACCAATGGCTCTGATACCAATCTGTCGCACCCCCAAAACACGTGGCAGCGGAAACATGAGGTGTCATGGGGGCGCCGACCAAATCAAATATCACAACACAAGATTAAAGCAAACGACCTCTATATGAGACGTTTGAAAATATTACATACCATAAATTCAAATTGTTTACAACCGTTGTACAAAACATTGGAGTTCGCATAAAATGTGTAGATTACATAACTACAAACTATAGTAAAATGCAATCTAAATCCTTTGAGTTTGAAAGCAATGCGACTCGAACTACGCTATCCATAAGCATCCTACTGCTGTGGGTTACCTGAGAAATACATACTAAAAGGGTCAACATAAAGTTGGTGAGTTCATAGAGTTGTTTAACAATTGTTTAAATGTTGGTATAAAACCCAATAGTATGAAACACGAGTTATGAAACACAAGATTTGAACAGTTGTATCATTCAACAATGATAAGTAATTGTATCATTTAACAAACGATAAGTAAATGTGTTGAGTAAATGTATCGTTAACAAACGATAAATAAATATGTAGTTGCACGAATGCAAAAATATGTATACCATTTGCCATGAGCTCATAGTCCGAAGCTTAACAATGTGTGCCGTGCCTCTTTCGAGTACACGATCGTGGGTGCCCCAATGCAAATGTCTAATCCGGTACACTCGTTATGAACAAATATTAATACGTCCGTTTGACAGGTTAGCGCGACTAACTCGGACGGGGATTGTCAGTCCCAAATAGATCTATTTACTAATATTCACACTTTAGCAAAACTAACAAACTATGATGTGTAGGGCCTTTGTGGATTAGTGTGTTAACTCATGCAATCCGTATAACGTTATTTATGGTACTTGTGTTCATAAAAGCAATTGTGTAAAGCAATTGTATAAAGCAGTTGTAGTATGTATTCTCCCCCAAAATAGTTGTAAAACAGTAAAAAGGAGGGGCTATGAAACTCACCTTAGGTTAGCAAGTAGCAAGCAAATATCAAATAAGCAAGCAAAGTCCAAAGCGCAACCTTCTAACGTCCTAAACGTATAAGGTTGTGTAAGTAGATGTCTTATAAGACCATCTATAGCGATTGTATAAGTAGGGTCAATGTCCACTTAAGCCAATCGTGTAGGTGGAGGGTTAATGTCCACCTAGAGCTAGTTCATCAACTAGTATGTCCAAATAATTTGTCGGTTCGTGTCGGAGTTCATCCAAAGTGTCAGTTTCTAACATGCAACCTTAAAAATTCAAGATTTCATATTTTCGACTTTTGTCGGTTTGGTTCGCCATTTAATTTCTACCACTTCTGGTCCAAACTAGGGTCTGAGATTTTTACCAACTGATCATGTATGTATCTAGTCTAACATATAATTTTTACAGCAACCATAGTGTCCATTTACATATTTAAACAAATTCGCGTATGAACCGTACTCATTTTCCGAAAACTTCCAGACCAGGTTCAAAGATCCGGTTATAGCCAAAAATACGTAGAGATCTGGAAAAAGTGTAAAACACGAAAGTTGTAGCTCTTTTCAATACGCAACTTTTAAAGAAAAATTCGTTGTCTAACTCCTCCTAGAACTCAAGTAACGACCATTTTTGTAAGCTGTGTTTTTGAAGACAGAATCTGTCACTTTATATGTGTGTTATAAAAACGTATTTTAGCAAGATATTTGGACCTAAACATGTTAGATGAACATTATAACATGTATATAAACCACATGTAATCAGTTTTAGGGAGAGAAAGTGTTGGTATCCTTACAATGAAGATGGTGAAAACAAAGGAAATTGAAGATGATGATGATGATGTTCTTGAGTTCCTAGCCTCCTTTCTTTGATCTCCTTCTTTAAAATGTGATGGTTAAATGATGGTGGTTTGGTGATGGTGTAGGGGCTGGAAAATCTCCAGCAATTTGAGAGAAAATGATGGAATTTACTTGAGAGAATATGTGTAAAATGAACCAAGTGCATGTGTGTATGAGAGGAGTAAGTGGTGAAGTGATGTGATGGTTTTGCATGTTCAAAGAGTTGTCAAGTTGGGGGGTGGCACATGGGGGGGAGGGGAACGACCAAGGGGGGCCCACAAGGGGTATTTTAGTCATTTCTTATTCACCATTTAATTTGTTATGTTTCCCGTTCGTTTACCCGATTGTTTCGATGTTTATTCGTACGTAAAACGTTAATTGTACGTGTTTAATCAACGATTTAAATTTTGATATTCTTAATTGATATAAAAGTTTAAATACTTGGAACATTTATAAAAATGTTCCGTTAATTTATCGGTCTCGATTTGCGTGCTCGTTTTACGGAGGTTATATTGCGTAACGTTATTTTTGCACGTTTTTGTTATCGATTTAAGACGCAATATATTTTGAGTAAATTTTCATTGAAGTATTATTTAAAATACTTAATTTAAGTTGTCAAATTAATTATTGACGTTTATTTGGTTGCCGAATTAAATTCGCGCGTTTTCGTTGCGTTTGAGACGTTTTAACCAAAACGTCTAGGTTTTTCGTGTATTATTTTAACAAAATAATAATAAATGATAAATAACTTCTAAGAATGGATTAAAGTTATTTATAAAAAGGTTTTCACCAACGTCGTATAGTCTGTCGGACTCCGTCCAGTTGTTTCGCACAATTTCACCAAATTGCGTAAGCGTAATACAAAATAATTACGGAAGTGTATATTCACATAAATACACAAATAGTTACAAGCAATTACAAGTATTTAGCCTAATACTAAACTAAACACACGTAATTAAGGTTTCTAACAGGTTAATCAGTAACCCTAAATCGTCGGGTGTCACCCTCGCCGTGGATTACCTGGAAGCAACCCTTCCAGACACGGGTCTAGGTCTTGTTAAGCCGTGAAAATGCTATAGTACACCGTTAAACTACCTCTGGTTATAAAGATGTGTAAAGATATAATAGGTCTTTAAAACACCGTAGATATACCTAGGGTTAGAGTACTGTGGAAAATAAGGTCACTATACACTGTACGCATGCCTAGGGATGAACGACCGATGGCAAATGAGGGTCTAATCCATGACGGAAGTATTAAGAACTTAAACAGATAAAACATGAGTTAGGAAATGAAAGCAAGGATGCCGGCTGTGTTCCCAGATGCTTAAAACCCCTAAACTCTACTTAACCGATAGTTTAACTTATTCAGCATACAACCAGTATTCAGCATACAACCAGTATTACTCTGTTAAAATTGGATAGACATAGGTGCTAAGAAAAGTCAGTGTTGTGGACTGTCGCCTTATTCCTTAACCCCATTCAGAGGGTTGCTTGGTCTCCGAAAGAGACGGTGAGGTGGGTCTGAAGACAGTCCCATCTGACCAGAATCAGGATAGCCTAGGATTCAGTGACATATGCTTTAGGGTTATACCTAGACGTAGGGTCGTAGTGTTTACACCGACTGTTTAGAAAATTCTTAACCAGAGTAATCACATATCATCAATATAATATCATCCCGAAACCCTAATCGTCGAAGTTTAAGCAATCACTCTCTACCTGCTGCTTATATTCTCGTTTACTTTCCTGCACTTTAATTTCTGTCTTTAGGTTAGATTAGATAAAACCAAAACCCATACCTACCTTGTTTTAAACCCATCCTATTGTCAGGTTATCTTTGGTAGGTTCCAATTCAATTCAATTCGTTCCGATTTTGGACGACACTCGAGTTATACTTGCCGCCTTACCCACAAGGTAGGTAGCTTGCATAGTTTGAGCCCAGCAAATATAAATTTTTAAAACTTCAACCGCTCACGTGTCTCGGTGGCCGTCGGTGCAACGACTCGGATTCTAAAACCCGATCGACCGCTGGGACCGCGACAAGTTTTTGGCGCCGCTGCCTGGGATCGGTTTCGTCAAGAATTGAATTCAGCCTTAGATAGTTAACTTTAGAAGATCCTTCCCTAAGATTATCATTACTTAGGAAGTTAATTGCTTTATTTAGATAACTTAGTTATTAAACCCTAGAAAATACATAAAAATTAAAAAATGAAAAACCCTAATTCTCCTTCAAACCCCATCTCTCCTCTCAATCAAATGATGACGGATGAGATGACGGCTTTGGTAGATGCGGAATTCTTTGACTGTCCAGAGTATGAGTCAAACTCCTCTGACGTTAGAGAAATCTGTGTTAACCATGAAGTTGAGAACCCAAAAATATCGAGCTTAGACTTAGGTTTTGATGAATCTCAGCAGAAAATTCCTGCTTCTGTTACTGTTGCTTTAAGTGGTCAACCCACACTTGACCCTGAGATTCTGTCAATCTTGTCTAGGTATCCACACTATATTAGACCTGCTACTTTACCTGATGATGAACCATTTGGAATCGAAGTGTTCTTTTATCCACCCATGCCTTGGATGGATTTGAATGAACATCTTCATTGTTTAGATGAATACTTTGAGTACGATCTCCCAGATATTTTGCGAACCCACCCCACTACACTTTATTCAAGTGTTGTTGAGGAAGAGTGTCTCCAATATCAGGTTGAGAATGAACTTAGGATAGAAACACCAACCCGATTAAACACTGAATGTAAGAATCATCTACCCGAATCAGAAACAGACCATCACTTAGGAAATTCTCAAAAGCCCAATAGGAGGATAGATATCCATGCCAACTTTCTGAAATATCTTAAGATATCTGATTTTCCATTTACATTTGAGCAGAGAAAGACCTTTGTTGAGATTGATAGAATAATTAGACTTCTTCGTGCTAACCAAAGTAGAAAAGACGAGCTATTGTTAAAATCAGAATTAGATCTTTTAATGGATTTACTTGCCAGCACCGATTATCCCTCTGATTCAGAACCTAGGATTAATCGTTATGTTGCGTTCCTGATTGACGAGCTTGAATTTTGGATAGAAAGAAGCCCTATCAAATCTGACATGATTCTTGCAGATATTCCATTCTTTGTTGATCCTGCTACTTATTTAATTAATAAGCTTAGAGCTAATTTTCCTGAATCAACTAAGGAAGCTATGGACGCTGCTTTCTTTGCAAAAATGAAACAGATCCATATCCAGCTAATCCAGTTATTCCAAAAAACCAAATTCCCGTTTACTAACCAACAGAAGATTTATATCGAAGAGCTTTCCCAAGCAGTTCACACTACTTACGGAAATCCCGATTCTTCTAAGGAAGCAGAATTTGTGGATTTACTTTCAAAACTGCTCTATGATCTGTCTTATCTAGATACTGGATTTAGGGATGGCATTTCAAACTAGAAAAAGGTGAAACGGGAGTTTAATCGTTTTGTCGATGCATTGTTACAACTCAGTCAGGAAGAACGAGCATTCTTAACAGAATTTGAACGGTATTTCATAAATCCTGCTGACTTAGTTTACTATGTCATCCGAGCTCTCCGAGGTACGTTTATTTCCCGCTATACCTTGTCTCTATCCTAAGCATCAACTGTACCCAACAGTGTCATCTCGGACACTATCCGGTAAAACAGTAAGTCTGGTATGGACGAGCTTTCGTCTTTAACAAAGCGCTCTTGGGAGGCACCCCAAGCCTATCTAGGTTAGTTAATATTAGTTAGCATTAATTTTAGTTTGAATTAAGTTTTCGTTTTAAAGCTTTCATTTAAAAATCAAGAAAACGTCCTTTAAACTTTAAACTCGCGCAATTTGCGTAAGTTCGAACTTTTCAGAAAAAATTTAACAAAGTTTTAATTTTAAAATTTTGGTAAATTAATTATGATTTGTTTTAAAGTTTAAAGCACACAAAAATATCGTTTCGTTTTTAAATAAACTCGTTTCTGTTTAAACGCAAAGAACTTTTCGCACGCAATTTAAAATACAATTTTAATTCGTGAAAACTTTTTATAAAGATTCGTATTTACTTTTGGTTACTTTATTAAAAATCTTAACACCTTTCGAAAACCAATCGTACGTATCGTATCTTTCGCGTTTTAAATCGAAACGTATTTAAACCAAGAGGAAGGGATCCACTACAAACAAAAAGTCAAAAAGTCAAAATTTTCTCTCCTTCCCCTTCCTCCAAACCGTCGGCCTTCCCATCACCATCACCAAACCCTCATTTTTCCACCATTTTTGATGATTTAAAGCTTCAAGTTCTTCATTTTATCATCTCTCTTGCATACATAACATCATTTCATCACTTGCAAGGTAATTCCTAACTCAAATCTTTAAATTTCATTAACTTTTTAAAAAGTTAAGGTTTCAACTTTTGATCTATGAAATCCATGGTGAAAACTTGTGTTTTATGGTTCAAAAGTGTTCTTGCATAGTTGCTTAACATGATTACATGCTTGATTGAGTAGATTACTTGATAATTTGTTGCTTTGATCTTCAAGTGTTGACTTTAAGTTGTCAAAGTTGCTAAATTGTTGACTTTTGATAACTAGTAGTTTGTTTTGACTTGTTTTGATTAATTCATGCTTAGTATGATTTGATAAACATGTTTACATGATTGCTAGTTTATTTTGAATGAAATCTAGGATTATTAAAAGTTAAAGTAATCATGTTGTGATTAAAAATTAAATAAGTATCATACTTTATTTTAAATATTCAATTTTTAAATGGTACTTGAGTTAATTAAATCATGGCAAGTTTCTTAGATTTTCAATAAATCATTAGTTAGCTTTTGGTCCTTGAATATTTTAATTATTCACCACCTTAATTAATAAAGTGTTGAATATTTTTAATATGACCATCACACGTAAGCTACCGTCATTCATTTATCAAAATCTTTAAATCTTGCAAAGTTATTAACCGGACAAGTTAACACGTGTCTTTAACCATATGGTATTTGCATAAATAAATTAGTTTATGCTCTTTTTGGTTTACTTGATATATTTGAGGTAATTACATGGTTAAACTCACTTAGAATAAGTTGCCATGAATGAAAGTAAAAAAATTTGCTAGTTGTTTGAAATGACGAGCTTACTTGGATTAAACACTAGTATTATTGTTGCTTTAATACCCTTGGAATATGTTAGACACTTATGGTTGCGAAAATTGTGGATTGAGGATTGGTTAGGCCTAGGTTTAGTTTAAAATAAATTGCGGATTTATTCATATTTTAAAGCCTACATTTCCAATTTTTGTTTAAAATCTGGAAATGTACTTAGCAATTTGTTATTACTTATGCATCTCATTTCCTTGTCAACAGATGGATCTATCAAACCCTTCGTTGAGGAAGCTTGCTTCATCCCCCGAGAATATGGACGATATTGAGAAATGGATGGGACGATACTTAGGGTCGAACAGAGTCATCATGTGGCCGGATATGAGACGCTTGGGTATTAGGGATGAGCTGGAAGATTTGATTAAGTATGATAAAGATGGCGAGGAACATGCTGCATTTTTCCATCTTTTCTCCATTGATGAGGCTATATACCTAGAGGTCGTCACGGAGTTTATGATGACTTACGAGTTCCGAGAGAGATTGGAGATCACTGATAAGAAGAAGATCACTTTTCGGTATCGTGGGAAGAAATATCATATGATAGTTGGAGATTTCGGGGTATACCTTGGCCTTTACACACAGTCTCAGGCCAGTTCTGATTGGTTCACCAGCAGTTTCCAGTCTATCTCCAGTTTACCGTCACAGGATCACAAGGAGATATGGAGAGGATTGACGGGGACAACCTTCAGGAGTGGAGTGAAAGCTTCACTCATGACCTGACCAGTTCATCACATTCTTCACAAGCTCCTGTGCTGTACTATCTTTGGGAAGAGAGATGTTGGACCTGCTACATCAGAAGAGCTTAAGTTCATGGATGCGATCATAAGGAAGCAGAACCTGAATGTCACATACATCATAGCTGATAGATTGTGGAAGGAGAAGAAAGAGGATAGACGCCACGTATTCATGGGAGCCATTATCACGAGATTGTTAGTCGGCATGGGGATTCTCACTGACCGTCACCGTGAGGATTACACCCATCACGCTAGCTCACAGCCATTTGATCTAGAGTATTGTAAGTTGATCAGGATCATTGATGAGGGACCTGAGAGACAGTGCTTATGGTATCAGACTAGGCAGCCCATTCCTGGATGCTTCATGACCAGGAAGCGCGTGACTACAGAGGATAGAGATGTTGGTCCCCAGCCACAGAGACCAGTTGCAGCAGAGATACCTGAGACATCAAGAGGAGCAGACACATCAGTACTGCCTACACAGGCCGTTGTGCATCACACGGATCCGGTCACTCCCCTTACTCAGTACTATCTATTACATGCTTTACAGGTTATCCGTGATCAGCAGGTTCTGACAGCTAGGACACATGGTACCCCTGAGCCTGATCACTTCTTATACAGATGTGGACCACCACCTCCACCCACTACCCATACCGCCACTCACCCATATACCACCACTCGCCCATACACCACCTTTCCTCCACCACATCCACATACCTCCACTCAGCCACCACATCCATATAGACGCCCACGCACACCTACCAACTACTCCGCACCATTACCCACTCACAGATCTACATCTGATATAGCCAGAGTCTACTCAATACATATACCATCACCAGCCCGTCAGCAGGCATCATTGCCTCATCCGACTGTACCCATTCCGACCCATGACCAGCATCCAGAGGCTAGCACATCATACAGACCAGATCTGCTCTACATTGGCACCAATGCATTGTTCACTGGTAGCATCGGCCCTTACTTGGATTTGGGCCCCATCTTCTCATATCAGGTTCCTACTGAGAGCACTCTCAGGCAGTTCTACCTTGATATGTTACAGATGGCAGGTGTTACCGCTGCGGACATGCTCGCTCAGGGTTATGATGATATGATGGCGCTTCCAGCGATGACTCTCAGGCAGATATTGATTCAGAGAGGACTACTACCTCCAGATGAGCAGAGGGTATCTAGCAGACAACAGTCAGTTGCAGGACCTCCAGCTCAGCCTGATGACATACCAGCAGAGGATCCTCCATTCTAGACTACTTATCTTATGATTCATATTTCATATCACTGACTTTTGTATTATATTGATTACAGTGATCTCTATCTTGCACTTGGTTAAACTTTTGGGATATTTTTCGACCTTTATGGTTGAAACTTTATATTTCGTTTATCGTAGTTACTTATTATGTTTGTTTCTTTATTTTAGAATAAGTGATTGAATGTGTGATGAATGAGAAATAAGCCCGCACGAGATGACGAGCGTTCAAGAAAGAACCGTGATGTCAAAAGGTAGACAACCAAGGAATTCACAACTGCAGACCACGGAACTTACACACATCTCAGGAGAGGAGCTTTGGTCTATCTTCTTCTGAAATTCGCACATGCACCGCAGACTCTTCAAAGATCAAAGTGTGGAATCTCAACCCACACTCCAAGACATCTTAGCCAGAATCGTCTCCAAATCTTAAATCACAAAAGTGTGAAATTCACTAATAAGAATTTCCACTTACATTAGGGATCGACTCTTAGCTAAGCATGAATGAGAAAGCGCTGTGCACCAGAATAGGACATGCGGAGCTGAATCACTCTTAATGAAGATCTTCGAATCCTCAGCTTTCGCCTCTAAACGTCTAATCGTCATCTGGGGAGTCTCTTACCTTTCACCTCGTTTACATTGATTCATTTTTGTTAGCTTAGGAATGCAAAGTAATCTATACTCTATCCTAAACTTATCACTAAGTATGGGATTCCAGCCCAAACCAAACACTTGAGAAACATTTTCTATATGTTCAAACTCTAAGTGTGGGATTATATTTTTCAAATATAATCTCAACTCAAGAGAACATTAGGGACAATGTTCCTTTAAGTGTGGGATAGCAGGTATAGAATACCTTGAATTAAATGTTTTACAGATTTTAATGTCCAAATAGCTTTACTCAGAAAATGTTCCTCAAATTTTCAAAATTTTCAAAACTTTTTAAACAAAAATAATAAAGTATGAGCCAAATCATCCGATTAGCTCTACTATTTTTGAGTTACGATTTCTTTCAAAGAGAAACCATTTCTAATATGAGTTAGTTATTCAAGAATATTAGGGAAATTAAGGTAGAAATTTCTTAAATAAGTATTAACAATCTAAGGAGCATGGCTAGGCACATACAAACCCAAATTTGCAGTGAGGTTTTGAGCCTTAAAAGCATTCATTTTAAATGCTACATTGTTCATTTCTTGTGTGTGCCAATGCTAGTATCTCAAAATTAGAACTTGTTCCTGACATACGTTTCGAGACCACATTGGAAAGTACCGTACGCGGTATAGGTGCAATTAGATGATCTCGACATTCCTTAGGATTAAACCCATTCTTACATACCTTTTAAGCCAAAAACCCTTCCGATACTCATTTTTAGTATCGATGATCCGCCTAGAAAAACCCTTTGAGCCTAAACCTTTCGTTTCTTCAAAACACTATATCTTTAACCACTTTTCCCAAATTCCCAACAACTTATCTTGGAATTTCTAAGGTTATGAAAAACATCTTGAAGAATCTCTTTCTGAATTGATCTACTCCTCCGTGTTCACCAAAATTAGAAAATCAAGAGTGCGAAAAATTGGCACCAGAAGAAAAGACTTGAAGAAGTCCGTGATAAGAAAGAAGAGATTTCTGAAAGAAAATCAAAAAATATCCTTAGAAGTTCTCTGGCAAAGAAATTCTGAAGAAAGAAAAGAAAATAAAAAAGAAGAAAAAGAAAGAAAAGAAAAAGAAAAGAAAATAAAGCTAAAGTGCTTAGAGTATCAATCTCTCAAAGAAAGATTCAATGAAATACGAGTAGCTATCTTCTCCGTTCTACAATAAGTTTTTCATGATTCTTAGAATGCCTAAGATAAGCAACCCCTTACAACCAAAAATCACCACTATCCATACCCCTTAACCTTCACAAACATTACAACCCACTTGAATGTCTTGGGATAATTAGCGCCGTCCTCTTCCTAAGTGGTGGAGATCCGATTCTCGACCAAGCTTATGATGATGAGTACTGCATTACTGGCTATTTGAGCGATTTCGATTATGCTAGATTGATAGGAAACCCGATACACTCTGAGTGAATTGAGTTTCCACCTTTAGTGAGATCGCCTAGTCATGTATACTCCAAGATCACGAGATTTGGAAAGTATGCCTGGGAAAGTCAATACTTATATTTGAAAGGATCATCTTAGCTTTCCCTATGTTCTCTAACTAATTTTCCCATATGACAAAGTGGTAACCCTTTGGAGGTGCTCTAACTCACCTAAAATCTATAAAATGTTTTCACAGGGACACAACTGAGTGTTGCTTGAGGACAAGCAACGCTTAAGTGTGGGATACTTGATGTGACCCAAAAAGTCATGTTTTTAAGTACTTATTTCCGCACTTTTTGGACTATTCTTTGGTGAAAACATTTCAAAACAATCATTTATCATCAAAAATCACCAAGGTAGTCTAAATACGGGCGTTGCTACAAAAATCAGTAAAAACATCCATTTTGCACGCAAACCGAAGCAAAAACAATCACCTTAAAAATCCGTTCTTGTTTATCCTATCAAAGTAGATCTTAATGCATATTTTATGATTCAATAGGAAAATCCAAGATCGGTGGTGAAAGAATCAAGAGAAACGGGTGAAGAACGAAGAAGATGTGCAGTCTAGAAGCCCGCCGATCGTCATCCGGAACACGCAAAAGTTAAACACTTCCAAATTTGGCAAACTCAGTGTCATTAGAAGCGTAACGGAAAAACGAAGCCAACGGCGCAAGAATCAAGCAAATCGGAGCCCAAACGAAGAAGATACGGACGAACCAAGCAACCGAGAAACAAGCGGAGGCCAAACCAAGCACCAACCCCCCCTGCCCACCTAGGTACCGTATACGGTACCCTAGGTGCCGTATACGGCCCTTGGGGTGCCGTATACGGGGCCTGGTGGCTTGTGAGGTGCCGTTTCCCCCTGGTCTGATGGTCCCGTATGCAGCTTGGATGCTTGTATTTCATGCTTCAAGACTTGTACCAAGACCAACTAGCTTCTCCTATAAATACCTCACTCATTTCACCATTTCAAATACACCTTACACCTCTCATTTCACATACTTCTCTTTCTCTCTCTAAAATTCTCTCTCTAGCACTACTCTTAGGAGTTAGAGGAGAATTGTTCTTATAATTAGTTCTCTCTCTAGTTTCTCTCTCTAGCACTACTCTTAGGAGTTAGAGGAGAACTAGAGAGATATAAGTTAGCAGTTAGAGCTAGAGGAAAGTTGTAATTGGGTAATCAAGCAGTAGCAAGGTTATTCAAGTCAGACTGTTGTAATCCTCAGTATTACTCTTCTAATCCGGTGATATTATCTTACTTTCTTACTGTTATAATGTTTACTTTGCATATTATTTCAGTACGATTTATGATTGTTGCCATGCTGATTAGCTAGATTAATATGTGATTGTTGAAATGTAGATGTTAGGATTAGGGATGATGTTTAATTAATATATCTTATATACGATCGGTAGTTGTTATGATGCATACATGTTTAGACTTATCCTGGATGTAGACTTAATTAATCACCCTTTCTGGTCTCTCACGTGACTGTTGCCTTAGGATAGAATCTGATCAACCCTAACTACGAATACACAGTTATCTCCTGTTTGTATGAAACTGTGAGATCGCCATAAACGTCAGAATACTTGGTATATCGTTGGAAATACCACTGGTAGAGTACAAATACGTGGAAGCCAAGGAAATGCCGGTGGACTATCTCACCGTGGATTACCTGGAAGCAAGCCTTCCAGACATGGGTCTAGGTCTTGTTAAGCCGTGAAAATGCTATAGTACACCGTTAAACTACCTCTGGTTATAAAGTTGTGTAAAGATATAACAGGTCTTTAAAACACCGTAGATATACCTAGGGTTAGAGTACTGTGGAAAATATGGTCACTATACACTGTACGCATGCCTAGGGATGAACGACCGATGGCAAAGGAGGGTCTAATCCATGACGGAAGTATTAAGAACTTAAACAGATAAAACATGAGTTAGGAAATGAAAGCAAGGATGCCGGCTGTGTTCCCAGATGCTTAAAACCCCTAAACTCTACTTAACCGATAGTTTAACTTATTCAGCATACAACCAGTATTACTCTGTTAAAATTGGATAGACATAGGTGTTAAGAAAAGTCAGTGTTGTGGACTGTCGCCTTATTCCTTAACCCCATTCAGAGGGTCGCTTGGTCTCCGAAAGAGACGGTGAGGTGGGTCTGAAGACAGTCCCATCTGACCAGAATCAAGATAGCCTAGGATTCAGTGACATATGCTTTAGGGTTACACCTAGACGTAGGGTCCTAGTGTTTACACCGACTGTTTAGAAAATTCTTAACCAGAGTAATCACCTATCATCAATATAATATCATCCCGAAACCCTAATCGTCGAAGTTTCAACAATCACTCTCTACCTGCTGCTTATATTCTCATTTACTTTCCTGCACTTTAATTTCTGTCTTTAGGTTAGATTAGATAAAACCAAAACCTATACCTACCTTGTTTTAAACCCATCCTATTATCAGGTTATCTTTGGTAGGTTCCAATTCAATTCAATTCGTTCCGATTTTGAACGACACTCGAGTTATACTTGCCGCCTTACCCACAAGGTAGGTAGCTTGCATAGTTTGAGCCCAGCAAATATAAATTTTTAAAACTTCAACCGCTCGCGCGTCTCGGTGGCCGTCGGTGCAACGACTCGGATTCTAAAACCCGATCGACCGCTGGGACCGCGACACCTTGTTCCACCTTTCTCCCCTTGTATGATCAGAGTTCCACCGGCAACAAGAGGAATACGAACTATTTTCTCGTAGCAAACGATTTCGGCATGATTCCTAGATAACCATTCCATACCAACGATAATAGCAAAGCTTCCGATTTCGACGGTTATCGAGTCTATGGGGAAAAAAAGTTCGTTTGCTAGATTCAAAGTGCAATTCCGGATTATACCATCAGCTTCAACTAATTTTCCATTCGCTAATTCTACGATGTACTTGATGTCTAAGGCAGTGGTGTCACACCCCGCTAAAGCGGAAACACGAGATGTAACAGTACCGGGTAACAATGCATAAGATATAGAAGTAACACCATACATAATTTAGTGAAAATATTACATATTACTACAAGTTCAAACCACAGTTCCAAAAGAGATTACATTAGGTTCATAAAGTTTTCAAAAGAGATGTCATAGTTTCAAAACAAAGCAAACGCGTGTGAGCATGCATCCATGAAAATGTACTCCTAAAGTCCTCCTTGCTGTCGTTCTCCTGAAAAGCATGATAAATCAAAAGGGTCAACTATGGTCATAGTTGGTGAGTTCACAAGTTTAATGTTAAAAATAAATGAACTAAAAGGTTTGTTCATAAATGACATGAGTAAAAATGATTGGTTGTAATAGTTGCGAATATGAAAGGTAATATACAAGAGTGTTATTGCAATTGAGGCCACTACTTAACCGATTCAACCGACACATGCCCCAAGATCCATGTTCTCTCGGTAACATGAGTACCGGTGATACTATGCACTCACGACCAGTGTAAGTGAGGAGTGGTTTCCTCCTAAATAGCGCTATCCATAAATATCAACGGCTCATCTGGCTCTCGGACGAGTTAATAAGTAGTGCAAACATTATTTCTGGGGACTTTAGCACGATGGTACTCAAGCATAACAATAGTATACACCAATTCGCATAATTAGTATAGCAAAAGTTCAACAAGTTCATAAAGAGTACGACCAATTTAGTTAAAGTTTAACATCATGCTTTTCACCCCAAAATAGTAAACAAGTAAAAAGGGGCTGTGAAAACTCACGATTGAGCGTAAGCGTAAACCGATGGATGTAACACGTGTGCTTGTCGAGTATGACTCCTATCTAAGTCCTATGAACACGAGGTTTCTAATTAGATTCTCGGTAAGTTTTGTTTGATAAGATTGCTTAGCTAAATATTTAGATTACAAAGTGCCAAAATGGTTTGTTTGCTTTGAAGTTTGTTAATGTCCAATAATCGCGTTGAGTATGATAATGAATACACAAGTATATAATGTCTCGCAATTGTTTGTCTTCCAATTTCATAGTGTTTTGAGTGTTGGAACTTTGGTTCCTCATAATTTATGATTAATATACACAAACCGATAAATACATCATAGGACACCCAAACCCCTTTTTGTTACCATTCTTTCCAAAGATAGAAAGTTTGACGTTTTCGAAACCGAAGCCCATTTTTCGTTGACTTGGTCAAACCTTCTCGGTTAGACCCGAGACTTTTACCCAAACCTTAAGTCATAAAAAGTTAGTCTTTCCCTAAATAGCAAGTTCGCAAGTGTCGGTTTTTAAGTTTAACCAAAATCAGTCCACTTTTCATGTTTTCCAGAAATTACCTCTGTTTGTTGCACTTATTAAACATACTTTTGGTCCAAAATCAAATATAGTAAAAATCACAGATCATCCTGATATCGCGTAAAAAGTCACGTTTTTACTACCGATATCTCTCTCATTCTGGAACGATTCTTGGCATTTTAACTCAAAAACAATACAAATCAATGGTATTAAGCCAAGATGGTCAAAACAAGGTTGCACGATGAAAATCAAGCAAAACGGACGTAAAATGAAGATTCCACGCACGTTTGAGGATTCAAGGCATCAAAACGAGATTTCAAGACAAAAGTGCCCATCACCAACATCCATCTTACCCAAGATGTTCGTTTTCAAATTACGAATCCAACAGAAGAAGATTCAACAAAAACGGATGAAAAATGATGATTCTACGTACGCCGGAAGATTCAAACGATTTGTACGACACATCTAAAGTTCAGAGACATATTTTTGGGATTTCTTTTCATCAAATTCTTCGTTTTTGAAAAACGAATCCAACAAAAAAGAATCAACGCAAACGGACGCGTAACGAAGAAAACATGCACGAATCAAGAAACGAGGCAATAGGCGACGAACCGGGGCGGGTGGCAGCCAGCCGCCGCCGGCCAGCACACCACTGCCGCCGGCCACCCTGAGGCCGCCGCCGGCCACCACCCTCCCGCCTCGTTTCCGTTTTTTGGTCCTTTTGTGTACCCGGTGCACAACCTTTACATACTTTTTGGTACCCGGTGCACCACCTTTACGCGCTTTTTGGTACCCGGTGCACCACCTTTTCTACCTTTTGCTAATGTGTGCCTCCACTTGCTAAAATGCACCAAGACTCTCCTATAAATAGGAGGCATGGGGTTCATTTGAAAGACACACCACACCTTGGAGAAAAACACCAACACACTCCATATTACTCATATCTTTTCTTTCTTGTAAATTTAGTAGTTCTTCCTTTAGGTTAGTTTAATTAATTAGAATAGCTAATTAATTAGCTAAGGAAGATTTGTACGGAGGTACTCCGGGACGCATATTTTAGCTACGAGTTATTGTACTTCTTTCCAGGTGTTAATCTATCTTTCATATTTAAATATGTTTGTTCTTTCTTTAATAAATTTAAATATGCATGCTAGAATTGCCATGAGTAATTAGATAAATCAATTGTATGCTATCATAGTCGTTTAGAAAGTATTAAATATGTGACTATGCGGTATGTTATGAGATTGCGGATGGTTACATTACAAATAGATATAGGAATTAAATCTTTATCGTTTATCTGCCCAACTCATGTTGTGACTAAAACCTTATCCAAAAATGAACGTAGTTAACTCATAGGGTATAGGTCACTTAGTTATACTATGTTAGATTGAATCAATGAGCTCGGCATGGCCGGTGTTTTCTAGACCAAACTAGGATCCAAGAGACACGGAATATGGGAATAGAGGTAGATTAAGATTAAATTCATATAGGCGATATTTTTGAGACAACTTTCAGAATATCCTCAAGTTAGATAATACTTTTGTATGCTTAGATTGGGCCGCCTAGACCAGTTGGCCCAACCTATTCCGGTGAGGATAACCCTCATTCTTAAGGTTGTTTATTCAACAAACTATGCCATGATTCGGACATCTCTGACGACCGAGATTAGGGAATAGGATTCGAGGTTAACTGTCGGATAATGTGGGTGTACATTTGAGAGAACTTTCGGTGTATGATTTAATATATTCTGTAATCCATGTGACATTCTATTTGCCTGATTGTGGACACCTCCGCGTTAGTCCAATAGAAGGATTGTAGCAATAGCTCACGTTAACTTACGAACTTACCTCCATTAGAACTCTCCATATTTAACAACTCTTAAACCACTTCATAGTAGACAATCGCTTTAATTGCTGAACGCCCGAAGTAACCTCCACTTTTAAATCTAGTTTAGTTTAATTTAGATAGAAAACCTAAAACCAAAACCAACCTTTTTAACCCTATCTAAAAAAAATAAAAGTTTCTAAACCCCCTAGTTTCAATTTGTCACGCTTTGAAGAATGATCCTAGGTCATACTTGTCCTTTGCTATCCCCTTTGATTAGCATAACAGTAACCCTAGGCCCCATCCTTAAAAATTTAAAACCCATTGCTGTGCCACGTCACCATTAGAAATTCCAACGACCGGTGCGTGTCGCAACACGTTTTTGGCGCCGCTGCTGAGGAGCGTCGGCAACCGATTTTAGGAAATTAGTAACTTTAGTGTTTAGCGATCCTTTTGAAAGATTAACATCAATCAAACGTTATCTTATTGCCTTTAGGATTAGTTTAGTTTTAGTTAACCACTTTTAGCCAATTATGACAACACCTTACTTTGATTATACCAACCCCACACCAAATGAGTCATACCCAACTTTTAGCTGTTTCCTCACCTACAAACCACTTACCTTCCTCAAAACAATCTTTGTCAGATTTTATGTTTGAACAAAAAGTTATAAACAAAAGAGTAACCGGATTTCAAGATAACATTGACGCCATGATAAAAATTTCAGAAAAATTAATTTCTATCATGGAATCTATTTTGAAAAACTTAAGTTTTATTGAGGAAAGTACGTCTGTGATCACTAATGACACCACTCATTCACCAAGTGATGACGTGTTAATCGTGACCAGAGGAGGAAAAGTAACCAAAGTTGATCCACCACCAGATAATATGTAACACCCCGCAATTTTGACAAAATTATAAACGTTAATTTCATGCATTACTAGGCTAATTCCCTACTTGAGTGAATTCACAACGCATTTTAGAGGTAAGTCTAGCAAAGCCCAACTAGTTAATACGCGTAGTATTACATATCGTAATTACCTACAAAAACAATTGGAACAAACGCAACAAAAATATATGACTGTTGGTGGACAAAATTTTTGAATAAAATTTTAAATACTTAATTAAGTTAACTTTGAAAAATTTAAACCAATTAAAAATAATTTAACATTTAACGATCGGATACACGAACACGGGGCTTAATAACACAAAATGGGGACAAAAATTTACTAACTCTTCCCCTCCCCATTTGACTAAAAATGCAGCCCCAAACACCCCCAAAACCCCCACCCACTCCCTTTCACCTCTTTCATTTTACACACACACACAAACCCTAACACCCCCAAACTCTCTCAAATCATCCATCAAAAATCACCAAATCATCATCTTTTTCTTGTGATTTTCGGACCAACAACAACAACAAAACACATCATCAACTTCATCTTCAAGATCCAAGCTCAAGATCCACCATTTTTGCCTCCATCTTCAATTTTCACCTAACTTTTGGATTCACTCGGATTTGGTACGATTTTACCACTTTTCTTTGTTATTTCATGTTTATAATGAGTAATATACCATGTATTAGTGTTTTATCAACTTATTATGTCCAAAAACAACTCAAAAATACGTTTTTAAGACCAAAAATACGAGCAGCTCGTCGGGCGAGCCGAGTCGAGCAGCGAACCGAACCGAGCTGCAAGTCGAGTAGCGAGCCGAACCGAACTACGAGCCGAACCGAGCTGCGAATCGAACCATTACGAACTGAAATCGCGAGTCGAGCTTGCGAGTCGAACTTCGAGTCGAGCTTTCGAGCCGAGCTGAGCTGGTCTGCAAACTGACTTTCTGCCCAACGATTCGACATTCCCTTAACGACAACTACACTTTTACAACGAAACGATTTTAATCATGACTTAATTAAGGAAGTATTAATTACAAAATGTCACCAATAAGTCGTATACATTTTCAAAAATACGAAATACAAACGTAAACATTAAACAACATTTTGGACATAACTTTGTTGTACAAACACTAACATGGATGGTCGAGTTAGACATCCACGTACTTATTAATCTCATACGTTTAGGGCGTTAGGAGAATCTGGACCATACTTGGGCTTAGGTTTGCTAGCACTCACGTACTACTTAACTCAACATGTGAGTTCACAGCCCCTACATTTACTGTTTTAACTGCTTTGAACAGGGGTGGAAAACATAGTCAAACGCTTTTACAAACACGAACGTATACTTGTTTTAGTCGAACGATTTGAGTACTTTGAACTGTTGAAACATTATACAAAACTGGTATTTATGAAACAACATTTTCATACTATAAACGTGATAAACTTTGTTTGGTAAATCGGAGAACGACCGGTACTTTTATTGGTAAATCGGAGAACGATCGGTACTTTTATGTGAACGCTGGAGAACGACCAAAACGTATTTAAACTAATTGAGCAACTAATGGGCCCTACTGACATGGACCAGATCCTACTGAATTGGATCAGGGATACTGACTTTCCCTACTACACTGGTTTTACCCTTCTGACTTGGGTACTCGATCCTACTGACTTGGATCAGGGATACTGACTTTCCCTACGATTATGGTTTTACCCTTCTGACTTGGGTACTTGGATCCTACTAACTTGGATCAGGGATACTGACTTTCCCACGAGACAACTATAGGGTACTGACATCCCTACGAAAACAACCATAGGATACTGACATTCCTACGAAAACAACTATAGGATACTGACATTCCTACGAAACATCAACTATTAGGATACTGACATTCCTACGAAAGACAACTATAGGATACTGACATTCCTACGAAACATCAACTGTTAGGATATGTCGTGCCCCCAGCGGTCGGTCGGATTTTACTCCGGTCGTTGGTCCGGCCACCGAGACACACGGCAGGGTAGTTTTAAAATTTATAATAGTCGGGGGGAGCCTAATCCTCCGTACTACCTACTGGAACTGGTATGAATACCTGATACGAGTAAGTGGTAAGGATGATCCAGGGTCGTTCCTCACGACGGCAGAATTGAAACAGAAATAGTTCTGATAAGTCAGTAATTAAGCTGGGGTTTTAATAACTGGAAGGGTGTTTGTTTTGGTTTTTATATTTAATCTAATTAAACTACTAAACTAATAAAGCATAAAACTAAAGGGAGACTAGCATATATAACACTTAAGGATAACGAAGACGTGGTTCACCATGACTTAGAATAGATGTGATGATATTTTAGTTTGAAAATGTCTTTTAAGGATTTGTGTCTTGCTTTCACGTAGAAAACCTAGTAGTGTAAACACTAGCACCCTACTAATCAGGTTAACCGATTAATATGTCACTGAATACTAGGCTATCAAGATTATGATCAGATCGGATTGTCTTGAAACCCCCCTCACCGTCTCTCATGAGGAGACCAAGTGACCCTCCAGATGAGGTGCAGGAATAAGGCGACAGTCCGCAATTTATCTACTGACCTTTCTTTAACACATACAGAGATATCTAAGCTGGGCAAGGCATTTAAGATTAAGACAATTGGTGACTGCTGACTTATACATTAATGGTTATGATTGAGTTCAGAGATATTCGGCTGTGATACAGTCTTCAACCCACAGAGTTTTCCACGGTTACATTGTGTACTCACCCGTATTACAGTCTTTCCTGGATCACAGACTCAGCCAGGATGTAATACAATGTTCAGCCTACGGCCTTTCCACGGCTTACCGGATACTCGGACGTTTTAGGGCTTATCCTGTATTACATACTTTAGGGCTATCTAAACTCATTATGTCTAAGCTTGTATTACAGAAAAACCATCTATGATAGCTAAACAACCCGTTCACTTAATAAATCCCTGATTAATTCACGGTGTACTATACGATAAGCTGGGCAGTATTTCCACAGCTTCAAAATCAGACCATGTTTATTTCGGAAAACATAGATAGGTAGTGACCGTTTGATCAATGGTTCATGACTCCTTTGTCAAAAGGGTTCTAACCACGTTTATTGGGGGAAAGGCGATAGTTTAGTTTAAAATCATAAATGTATAGTTAAACAGCACCACAAGTTTTCAAACCTATCTGTATTACATTTATCATGTTTATGAAAACCTAATCATTAAGGCAGCAACATTGTTATTGTATGTCTAGTATGCAGTACCTAAGCAACAATCAAACAAGAACATGCAATAGGACGGAATAATAGCATCACAATACTGACCTAAGGATTACATCATGGGTACCCCGGAAGTTGTCCCAAAGATACACAACAGATAAGCATGAACCTAATCTATCTCTAATCCTATGCTTCGTGTCCCTCACAGATATGTTTCAATCAAGGGAACAACGACCATGTTGAGTTCATTGATCATCATACACAGAATAGGTTGCAATCCTACTTCTAGCAATTGGTTAGGTTCTAGGGAGGAGCATACAAACCACAGCATAAGTTGGACAGATAAACGGGTAGAGGTTTAGCTTATAAGTTCACAAACAATTGTAATATATAATAATTAGGAGCATTATTCCACAACGGATTGTGCCCACGACTTTCATAGCTTCCACGTTCCGTACTACACACATTTGTGATGATTCCGGCGCTCTACAAATGAAAGCCGTATAACGTTACTTCCGTTGTGACATAATGATGGTATCCCAATTAACAATATCACAACAGACTACTAATTAATCATGGCAACCATACAAGCAACTACTCACAACGCATATCAATAAATATTTCTAATATTAATAAATCACGTACATCAAACAAGAACAACATGACAAACTAATAATAGAAAGGATAGAAAATACCGATAGGAATTGCGAGCAGAATAACACTTGTATTTCTTCATAAATATCCAAGCATTACATAAGCTAGCCTCTACTAATTAACTACATAATTAATCTACTCCTAATCTTCCTTCTAGTTCTCCTCTAACTCCTAAGAGTAGTGCTAGAGAGAGAAACTAGAGAGAAGAGCTAATTTCCTACTAATTCTCCTCTAACTCCTAAGAGTAGTGCTAGAGAGAGAATGCTAACCTAATTTCTAGAGAGAGAAAGTAATATGAGAGGTGAGAGGTGAATGAGGTGTGTTGGTTGAATGAGAGGAGACCTCTATTTATAGATGAGGAGGTTGAAGCTTGGTACAAGTCCCAAAGCATAAAGAACAAGCATCAATGCGCATACGGGGGGTATCAGACCAAAGGGGGGGGGGGGGTCAAACGGCACTTTCCAAGGCATAAGGTCCCGTATACGGCACCTTGGAGGGGGTATACGGCCCTTGGCAGGGGGTATACGGCCCTTAGCAGGGGGTATACGGCACCTAGGGGCCGTATACGGGGGGTGGTGTCCCGTTTGCCCTCCGTTGATTCTTCGGTTGCTTGGTTCGTCCGTATCTTCTTCGTTCGAGCTCCCTTTTGCTTGATTCTTGCGCCGTTGGATTCATTTTTCCGTTACGCTTATAATGACACTAAGTTTGCCAAATTTGGAATTGGTTGACTTTTACGCGTTCCGGTTGACGATCGGCGAGCTTCCGAGCTTCATATCTTCCTCGTTCTTCATCCGTTTCTTCTGATTCTTTCACCTCCGGTCTTGCATTTTCCTATGGAATCATAAAATATGAATTAAGATCTAATTACATAAGAAAATCAAGAAGGGAATATTTAAGGTGATAGTTTTCGCCTCGGTTTGCGTGCAAAATGGATGTTTTTATTGATTTTTGTAGCAACGCCCGTATTTAGACTACCTTGATGATTTATGATGATAAATGATTGTTTTGAAATGTTTTCATCAAAGAATAGTCCAAAAAGTGCGGAAATAAGTACTTAAAAACATGACTTTTTGGGTCACATCAAGTATCCCACACTTAAGCGTTGCTTGTCCTCAAGCAACACTCAGTTGTGTCCCTGTGAAAACATTTTATAAATTTTAGGTGAGTTAGAGCACCTCCAAAAAGTTACCACTTTGTCATTTGGGAAAATTATTCAGAGGACATAGGGAAAGCTAAGATGATCTTTTCAGAAATAAGTATTGACTTTCCCAGGCATACTTTCCAAATCTCGTGATCTTGGAGTATACATGACTAGGCGATCTCGCTAAAGGTGGTCACTCAATTCACTCAGAGTGTATCGGGTTTCCTATCAATCTAGCACAATTGAAATCGCTCAAATAGCCAGTCATGCAGCACTCATCATCATAAGCTTGGTCGAGAATCGGATCTCCACCACTTAGGAAGAGGACGGCGCTAATTATCCCCAGACATTCAAGTGGGTTGTAATGTTTGTGAGGGTTAGGGGGTATGGATAGTGGTGATTTTTGGTTGTAAGGGGTTGCTTATCATGGGCATTCTAAGAATCATGAAAAACTTATTGTAGAACGGAGAAGATAGCTACTCGCATTTCATTGAATCTTTCTTTGAAAGATTGATACTCTGAAGCACTTTAGCTTTATTTTCTTTTCTTTTTCTTTTCTTTCTTTTTCTTCTTTTTTTTTTTTTTTATTTTCTTTTCTTTCTTCAGAACTTCTTTGCCAGAGAATTTCCAAGGATATTTTTGATTTTCTTTCGGAAATCTCTTCTTTCTTATCACGGACTTCTTCGAGTCTTTTCTTCTGGTGCCAATTTTTCGCACTCTTGATTTTCTAATTTTGGTGAACACGGAGGAGTAGATTAATTCAGAAAGAGATTCTTCAAGATGTTTTTCATAACCTTAGAAATTCCAAGATAAGTTGTTGGGTAATTTGGGAAAAGTGGTTAAAGATATAGGGTTTTGAAGAAACGAAAGGTTTAGGCTCAAAGGGTTTCTCTAGGCGGATCATCGATACTAAAAATGAGTATCGGAAGGGTTTTAGGCTTGAAAAGGTATGTAAGAATGGGTTTAATCCTAAGGAATGTCGAGATCATCTAAATGCACCTATACCGCGTACGGTACTCTCCAATGTGGTCTCGAAACGTATGTCAGGAACAAGTTCTAATTTAGAGATACTAGCATCGGCACACACAAGAAATGAACAATGTAGCATTTAAAATGAATGCTTTTAAGGCTCAAAAACCTCACTGCAAATTTGGGTTTGTATGTGCCTAGCCATGCTCCTTAGATTGCTAATACTTATTTAAGAAATTTCTACCTTAATTTCCCTAATATTCTTGAATAACTAACTCATATTAAAAATGGATCCTCTTGAAAGGTGTTATAACTCAAAAATAGCAGAGCTAATCGAATGATTTGGCCCATACTTTATTAGTTTTGCTAAAAATTTTGAAAATTTTGAAAAATTTTGAGGAACATTTTCTGAGTTGAGCTATTCGGACATAAAAATCTGTAAACATCCAATCCAAGGTATTCTATACCTGCTATCCCACACTTAGAGGAACATTGTCCCTAATGTTCTCTTGAGTTGAGATTGTACTGTAAGTATAATCCCACACTTAGAGTTTGAACATATAGAAAATGTTGCTCAAGTGTATGTAATGGGCTGGAATCCCACACTTAGTGATAAGCTTTAGGATAGAGTATAGATTACTTCTTAGATTAACAGGCTAACAAAGTAAAATTTAAATCAAGAAACAGAGTAAAGGTTAAGAAACTCCCCAGATAACGATTGACGTTATGAAGCTGAGTGCGGTAAATGAGAGGAGACTTTGAAGATCTTGATCCTCAATTTTCATGAAGAACGGTTCAGCTGTAGACGTGTCGATCTGGTGCACAGTGCCTTGTATCCATACTTAGCAAATAATCGTTCCATCATGTAAGTGGAGATTCTTAAGAGTGAATCTCATACTTTAGTGTTTAAAGATTTGGAGGCGATTCTTGCTGAGTGGCTGCAGTGTGGGTTGAGATCCCACACTTAGATCTTTGGCACGTGCGGGTTTCGAGAGAAGATAAACCACGCTCCTTCCCTCCGAGATGAATGTAAGTTCCATGGTCCTGCAGGTGTGCAAGCGTTGTTTATCTGCCTTTGATCCCACGGTTTCTTCCTTGAATGCTCGTCATCTCTTGGATCCTCCAGTCATCCAAGATCCACTCAAATCACCAAATTCTCTTGAAAATAACTAAGACTTAAAAGGATAGATTGTAGAAAATGAAGCGAAGTGATGTCGCCCTCCGGACATAAGCAGAGTCAACCAAGAAACACCAAATGTTCAATATGTAACACCCCCAAATTTAACGATTTGCGGAAGCATACTTTGGGTGTTACTAATCAATATACAAAGCGTAAGATATACAGCAAACGACCTCTAAATGAGACGTTTTGTAAAATAATTACATTTCATAATTAGATCGTTTGAAAACATATAGTTTTCTTTACACCAAAAATATATAAGCCTAGAGTCCGCGTAAGTGGCGGGAGATTCTATTACATAATCATAGCTACAAAAGATAATGCCAAAGAATCTCCGTTATATGCAATTTGGAAATCATGCGACTCTAGCTAGTAATCCTGGAGTGATCCTACTCCGTAAGTGTACCTGAGAATACATGCTAAAAAGGGTCAACCAAAAGGTTGGTGAATCTCACAGGTTTATCAGTAATTAAATAATCAGTTTGAACACAAGATTTCATCAGTAATGCCCGTAGGCGTATATCAAGTATTTGCAAATCCAGCAAAAGTAAAGTAATCAAGTTATACCGTTGCCATGAGGCTCATAATCGAAGCTTAACCCGTAAATAATCAGTTGCTCCCGTGACATGCTCGAAATTGAGCAAGCATAAGTAAACGAAATAATAGTCGCCCGTTTATACATAACGGTTCGTGGTAGCGCTACTACCCCGGGCGGGGAGGGTCATTTCCCTAATGGATCCATTAACTACTGTTCGCGCTTAAGTACATAACTAACGATATATGATGGAGAGACTTCAGTAAATCGTAAGTAACTCATGCAATTCCGTTTGGTATAGTAAACAGTTTAGTACTTGTGTTCAAGAAAAATCAGTAGCATGCATCTCCCCCAATAAGTTAAAACAGTAAAAGTGGGGCCGTAGGACTCACCTGAGTCTTTGCAAGCGCGTTTATATCAATAAACGAGTATGTAATATCAACAGTTGGTTCTCCGGACCCGTAACCTCCAAATGCCTAAACACGTAATGTCAAGTAAGTAGATGTCTCGCAAGACCATCTAGGCTAGTTGTTCATACAACCCGTTGTGTTTAAATGTTGGTTTGTTCGCGTTTGTATCAAAAGGTATACGGCCCGTTGGTGATTTGTTAATATTAAAGTTTATCATTTATAACGCAATTTAGTGCAATTGCAATAGAAAGTATGTTCTATGACGTTTATTAAGCCGTATGGTATAAGTATTTGAAGTCGTATAAGTTCGACACTTAGTGTAAAAATAGTTGGAAAGCTGCTGTTTTATGCGACACTTCATAGCGTCACTTAAGTTGGTCATGCGACACTAAGGCAGTGTCGGGTGAAGTGTCGGGTAGTCAGGTTATGCGTCACTGACGAAGTGTCGGGTATAGTATGCGTCACTTAAGAAGTGACGGGTTCCGTAACAATAGCGGCACTTAAGTAGTGTCGTATAAAGTAGATATTTTCAGGTCTTGGGCGTCACTTAGGGAGTGACGTGTAGTATAGCGACACTAAAGAAGTGTCGGGTAAAATAGTAAGGCGGCACTTAGAGAGTGACGTTATATAGTGTCGGGTAACAAAGATGGCGGCACTATGGAAGTGTCGGTATTAGGATAACTGCGTCACTTATGTAGTGACGCTAAGGGGTCAGTAATTGGTCATAGGCGACACTAAAGAAGTGTCGGTATCAAGATCATAGCGGCACTAGAGGAGTGACGCTATAAGGCGTCAGAGAGGCATAGCGACACTAAGTGTCGCTAGCACTGTTTTTGGCATCTATGCGACACTAAAGCCTGTTCGACGGATTTCGAGCCAAAAACGTGTTTTCGGGTTTCCGTTTGGTCCGATTCTTTTACCCAACCCTCATATGAACATATAAAGCCTATCAAAACCATAAACTAGTAAAAATGATCAAAAACGAGAGATGTCGGGATTTGTCGGAAACTTACAAAGTGTCGGATTGAAAATCCGAAAAGATAGGAATGTAGATCGTGTTGTCGTGGTCACTTTTCCCCAAACGAGGGGTATGCTTCGGCGAGATTTAGTGGTGTTATTTTGTGATTTTGGGTGATGAATGTGGTTGGTGATTGAGAGTAAAAGAAAGAGAGAGAGAGAAAAAGGAAAATGGAAGTGAAAGAAAAAGGTGGGGGAATGGGAGGTTATCCTCCCATTTCCGGTCCCCGCTCCCCGTGCGGTGTTCGTTTGCTCCGTCGTTTATTCGTAAATAATTATTTTAAATATTAAATGTACGTTTTAAAAATACAAATTATTACGCGGGACTTTTTGTTTAAATATTTTACAATTTGATTTATATTTGAATTATAAATTGTACGTTAATTTATTTAGTTGCGCGTTTTAACATTTTAAATTTTGTGTATCTTTCTGATTGTGCAATACGAATAAATACGAAATATTATTATAATAATATTTTGACATAACAATGTTATTTAATAAGATTGGTCACCAACGTCCGTATTAAACTGAATCGAAATACATTCGATTTAAATTGCGTACGATTTTACCAAATCGCATTTTTGTATATATTCAACAATATAGATAATTCGATACATAAATTAGCCTAACACAGAACTAATTACATGTATTAACAAAGAATTAGGCACTAATTCTAGGCCTAATTTGCCGGTTGTTACATTCTCCCCCTGTTAAAAGAATTTCGTCCCGAAATTTAAGTCGAAGTCGCGTTAGGGGCAGAATCGGTGAACAAGTGAGGATACTTGAGTCGTATTTGGTCTTCCCGTTCCCAAGTGAATTCCGGACCGCGCCACGAATTCCACCTGACTTTGACGATTGGAATACGACTTTGTTTCAGTTGTTTGATCTCACGGTCCATAATTTCGACGGGTTCCTCAACGAAATGTAGTTTGTCATCGATGCGAATTTCGTCAAGGGGTATAATAAATGTATCGTCAGATAAACATTTCTTTAAGTTAGAAATGTGAAAAGTAGGGTGCACGCTGCTGAGTTCAGAGGGCAGCTGCAATCGATATGCCACTGGACCTATCTTCTCGAGGATTTCAAAAGGTCCAATGTACCTGGGGTTTAATTTTCCGCGTTTGCCGAATCGGATTACGCCTTTCCAAGGCGAAACCTTTAAGAGTACCCGATCCCCAACCTGGAACTCGAGTGGCTTGCGTCTCACGTCAGCATAGCTTTTCTGACGATCACGCGCGGCTTTCAGTCGGTTTTGGATTTCAACGATTTTCTCTGTGGTTTCATGTATGAGTTCAGGACCAGTGAGTTGACTTTCTCCCACTTCAGTCCAACAGATCGGTGATCGGCACTTACGACCGTACAGTGCCTCAAAAGGTGCCGTTTTAATACTGGCGTGATAGCTGTTGTTGTACGAGAACTCGCACAACGGTAGATGTCTTTCCCAATTTGTACCAGAATCAACTACGCAGGCCCGTAGCATGTCTTCCAGTGTCTGAATAGTACGTTCGCTCTGGCCATCGGTCTGAGGATGGTACGCGGTACTCATATCGAGACGGGTACCCAGTGATTTTTGGAGTGATTGCCAGAAGCGAGATGTGAATCGAGCATCCCTGTCAGAGATAATCGAGATAGGGACACCATGTTGGCAAATGATTTCTCTGATGTAAATTTGTGTAAGGCGTTCCATTTTGTCGGTTTCTCTGATTGCAAAAAAATGAGCCGATTTGGTGAGCCGATCGACGATCACCCAAATGGTATCGCAACCGCTCACCGATTTAGGTAGTTTGGTTATGAAGTCCATGGTAATTTGCTCCCATTTCCATTGAGGAATTTCAGGTTGTTGGAGCAATCCGGAAGGTCTTTGGTGTTCGGCCTTGACCTTAGAACAAGTTAAGCATTTGCTGACGTACAAAGCAATGTCAGCTTTCATATTCGGCCACCAGTAAAATTCCTTGATGCCGTGATACATCTTGTCAGATCCCGGGTGGATAGAATATTTGGACTTGTGAGCTTCATCCATCACCAAGTCCCGAAGGTTTCCGAAATTAGGCAACCAGATCCGGTTTGAGAAATACTTAACCCCATTGGGTCTGGTCTCAAATTGTTTATCCATGCCTCGCAAGGCCTCGTTCTTGAAGTTATCGGGTTTCAGAGCTTCGAGTTGGGCAAGATGTATTTGGGTGGTGAGATTGTTATGAATGGTAATACTGAGTGCCCGGACTCGAAGGGGTTTTGTTCGTTCCTTACGGCTGAGAGCATCAGCAACCACGTTTGCTTTGCCCGGATGATATTTGATCTCACAGTCGTAATCGGTGAGTAATTCAACCCATCTACGTTGCCTCATGTTAAGATCTTTCTGGTTGAAAATGTGCTGGAGGCTTTTGTGGTCGGTGAATATAGTGTTGCGGGTACCATAAAGATAATGTCTCCAGATTTTTAAAGCGAACACCACGGCCCCTAGTTCGAGGTCGTGAGTTGTATAGTTTTTCTCGTGAACTTTAAGTTGTCTGGAGGCGTAAGCAATGACCTTGTCTCGTTGCATCAGTACGCAACCGAGACCTTGGTGAGAAGCATCGCAGTATACCACGAAGTCATCGGTGCCTTCGGGTAGAGATAGAATGGGTGCACTGCAAAGCTTGGATTTCAACAGTTGGAATGCCGACTCTTGTTTATCGGTCCAATCGAATTTCTTTTCCTTCTGAGTCAGCACGGTGAGGGGTTTGGCAATTGTTGAAAAGTTTTCAATGAAGCGGCGGTAGTAACCGGCCAATCCCAAAAATTGGCGTACTTCCGTGGGAGTGGTTGGTGCTTGCCAATTCTTGATTGCCTCGATTTTTGACGGATCTACATGAATTCCCTGACTGTCGATAACGTGTCCAAGGAATTGAACAGTGTTTATCCAGAACTCACACTTAGAGAATTTGGCGTAAAGCTCCTCGTGTCTAAGTAGTTCTAGGATGGTTCTGAGGTGTTGTGCGTGTTCCTGTTCGTTTCGATAATAGATAAGGATGTCATCGATAAAAACAATGACAAACTTGTCGAGGTATGGTTTGCACACCCGATTCATAAGGTCCATGAATACAGCAGGTGCGTTGGTTAGGCCAAAGGGCATTACTTGGAATTCATAGTGCCCGTAACGGGTTCTGAATGCGGTTTTTGGGATGTCAGCATCGCGAACACGCAACTGATGATAACCTGATCGAAGATCAATCTTTGAATAACAGCTTGATCCTTGAAGTTGATCGAACAGATCATCGATTCGGGGGAGTGGGTATCGGTTCTTGACGGTTAGTTTGTTCAACTCTCGGTAGTCAATGCACATCCTGAATGAACCGTCTTTCTTTTTGACAAATAAAATTGGAGCTCCCCAAGGTGAAGAACTCGGTCTAATGAATCCTCTATCCAGGAGTTCCTGTAACTGAGTGGACAACTCCTGAAGTTCGGATGGGGCTAGTCGGTACGGTGCTCGGGCCACCGGTGCGGCACCCGGCACAAGATCAATAGAGAACTCAACCTGTCTAGGTGGAGGTAAACCAGGTAGTTCTTCTGGAAAGACTTCGGGAAAGTTTCTAACGATTGGCACATCTTCAAGTCGCTTCTCCTCCGACTTTTTCTCCGTGATGTGCGCGAGTATTGCTGGGTAACCCTTTCTCAGAAATTTTCGGGTTTTTAAACAGGAGATTAAGTTTAGTCTCGACCCACCAGTCTCCCCCTGTATGATCAAGGTACTACCGGCGGCGAGAGGAATTCGGACGATTTTATCATGGCAAACAATTTCGGCCCGGTGCTTGGACAACCAGTCCATACCCACGATGACATCAAAACTTCCTAGTTCAACAGGCATTAGATCAATTGAGAAGATTTCGTTTGCGAGGTTTAAAGTGCAATTAGGTATCACACTACTGGTTTCTATGAGTTTACCATTTGCGAGCTCTACAGTGTACTTAACATCTAAGGCCGATGGGGTGATATTAAGTAGTGGGCAAAACTCATCAGATATGAAACTTTTATCAGCACCGGTATCAAATAATACTGAAGCAGTAAGATCGTTGAGAAGGAACGTACCCGTTACAACATTCGGGTCTTCCCTAGCTTCCCCAGCTTTGATGACAAATGCTCTGCTACGAGCAGGGTTGTTGTTCCGTTTGTTGCTGTTGTTGTTGTTGTTGCTTCTCTGCTTAGGGCAATTATTCTGAAAATGCCCAGGACTTCCGCACCCATAACAAGTCTTCGGGGCACTGGTGTTTCGACAATCCTTGGCCAGATGCCCAAAACGTTTGCAGTTTGTGCAAGGGCAGGAACCGTTATGGTGACGATTGCATTTGGGACAGTAGGGCCTGTTTCCACTGTACCCTTTTCTTTCTGAGGAGCCGGATGAATAAGCCCTAATAGGCTCGGGTCTTCGGTTGGAGATTTGGTTGGATGAGTTGGGGTTTCCTTCCCATTTTCGTTTGTTGGTTGCTGGTGGGGCTGAGATTGTGTTACGGCGGACAGCGTTTGCCGTGAGTTCATGTGCCATACGGATGGCGTTCTGGATAGTACCTGGTTTGGATGAAGTCACCAGGTCCTGGAGTTTCTCGGGCAGTCCATCAATGTATTTCTCGATCCTTTTGTACTCAGGATCGACCATAGTTGGGCACAGGAGTGCCAGCTGGTGGAAACGGTTGGTATAACCGGTGATATCATCACCTTGCATCTTATGGTTCCAGAATTCCAGCTCTAACTGTTTCAGTTCATCCCTGGGGCAATACTCACCCCTTAACATCTCTTTCAACTCCACCCAAGGGAGTTTGTAAGCATTGGCAACGCCCACAGTCTGGGCATAGGTGTTCCACCACGTGAGTGCGGTGTCAGTAAAAGTGCTAACTGAGAACTTAACTTTGTCCCCCTCCGCACAGTTGCAGATAAGAAATACCGATTCAACTTTCTCGATCCAACGTATCAGACCAATAGCTCCCTCGGTACCTGCAAAGTTTAAAGGTTTGCAGTTCTGGAAGTCCTTGTAAGAACAAGGTTTAGCAGCAGAGGTTTCAGCGGCATCGCTGTTTCTCGAGGAATTTGGTGGAGTATTCCGAGCCAAGGCTTCAGTAACAGCCTGGGTTATAAGGGAGGTAATCTGGGCGTCGGTGTATGGTCGTGTCTTTGGCGGCATGATGCTGAACAATAAAAGGACAAGGAAAGCGGAATAAGGTAATTGCATGAAATTATGATATGTCACAAGTGTAAATGCTGAGATTCACGATAACAGTACGAGGTGACAACCATATTTCATTTAGATAAACAAGTTGAATACAAGATACGGTTTCCAAAAGATTACAGAGTAGTAGTAGTACAAAAGTACCAGGAATTGTTATATCCGGTCGAATTACATAGGCCCTAATTAAGTAGTTAACTGGTTACTAGATACAGACTGATCTAATCCTGGTGTAGATTAATCTGCTCCATCAGTGCGACAAGGCGGTCCACGGTTTCAGCTAGTCGGTTGGTTTGCCTGGCGTTGTCTTCCACCAAGGCCAGTCGTTGTGTTATTGTTCGAGAGTGATCCGCAGTCTCCTGTGAACGCTGTTCACATTCTTCTAGTCGGTTTCTTACAAGTTCATCCGCACCTAACTCTGCGGTCATGGAATCCTGAATTATGCTTACAGAGAGGTTGGTATCCTCTTGTTCTCGCTGGAGTTGGGATATGTGATCAAGTGCTTGGCGAAGCAGGTAGGTCATTCGGTGTTGTTCCCGTTCGAGACTTTCGAGCCTTTGCTCTTGACGGCGGAATTGGGTAGCCAACACTGGCAACGTGAGATGTGCCGAGTCCTGAGAGTTATGAATAGGATAGGGGCTGTTTCGAGGCGACCTTGTGTTCCTCCTGGCTACTCGTGGGTTCCGTGACCCATGTGAGTGAGAGTGTGTCGGATTAGGTGGTGTGTTTGCCATTCCTGTGGCAGAGTGTAAGTAAGACAAGGCTAATATATATATACATATATCATATCCATCCTAGTGTCTAGTACGTATCAAGTAATGGTCCGGTTCTCTCGTGGTCAGAGTCAACTAACGTATTCCTGTTCAACATAACCATTTCAGACCTCACATCCTCTTTCCTTAATTGTACATAGTTGATCAGGCTATGTTAAATTAAAGTCGTATGATGTAATTCCTGAACCAATCATGCCTAGTAAGGGAATACTGCCTAATGGTCATAGTCTAGGTCCACTAAATGCAACCTAGTTCACTATAACCTTAGGCTCTGATACCAATCTGTAACACCCCCAAATTTAACGATTTGCGGAAGCATACTTTGGGTGTTACTAATCAATATACAAAGCGCAAGATATACAGCAAACGACCTCTAAATGAGACGTTTTGTAAAATAATTACATTTCATAATTAGATCGTTTGAAAACATATAGTTTTCTTTACACCAAAAATATATAAGCCTAGAGTCCGCGTAAGTGGCGGGAGATTCTATTACATAATCATAGCTACAAAAGATAATGCCAAAGAATCTCCGTTATATGCAATTTGGAAATCATGCGACTCTAGCTAGTAATCCTGGAGTGATCCTACTCCGTAAGTGTACCTGAGAATACATGCTAAAAAGGGTCAACCAAAAGGTTGGTGAATCTCACAGGTTTATCAGTAATTAAATAATCAGTTTGAACACAAGATTTCATCAGTAATGCCCGTAGGCGTATATCAAGTATTTGCAAATCCAGCAAAAGTAAAGTAATCAAGTTATACCGTTGCCATGAGGCTCATAATCGAAGCTTAACCCGTAAATAATCAGTTGCTCCCGTGACATGCTCGAAATTGAGCAAGCATAAGTAAACGAAATAATAGTCGCCCGTTTATACATAACGGTTCGTGGTAGCGCTACTACCCCGGGCGGGGAGGGTCATTTCCCTAATGGATCCATTAACTACTGTTCGCGCTTAAGTACATAACTAACGATATATGATGGAGAGACTTCAGTAAATCGTAAGTAACTCATGCAATTCCGTTTGGTATAGTAAACAGTTTAGTACTTGTGTTCAAGAAAAATCAGTAGCATGCATCTCCCCCAATAAGTTAAAACAGTAAAAGTGGGGCCGTAGGACTCACCTGAGTCTTTGCAAGCGCGTTTATATCAATAAACGAGTATGTAATATCAACAGTTGGTTCTCCGGACCCGTAACCTCCAAATGCCTAAACACGTAATGTCAAGTAAGTAGATGTCTCGCAAGACCATCTAGGCTAGTTGTTCATACAACCCGTTGTGTTTAAATGTTGGTTTGTTCGCGTTTGTATCAAAAGGTATACGGCCCGTTGGTGATTTGTTAATATTAAAGTTTATCATTTATAACGCAATTTAGTGCAATTGCAATAGAAAGTATGTTCTATGACGTTTATTAAGCCGTATGGTATAAGTATTTGAAGTCGTATAAGTTCGACACTTAGTGTAAAAATAGTTGGAAAGCTGCTGTTTTATGCGACACTTCATAGCGTCACTTAAGTTGGTCATGCGACACTAAGGCAGTGTCGGGTGAAGTGTCGGGTAGTCAGGTTATGCGTCACTGACGAAGTGTCGGGTATAGTATGCGTCACTTAAGAAGTGACGGGTTCCGTAACAATAGCGGCACTTAAGTAGTGTCGTATAAAGTAGATATTTTCAGGTCTTGGGCGTCACTTAGGGAGTGACGTGTAGTATAGCGACACTAAAGAAGTGTCGGGTAAAATAGTAAGGCGGCACTTAGAGAGTGACGTTATATAGTGTCGGGTAACAAAGATGGCGGCACTATGGAAGTGTCGGTATTAGGATAACTGCGTCACTTATGTAGTGACGCTAAGGGGTCAGTAATTGGTCATAGGCGACACTAAAGAAGTGTCGGTATCAAGATCATAGCGGCACTAGAGGAGTGACGCTATAAGGCGTCAGAGAGGCATAGCGACACTAAGTGTCGCTAGCACTGTTTTTGGCATCTATGCGACACTAAAGCCTGTTCGACGGATTTCGAGCCAAAAACGTGTTTTCGGGTTTCCGTTTGGTCCGATTCTTTTACCCAACCCTCATATGAACATATAAAGCCTATCAAAACCATAAACTAGTAAAAATGATCAAAAACGAGAGATGTCGGGATTTGTCGGAAACTTACAAAGTGTCGGATTGAAAATCCGAAAAGATAGGAATGTAGATCGTGTTGTCGTGGTCACTTTTCCCCAAACGAGGGGTATGCTTCGGCGAGATTTAGTGGTGTTATTTTGTGATTTTGGGTGATGAATGTGGTTGGTGATTGAGAGTAAAAGAAAGAGAGAGAGAGAAAAAGGAAAATGGAAGTGAAAGAAAAAGGTGGGGGAATGGGAGGTTATCCTCCCATTTCCGGTCCCCGCTCCCCGTGCGGTGTTCGTTTGCTCCGTCGTTTATTCGTAAATAATTATTTTAAATATTAAATGTACGTTTTAAAAATACAAATTATTACGCGGGACTTTTTGTTTAAATATTTTACAATTTGATTTATATTTGAATTATAAATTGTACGTTAATTTATTTAGTTGCGCGTTTTAACATTTTAAATTTTGTGTATCTTTCTGATTGTGCAATACGAATAAATACGAAATATTATTATAATAATATTTTGACATAACAATGTTATTTAATAAGATTGGTCACCAACGTCCGTATTAAACTGAATCGAAATACATTCGATTTAAATTGCGTACGATTTTACCAAATCGCATTTTTGTATATATTCAACAATATAGATAATTCGATACATAAATTAGCCTAACACAGAACTAATTACATGTATTAACAAAGAATTAGGCACTAATTCTAGGCCTAATTTGCCGGTTGTTACACAATAACCCAAGATTTCCACCGACAAACTGATGTAATGAATCTGATGTTGTTCTTTGTTGGTAGAGATCTCTAGTTTCCAATTTAATCCTGTATCTATTCCTTCTTATGAATGGACCCTGATGGTGATGGTTGTAGGTGCGAAGGGGTGGATGGATGGGTGAATGTGGGGTGGGTATGGTGATGTGGATGGTAGTGATGGTTTCAGGTTCCATTATGTGGTAAGGTTTAGCTATAGGATTTGGAATTTGTGGGCACATCTGATGAGTATTGAGCTGATTAACTTGATGAACTAGTCATAGACAACTAGAAATCATCTTCGTATCTAGAAGTGTCATCTCTTCCCCTGCAAAGCAATGCTCCAGAAGTTCCCAAATTTAATGAACTGTAAGCTCCCCTTGCCTTCTTTCCATTATTCTCGAAGATTCTCTTTCCATAGGCATCAGTTCTTGTCTGTTAGGCATTTGTACAAGTAGAACAAACAAACGTGATCTAACAAACGAGTGAGAATTCTCTAAATCATAGATTCACTGGTTTGCGAAGAACCTATCAAAGTAAGTGTTTTGTAGATGAAACAAACCAGTGTATGACTTAGAGTCTAATCCCACACAAAAAGTGTTAGTTACCTATAAATTCACCGCAGCACAAATAGCAGATATGGAAACACTATCATGAGCATTTAAATCAGGCAACCAAGTATAGAGATTTCCAGAGCACATATTTTTGAACGAGTTCGAGCATAATACACATATTAGCATACAAATCAGGTTTTCAGATGAATCTTTTAAGGATCTTACATGTATGCTTACAGAAATATATGTAAGTACCTCAAATGCTTGAAACATGTGATATAAGATAACTAAGGTTCCTAATTCTCATTCTAGTAGGTTTCCAAAGTTTGTGAGTGAAGGGGACATAAGAACTTGAGATCTTATATAATGGTGAAAAATGGATATTGCGATAAAGTTTAAACAAGTAGGAGTAGGAAGTTTTAAGGTTTGACAAAAATTTGACTTTTAAAGAAGTAATTTCGCAAACCATCCTATTTGTTCATAAAAGTAGAAAACTTGGAACATTTATTGTAGGGTTTCATATTCTACTTATTGAGTTAGTTTCCTAAATTAACTTCTATTACCAAACCTACGTTAGACACGGGTTGCCTCCCGAGAAGCGCTTGTTTTTGTTCGAGTCTCTAGCTTGACTCTAACACTACATATCAGGTAATCCTAGAGGCTCCCTAGCATCCATCAGTAGACACAAGGGGTAGTATTGGAACATACCTAAAAGATTAAAGTAGATTAAGGCCAGGGTATATCCAATATAAGGAGATGGTTCGAAGTGAGGGAATTGTTCTACCGTGGGTGTAATAGGTCTCTCAACTTCTAATATCTCCTTGGTCAGAATGGGTTGGTCAAAGGAATCCTCACCTCTAAATGATGTATAGGACATTATATGGTTGAGAGATGGTTTGAAGGGAAACCATGATGCAGAACCCACCTTACTTCCTATGGTCTTCTGGTCAATGATAGTGTTGTACTCTGGGCATGGAGGTGGGACAGTATCCGTTTTTGTCTCCAATCTTGTAGCAATATTCTCATCAACTACTTGGTTTAAGGCAATTGAGGGTTCAACTAGATCATTGGGTGATTCATTCGGAAAGATAAGTGGGACAGTGTCAACCACAACTTGTTGCGGAATGTTGTCAACCACGTCGGTTTGAATTGGAATGAGATCACTTCTCAGAGTCGGTGCGTATTCCTCCGGTCCTTCTGAAGCTGGGTCTTCTGTGTAGATCTCCATCTCCGGGCTCTCTACTTCTATCTCTTCGTCTACCCCGTCATCCTCGTCACTCCGGCCAGAAGTTTCAAGTTGCAATGACTCGGAAAGTTCCTCTAGAATGAACTCTTCATCGGTCTCGGATGTAGATAGGTTGAGAATGGGTGGAAGTGGGGATTTAGAAGATTGGGTAGGTGAAGGGTTTGAAGGAAGTTTGCAACCAGACTCATGAGAATGAAAGTTTGTGTCAAATGATGTAGATGTGGTGTGTAAGTGCCTATCATCTTCCTGTAGCCAATAATTAGTTGTAACTTGATCCCTAGTTTCATTACTTCTCACTTCGACTAGTGTTTCTATTTTAGACATCTTATCAGTACATCTTCTAAGAATGTCCTCTTGGTCGTTAAGTGATTGCTCAAGTCGGTTGCAAAAAGATGAAAACATATCTCTCAAGTTAGAACTCTCACATGGTTGTGGTTCAAATACAGGGTAAGATGATTGTGGGTAGATATTGAATGGTCCAGGATAGTAAGGCTGGTATTGATGTGTTTGGAAAGCATAAGGGTCATAATGATGTTGAGATTGAGGATCTAAGTACCCTATGTTATCCGAATAAATCATACTATTCCCTTGACATTCATTATCTACGTAGGCATTACTTCTACATCTATCCTCGATTGTTTTAGCAAGACTTTCAATTTGATCTTTTAGTTGTTGTTGAGTTGCCATTTCCCAAGATTTCAGCAAAGACAGCACACGAAGAAGTTTTAAAGTTGTAGTATGGAGGGAAGTTATTCTAAGCTAATCTAAGCTAACTACTCTAATCTACGGGCGGAAAGTAACTTCTGACAAGGATGGTGAATCCAAGTCAAAAAGGATCGCTTAAAAACTAATTTATCTAAACAGGCTCCGAATCGTACTACCGTCCCCGGCAGCGGCGCCAAAAACTTGTCGTGCCCCCAGCGGTCGGTCGGATTTTACTCCGGTCGTTGGTCCGGCCACCGAGACACACGGCAGGGTAGTTTTAAAATTTATAATAGTCGGGGGGAGCCTAATCCTCCGTACTACCTACTGGAACTGGTATGAATACCTGATACGAGTAAGCGGTAAGGATGATCCAGGGTCGTTCCTCACGAATGCAGAATTGAAACAGAGCTAGTTCTGATAAGTCAGTAATTAAGCTAGGGTTTTAATAACTGGAAGGGTGTTTGTTTTGGTTTTCATATTTAATCTAATTAAACTACTAAACTAATAAAGCATAAAACTAAATGGAGACTAGCATATATAACACTTAAGGATAACGAAGACGTGGTTCACCATGACTTAGAATAGATGTGATGATATTTTAGTTTGAAAATGTCTTTTAAGGATTTGTGTCTTGCTTTCACGTAGAAAACCTAGTAGTGTAAACACTAGCACCCTACTAATCAGGTTAACCGATTAATATGTCACTGAATACTAGGCTATCAAGATTATGATCAGATCGGACTGTCTTGAAACCCCCCTCACCGTCTCTCATGAGGAGACCAAGTGACCCTCCAGATGGGGTGCAGGAATAAGGCGACAGTCCGCAATTTATCTACTGACCTTTCTTTAACACATACATAGATATCTAGGCTGGGCAAAGCATTTAAGATTAAGACAATTGGTGACTGCTGACTTATACATTAATGGTTATGATTGAGTTCAGAGATATTCGGCTGTGATACAGTCTTCAACCCACAGAGTTTTCCACGGTTACATTGTGTACTCACCCGTATTACAGTCTTTCCTGGATCACAGACTCAGCCAGGATGTAATACAGTGTTCAGCCTACGGCCTTTCCACGGCTTACCGGATACTCGGACGTTTTAGGGCTTATCCTGTATTACATACTTTAGGGCTATCTAAACTCATTATGTCTAAGCTTGTATTACAGAAAAACCATCTATGATAGCTAAACAACCCGTTCACTTAATAAATTCCAGCCCAATAAATCCCTGATTAATTCACGGTGTACTATACGATAAGCTGGGCAGTATTTCCACAGCTTCAAAATCAGACCATGTTTATTTCGGAAAACATAGATAGGTAGTGACCGTTTGATCAATGGTTCATGACTCCTTTGTCAAAAGGGTTCTAACCACGTTTATTGGGGGAAAGGCGATAGTTTAGTTTAAAATCATAAATGTATAGTTAAACAGCACCACAAGTTTTCAAACCTATCTGTATTACATTTATCATGTGTATGAAAACCTAATCATCAAGGCAGCAACATTGTTATTGTATGTCTAGTATGCAGTACCTAAGCAACAATCAAACAAGAACATGCAATAGGACGGAATACTAGCATCACAGTACTGACCTAAGGATTACATCATGGGTACCCCGGAAGTTGTCCCAAAGATACACAACAGATAAGCATGAACCTAATCTATCTCTAATCCTATGCTTCGTGTCCCTCACAGATATGTTTCAATCAAGGGAACAATGACCATGTTGAGTTCATTGATAATCATACACAGAATAGGTTGCAATCCTACTTCTAGCAATTGGTTAGGTTCTAGGGAGGAGCATACAAACCACAGCATAAGTTGGACAGATAAACGGGTAGAGGTTTAGCTTATAAGTTCACAAACAATTGTAATATATAATAATTAGGAGCATTATTCCACAACGGATTGTGCCCACGACTTTCATAGCTTCCACATTCCGTACTACACACATTTGTGATGATTCCGACGCTCTACAAATGAAAGCCGTATAACGTTACTTTCGTTGTGACATAATGATGGTATCCCAATTAACAATATCACAACAGACTACTAATTAATCATGGCAACCATACAAGCAACTACTCACAACGCATATCAATAAATATTTCTAATATTAATAAATCACGTACATCAAACAAAAACAACATGACAAACTAATAATAGAAAGGATAGAAAATACCGATAGGAATTGCGAGCAGAATAACACTTGAATTTCTTCATAAATATCCAAGCATTACATAAGCTAGCCTCTACTAATTAACTACATAATTAATCTACTCCTAATCTTCTCTCTAGTTCTCCTCTAACTCCTAAGAGTAGTGCTAGAGAGAGAAACTAGAGAGAAGAGCTAATTTCCTACTAATTCTCCTCTAACTCCTAAGAGTAGTGCTAGAGAGAGAATGCTAACCTAATTTCTAGAGAGAGAAAGTAACATGAGAGGTGAGAGGTGAATGAGGTGTGTTGGTTGAATGAGAGGAGCCCTCTATTTATAGATGAGGAGGTTGAAGCTTGGTACAAGTCCCAAAGCATAAAGAACAAGCATCAAAGCGCATACGGGGGGTATCGGACCAAAGGGGGGGTCAAACGGCACTTTCCAAGGCATAAGGTCCCATATACGGCACCCTGGAGGGGGTATACGGCCCTTGGCAGGGGGTATACGGCCCTTAGCAGGGGGTATACGGAACCTAGGGGCCGTATACGGGGGGTGGTGTCCCGTTTACCCTCCGCTGATTCTTCGGTTGCTTGGTTCGTCCGTATCTTCTTCGTTCGAGCTCTGTTTTGCTTGATTCTTGCGCCGTTGGATTCGTTTTTCCGTTACGCTTATAATGACACTAAGTTTTCCAAATTTGGAAGTGGTTGACTTTTACGCGTTCCGGTTGACGATCGACGAGCTTCCGAGCTTCATATCTTCCTCGTTCTTCATCCGTTTCTTCTGATTCTTTCACCTCCGGTCTTGCATTTTCCTATGGAATCATAAAATATGAATTAAGATCTAATTACATAAGAAAATCAAGAAGGGAATATTTAAGGTGATAGTTTTCGGCTCGGTTTGCGTGCAAAATGGATGTTTTTATTGATTTTTGTAGCAACGCCCATATTTAGACTACCTTGATTATTTATGATGATAAATGATTGTTTTGAAATGTTTTCATCAAAGAATAGTCCAAAAAGTGCGGAAATAAGTACTTAAAAACATGACTTTTTGGGTCACATCAGGATACTGACATTCCTACGAAAGACAACTATTAGGATACTAGCATTCCTACTATAACTTGTACTAAATTTTGGGCAACATCCCAACGGAACTCATCATGAACTAGGATATGAACTTTCCTACAAAACATACTTGGAACTAGGATATGAACTTTCCTACACAACTAGGATACGAACTTTCCTTCAAACAACTACTTTTAAACGAATTTGGGTTAACGATCAACTATTACAAACGTAAAACCTGTGTATTCACTCAACCTCGTTGTTGACTTTTAACTATGTTTTTCAAGGAATTAGCTGCGCGCGTAAGAACCGCCTGCACATACGGAACATAGGCGACCCACGAAGGAATAGGATGCCAACTTTTGACAACTGGATTTCTTTTATATAACTAAAACTGTTTAGTCATATTTACGAAATCTACTTTTGTAACTTAATTACTTTTTAACTTATACGATTTGATAAATCGTAAACCTTGTAACTAATACATTTGGCATCTTAATATATATGTTTGGTTGTAATCATATGCTCTGATATGTATGCATGTACTTTGTATATGTGGCACCCCCACTGATCCAAGTGCTTCCGCTAATCAAAACCGATGAATTTGGGGGTGTGACAGATTGGTATCAGAGCCATTGGTTATAGCGAACTAGATTTCTTAGGTGACTTAGAGACTTTAGAGACCTAGACTATAGCCTTGGCTAGAACGCACATGCATACGCACATTTGCATACGACTAATTATCGATACGACACCTCGATACATGTGATCCATTTATGGAACCTCGACTTGTTCATTCTTATTCTGAACTCCTATGAACCTGATCTTATTAAATGGTTGATGAAAAGAAGTATGTATTTAGCATCATATAATGACGCCTGGCCAACGTGATTATATAATACTAAGTACATATAGGTGTTTCATAGTCGTGAGATACGTGAAGGGGAAACTTGTCAATTCTTCTAAATACTCGATAACTAAAAGTATGTGAGACTTCATTCTTCACATTTCTCACTTTGGCATTGGCTACTATTTGGATTACTACTCAGTCATGTTTGACAACTATTCAGTCGTGTTGACCACTGTGCGAACAAACTCTTACTCTTAAACGGATCGAACGAACTTGTACTAAACGTGTAACGAATGAAACCGACGACTCACCCATCGAAAGGACAGAAAGAACAAACGAGGATCTTATACGTATTGGAGATCTGGAACTTTATAAACACCACGCGAACGAAACACGGTAGTGTGCTACTACACGATAATTGAGACGGAATCTCACACAATCACTTTGGTGATCGAACCAAATCTTGCGAAAAAAATCACGAGTAGCAAACTTTATCGAACCAAAAATCTATGAACTACATTTAGAAATGTTCATTTTTCAAACGACTATACTGGAAGGTATTTCCTATTAAATTATTTATCATAATGATTTTTCTAAATGAACACAAATTGATGTATTACAACAAACGACATATCAGACTTTGACAAAGTTTTTCTAACGAAATACCTAACGAAGGGTTTTTCAAACGATTTATACGGGACAAAGTTCAACCATTTATACACAACATAAATTTATTTATTGATCACGAATTGATCACTATTTGACTGAATGTCAACGATTTACACATAACTCGTTTATAATTAAACAACGAATGTTTTGCAATCAATCTTATCAACTGTTTTCAAACAAACTGTAACACCCCCAAATTTGATGGTTTGCGGAAGCAAGTTTATGGGTGTTACTAATCAATAATCACAAGCATAAAGGATACAGTGAACGATTCTAAATGAGATGTTCGAA